>JASDDO010000014.1:288629629-290029011 GCA_030015575.1 Agapanthus africanus | reverse complement strand
ATTTAATGTATAATTATATATTTGATATATTAACTTACATTAACTAATATTTGCTCACTAAGTATTTTTTTCCTCACTTGTGTGCATATAGTATATATATGATATATATTAATGTACATTTTGTATGTGTCATGTTTGATGCCACATGCTTCATGGGTGTATGAGACTTACACCATGCTTGATATAATGTAGGGTTTATATTTATCTAAGTAATTCAAAATTGGATGGAAATGAGTCATAGCTACAAGCTTGTAAAAGCTTGTGGAAATATTGACCAAGTCCACTATTTTTGTTTCACTTGTAGATGTTTATTAACCCAACCATTATACTAACCATAGTCAAGTCTCTACATGAATTAGTGTATGACACTAACTCACCCATGGTTGCTATTCTCACCATATGAGTTCATTCTCATTTTTCACTTGATCTTCTTCTTCCTCTTGAAAAAATCTTTCTAGGGTTTGAAAGGGTGATGAAATATTGTAAGAAAAATAAACCTAAACTGAGCCCACTTCCTACTTCATCATCCTCTACTTTTTTAGCCATTTAGTTTAGGGTGTTTGCTTCACTAATCTACAATTAGTGAAGAGGTAGCATGAGCTTGATTCTCCTCGACGTAGATCATCTTTGGCCTCGAAGATTTCGAGCAAGCTTGTTCATTTCTTCATGTGAACCCTTACTAGAGTTCGGGAGGTCACCACTTGGAGCGAAGGGACTATTACACAGAGCTTTAGAAGTGAAGGACCGGTCTACAAAGGTTGTATTCCTCATTCACTTAGTATGTAAAGTTGTTTACATGATGTTTCGTCTAAATCTCTAGTTAAGATTCTAGGGTTTGGGTTGTTTAGTATGGCAAAAATTTGAAATTGGCGTGGACGATACCTCCCGAAACCTTGTTGTCGCGCTACGTAACCCTACACCCATGACTAGGAATAATTAAAGGATGAACTTATGGACTACACTGGCCCTACTAGTATGATCTGTAACATAATCCTGGTAATCAAGTACACATCCTAAGGGCTTTACCAACATGTGAGAGCAAGACAGTATCACAATACTAGTCTACATGTTAAGATAAAGAGTAACCAGATTGCATACTATCACATCGAGCAAGAAAGTCCTCCTTATATATGTCCAAGCATCCATTATAATATACAATCATGTACAATAACGGCCTCTAGGGCATACATACAACTAACAATCTCCCACTTGCACTAGGGCCAGTTGTTGTAGTATCTCATACGCAACATCCCATAAACTCTCAAATTTTATATAGGGAATGGCCTTCATGAGTGGATCCATCGTGTTATTCTTCATCTCAACTTTCCTGACCTCGATCTCCCGGAGATCAACCATCTCCTTGATCAGGTGATACTCCCCAAGAATATGTCTGGATCACTGATGGGACCAGGATTCCTTGGCCAAAGCCACAACTCCATTGTTATCACAATACACAAGTATTGGATACATAATGGTAGGAACCAAGTTTATCTCATAAACATTTATACCCAGACACCTTCTTTGGTTGCATCGTTGGTAGCGATGTTTTCACCCTTCATCGTTAAGTCTTGCTACGGTATCTAGCTTGGAACACTTCCAACATACCGTCCATCCACTGAGGGTGAAAACAAATCGAGACTGTCTTACAGTCGTTCTTATCACTCTGGAATCTCGAATCGGTAAAGGACTCCACATGGAGTTCACCATTACTATACACCAAGAATATTTATTTAGTCCTTCTCAAGTACTTAAGAATGTTCTTCACAGCCGTCTAGTGTTTCTCCCCAGGATGAAAGAGGCATCACCCAAATCCTTCATAGAGAAACATTGTGATAAGCAGAGATTGACCGAGTGTAGCATAGGAATATCATTTCCTATCAAGAGTATGTCATCCACGTACAATACGAGAAAGACAACCTTACTCTCTACAACCTTCTTTTATATACAAGGTTCATCTATGTTTTTGATGAAGTAAAACTCTTTGACTGCCACATTAATATAGATGTTCTAACTCCGTGATGCCTGTTTTAACCCGTAGATTAATTTAAGCAGCTTGCATACCTTTCCGCTGCTCCCATTATCTACGAAGCCTTCTGGCTGAGTCATGTATACGCTCTCTTCTAAATCACCATTTAGAAAAGCGGTCTTGACGTCTATCTTCCAGATTTCGTGGTCATGGTATGCAGCGATGGCAAGTATTATCCGGATGGACTTAAGCATAGCGAATGTAGAAAAAGTTTCATCATAATGGACACATGGTCATTGACGAAAACCTTTTGCAACAAGTCTAGCTTTGAAAGTCTCAACTTTTCCATCTACACCATGCTTCTTCATAAAGATCCATTTGCTCCCAATGGGTTTTACCCCTACAGGAGAAACTTCCAAAGTCCATACTTTGTTGGTGTACATGGATTCCATCTCAGACTGTATTGCATCTTGCCATTTCACAGAGTCCCCACTCGTGATGGCCTGCTCGAAGCTAGTTAAGTCATCATCTTCCATGATGAAATCCTCGCTCCCACCATCAATGAGAAAACGGTAGTATCTCTCAGGTGGATGAGGAACCCTACTATATCTGTGGAGAGGCTGAGGTTCGTCAGGGATGATCGAATCCTCCGGTTCCTCTAAATCTTCTGTTGTAGTTGGTGTAGATAGAACTTCTTCCAGTTCTACCTCTTTGCCACCAATTTCTTTTGCTAGAAATTCCTTTTCTAAAAAGGTGGCATGTCAAGAAACAAACACCTTTTTTTCCTCGCTGTGGTAGAATAGATATCCATGTGAATTCTTTGCATATCCTAAAAACTTACAAAGAACGGATCGTGCCTTGAGTTTGTCCGGATTTTTCCTTTTGACATAAGCCGGACAACCCCATATCTTAACTCGTTTAAGACATGTTCTATTTCCACTCCATATCTTATATGGTGTTTTAGGCACCGATTTTGATGGAACTTGATTCAATAGGTATGCTGCTGTCTCAAGCGCATATCCCAAAAGGAAACAGGCAACTCAGCGGTACTCATCATAGAATACACTATATCTAATAGGGTGCAGTTTCTCCGCTCCGATACACCGTTGTGATGTGGTGTATACGGAGGAGTAAGCTGAGAGAGAATCCTATTCTCTTTTAAATAGTTCAGGAATTCGATGCTCAAGTATTTTCCATCCCGATCAGATCGAAGGATTTTAATACTTTTACCCGTTTGGTTCTCTACTTCGCATTTATATTCTTTGAATTTCTCAAAAGCTTCATACTTGCGTTTCAACAGGAACACATGTCCGAATCTTGAGAGATCATCGATGAATGCAATGAAGTACAAGGAACCATTCGTGGCATGTGTAGACATGAGACCGCATACATCACTATGTATCAGTCCCAAGAGTTCAGTAGCTCTTTCTCCGTGTCCAGTAAACGGGGTTATGGTCATTTTACCTTTGACACATGACTGGAAAGTTTCATATGATGTAAATTCAAATTGATTCAAATATCCATCTTTGTGTAGCTTAGCTAATCGTATCGCATTGATATAACATGGTCTACAATACCACAAGAAGGATTCGTTCATTTCTGAACTTTTCTTCTTGTGTGTGTTCTGTATGTTAAGAACTGTAGTTTGATTTAGAACGTATATGCCATTACATAACGTGCCTGATCCAATCAACTTTTGATTTAGAAAAATGTTCATAACATTATCCGGCAATACAAAATTATATCCTTCTTTACTTAATAAAGAAACTGATATAATATTGCAATCAGGTTCGGTATGTAATAACATTCATTCAGAATCAATATATTACCACTTGGTAATATAAGGTGATAATCGCCAACTGCTTTGGCTGCAACACTTGCACCATTTCCTACTTTTAGACAATGATCACCTTTTCCCAGTTCTCTACCTTTCTTTAGCCCATGTACCAAATTACATATGTAGGATCCCTGATCCGGTATCTAATACCCAGGACATAGAGCATACTGAGAAACAGTTCTCGGTAACGAACACACCCGAAGAAGAGGCATCAACATGCTCATTCTTCATTCGGGTCGTGTGGGAATCCTGATATTCCCCTATTTCCTGCTCAGACTTATAAAAATTATAAGGTAGAGTGGAACCAACGTTCCCCAGCTCAGTATAACAAGCGTGTTCGGTCAATATATCAATATTATTATCTTGATTAAGGCGTGTCATGGTCGCACCCTGGACAGAAAGAGAAGAAAACACTGCGTGCGCTCTTGCAAGATTAGTTTGGTTATTATCTTATCTAATCAGGATGGCTCCCACTGTTTTTATCAAATATTCCTTCAAACCCAAAAAGGTGAGACTAGCCGAGATTAATTACACACTATAAGTTCACCAATCGTTCAGTCAGGCCAGTGTCAGTACTTTGAGGGAGGTTCCCCGTGCATTCGCATGTACCTAGTTAAAATAAATCTTGTTTTCCCAGGGGCGTAACCCCGTTAACACCTTTCTAGACACCTACTTGATTGGCTAATTCTAATGTGCAAAAATCTCCTAGGAGTAACTCTTACTCGCAGTGTGTATCGGGATCCAACTATCTTATAGAAAGTATGCAATCTCATTACAAATTTCAAACACTTGAAATACCCAATAACGTTTTGCTCCTAGCATCTTATGACCTTGACGGAGGCCAACAAACCATAGGCTGCAGTCAAGTGTTAGTTATATGTATGCCCTAGAGGCCATTACTGTACATACGATATATATTGTATGGATGCTTAGACATATATAGGGAGGACTTTCTTGCTCGACATGATAGTATGCTATTTGGTTGCTCTTTATCTTAATATGTACTCTGATTGTCTCTATGTTACATGTTGATAAAGCACTTAGGATGAGTACTAGACTACCAGGACTATGATGCAGATCATACTAGTGGGGACAGTGTAGTCGCTAAGTACATCCTTCAAATGTTCCTAGTCGTGGGAGTACCGAGACAGGGCATTGATACTCCAGAGTAGACTAGCGTATGCGCTTATTGACCCATATGATAGGCGATGGACGATCCCATATCCATTGGTATTTGACATCAGAGAAGGTATGCGGGGGCTCAGTGGAGACTGGGTATACTCGACGGACTCGCCGAGAACTCCCAGATGGTATTATAACTCACGTCAGATGGCAGTTCTCTGGTGACACTGGCACAGGTTAGTCCGCAGACCCGAGATCGCCATAAAGTCTTGTGTGATTCCCTGTTAGTGGTATGTATGCCCTAGAGGCCAGTATTGTACAGATGATGTATATTATATTAGATGCTTGGACATATAAAGAGATGACTTTCTTGCTCGATATGATAATATGCTATCTGGTTGCTCTTTATCTTAACATGTATACTTGTCTCTTTATACTGTCTTATGGTTACATGTTGGTAAAGCCCATAGGATGTGTACTTGACTACCTGGACTATGATGCGGATCATACTAGTGGGGACATGGTAGTCCATAAGTACATCCTTCAAGGTCCCTAGTCGTGGGTGTATCGAGACGGGGCATCGATATACCAGTGTAGACTAGCATATACGCTTCTCGACCCATGAGATGGGCGATGGATGATCCCATATCCATTGGTGTTTGACATCAGAGATGGTATATGGGTGCTCGGTGGAGACTGAGTACACTGGACGGACTCGCCGAGAACTCCCAGTTGGTATTATACCTCATGTCAGATGGCAGTTCTCTGGTGACACTTGTACAGGTTAGTCTGTAGACCCGAGATCGTCATAGTGTCTTGTGTGATTCCTACTGTACTTTGATTTCCACCTTACCACGTCCATGAGGGCATGCAAAACGGTGGTTTTTGGGTACAGTCCCAAGTCACATGGAGACGATGAGCGATAGGAGGGGTTTCGTCTCTCCCGGTATTGGGGGTTGATGTTGCGCTGTGCTCGATTGGCCGTAACAGGGAAGTCCCTGGCCAGGGCTGATTCAGAGATATGCTGGTAAGTGTTACCAGTAGTTTCTCGACCCGTTATGAGCCTCATATCGGCACGACTTATCAGTTATTTGGGTCTGACGTTTACCACCCCTAGACTTGATATGCGGCATATCAGACGAGGAGACCGGACTGTACGGGAAGTGTTTAGGATTGGCTCGATGGGAGTTGAAGCAGGTTCGCTTGTTCTCTTCTGATCGCTCAATACCCGGATGGCCGTTACGTTTATCTGACCGCTTGCGGCTTGGGGGTGCTTGATATGATCATCACCCACTGTCGGCGTATTGAAGAGTCTTAGAGTCCCACAATGGAGTTTCCTGGTCTAGGCGAAACGTTGTGGTGCGCGTATGCGATGTGCGCATGGACCCGATTAAAATGCGCGTATAGGATACCGTATATTGATCGGGCGGCTTGCTTTTGGTAGGGGCCGTATGTGATATGGCCGGATTGATAAATCAAGTGTTGATTTATCATTTAACCATTAGTTTCTCACTTGAAATCCTTTCTTGAGTTTGATGGATGTTTGCATGCATGTATGCTTTCTTTATAGATTCATGCACATATGGATGTACATACACACATACATACATACATACATCCTTCATGGTTGTACATACATGAAAATGGTGGCAATATAAGACTCACACCATGGTTTTATATATGGATTTTATTGCATTTGATTTAAAACAAAAATGAAAAAGGAAAATGGTTATCATTGATTTCTTTCTACACTCTTCTTTTGACCTAACCATCCTCACCCATCTTTTAACCTTGGGTAAACTTTCCTTTTGTGTTTTAACTCAAATTCAATAATATATTCATTGTTTAACCATGGTTTGAGATGAGAATAAGAAAATATATATACATATATTTTCATTTTTCTTGACAAGAGTTATTCTTTTCACTCTTGTTAAAGAATGGCCATCATCTTCTTCTTCCTCTCTCATTTGCTCTCTAGATTTTTATAGTGAGCAATATACTCATCAAGTTAGGTTTTTGAAGTGAGAAAAGCTACCACAACATCATTCTACACAAGTTTAGCCCACTTGTTTAGAGTGTTATCTTCATTTCTTCTCTTGAAAAAGTGAAGTTGCAAGCTTGGACTAGGAGCTTCGGGTGGATCGTCGTGGACACTAGGAGACTTCAAGCGAACCCTCCTCCAACCCTCAAGTGGCCAAGGAGTCTAGCATAGGGAGCTACAAAGGTTGTACTCTCAAAACCCTAGCATTTCATTCATATGATGAAGTGTAGTTTATGAAACCCTAATTTTTCTAGGATAGATCCTTTGTATGTTTACTTAGCACCCTAAATTTTTAATCTTTGGTACATGTGATGCTTCCAATCCCTTTATGAGGCTCTAGGTAAACCCAACATAGGCATCAGAGCCGACCTAGAACATTAGACACTTTAACGAAGTAAAAACTCCGATCGAACCAAAATACGACTTTCTCGGACGCTCTCTGGACATTTTTTAAAATCTGGTTATTTTCAGAATTAAAAATACTTAAAAAATACAGCAGGAAAATATAAGAAATACTATGAAATACGAAGCCATGAACAGTTCAAACCGCCGCGGAACCGCGGCCAATCCTTGCTTGGGCCCCGGATCCGCGGCCATACAGAGGCTTCATGACTTTTTATTTGCACAGTAATTCTTAAAACTGCTTGTATATTGCTTTAGGTATGTTTAATCTGAATTTAGTACTGTAAATTCTGGAGATGGTTTTGGACTCGTCGATTCGATCGGATTTTGATTTCGTGTTTTTTCCGGGTAAATTAGAAAGTATTGAAGTGTTTGAACGAGTATCATTTGCTCACTTTTCACGGGGTTTAAATCTTTTGGAGATACATGCAAGTTTTATGGTGGACCCTCTAGAAGACAACAAACCTTAACTCGATTATGTGACCGTCTTGAACTGCCCTTTGAACCTTAGGGTTTGGGGCAGTACGGCGTGCCACATGTGAGGCATTGGCTTGACCCTTCTACGGCTGGACCGCTACTACTATGTCACACTCCGGGTTTTTGAACTCCGCTCAAGTGTTGAGCTTTAGGGAATCTTGGGTATTTGATCGTTCGTTCGAAAACTTTAATACTGTCTATTTATCTGGAATGTGATGCAATGTGTGGAATTCATATAGCTAGACATGAAATTCGAAGTATGTGATATTTCTCATTTACGATGTCTAAAGAGAATATGGATTCCAGATATTGCAGTTTTACACTTTCTTTTCTGTGACCGTAAGTGTAGTATGTCGATATCGCCGGTTTCGTTGCTATACATCAACGACAATTGGGGTATGCATACTTACTTACGTTGATGATATGAGATATTATGTGTTGCTGAGATATGATGTGCAGGATTGTCGCGATTGAATAGCCGGGGGGTTTTATTTGAGATGAGAGTTTTATATTTTCATTCATGTAAATTCAAATGTAATGTAATATTCTTTTATTTGGGGCACTTCCGGGTTGAGGTTGATGCCACCAGTGTTGTATATTATTTACTTTTCCGCATTAGGATGGACCCAAGGAGGGGAGCACAGGTGACCGAGTTTTGGGGTTTCAGTGGGAGGCCATCTCGAGGAGTCGAGACCCGGTCTCCTAAACTCCAGAATTGGTAAGGTCACTTGCCGCTGTCGTAGGGGTCCAAGGTGTGGGCTTGGCTATTCATCGCGACTGTGGAATCCGTATTTTCTATTATTGGCTAAGTACTAAATACGGACATCCTAGTATATCCCACATTATATCTATGTTTCTGCTGCGATATCTGTGATGTGATCATGTGAGGTGCTGTGATAGATACAGTATATAGTATATATGATATATTATATAGATGTTACTTATGTTTTACACCCGCACTAGCCCTGTCTTGCTCTGTCGTTAGTTACCTAACCTAACGGTGCACGAGGGGACATCGAGGCGAATGCGGTTGGCATAAGTGGACGTCGTATTTATCTGTGATGTTTAGGTGACTTAAATGATGGGACTTCATTAATGTGATTAATGAAAGAAAAGAAACCTAAAAGATGTTGTAGAATCAATTTTTTCTAAAAAGGGTAGCTACAGTTTTGCTTTGCATAGCGATATATATGATATATCCCGCACTTTATTCGATGAGGAAAGAGCCGAGATCCCTTCACCGGGAGTGACCTCTTTAGCGAAACTGGCAGATGCTACAACATTCGGTTGGCTTTTGATTGCTTTTGGAGTTTTGCTTTGCATAGTGATATATACGATATATCCTGCACCTTATTCGATGAGGGAAGAGCCGAGATCCCTTCACTGGGAGTGACCTCTTTAGCAAAACTAATGAAAGCCTCAAAATCACTCCATTTCAAATTTCACTTGATTCTACAACGATATCAAGTTCATTACGCAATAGGTTTTCAGAAAAATCTGTCGTCGCCCTCCGTCATTTCAGATAAATCCTGCTTAGTATTCGTGCTGCATTTGTTGACCTTGTCAAGACGCAGTGTGTGGTAGCTGACCAGTATTTATCTGCTTATGCATATGATGCAGATTGGATTAGGGTAGTCGTACGGCCTTGTTGACCTTGTCAAGGGCCGTGCGGGTGGGTTTAATTCAATCAAGAAGTAACGGGTTGAACTTGACTTACGGTCTATGCTTTGTTGACCTTGTCAAGGTCATAGATCGTTTGGGGCAAAATATTATCGGGAATTTCAAGTGTTGAAATTTGCTATGAGATTGCATACCTTCTATGAGATAGTTGGATCCCGATACCCACTGTGAGTAATTGTTACTCCTGGAAGAGTTTTACACAGGACAATTAGCAGATCAAGTAGATGTCGAGAAAGGTGTCAACGGGGTTACGCCTCTGGAAAAACGAGATTTACTTTAATTAGGTCCGTGCGAAAGCACGGGGAACCTCCCTCAAAGTACCGACACTGGCCTGGCTGAAAGATCGGCGAAGTTGTAGGGTGTAATTAATCCCGGCTAGTCTTTCCTTTTAGGGTTTGAAGGAAGATTTGATAAAAACAGTGGGAGCCATCCTGATTAGATAAGATAATAACCAATCTGATCTTGCAAGAGCATACGCTAAAGTGTTTTCTTCTCTCTCTCCAGGTAGTGACCATGTCATGCCTTAATCAAGATAATAATATGGATGTATTGACCGAACCCGCAAGTTATACTGTGCTGGGGAACGTTGGTTCCGTTCTTTCTTATAAGAGTTATAGGACTGAACAGGACATAGGGGAATACCAGGATTCCCATGCAACCCGAATGAAGAAAGTACATGATGATGCATTTTTCTTCAGGTGTGTTCGTTACAGAGAACTGTTTCTACATTTGCCCTACGTCCTTGGTATTAGATACCGGGTCAGGATCCCATATATGTAATCAGTTACATGGGCTTAGGAAAGGGAGAGAACTTGGAGAAGGTGATAAAGACATAAGAGTTGGAAATGGTGCAATTGTTGCAGCTAAGACTGTCGGGGAATATCACCTTGCATTACCAACTGGTAATACATTGGTTCTGAACGAATGCTATTACATGCCGAACCTGATATGCAACATTATATCGGTTTCTTTGTTGAGTAAAGAGGGATATAATTTTGTATTACAGGATAATGTTATGAACATGCTCCGTAACCAAAAGTTGGTTGGATCAGGCACGTTGTGCAATGGCATTTATGTTCTAAATCAATCAACAGTTTAAGCATAACAAACACACATAAAAGGAAAAGTTCAGAACTGAACGAATCTTTCTTGTGGTATTGTAGACTGGGTCACATCAATGCGGCACGACTAGCTAAGTTGCATAATGATGGATATTTGAAACTGTTCGAATTTTCATCTTATGACACTTGCCAGTCATGTCTCAAAGGCAAGATGACCAAAACTCCGTTTACAGGACACGGAGAAAGAGTTACTGAACTCTTGGGGCTGATACATAGTGATGTATGCGGTCCCATGTCTACATATGCCAGGGATGGTTCTGTGTACTTCATTACATTCACTGACGATCTCTCTAGGTTCGGGTATGTGTTCCTGATGAAACAAAAATCAGAAGCTTTTGAGAAATTTAGTGAATATAAACAAGAAGTCGAGAACCAAACCGGAAAAAGTATTAAAATCCTTCGATCTGATCGAGGAGGTGAATACTTGAGCAATGAATTCCTGGACTTCTTAAAAGAGAATGGGATTCTCTCTCAGCTGGCTCTTCCATATACACCACAACACAACGGTGTATCGGAACGGAGGAACCGCACCCTATTAGATATGGTGCGCTCTATAATGAGCACAGCTGAGTTACCTATTTCCTTCTGGGGATATGCGCTAGAGATAGCAACATACCTATTGAATCAAGTTCCATCTAAATCTGTACCTACCATACCATATGAGATATGGAGTGGGAAGAGGCCATATCTTAAACGAGTTAAGATATGAGGTTGTCCGGCCTATGTCAAATGACAAAATCCAGACAAACTCGAGGCACGGTCAGTTCTTTGCAAGTTTGTGGGATATCCAAAGAACTCATATGTGTATGTTTTCTACCACAGTGAGGAACAAAAGGTGTTTGTTGCTCAACATGCCACCTTTTTAGAAAAGGAATTTCTTATAAAAGAAATTAGTGGCAAAGTGGTGGAGCTGGAAGAGGTTCCAGATACACAAACCGAAACTGAAGATTTAGTGGAACCAGAAGATTCAGAAGCTCCCAACGAACCTCAGCCTCTCCGCCGATCTAGTAGGGTTCCTCGCTAACCTGAGAGATACTACGGTTTTCTCATGGATGGTAGGAGCGAGGATTGCATTATGGAGGATGATGACCCAACTAGCTTCGAGCAGGCCATCACGAGTGGGGACTCAGTGAAATGGCTAGATGCTATGCGTTCCGAGATGGAATCCATGTACACCAACAAAATATGGACTTTGGAAGATGCTCCTGAAGGGGTAAAACCCATTGGGAGCAAGTGGATCTTCAAGAAAAAACTTGGTGTAGATGGGAAAGTGGAGACTTTCAAAGCTAGACTTGTTGCAAAGGGTTTTCGTCAAAGACCAGGTATGGACTATGACGAAACCTTTTCTCTAGTGGCTATGCTTAAATCCATTCGGATCATGCTTGCCATCGCTGCATATCATGACTATGAAATCTGGCAAATGGATGTTAAGACCGCCTTTCTAAACGGTGATTTGGAAGAGTGCGTGTACATGACTCAGCCAGAGGGCTTCGTAGATAGTGGGAGCTGCAGGAAGGTGTGCAAGCTGCTTAAATCCATTTATGGATTAAAGCAAGCATCGCGGAGTTGGAACATCTTCTTTGACGTCGTTATCAAAGAGTTTGATTTCGTCAAAAACGTAGATGAACCTTGTATTTACAAAAAGGTAGCAGAGAGTAAGATTGTCTTCCTCGTATTGTACGTGGATGACATACTCGTGATAGGAAATGACATTCCTATGCTGCAATCAGTCAAGCTCTTCTTATCACAAAGATTCTCAATGAAAAATCTTGGTGATGCCTCCTGCATATTGGGAATTAGGATCTATAGAGATAGATCTAAACGGATATTGGGATTGTCCCAATCCAGGTACATTGACACCATACTAAAGAGGTTTAGTATGGAAGAATCCAAGCGTGGGAACTTATCCACGATCTCTGGAGTCACTCTCTCCAAAGAGATGTCTCCCAAGACTGATTTGGAGAGAGCTCGCATGCAAAGGATACCCTATGCATCAGCTGTAGGCTCTATCATGTATGCGATGCTATGTACCAGTCCCGATGTAGCATACTCACTAAGTGTAGTGATTAGGTATCAAGCTGATCCTGGAGAGAGTCACTGGACAGCAGTGAAGAGCATTCTCAAGTACTTACGAAGGACTAAAGAGATGCTCTTGGTGTATGGTAACGGAGAACTCCAAGTGGAGTCCTTTACCGATTCGAGCTTCCAGAGTGATAAGGACGACTCTAAGTCGTAGTCGGGATTTATTTTTACCCTTTATGGAGGGGCGGTTAGCTGGAAGAGTTCCAAGCAGGAAACCGTGCCATCTCGACGATGGAGGCTGAATACATCGCTGCCAACGATGCTGCCAAAGAGGGTGCCTGGATCAAGAAGTTCATTACTGAACTTGGAGTGGTTCCATCCATTGAGAATCCAATACCTTTGTATTGCGATAAAAATGGAGCGGTGGCTTTGGCCAAGGAACCCAGGTCCCATCAGTGATCTAGGCATATTCTGAGGCGGTATCACCTGATCCGGGAGATAGTTGATCGCCGGGAGATCGAGGTCAGGAGGGTTGACATGAAGAATAACACGGCGGATCCACTCACGAAGGCCATTCCCCAGATACAGTTTGAGAGACTCTTCGGGATGCTCGGTATGCGATACTACAGCAGCTGGCCCTAGTGCAAGTGGGAGATTGTTAGTTGTATGTATACCCTAGAGGCCAGTATTGTACAAATGATTTATATTATATTGGATGCTTGGACATATATAGAGATGACTTTCTTGCTCGATATGATAGTATGCTATCTGGTTGCTCTTTATCTTAACATGTATACTTGTCTCTTTATAGTGTCTTATGGTTACATGTTGGTAAAGCCCTTAGGATGTATACTTGACTACTTGGACTATGATGCGGATCATACTAGTGGGGACATGGTAGTCCATAAGTACATCCTTCAAGGTCCCCAGTCGTGGGTGTATCGAGACGGGGCATCGATATACCAGTGTAGACTAGCGTATACGCTTCTCGACCCATGAGATGGGCGATGGATGATCCCATATCCATTGGTGTTTGACATCAGAGATGGTATACGGGTGCTCAGTGGAGACTGGGTACACTGGACGGACTCGCCGAGAACTCCCAGTTGGTATTATACCTCCCGTCAGATGGCAGTTCTCTGGTGACACTTGTACATCTGTAGACCCGAGATCGTCATAGAGTCTTGTGTGATTCCCACTGTACTTTGATTTCCACGTTACCACGTCCATGAGGGCGTGCAAAATGGTGGTTTTTGGGTACAATCCCGAGTCACATGGAGACGATGAGCGATAGGAGGGGTTTTGTCTCTCTCGGTATTGGGGGTTGATGTTGCGCTGTGCTCGATTGGCCGTAACAGGGAAGTCACTGGCCAGGGCTGATTCAGAGATTTGCTGGTAAGTGTTACCAGTAGTTTCTCGACCAGTTATGAGCCTCACATCGGCATGACTTATCAGTTATTGGGGTCTGACGTTTACCACCCCTAGACTTGATATGCGACATATCAGACAAGGAGACCGGACTGTATGGGAAGTGTTGCTGATTGGCTCGACGGGAGTTGAAGCAGGTTCGCTTGTTCTCTTCTGATCGCTCAATACCCGGGTGGCCGTTACGTTTAGCTGACAGCTTGCGGCTTGGGGGTGCTTGATATGATCATCACCCACTGCCAGCGTATTGACGAGTCTTAGAGTCCCACAATGGAGTTTCCTAGTCCAGGCGAAACGTTGTGGTGCGCGTATGCGATATGCGCATGGACCCGATTAAAATGCGCGTATAGGATACCGTATATTGATCGGGCGGCTTGCTTTTGGTAGGGGTCGTATGTGATATGGCCGGATTGATAAATCAAGTGTTGATTTATCATTTAACCATTAGTTTCTCACTTGAAATCCTTTTTCGAGTTTGATGGATGTTTGCATGCATGTTTGCTTTCTTTATAGATTCATGCACATATGGATGTACATACACACATACATACATACATACATCCTTCATGGTTGTACATACATGAAAATGGTGGCAATATAAGACTCACACCATGGTTTTATATATGGATTTTATTGCATTTGATTTAAAACAAAAATGAAAAAGGAAAATGGTTATCATTGATTTCTTTCTACACTCTTCTTTTGACCTAACCATCCTCACCCATCTTTTAACCTTGGGTAAACTTTCCTTTTGTGTTTTAACTCAAATTCAATAATATATTCATTGTTTAACCATGGATTAAGATGAGAATAAGAATATATATATACATATATTTTCATTTTTCTTGACAAGAGTTGTTCTTTTCACTCTTGTTAAAGAATAGCCATCATCTTCTTCTTCCTCTCTCATTTGCTCTCTAGATTTTTGTAGTGAGCAATATACTCATCAAGTTAGGTTTTTGAAGTGAGAAAAGCCACCACAACATCATTCTACACAAGTTTAGCCCACTTGTTTAAAGTGTTATCTTCATTTCTTCTCTTGAAAAAGTGAAGGTGCAAGCTTAGACTAGGAGCTTCGGGTGGATCGTCGTGGACACTAGGAGACTTCAAGCGAAACCTCCTCCAACCCTCAAGTGGACAAGGAGTCTAACGTAGGGAGCTACAAAGGTTGTACTCTTAAAACCCTAGCATTTCTTTCATATGATGAAGTGTAGTTTATGAAACCCTAATTTTTCTAGGATAGATCCTTTGTATGTTTACTTAGCACCCTAAATTTTTAATCTTTGGTACATGTGATGCTTCCAATCCTTTCATGAGGTGCTAGGTAAACCCAATATTCCCACTGTGCTTTGATTTCCATCATACCACGTCCAAGAGGGTATGCAAAACAGTGGCTTTTGGGTACAGTCCCGAATCACATTGAGGCAATGAGCGATAGGAGGGGTTTCGTCTCTCCCGGTATAGGGAGTTGATGTGCGCTATGTTCGATTGGCTATAACTGGAAATCCCTAGCCAGGGTTGCTGAGATTTACTGGTAAGTGTTATCAGTAGTTTCTTGAACTGTTATGGACCTCATATCAACATGACTTATCAAGCTACTGGGGTCTGACGTTTACCACCCCTAGGCGAGATATGCGATATATCAGACGAAGAGACCGGACTATACGGGAGTGTTACTGATTGGATTCGCAGAAGAATGTACAAGATTGCTTGTTGATCTTCTGATCGCTCAATACCTTGGTGGCTGTTACGTTTAGCTGACCGCTTGCAGCTTGTGGGTGTTTGATATGATCATCACCTACTGCCGGCGTATTGACGATTCTTTAGAGTCCTACACAGAGGTTTCCTGGCTCAGGAAAAATGGAGTAGGAGCACATATGTGATATGTGCAGGACCGAAAACAATACGTGTATGTGATACCGTTTTAGATTCTCGTGATATGTGATATCGGTCGGGTATATGTGATATAGCCGGGTCATCGGATCAAGTGTTGATTCGATGAACTGATACAGATTATATTAGTCGGTTATTTATGAAATAGCCGGATTATTGGATCAAGTGTTGATTCGATAATTTAATGTATAATTATATATTTGATATATTATATTACATTGACTAATAATAGCTCACTTAAAGATTCTTTTTCTCACTTGGATAATACATTGATATATGTTAATTGTATTATTTTATTTTGTTACAATAAATATTGTATATGTGATATATAATATTGTAACATGTTAGGGTTACAAATGCAACATGCTTTGTAGAGTTTAAACAAGGTTAGGGTTTGTATTAGGGTTAAGCTTGGATGAAGCTTTCATGAAGCTTCTTGAAGCTTTGACTTTGACTTATGATATTTTGTGTAGATATTTCTTAACCCAACCCAAACCCTTTACCATAGTTAGTTCTCCACAAGGGTTAAGGCTTCATTCTTAACCCATGATTGCAATTCTAACCACACACAAGTTTTCATTATTCATCACAAATGAAATTTTTCTTCTTCTTCCTCTTGAAAAAAGCTTTCTAACTTTTTGACATGTGATGATAATAAGTGAGAAATTGAAAATAAAAGAGAGCTAAATTCCTACTTCATCATCCTCATCTATTCTAGCCATTTAGATTAGGGTGTTTGCTTTGCTAATACTTAATTAGTGAAACAAGAGCTTGAGTTTGAGTTTCTTCAAGGTAGATCATCTTAGTTGTTGAAGATCGGAAGCAAGTTTGCATCCTTCTCTTCATGGAGCCTCTCTAGAGTCTGGGTACTTGATGATCGCAGCGAAGGGACCTCAACACAGAGCTTATGAAGTGAAGGAACGGACTAGAAATGTTGTAATTCCTAACTCTTAGATGTTAAAGTGTTTAACATGCTTGTTTGCTTAATTCTCTAGTTAAGATCTTGGTTAGGATTTGTTTAGCACCCCAAAAATTTCAAAATGGCATGTGTAATGCCTTCCTAAACCTTGCTAAGGTGCTATACTAACCCTACAGTGGTATCAGAGCCAAGCTAGAGCATTAGGCGTTGTCTAGACGATGTTTGAAGTCCGATCGAACTCCGAAACCCCGATAAATCTTAGTTTCTGGAAAAAATTTCAAAAGTTAAAATTTTTCATATTAAAAATACTCAAAAAATCGTGCAGGGAATTCTAAGAATTACTGTGAAGTACGAAGCTACAATTCACTCAAGAGACCGCGGAACCGCGGCCAACTTTGGGATTTGGGAGCTTGTACTTCAGGGGTTTATTCTTGGGTACTTTTTCATGCTTCTGGGAATTTTTTAATTCTACTCAAGTGTTGAGCTTTCTGGGATATATTGGGAACTCGTTGATTCGATCGGAAGTTTAACATCGTTTACTTTTCCGGGTAATTTAGAACGTGTTAAAAAGTTAGAACGGATATCAATAACTCACTTTTTCCCCTGCCGGAAAATTTCCAAGTATTAGATTTTTCCTTAGTTGAAGAACATTCACAGTCGTGCAAGTAACGCGGTGGACCCTCTAGAAGAACCAAAACCTTAACTCGATTATATGACCATCTGAACCGCCTCTAAACCTTAGGGTTTGTGGCAGTACGGCGTTGCCACATGTGAGGCGTTGGTTTGACCCTTCTACGGCTGGACCATTGGTACTGTGGCATGTGATGGATGCTTTTAAACTAATTTCAAGTGTTGAGAACTAAAGGGAAATCTTGGGTGTTTGTTTATTCGATCGGAAAGTTTAACATTGTCTATTTATCTGGAATGTGATACAATATTTGGAATCCATAAGTAGTTATAAGACAACTAGATTGAATGTTACAAATCTAGCTGTTTTTAGTCTCATTTAATCGGTTGCCATGGGATTTTGATGTGATCAAAAGTCCGTCTCAATCACGTAGCGTACGCAGATACTCGCCGAGTAAACTTAATACATAGCCATACCCCATAGCCCTGACCAAGTGACTATAGGAGAACCCCGTCGCCAAAAGGATCCGTTCAGGTGCCCGCGGTAACGGTGTTCCGCCTTAGTGCACTTCGTCGACGGCATCGGGGGTGCGACCGTCTACTAAAGTTTCCGACAAGCATTCGCTCAGGGTGTCAGGAATCTTGTTGAATTGACCGAATTGATATTGAAAAGAGTTTCCGATATTGAGACTAAAATGCGGGGTTTATAATTGTTAGGCATGCGATGTCTAAGGAATTCATTTGGTTAGGCATGGGATGTCTAAAGAGGTTGCGGATTCCAACTGTTATAGTTTTACACTTTCTTTTTTGTGACCGTAAGCGTAGTATGTGGTGTATCGCCGGCTTCGTTGCTATACATCAACGACAATCGGGATACGCATACTTGCTTATATTGATGATATGAGATATTATGTGTTGCTGTAATATGTTATATTAGATTATCGCGTTCTGAATAGCCAGGGGTTTTACGTGAGATGAGAGTTTTTCTTTTTCATTCATGTAAAATTCATTGTATGTAATATTCTTTTATTGGGGCACTTCCGGATGGAGGATGATGTCACCATTGTATATTATTTACTTTTCCGCATTAAGATAGACCCAAGGCGGGGATCATAAGTAACCGGGTTCTAGGGTCCAGTGGGAGACCATCTTGAGGAGTCGAGACCGGGTCTCTTAACCCTAGAATTAGCAGTGTTGCTTGCCGCTCTCGTAGGAGTCTAGGGATGTGGGTTTGGCTATTCATCGCAACCGTGGAATCCTTGTTTTATACTGGCTTGATATAAAACACGGACCTCCCAGTATATCCAATATTTCATATATGTTCTTCTGCTTCAATGTTCTGTGATGAGATCATATTACTGCCTGAGACGAATGTTTATATTATATATATGAGATATATTATATATTGTTGATTTCGTTTCAAATGTGATGCTTGTGAAGCATAATAAAATAGGACTTCATTAATGAGATTAATGAAATAAAAGAAACCCAAAGATGTTGTAGAAACTTGTTTAAAAACTGGTAGCTCTAGTTCTTGCTTTGCATAGCGGTATTCTTTGTAGAATATCCAACACCTTATTCGATATGGAAAGAGCCGAGATCCCTTCACCGGGAGTGACCTCTTTAGTGAAAATTAGACGATTCTACAAACACGGTTTGTTTTTTGATTGCTTTTATAGTTTTTGCTTTGCATAGTGGTATTTGTGAAATATCCTGCACCTTATTCGATAAGAAAAGAGCCGACGATCCCTTCACCGGAAGTGATCTCTTTAGCAAAACTAGAAAAGCCCCAAAAACACTCCTTTTAAAAAAATCACTTGTATCTACAACGATATCATGATCATTACGCAAAAGGTTTTTTGAAAAACCTGTCGTAACCCTCCGTCATTTTAAGAAATAGAGTACTTAGTATTCGTGCTGCGTTTGTTGACCATAGTTAAGGTGCAGTGTACGGTAGCTGAGTGATGTTTTCCTATATAACATATGTTGTGATTAATTAGGACAGTCATATGTCTTTGTTGACCATAGTTAAGGGTCATGTGGGTGGGTTTAAATTAATAAAGAAATGACAGGTAGAACTTGACTAGTGCTTATGATTTGTTGACCATAGCTAAGGTCATAAGTCACTAGGGGTAAAATATTATCGGGAATTTCAAGTGTTGAAATTTGCAATGAGATTGCATACCTCCTATGAGATAATTGGATCCCGATACCCGCTGTGAGTAAGAGTTACTCCTTGGAGAGTTTTACACATTGCAATTAGCCGATCAAGTAGGTGTCTAGAAAGGTGTTAACGGGGTCACGCCCCTGGGAAAACGAGGTTTATTTTAATTAGGTCCGTGTGAAAGCATGGGGAACCTCCTTCAAAGTACCGGCACTGGCCTGGCTGAATGATTGGCGAACTTGTAGGGTGTAATTAATCCCGGCTAGTCTTTCCTTTTAGGGTTTGAAGGAAGATTTGACTAAAACAGGTGGAGACATCCTGATTAGATATATTAATAACCAATCTAATTTTGCAAGAGCATACGCTGAGTTTTTTCTTCTCTCTATCTCCAGGTAGCGACCATGTCACGCCTTAATCAAGATAATAATACGGATGAATTGACCAAACCTGCTTGTTATACTGCGCTAGGGAACGTTGGTCCCGCTCCAACTTATAATTGTTATAAGACAGAGCAGGAAATAGGGGATTACCAGAATTCCCATGCCGCCCAAACGAAGAAAGTGCAAGCTGATGCATCCTCTTCGGGTGAGTTCATTACCGAGAACTGTTTCTCAGTATCCTTTACGTCCTGGGTAAGGGATACCGGATCAGGATCCCGCAAATGTAATATGTTACATGGGCTACATATAGGTAGAGAACTGAGAACGGGTGATAAGTTTCAAGAGTTGGAAATGATGCAATTGTTGCAAGCCATGCAGTTGGCAGTTATCACCCTGTGTTACCAGAATACATTGATTCTGAACAAATATTATTAGATACCGAACCTGATATACAACATCATATCAGTCTCTTTATTAGTAAAGAAGGATATAATTTTGTATTGTTGGATAATGTTTTGAACATTTCCTATATCAAGAGTTGATCGTTTCTGGCACGTTATCTAAAAGCATAGACGTTCTAAATCAAACCACAGTTCTTAACGTACAGAACACACACAAGAGGAAGAGTTCAGAAATGAACGAATCCTCCTTGAGGCATTGTAGACTAGGTCATATCGATGCGGCCCGACTAGCTAAAGTTACATAAAGATGTATATTTAAATCAGTTTGAATTTAAATCTTGTGAAACTTGCCGGTCATATCACAAAGATAAGATGACCATAACTCCGTTTATTGGAAACAGAGAAAGAGTTAGTGAACTCTCAGGATTGATACATGATGATGTATGATATTCCCATGTCTACATATGCCAGGACAGGTTCTTTGTACTTCATTACATTCAGTGATGATCTCTCAAAATTCAGACATATGTTCCTGTTGAAACACAAGTCCGAAACTTTTGAGATAATCACAGAATATAAGTTAGAAGTAGAGAACCAAAAACGGGTAAAAGTATTATGTCCTTTTATGAGATCAAGGAAGAGAATACTTGAGCAACAGAATTCCTTGACTTTAAAAAGAAAGGAGAATGAGATTCTCTCTCAGCATTACTCCTCCGTATACACCACAGCACGTCGGTGTATCGAGACGGAGCAATCTTACCCTATGTGATATGGTGTGCTCTATGATGAGTACTACTGAGTTTTTTATTTCCTTTTGGGAGTTATGAACTTGAGAAGCTGCATACCTATTGAATAGGGTTCCAATCAAATCAGTTGCCTACCACTTCATATGTGATATGGAATGGGAAGAGCCCATATCTTAAGTATGTTAAGATTCGGGGTTGTCCAGCCTATGCCAAAATGCAAAATCCGGACAAGCTTGAGGCAAGGTCAGTTCTGTGAAAGTTTGTTGGATATCCCAAGCATTTGCAAGGGAATATCTTCTACCAAACTGAGGAACAAAAGATGTTTTGTTTTCTCAGCATACCACCTTTAGGAAAGGGAATTTCTTGTGAAGAAATTAGTGGTCATAAAGTAGAACTGGAAGTAGTTCCAGCTAAAACAAACTGCAGCTGATGATTTGGTAGAACCGGAGGATTCAATAGTTTCTAACGAATCTCAGCCTCTCCGCCGATCTAGTAGGGTTCCTCATCTACCTGAGAGATACTTCGGTTTCTCTATGACAGTGGGAGCGAGGATTGCATCATGAGATGATGACCCAACTTGTTATGACCAGGCCATCAAGAGTGGGACTCTGTAAGAATGGCTGGATGCTAAGCGATCTGAGATGGAATCCTTATACACCAACAAAGTATGGACTTTGGTTGCTTTATCTGAATGGTTAAATCCCCATCAGGAGCAAGTATATCTTGAGAAGATTACTTGGTGTACATGAAAAAGTTGAGACTTTCAAAGCTATGCTTAAGTCTATCCAGATCCTACTTGCCACTGCTACATACCATAACTACGATATCTGGCGGGTGGGTGTCATGACATCTTTTCTAAATAATGATTTGGAAGAGAGCATCTATAAGTACACAGCCAGAGGGCTTCGTAGACAGTGGGAGCAGCGGAAACGTGTGCAAGATGTTTTATGTTATAAATCAGGCATAGCGGAGTTGGAACGTCAGTTTTGATGTAGTAGTCAAAGAGTTTGACTTCATCAAAAATGGTAGATGAACCAAGTATGTACAAAAAGGTAGTAGGGAGTCTGGTGATGATCCTTGTATAGTACATGGATGACATACTCTTGATAGGGAAGAAGTCTCCTATGCTACGCTCAGTTAATCTCCTCTTATCACAAAGATTCTCCATATAAGATCAAGGTGATACCTCCTAAATCCTGGATTATGAATCTATGAGATAGATTTAATTGGATGTTAGGATTCTCATAAGTTGTAGTAAGATTGTATCAATCGATCCTGGGGATAATCACTGGAAAGATTCCAAGGTGATAAGGACGACTGAATGTCAGTCGCAGGCATTGTCTTTACCCTCAGTGGAGGGTTGGTATGTTGGAAGAGTTCCAAGCTAGATACCATGACTTACTAGACGATTAAAAGCAAGATACATCGTTACCAAGGATGCTACCAAAGAGGCTGTCTGGATATATATAACAGTTCATGAGATGAACTTAGTTCCTACTATTGTGTGACAATGGAGTTGTGTCTTATGCCTAGAGACCCCCGTCCAAATAAAAATCTAAATATATTCTTAGGCAGTATCGCCTGATCATGGAGATGGTTGATCTCCGGAGAGATCAAGGCTAAGAGAGTAGACACAGAGGACAACAGCGCGGATCCACTCACAAAGGCCTATTTCCCAGTAGAGACTTTTATGGGATGGTTGAGTATGAGATACTTCAACCACAGCTGATTGTTGGGTATGCGATACCATAACACATGGCCCTAGTGCAAGTGGGAGATTGTTAGTTATATGTATGCCCTAGAGGCCATTACTGTACATACGATGTATATTGTAGTGGATGCATGGACATATATAGTGAGGACTTTCTTGCTCGACATGATAGTATGCTATCTGGTTGCTCTTTATCTTAACATGTACTCTGATTGTCTCTATGTTACATGTTGATAAAGCCTTTAGGATGAGTACTTCACTACTAAGACAATGATGCAGATCATACCAGTGGGGACAGTGTAGTCGCTAAGTACATCCTTTAAATGTTCCTAGTCGTAGGAGTACCGAGACAGGGCATCGATACTCCAGAGCAGACTAGCATATGCGCTTCTTGAACCATATGATGGGCAATGGATGATCCTATATCCATTAGTGTTTGACATCAGAGAAGGTATGCGGGTGCTAAGTGGAGACTGGGTACACTGGACGGACACGCCGAGAACTTCCAGATGGTATTATACCTCACGTCAGATGGCAGTTCTCTGGTGACACTGGTACAGGCTAGTCTGTAGACCCGAGATCGTCATAGAGTCTTGTGTGATTCCCACTGTGCTTTGATTTCTATCATACCACGTCTTAAAGGGCGTGCAAAACAGTGGCTTTTGGGTACAGTCCCGAATCATATGTAGGCAATGAGCGATAGGAGGGGTTTCGTCTCTCCCGGTATAGGAAGTTGATGTTGTGTTGTGTTCGATTGGCAATAACTGGATCCCTAGCCAGGGTTGCTGAGATTTACTGGTAAGTGTTATCAGTAGTTTCTCGAACTGTTATGGACCTCATATCGACACGACTTATCAAGCTACTGGGGTCTGAAGTTTACCACCCCTAGGCGAGATATGCGACATATCAGACGAAGAGACCGGACTGTACGGGGGTGTTACTGATTGGATTCGCAGGAGAATGTATAGGCTTGCTTGTTGATCTTCTGATCACTCAATACCTGGGTGGCTGTTACGTTTAGCTGACCGCTTGCAGCTTGTGGGTATTTGATATGATCATCACCTACTGCGGCGTATTGAAGATTCTTTAGAGTCCTAAACAGAAGTTTCCTGGCTCAGGCAAAATGGAGTAGGAGCACATATGTGATATGTGCGGGACCGGGAACAATACGTGTATGTGATACCGTATTAGAATCCGCGATATGTGATATCGGCCAGGTATATGTGATATAGCCGGGTCATCGGATCAAGTGTTGATTCGATGAACTGATACAGATTATATTAGTCGATTATTTATGAAATAGCCGGATTATCGAAGCAAGTGTTGATTCGATAATTTAATGTATAATTATATATTTGATATATTATATTACATTAACTAATAATAGCTCACTTAAAGATTCTTTTTCTCACTTGGATAATACATTGATATATACGTGATATATGTTAATTGTATTACTTTATTTTGTTACAATAATTATTGTATATGTGATATATAATATTGTAACATATTAGGGTTACAAATGCGACATGCTTTGTAGAGTTTAAACAAGGTTAGGGTTTGGATTAGGGTTAAGCTTGGATGAAGCTTTCATCAAGCTTCTTGAAGCTTTGACTTTGACTTATGATATTTTGTGTAGTTATTTTTAACCCAACCCAAACCCTTTACCATAGTTAGTTCTCTACAAGGGTTAAGTCTTCATTTTTAACCCATGGTTGCAATTCTAATCACACACAAGTTTTCATTATTCATCTCAAATGAAATTGTTCTTCTTCTTCCTCTTGAAAAAAGCTTTCTAGCATTTTGACATGTGATGATAATGAGTGAGAAATTAAAAATAAAAGAAAGCTAAATTCCTACTTCATCATCCTCATCTATTCTAGACGCTTAGATTAGGGTGTTTGCTTTGCTAATACTTGATTAGTGAAGCAAGAGCTTGAGTTTGAGTTTCTTCAAGGTAGATCATCTTAGTTGTTGAAGATCGGAAGCAAGTTTGCATCCTTCTCTTCGTGGAGCCTCTCTAGAATCCGGGTACTTGATGATCGCAATGAAGGGACCTCAACACAGAGCTTATGAAAAGAAGGAATGGACTACAAAGGTTGTAATCCCTAACTCTTAGATGTTAAAGTGTTTAACATGCTTGTTTGCTTAATTCTCTAGTTATGATCTTGGTTAGGATTTGTTTAGCGCCCCAAAAATTTCAATATGGCATGTGTGATGCCTTCCTAAACCTTGCTAAGGGGCTATACTAACCCTACAATTACTGTACATACGATGTATATTGTAGTGGATGCTTGGACATATATAGGGAGGACTTTCTTGCTCGACATGATAGTATGCTATCTGGATACTCTTTGTCTTAACATGTACACTGATTATCTCTATGTTATATGTTGATAAATCTCTTAGGATGAGTACTTGACTACCAGAATTATAATGGAGATCATACTAGTAGGGATAGGGTAGTCGGTAAGTAGATCCTTCAAATGTTCCTAGCCGTGGGTGGATCGTGACAGGGCATCAATATACCAGAGTAGACTAGCGTATAGCTTCTCGACCCATGTAGATGGGCGATGGATGATCCCATATCCATTGGTGTTTGACATCAGAGATGGTATATGGGTGCTCAGTAGAGACTGGGTACACTGGACGGACTTGCCGAGAAATCGCAGATGGTATTATACCTCACGTCAGATGGCAGTTCTCTGGTGACACTGGTACAGGGTAGTCTGTCGACCCGTGATCGTCATAGAGTCTTATGTGATTCCTACTGTACTTTGATTTCCACCTTACCACATTCAAGAGAGCATGCAAAACGGTGGTTTTTGGGCGCAGTCCCGAGTCACATGGAGGGAATGAGCGATAGGAGGGGATTCGGCTCTCCCAGTATAGAGAGTTGATGTTGCACTGTGCTCGATTGGCTATAACAGGAAGTCCCTGGCCAGGGCTGATTTCTGAGATATACTGGTAAGTGTTATCAGAAGTTTGTCGACCCATTATGAGCCTCACATCTGCATGACTTATCGAGTTATTGGGGTCTGACGTTTACCACGCCTAGACGAGATATGCGACAGATCAGACAAAGAGACCGGACTGTACGGTAGTGTTACCGATTGGATTCGCAGGAGTATGAGCGGGCTTGCTTGTTGATCTTCTGATCGCTCAATACCCGGGTGGCCGTTACGTTTAGCAGACCGCTTGCGGCTTATGGATGTTTGATATGATCATCACCTACTGCCGGCGTATTGACGAGTTTTTAGAGTCCTACACAGAGGTTTCCTGGTTCATGCGAAACGGGGTAGGAGCATATATGCGATATGTGCGGGACCGAGATTAATATATGTATATGATACCTCATTCCATTCTCGCGATATATGACATCGGTCGGTTTTATGTAATATAGCCGGGTTATCGGATCAAGTGTTGATTCGATAAGTTGTTACATTTTATATTAGTCGGTTATATATGATATAGCCGGATTATTAAATCAAGTGTTGATTTAATAATTTAATGTATAATTATATATTTGATATATTACATTAAATTAACTAATATTAGCTCACTTAAGTATTCATTTTTCTCACTTGATGATACATTGATATAAATGTGATATATGTTAATTGTATTGTTTTCATTTTGTCACAAATAATATATATGTGATATATATCATTGTGACATGCTAGGTTACACATGCAACATGTATATATGATACTCAGACCATGCTAGGGTTTATGTTAGGGTTTATATTTATTAAGTAATTCAAACATTTGGAATTTGTCATGGTTGATTTTTTGTGCAAACTTGATAACCATTGACCAAGTCCACTTGTTTGTCTTTTGCTTAAGATATTTGTTAACCCAACATTAACCCATCACCATGTTTTACTCTATACATGAGTTAGGCATGACATAGTAACTCACCATGGTTTCATTTCTAACCTCATGAGATTATTCTTCATCACTTCATCATTTTCATCTTCTTCTTCCTCTTGAAAGCTCACTAGCTTTTGATCAAGTGATGAAATTGAGTGAGAAAATTAAATCTAAACTGGGCAAAATTCCTAATTCATTATGCTCTATTATTAGCCATTTAGTTTAGGGTGTTTGCTTCACTAATGTCTCGATTAATGAAGAGGTGGCATGAGCTTGAGTCTCCTCGACGTACATCATCTTCGGTTTTGAAGGCATTGAGCAAGCCCGTTCATTTCTTCATGTGAACCCTCACTAGAGTCCCGGAGTTCGATGATCGCAGTGAAGGTACTACTACATAGAGCTTTAGAAGTGAAGGACCGGTCTACAAAGGTTTTATTCCGCATTCACTTAGGATGTAAAGTGTTTACATGTTTTTTCGTCGGATTTTCTAGCAACGATTCTAGGGTTAGGGTTAGCTAGAACGGCAATTTTTTGAAATTGGCATGGACGATGCCACCCGAAACCTTGCTGCCGTGATAGATAACTCTGCAGTGGTATCAGAGCCATGCTAGAAAATTAGACAGATTTTGTTAGATTACGAAACCGAAATGAATCCGAAACTTGAAACCCTTTAAACTAGTTTCTGTCAAATTTAAAAGGTGCTCCAAAATTTTTTTAAACAACTGAAGAATGTTATATGTGATATAACATGAACGCCACAAAAATTTGAACCAATTTGGGCTCAACTTGGCCGGCCAAAATTGGCTAAAAACCGAGCTCACCGGGTGATGTATGGAGATTTGGCTTCAAATTTTGGTGGTGTTCTAGTATCTGGGTTTTAGGGTTTCAGGCATTGTTTGTTTTTTCTAAGTTTGCATATGATGTGATCTTACACTATAAGCAATTCGGAGTGCTTCGTATTCGTAGTTTTAACATTGTTTCGGGTATTCACATATTGTCTAGGCGAAGTCAAAAAGATCGAACGATTAACAAAAACCTATTTTTCCAAGTTAATGTATTCGGAAAAACATGCAAGTAATTCTGTGGACCCTTTAGAAGAATGAAACCCTAACTCGACATAATGACCATGGAACCGCTTTTGAACCTTAGGATTTATGGCGATTCCGCGGTGCCATTAATGGGGCTTGGGTCTGCCCTTCTACGGCTGGTGCATAGGTACTATGGCATGTTTTGGGTATTATTAAGCTGTGCTCAAGTGTTGAGCTCTCGGGGAATTGTGGGACTTTGATGAATTGATCGAAAAGTTTAATCTCGTACAGATATAATGAGATAGGATACAATACTTGGAATCCACAAGAAGACTAATTTGAATTATATAAATCTAGAAATTTAGTCTCATTTGATCAGTTGCCACGGGATTTTGATGTGATCAAATGTCCGTCGCAATTACGTAGCGTACAGGGATTCTCACCGGGTAACATTACTAGATAGCCATGTCCCCTAGCCCCGACCAAGTGACTATAGGAGAACCCCATTGCCAAAAAGCATCCGTCCGGGTGCTCGCGGCCGCGGTGTTCCGCCTAAGTGCACTTCGTCGATGATATCGGGGGTGCGGCCGTCTACTAAAGTTTCCGACGAGCATTCGATCAGGATGTCGGGAATCGTGTTGAATTACCCGACTTGTTATTGGAAAGTTTTTTCGATATCGAGACTAAAATGCGGGGTTTGTAATTGTTAGGCATGCGATGTCTAAGGAATTCATTTGGTTAGAAAGTGATGTCTAAGTTGGTTGCGGATTCCAATTGTTGTACTTTTCACTTTCTTTTCTGCGACCGTAAGTGTAATATGTGGTGTATCGCCGGTTTCGTTGCTATACGTCAACGACAATTGGAATATGCATATTTACTTGCGTTGATGACATGTGATGTTATGTGTTGCTGGGATATGTTATATTGGATCGTTGTGTTTGAATAGCCGGAGTTTTTTATGTGAGATGGGAGTTTTTTATGTGAGATGAGAGTTTTTCATTCTCATTCATGTAAAAAACTTTTATGTAATATTCTTTTATTGGGGCACTTCCGGGTTGAGGAAGATGTCACCATTGATGTATATTATTTACTTTTCCACATTAAGATAGACTCAAGGAGGGGAGCATAAGTAACCGGGTTCTAGAGTCCAATGGGAGATCATCTCGAGGCGTCGATTCTAGGTCTCCTAACACTAGAATTTGTAGGGTTGCTTGCTGCTCTCATAGGGGTCTAGGGATGTGGGTTTGGCTATTCATCACAACCGTAGAATCCGTGTTTTATACTGGCTTAATTTAAAACCCGGAAATCGTAGTATATCCAATATTTTATATGCAGTGTTCTGCTGCGATATTCTGTGATGTGATCACTGTATATGTTGAGATAGATACTGTATATAGTATATGCGATATATTATATAGACGTTGCATATGTTTTAGACCCGCACTAGCCCTGCCCCACTTTGCCGTTAGTTACCTAACCTAACGGTGCATGATGGGACATCGAGGCGAATGCGGATGGCATAAGCGTACGTTGTATTTATCTGTGATGCTTAGGTAACTTAAATGATGGGACTTCATTAATGAGATTAATGAAAGAAAATAAACGTAAATATGTTGTGGAATCGAATTTAACAAAACAGGTAGCTCTAGATCTTGCTTTGCATAGTGGTATTGTGAATATCCTGCACCTCATTCGACGAGGAAAGAGCCGAGATCCCGTCACCAGGAGTGACCTCTTTAGAAAAACTAGCAAAGGCATAAAAAACACTCTATTTTAAATCATTTGATTCTACAACGATATCAAGTTCATTACTCAGAGTTTTTCTTAAAAACGTGTCGTAGCCCTCCGTCAGTTCAGATAAGTAGTATTTAGTATCCGTGCTGCGTTTGTTGACCTTGTCAAGGCGTAGTGTGCGGTAGCTGATTAGTGCTTATCTGCTAGCATATGATGCGATTGGATTAGGGTAGTCATGCGACCTTGTTGACCTTATCAAGGGTCGTGCGAGTGGGTTTAATTCAATCAGGAAATGATGGGTTTAACTTGAGTTGCGGTTTTTGGTTTGTTGACCTTGTCAAGGTCATAGATCGCTTGGGGAAAAATTATCGGGAATTTCAAGTGTTGAAATTTGCAATGAGATTGCATACCTTCTATGAGATAGTTAGATCCTGATACCCCCTGCGAGTAATTGTTACTTCTGGAAGAGTTTTGCACTTTACAATTAGCTGATCAAGCAGGTGTCTAGAAAGGTGTCAACAGGGTTAGCCCCTAGGAAAACGAGGTTTATTTTAATTAGGTCCGTGCGAAAGCACGGGGAACCACCCTCAAAGTACCGGCACTGGCCTGGCTGAAAGATTGGCGAACTTATAGGGTGTAATTAATCTCGGCTAGTCTTTCCTTTTAGGGTTTGAAGGAAGATTTGATAAAAACAGTGGGAGCCGTCCCAACTAGATAAAATAATAACCAATCTAATCTTGTAAGAGCAAACGCTGAGTGTTTTCTTCTCTCTCTCTACAGGTAGTGACCATGTCACGCCTTAATCAAGATAATAATATGGATGTATTGACCGAACCCGCTTGTTATACTGAGCTGGGGAACGTTGGTCCCGCTCCAACTTATAATTGTTATCAGACCTAGCAGGAAATAGGGGATTACTAGAATTCCCGTGTCGCCCAAACGAAGAAAGTGCATGTTGATGCATCTTCTTCGGGTGTGTTCATTACCGAGAACTGTTTCTCAGTATCCTCTATGTCCTAGGTATGAGATACCGGATCAGGATTCCACATATGTAATATGTTACATGGGCTACAGACAGATAGAGAACTGAGAATAGGTGATAATGTTTTTAGAGTTGAAAACGGTGCAATTGTTGCAGCCAAGTTGTTGGCAGTTATCACCTTGTATTATCAAGTACATTGATTCTGAATGAATGTTATTAGATACCGAACCTGATATACAACATCATATCAGTCTCTTTATTTAGTAAAGAAGGATATAATTTTGTATTGTTGGATAATGTTTTGAACATTTCCTATATCAAGAGTTGATCGGATCAAGCACGTTATCTAAAAGCATATACGTTCTAAATCAAACCACGGTTCTTAACATACATAACACACACAAGAGGAAGAGTTCAAAAATGAACGGATCCTTCTTGAGGCACTGTAGACTAGGTCATATCAATGCGACCCGACTAGCTAAGTTACATTAAGATGCATATTCAAATTAGTTTGAATCTTACATCTTCTGAAACTTGCCAGTCATGTCTCAAAGATAGAATGACCATAGCTCCGTTTACTGGAAACAGAGAAAGAGTTAGTGAACTCTTGTGACTAATACATGATGATGTATGTAGGTCCCCTGTCTACACATGCCAGGACTGGTTTTTTGTACTTCATTACATTCACCGATGATCTCTCAAAGATTCAGACATATGTTCCTGTCGAAACACAAGTCTGAAACTTTTGAGAAATTCATAGAATATAAGTTAGAAGTAGAGAACCAAAACGGGTATAAGTATTATGTCCTTTGATGTGATCAGGGAGGAGAATACTTGAGCACGTAGTTCCTGGGCTATACTAAAAAAGAATGAGATTCTCTCTCAGCATTACTCCTCCGTATACACCACAGTACGTCGGTGAATCGGGGCAGAGCAATCGCACCCTATGAGATATAGTGTGCTCTATGATGAGTACTACTGAGTTGCCTATTTCCTTTTGGGTGTTATGCACTTGAGAAGCTGCATACCTATTAAATTGGGTTCCCATCAAATCAGGTGCCTACCACTCTATATGTGATATGGAATGGAAAGAGCCCATCTCTTAAGTAAATTAAGATTTAGGGTTGTCCGGCCTATGTCAACAGCAAAATCCGGACAAGCTCGGGGCAATGTCAGTTCTGTGGAAGTTTGTTGGATATCCCAAGCATTCGCAAGGGAATATCTTCTACCACACCGAGGAACAAAAGGTGTTTTATTTCTCGGCATGCCACCTTTCTAGAAAAGGAATTTATTTTGGAAAGAAATTTGTGGTTATGAGGTAGAACTGGAAGGAGTTCCATCTATACAAACTACAGCTGATGATTTGGTAGAACCGGAGGATTTAATAGTTCCCGACGGACCTCAGCCTCTCCGCTAATCTGGTAGGGTTACTCATCCGCTTGAGAGATACTTCGGTTTTCTCAATGACAGAGGGAGAAAGGATTGCATCATGAGATGATGACCCAACTAGTTTCGATCAGGTTATCAAGAGTGGGGACTATGTAAGAATGGGTGGATGCTAAGCGATCTGAGATGGAATCTATGTACACCAACAAAGTATGGACTTTGGTTGCTTTATCTGAACGGTTAAATCTCCATCAGGACCAAGTATATCTTGAGAAGATTACTTGGTGTACATGGAAAAGTTGAGACTTTCAAAGCTAAGACTTGTTGCAAAAGGTTCTCATCATCGACCAGGTGTGGATAATGATGAAACCTTTTCTCCAGTGGTTATGCTTAAGTCCATCCGGATCCTACTTGTCATTGCTACATACTATGACTACGATATCTGGCGGTTGGGTGTCATGACTGCTTTTCTAAATAGTGATTTAGAAGAGAGCGTCTATAAGTACACAGCTAGAGGGCTCCGTAGACAGTGGGAGCAGCGGAAATCTGTGCAAGTTGCTTTATGGGTTAAAGCAGGTATCGCGGAGTTGGAACGTCTATTTTGATGTAGTAGTCAAAAAGTTTGACTTCATCAAAATGGTCGATGAACCTTGTATATACAAAAAGATTGTAGAGAGTAAGGTGGTTATTCTCGTATTGTACGAAGATAACATACTCTTGATAGGAAAGGAGTTTCCTATGCTACACTCGGTCAATCTTCTCTTATCACATTGATTCTCCATATAGGATCAAGGTGATACCTCCTAAATCCTGGGTTTTGGATCTATGTGATAGATCTACGTGGATGTTAGGATTCTCACTAGGTGTAGTGAGATGGTATCAATCGATCATGGGGAGAATCACTGGATAGCTTCCAGGGTGGTAAGGTCGACTGAATGTCAATCATAGACTTTGTCTTTACCCTCAATGGAGGGAAGGTATGTTGGAAGAGTTCCAAGCAAGATACCGTGACAAACTAGACAATAAAGGATCGATACATCGCTACCAACGATGCTACCAAAGAGGCAATCTGGGTGTATATTAGTTCATGGGATGAACTTCGTTCCTACCATTGTGTAACAATGCAGTTGTGGCTTATGCCTAGGAACCACCGTCCCATCAGTGATCCAGACATATTCTAAGGCAGTATCACCTGATCAGGGAGATGGTTGATCTTCAGGGGATCGAGGTTTGGAGAGTAGACTCAGAGGACAACATAGCGGATCTACTCACAAAGGCCTTACACCAAGAAAGACTTTTATGGGATTGTTGAGTATAGGATACTACAACCACTGCTATATGATGACCCTAATGCAAGTGGGAGATTGTTAGTTATATGTATGCCCTAGAGGCCATTACTGTACATACGATGTATATTGTAGTGGATGCTTGGACATATATAGGGATGACTTTCTTGCTCGACAAGATAGTATGCTATCTGGTTACTCATTGTCTTAACATGTGCACTAATTGTCTCTATGTTACATGTTGATAAAGCCCTTAGGATGAGTACTTGACTACCAGGATTATGATGCAGATCATACTGGTAGGGACAGGGTAATCGGTAAGTACATCCTTCAAATGTTCCTAGTCATGGGTGTATCGATACAGGGCATCGATATACCAGAGTATACTAGCGTATAGCTTCTCGACCCATGTAGATGGGCGATGGATGATCCCATATCCATTAGTGTTTGACATCAAAGATGGTATATGGGTGCTCAGTGGAGATTGGGTACACTGGACTGACTCGCCGAGAACTCCTAGATGGTATTATAACTCACGTCAGATGGCAATTCTCTGGTGACGCTGGTACAGGGTAGTTTGTCGAACCGAGATCGTCATAGACTCTTGTTTTATTACCACTGTGCTTGGATTTCCACCTGACCACGTTCAAGAGAACATGCAAAACGGTGGTTTTTGGGTACAGTCCCGAGTCATATGAAGGCAATGAGCGATAGGAGGGGATTTTTCTCTCCTGGTATAGGGAGTTGATGTTGCGCTGTGCTCGATTGGCTATAACAGGAAGTCCCTGGCCAGGGCTGATTTCTGAGATATACTGGTAAGTGTTATCAGTAGTTTCTCGACCCGCTATGAAAATCACATCAGCACGACTTATCGAATTATTGGGGTCTGACATTTACCACCCCTAGATGAGATATGCGACATATCAGACGAAGAGACCGGACTGTACGGTAGTGTTACTGATTGGATTCGCATGAATATGAGTGGGCTTACTTGTTGATCTTCTGATTGCTCAATACCCGGGTGGCTGTTACGTTTAGCAGACCACTTGCGGCTAGTGGGTGTTTGATATGATCATCACCTACTGCCGGCGTATTGACGAGTCTTTAGAGTCCTACACAGAGATTTCCTGGTTCATGCGAAACGGAGTAGGAGCACATATGTGATATGTGCGGGACCGAGATTAATGCGTGTATGTGATACCGTATTCCATTCTCGCGATATGTAACATCGGTCGATTATATGTAATATAGCCGGGTTATCCGATCCAATGTTGATTCGATAAGTTGTTACATTTGATATTAGTCGGTTATATGTGATATAGCCGGATTATTAAATCTAGTGTTGATTTAATAATTTAATGTATAATTATATATTTGATATATTATATTACATTTACTAATATTAGCTCACTTAAGTATTTATTTTTCTCACTTGATGATACATTGATATATATGTGATATATATTAATTGTATTGTTTTCATTTTGTCACAAATAATATATATGTGATATATATCATTGTGACATGCTAGGTTACACATGTAACATGTATATATGAGACTCATACCATGCTAGGGTTTATGTTAGGGTTTATATTTATTAAGTAATTCAAACATTTGGAATTTGTCATTGTTGATTTTTTGTGCAAATTTGATAACCATTGACCAAGTCCACTTGTTTGTCTTGCTTAAGATATTTGTTAACCTAACATTAACCCATGACCATGGTTTATTCTCTACATGAGTTAGGCATGACATAATAACTCACCATGGTTGCATTTCTAACCTCATGAGATTATTCTTCATCACTTCATCATTTTCATCTTCTTCTTCCTCTTGAAAGCTCACTAGCTTTTGATCACCATGGTTGCATTTCTAACCTCATGAGATTATTCTTCATCATTTCATCATTTTCATCTTCTTCTTCCTCTTGAAAACTCACCATCTTTTGATCAAATGATGAAATTGAGTGAGAAAATTAAATCTAAAGTGAGAAAAATTCCTACTTCATCATCTTCTACTATTAGCCAATTAGTTTAGGGTGTTTGCTTCACTAATTTCATGATTAGTGAAGAGTAGCATGGTCTTGAGTCTCCTCGACGTAGATCATCTTCAGATTCGAAGGCATTGAGCAAGCCCGTTCATTTCTTCATGTGAACCCTCACTAGACTCCGGGAGTTCGATGATCGTAGCGAAGGGATTACTACATGGAGCTTTAGAAGTGAAGGGCCAGTCAACAAAGTTTGTATTCCGCATTCACTTAGGATGTAAGTGTTTACATGTTTTTTCGTCGGATTTTCTATTGACGATTCTAGGGTTAGGGTTAGCTAGAATGGCAATTATTTGAAATTGGCATGGACGATACCACCCGAAACCTTGCTGCCGTGATAGAAAACCCTGCATCATGTTCAACCCGTACATTTCATGATTGAATTAAACCCACCCGCGCGACCCTTGACGGAGGCCAACAAAGTCGCATGATTACCCTAATCCAATCACATCATATCCTGTAGATAAGCACTAATTAGCTACCGCATACTACACCTTGACGGAGACCAACAAATGTAGCACGAATACTAAGTAGTACTTATCTGAAATAACGGATGGCTACGACAGGTTTTTAAGAAAATATTTTATGTAATGAACTTGATATCGTTGTAGAATCGAATGATTTTGAAAAGGATTGGTTTAAGCTCCGCTTTTTAAAATTGAGTTTTTCAAAATAAACCGAATGGGTGTAGCATTTGCTAAAGAGGTCACTCCCGGTGAATTGATCTAGGCTCTTTCTTCATCGAATGAGGTGCTGGATATTCATCAAGGAATACTACTATGCAAAGCAAGAACTAGAGCTACCCATTTTGAAAATTTTATTCTACAAGATCATTAGGTTTCTTTCCTTTTCATTAATCTCATTAATGAAGTCCCATCATTTATCCTTCCTAAGCATTATAGATAAAGAAGCGAAAATACAACGTATCTACCCGTTCTCTGCCTATTGAGAGAATCGTTGCTGTTGGAATGTTCTCCTTTTCGGTTTTCTTCCGTCCAATGTCGCGGTTTGTTTGTGAATTCGAGATCCTGAGTAGACTCGGGCTTTGAGCGTTCCAACATTTGAACCTTCTTGGTCAGCTCTTGGAATGTTTTGAGGCCAGCGGTGGACATGAAATGTTTCATCCAATTGTTCAGATTTTCTATAAGAAGATTGACGGATTGGTCTTGTTCCAACGGCGGTTCACATTTGACAGAGAGATTGCACCATCGGACTATAAAATCCATGTTGCTTTCTTTGTTCTTTGGTTCGGTCCTTACAAGGTCGGCAATGGTGATTTTATCGCTGACACTCATGAAACTTTGCTTGAACAAGGATTCTATTTGATAGAACGTTGTAATCGAGTCATCTGGAATGCATGCATACCAATCGAAAGTAACATCAGTCAAGCTATTAACAAACTGAAGGAGAAGGAGCGCATCATTGCCCTTAATATTCACGCATGATGCTTTAAATTGGACAATGTGTCGGTTCACATTTCCCATCCTATCGAACCTTTCAAATTTAGGTACGACATAGACAATAGGAAACTCCACAAGATTGTATTGTGTAGGGTATGGTCTCCCACTCCTGCCGACCTCTTTTTGTGTCTCGGCCTCAGCCACCAATGTTTTGACATTACTAGTGATCAAATCCATGATCTGATCCTGCATTGGACGGCAGCTGTCGTCGGTAGTCAAGACATTTCTTGAGGCAGAATGTGGCCGACTTTCATGCGGCTCGCCCGACTTTGGATTTGAGGGAATAGGCATCGGCTGCTTCGGGACACCGTTTCCCAGTTCATGATTAGAGACCTGCGAATTATTGGGCGGCTGAGAGGCAACTTGGGCCGTATTCTGCAGGATGACATTTGTCAAGTCGTCAATCTTTGAGTAGAGCATGGCCATCTCCATGTCCTTGTTTCTGAGCTGCTTCTAAAGCACTTGGAGAAGTTATTGCTCTGCGGTATTAGGACGAAATATTTGCTCCTCTTCACTTTCCGAGCCCGACACCTTATGAACCAGATTGGATTTGAGATGTAGTGGCCCCATCTTTACTCTTGCTACATGTGCCCGCAATGTAGATAGTGTGGACCATATATCCACCCATCTCTTTATCTTTGGCGACTGATCTTTCGGATTGTCGTCGTGGCCTTTTCTCATCGGGAGATAACAGGCGACTAAAGATGGTTGGCCTGGCTGGGCCCTTGGGTGGCACGGTCCGGATCGTAGTTTTCTTGACTCTTGCGGTCATGGCGTTCTTCTGAACCAATTTCAGCAGTTCGAAAGAGTTAGAGAGCCTTACTGCCAATTCAACTGTTGTTGCGGGGTAACCTCTTTCTTGGAACCCCATAAAGTTCAGACTAACAGGAGCCCTAGCCCTTTTGTTGGCTCTGTATCTGAGCCTTTTCTATCTTAGCTTATCGATTTTGAGGGTTTGGAGGGCATCCGTTTTCCGGGAAGCCACAATGAGTCGGTTGACGGGGAGCTCAGAGAAGATACCCGATTGAGCGGTTGTCAGCGGCACCACCGGAACTTTCCCGGGACGCCTTATTGCTTTGTTTATGTTGATGGCCTTGCCCCCAGGTGGAGCTACGGAGAGTCATTTGGAAACGGATTTGTGCCTGGGCTGAAATATCTTCATGACCACGACATTTGGATTTTTGCCTCTTGAGACCGGTTATCCGTCACCGGAGCTTGAAGAGCAGGAATGATGTTAGCCGAGATAATAAAAAAGAGCCAAATTGTAGCAGCGGTTCCTCCAACTGCCACCCGAGACTGGCCGGGAGGGCCGTCCTGGCGTCCATCTTCTTTATGTAGTAAATGGGAGTTATGTTGAGAGCTGAGCTTGTCCATGGAACATCTTTGTTACGTCCGAAGATTAAGATTGAGAGTTGTTAATCTGCGCAAAAGAATAGAATTTCAGTACAAACAATCAATATATGTTAACTGAGCTCACATAAACACTTAACCCGAAACATGGGAGGAAAGAATCGTCCCACCGGGCGTGCCAGAATTTATAAGGTGTTTTTCGTCACCCTTTAAGATTGAAATACACGTCGCTTGTTAGACGTATTACAGATTCCACCTACCTAGGGTAGGCCAAGGTTTATTGATTGTAGGGCTTCGAATCTCCGGCAGCCGCGGACTAAGCTGCCATTAATTACCCTCACTTTTGGAGAAAGCGAACCTCCGATTGATGGGTAAAACTGGTCATGCGAATTCAATGTGCAGTGTGCGTGTGTTGTGTTTTAAAAGGGTCTTGGATGTATCGGGGGCCTCACAAATTTTTTCTAATGGAGGACGTGTTTTGAGTGTGGAACGTGTGGGAAAAAGATAGGTGAGGAGCGTCCTAAGGACGCGTGAGATGGTATGTAGACGCTGGACGCCTAGGGGCTACGTGTGTGGCATGTGGATGCTGGGCGCCAGTAGGCCACGCGCCCTTCACGTGGACACTGGACGCCAGCGGGCCACATGCTTGGCGCATGGACGCTAGGCACCAGCGGGTCACAAACCCAGCACGCGGGCGCCGAGCGCCAGCTGTTCACATGACCGGCATGCAGGCGCCGGGCGTCAGTGGTTCATGTGTATGGCATGTGGACGCTGGACGCCAGCGGATCACGCTCCCTACACGTGGGCACTGGGCGCCCGCAGAAAAAGGGGCTTAGCCCCTGGATTTGGAGTTGAACTCCCTAGTGATTTTTAGAGTTAAACTCCTAAAAGAAGAATCTTTTTGTGGAGTTAAACTTCAAAAAGATCTGGCTTTTTGGGGTTCAACTGTTTCGAGAATTTGAATCTTGGAGTTGATCTTCTCAAAGATTGGTTTGAAGTTAAACTCCTAAATAAGAGATTCTTGTTCGGAGTTAAACTTCGAAGAGATTTTCAAAGATGATGAAAGGAGACCCCTTTCTTCTCTCTTGAACCCAGGATCTTTTCTTAAGCCTTGAATTTTCCCAAAGTGGGATTTTTGGAGATGGGTCTCCTTCTTCCTCCTCTCTGTTGACTGGATGTTGGAGAAAAAGGGACAGAGACTTAAACCCCCCCTTTAAAGATTTGATGGGAGATCTCAGCTCCCCTTCAAGGGTTTTATGATGAAAAATCATTTCTTTTATGGGAAAAGTATAGTTAAACTCTTGATTTAATTCAAAAAAAGGAACAAGGCTTGGAACATTAAGGAAGGAGAACGGGCAAAAAACCCTAATTTTTAAGGGGAATGAAAAAGTTGTCTTATTTCATCATAGTGTTGCCTTATATAGGCTTACAAGTTTACACATAGCCCCTTGGGTTTTACAAAATGGCATTTTTCCCATACCATGCATCATGTGCTTATTTATTTTTGCACATGAGCCATAAGCTTTATAAAGATTGGGTTTTTTTCCTATTTATTTAAATATTACATTTATTTGTTATAATTTCTTAGAATGGGACCAGTCTGGGCTTGGGCCCACCTGTTTGGACTTGGATTCGGGCGTGGGTCCTACATGGGTTAGAGCGTGGGCCTGGCTTAATTCAAAAGTAGGGTCTGTTTTCTTTGTTTTGGGTCTACTTATCCGCGGTTTGACCTTGAATTTGACCTTTAGCCAATGGGGTGTAAATTTTAACCCCAACAATGTCCTAATACTCATATTGATGCATTTCCATATTGATGTGCACACCTCATATTGACATGCATCCCATATAGATGCGAATCTCATATTGAGCTACGACTTTATATGTGTGTGTGTGTCTTTGAAGGAAACATAAATGCCTTCAAATTGGGCCTCACCCCAATATTGGGTGCATCCCCATGTCACCATTGTTCACTTTGGCACGTAACATATACAAGTGCGCGCAAGATGAATGTTGGACCGAAATTTCCTTAAACTAATATTCGTCCCAAACATGGGAATGTTGGACATTCCCGAAATTTCCTAAAACTAATATTCATCCCAAACACTGGAATATTGGACCGAAATGTTCTTAAACTAATATTCATCTCAAACACAGGAATATTTGACCGAAATGTTCTTAAACTAATATTTCGTCCTAAACACGAGAATGTTAGACCGAAATGTCCTTAAACTAATAATGGAATGCGATGTCCTTAAACTAATATGGTTTTCCCTATAGACTGTCTTTATATTGACCACCATATACTATCCATGGGCTATTCAGATATGATATGATGATCAGCTGAGTCCATATGCTCACTGTTCCTAAGTCGATCTTAGTCCGATATACGACTAATGATCCTTAGATCAAACCTAAATATCCCAAGAACTGATGGACCTTATTTATATGAGATATACGTCCTAAGTTCAAAACCCCAAATCTAATATACGAATTTGGATTAATCCGCGCCCTACATGCATGACAAGATTAGTCTCCGTATACAATCCAAGGGCAACCTCATAATAAACAAACATAATCCGACACGAAGTGATCTGCAAGGAGCAGGTGAAAGTTGTTATCGCAACGCAATAACGTAATTAACTGCAGGGGCTTGTGCCTGTAGGGAAGAGAGTCCCCACAATCAAAAACACCTCAAAGAGGGGGAATCTGATAAAGTCATGCTACAATGGTCGTATCTGTCAAAACCTCTGATATACGTTGCCATAAATCAACTTGGTATCTTCAGAGAGGTGGACGGATATGTTCCAAATAGGATATGCCCCCGTATTCAGAGTAGACGTCCTACGCGTCTCAGTCCAGTCTTCAGAGGTAAACAGGGGTCTCGTTGACTAAGGGCATGATCCGCAGGAGGGGATCCAGTTTGACACTTCGTGATGTGACTATTAGGACAATAGCTTAGGAATTTAATATTCCCATTTTGAGAGGGGAGAACCTTTTGTAGATAGGTTTGAGAGTAGGATGTTAGATTTGAGCATCGGTTAGAGTTTGTGTTTACCGCCAAAAATCGGACAGAGACGCGGGAAGCATCTAGCCTGAATTTGGGGGCAGATGCATAGGTTTGATCCATCCACCTCTCCAAAGATACTAAGTTAATTTATAGCGCCATATATCAGAGGTTTGGATGAATCAGACCGATATAAGTGACTTCAGATTCCCCCTCACGATTGAGGGGTTTATTTAATGTAGGGACGCATTTTTCCTGCAGACGGAATCCTCTGCGGTTAATTACATTATCGCGAAACGATAAAAACTTTCTGCACTCCAGGTCTTTAGTTTCATATGTCGTGTTTTAGTTTTTGTTTATTTTGGGTTACCTTTAGAATGTATACGGAGACTAATTTATGTCGTTGCCCGTAGAGCGCGGATTAGTCCAAATCCGTACACATTTTAGATTTGGAATTTGAGTTCATGTTGGTAACTTGGTTTGCCAACGAGAGTGAATTTAGGTTGCATTTCTCACATTTGTGAGGTCTATCGATTTACATGAGAGCATATGCTCGATTTAAGGATCATTAGTCTCATTTGGAAACTAAGATCAACTTAAATGGTTTGGTCATATATTGAGAGTATTTGTTCATTGATCATTTGATCATATATGAAGTATAAGCTTCCATACATAGTGTATTTACTAAGCCTTCAAGGTTCTGTTTGGCATCAGGTGTGTTTGCGCACCTGGTGTGTGCCCCGACTTGCTCACGTGTCTTTCACATGATGGGCATACATTAGCAAAGCGCCTGGTGGGTTCACAAAGTGACTTAAATTTGGTACTTATGCCTAACACCTGTGCACGTGTATTGCAGGTATGCACAGTGCAGTACTTATAAAGGGGTGCGCTCCTGACTTAGGTGCACATGTTTTGCACATAGTGCGCAACGCACTGTTGAGACTTTCCCGCGCGAGCAAACATGTATGTTTTGAAAAGAATCGATGTTTTTAAGAAATAGTTGCGCACATAAGCTCGGTCTCGTTTTAAAATTTATAAACCGCAAGTACACGGCGCGTTGTAGCGAGACGGCAAGTACGGGTTAATCCACAGGGAATTGGAGATTAGGTATTGTTGGTTTAAGGTTTGAGAAACAAAGAATTGGTTCGGTTGTCATAAAATATAAAGAATACGAAAATAAGAAAACAAGTTTAAGTAGAAGTGGTCGTGGCTTTGGCTCGGATGGTTGAATCGCAGCGATTCCTTCGACGCTCTCTAGATCATGAGTTGTCCGTCCTTGTGTCGATCCCGGCGTGAAGCATGACTTGTCAATACGGTTGTGTAGCAAAAGTCATCAAAATACCGATATTCGATGCAAACATGAATCCGTTTTGTTCACTTACCGTTTGTATGTCCAAACTTGAGTTATCAACACTAAGCACAAGGGTTAGCAAGCATACTGCAACATCAAAAGCACAAATTAGCGAGTGAGAGCAAAAGATTTTAGTGTTAAGTTTGCTAAGTGTTTGTGATAGTATAGAGTATATAAAACCAAGTAATTTGTCAAGCCAGTTGATCACAAAATACCATATCTAAACCTAGCAACCTCAACCCTAAATTGATTTTAGCTTAAGCATTGCAAAATGGAGAGAATGAGTGAATATGGTATATGAAGAGGTTACCAAGTAACCATGGTTTCAAAATACCATATCACACAATAACATAAAACAGTATTTAAGTTAGAATCACATTAAGCATTTTAAACATTAACAAGAAGAGGAAGAAGGTAAAGCAATTCATCTCCCATCCTCACCATAACCACAACCAAAGATTAGTTACACATCATAAAAGAATAATAAGTAACAAAAAAAAGAAGAAAGCAAATAAACAAAGTAATAACAAACAAACATATTAATCACTTGAATGAGTTGAGATACAAAGTGTTGGTTATTTGTTCAACCTCTATAATGAAGTTCTCAAAAGAAAGATCCAATAGGGAAGAAGAAGAAGAAACCAACTTAGGCTCACACAACTCTCAAGCTAAACCAAAAACTGAAGAAAAACTATGGAAATGGTAAAATTTTTTACATACCCTCTCTCTCAATCTGTTCTGGTATTTATAGGAATCAAAATAGAATAAACAAACAATATAAATGAGATGATGTTATTCCTATAAAGTGCCAGAAGAAAAATGGGGACAAAAAGAGCTAGCAGGCCCGGCGACGCCGGACTTTTGGTGAGTCTCGCCGGCCAAAACTTGGGCTGTGGGGCTCGTGTTGATATGATGAGCTCGAGTGCACTCCATGATTCCACTAGTATTGTTTGATTTTTCTAACTAACCCTGGTTTGTACTCAGTAGAATTGGAGGGAACGTGTTGCTTTATATCACAACATATCTTTTTGCATTTATCACACATCATACCCACTTACACAATTTGTTGTGCTAAGGAAGCCCCTACCATGGTCCAAGTCTCAAAGAGCTAGTGTACACTTGCATTGTGTTGGACCAAAATTGTGTGCACATATTTATTTGCAAAAGAACTCTTTAGACATTGATCAGTTTTCTGTTCTGTTTGCATTGTCGGCTCCCAAACGTTATATCCGTGATTTTGAGTGTGTTTCCAGTATTATGTCATGAATACCTCTACTATGTATTTACTGAGCAGACAATGGTTAATAGTACCGATATATAACAAAATAAATAATGAATGATAAACAAATACCCCCAAACTTATCCTTTGCTCGTCCCGAGCAAAATAAAAATCTTAGCCACACTTTCACAGGGAACGCGATTGCACTGAGCACATGCATTAAACCTCTAGGTGTCCCTAGTAGGAGCAGTGTTGTCTCTTGAGGGTTTTCAGCGGATTGCACCCACAACATCCTGTCAAGTTAGCGTTGTGAGGAAACTGTTGATTCTAATCTTAAGATTTAAGAATTAAGGCTAGAAGTTCTATCATCCTAGTTAGAAACATCAAACCCTATTTTTCACTCCTCTAAATTTATTTAACGTAAGCTAGTACATGTCTTTACGTGGTTGTGCGAATAGTGTCGATAAGCTTTTAAGAACTTGATTAGGGCAATCATGTCAAAAATACGGACCGGGATAGACTTCTAAAGGATCACACAAGTTTGAAAAGACTTAAGATTTTCTTAAGTTTTGTTCTCCAGATAGGTTTCAAGTCAGAATTTATATCATTTTTAACAGAGAACCAAGTCTTATTATTCACTCCTATCATTCACTCGTTGTTGTTCATACACACCTTTTGTGATCATGCAAAACATCTTTATAAATATAAACCTTCATATCTCCGTGAAAAAACTATTTTAATAGAAAACTCATCTCCGCCAAGATTATTCTCCCACAAAATACCGTGAGGACTTTTATCTCGGAGAGAACACTTGCTTAGCTTGTTTTATTTGGCGATTGGGAACTTAGCGAGCTTTGGGTCAATGACTCATTAACCATATAGTTTTAGGGCATTAGGTGTGGACACCCCTCGAGGACTTAATTATCCAAGTTACTAAGGCCACAAACCAAAAGACTCATTGTATTTGCATTTAAAATATTCTGAAAGCAGTGAAAACGGAGATATAGCCAGCTTTTCTTTTTAATTCCGAAGACGTGTTCATGTGGATAAGGCGTGTAATCACTCCAACAAGGTTTCAAATGGGTTATTTTTCAGACTTTAAACTTCTATTAAAATCTCAATAATATCCATCATATTCACTTCACTTTATAAACTATTCTTGATATTACCTAATTCAGAACAAACCAGTTTGATCCTAAAGATGTTTATCAAGTTTTCAAAAGTTTTACAGACATGTCAAACTTTTATCTAATTTCTTAAAAACATACGACACGTGTAAAGTGTTATAAAAGACGTATATCAGCCACGGTTAAACTTAAAGAAGAGTTATCTTTGTTAGTTATATGTATGCCTAAGAGGCCATTACTGTACATGTGATATATATTGTAGTGGATTCTTGGACATATATAGGGAGGACTTTCTTGCTCAACATGATAGTATACTATCTGGTTGACCTATATATTAACATGTACACTTATTGTCTCTCTATTACATGTTGATAAAGCCCTTAGGATGAGTACTTGACTACCAGGATTATGATGCAGATCATACTAGTGGGGCAGAGGTAGTCGGTAAGTACATCTTTCAGATGTTCCTAGTCATAGGAGTATCGAGACAGGGCATCGATAATCCAGAGTAGACTAGCGTATACGCTTCTCAACCCATTTGATGGGAGATGGATGATCCCATATCCATTAGTGTTTGACATCAGAGAAGGTATACGGGTGCTCAGTGGAGACTGGTACACTGGACGGACTCACCGAGAACTCCTAGATTGTATTATACCTATCGTCAGATAGCAGTTCTCTAGTGACACTGGTACAGCTTAGTCTGTCGACCCGAGATCTTCATAGAGTCATGTGTGATTCCCACTGTGCTTTGATTTCCACCTTACCACGTTCAAGAGATCGTGCAAAATGGTGGTTTTTGGATACATTCCCGAGTAACATAGAGGCAATGAGCGACGGGAGGGGATTTCGTCTCTCCCAGTATTGAGGGCTGATGTTGCGTTATGCTTGATTGGCCATAACAGGAAATCCCTGGCCAGGGTTGCTGAGATCTACTGGTAAGTGTTATCAGTAGTTTCTCGAACCGTTATGGACCTTGCATCGGCATGACTTATCAGGCTATTAGGGTCTGACGTTATACCACCCCCAGGCTATGATATGCGACATATCTGACGAAGAGGCCGGACTTTACGGTAGTGTTACTGATTGGATTCGCAAGAGTATGAGCAGGCTTGCTTGTTGATCTTCTGATCGCTCAATACCCGGATGGCCGTTACGTTTAGCAGACTGCCTGTGGCTTGTGGGTGTTTGATATGATCATCACCTACTGCCGGCGTATTGACGAGTCTTTAGAGTCCTACACAGAGGTTTCCTGGTTCTTGCGAAACGAAGTAGGAGCAGATATGTGATATGTGCGGGACCGAGATTAACATGAGTATGTGATACAGTATTCTATTCTCGCGATATGTGATATTGGTCGGTTATATGTGATATAGCCGGGTTACCGGATCAAGTGTTGATTCGATAAGTTGGTTCATATGATATTAGTCAGTTGTATATGATATAGCCGGATTATTAAATCAAGTGTTGATTTGATAATTTAATGTATAATTATATATTTGATATATTAACTTACATTAACTAATATTTGCTCACTAAGTATTCTTTTTCTCACTTGTGTGCATATAGTATATATGTGATATATATTAATGTATATTTTATTTGTGTCATGCTTGATACCACATGCTTTATGGGTGTATGTGACATACACCATGCTTGATATAATGAAGGGTTTATATTTATCTAAGTAATTCAAAATTGGATGGAAATTTGTCATGGCTACAAACTTGTAGAAGCTTATGGAACCATTGACCAAGTCCACCAGTTTTGTTTCACTTGTAGATATTTACTAACCTAACCATCATTCTTAACCATGGTTCATTCTCTACATAGGTTAGTGTATGACACTAACTCACCCATGGTTGCAATTCTCACCTCATGAATTTTCATTTTTTCATCTCCACTTCATCTTCTTCTTCCTCATAGAAAAGCTTTCTAGCTTTTGAAAAGGTGATAAAATATTGTGAGAAAAATTAATCTAAAGTGATCACATTTCCTACTTCATCATCCTCTACTATATTAGCCTTTTAGTTTAGGGTGTTTGCTTCACTAATCTACCATTAGTGAAGAGGTAGCTTGAGCTTGAGTCTCCTCGACGTAGACCATCTTCGGCCTTGAAGACTTCGAGCAAGCTTGTTCATTTTTTCATATGAACCCTTACTAGAGTTTGGGTGTTCACTACTTGGAGCGAGGGGACTACTACACGTTGCTTTAGAAGTGAAGGACCGGTCTACAAAGGTTGTTTTCCTCATTCACTTAGATGTAAAGTTGTTTGCATTGCTAGTTCGTCTAAATCTCTAGTTAAGATTCTATGGTTAGAGTTGTTTAGTACGGCAAAAATTTGAAATTAGCATGGATGATACCTCCCGAAACCTTGCTGCCGCCCTACGGAACCCTACAGTGGTATCAGAGTCATACTAGATAATTTGACGATATTTGTAGGATTACGAAACCGAAACAACTCCGAAACACACGAAACATAATCCTAGTTTCTGTAGAATTTTAAATGGCCTTAAAAAAAAATTTTGCAACTACAGAATGTTGTATGTAATATAACATGAACACCATACAAATTTGAAGCAAGACCACCAAATTTTGGCCGGCCACATGGCTTCAAAATCCGAGCTCACCGGTTCTTTTGGGGCTTTTTGGCTTCAAATTTTTAGGGTGTTCCAGTTTCTGGGTTTTAGTGTTTCAGGTGTTGCTTGTTTTTGCTAAATTTGTTGTGATGTTAACTTTCTGCAAAGTCAATTCGGAGTGTTTCATAATTGTAATTCTAACATATATTCGGGTTATTTAGACGACATTAAAAAGTTCGAACGGATATCAATAACCCAATTTTTCCCTCGCTGGAAATTTTCCAAGAGTTGGATTTTTCCGAGTTTAAAATCTTCAGAAAATCATGCAAGCGATTCTGTGGACCCTCTAAAAGAACAATACCCAAACTCGACTTTTTGAACACGGAACCGCGGTCATACCCTAGGGTTTGCCGCAGTTCCAAGGTGACATGAGTGAAGCATGGGTCGGCCCTTCTCCGGATGGTTCATAAGTGCTGTGGCATGTTCTGGGTACTTTTTGAACTCCGCTCAAGTGTTGAGCTCTTTGGGAAATTTTGAGTGTTTGTTTATTCGATCGAAAAGTTTAACACCGTCTAGCTATCTGTGATTGTGATACAATATTTGGAATCCATATAATTAGTTATGTGATAACTAGTTTGAATTTTATAAATCTAGCAATTTAGTCTCATTGATCGGTTGCCACGGAATTTTGATGTGGATCAAAAGTCCATCGCAATTACGTAGTGTACACGGATACTCGCCGGGTAACTTTACTAGATAGCCATGCCTCATTGCCCTGACCAAGTGACTGTAGGAGAACCCCGTCACCAAAAGAATCTGTTCGGGTGCTCGCGGCCGCGGTGTTCCGCACAAGTGCACTTCGTCGACGGCATCGGGGGTGCGGCCGTCTTCTAAAGTTTCCGACGAGTATTCGATCAGGTTATCGGGAATCTTGTTCAATTACCTGAAAGGTTATTGGAAAGTGTTTTCAATATCGAGACTAAAATGCGGGCTTTATAATTGTTAGGCATATGAAGTCTAAGGAATTCATTTGGCTAGGCATGAAATCCAAAGTTTGTGATACATTTGGTTTATGATATCTAATGATATTGCGGATTCCAATTGTTGTAGTTTTTCACTTTCTTTTCTGCGACCGTAAGTGTAATATGTGGTGTATCGCCGGTTTCGTTGCTATATGTCAACAACAATTGGGATACGCATATTTACTTACGTTGATGACATGTGATGTTATGTGTTGCTGTGATATATTGGATCGTCGTGTTTTGAATAGCCTGGGGTTTTTATGTGAGATGAAAGTTTTTCATTTTCATTCATGTAAAAACTTGTATATAATATTCTTTTATTTGGGCACTTCCGGGTTGAGGATGATGTCACCATTGATATATATTATTTACTTTTCCGCATTAAGATAGACCCATGGTGGAAAGCACAAGTAACCGGGTTCTAGGGTCCAGTGGAAGACCATCTCGAGGAGTCGAGACCGGGTCTCCTAACTCTAGAATTGGTATAGTTGCTTGCCGCTCTCGTAGGGGTCTAGGGATGTGGATTTGGCTACTTATCGCGACCGTGGAATCCGTGTTTTGTACTGGCTTAATTTAAAACACGGAATTCCTAGTATATCCAATATTTCATATATGTTCTTCTACTGCTGATATTCTCTGATGTGACCACTTTATATGTTGAGACGAATGCCTATATTATATATATGGTGATATATAATAAATATTGATGCTTTCGTTTCTTCTGTGATACTTAGGAAGCATAATTTGATGGAACTTCATTAATGAGATTAATGAAATAAAAGAAACCTGAAGATGTTGTAGAAACCTGTTTTAAAAACTGGTAGCTCTAGTTCTTGCTTTGCATAGCGGTATTCCTTGTAGAATATCCAGAATCATTTTCGATAAGGAAAGAGCCAAGATCCATTCACCGGGAGTGACCACATTAGCGAAACTAGAAGATGCTATAACCCACTCGGTTTGTCTTTTGATTGCTTCTATATTTTTTGCTTTGTTTAGTGGTATTTATGAAATATCCTGCACCTCATTCGATAAGGAAAGAGCCGAGATCCATTCAACGAGAGTGACCTCTTTAGCAAAACTAGTAAAAGCCTCAAAGAAACTCCTTTTTAAATTCACTCGATTCTACAACGATATCAAGTTCTTTACGCAAAAGGTTTTCATAAAAACATGTCGTAACCCTCCATCATTTTAGGAAGTAGAGCACTTAGTATTCGTGATACGTTTGTTGACCATAGTTAAGGTGTAGTGTGCAGTAGCTAAGTGATGTATTCTTATAAAGCATATGATGCGATTAATTAGGACAGTCATATGACTTTGTTGACCATAGTTAAGGGTCATGTGGGTGGGTCGAATTAATCAGGAAATGACAGGTAGAACTTGACTAGTGCTTATGATTTATTGACCATAGTTAAGGTCATAAATCACTAAGAGTAAAATATTATCGGGAATTTCAAGTGTTGAAATTTGCAATGAGATTGCATACCTTCTTTGAGATAGTTAGATCCCGATACCCACTGCGAGTAAGAGTTACTCCTGGTAGAGTTTTACACATTACAATTAGCCGATCAAGTAGGTGTCTAGAAAGGTGTTAACGGGGTTACGCCCCTGGAAAAACGATGTTTATTTTAATTAGGTCCGTACGAAAGCACGGGGAACCTCCCTCAAAGTACGGACACTGGCCTGGCCGAAAGATTGGCGAACTAGTTGGGTGTAATTAATCCCGGCTAATATTACCTTTTAGGGTTTGAAGGAAGATTTGATAAAAACAGTAGGAGCCATCCTGATTAGATAAAATAATAACCAATCTGATCTTGCAAGAGCACAGGCGGAGTGTTTTCTTCTCTCTCTCTCCTGGTAGCGACCATGTCACACCTTTATCAAGATAATAATATGGATGTATAACCGATCCTGCTTATTATATTGTGCTGGGAAACGTTGGTTCCGCTCAATCTTATAATTGTTATAAGTCCGAGCAGGATATAGGGGAATATCCGGATTTCCACACGACCCTATCGAGGAATGAGCATATTGATGCATATTCTTCAGGTGTGTTCGTTATCAAGAACTGTTTCTCAGTATCCTCTACGTCCTAGGTATGAGCTACTGGATTAGGATCCCACATATGTAATCGGTTACATGGGCTACAGAAAGGTAGAGAACTGGGAAAGGGTGATATGTTTTTAAGTGTTAAAGAATGGTGCAATTGTTGCAGCCAAATCAGCTGGCAGGATATCACCTTGTATTACCAAATGGTAAATACATGGATTCTAAACAAGTGTTATTACATACCAAACCTGATATATAACATTACATCAGATTCTGTATTAAGTTAAAGAAGGATATAATTATGTATTGGAGGATAATGTTGTGAACATTTTCCTGAATCAAGAGTTGATTCGATCAGGCACGTTATATAATAGCATATACGTTCTAAATCAAACCACAGTACAAAGTATCTAGATCACACACAAGAGAAATAGTTCAGAAATGAACGAATCCTTCTTGAGGTATTGTAGACTAGGTCATATCAATGAGACACGACAAGCTAAGTTACATAAGGATGAATATGAGAATCTGTTCGAATTTTCATCTTATGATACTTGCCAGTCTTGTCTCAAAGATAAAATGATCAATACTCCGTTTACTGGAAACAGAGAAAGAGTTAGTAAACTCTTGGGACATATACATGATGATGTATACGGTCTTATGTCTACAAATGCCAAGGTTGGTTCTTCGTACTTTATTATATTCATAGAATATCTCTCAAGATTCGGACATGTGTTCCTGTTAAAACACAAGTCTGAAACTTTTGAGAAATTCAAGGAATATAAGCTTGAAGTTAAGTACCAAACGGGTAGAAGTATTAAGTCCTCGATGTGATCGAGGAGGAGAATACTTGCGCATGGAGTTCCTGGAGTTTCTAAAAGGAGAATATGATTCTCTCTCGGCTTACTCCTTCGTATACACCATAGCACAATGGTGTATCGAGGCGGAGGTATCGCACCCTATGAGATATGGCGCACTCTATGATGAGTACTGCTGAGTTAACAGTTTCCTTTTGGAGTTATGCACTTGAGAAGTTGCATACCTATTGAATGGGGTTCCATCCAAATAACTGCCTACTACTCTATATGAGATATGGAATGGGAAGAGACCATGTCTTAAATGAGTTAAGATATGAGGTTGTCTAGCCTATGCTGAAAAGAAAAATCCGGACATGCTCGAGGCAAGGTCAGTTCTGTATAAGTTTGTTAGGATATTCCAAGCATTTGCGAGGGAATATCTTCTACCAAACTGAGGAGGAAAAGGTGTTTTGTTTCCCAGCATGCCACCTTTTTAGAAAAGGAATTTCTTATGAAAAAATTTGTGGTCATGAGGTAGAACTGGATGGAGTTCCAGCTGGAAAAACTAACAGTTGATGATTTGGTGAAACCAAAGGATTCAATAGTCTCCAACGAACCTCAGCCTCTCCACGAATCTGGTAGGGTTCCTCATCCACTTGAGAGATACTACGGTACTCTTGGTGACAGTGAGAGCGAGGAATGCATCATGGTAGATGATGGCCCACTAGGTTCAGGCAGGCCATCACGAGTGGCGACTCTGTAAAAAGGCTGGATGCTTGTAACACCTGAGTTTGTGTTTAGGGGTAATTGTGTGTTAATGTGGAGTTTTTGGTAAAAAGTTTACTAAAACGGGTTTCTAATAATTTATCTGGTTTTATGAATATTTTATTAGAATTTTATCTGGAATGCACACACTTGTGCATGTTAACTTGGGTTAAGTCTAGGGTTACCATGTTTAGATGACCATGGTGGTTTAAACCATTTGGTTAAGTTAATTAGTTTTAATCTTGGGTTTTTAGTTTTGTTTAAAATTGATTAGAGTTAAGGGCTGACTTGTGGTGAGAGAGAGAGGTTATGATGGCTTGAGCATGCAAACATTTAATGAGATAGAGAGAGGTGGCTCTAGGGTTGTGTCATAATCTTTTACTTCTATCCCTCAAGCACTCATCTCACTCACATCTTTCCCTCTCACTCACACACACACATCATCACAATAGCTGCAGCAGCCTTGGCAGCAGCAACAACATCAAAAACAACAGCCTCAACACCAACACAACATCAGCATCAGCCACAACAACAGCCATAACAACAACAGCCATAACAACAGCAGTATCGACACCAGCACAGCAGCAGCAAGCAGTAGCAGCAGCAGCAGCAAGCAACAAAAATAGCAACAACAACAGCATCAGCTATAGTAGCAGCACAGCAACATCAGCAATGGCGGCAGCAACCATAGCAACACCAAAGCATCAGCAGTAGCAGCTTCAGCAGCAGTGGCCTCTTCTCCATCTTCTTCTTCTTCTTCTTCTTCTTCTTCTTCTCTTCTCCTATCCTAGGATCTCTTGAGGTATAACCTTTTAAACTTGTTTTCATGGTTGTTAAGCTGAAATTTAGTGTTTATGTCGTGTTTTAGTGCTAGTTTTAGGTAAATTTGAGCAAGAGTGGCAAAGTGATGGTTTTAATTGTTAATTTAGCCTAATTAAGTGTGTTTGAGAACAGTTAACCCTAGATCTACCCCAGATTTCTTATATATACCAGATCATAACCATTTGGTGTAACTTAGCATTTCATATAGACTTTTAGGATATCCGAGATCTGCTACAACCTTGATCATCTTATAGTTTAACAAACACCCTCAGAATATTGTGCAGGGTCTTTAGAGTAGTGTGCAGGGTTGGGGCCGGTTTTCCTCTTGCAAAAACCGGCAACCTTCCCTTCTTTTCCGGCGTCACCGGCCCCCTGGAGGAGATTGGTGGTTGTGCTTGGGTAGTAGTGTCTTTAGGGTTTTGTCTGTGTTTTGGTCTTGTTTAGTTTTTAAGTTTCTGTTGTTGGTGAAATCTGGGAGAGCTGGTGAGCTTCTTTGTGCTTTTGTGGACTTTTGATGGTGTTTTGATGGTTTAGTTGGAGAATAGGGTAGATTAGGGTTTCTAGGTTAAAGTAGCTCTAAGATTTGTTGTTAGTATCACTTGACCCTGGTAATTTCACCCAATTTCACAAGACACCCTATCTTTGCAAACTTGGTGCTTTATAGTGTATTTAAAACAAGACTTTATGACACGTGAAATCTGCTGTATATAGGGTGGAAATTTTAGCCAGCAAACATATACATTAGGCTCTAAATTGTGTTAAGACCCTAGATAGAGACCTGGGCACACTCCACCGGTTCTGGGCCGGTATCACCCCTGTAGCCGCCGGCCTAATAGTGTGGTTTTGTGTTGAATCTTGGGCAGTTAGATGTCTGTTGATATTCTGAAGGGTTTGGTCTTGTTTATTTTCCTTGTTTTTGCTCCAGGTAAAATCTGGGACCTGTTACCTATATTTAGCGTAGAGGGACTTACGCGACACGTACGATACGTGTTGAGTTGGTTTGTTGTGTATCACGGCGTGTCATTGTGTGCCACAGCGTGTCGCGTTGGGTTTTGGCGTATGCACACACGTTACATATACACGCGCGTTTAGTTTGCGACGCGAATCAGCGTTGAGTTCGATATCGTGTTTTCTCAAGACATTTGCTTATATGGTTTCCTTGTATAAATTCCAGGTTCGCAGACGGGTACATCAGACGCCGCAAGGAAAGGGAAGCAGGTGGTCGACCATACTTAGCACGCGACCAGATGAGTAGATTTAACATCTACGGGGAAATCACCCGAATGGCGTTAAGCGTCAGGGCGTGTTAGGATATTTAGTCGTAGATGCTCATATGGATTAGTAGCATACCTTCTTGTGGAATATAGAAATGACAGCATATAACACTGCACTGTCACTAACGATTCAAGCTGCACGAGCACTATTTGTATGTTACACTCACACCGTTAGTGATTGCCATGACACTCGCACTATAGGATTGTTACGCATTATACATATGGTTTGAGTGCACACATATATTGATATCTGCATACCTGCGCACATGCATACTGTATATTCATACCAGTGCACACATATATTAATATCTTCATACCTGCGCACATGCACACTGTATATTCATACCAGTGCACACATATATTGATATCTTCATACCTGCGCATATGCACACTGTATATTCATACCAGTGCACACATATATTGATATCTTCATACCTGTGCACATGCACACTGTATATTCATACCAGTGCACACATATATTGATATCTTCATACCTGCGCACATGCACACTGTATATTCATACCAGTGCACACATATATTGATATCTTCATACCTGCGCACATGCACACTGTATATTCATACCAGTGCACACATATATTGATATCATCATACTTGCATAGATTTACGCATTGAGATATGTTATTTCCATGTTATTTCTGGATTTGGGAACCGTGGATATTTCAAAAGAGAATATGTAATTATTTAAAAACCCGGTTACCCTTGATATGATATTTCAGTGCATCCACCATGAGTTTTCTCGGTTCCAGAGAGCTTGTGTGAGTATACCCGATTCGAGGAGCGGTAGGCACCGATTGCGGGTACATGGTGGACTTGGTACGGTACCCCGGGGCATGAAGACTCGTATTGTTAGACGGTGAGCCCGGCGGAGGGACTACTACCTACCGGTGATTGGTTAGACCTGGCGGTTATCCGGAGGATACTGACCAGTGATGAGAAATGGATACGGGCCGATCCATACTGTTGGGGCCGAGGGCCGATACCGTAGAAGGAGCCCGATACTTGAGGATTTGCGTGTCGATGCTAGACACGATGATTCATGATATTTAGGGTGCCGATGCTGGGCACCCATGATTCTATGAGACTTAGAGCATTTGGGCATATGGATGGACACCGATTATTTTTCCACGATGATATTCCATATAGATATTATTATTCCTATACTCAGCATTCAGTGTTTTATATCTCAACCTGTACCTGTTGTACCTGATAGAGTACACATGCTATGCGCGATTATTGCATACCCTGCTCATTCTATATAGATGTCATTAGATTTCACATGCTATGCACGATCGTTGCATACCCTGCTCATCCTATATAGATGTCATTAGATTGCATTTGCTATGCACGATTATTGCATACCCTGCATATCATTTAGAGATGTTGTTAGAGCATACTTGATGCATGATTACTGCTCATACAGTTCATCATATAGATGATATTCGTTGGCATAGGTTAGAGTATCGCAGCACGTGCATACTCACGATTACCTTTATATGTTATCTACTACTCACGAGTTGGCAACTCACCCCCGTTGTGCCACAGTGTTTGCAGGTTGCCCTTCGGAGTAGTCGCGGCAGGCTGCTTCTTGCATCTTTTGACACAGATACCCGTACAGTTGGCGTACTAGCTCTTTTGCTGATAGGTGGGTTTTGTGCGGTATCTGTTTATCTTTCAGTTATGTACAGTGTTGTATCTAGTACTCTCCATCTACCACTTATGTATTGACTTAGAGACTAGTTGCGAGGACGACGTATATTATTTTGTACTCTGGTGTCGAGCTCATTGTGAGCCGACTTTACTTATGCAGTTTATCTGTCTGTGATGTTTTCCACTTATTGCTCATTTCTTCGCTACGGTGTCGTATATTGTTATCATGGTGATTGTATACTTAAGGTTTTCATAGCAGTTTGGAAAATGTTTTTATAAAATGTTTTAATCATTCTATACTTTTGCTGGTTTGATTTCTGGGTTTCGGCTTACATAGTCGCGTTATACCTATAGACGTTACGTGGTTAAGTGCCGGTCACGGGCCAAACTTTGGATCATGACAAAGTTGGTATCAGAGCGTAGGTTTTACCTTCGGATTGTAGGATGACCCTGGTATGATGGAGTAGGTAGCTCCAGCAGGGTGGCGTAGCGTGCTTATGTTCCGCGGCAAACTCACGACACGGTACTCCGCCTAAGCGACCTTATGACTTATTGATTGAAATTCCTTCATGATTGTATACATTCTTGCGATTCGATTTCCGTATCCTGATTGAATCTTATTCTCCTTTACAGCTATTATGCCGCCAAGGACTACGAAGGCACAGAGAGCGGCCGCGAGGGCCGAGATTCGAGTTGACTCGTCCGAGATGAGGACTGATCCGGGTAGTACCCCTGTTGTGCCAGAGCAGACCGTTCCTCCCACGACAGATCAGATCACCATGCTAAGGGCTGGTATGCAGGAGATGCGCCAGACGGTGGGATCTAGTATGCAGGAGATGCGTCAGATGATAGGATTGCTAGTTGAGACGCTTCGAGCGCAGCGACCAGAGGTAGCTCCACCCGTCACAGGGACCACGATGGTACCTACAGTAAGACAGTTGCCTTTGCAGCCACGGAGGTGATTACAGTATCGTTAGCAGAGTTCATGAGGCTGAAGCCTCCGGTCTTCACAGGCACCGATGCAGCCGAGGACCCACAGTCTTTCATTGATAGGATGGCTCGGATATGCCGTTCGTTCAGATCCTCAGATGCGCGATGGGTAGAGTTTGCAAGCTTTCGCCTGGAGGGTCTTGCGCAGAAATGGTGTGAGTCGGTTGAGAAGGGCAGAGCAGCAGGACTTCCTCCTATGACCTGGACCGAGTGTGTGACGGTAATTCTAGCCTGGTACCTTCCCTAGAGTGTCAGGGATGCCCGAGCACGCAGATTTGAGTCCTTGTACCAGACGCCAAGGATGACAGTGGCAGAGTACGATGTGCTGTTCACCGAGCTATCGGTTTATGCTCCGTACCTAGTGGCTACCGAGGAGATGCGAGTCAAGAGATTTGTTCGAGACTTGCTTACACCACTGTTCCTTGCGATCAGCGCACAGCATTACGAGACATATGCAGCAGCTGTAGATGCAGCCCTATTATTCGAGGAGCGCCTTGCAGAGACTTCGGTAGTTCCAGGGCCGAAGAGGGTTCGCACTGATACAGCAACACAGGGACTTCTATTTAGACGCCGTGATAGATGTTATACAGGTGGCAGAGACACAGGGCGAGGTCAGATGTTTAGCTCATACCCCCAAGAGGGTCAGCAGTCGTCGTGTGGATGCTTTGGATATGGTAGTCCCCATCACCGTGTCAGGGATTGTACCGCGATACGTCTGAGGGAGCCAGCCGTACCGCATGTCACACTTCCACCGTCTCCACCGCAGAGGACGTTGCCTATTGTACCTACTACTGCTCCGCATGAGACTCATGCACAGAGAGGCCGTGGTCACGGAGGGTTTGTTCCTAGAGGGCAAGGTGGCCGAGGCAGAGGACAGCCAGCTACCGGAAGAGTGCAGCCGGTTGCTAGTAGGGGACCGCCAGTTGCAGGTAGAGGACAGGCATGAGTTTTTGCGTTGACGCATCAGGACGCGCAGGCGTCCAATGCGATGGTCTCAGGTATCCTTTCAGTATGTTCTGTTGATGCACACGTGTTGTTCGATCCCGGATCCACGCACTCGTACGTTTCCGTACACTTTGTGCCGAGTTTAGGTAGGGAGTCCGGTTTGCTTGATCAGCCGCTTGTTGTGACCACTCCTGTGGGAGAGTCGTTTGTTGCTAGGCACGTGTTCCGATCATGTGTTTTTCGTATTGGCAAGAAAGAGCTGCCTGTCGACTTGATCCTTCTAGAGATGTTGGACTTTGACGTTCTTTTGGGCATGGATTGGTTAGCCACGTGCTATGCATCTGTGGACTTCCGCGAGAAGACAGTTAGATTTTGTTTTCCCGGCAAGTCGGCTTTTGTTGTGCAGGGGGACTGCGGTGCCACCCCTCACAGTTTGATTTCTTCTGTTCGCGCTGGACAGCTTTTGAGGAAGGGACGTCAGGGATTTCTTGCCTATGTTTGCGATACTAGAGCTACAGATATTCTATTGGACCAGGTTCCGATTGTATGTGAGTTCCCTGATGTGTTCCCTGACGAGCTTCCTGGGCTACCGCCTGAGCGCGACATTGCCTTCTGTATTGATTTGATTCCCGGCACGGGGCCTATTTCTATACCGCCTTATCGGATAGCCCCGGCGGAGCTTAGTGAGTTGATGGGTCAGTTGCAAGATTTGCTAGATAAGGGACTTATTCGACCCAGTGTTTCTCCTTGGGGTGCTCCGGTCCTGTTTGTCAAGAAGAAGGACGGCAGTTTGCGTTTGTGTATCGACTACCGCCAGCTGAACTGGGTTACCGTTCGGAACAGATATCCGTTGCCACGCATCGACGACTTGTTCAACAAGCTTCAGGGGGCAGGATACTTTTCGAGGATCGATTTGCGATCAGGCTACCATCAGCTGTGGGTTTGACAGGAGGACATTCTAAGGACAGCTTTCCGCACGCGCTACGGCCATTATGAGTTTTTGGTGATGTCGTTCGGACTCACCAACGCACCAGCAGTGTTTATGGACTTGATGAACCGTATATTCAGGCCGTATTTGGACTTGTTCATCATCGTATTCATTGACGATATATTGGTGTATTCCCGGAGCAGAGAGGAGCACGAGCAGCACCTGCGGATCACACTGCAGACCTTGAGGGACATCAGCTTTTTGCAAAATTCTACAAGTGCACGTTATGGCTGGACAGAGTAGACTTCTTGGGCCACGTGATTACACGAGATGGTATATGTGTAGACCCGAGGAAGATCGAGACCGTTCAGAGTTGGCCCAGGCCTACATCCGTTACTGAGATACGCAGTTTTCTAGGATTTGCAGGTTACTACAGGCGATTTGTGCAGGACTTCTCCCGTATTGCTACACCCTTGACCGGATTGACCCGGAAGGGAGTACCTTTCGATTGGATGGAGGAGTGTGAGCATAGCTTTCAGCAGCTACGGACTTGTTTGACTACGGCGCCAGTGTTATCATTGCCTTCAGGATCAGGAGGATTTGTAGTCTATTGTGATGCTTCACGAGTAGGGCTTGGGTGCGTATTGATGCGGCATGACAGGGTGATCACGTATGCTTCGCGACAGTTGAAGAGACATGAATAGAACTACCCTACTCACGATTTGGAGATGGCCGCAGTGGTCTTTGCACTTTAGATCTGGCGACATTACCTATACGGCGAGTCGTGCCAGATATTCACTGATCACAAGAGCTTAAAGTATATATTTCAGCAGCGGGACCTGAATCTTCGACAGCGCCGTTGGATGGAACTAGTGAAGGACTACGATTTTGAGATCTTTTATCACCCGAGTAAGGCTAATGTAGTAGAAGATGCTTTGAGCAGGAGGCCCGGGGGCAGTCTATCTTGTTTGAGCGCAGTGCATAGGCAGTCGTCGGCAGATTGGCAGATATTATGCAACAGTCGAGTGCAGTTCGAGTTCACGCCGATAGGGGGACATCTTGCGCATGTTCGTGCATGCCCACAGTTGTTTGACCGTATACATGAGGCACAGCACAGTGACGACCGATGTTCAGAGATCATAGCGCAGATTGGACAGGGCAGATTTTCCGTGTTCATGATCGATGATCAGGGGATACTACGATTTAGGACTAGACTGTGCGTACCAGATGCTGAGGGACTGTGGCGTGAGGTTCTTGAGGAGGCACATTGATCGGTGTACAGTATTCATCTAGGTTCCACCAAGATGTACCATGATATGAGAGATGTTCACTAATGGGACGGAATGAAGAGGGACATCGCAGACTTCGTATCGAGATGCCTGAGTTGTCAGCAAGTCAAGGCTGAGCACCAGAGGCCAGCAGGAGAGCTACAGCCGTTACCCATTCCGGAGTGGAAATGGGAATAGATTTCGATGGATTTCGTTGTGGGTCTATCGAAGACTAGGCGAGGGTATAACTCCATTTGGGTGATCATAGATCGTCTGACGAAAGCAGCTCACTTCCTGCCAGTGAAGACGACTTTCGGATTTGCTCATTACGCCTAGATTTACATCGACGAGATTGTATGACTGCATGGAGTCCCGATGTGTATCGTGTCCGACAGAGGCACCCAGTTTACCAGCCGACTATGGCAGATGCTTCAGGAGGCTTTGGGTACCCATTTGAGTTTCAGCACAGCATTTCATCCGCAGACCGACGGCCAGTCAGAGCGGACTATTCAGACTCTCAAGGACATGCTCCGAGCGTGCGTTTTAGACTTTGGTGGTAGCTGGGATCATCATTTACCCTTGGTGGAGTTCTCCTACAACAATAGTTTCCAGGATACTATTCAGATGGCACCTTTTGAGGCTTTGTATGGGAGAAGATGTAGATCGCCCGTCTGTTGGACAGAGCTCAACGAGTGCAGTATTTTGGGGCCACAGATCGTATATGAGACGACCGAGAAGATACAGCTGATTCGAGACAGGATGAGGACAGCTCAGAGCAGGCAGAAATCGTATGCGGACAGGCGCCGTCACAGATTAGAGTTCGCAGTTGGCGATCATGTTTTTCTGAGGGTCTCTCCGATGAAGGGCGTGATGAGATTTGGGCGAAAGGGAAAGCTTAGCCCCAGTTTTGTGGGTCCCTTCGAGATCCTCGAGCGTGTCGGCGTAGTTGCATATCATTTGGCTCTTCCACCCAGCTTTCTAGACGTTCACCCCATCTTCCACGTGTCGATGCTGCACAGATATCTTCATGACCCTTCTCACACGATTCAACATCAGACCGTTCAGCTTGAGCGCGATCTTTCGTTCACCGTGCAGCCAGTAGAGATATTGGATCGGCAGGTGAAGAAACTTCGATCGAAGGTCTTGCCGTCTGTGAAGGTTCTTTGGCGCAGCCCGAATGGTGAGGAGATCACTTGGGAGGCCGAGGGAGAGATGCGGAAGAAATTCTCTCATCACTTTGAAGGTACGCGTAGTTATATATATTTTAAATTCGGGGACGAATTTTCTTAAGGGGGAAGATTGTAACACCTGAGTTTGTGTTTAGGGGTAATTGTGTGTTAATGTGGGGTTTTTGGTAAAAAATTTACCAAAACGGGTTTCTAATAATTTATCTGGTTTTATGAATATTTTATTAGATTTTTATCTGGACTGCACACACTTGTGCATGTTAACTTGGGTTAAGTCTAGGGTCACCATGTTTAGATGACCATGGAGGTTTAAACCATTTGGTTAAGTTAATTAGTTTTAATCTTGGGTTTTTAGTTTTGTTTAAAATTGATTAGAGTTAAGGGTTGACTTGTGGTGAGAGAGAGAGAGGTTATGATGGCTTGAGCATGCAAGCATTTAATGAGAGAGAGAGAGGTGTCTCTAGGGTTGTGTCATAATCTTTTACTTCTATCCCTCAAGCACTCATCTCACTCACATCTTTCCCTCTCACTCACACACACACATCATCACAACAGCTGCAGCAGCCTTGGCAGCAGCAACAACATCAAAAACAACAGCCTCAACACCAACACAACATCAGCATCAGCCACAACAACAGCCATAACAACAACAGCCATAACAACAACAGCAATATCAACACCAGCACAGCAACAGCAAGCAGTAGCAGCAGCACCAGCACCAGCACCAGCAACACAGCAGCAACAAAAATAGCAACAGCAGCAGCATCAGCTATAGCAGCATCATAGCTACATCAGCAATAGCATCAGCAACCACAGCAACAGCAAAGCATCAGCAGTAGCAGCTTCAGCAGCAGTGGCCTCTTCTCCATCTTCTTCTTCTTCTTCTTCTTCTTCTTCTTCTCTTCTCCTATCCTAGGATCTCTTGAGGTATAACCTTTTAAACTTGTTTTCATGGTTGTTAAGCTGAAATTTAGTGTTTATGTCGTGTTTTAGTGCTAGTTTTAGGTAAATTTGAGTGAGAGTGGCAAAGTGATGGTTTTAATTGTTAATATAACCTAATTAAGTGTGTTTGAGACCAGTAAACCCTAGATCTACCCCAGATTTCTTTTTTATACCAGATCATAGCCATTTGGTGTAACTTAGCATTTCATATAGACTTTTAGGATATCCGAGATCTGCTACAACCTTGATCATCTTATAGTTTAACAAACACCCTCAGAATATTGTGCAGGGTCTTTAGAGTAGTGTGTAGGGTTGGGGCCGGTTTTCCTCTTGCAAAAACCGGCGACCTTCCCTTCTTTTCCGGCGTCGCCGGCCCCGTGGAGGAGATGGGTGGTTGTGCTTGGGTAGTAGTGTCTTTAGGGTTTTGTTTGTGTTTTGGTCTTGTTTAGTTTTTAAGTTTCTGTTGTTGGTGAAATCTGGGAGAGTTGGTAAGCTTCTTTGTGCTTTTGTGGACTTTTGGCGGTATTTTGATGGTTTAGTTGGCGAATAGGGTAGATTAGGGTTTCTAGCTTAAACTAGCTCTAAGATTTGCTGTTAGTATCACTTGACCCTGGTAATTTCACCCAATTTCACAAGACACCCTATCTTTGCAAACTTGGTGCTTTATAGTGTTTTTAAAACAAGACTTTATGACACGTGAAATCTGCTGTATCGAGGGTGGAAATTTTAGCCAGAAAACATATACATTAGGCTATAAATTGTGTTAGGACCCTAGTATAGAGACCTGGGCACAATCCACCGGTTTTGGGCCGGTATCACCCCTGTAGCCGCCGGCCCAATAGTGTGGTTTTGTGTTGAATCTTGGGCAGTTAGATGTCTATTGATATTGTGAAGGGTTTGTTCATGTTTATTTTCCTTATTTTTGCTCCAAGTAAAATCTGGGACCTGTTACCTATATTTAGCGTAGCGGTACTTGCGCGACACGTACGATACGTATTGAGTTGGTTTATTGTGTATCACAGCGTGTCACTGTGTGCCACAGCGTGTCGCGTTGGGTTTTGGCGTATGCACACACGTTACGTATACACGCGCGTTTAGTTTGCGACGCGAATCCGCGTTGAGTTTGATATCGTGTTTTCTTGAGACATTTGCTTATATGGTTTCCTTGTATAAATTCCAGGTTCGCAAGCGGGTACGTCAGACGCCGCAAGGAAAGGGAAGCAGGTGGTCGGCTATACTTAACATGCAACCAGGTGAGTAGATTTAACATCTACGGGAAAATCGCCCGTATGGCGTTAAGCGTCAGGGCGTGTTAGGATATTTAGTCGTATATGCTCATATGGATTAGTAGCATACCTTCTTGTGGCATATAGAAATGATAGCATAGAACACTGCACTGTCACTAACGGTTCAAGCTGCACGAGCACTATTTGTATGTTACACTCACACCGTTAGTGATTGCCATGACACTCACACTATAGCATTGCTACGCATTACACATATCGTTTGAGTGCACACATATATTGATATCTTCATACCTGCGCACATGCACACTGTATATTCATACCAGTGCACACATATAATGATATCTTCATACCTGCCCACATGCACACTGTATATTCATACCAGTGTATACATATATTGATATCTTCATACCTGCGCACATGCGCACTGTATATTCATACCAGTGCACACATATATTGATATCTTCATACCTGCGCACATGCACACTGTATATTCATACTAGTGCATACATATATTGATATCTTCATACTTACATAGATTTACGCATTGAGATATGTTGTTTCCATGTTATTTCTAGATTTGGGAACCGTGGATATTTCAAAAGAGAATACGTAATTATTTAAAAACTCGGTTACCCTTGGTATGATATTTCTGTGCGTCCACCATGAGTTTTCTCGGTTCCAGAGAGCTTGTGTGAGTATACACGATTCGAGGAGCGGTAGGCACCGATTGCGGGTACATGGTGGACCCGGTACGGTACCCCGGGACAAGAAGACTCGTATTGTTAGACGGTGAGCCCAGTGGAGGGACTACTACCTACCGGTGATTGGTTAGACCTGGCAGTTATTTGGAGGATACTGACCAGTGATGAGAGATGGATACAGGCCGATCCGTACTGTCGGGGCCGAGGGCCGATACCGTAGACGGAGCCCGATACTTGAGGATTTGCGTGTCGATGCTAGACACGATGATTCATGATATTTAGGGTGCCGATGCTGGGCACCCATGATTCTATGAGACTTACAGGATTTGGGCATATGGATGGACACCGATTATTTTTCCACGATGATATTCCATGTAGATATTATTATTCCCATACTCAGCATTCAGTGTTTTATATCTCATCCTGTATCTATTGTACTTGATAGAGTACACATGCTATGCACGATTATTGCATACCTTGCTCATCCTATATAGATGTTATTAGATTTCACATACTATGCACGATCATTGCATACCCTGCTCATCCTATATAGATGTCATTAGATTGCATTTGCTATACACGATTATTTCATACCTTGCTTATCATTTAGAGATGTTGTTAGAGCATACTTGATGCATGATTGCTGCTTATATAGTTTATCATATAGATGATATCCGTTGGCATAGGTTAGAGTATCGCAGCATGTGCATACTCGCGATTACCTTTATATGTTATCTACTACTCACGAGTTGGAAACTCACCCCCGTTGTGCCACAGTGTTTGCAGGTTGCCCTTTGGAGTAGTCGCGGCAGGCTGCTTCTTGCATCTTTTGACACAGATACCCCTACAGTTGGCGTACTAGCTCTTTTGCTGATAGGTGGGTTTTGTGCGGTATCTATTTATCTTTCAGTTATGTACAGTGTTGTATCTAGTACTCTCCATCTACCACTTATGTATTGACTTAGAGACCAGTTGCAAGAACGATGTATATTATTTTGTACTCTGGTGTCGAGCTCGTTGTGAGCCGACTTTACTTATGCAGTTTATCTGTTTGTGATGTTTTCCACTTATTGCTCATTTCTTCGCTACGGCGTCGTATACTGTTTTCATGGTGATTGTATACTTAAGGTTTTCTTAGCAGTTTGGCAAATGTTTCTATAAATTGTTTTAAACACTCTATACTTTTACTGGTTTGATTTCTGGGTTTCGGCTTACTTAGTCGTGTTACGCCTATAAACGTTACGTGGTTAAGTGCCGGTCATGGGCCAAACTTTGGGTCGTGACAATGCTATGCGATCAAAGATGGAATCCATGTACACCAACAAAGTATGACTTTGCATGTTGCACATGAAGGGGTAAAACCCATTGGAAGCAAATGGATCTTGAGAATATTCTTGGTATAAATGGAAAAGTTGAGAGGTTCAAAGCTATGCTTAAGTCCATCAGGATCAATGCGCGCATCGCGGAGTTGGAACATCTGTTTTGATGTGGCAATCAAAGAGTTTGGCTTCATCAAAAAGGTAGATGAACTTTGTATATACAAGAAGGTTGTAGAGAATAAGGTTGTCTTCCACGTATTGTACGTAGATGACATACTCTTGATAGGAAATGACTTTCTATGCTACACTCGGTCAAGCTCCTCTTATCACGAGGATTCTCCACAAAAGATCTGGATGATACCTACTACATCTTGTGGATTTTGATCTATGGTAATAGATCTAAGTGGATGTTGGGAGTGTCCCAAATCCAGGTACATTAACACCATAGTAAAGGTGTTTAGTACGGAAGATTCTAAGCATGGTTGTTCGTCCACTTACTCAGGAATCACTCTTTCCAAAAAGATGTCTTCCCAGACTGATTTGGAGAGAGCTCGGGTGCAAGGGATACCCTATGCTTCGGCAGAAGGCTCTATCATGTATGCGATGTTATTTACCATACCAGATGTAAGATCACTCACTAGGTGTAGTGATCAGGAATCAATCGGATCTTGGGAGAATCACTGGACAGCTGTGGAAGACATTCTGAGTAGCAGTAAAAGAATGTTCTTGGTTCAAGCTTCCAGAGTGATAAGGTCAGCTGAAAGTCAGTCACAGGCATTGTCTTTACCCTCAGTGGAGGGACGGTATGTTAAAATATTTCCAAGCTAGATACCGTGGCAAACTATACGATAAAGGCTGAATACATCGCTACCAATGATGCTTCCAAAGAGGTTTTCTGGACATTTCTTGTTCATGAGATGAACAAGGTTCCTACCATTGAGCGTCCAATAACTGTTATTGTGACAACAATGGAGTTATGGATTTGTCCTAGGAACGCAGGTCCCATCAGCGTTCCAGACATATTCTGAGGCAAGTATCACCTGATCAGGGAGATGGTTGATCTCCCAGGGATCGAGGTCAGCAGAGTTGGCGCGAAAGATAACACGGCGGATCCACTCACAAAGGCCTTTCCCTAGAGAGACTTCTATAGGACGTTGAGTATAAGATACTACAATAAATAGCCTTAGTGCAAGTGGGAGATTGTTAGTTATATGTATGCCCTAGAGGCCATTACTGTGCATGTGATGTATATTGTAGTGGATGCTTGGACATATATAGGGAGGACTTTCTTGCTCGACATGATAGTATGCTATCTGGTTGACCTTTATCTTAACATGTACACTTATTGTCTCTCTATTTTATATTGATAAAACCTTTAGGATGAGTACTTGACTACCAGGATTATGATGTGGATCATACTGGTGGGGCAGAGGTAGTCGGTAAGTACATCCTTCAAATGTTCATTGTCGTGGGAGTATCGAGACAGGGCATCGATACTCCAAAGTAGACTAGCGTATACGCTTCTCGAACCATCTGATGGACGATGGATGATCCTATATCCATTGGTGTTTGACATCAGAGATGGTATACGGGTTCTCAGTGGAGACTGGGTACACTGGACGGACTCGCCGAGAACTCCTAGATGGTGTTATACCTATCGTCAGATAGCAGTTCTCTGATAACACTGGTATAGGTTAGTCTGTCGACCCAAGATCGTCATAGAGTCTTGTGTGATTCTCATTGTGCTTTGATTTCCACCTTACCACGTTCAAGAGTGTCATGACTCGAAATAGCCCATGACTGGCCTTTGAATCATATGAAGTCTATAGGACCCCATCTAATCCAAGTAAGCCAAAAGCCCAGAAATCTAAAACCATTTTAAATAATAAATGAAGGAAAAGTAGTTTTTAGAAGTAAAGAAAACATGTTTAGAAAGTAAGGTTTTTAAATAACTAAGCCGAATATGCATTTTAAAATGTATAGACTTTTATGAAAATTTCGGCAGAGTTTCCTTCGTAAATACTGGCCCCGAACGGGGTACAACAAGAATAATATATATGCAATGATAAAAGGCATCCCCAAGCGGGAGCTAGCTCTTCGTCAATCGACAGTCACAACGACACAAGAAATATAATATACAACGCCGAAGGGCGAGAATCAAAACTCAAAAAAAGAAACTCAAATAACATGAAAACCGTAATACTACTACGCGTGACTCTAAGGTCAAAATAATACATCACTAGTGTCTAAGTCTGAAACATATACAAGTTTTGGTTGATGGAATTTCTAGATACAAAAGAATAATACATGTACAATAGTGGTTCTAATGCAAAAGAACCCACCTACCAAATGCAATTCACCCGCAAAGGAAGCAGTGTGCCAGAAATGCCTCTATGGAACCTGTACGGCAAAACCTGCAAGAAACTGTGGCACAACGGGGGTGAGTTGTCAACTCGTGAATAGAAAATATCTACAAGCAGAAATCGAATGCATGATATAATCCTAGGTCAATATGATCAGTATATAATATAAACCTCAAAGAATAAGTCTGAAACATGATAAGGTGGCAATGTAACATCCAAACATGTATGTAGTGCCAAGTACTCATGCCAGTGCCTCAGGTAATAACATATCATGAATATAAGGTATGTTGCATGAATAAATATGATGAAGTATCAAATTTTCTATCAATACACATATATTAGCGTCCCACACCACTAATATCGGTGTAAGGGCATATATAACAGCGTCCTAATCCACTGTTATATATAAATATAAGTAAAAGAAATATCATGAAACCAATGTGTCAAGCATTGACACAGAAATACTGATCTATCAGGTGCTGTCACTAAGACTGGCCCTGATAGGTACGTTTCATACGCTATCTCGAAAACCCGAGTGCCCAGCTTCGACCCTCGGATTTCGACGTATCCATACGTACATAAATCCGGTCGGTATGCCCAAGATAACCCCCGAGTAAAAGGTAATGTCACCGGAGTGTATGGTTCCCCTGACAAGCTCAATCGGCAAGGTCCATCAATCTTCTCGCCACGAGGTACCTCGGGGCCCCACCATGTACCCTCATACGGCCCACGATGCCTCCTCGCATGGGGTATATATATATCAAAACCAATAAATCTCATGGTGGATGCTGAAATATCATAACAAGGGTAACCGGGTTTTTTAAACTTTTACATAATCTCTTTGAAATACCCACGGTTCCCAAATCCAGAAATATCATAGAAACAACATATCTTAATGCGTATAATCAAAAAGCATGATGTATGTGACATATAAATAAAATGCAAGTATAACAGTATATCATGCAACATGGAATAATAGTATGCACATACAAGGGTCATACCCTGATGCAATAATACTACTGAGTCGTGACATGGCAATTATCGATGATGAAGTGTGTGAACCGGCAAGCAAGTATACGTAGAACATATGCATCATCGATAATGGTGCTGGTGTCCTAACAGCATGATGGTAATATAGAAATAAACACATTTATACATGCAAGCGATATGAATAGCATGAATATGCGAAAATCGAATAATCAATGCAACAGTGAAGAATCTACATCAATATGTATATGTCATGCAGTTATGCCATTTGAAATGAGACGAATCAGGATTTTTAGTAAAATAAGGGCTACGGTGTTTTTAAGAAAAGATGCGCCTTTTTAAAGTATCCGTAGAATCCCTTTTTTCCTGTCTTTAAAATACTCCCGATTCGTTAGTTTTGAAATAGGTATGACTCGGGTCTAGTCGAACATCTACTATACTAACTACTGATCTAACTATCAAGTCAATCGGGAGGGGTATGGAAACCACCTAAATCTGAGTCGATATATATAAATATAAATATAAGAGTCGATGATCCCGCCTCAATAGTATCACGCACGATACCGTATATCATCTGACATCCTCGAGTCATGAGTGCGGATCAGTCATCAATATATAGCTCGTACGGTAAATCGTCGAACGGCATCCCAATAGCTGGGTACGGGTCAATATCACATTATCTCATCAATTATCTGATATCCTTATCATCAAATCACATAATCTGGGGTACTGATCTAAGTATAGTACAAGTCGATACCATCTATATAAGTATGAATGCGTGCGTGAAGCACACGTCCAAGGCCAGCTAAAATCACATGTCGTATCCCAAATACGAATCATATCATATCACCGATCTCATGGCACTATGCCCAAAATCATCGACTCATCTCAAATGTCATCCAATATCATCATCAACACCATGTATGTATAATGAATATGAAAAGGTGTGCGTGTGGGTGTAAACCTATTCTAGGGCTCGCGACTATGAACTACACTAGTTTACTTCTAACCCTAAACTATCTATAATATACCCAACACAAGAACCACGACACACTATAAACTATCATATATATAATATATACATATATAGTATACCAACTACGGACTGCGGGGGTGCTATACGCCATCCACCCGACTTCCTCCGTAGATATAATCTACTCACCTTCCGTCTTCATTTGTCGACGTCGCCATGCGTTTGCTTGTCGTCCCAAAGTCTTCATAGGGTACCTGCACATCAAAGTATCGTAAATGCGTATTAACACCAAGTCAAAACTAAAGCGACACACGAAAACCAAAGCGATACGCTTAGAGGCCTATAGGTTAGAACATATGGGTACGCTTTCAAAACCATTAATCAATACCTCCGTATAAACGCCAAGTATTCGAGGTAAAACACAATACACAAATCTAGAATTCAAAATACGGAATACGGAAACACGAATCCAAAACAACAACTAGAGAAAAGTGTCCCAGATTTTACCCTAGGTCAAATTGGGTAATTTTCCACATGCCAGGGATCTAATCTACTGATAAGGGGACACCAAAACCAAAACGAGCCAATTACTCACTGGTCTGGCCGCAATTTGCGGCCAGAAAGGATTAATTTGCGGCCGGGTTATGGAAGTAGGGGATAGGGTTCTGGTGGTGGCTTCCTGGGTGCCTGCACATATCACTGTCCAACCAAAATAATTTTCAGAGTCTCGGGGTGATAGCAGATGCTATATAACCTTCACAGATTCACAGTTTTTTTCCGATATCGATTTCTAAATCCGTATTCCGGGTTTCAACTCTTAGGTTCTGGTCTGGATTCTAGCACTAGGGTGTTTGTATGGTCTCCACTGAACTTAATTTCACATCACAACTCACAAATTCCACTAAACCCTAACTAGGTTTTCCTAAATCCACCAAATCACAAAATATCGATTCAGTCTTAACATAGGGGTATAAGTAATGCAAAAACTAAGCTAATGTTCCAAAAAATACCTCATTTGGCAACTCAAGAAAATTCTTGAGTTGCCCCAAGTGGCCAAAATCCTTGCTTTCTTGGTCCAATGTGTTGGTCTTGAGCTTGTGCACACTTTTTGTGAAATGAGAGTGGGGTTTTGGAGTTGTTTTCATGGTGATTTGAGGATTTGAAGAGGGGAGGCCGGTGAGGAGCAGGAGCAACAGCAGCAACAAGAGGGAGAGGGAGAGAAATGAGTGAAGGTTGAAGGGGAATGGCTAAGTCTAAGTCAAAGTTAACCCTTTCTCTCTCTCACCCATACCTCATATGATAATCCTTTCTCTTTCCTTTTTCTTTTTTCTTTTTCTTTTCCCTCTAAATTCCTTTCTCACTCAAATAGTAAACACAAAGCAACCATGGTAGAAATGCACAAGTGTAAAAGAAAAATGATATGTGCATGTTTTGCACTAAAATACTAAAAAACCAATTAGCGAGCAAATGAACTAATGGGTGAACTGCTTGCGGGGAAGACCAGCCATAAAACTGGATAAGGAAAGATAGAAAACTAGCAAATTTTTAATCGCGATTAGCACTAAATTAGCATATAATTAAACATAAAAACTTTAAAATGGAATAATTCCATAAAATACCCTTTTTTTGAATTTTCTATAATTTTTTTCCAAAATTTTTCCCATTTATCTGTATTTAATAATACCGAAATATTAAAATATTCAATAAAATAATATTAAATTATAAAAATTCCAAAAAATAATATTTTTTTTCTCGAAATGTTACAATCTCCCCCCTTAAAGAAATTCGGTCCCCGAATTTAAATTTAAACCCCCAAATACTAAAACATTTCAGTAAAAATCCAAATTGTCGGGGCTCCGAAATCATCAATACATAAAACGTATCATGTCGCAATGCATGCGCATATGTAATGAGCAGATAACTCAAAATCGAAACTCCGCCAAGTATCTCGCAATCATCGGAGTCATGATAAAGACACAAATGTCAAATCCAAAACTAAACCAGTATGATGTATATCTAAATTATCCATGTATATATAAAAGCTATATATGTAAATAACTAAAGTAAATGCATGGAAAAATATGCGGGTACTGTCCTCTGACTAGTCCCGCTCAGTACGAAAACACATAGCAATTATCATCAAAATGTACCGCTCCATAAGAAATCAATCTCTAAAATGAATATAAGAATACTCTGTGCGTCTGGTGCGCACGGAAATCAAAATCCCTATATGTGCCATACATGTGCACAAAACATCTAAGTGCAATGGGTGTGGACGAAAAATATGTCATAGGCAACGTGTGTGCCTGACAGCAAAATCAGGTGCATCTGACATGCATAAAGAATCTCGATTTAGTGCATCTGGTGTGCATCAAAATCGTATCTCAAAGCATGCGCTCAACACACACGGAAATCCAATCAAAACACTAAAGGTGCATAAAAACTATGCTGGAAGCGTAAATCAAATCACCGGCATAAAATAGGCATGAAATCACAATCAATACCTCAAGCATAATAAATTCGCAAAATGCAAATACCCAGTAGGTGCAAGAAAACAAATATCATGCAAACAGAACGCCCAAAATACCGAAATCCAAAGTGACGGATAAGTGATAATCGAGTCACAAAATCACAAATCATAAATACCGTCGTCGGTAGTCCCTCCTTCAAAGTCAAGAGGGTGTCGGCGCATCCAATGCTAGCAGTGCAAGATATCTACTTGCCTCCTGTTCATGGTCTGGCGTCCTCTGTCTCAGGGTCCTTATCTTCTCTGTGGATTACCAATCTCACGATTCATCGGCTTATCAGCCCTGTCAGGTGTGCTGACGGGGACGATTCCGTTCTGGCACTTCTCTGGTCATCTCTCGGTCAATCATCACGACCACTCAAAAAGAAGCATGTCACTGGCGTCGGCCTCTGGCTCTCTGAATGCACATGACACATCTGATCCTGGATGAAAATATCATTGTAGCAGTGTCCTGGAAGGAATCCTGCTCAAGGTCTCTTCCGATCTCGCCTATGCCGAACTGTACGGAGGCTGGTACTCTTACGTAATCTTTTCTTGTTTTCTGGACATCTGCGTGTTTCACACACATTTCCTCAGAAACTGGCCGTAACCCAATGCCTCTGTAAGCATATCAGGTCTCTAGTCTCGACGGGAAGTAATGACAGCTCGTCAGTGTCTCGCACGAACCTCTTGTCCCGCTTGTCTGTATCATCATCTATTTCGACGTCGCGTCTCTATCTGCGCACTGCAATGTTCTCGGCTACGGTCCATCCGCAGTCTCTCTCATAACTCTTTTCTGCCAGATTTCCCGGAAGTCATCGTCCATTGGTGAAGCTAATTCTTGTTCTGGAACGGCTGCATACTCATCTTGCCTCTTTCTAGAAGATATATCCATATACAATGCTTCTGCGTGCGTATCGCATCTCTGATGTCAGCGGAGTGGAACGTCATCTCGTCGAAGTCTCGTGCGAACTCTTTGCTTCACTCTGCTCAATGTTGACTGATTCGGACTCGTCTCATCGTGGCTGCATGGACTGTGCTCCAATGGCTATACTCGTATCTGGAGTCTCCCAAGCAATGTGTCCCTTCACATGATATCCGAAAGATGTCGAGACTTCCGATCGATTTGTCAAAACTTCATAATCCCCCAAGAGATCAACATCTTAGGCACAGTTTAATAGTATCGAGTACATACCACAGCATCAGTGGTCCAGCCGTAGAAGGGTAAACCCAAGCCTCACTAATGGCGCCGCAGAACTACTGCAAACCCTAAGGTTTAAAGGCTTTCACATGGTCATTATGTCGAGTTAGGGTTTCATTCTTCTAGAGGGTCCATAGAATTTCTTGCATGTCTTTCCGAATACTTTAAACTTGGAAAATGGGCTCCTGAAATTCGATCATCTCTATCGACTCTCAACGAATTTGCGTGAAGTCGTCTCTAGCTGGAATCAATCTATCTGATGACCTCGTATCGGGGTAAGCGAACGAACCACATGTCCTAGTCATTCATCCTTAGTGACTAGCGACCTTCCATCATAACTCTAAGTATATACTCATGCTGCAGTAGCTCTAATCATCTCGGCGATATCTCGTCATTTGTAGCAACAGCTGGCTCATTCGTCGGTACGCTGAACAGCACCTCAATCATCATGAATAAGCGACATATCAATGGTCATCACATCTGGCTGGCCTCTAGCAGTAGCCTGATCCTCTGGTACCAATCGGCAGGCGATCCACCAAACGCTCATGGCGCGAACACAATAAGACGACGCCTCTCAATGAAATCATATGTCCCTGGAATCACGCCCTGGTCAGTCCTTTTCTGCGACGAGCTCAAGCTGACGCAACTCTAGCCGTAGCTCTCTCTGCCCGTGTGATCGTGGCAGCAAAATCATAACCAGTATTGATAAGGATAGATCAGGAATGAATATAATACTATGTAAGGAAATGTACTTCCTAAGGCTCCTTAAGTGGAGTGGCGTGTCTTAAGTATGCCACGGATCATACACACGGTATGTCACTCTACTGAAGTTACCTACTCCATCAACCAAGGGTCATCCTACGCGACGAAAGTTCGGGTCTAATACCCCCTCGACTAAGTCTAAGTTCCGTATATATATAGACGCCCTAGGCTCCACATAGTCAAATTTAGACTCGAACCAAGGTTAACCTAGCGCTCTGATACCGACGTTGTCATGACCCGAAATAGCCCATGACTGGCCTTTGAATCATATGAAGTCTATAGGACCCCATCTAATCCAAGTAAGCCAAAAGCCCAGAAATCTAAAACCATTTTAAATAATAAATGAAGGAAAAGTAGTTTTTAGAAGTAAAGAAAACATGTTTAGAAAGCAAGGTTTTTAAATAACTAAGCCAAATATGCATTTTAAAATGTATAGACTTTTATGAAAATTTCGGCAGAGTTTCCTTCGTAAATACTGGCCCCGAACGAGGTACAACAAGAATAATATATATGCAATGATAAAAGGCATCCTCAAGCGGGAGCTAGCTCTTCGTCAATCGACGGTCACAACCACGCAAGCAATATAATATACAACGCCGAAGGGCGAGGATCAAAACTCAAAAAAAGAAACTCAAATAGAATGAAAACCGTAATACTACTACGCGCGACTCTAAGGTCGAAATAATACATCACTAGTGTCTAAGTCCGAAACAATATACAAGTTTTGGTTGATGGAATTTCTAGACACAAAAGAATAATACATGTACAATAGTGGTTCTGATGCAAAAGAACCCACCTACCAAATGCAATTCACCCGCAAAGGAAGCAGTGTGCCAGAAATGCTGCTATGGAACCTGTACGGCAAAACCTGCAAGAAGCTGTGGCACAACGGGGGTGAGTTACCAACTCGTGAATAGAAAATATCTACAAGTAGAAATCGAATGCATGACATAATCCTATGTCAATTCGATCAGTATATAATATAAACCTCAAAGAATAAGTCTGAAACATGATAAGGTGACAATGTAACATCTAAACTTGTATGTAGTGCCAAGTACTCATGCCAGTGCATCATGTAATAACATATCATGAATATGAGGTATGTTGCACGAATAAATATGATGAAGTATCTAATTTGATATCAATACACATATATTAGCTCCCAGTCCACTAATATTGGTATAAGGGCATATATAACAGCGTCCTAATCCACTGTTATATATACATATGAGTAAAAGAAATATCATGAAACCAATGTGCCAAGTATCGACACAGAAATATTGATCTAACAGGTGCTGTCACTAAGACTGGCCATGATAGGTACGTATCATACGCTATCTCGAAAACCCGAGTGCCTAGCTTCGACCCTTGGATTTTGACGGATCCCCATACGTACATAACTCCGGTCGGTATCCCCAAGATAACCGCCGAGTAAAAGGTAATGTCACCGGAGTGTATGGTTCCCTTGATAGGCTCAATCGGCAAGGTCCATCAATCTTCTCGCCCCGAGGTATCTCCGAGCCCCACCATGTACCCTCATACGGCCCACGACGCCTCCTCGCATGGGGTATATATATCAGAACCGATAAATCTCATGGTGGATGCTGAAATATCATAACAAGGGGTATTAAAACCAAGTCTTCATGGGGTACCTAAAAATCAAAGTATCATAAATGCGTATTAAAACCAAGTCAAAACAAAAGCGACACACGAAAACCAAATCGATACGCTAAGGGGCCTATAGGTTAGAACCTATGGGTATGCTTTCAAAACCATCAATCAATCCTCGATACCGTCGTATAAACGCCAAGTATTCGAGGTAAAATGCAATACACAAATCCAGAATTCAAAATACGGAATACGGAAACACGAATCCAAAACAGCAACTAGAGAAAAGGGTCCCAGATTTTACCCTAGGTCAAATTGGGCAATTTTGCACATGCCTGGGGTCTAATCTACTGATAAGGGGACACCAAAACCAAAACGAGCCAATTACTCACTGGTCTGGCCGCAATTTGCGGCCAGAAAGGATAAATTTGCTGCCGGGTTATAGAGGTAGGGGCTAGGGTTCTGGTGGTGGCTTCCCGGGTGCCTGCACATATCACTGTCCAACAAAAATAATTTTCAGAGTCTCGGGGTGATAACAGATCCTATATAACCTTCACAGATTCACAGTTTTTTTCCGATATCAATTTCTAAATCCGTATTCCGGGTTTCAACTCTCAGATTTTTGTCTGGATTCTAGCACTAGGGTGTTTTTATGGTCTCCACTGAACTTAATTTCACATCACAACTCACAAATTCCACTAAACCCTAACTAGGTTTTCCTAAATCCACCAAATTACACAATATCGATTCAATCTTTACATAGGGGTATAAGTAATTCAAAAAATAAGCTAATGGTCCAAAAAATACCTCATTTGGAAACTCAAGAAAACTCTTGAGTTGCCCCAAGTGGCAAAAATCCTTGCTTTCTTGGTCCAATGTGTTAGTCTTGAGCTTGTGCACACTTTTTATGAAATAAGAGTGGGGTTTTGGAGTTGTTTTCATGGTGATTTGAGGAGTTGAAGAGGGGAGGGAAGTGAGGAGCAGGAGCCGCAGCAGCAAAAAACGAGAGAGGGAGAGAAATGAGTGAAGGTTGAAGGGGAATGGCTAAGTCTAAGTCAAAGGTAACCCTTTCTCTCTCTCACCCATACCTCATATAATAATCCTTTCTCTTTCCTTTTTCTTTTTTTCTTTTTCTTTTCCCTCTAAATTCCTTTCTCACTCAAATAGTAAACCCAAATCAACCATGGTAGAAATGCACAAGTGTAAAAGAAAAATGATATGTGCATGTTTTGCACATAAATGCAAAAAAACCGATTAGCAATTTTTAATCGCGATTAGCACTAAAATAGCATATAATTAATCTTAAAAACTTAAATAAGGCATAATTCCATAAAATACCCTTTTTTAGAATTTTCCAAAATTTTTTTCCAAAATTTTTCCCATTTATCTGTATTTAATAATACCGAAATATTAAAATTTTCAATAAAAAATTTTAAATTATAAAAATTCCGAAAAATAATATTTTATTTTTTTTTAAATGTTACAAAGAGATCGTGCAAAATGGTGGTTTTTGAGTATAGTCCCGAGTCATATGGAGACAATGAGTGATAGGAGGGGATTCGTCTCTACCGGTATTAGGGGTTGATGTTGTGCTATACTCGATTGGTCATAACAGGAAATCCCTGGTCAGGGTTGCTGAGATCTACTGGTAAGTGTTATCAGTAGTTTCTCGAGCCGTTATGGACCTTGCATCGGCATAACTTATCAGGCTATTGGGATCTGATGTTATACCACCCCCAGGCTATGATATGCGACATATCTGACGAAGAGGCCGGACTGGACAGTAGTGTTACTGATTGGATTCACAGGAGTATGAGCAGGCTTACTTGTTGATCTTCTGATCGCTCAATACCCGGGTGGCCGTTACGTTTAGCAGACCGCTTGCGGCTTGTGGGTGTTTGATATGATCATCACCTACTGCCGGCGTATTGACGAGTCTTTAGAGTCCTACACAGAGGTTTCCTCGTTCATGTGAAAAGAACTAGGAGGACATATGTGATATGTGCGGGACCGAGATTAATACGAGTATGTGATACCGTATTCTATTCTCGCGATATGTGATATCGGTCGGTTATATGTGATATAGCCGGGTTATCGGATCAAGTGTTGATTCGATAAGTTGATTCATATGATATTAGTCGGTTGTATGTGATATAGCCGGATTATTAAATCAAGTGTTGATTTGATAATTTAATGTATAATTATATATTTGATATATTAACTTACATTAACTAATATTTTCTCAGTAAGTATTCTTTTTCTCACTTGTGTGCATATAGTATATATGTGATATATATTAATATACATTTTATTTGCCATATGCTTCATGGGTGTATGAGACTTACACCATGCTTGATATAATGAAGGGTTTATATTTATCTAAGTAATTCAAAATTGGATGGAAATTTTTCATTTGTATAAGGTTGTAGAAGCTTGTGGAACCATTGACCAGTCCACCAATTTTGTTTCACCTGTAGATATTTATTAACCTAACCATTATCCTTAACCATGGTTCATTCTCTACATGGGTTTGCGTATGACACTAACTCACCCATGGTTGCAATTCTCGCCTCATGAGGTTCATTTTTTCATCTCCACTTCATCTTCTTCTTCCTTATGGAAAAGCTTTCTGGCTTTTGAAAAGGTGATGAAATATTGTGGGAAAAATTAATCTAAAGTGTGCCCATTTTCTACTTCATTATCCTCTACTATATTAGCCATTTAGTTTAGGGGTGTTTACTTCACTAATCTATCATTAGTGAAGAGGTAGCATGAGCTTGAGTCTCCTCGACGTAGATCATCTTCGGCCTCGAAGACTTCGAGCAAGCTTGTTCATTTCTTCATGTGAACCCTTACTAGAGTTCGGGTGTTCACTACTTGGAGCGAAGGGACTACTACAAGGAGATTTAGAAGTGAAGGACCGGTCAACGAAGGTTGTATTCCTCATTCACTTAGATGTAAAGTTGTTTGCATTGCTAGTTCGTCTAAATCTCTAGTTATAATTCTAGGGTTAGGGTTGTTTAGTACGAAAAAATTTTGAAATTGGCATGGACGAAGCTTCACGAAACCTTGCTGCTGTCCTACAGAACCCTACAATCTTTCGGGTTGTCAATCTCTCGAAAAGGATTTAGTTATTTCTATCTTATCAACCGAACCGTTAGACTTCGAATCTAAGTTCCCCCGCTAGCGAACATGACGAACAAGTTTTTATATTTTTCGGAATTTTTTTCAATTTTTATGGTTTTTTAATATAATATAAACATAGAATGCAATACAAAAGCAGATATGAAATGCGACTACATGAAAAAAAGAAAAATACATGATATACAATGTTGAAATGCAGGAAATATGCAAATGCAAAACTATATGCTGATATAATGATAACCGAAACTCAGATACAACCCCAAACATAAGATGACGATGTCCTCATCGTCGCTTGGCCTTGCCTTTTCCCCTGGTCTTGCTCGATCCACTTGCCTCATCTTGGTGCCCTAAGATCTGGCTCAATTATTCTTTTGTCTCCTTGTTCTGCCAGATCAAAGTCTTGATACCACGGACCTCCATTCTGTGTAGCTCGTATGGATCAGTAGGTACATCCTCTCCCAAGTAAATCTCAGAGGAAGTCTGTGGTGCTGCATGCTCGCTGGGGTCAGTTGGTGGCCAGATTTATTTCTCACTCCTGATGTCAGTGTAACCCAGTGAGATTCTCTCAATCTCGACCGGGACGGTGTCATACATAGTGATGCAGGCCGCGAAATCCCCATCCTCCATGTAATAGTGGAAAATCTGGGTGATGAAGACTGGAAGTAATGATTTGTGTGCCGCGACACCCTTCTTGATTGTGGTAAATAACATGCTCACCATGCAAAACTGATAGTTCATTGTCATCAAATAGTAGACAACATGTCCCACAATCGCCGAAAATGAGGAAACTCGAATGATCTCCCCGACATTACGGTAAGCCCAGCGGCAAGCCGTATAGACGTTTCGGTAAATCTACTGGGAATTTACCCCAGTATCACGTAACTCGCATCTTGAACCCATGATCGTCCTATACTGGGCAAGTTTTAACGGTCTTTGGAAACCAGGTCGGATGGGGATGTTTGTGACATTTGAAATCGTGTCAGCAGAAAACACCATCCTTCTATTCCGAAAATGAAAACGAATACGGTCCTGAAGTATTTCACCTTCTCGTAGAGTATCGTAGAACTCATCCACCAATTGCTCGATAGCACACAACCCCTCATCCCCATACAGTAAAAATTCCCAACCCATTTATCGGATAGCATCATAAAAATAACTCCCAAACACCTCGTGGGTGAACACATCGACAAAATTTTTCTCTAAATCAAAGGGAGCCATAATCTATGGGTTTTTGAATTTTCTGGAAAATTAAACAACAGTGGAGTGGAGGGAAAGAAAACTCTTACAGAGATGACGAAGAAAATCGATGATCGGAGAAGAGAAGACCGGCGACGCCAGGATTTTTGAGATCTTCGCCGGTCGAATCAAGGGAGATGGATCTAGGTTTTGGGAGGAGATTTTTGGGGAGAGCAGAGAGGAGAGATGGTGTTATTTGAGTGAAGAGTAAAGGTTCGGGTCTAATGTGTGCTTCTTATAGAAGAAGTTTTGCAAAAAAAAGCCCATAAAAAAGAAACCCCACTTTTTATATATTTACATACTCAAACCTGAAGTTAACAATATGCTATCCCCAAAACACAGCGCTCACCCCCAAACGGGTGAGATCTTATTTTCAGAAAAGCTAAAAAAAATCTAAGAATAATTATAATATTATTAAGCTAAGAGATAGTGTTTGTTCAGAAATTAATACCAGTCATTCAAAAATTTTGTCAATATATGGCCAAGGCTGGTAAAAGAAAAGGTATAATAAAAAGAAAAAGAGAATATACAAAGAATGGTTAGTAGTTAGTAAAGGGCATGGGTGTGTGAAAGTAGAGATCGGAAGATGTTGAAGGTGAAGATGAAGTTTTGAAGAAGTCAAAGAATTGTTGCCCGAATGAATTGAATTTTCAAGAAGCACGTGTTGAGTTTCGAAGTCAAGTTCGTTTAAAAACTGGAGTTCATCCGCAAAAAATTCAGAAAAGGAAAGGTTCGTAGGATGTTCCCTAATTGATACTGACTCAAACTCACCAAGAATATCAAGTTCATCGACAAATATCTCCTCAAAACTAGACATGAAAGAATATTTATCAAGGTTGCCTTCCTCCTTATAATCTTGCACAATCCTATTCTCATCGTTACATCTCACTAACTCTCCTAAAACTAGTTTTCCTTTCATCACATTCATATTTGGGTAGGTTCATGTCATCTAAAAATTTAGGTTCCCATACTAACGTTTCTTCCGAAACAATATCAACAGGTGATACAAAAATTATGGGTTCTTAAGCATTGATTTCCTCTAACAATTTATCCCAAGCATACCCGTCAAAATCACAAGCTTCCTCCTCTAAAATTAGAGTGCAAAAATCAGTCGGTTCAAGAATTTCCTCCTCAAGTAGTACTTTGGTTAAATCAACCTCTAAATCATAAGTGACAAGAGATTCAGTTGGTAGCTAAAGTTTAGTGCCGGACTGACTCGGAGGGTTTTCTTGTGTGTCCTGATAACACTCAGTCAATTCAATCGTATTTTCAATCGTATCAGCATCTATGAAATCATCAAAATTCATTAGATCGTTTATCTCCCTCGGGTGACTTCCTAGATGACAAACATTGATATTATTTGATTCCAATTGACCGTGCTCACTCCCTAAAATCCTTACAGCTACATGTTCTTCGATTCTAGCCAAAGATTGAGCTTGAGCGTTAAACAATTGCTCAGACTATTGTATGAATAGGGCTAGCGTCACAGCTGTTTGATTCTCAACCGCAGTCATCACTTCAATACCCTTCTCTAAAGCGGTCAACCTAGCATCCATCTCACTATTATTCCCTAACGATGGGTCAGTTGTTTCAGAAAGGGAGGGTTATGATGACGGTGATGCTAAATCTGTTACCCTGTCGGCCTCTTTCTCTAAATTTTCAATCATTTGGTCTATGTTTGAAGTGGGACTGGGTTCAAGAGTGTTAGGTGGGTGACCGGTATCAAAATTCTGGGACGGTTAGCCACCCCCTAAAGGACAGTTTCCTGAATGTTAGAAGAATTATGGCAATTTGAATAAACGAATTGGGACTGAGTATAAAAAAAAGAATAGGAATCGTGAAAAATAGAATTGAACTGTGTATCACCCATATCAACAAGAACTCACAAATATCACAAAAACAAAGACTATCACACCCCTAAGAGTCTATGTTATTCTAAGTCAACTAGACCTGTTCAAGAACCTGATTGTTGAATTAAAACTGTGTCGACAAACATGCTCAAGATATACGGATCACGAAGCCAGGTAAGTGCAGAGATAAGGGGAGGTTTTCCAACGCTTTCGCAAAATTCCTTAATTAGAATAACCCTTTCTCATTTGGCGGTTTCACCATGAACACTTGCCTAGACACCCCATGTACGATATACCGTTAAGCGGTGTTCTAAACACGGTTAACTTCTCCGAGTGAGCGCGAAGTCCGTAAAGTCAGAGTTCTAATTGATTTTAAATTACTGTGGGTATGGAAGGATGCAGTTTTGTGATTTGTGGGCCACGGAAAAAGGTAATGAAATCCCTTATCGTATCTTGTTTGGTCGTGCCGTTAAGATCCGTATTAAGATGCAAAAGCGCAAATCAATAAAAGAATTTAAGAAATCAATCAATCAAACAATTCTTTTTTTCGTTTAGGCTTAAGCGCTACAACAAATATGGGTTAGTTCTCTGTGCAATTGGTGGCAAATTTGTGCGAAGAATCTTGCAAAAAATAGAATATTGGAATGCGTCGAATTTGAGCGGAGGTGTTAGGAAATTACGTACCGATGCGATTTTGGGTTAAGAAACCCCCTTGAAGTGATCCCGAGTCTTTGAATGTTCGCTGGCATGGGTCAAACTACCCTGATCTTGTTGGGTTCCGCAGCACCGCCACTGGGTTTTGGGAGGCATCATCCATGCCGTTTTAAAAAATTTGACATGCTAAAGAACCCCTAAGCTACAATCTTAACTAGAGAATTAGACGAACAATGCATGTAAACAACTTTACATCTAAGTGAACAACGAATACAACCTTTGTAGACCGGCCCTTCACTTCAATAGCTCTGTGTAGTAGTCCCTTCGCACCAAGTAGTGAACTTCCGGACTCAAGAGAGGCTCCACAAGATGAAAGGAACAAGCTTGCTTGAAGTCTTCGGGGCTGAAAATGATCTACGTCGAGGAGACACTATCTCAAGCTACCTCTTTACTAATGGATGAATTAGTGAAGCAAACAACCTATACTATATGGCTAATATGGTATATTGATGAAGTAGGAATTTAGCTCACTTTAGAATATTTTTCCTCTCTTTCTTTTTCACCTCAAGAAAACTCAAGTTAAGAAAAATAGATGAAGAAGATGAAGTATCTCAATGAACCATGGGTGAGAAAATATCTAATATAAACTCATGTAGAGGCTTAACTGTTGGAGATAGTGCCCTCAGAGTCAATTATTGGATCACAGGCACGTGATTGCAATGATTGAGGGAGGACCTATCCCAGTAGGACAGTCTTACTCGAGATGATAGTATGCTATCTGGTTTACCTTTATCATCGTGTACTGCTTTAGGTGACATGACACGTCGCTATTACACGTTGATAGAGCCCCTAGGATTCTTGCTTGACCACCAGCAATATGAGGGCGATCATATAAGTGGGAGATGGGGGTCTACAAGCATATCCTTAAAAGGTCCCTAGTCGTGGGAGTTTCGAGACCGGGCATCGATACTCCATTAGTAGACTAGTGTATACATTCGAGACCCCGACGAGGGGCGGTGGCCGGTCTCACAAGCCACTGGTGTCAGTTGGATCACCTAAGATGTATACAGGTGCTCATTGGGTTATGAGTACACCGGACAGGACTCGCCGGGAACATGCTAGTTGGTCATATACCAGACGTCAGATAGCAGTTCCCTGGTGACATGTGTGCAGGTTAGTTCATCGACCTGGGGATCGTCATTTGTCTCGTGTGAGTTCCCACTGTACTTTGATTACTACCCTACCACGGCTCAAAGGAGTCGTGCAAACAGGTTTTAGTTGGGTACAGTCCCGAGCCACATGGAGGCAGTGAGCGTATCTTCAGGGGTTCGTCTCTCCCGGTATTGGGGGTGAGGTCGTGCTGTGTCTAGGAGAGCCATTACACAAAGTCCTTGGCCAAGGCAAGGAGATTTACTGGTAGGTATTCCAGTAGTATCTCAGGGTGTTCTGGGCTACACTCCGACACGACTTGTACCGCTTTTGGGGGTCTGACTTTTACCAACCCCCTAGGCCCGCCATGCGATACTCATAGACGAACGGACCGGACTGCACGGATATTGTCACTGACAGGCTCAGTAGGGTGTCAGGATGAGTTCACTCATCGACGTCCCTTTTAGTCAATAGCTGGTAGCCCGTTACGTATTGGCTTATACCTCTGACGTGCTAGTGGTTAAATCCACAGCCATAGTATTGACGAGTCTTTAGAGTCCACCACACTTTCAGTTACTCCAGTTTTCGGGCGAAACGCTGTAGAGGCCGTATGGAGATATAGCAGGGTTCGATCAAATACGTGCGGTATTGCATGGATCATGATCGGACGGTTTTTACTAGCCGGCTTTGGCTTAAGCCGGATCTTAGTATTTGATAGTGTAGTTTTGTCTCTTTGCATTTGTATCCGGACGGAATACAGATGCGGGTGTGTATGCACAGTATTGGGGTTTTCCTGTAATTTATTACGGGACCAGTTTTCTGGAGTTGCCAGTTTGCATTCCGTTCCGGCCGGTTTTCCTTTGTTCTTTCCCGGCCGGACTTTTCCGATGGAGGGGGTTATTTGCAAGTTTGCAAATAACACTTTGAGGAGGGGGTTTATTGCAAAAGAATTGATCATGATATCTTCTTTCCTATTCATGCATTTATTAAGGTAAGGTTGGGTATGGGTTTTGAATGTGAATTTTGTGTTGGAAATTGGATATGTGGGCCGGCCACTGTTTGCTGTATGGGGGTGTTTTTTTTTAGTGCATTAATTTCCTTAGTATAGGATTGTATGATTAATATGTGTGCTGGAATTGGAATTGAGGGATTGATGAATTAATATATTGATAATTCATTCATTGCTTTGGTGGAACCCCCCCATTGTGTTTTGGCAGTGAAGGATTTTTCCTTTTCTCCTTGGGGTTTAATTAATACACCCTTCTTACTTGATTTCGAGAGAGCAGAAAAATGAGTGGTGGCTTCAATTTTTCAGGTAGCTCATTTTAGTTTGCTGGCCGAGCCTTTTTCCTTGCATGCTCCTTTTTCCCTCTTAGCTCCATGAATATCTTTATGCAAAATTCCTCCAACATGGCAACCTCATAAACCCCAAAGAGACCTGCTTGCTACACTATTCTATAGCAAATCTTGGACGCGTCGGGCAGCCAACTTCGCGCCCGAGTTGCCTCGGTATTGAGGTGGGAGCCCGTAAAAGATGCAGGCGACGTGGTGCCCTTCCGGCGAGGAGGCAACGACCGGAGATCCCGCGAGGAGATCGGAGTGGAGATGAAGACCGGAGGACTCGGATCAGTCGGTATATCTCTAACCCATCTTCTAGTTAGCTTAGACTTGTTAATGGTTACGATCCGGGTGTTTAGTGTGCGGTGGTGCCGGTTTGCTAAGTCCGCAAAATTAAGGTTTTTCACCGCTTCTGCATTCTGGCGTCGGATTGACGGCCGGGGCGCCGCCGTGCACTTACAGTGGTATCAGAGTCTCGCCATTAACTTAGTCTAGCTTGGTTTAATGTGTTTGCAATTCGGATCGATCAAAAATCCCAAAACCCGCATTTCCTTAAGCATCAGTTTCTGTTGAAATTTTTCAGTCTCGAAAAAATTTTCAGGTTGTAAAATATTGATGTACTAAAAATTATAAGACCACTGTTCAAATTCGATGCACTGATCTTCTGACAAGAGCGCGGAAGGGCGGCCAAAACCCACTTGTGGCCGCGCTTCCGCGGCAGCATGAAGGAATCAGTGGGTTGGGTTTTTACAGTGGGTTTCTGGGGAGATTTTAGGGTTTCTGGAACATTAACATTGGGCCCAGAATTTCTTTAACTGCTACAGTATTGCTTTGGGGCCCACTTGTTAAAATTTGATTGATCGGATATTTTAAACACATTTTTCACAGTATTTACATTATATCTGCGACCGTGAATGTCACTCGATCGGTAAATCTGGTCTAACTGCTATAGCCCGGTTAGATGGATTTGCGAACGTGACTTTCACGTTGATGTTCTTTGTTTATGCTGTGATGTTGCGGATCGGTCGTGGGGATAGCCTGGATGCAATGCTAGTACAGTTTTTTGTTGTATCTTGTACATTTGATATTGCGGGGCGAGCGTCCGACATGTGGACTGCCGTCACTGCCAGTTTGTATTATTCTTTTGGGGCACGACCTGGTTGCGGTCGATGTACCCGGTGTATGTATATTTTACTTTCTGTACTAGAATTACCCCGTGGTGGGGTGCACGGATAGCCGGGTTCTAGAGGGCAACAAGCCCGCATCTCATGGCATTGAGACGGAGGGGGCTTCACTCTGGGATTGGCGGGCTATTCGCCGCACTCGTAGGGGGTACAGGTTGACCCAGGAGGGGTGCCCAAGTTGCCGGATTCCGTGAAGTGCTGGGTGGTCCATTCACGGCGCTGAAGGGGGCTGCCTCGCTTCAGGTTTTGGCGGGTAACTTGCCGCGCCCGTAGGGGTCTAGGATTTCATTGCACAGGCTATCCACACGACCAGGGGAACGTCGGGTTTCAGTAGTGGCTCTGTGAAACCCGGGGATCCCAGATATCTGTATTGTTCTGTGATGCTGTACATTTCTGTGATGTTGCATTTATTTCACGCCTTGAGCGAAATACTATATATTGGTATATATATTAGTAGATGTTGTATATGTTTTTCATCCGCGCTAGTCCAGTCCCCGCTCTGCCGTTAGTTAGCTAACCTAACGGGTGATGACGGGACCCAGTGGCGAATGCGGATGGCATATACGTACGTCAGTATATTTTCGTTCTTTGTGGTGTGATCAATTGATGGGACTGCGTTGATTTGGATCAATGCAAGTTAAACAAACCTATTCTGATGTTGTTGGAACACTTTTCAAAAAGCTGTTATTGCAAGGACGTTCACTTTTGTTTTGCATCGTGGTATTCATTTAGAATATCCTGCTCCTCAGTCGACGAGGCAAGGGCCGAGATCCCTTCACCGGGAGTGACCCCTTGGACAGAAGTTTGCGTCAGGGCATTGACTTCACTATAGCCGATTACTTTTGCTTTGCACCGTGGTATTCAGTTGGAATATCCTGCACCCCATTCTACGGGGAAAGAGCCGAGATCCCTTCACCGGGAGTGACCTCTTTAGTAAAGGTTTTCGTCACTATATTTTTAAAAGCTATCAGTTCCTTCGACGATATCAAGTTCTTTACGTTAAAGGTTTTCGCCAGAAACCATTCGTAGCCCTCCGTCGTTTCATATGGGTGGTCAATAGTATTCAAGCTGTGTATGTTGGCCAAAGTCAAGGCACAGTGATTGGTAGCTATTGGGGTATTCATATGCAGCATAGATAGATGCGTTGGTTTGGGACAGTCGTACTGCCATTTTGGCCAAAGTCAAGGGTATGTACGGGTGGATTCAAATTAACCTGGAGAATGACGGGTAGAACTTGACATGTGACTTATGATATGTTGGCCAAAGTCAAGGTCATAAGAGCATGGGGCAGAAATCACATCGGGAGTTTCAAAAGAACTGAAACTTGCCAGATATGCGCATACCTTCTGGAGTGTGATACCGTGAGCGGATTCTGTCACGTTATCATGCGATGAGAGTTGGATCCCGATTCCCACTGATGAGTTGGTTTACTCCTCGGGTGACCCCGACTAATTCTTCTTTTAGGTTTGGAGGAGAATTTGAGGTACAGTGGGAGGTTTCCTGATTAGAAAAAGTGATAATCATTCTGATCTAGGTTAGAGTGCACGCTGAGTGTTTCTTTTCTCTCTCTCTCTGGCAGCGACCATTGACCCGACCCTAAGACTATGACTCAGTGACCAAGTTGACCGAACCTTCTTAAACACTGGCTTTTGGATTGTCAGAGTTGTAAACCTCATTGCCACTCCTACTTTTACCCTTTTCTCCAGGACACCCCGTATTACTGCGAACGTCCACTTCCATTGGACAAAACCATCGTATGGTTAGATACGAACTCGAAAGAATTTATTCGAGGATGGTTTCAGGTTCTGGAGGAAATGAATAAGACTATTCAGTTGTCTTTTCCTTTTACCTTCTCTCAGGTTGCGAGTACTCCTTGGTTTAGGAGATAGTACACCTATTACGCAAATTGGATAGTCCTCTTCCAAACCATAGGCAGGTGCCGACCGGTAGGGAATGAAGAAAACCAATTAGCATAACGATGGTGTGCAGAAGGTATTAAGTTCAGACAAAGCAAGGGATTAGTAAGAGGGCAAAGTAAATTGCAACAGATATTCACGACCAAGCCAAATATTTCTTTACCACTCCCACATCACCTTTGTATTTCTCCAGGACACTCCGTATCACTACGAAGATCCACAGTTTATTTGGATACTCCATCGTATGGTTATATACGAACTCGAATGGAACTTGTTCCAGTTCGGGGATGGATTCTGGTTCAGGAGAAATAGGAATAAGGTTTATTCGGTTGTCTTTTATCTTCACCCTCTCTCATTGCGAGTGTTCCTAGGATTGGGACAGTACACCCATTATGATTATTGGATAGTCTTCTTCCAAACCATAGGCTGGTGCCGAACGGTAGGGAATGAAGAAAACCATTTGGCCTAAAGGGGTGTACAGAAGGTAATGACTAAAGACATATGAAGGGATTTGGAGAGGTGACAAAGAATTATACGGTTATAGTTGTGAATCTGGATAATGGTAGAGGCATTACTAGGAATACCAGGATACCCCAACGAAACATTTCAATGTTTCAGTTCAACTGTGTACTGTTAAAAGAAAACTGATTTCCCGATTAGACACTTGCTCCAGGGTATGTATTTACCAGGTTTGATTCTCACATCTGTATGGTTTTACAGATGGTGAGTGGGAGTAAGTTATTGGGAATTGGGTGATCATCCTCATTATATCGGGATTCGTTGTAATCGGTGATATTTGAGGAGATCATCTGGGCTGTTTGCCGGTCGGCAAATATTTGGTTTTGAATATCCGCTGTTGTGCACCAATTTCAAATTGATATATCTGTACGTCTATTTTCATAGAGTGAGATATACCTTCTGAAATTATGTCTACGACATTTACCTATATCAGTGGATGGTTAGGTAAGTAGCATTAAACAGCGGTGTAATTCTTCTTGACCATAAGTACAGTTTTCAACCTACGACACACAGTGAATGGGTTATCAGACTCAAGGGACTTATACAGAGTATTGTATGTTGTCCAGGGTCCATCAGGACAGAGGGGTTGGTCCTCGTACTATATTCGGTTTACTTATGACTTCTCTAGTTTTTAGACAAGTGTTTCGTGGAAACACAGGGTCCGAATTTTGAGAAGTTATAGGTATTTGAATAGAGTAGAGAACCAGGTATAGCAAGTATCGGGATTCTTCAAAGAGATCGAAGATGTAGATACTTGTGTATGGTATTCAGTTGATAGTAATGATAAAGAGATCTTTCTTCTTTTTCAGGTTACTCATAATTGGAAGCATTCCTAAGTTGAGTAACGCTGATCGGCCTCTCTCCATTTAGTTCACATGCACTGGAGACAGCTGCATGATTTGAATCTGGTTAAATTAAATCAGTGCCTCTGGTTCTATATTGGATGTAGAACAGTTCATATCTTAACGTTGTTAAGGTACGGGGAGTTGTCCGGCTTATGATTAAAACCAGACTCTGGATAACTCAAGGCACGTTTCTGTAATGGCTGTTTGTGGGTTGACCCAGGCTATGACGCGGGTTGACTTTCTACCATCTGGATGAACAATAGCAATATTGTTCTAGATTCGCCACAGTTTTATTAAAAATGGATTTTTTCATAAAACAGTAGTGGGAGTATGGTAGAACTGGAAGTGATTCCAGAACCGCAAACGATTACTGAAGATTTGATAAGGAACCTAAAGATTCAATCTGATTTGACATTCCATTGGCCAATCCGCAGATAAGGTGGGTAACTTCAGGCACCCGAGAGGTACTTCGGTAGCCTCAAGGAAGGTGACAGGGAAGTTCTTGTTTACCCACACTTGCCATTGTTGTTGTTCCAGGCTGCGAGACCCGGCAGGAGGATGAGTATAGCGTCGTTCTAAACTAGCTTTAGAAGTGCACGTCTGTATGACTCTGCCAGAGGGTTGTCGTAGTCAGTGGGAGCAGCGGAAGCATTGGTGGACATCAGGCTTATGTCTATTTATAGACTAAAGCAGATATAGCGGAGATAGATCATCTATTTCTGATGTGACAGTCATAGGTTTGACGTCATCAGAATAGGGGATGGATCTGTTAAGAAGGTAGTAGGAAGTGATATTCCTATACTACGATCGGTTATACTTTGGTCGTCACACAGTGTTTTCTCCACATGGGACTTGGACATTATATCAGACATTCTGGTTACTAGTTCTATGGTTTTAGATCTAGATTTGGGTGGTTTCCCAATCAGGGTACTTTGACAGCATTCTAAGAGTATTTAGAATGAATGACTCCTGGCACGGTAGTGTACCTGCAGGTAATGGAGTCACCCTCTCTAAAGGTGTCTTATAGACTAAAGTAGAGAGGGATGCGCATGATTGGCAGATCACTTGCTTAGGCAATTGAGTCAATCATGAGATGTCAAGTACCACACCAGATGTTGTTCTTGCTCTAGATGCAATAAGTTGATATTGATCCAATCCTGGAGAAACAGTCGGAAGCAGTTTTAGAACATAAGTGAATGTTCTAGGGATATGATAACGGCTGCCTCCTTTAGGAGACGGTTATCACTCCAGGCTTCCAAGGTGACATGGACGACAAGGAGGTTGTCAGAGTTATAGTTTTCCCTCTGACGAGGGGCAGTATTTTGGACAGATGGTCCAAAGTGATACTGAGGGAGGCATGGCGCAGGATACTGATTAAGTTCAGTTGACGATACAGTCTAAGAAGTTTGGATTTGGAGTTCATTCATGAGCTAGGTCCCATCAGACATCCAGACATTCTAAGACAGGTATTGCTCATTTCGGGAGATGGGTTTCTCCGCGAACTTGAGATATAGAGAGACATAGATAGAAACATCTAGGCGGATCCACTCACTGAGGCTATTCCTCGAAAGCAATAGTTTCGCAAACGAGTTTTGTGAGATTGACTAGTAGAGGAATTGGGTGTTCGGTATCACACGGGCTGTGAATATGCGACATCGCAATAATTAGCCTTGAGTGCAAGTGGGAGATTGTTGGAGATAGTGCCCTCAGAGTCAATTATTGGATCACAGGCACGTGATTGCAATGATTGAGGGAGGACCTATCCCAGTAGGACAGTCTTACTCGAGATGATAGTATGCTATCTGGTTTACCTTTATCATCGTGTACTGCTTTAGGTGACATGACACGTCGCTATTACACGTTGATAGAGCCCCTAGGATTCTTGCTTGACCACCAGCAGTATGAGGGCGATCATATAAGTGGGAGATGGGGGTCTACAAGCATATCCTTAAAAGGTCCCTAGTCGTGGGAGTTTCGAGACCGGGCATCGATACTCCATTAGTAGACTAGTGTATACATTCGAGACCCCGACGAGGGGCGGTGGCCGGTCTCACAAGCCACTGGTGTCAGTTGGATCACCTAAGATGTATACAGGTGCTCATTGGGTTATGAGTACACCGGACAGGACTCGCCGGGAACATGCTAGTTGGTCATATACCAGACGTCAGATAGCAGTTCCCTGGTGACATGTGTGCAGGTTAGTTCATCGACCTGGGGATCGTCATTTGTCTCGTGTGAGTTCCCACTGTACTTTGATTACTACCCTACCACGGCTCAAAGGAGTCGTGCAAACAGGTTTTAGTTGGGTACAGTCCCGAGCCACATGGAGGCAGTGAGCGTATCTTCAGGGGTTCGTCTCTCCCGGTATTGGGGGTGAGGTCGTGCTGTGTCTAGGAGAGCCATTACACAAAGTCCTTGGCCAAGGCAAGGAGATTTACTGGTAGGTATTCCAGTAGTATCTCAGGGTGTTCTGGGCTACACTCCGACAAGACTTGTACCGCTTTTGGGGGTCTGACTTTTACCAACCCCCTAGGCCCGCCATGCGATACTCATAGACGAACGGACCGGACTGCACGGATATTGTCACTGACAGGCTCAGTAGGGTGTCAGGATGAGTTCACTCATCGACGTCCCTTTTAGTCAATAGCTGGTAGCCCGTTACGTATTGGCTTATACCTCTGACGTGCTAGTGGTTAAATCCACAGCCATAGTATTGACGAGTCTTTAGAGTCCACCACACTTTCAGTTACTCCAGTTTTCGGGCGAAACGCTGTAGAGGCCGTATGGAGATATAGCAGGGTTCGATCAAATACGTGCGGTATTGCATGGATCATGATCGGACGGTTTTTACTAGCCGGCTTTGGCTTAAGCCGGATCTTAGTATTTGATAGTGTAGTTTTGTCTCTTTGCATTTGTATCCGGACGGAATACAGATGCGGGTGTGTATGCACAGTATTGGGGTTTTCCTGTAATTTATTACGGGACCAGTTTTCTGGAGTTGCCAGTTTGCATTCCGTTCCGGCCGGTTTTCCTTTGTTCTTTCCCGGCCGGACTTTTCCGATGGAGGGGGTTATTTGCAAGTTTGCAAATAACACTTTGAGGAGGGGGTTTATTGCAAAAGAATTGATCATGATATCTTCTTTCCTATTCATGCATTTATTAAGGTAAGGTTGGGTATGGGTTTTGAATGTGAATTTTGTGTTGGAAATTGGATATGTGGGCCGGCCACTGTTTGCTGTATGGGGGTGTTTTTTTTTAGTGCATTAATTTCCTTAGTATAGGATTGTATGATTAATATGTGTGCTGGAATTGGAATTGAGGGATTGATGAATTAATATATTGATAATTCATTCATTGCTTTGGTGGACCCCCCCCATTGTGTTTTGGCAGTGAAGGATTTTTCCTTTTCTCCTTGGGGTTTAATTAATACACCCTTCTTACTTGATTTCGAGAGAGCAGAAAAATGAGTGGTGGCTTCAATTTTTCAGGTAGCTCATTTTAGTTTGCTGGCCGAGCCTTTTTCCTTGCATGCTCCTTTTTCCCTCTTAGCTCCATGAATATCTTTATGCAAAATTCCTCCAACATGGCAACCTCATAAACCCCAAAGAGACCTGCTTGCTACACTATTCTATAGCAAATCTTGGACGCGTCGGGCAGCCAACTTCGCGCCCGAGTTGCCTCGGTATTGAGGTGGGAGCCCGTAAAAGATGCAGGCGACGTGGTGCCCTTCCGGCGAGGAGGCAACGACCGGAGATCCCGCAAGGAGATCGGAGTGGAGATGAAGACCGGAGGACTCGGATCAGTCGGTATATCTCTAACCCATCTTCTAGTTAGCTTAGACTTGTTAATGGTTACGATCCGGGTGTTTAGTGTGCGGTGGTGCCGGTTTGCTAAGTCCGCAAAATTAAGGTTTTTCACCGCTTCTGCATTCTGGCGTCGGATTGACGGCCGGGGCGCCGCCGTGCACTTACATTAACTAAGGCTAAGATAATGGTTAGGTTTAATAATATCTAGAGTAAAACAAAAATTAGTGGAGTTAGGTCAAGATTTCCACAAGCTTCACAACCATGCTAATTTTCACCTAATTTTGTTTTCTCTAAATAATAAAAACCATACATTATCTTAACTTAAGTGTGAGTCTCATACACCCAAGTTCCATGTATCATCAAGCGTAATACATTTATAAATACATTAAATATATATATATATATATATATGTATATATATATATATATATATATATCATATATGTAAATATTAAATGTAAATGAAGAAAAGAAATTCTTAAGTGAGCATATATATTAGTTAATATATATATATATATATATATATATATTAATATATCAAATATATATATATATTAAATTATTAAATCAACACTTGATTTAATAATCCGGATTTAATAATCCGGCTATATCACATATACCCGACTGATATCAAATCATCGAATCAATACTTGATTCAATAATCCGGTTATATCACATATAACCTATATCGTGAGATTAGAATACGGTATCGTATAAACGTATTTATCTCGGTTCTGCACATATCACATATGTGCCCTACTTCGTTTCGCTTGAGCCAGGAAACTTCTGTGCAGGACTCTAAAGACTCGTCAATACGCCGGCAGTAGGTGATGATCATATCAGTCACCGACAAGCCGTCAGCGGTACTAGCCGGACGTAACGGCTATCCGGGTATTGAGCGATCAGAAGATCAACAAGCAAGCCTGCTCATACTCCCACGAATCCAATCAGTAACACTACCATACAATCCGGTCTTTTCTTCTGATATGTCGCATATCTAGTCTAGGGGTGGTAAACGTCAGACCCCAATAACTTGATAAGTCGTGTTGATGTGAGGCTCATTACAGGTCGAGAAACTACTGATAACACTTACCAGTAAATCTGCGTATCAGCCCTGGCTAGGGATTTCCTGTTATGGCCAATCGAGCATAGCGCAACATCAACTCCTAATACCGGGAGAGACGAATCCCCTCCTATCGCTCATTGCCTCCATATGACTCAGGACTGTACCTAAAAACCACCGTTTTGCACGTTTTCTTAAACATGGTAAGGTGGAAATCAAAGCACAGTGGGAATCACACAAGAATCTATGACGATCTTAGTTCTACGGACTAACCTGTACCAATGTCACCAAAGAACTGCTATCTGACGTTAGGTATAATACCATCTAGGAGTTCTCGGCGAGTCCGTCCAGTGCCCAGTCTCCACTGAGCACTCGTATACCATCTTTGATGTCAAACACCAATGGATGTGGGATCATCCATCGCCCATCATATGGGTCAAGAAGTGTATATGCTAGTCTACTCTGGAATATCAATGTCCCGTCTCGATATACCCTCGACTAGGAACAATTAAAGGATGTACTTATGGACTACCCTGGCCCCTCTAGTATGATCTGCATCATAATCCTGTTATTCAAGTACTCATCCTAAGGGCTTTATCAACATGTAACAGAGAGACAATAAGTACATGTCAAGATAAAGAGCAACCAGATAGCATACTATCATGTTGAGTAAGAAAGTCCTCCCTATATACATCCCAGCATCCACTATAATATACATCATATGTACAATAATGGCCTCTAGGGCATGCATTTAACTAACAATCTCCCATTTGCACTAGTGTCAGTTGTTGTAGTATCTCATACACAACGTCCCATAAAAGTCTCCCTTGGGAAATGCCTTTGTGAGTAGATCTGCCGTGTTATCCTTCGCGTCAGCCCTCCTAACGTCGATCCCCTGGAGATCAACTATCTCCCCGATCAGGTGATACTGCCTCAGTATATGTCTGGATCGCTGATGGGACCGGGGTTTCTAAGCCAAAGCCACAACTCCATTGTTGTCACAATAACATTTATTGGACGCTCAATGGTAGGAACCATGTTCATCTCATGAACAAGGATTATCCAGACAAACTCTTTGGTAGCGATGTATTCAGCCTTTATCGTCTAGTCTACCACGGTATCTAGCTTGGAACTCTTCCAACATACCATCCTTCCAATGAGGGTAAAGACAAAACTTGAGACTGACTTTCAGTCTACCTTATAACTCTGGAAGCCTAAGTTGGTAAAGTACTCCCACTGGAGTTCACCGTTACCAAACACCAAGAACATCCTTTTAGTGCTTCTCAAGTACTTAAGAATGTCCTCCACAGCTGTCCAGTGATTCTCCCAAGATCTGATTGATTTCTGATCCCTACACCTAGTGAGTTAGCTGCATCTAGTCTGGTACATAACATCGCATACATGATAGAGCCTAGTGCCGAAGAATAGGGTATCCCTTGCATGCGAGCTCTCTCCAAATCAGTCTCAGGAGACATCTTTTGGAGAGAGTGATTCCTGAGGAAGTGGGCGAACCACCACCACGCTTAGAATCCTCCATACTTAACCCCTTTAGTATGGTGTTAATGTACTTGGATTTGGGACACTCCTAACATCCACTTAGATCTATCACCATAGGTCATAATCCACAAGATGTAGTAGGTATCATTTTGATCAATTATAGAGAATCCTCGTGATAAGAGGAGCTTGACCGAGCGTAGCATAGGAAACCCTTTCCTATCAAGAGTATGTCATCTACGTACAATACATGGAAGAAAACCTTACTCTCTACAACCTTCTTGTATATACAAGGTTCATCTACCTTTTTGATGAAGTCAAACTCTTTGACTGCTACATCCAAAAAGATGTTCCAACTCTGCGATGCCTGCTTTAATCCTGATGGACTTAAGCATAACCACTTGAGAAAAGGTTTCATCATAATCCACACCTGGTTATTGACGAAAAACTTTTACTACAAGTCTATCTTTGAAAGTCATAACTTTTCCATCCACACCAAGAATCTTCTGAAGATCCACTTGCTTCCGATGCGTTTTACCCTATCAGGTGCAACATCCAAAGTCATGCTTTGTTGGTGTACATGGATTCCATCTTTGATCATATAGCATCTGGCCATTTCACAGAGTCCCCACTCATGATGACCTGCCTGAACCTAGTTGGGTCATCATCTACCATGATGCGATCCTCGCTCCCACTGTCACTGAGAAGACGGTAGTATCTCTCAAGTGGATGAGGAACCCTACTAGATTCGCGGAGAGGCTGAGGTTCGTTGGAGACTATTGAATCCTTTGGTTCCACTAAATCATCAGTCCTAGTTTGTATAGCTGGAACTCCTTCCAGTTCTACCTCATGACCACAACCTTTTGTAAAAAAAAGGGTGGCATGTTGAGAAACAAAAAACTTTTGTTCCACGATTTGGTAGAAGATATTCCCTTGCAAATGTTCGGGATATCCAACAAACATATAGAATTGACCTTACCTCGAGTTTGTCCGGATTTTTCTTTTCAACATAGGCCGGACAACCCCATATCTTAACTCGTTTAAGACATGTTCTCTTCCCATACCATATCACATATGGAGTGGTAGGCACTGATTTGGTCGGAACCCTATTCAATAGGTATGCAGCTTCTTAAGTGCATAACTCCAAAAGAAAACAGGCAACTAAACAGTACTCATCATAGAGCGCGCCATATCTCATAGGGCACGATGCCCCCGCCTCGATACACCGTTGTGCTGTGGTGTACTCGAAGGAGTAAGCTGAAAGAGAATCCCATTCTCTTTTAAATAATCTAGGAACTGCATGCCCAAGTATTCTCCTCTTCGATCACATCGAAGGACTTAATACTTTTACCGTCTGGTTCTCAACTTCAAGCTTATATTCCTTGAATTTCTCAGAAGCTTCAGGCTCGTGTTTCAACAAGAACACATGTCCGAATCTTGAGAGATTATCAATGAATATAATGAAGTACTAAGAACCAACCCTAGAATTTGTATACATAGGACCGTATGCATCATCATGTATCCGTCCCAAGAGTTTAATAACTCTTTCACTATTTCCAGTAAACGGAGTATTGATCATTTAACCTTTGAGACAAGACTGGAAAGTATCATAAGATGAAAATTTCGAACGGATTCAAATATCCATCCTTATATAACTTAGCTAGTCGTGTTGCATTGATATGACCTAGTCTACAATGCCACAAGAAGGATTTGCTCATTTATGAACTACTCCTCTTGTGTGTGTCCTATATATTTTGAACTGTGCTTTGATTTAGAATATATATGCCATTTCATAACATGCCTGATCCAATCAACTCTTGATTAAGTAAAATGTTCATAACATTATCTATCGATACAAAATTATATCCTTCTTTAACTTAATTAAGAAACCGATGTAATGTTGTATATCAGGTTCGGTATGTAATAACATTAGATCAGAATCGATGTATTTGGTAATACAAGGTGATATTTGCAAACTGATTTGGCTGCAACACTTGCACCATTCTCTACACTTAGAGATATATCACCCATTCCCGGTTCTCTACCTTTCTGTAGCCCATGTAATAGATTACATATGCGGGATCCTGATCCGGTATCTCATACCCAGGACGTAGAAAATACTGAGAAACAGTTCTCGATAATGAACACACCCGAAGAAGATGCATCAACATGGACTTTCTTCGTTTGGGTGGCAATAGAATCCTGGTATTCCCCTATTTTCTGCTTAGACTTATAACAATTATAAGTAGGAGTAGAACAAACATTCCCCAGCTCAGTATAATAAGCGGGTTCGGTCAAAACATCCATATTATTATCTTGATTAAGGCATGATATGGTCGCTACCAGGAGAAAGAGAGAAGAAAACACTCTGCGTGCGCTCTTGTAAGATCATATTGGTTATTATTTTATCTGATTAGGATGGCTCCCACTTTTTTTTATCAAATCGTCCTTCAAACCCTAAAAGGTAAGGCTAGCCGGGATTAATTACACCCTACAAGTTCGCTAATCTTTCGGCCAAGCCAGTGTTGGTACTTTGAGGGAGGTTCCCCGTGCTTTCGCACGGACTTAATTAAAATAAACCTCGGTTTCCATTGGGCGTAACCCCATTAACACCTTTCTAGACACCTACTTGATCAGTTAATTGTAATGTGCAAAACTCTCACAGGAGTAACTCTTACTCGCAGTAGGTATCGGGATCCAACAATCTCATAGAAGGTATGCAATCTCATTACAAATTTCTACACCTAAAATTCCCGATAATATTTTGCCCGAGCGATCTATGACCTTGACAAGGTCAACAAACCATAAATCGCAAGTCAAGTTCAACCCGTACATTTCATGATTGAATTAAACCCACCCGCACGATCCTTGACAAGGTCAACAAGGCCGCACGACTACCCTAATCCAATCGCATCATATGCTTAGTAGATAAGCACTAATCAGCTACCGCACCCTACGCCTTAACAAGGTCAACAAACGCAGCACGAATACTAAATAGTCCTTATCTAAAATGATGGAGGGCTACGAAAGGTTTTTAAGAAAATCCTTTGCGTAATGAACTTGATATCGTTGTAGAATCGAGTGATTTTGAAAATGAGTGTTTTTGAGGATTTTACTAGTTTTGCTAAAGAGGCCACTCTCGGTGATGGGATCTCGGCTCTTTCCTTATCGAATAGGGTGCTGGATATTTCACAAATACCACTATGCAAAGCATGGACTAAAAAGGAAATCAAAAAAAAAACCTAGTGAGTTGTAGCATCTACCAGTTTCGCTAAACAGGTCACTCTCAGTGAAGGGATCTCGGCTCTTTCCTCATCGAATGAGGTGCAGGATATTCTACAAGGAATACCGCTATGCAAAGCAAAAACTAGAGCTACCAGTTTTTAAAACAAGATTCTATAATATCTTTAGGTTTTTTTTATTTCATTAATCTCATTAATGAAGTCCCATCAATATATGCTTCCTAAGCATCACAGAAGAAACGAGAACAGCAATATTTATTATATATCATATATATAATATAAGCATTCGTCTCAGAATATCAAGTGATCACATCAAAGAATATCAGCAGCAAAAGATACACATATGAAATATTGGATATAATAGGAATTCCATGTTTTAAATTAAGCCAGTATAAAACACGGATTATACGGTTGCGATGAATAGCCAAACCCACATCCCTATACCCCTACGAGAGTGGCAAGCAACCATACCAATTCTAGAGTTAGAAGACCCGGTCTCAACTCCTTGAGATGGTCTCCCACTGGACCTTAGAACCCGATTACTTGTGCTCCCTCTTGGGTCTATCCTAATATGGAAAAGTAAATAATATACAACAATGGTGACATCATCCTCAACCTGGAAGTGCCCCAATAAAAGAATATTACATACAAGTTTTTTACATGAATGAAAAAGGAAAAACTCTCATCTCACATAAAAAAAAACCCCCGGCTATTCAAACACGACGATCCAATATAACATATAACAGCAACACATAATATCACATGTCACCAACGTAATTAAATATGCGTATCACAATTGTCATTGACATATAGCAACGGAACCAGCGATATACCACATAATACACTTACCGTCGCAAAAAAGAAAATGAAAACTATAACAATTGGAATCCATAATCACCTTAGACATCATAAATCCGAAATATCACATACTACGGATTTCATGCCTAACAATATAAATTCCAAATATTGTATCACATTTCACAGATAGCTAGACGATGTTAAACATTTCGATCGAATCAAAAAACACCTAAAATTTCCCAAAGAGCTCAACACTTGAGCACAGTTTAAAAAAACTCATAACATGCCACAACACCTATGAACCAACCGTAGAAGGGCCAACCCATGCCTCACCTATGGCGCCGCGGAACTACCACAAACCCTAAGGTTTGGTGGCGGTTCCGACGGTCATAGAATCGAGTTAGGGTTTCATACTTCTAAAGGGTCCATAGAATCACTTGCATGATTTTTGAATGTTATTTAACTTGGAAAAATCCAACTTTTGGAAAATTTCCAGCGAGAGAGAAAATGGGTTATTGATATTCGTTCGAACTTTTTAACGTCGTCTAAATAACCCAAAACGAGGTTAGAATTACGACTACGAAACACTCTGAATTGCTTTTACATAAAGTTAACATCACATGCAATTTCAGTAAAAACAAGCAACATCTGAAATACCAAAACCCAGAGACTGGAACATAGAACAAAAATGAACCCCAAAATCTTCACCAAGACCGGCCAGGCCGGTTTTATTGCCTGTCTCGCCGGGTCAAATCCGGCCAAATGGGTTTGTGTTTGTCCAGTGTTCATGTTACATTTCATATAATATTCTGCAATTACATAAAAAAATTTAGACGACTTAAAAATTTCGGGAGAAACTTGGTTTTTGTTTCGAGTGTTTCGCAGTTGTTTCGGTTTCGTAATTCTACAAATATCGTCTAATTCTCTAGCTTGGTTCTGATACCACTTTTGGGTTCTGCAGCACCGCCACTATGTTTCGGGAAGCATCGTCCATGCCGTTTTCAAAAATTTGGCATGCTAAGGAACCCTAACGCTAGAATCTTAACTAGAGAATTAGACGAACAATGCATGTAAAAAACTTTACATCTAAGTGAAAAAGGAATACAACTTTTGTAGACCGGTCCTTCACTTCAATACCTCCGTGTAGTAGTCCCTTCGCTCAAATTAGTGAACTTCCGGACTCAAGAGAGGCTCCACAAGATGAAAGGAACAAGCTTGCTTGAAGTCTTCGAGACCGAAGATGATGTACGTCGAGGAGACGCTAACTCAAGCTACCTCTTCACTAATGGATGAATTGATGAAGCAAACAACCTACACTATATGGCTAATATGATATTGATTGATGAAGTAAGAATTTACCTCACTTTAGAATATTTTTCCTCTCTTTCTTTTTCACCTCAAGAAAACTCAAGTTAAGAAAAATAGATGAAGAAGATAAAGTATCTCAATGAACCATGGGTGAGAAAATATCTAATATAAACTCATGTAGAGGCTTAACTAAGGCTAAGATAATAGTTAGGTTTAATAATATCTAGAGTAAAACAAAAGTTAGTGGAGTTAGGTCAAGGTTTCCACAAGCTTCTCCAAGCTTCACAACCATGCTAATTTCCACCTAATTTTATTTTCTCTAAGTAATAAAAACCATACATTATCTTAACTTACGTGTAAGTCTCATACACCCAAGTTCCATGTATCATCAAGAATGATACATTTATCAAAATACATTTAAATATATATTTATATATATTAACTAATATATATGCTCATTTAAGATTTTCTTTTCTTCATTTACATTTAATATATACATATATGATATATATATATATATATATATTATATGTATATATTAAATGTAAATGAAGAAAAGAAAATCTTAAATGAGCATATATATTAGTTAATATATATATATATATATATATATATATATATATTAATATATCAAATATATATATAAATCTATATTCAATTATTAAATCAACACTTGATTTAATAATCTGGCTATATCACATATACCCGACTAATATCAAATCATCGAATCAACACTTGATTCAATAATCCGGTTATATCGCATATAACTTATATCGCGAGATTAGAATATGGTATCATATACACGTATTTATCTCGGTCCTGCACATATCACATATGTGCCCTACTTCGTTTCGCTTGAGCCAGGAAACCTCTGTGTAGTACTCTAAAGACTCGTCAATACGCCGGCCGTAGGTGATGATCATATCAGTCATTGACAAGCCATCAACGGTACTAGCTGGAGGTAACGGCTACCCGGGTATTGAGCGATCAGAGGATCAACAAGCAAGCCTTCTCATACTCCTGCGAATCCAATCAGTAACACTACCATACAGTCCGGTCTTTTCTTCTGATATGTCGCATATCTAGTCTAGGGGTGGTAAACGTCAGACCCCAATAACTTTATAAGTTGTGTCGATGTGAGGCTCATAACGGGTCGAGAAACTATTGATAACACTTAACAGTAAATCTGCGTATCAGCCCTGGCCAGGGACTTCCTGTTATGGCCAATCGAGCACAACGCAATATCAACCCCCAATACCGGGAGAGACAAATCCCCTCCTATCGCTCATTTCCTCCATGTGACTCGGGACTGTACCCAAAAACCACCGTTTTACACGTTCTCTTGAACGTGGTAAGGTAGAAATCAAAGAAAAGTGGGAATCACATAAGACTCTAAGACAATCTCGGGTCTACAGACTAACCTGTACCAGTGTCACCAGAGAACTGCTATCTGACGTTAGGTATAATACCATCTAGGAGTTCACGACGAGTCCGTCCAGTGTACCCAGTCTCCACTGAGCACCCGTATACCATCTTTGATGTCAAACGCCAATGGATGTGGGATCATCCACCGCCCATCATATGGGTCAAGAAGCGTATATGCTAGTCTACTCTAGAATATCGATGTCCCGTCTCGATATAGCCTCGACTAGGAATAATTAAAGGATGTACTTATGGACTACCCTGGCCCTACCAGTATGATCTGCATCATAATCCTGGTAGTCAAGTACTCATCCTAAGGGCTTTATCAACATGTAACAGAGAGACAATAAGTATACATGTCAAGATAAGGAGCAACCAGATAGCATACTATCATGTTGAGTAAGAAAGTCCTCCCTATATACGTACCAGCATCCACTATAATATACATCATATGTACAATAATGGCCTCTAGGGCATACATATAACTAACAGATCTTTGGCACTGTACTTCACTAACGTCTTGCAATTGAACTTGAATCTCGCTCCGCACGATCGCTTCTCGTAATTCCGTAAAAATTTGCAAATGTCGGAAAATACGATATTTAGTGTCAAAAGCGATATATCTGCCCCAATTCCTGCACACACAAAATTATAAAAATCAAACAATACTACTAGAATACCAATAATGCACTAGAGATCTCTCAAAAAGAAAAAACCAAAAATCCCACCATGGACCTGGTGGCACCGGATTTTTGAGTAATGTCACCGGTCGATTTAGCGATTTTGGTGCTAGAATTTTGGGTGGGTTATCTAGGCTATATTAGTAATCTATTAGTATACTTTGATTTTTTTAATTTAATTGCAGAGTGATAGTAGGTTACAAAGACAGAGAGCAAAGTGTTAGAAAATGTAGTATTATATTAGTTTTGAAAAAATTGAATTAAAAATTAGTGAGTTAGTACGAACCAAAATAACAATTCCTAATGACCACCAACTCCTCAGCAATGACGCCAAAAACTTGTTGGGACTTTCCCGTGCGCGCAAATGTGTATGTTTTGAAAAGAATCGTTGTTTTTAAGAAATAGTTGCACACGCGAGCTCGGTCTCGTTTTAAAATTTATAAACCGCAAGTGCACGACGCATTGTAGCGAGCCGGCAAATACGGGTCGATCCGTAGGGAATTGGAGATTAGGTAGTGTTGCTTTAAGGTTCGAGAAACAAAGAATTGGTTCGGTTGTCACAAAATAAATAGAATACGAAAATAAGAAAACAAGTTTAAGAAGAAGTGATCATGGCTTTAGCTCAGATGGTTGAATCACAGCGATTCCTTCGATGCTCTCTAAATCATGAGTTATCCTTCTTTCTGTCGATCCCGGAGTGAAGCATGACTTGTCAATGCTGTTGTATAGCATAAGTCATCAAAATACCGATATTCGACGCAAACACGAAACGATTCCGTTTTGTTCACTTACTGTTTGTATGTCCAAGCTTGAGGAATCAACACTAAGCACAAGGGTTAGCAAGCATACAGCAACATCAAAAACATAAATTAGCGAGTGAGAGCAAATGATTTTAGTGTTAAGTTTGCTAAGTGTTTGTCATAGTATAGGGTATATGAAACCATGTAATTTGCCAACCCACTTGATCACAAAATACCATATCTAAACCTAGCAACCTCGACCCGAAATTGATTTTAATTTAAGCATTGCAAAATGGAGAGAATGAGTGAATATGGTCTATGAAGAGGTTACCAAGTAACCATGGTTTCAAAATACCATATCACACAATAACATAAAACAATCTTTAAGTTAGAATCATATTAAGCATTTTAAACATTAACATGAGGAGGAGGAAGGCAAAGCCATTCATCTCCAATCCTCACCATAACCACAACCAAAGATTAGTTACACATCATAAAAGAATAGTAAGTAACAAAAAAAAGAAGAAAGCAAATAAAAAAAGCAATAACAAACAAATATATTAATCACTTGAATGAGTTGAGATACAAAGTGTTGGTTATTTGTTCAACCTCTATAATGAAGCTCTCAAAAGAAAGGTCCAAGAGGGAAGAAGAAAAAGAAGAAACCAAGTTAGGCTCACAAAACTCTCAAGCTAAACCAAAAACTATAGAAAAACTATGGAAATGGTATATTTTTTACATACCCTCTCTCTCAATCTGTTCTGGTATTTATAGGCATTAAAATAGAATAAACAAACAATATAAATGAGATGATGTGATGCCTATAAAGTGCCAGAAGAAAAATGGGGACAAAAAGAGCTAGGGGGCCCGGCGACGGCGGACTTTTGGTGAGTCTGTCCGGTCCAAATTTGGGTTGTGGGGCTCGTGTTAATATGGTGAGCTCGAGTGCACTCCATGATTCCACTGGTATTGTTTGATTTGTCTAACTAACCCTGGTTTGTACTCAGTAGAATTGGAGGGAAGTGTTATTTTATATCACATCATATCTTTTTGCATTTATCACACATCACACCCACTTGCACAATTTGGTGGACCAAGGCAGCCCCCACCATGGTCCAAGTCTCAAAGAGCTATTGTACACTTGCATTGTATTGGACCAAAATTGTGTGCACATTTATTTGCAAAAGAACTCTTTGGACATTGATCGGTTTTCTGTTCTGTTTGCAGTGTTGGCTCCCAAATATTATATCCGTGATTTTGAGTGTGTTTCCAGTATTATGTCACGAATACCTGTAATCTGTATTTACTAAGCAGACACTGGTTAATAGTACTGATATACAACAAACTAAATAATGAATGAGTGGTATTAAAATGCAGTTTTTTGTGATGAACACATACTGTCTAGGGTGCACCCTAGTTTGTGAAAGATGTTGTCTTTAAGGAAAGCCTTTGCCTTTAATTTTCTGAGTGCGCTTGCGTACCTATCAGGGCAAACCCTTGTTTTTGTAAAATTTCATATCTTTCAAGGAAAAAATATGATTTCAATGAAGCTTGTTCTTTGGTTCTTGGAGTGCATGCTCTGTTTTTTGACCTTTGTCCATGTTTGTGAAGCAAAGCTTCAATTTTTATGTGTTTAAACATAATTTGATGGAGCTTTCTCCCTAAGGTCTTAAATCTTAGGATCGATCCCCTCATGAAAGCATATGATTTTGTAGAGAGGGGATAGACCCTAAAATCTTTTAATCTTGCATATGATTAGTTGAAGCTCTATGGAAGCCTATACTTCAAAGGAAGAAACTTTTCTCTTGTATCTTTTTACGTAGTGGAGACTAGGATTTCTTCGAGGAGAATTGGAGGCGCAGGCCTTGAGAACTATTTTTCGGTTGAAGAAGATGGAGATCAAAATTATAATAATGCAGATGATATGATGTCTATGGAGATTTTTCTCCCCAAGGGCTCAGATTTATAGGAGAGAAATAGTTAGGGTTTGTTCCAAACTAAAAGATTAGAATTGATTCATATCAATTCAGGGTGCATGTGGATCGTTAGATCAAAGATCCTAACATCTTTTTGTTAGGAAAATTGATAGGGAAGATTTTCTTCTAAAAGAGCAAAAGCTCTAACAGAAGCCCATGCTTCAGAAGTGTGCTTGCGCATCATAGAGCGGTGCTTGTACATGTGCACGTATTATACATGTTGCGAATTGGGCAAGTGTGCATCCCAAGATCTTTCGCTCCATAGGCAGTGCGCACCAATAAAGTGTGCACCAAAGAGGGTGCGCCCTAAATGGGAAAGAACAATTTGTAATCATGTGTAATTGTTGTTTTTGAGCATCTATTGTTGGATATAGTGCCCTCAAGGAAATTATTGTAATCGCAGGCAAACGATTATGATTATTGAGGGATGACCTATACGTGTAGAACAGTCTTACTTAAGATGATAGTATACTATATGGTCCATCTCTATCATCATGTACATGTATTATATGATATTACAGATCACTATTACATATTGATAGAGCCCATAAGATTCATTCTTGACTACTAGGGTTATTGTGGCGATCACACTTGTGAGATTTGGATAGTCTATAAGCAAATCCTTAAATAAATCCTTAAATGTCCCTAGTTGTGGAAATATCGAGACTTGGTATTGATATTCCAGAGTAGACTAGTGTATATGTTTCTTGACCCCGATTAGGGATGATGGCCAGTCTCACAGCCATTGGTGTTAGTTAGTCACCATAAATTGTATAAAGGTGTGTCACGACACGAAAATGGTATGTGACCAGCACTTGAATCGCATGAAGTCTATAGGACCCCACTATAATCCAAGTAAGCCAAAAACCAGGATTCTAAATCTTTTTTAAGAAAATTGTGGAGGTGAAGTTTTGAAAAAGGGTATCGATGAAATCAAGTTCTTTCTTTTCAAGTATAAGTAAAATTCGTTTGAAATGAAAGTGGATTATATACTATAATTTGAAAATATTTTCGTAAGTTGAAATTTGGGTAGTACCTCCTTTGTAAATTTTGATCAAAACCAGTACATAATCATATAACATTGGCATCTCCAAGTAGGATCTAGCTCTTCGCTAATCGGCGGAAACATAACCATGCAAGTAAGTATACGACGCCCAAGGCGAAGATCAACTCAGAAAAGAAAGCAAAAAAAACCAAAATATAATCGAACTCAAGTATAAAGAATATATACAAATCTCACTCTAATTCCAAAAGAATATAGAAGTCTCTGATTTCTATGTCCACAATATACATAGTCTGGTTGATGGAGCTTTTAACTAGATTACAAAGAATAAAATATACAATGATGGTTACGATCTATAGTGTAACCCACCTATCAAGCAAGTCACGCAAAAGAATAACGTGCCAGCAAGCCGCTACTGATTCGAGCGGTCGGTCCTGCAAGAAAACAATGGAACAACGGGGTGAGTTGCCAACTCTTGAGAAGAAGACATCATCAGATGAAAATCAAATGTATAACGATCTACCTAGGTCATATTATAATAACAATAATATCATACCGTGCGGTATTGAAATGAACGTGTATATATGTATATATATATCAATATAACCTCATGCCTATATTAATATATGGTAACAGGTCATCCAGCATGTATATATATATATATATATATATATATGTGTGTGTGTGTGTATCATCTGATGATTGTCCATCAACGACACTCGAAATCATCATAAAATCCTGAGTGTTCAGAATCTACACTGTAAATCATCATAAATCCTGTATCCAGCATCGACACATAAATCCTAATATCTCAGACGCATCTCATCGGATCGGCCCTCATACCTCTGGCACCGCCTCATCAAATCTGTTCTCATATCCATCTGTCTCATATCACTCCAGTCGGTATCCTCCGGATATCCGCCAAGTCCAATACTGTCATCAGTAGGTAGTGTTCCCCAGCCAGGCTCAACGCCTTTCTATATGATCTTCTTGCTCTGGGGTACCGTGCCAGGTCCACCATGTATCTGTAATCGATTTCTCCCCTGCTTCAATTCGAACAATCATCATAGCTCTGAACCGAGAAATCTCATGGTGGACATCGAAATATCATATCAAGAGAAAACCGCGTTTTTAAAACATTCACAAGTTTTTAAATAATATCTGCAGTTTCTCAAATCCAGAATTCTCATGACAACAAAATCTCATAGGAATATGGCAATAATGAAATAATATATACAAGCACAGAACAATATTGTAATGCATAGCAAGTGTGTTTGTATAAACGTGTCGTATAGCAATGTGAAAGAAAGTGCTGATATAATCTAACATGCTAACAAGTATAGTGTGATGCGGTAGCATAGATAGTTCTATCTGTGTATATAGCATGGCAATTACCAATGATGTGCCCATCAGCATGTTAGTATATATACGTGCAACATGTAAATCATTGATAATGGTGCATGTGTCTTAGTACAAGGTCAAGTAAAACTAAAGTATAAACGCGATGTACTTCATAAAAGATCAAAGCGCAAGCGTATGCAGAAATAAGAAATTGAAATGTGAGCGTAAATGGAATAAAGAAATCATAACGTGAACAAGTATAAAAATAAGAAACTACGTATAAGCCATATATTTATAGTTTAAAATAGTACGAAACATTGTTTTAGAAAATAAGGGGCTACGATATTTCTAAAGAAGATACTATTTGAAAAGTTGTAGCATCCCCTTGAAATTATCATTTAAAAATTCGTAACGATTCGTTAGTTTTGAAAGTAGGTATGGCTCTAAACATATCATAGTATCTACTTTAATAATTTTAAACAAGATTTCTCGAGTCAAAATAAATATCGGCGATCCATCTTCATCATATCACGTACAGAATATCCATCGTACAATATCATCAAATTAACAGTACGGATCTATAGTCGTATACATCATCTCATCTCATCTCATCACATATCATCTTATGTCATATCGTATCATATCATATCACCTCGGATCATCATATAGACTCATAACATCATATCAAATCATATCCTTATGTGTGTGTGTGTGTAAGAATAGCCTACTAGCAAGAAAAATAGAATTAGGGATATATCTTTCTACAAGTATACTACTATTGTATATGGTACTCTAGAAACCTTATTAGCTAAGTATATATATATATATATATATATATATATATATATATATATATATATATTTATGAATTCTACAGTTGCAGGAAGGGGTGATATACGCCATCCACCTGACTTCCCCCGTAGATATACATCAACTCAACTCAACACACCTCGCCCTAGTTGAAATCGACGGACGCCTTGCTCTTCTTTGTCATCTTAGATGTCCACGCGTTTGTACTTACGATCGAATCCATAACCTAAGTCAACCTAATTCAAAAACCGATACGATGAGTGAAGGGCACATAGGTTAGAACTTATGGTCAACGCATGCTAACACAACAAAATACTCCCCGGCGTCGACGTACGAACGTCAAACGACCGAGTCAAAACACAAATATCTGAAACCAAGTTTCTAAATATCGGAAAACATTGCCAGAAATCCAGTAAAACAACTCCAGATTTTTCTTCAAGTGATCTGGTATTTTTTAGCGTATAGGGTAGTCTTAGTTATCTAATGAGTGAGCTACAGAACAAAATTCAAACCCTAACTCCAAAGTGGACCAGCAAATTGCGGATAAAATCAATAAAATTGTGGCCAGGACTTAAAGGTTTGGGCTTAGGTTTCTATGGTGGCTTTCTACTGGTCTAAACATCCATCTATATCCTCTATTAAATTTTCAGAGTTCCCTAATTGCTCCAGATTTCATTTGATCATTAAAAGTTCAACAAAACCGATATCGAAAAATTCTAAACTCATGTCTACCAAACATACTTGCACTAACAGGCCCTTATCTATCACTTAATAAGGTTGTAGTCACTAAGTAAGCCTCTACTACACCACCACTACTCATTTAAACAACTAAAACTCACATTAGAATTTTCAAGACTTGCAAACATGCACATTTTAACTCTAAACTAGTTGTGAAGGAAAGGATACTTAAAAACTTGATTAATAGTGAGATCATTATCTTAAGAAGCAACTCAAGAAAATTCCAAGATGGTTAAAGACTCTCAAAACGAAAACTTGATCCCGTCATGAAGCTTAGGATGAGGTTAGGAACATTTTTAGTGAAAGCTACATTGGGTTTTGAGGTGGTTTATGGGGCAATGAATAATGGTAGAAGTGGGAGGTGGAAGTGGAGAAAGATGAAGAAAAGATGAAGGAGAATGAAGAATGAAACAACAAATGGTTGGAAGCAACCATACCCTTCTCACTCTCTCACACACACACCCCCTTTACCCCATGTTCCATTGTCTCCCCTCATTTTCTTTTTCTTTTCTTTTCTCATTTTATTTTAAAATTGAAAACCACATTCAAAAACACAAATGAAAATTTTTAAACCTCTTTAAGCATGGTTAACAAAATAAAGCTTGGTTTAATGCATAAATAGTAAAACACTAATTAAGTTTAATATCAACTAATATGGATATAATCATATAATAAATTATAGAAAGCCCAAATCAAATAAATGCTTTCATAATTAATAATTCAATTTTAAATTCTAATTATTTTCCCAAAATATAGGTATATAATTATACCAATCTACGAAAACTCAAATCTATATTCGTATAATATCCGTAACATTTATTATTATATTATTTAAATTGCAAAATAATATTTTTTCTCAAATGTTACAGTATTCCCCCTTTAAATAAATTCAGTTTCCGAATTTAAATTTAAACCCCAAAGTCTTAAAACATTTTAGTAAATCAAATCAAATCAACGGGGTTCTGAAGTCATGGATAAGCTAGAAATATCATAGCGCAACACATGCGCAAGTAAACGAGTGCAAAACTCATTAATCGAAACTCCGACAGTGTCACGCAAATCATACGAGTTATGATAAAAAAATGCAAGTTGCGAAATCTTCTGTTTAAATCAAGTATAACATAATCAAGACTATTGTACGTATATAGTATGCATCAAGTAAAAGAATTTAAGTACCTGTAAATGTATGTATGAAAAATTCTTTTCAAATCGCCGTGTGATGCGTATATCACGGTACAAGTAGCGGACGTTCATTTTGAAAAGAAATACACACACACATACATGTTTTAATTAAGATATATGTCCCGCCCTTTTTTTGAAAATGATTTAGAAGAATTTTCTTTTTGTAAAGTCTCATGTCGCTCAAAAACATATAGGAAAATAATGAGACTATAACTCCTTTGAAAATCTTTTCAGTAAATATCGACGCATGCGAAAACACTCAGGTACTGTCCTCAGATCAGTCTTGCTCTGCTACTATACAACATATTAAATATCATATAACGCGATGCTCGAAAAAAAATTCAATCCCATTAGGTGTACATGAAAACCAACCCACGTGCGTCTGTTGCACACAAAAATCGAAGTCAAATCCAAGTCTTACAAATGTGCACGAAAATGAAAACTTAGTGTATGGGTGTGCATGAAAGTTTCTGTCAAGTGCAATAGGTGTGCACAAAAATATCTGTCAAGTGCATCGGATGTGCACAACAACAACATCCAGTGCATCTAGAGTGCACGAAAATCTCAATCCAGTGCAACTGGTGTGTCCGAAAATCCTCAAATGCATCAAATGTGCACAAAACAACATCAATTGCGTCAAGTGCGCACGAAAATCTAAACCAAGTGTATCGGGTCTGCACAAAAGAATCTAGTGCAATACGGTGCACGAAATTCAATATTAAGTGTAACTTGGTGCGTGAAAACATAAATCCGGTGCAACTGGCATGCATGAAAAGCATATCAATGCATCAAAAGCACATGTAAACAACATCGAAAGCTCATGTAAACAGCATCGAGTGCATGAGTCAAAATCAGGTGCATACATCGTGCACGAAATCAAAATCGAGTGTATCGAAATACATGAAATCATAAATATATGAAATGGAATGCACATAACAGTACCAAGTGTAATGGATATGCACAAAAAACATAAATCAAGTATAACTGATGTATAAAAACAAAAATCAAGTGCAATCGTTGTGCACAAAGAAAATATCTAACAGGTGCAGCTACGGTACACAAAAATATCAATCGTGAAAATAAATCATCAAAACACAAAAGTCCAAACGACCAAAGCGTGATACTAGAATCACCAAATCACAAATCAAACACAAATAACATTGAGGTACATCTCCTTCAATGTCGAAAGGTGTCGGTGCACCCGGAGCTGGCAGAGCAAGAATTCCCACTTGCTTTATGCCCACAGTCTGGCATCTTCTGTCTCTAGGTCCTTGTTCTCTTTGTGGATCACCAAATCTATAGCTTCTCGGCTAGAAGACCTGGAATGGAGCGGCGACGGAAACAATCCCGCTCTGATACTTCTCTGAATATCTCCTACCCAATTAACTTGGCCACTCGCAACGTAGCACGTCAACGACGGTGGCCTCTGGCCCTCTGAGTATGTGCTATACAACGGATCCTGGGTTCAAATCTTTATCGTTATAGCATCCCGGAAAGAACCTGTCACGGCCTCTTCCAATATCATCTCTGCTGAACTGTCCGGATGTTGGCACTCTTCAATTAATCAATTTATGTTCCGGCACATCTGAAATTTATCACGACTCTCCTCTGAAAAGGTGGTTGTATCCAATGTCTCTGCATATGTATCAAATCTCTGGCATCAACGGAGAGGAACGACTCATCGAGGTCTCGCAAGAATCTCTTAATCCACTTTTCTTGAATATTGACCAAATCAGAATCATATCTTGATAGCTGCATAGACTGCATTTCATACTTCGTTACGGCCATATCCGGAGTCTTACGTAAAGACTCGAAACTATGAACTCGGGCATCTCCAATACTCTACGGAAGAAATCTATCTAAATACGTCCTCAGGAACTCATCTAAGCTATCGGAGGAATACTCACTGCTCGTCCTCTCTCGATCGATTCACTATAGGTTTGAGCAAGACCCTTCAAACTGAAACTAGCCAGCTTACAGATCTCACATCGGGGCATTCAAACGAACGAAATATCCTAGTCACTTTATCCAAGAATGACTAGGGATCCTCTGTCACATCCATGCATGTAAACTCATGTGGCTTCAACTTCGTGAACTTTGGAAACTACGTCTGTCAATCTCAGCAACAGCCGGTACATCTGTCTACATGGTATATAACATAACGATCTCCGGAGTAGGTTGCATGTCAGCAGTACTCTCAATCTGACTAACCTCATGAAATAGCCCAATCATCTGGTGTAGATCTAGAATATTTTCCTCAAATGAGAAATCCTAGAATAAGAGGATAACAATCTGTTCTTGTGTTACCAGAATAACACCCTGATTAGTTCTCGTCTCTGACGAGCTTGCTCTGACCGCATCTCTAGCTGCAGCCCTCTCAGCTTGCGTAGCTATGGTGACAGGGACCGCAAATAAACATCGATGGGGATTGATCATAAGAACGAATAGAATAATGGATCTCAAGATATGTACATCCTAAGGTTACTTAAGAGAAGCTGTAACGTTTTGAAAATCGTCTTGGTGAAATTTCGGAAAATCGGTAAAATAAGGGGGTTTCTGTAAAAAGTCAAAATACAAATATCTTTATTATAAAATTAAATATACATATTCTAGCTATGTTATTTCTAGTATTTGGTATTTATTGAGTCACTGGTGAAATTTCAAATTTTCTGAAAAATTTTCCGAAATTAATTATTTTAATATTATTTTAAGCCGTCACTAATACATTTAATTAGGGAAAATTACAAACTGAAATGAGTTGAAACAAATTGTGTGCATCATAACACATTAAACAAAATTTTAACATGTGGTTTTTGAATTGAAATGAAGTTGCTAAGCGGTGTTAGAAAATATCGAAGAAAAAGGCTTTTTTCGGTGAAATTAGTGTTAATGGAAGTGGGGTACAACATTTATCTTTTTTTTCTCACCCAAAGGAAACCCACACCCACTCCCCTATAGCTCTGGCTGGCCCCCTTGACAGCCCACCATTCTTAAGCCTCTCATCTCACAAAAATAAAACAAAGAAAAGAAAAGAAAAGAAAAAGGAAATGTAGAATTAAGGTGAACTTTGACTAGATATTATCTTTCCCCACCTCGCTCTCTCTCCTCTTCCCTCAATTCTGGCCGAGCCCTCCAATTCCTGCATCAACAACAGCCCCTCTTTCTCCCTCTCTCATTTTGCATCAAAATTTCATCAAAATACCTCAAAAATCAAAGCTAAAATCCAAATCCGATTCCTACCCATTTTCCCTCATCTTCTTTAGCATGGATCTTGGTGCAAGGATTCCAAATTGGAGGCCTAGATTTGTAGTTTGATTCATGGTTGTGAGGTATAACTTTTGACCCATTGTTCTTCTTGGTTTAAATTCCTTATTAAAGCTTGTTAGGTGCTTAATTTCGGTTTAATTGAAAGTTATGGGTTTGCAAGAGAAGGTTTAGATTAGAGTTTGTGAAAAATCTAGTTAGGGTTTTGTGTTGTGAGACTATGGTTATGGGAGGTATTTGCCATATTAATGTTTTGCTAATTCAAATTAAGTTGCTAATTTGCTTTTTGTTGATTTAAATTGTGATATTTATATAAATTGTAAACTAGGTTTTTAAAATAATTATATTCTTGTGAGATAAAATTCAAATTAAGGTTTCATGTCATTATAAATATTATATTGAGTGGTTTAATACTTTTAGTTCATGAAAATCCAAGCTAAATTTTTGTTTGTACATTTTTGCTATAAATTGTTAAAAATTGGGTGTTTTGTAAGCTATAATTTTGGGGTTAATAGAATTTAATGAGATTAAATTGTGGAAATGGTTTTTATGACTTATTTAAGATATTTAATAAGTATTATGGCCGCTAGATTTGTTTAAACATCGAGTTTTGTACTAAAACGGGTAATTTTTGCTTGCTAGATTTTCGGAAAAATGGCTTTTAAGGTGAATTTGGGGTTTTTGTGAATTTTAACCTATTTTATATTATAATTAGTGTTCGTGAATGCGCAAAGGAGAGTGTTTGGGTTTTTCTCGATGGTTCGACGTTTGTACATCGACATCGAGTGTTGGTTTGGCTATTCTTGCATGCGTAGGCGATAGGTTTTGACCTATGTATGATACGCATGCCGATTTGATTTTCGTATGCCGTTTCGATTTTGAATTTGGTTTTAATGCGATACGGTACATTATGATATGTAGGTACCTCATGTGGACTTGGAGACGACAAGCAACCGCGTGGCGAAGTCGGCACCGGCGAGCGGGGACCAGGTGAGTTCCCTAATTTTCAGAGTTCCCTAATTGCTCCAGATTTCATTTGATCATCAAGAGTTCAACAAAACCGATATCGGAAAATTCTAAACTCATGTCTACCAAAGATACTTGCACTAACAGGCCCTTATCTATCACTTAATATGGTTGTGATCACTAACTAAGCCTCTACTACACCACCACTACTCATTTAAACCATTAAAACTCACATTAGAATTTTCAAGACTTGGAAACATGCACATTTTAACTCTAAACTAGTTGTGAAGGAAAGGATACTTAAAAACTTGATTAATAGTGAGATCATTATCTCAAGAAGCAACTCAAGAAAATTCCAAGATGGTTAAAAACTCTCAAAACGAAAACTTGATCCCGTCATGAAGCTTAGGATGAGGTTAGGAACATTTTTAGTGAAAGCTACATTGGGTTTTGAGGTGGTTTATGGGGCGATGAATAATGGTAGAAGTGGGAGGTGGAAGTGGAGAGAGAAAAAGAAAAGATGAAGGAGAATGGAGAATGAAACAACAAATGGTTGGAAGCAACCATACCCTTCTCTCTCTCTCACACACACACACCTCCTTTACCCCATGTTCCATTGTCTCCCTTCATTTTCTTTTTCTTTTTCTTTTCTTTTCTTTTCTCATTTTATTTTAAAATTGAAAACCATATTCAAAAACACAAATGAAATTTTTAAACCTCTTTAAGCATGGTTAACAAAATAAAGCTTGGTTTAATGTATAAATAGTAAAACACTAATTAAGTTTAATATCAATTAATATGGATATAATCATATAATAGTTTATAGAAAGCCCAAATCAAATAAATGGTTTCATAATTAATAATTCAATTTTAAATTCTAATTATTTACCCAAAATATAGGTATATAATTATACCAATCTACGAAAACTCAAATCTATATTCGTATAATATCCGTAACATTTATTATTATATTATTTAAATTGCAAAATAATATTTTTTTCTCAAATGTTACAGTGTTCCCCCTTTAAATAAATTCAGTTTCCGAATTTAAATTTAAACCCCAAAGTCTTAAAACATTTTAGTAAATCAAATCAAATCAACGGGGTTCTGAAGTCACGGATAAGCTAGAAATATCATAGCGCAACACATGCGCAAGTAAACGAGTGCAAACTCATTAATCGAAACTCCGACAGTGTCATGCAAATCATATGAGTTATGATAAAAAAAATGCAAGTTGCGAAATCTTCTGTTTAAATCAAGTATAATATAATCAAGACTATTGTACGTATATAGTATGCATCAAGTAAAAGAATTTAAGTACCTGTAAATGTATGTATGAAAAATTCTTTTCAAATCGCCGTGCGATGCGTATATCACGGTACAAGTAGCGGACGTTCATTTTGAAAAGAAATATACACACACACACATGTTTTAATTAAGATATATGTCCCGCCCTTTTTTTGAAAATGATTTAGAAGAATTTTCTTTTTGTAAAGTCTCATGTCGCTCATAAACATGTAGGAAAATAATGAGACTATAACTCCTTTGAAAATCTCTTCAGTAAATATCGACGCATGCGAAAACACTCAGGTACTGTCCTTAGATCAGTCTTGCTCTGCTACTATACAACATATTAAATATCATATAACGTGATGCTCGAAAAAAAAAATCAATCCGATTAGGTGTACATGAAAACCAACCCACGTGCGTCTGTTGCACACAAAAATCGAAGTCAAATCCAAGTGTCACAAATGTGCATGAAAATGAAAACTTAGTGTATGGGTGTGCATGAAAGTTTCTGTCAAGTGCAATAGGTGTGCACAAAAATATCTGTCAAGTGCATCGGATGTGCACAACAACAACATCCAGTGCATCTAGAGTGCACGAAAATCTCAATCCAGTGCAACTGGTGTGTCCGAAAATTCTCAAATGCATCAAATGTGCACAAAACAACATCAATTGCGTCAAGTGCGCGCGAAAATCTAAATCAAGTGTATCGAGTCTGCACAAAAGAATCTAGTGCAATACGGTGCACGAAATTCAATATTAAGTGTAACTAGGTGCATGAAAACATAAATTCGGTGCAACTAGCATGCATGAAAAGCATATCAATGCATCAAAAGCACATGTAAACAACATCGAAAGCGCATGTAAACAGCATCGAGTGCATGAGTCAAAATCAGGTGCATACATCGTGCACGAAATCAAAATCTAGTGTATCGAAATACATGAAATCATAAATATATGAAATGGAATGCACATAACAGTACCAAGTGTAATGGATATGCACAAAAACATAAATCAAGTATAACGGAAGTATAAAAACAAAAATCAAGTGCAATCGTTGTGCACAAAGAAAATATCTCACAGGTGCAGCTACGGTAGACAAAAATATCAATCGTGAAAATAAATCATCAAAACACAAAAGTCCAAACGACCAAAGCGTGATACTAGAATCACCAAATCACAAATCAAACACAAATAACATTGAGGTACATCTCCTTCAATGTCGAAAGGTGTCGGTGCACCCGGAGCTGGCAAAGCAAGAATTCCCACTTGCTTTATGCCCACAGTCTGGCGTCTTCTGTCTCTAGGTCCTTGTTCTCTTTGTGGATCACCAAATCTATAGCTTCTTGGCTAGAAGGCCTGGTAAGGAGCGGCGACGTAAATAATCCCGCTCTGATACTTCTCTAAATATCTCCTACCCAATTAACTTGGCCACTCACAATGTAGCACGTCAACGACGGTGGCCTCTGGCCTTCTGAGTATGTGCTATACAACGGATCCTGGGTCCAAATCTTTATCATTATAGCATCCCAGCAAGAACCTGTCACGGCCTCTTCCAATATCATCTCTGCTGAACTGTCCGGATGTTGGCACTCTTCAATTAATCAGTTTATGTTCCGGCACATCTGTAATTTATCACGACTCTCCTCTAAAAAGGTGGTTGTATCCAACGTCTCTGCATATGTATCAAATCTCTGGCATCAACGGAGAGGAACGACTCATCGAGGTCTCGCAAGAATCTCTTAATCCACTTTTCTTGAATATTGACCAAATCGGAATCATATCTTGATAGCTGCATAGACTGCAATTCATACTTCGTTACGGCCATATCCGGAGTCTTACGCAAAGACTCGAAACTATGAACTCGGGCATCTCCAATACTCCGCGGAAGAAATCTATCTAAATACGTCCTCGGGAACTCATCTAAGCTATCGGAGGAATACTCACTGCTCGTCCTCTCTCGATCGATTCACTATAGGTTTGAGCAAGACCCTTCAAACTGAAACTAGCCAACTTACAGATCTCACATCGGGGCATTCAAACGAACGAAATATCCTAGTCACTTTATCCAAGAATGACTAGGGATCCTCTGTCACATCCATGCATGTAAACTCATGTGGCTTCAACTTCGTGAACTCTGGAAACTACGTCTGTCAATCTCAGCAACAGCCGGTACATCTGTCTACATGTTATACAATATAACGATCTCCGGAGTAGGTTGTATGTCAACAGTAATCTCAATCTGACTGACCTCAAGAAATGGCCCAATCATCTGGTGTAGATCTAGAACATTTTCCTCAAATGAGAAATCCTAGAATAAGAGGATAACAATCTTTTCTTGTGTTACCAGAATAACACGCTGATTAGTTCTCGTCCCTGACGAGCTTGCTATGACCGCATCTCTAACTGCAGCCCTCTCAGCTTGCGTAGCTATGGTGACAGGTACCGCAAACAAACATCGATGGGGATTGATCATAAGAACGAATAGAATAATGGATCTCAAGATATGTACATCCTAAGGTTACTTAAGAGAAGCTGTAACATTTTGAAAATCGTCTTGGTGAAATTTCGGAAAATCGGTAAAATAAGAGGGTTTCTGTAAAAAGTCAAAATACAAATATCTTTATTATAAAATTAAATATACATATTCTATCTATGTAATTGCTAGTATTTGGTGTTTATTGAGTCACTGGTGAAATTTCAAATTTTCTGAAAATTTTTCCGAAATTAATTATTTTAATATTATTTTAAGCCGTCACTAATATATTTAATTAGAGAAAATTACAAACTGAAATGAGTTGAAACAAATTTTGTGCATCATAACACATTAAAGAAAATTTTAACATCTGGTTTTTGAATTGAAATGAATTTGCTAAGCGGTGTTAGAAAATATCGAAGAAAAAGGCTTTTTTCGGTGAAATTAGTGTTAATGGAAGTGGGGTACAACATTTATCTTTTTTTTCTCACCCAAAGAAAACCCACTCCCATTCCCCTATAGCTCTGGCTGGCCCCCTTGATAGCCCACCATTCTTGGGCCTCTCATCTCACAAAAATAAAACAAAAAAAAGTAAAGAAAAGAAAAAGGAAATGTAGAATTAAGGTGGACTTTGACTAGATATTATCATTCCCCACCTCACTCTCTCTCCTCTTCCCTCAATTCTGGCCGAGCCCTCCAATTCCTGCATCAACAACAGCCCCTCTTTCTCCCTCTCTCATTTTGCATCAAAAATTCATCAAAATACCTCAAAAATCAAGCTAAAATCCAAATCCGATTCCTACCCATTTTCCCTCATCTACTTTAGCATGGATCTTGGTGCAAGGATTCCAAATTGGAGGTCTAGATTTGTTGTTTGATTCATGGTTGTGAGGTATAACTTTTGACCCATTGTTCTTTTTGGTTTGAATTCCTTATTAAAGCTTGTTAGGTGCTTAATTTCGGTTTAATTGAAAATTGTGGGTTTGCAAGAAATGGTTTAGATTAGGGTTTGTGGAAAATCTAGTTAGGGTTTTGTGTTGTGAGACTATGGTTGTGGGAGGTATTTGCCATATTAATGTTTTGCTAAATCAAATTAAGTTGCTAATTTGCTTTTTGTTGATTTAAATTGTGATATTTATATAAATTGTAAACTAGGTTTTTAAAATAATTATATTCTTGTGAGATAAAATTCAAATTAAGTTTTCATGTCATTATAAATATTACATTGAGTGGTTTAATACTTTTAGTTCATAAAAATCCAAGCTAAATTTTTGTTTGTGCATTTTTGCTATAAATTGTTAAAAATTGGGTGTTTTGTAAGCTATAATTTTGGGGTTAATAGAATTTAATGAGATTAAATTGTAGAAATGGTTTTTATGACTTATTTAAGATATTTAATAAGTATTATGGCCGCTAGATTTGTTTAAACATCGAGTTTTGTACTAAAACGGGTAATTTTTGCTTGCTAGATTTTCGGAAAAATGGCTTTTAAGGTGAATTTGGGGTTTTTGTGAATTTTAACCTATTTTATATTATAATTAGTGTTCGTGAATGCGCAAAGGAGAGTGTTTGGGTTTTTCTCGATGGTTCGACGTTTGTACATCGACATCGAGGGTTGGTTTGGCTATTCTTGCATGCGTAGGCGATAGGTTTTGACCTATGCATGATACGCGTGCCGATTTGATTTTCGTATGCCGTTTCAATTTTGAATTTGGTTTTAATGCGATACGGTGCGTTATGATATGTAGGTACCTCATATGGACTTGGAGACGAAAAGCAAGCGCGTGGCGAAGTCGGCACCGGCGAGCGAGGACCAGGTGAGTTCCCTAATTTTCAGAGTTCCCTAATTGCTCCAGATTTCATTTGATCATCAAAAGTTCAATAAAACCGATATCGGAAAATTCTAAACTCATGTCTACCATATATACTTGCACTAACAGGCCCTTATCTATCACTTAATAAGGTTGTGGCCACTAACTAAGCCTCTACTACACCACCACTACTCATTTAAACCATTAAAACTCATATTAGAATTTTCAAGACTTGCAAACATGCACATTTTATCTCTAAACTAGTTGTGAAGGAAAGGATACTTAAAAACTTGATTAATAGTGAGATCATTATCTCAAGAAGCAACTCAAGAAAATTCCAAGATGGTTAAAGACTCTCAAAACGAAAACTTGATCCCGTCATGAAGCTTAGGATGGGGTTAGGAACATTTTTAGTGAAAGCTACATTGGGTTTTGAGGTGGTTTATGGGGCGATGAATAATGGTAGAAGCAGGAGGTGGAAGTGGAGAAAGATAAAGAAAAGATGAAGGAGAATGAAGAATGAAACAACAAATGGTTGGAAGCAACCATACCCTTCTCTCTCTCTCTCACACACACACACACCCTTTACCCCATGTTCCATTGTCTCCCCTCATTTTCTTTTTCTTTTTCTTTTCTTTTCTTTTCTCATTTTATTTTAAAATTGAAAACCACATTCAAAAACACAAATGAAAATTTTTAAACCTCTTTAAGCATGGTTAACAAAATAAAGCTTGGTTTAATGCATAAATAGTAAAACACTAATTAAGTTTAATATCAACTAATATGGATATAATCATATAATAGTTTATAGAAAGCCCAAATCAAAAAAATGGTTTCAAAATTAATAATTCTAATTATTTTCCTAAAATATAGGTATATAATTATACCAATCTACGAAAACTTAAATCTATATTCGTATAATATCCGTAACATTTATTATTATATTTTTTAAATTGCAAAATAATATTTTTTCTCAAATGTTACAGTGTTCCCCCTTTAAATAAATTCAGTTTCCGAATTTAAATTTAAACCCCAAAGTCTTAAAACATTTTAGTAAATCAAATCAAATCAACGGGGTTCTGAAGTGACGGATAAGCTAGAAATATCATAGCGCAACACATGCGCAAGTAAACGAGTGCAAAACTCATTAATCGAAACTCCGACGGTGTCATGCAAATCATACGAGTTATGATAAAAAAATGCAAGTTGAGAAATCTTCTATTTAAATCAAGTATAATATAATCAAGACTATTGTACGTATATAGTATGCATCAAGTAAACGAATTTAAGTAACTGTAAATGTATTTATGAAAAATTCTTTTCAAATCGCCGTGTGATGCGTATATTTTGAAAAGAAATATATATACACACACATGTTTTACTTAAGATATATGTCCCGCCCTTTTTTTGAAAATGATTTAGAAGAATTTTCTTTTTGTAAAGTTTCATGTCGCTCATAAACATGTAGGAAAATAATGAGATTATAACTCCTTTGAAAATCTCTTCAGTAAATATCGACGCATGCGAAAACACTCAGGTACTGTCCTCAGACCAGTCTTGCTCTGCTACTATACGACATATTAAATATCATATAACGCGACGCTCGAAAAAAAAATTCAATCCCAATAGGTGTACATGAAAACCAACCCACGTGTGTCTATTGCACACAAAAATCGAAGTCAAATCCAAGTGTCACAAATGTGCATGAAAATGAAAACTTAGTGTATGGGTGTGCATGAAAGTTTCTGTCAAGTGCAATAGGTATGCACAAAAATATCTGTCAAGTGCATCGGATGTGCACAACAACAACATCCAGTGCATCTAGAGTGCACGAAAATCTCAATCCAGCGCAACTGGTGTGTCCGAAAATCCTCAAATGCATCAAATGTGCACAAAACCACATCAATTGCATCAAGTGCGCACGAAAATCTAAATCAAGTGTATCGGGTCTGCACAAAAGAATCTAGTGCAATACGGTGCACGAAATTCAATATTAAGTGTAACTAGGTGCATGAAAACATAAATCTGGTGCAACTGGCATGCATGAAAAGCATATCAATGCATCAAAAGCACATGTAAACAACATCGAAAGCGCATGTAAACAGCATCGAGTGCATGAGTCAAAATCAGGTGCATACATCGTGCACGAAATCAAAATCGAGTGTATCGAAATACATGAAATCATAAATATATGAAATGGAATGCACATAACAGTACCAAGTGTAATGGATATGCACAAAAACATAAATCAAGTATAACTGATGTATAAAAACAAAAATCAAGTGCAATCGTTGTGCATAAAGAAAATATCTAACAGGTGCAGCTACGGTACACAAAAATATCAATCGTGAAAATAAATCATCAAAACACAAAAGTCCAAACAACCAAAGCGTGATACTAGAATCACCAAATCACAAATCAAACACAAATAACATTGAGGTACATCTCCTTCAATGTCGAAAGGTGTCGGTGCACCCGGAGCTGGCAGAGCAAGAATTCCCACTTGCTTTATGCCCACAGTCTGGCGTCTTCTGTCTCTAGGTCCTTGTTCTCTTTGTGGATCATCAAATCTATAGCTTCTTGCCTAGAAGGCCCGGTAAGGAGCGGCGACGTAAATAATCCCGCTCTGATACTTCTCTGAATATCTACTACCCAATTAACTTGGCCACTCGCAACGTAGCACGTCAACGACGGTGGCCTCTGGCCCTCTGAGGATGTGCTATACAACGGATAATGGGTCCAAATCTTTATCGTTATAGCATCCCAGCAAGAACCTGTCACGGCCTCTTCCAATATCATCTCTGCTGAACTGTCCGGATGTTGGCACTCTTCAATTAATCAGTTTCTATTCCGGGACAGCTGCAATTTATCATGACTCTCCTCTGGAAAGGTGGTTGTATCCAACGTCTCTGCATATGTATCAAATCTCTGGCATCAACGGAGAGGAACGACTCATCGAGGTCTCGCAAGAATCTCTTAATCCACTTTTCTTGAATATTGACCAAATCGGAATCATATCTTGATAGCTGCATAGACTGCAATTCATACTTCGTTACGGCCATATTCGGAGTCTTACGCAAAGACTCGAAACTATGAACTCGGGCATCTCCAATACTCTGCGGAAGAAATCTATCTAAATACGTCCTTGGGAACTCATCTAAGCTATCGGAGGAATACTCACAGCTCGTCCTTTCTCGATCGATTCACTATAGGTTTGAGCAAGACCCTTCAAACTGAAACTAGCCAACTTACAGATCTCACATCGGGGCATTCAAACGAACGAAATATCCTAGTCACTTTATCCAAGAATGACTAAGGATCCTCTGTCACATCCATGCATGTAAACTCATGTGGCTTCAACTTCGTGAACTCTGGAAACTACATCTGTCAATCTCAGCAACAGCCGGTACATCTGTCTATATGGTATACAACATAACGATCTCCGGAGTAGGTTGTATGTCAACAGTAATCTCAATCTGACCGACCTCAAGAAATGGCCTAATCATCTGGTGTAGATCTAGAACATTTTCCACAAATGATAAATCCGAGAATAAGAGGATAACAATCTGTTCTTGTGTTACCAGAATAACACGCTGATTAGTTCTCGTCCCTGACGAGCTTGCTCTGACCGCATCTCAAGGGGCAGCCCTCTCAGCTTGCGTAGCTATGGTGACAGGGACCGCAAACAAACATTGATGGGGATTGATCATAAGAACGAATAGAATAATGGATCTCAAGATATGTACATCCTTAGGTTACTTAAAAGAAGCTGTAACGTTTTGAAAATCATCTTGGTAAAATTTCGGAAAATCGGTAAAATAAGGGAGTTTTCTGTAAAAACTCAAAATACAAATATATTTATTATAAAATTAAATATACATATTCTAGCTATGTAATTGCTAGTATTTGGTGTTTATTGAGTCACTGGTGAAATTTCAAATTTTCTGAAATTAATTATTTTAATATTATTTTAAGCCGTCACTAATATATTTAACTAGGGAAAATTACAAACTGAAATGAGTTGAAACAAATTTTTTGCATCATAACACATTAAACAAAATTTTAACATGTGATTTTTGAATTGAAATGAAGTTGCTAAGCGGTGTTAGAAAATATCGAAGAAAAAGGCTTTTTTCGGTGAAATTAGTGTTAATGGAAGTGGGGTACAACATTTATCTTTTTTTTCTCACCCAAACAAAACCCACACCCACTCCCCTATAGCTCTGGCTGGCCCTCTTAACAGCCCACCATTCTTGGGCCTCTCATCTCACAAAAATAAAACAAAGAAATGAAAAGAAAAGAAAAAGGAAATGTAGAATTAAGGTGGGCTTTGATTAGATATTATCTTTCCCCACCTCACTCTCTCTCCTCTTCCCTCAATTCTGGCCGAGCCCTCCAATTCCTGCATCAACAACAACTCCTCTTTCTCCCTCTCTCATTTTGTATCAAAAATTCATCAAAATACCTCAAAAATCAAGCTAAAATCCAAATCCGATTCCTACCCATTTTCCCTCATCTTCTTTAGCATGGATCTTGGTGCAAGGATTCCAAATTGGAGGTCTAGATTTGTAGTTTGATTCATGGTTGTGAGGTATAACTTTTGACCCATAGTTCTTTTTGGTTTAAATTCCTTATTAATGCTTGTTAGGTGCTTAATTTCGGTTTAATTGAAAGTTGTGGGTTTGCAATAGAAGGTTTAGATTAGGGTTTGTGAAAAATCTAGTTAGGCTTTTGTGTTGTGAGACTATGGTTGTGGGAGGTATTTGCCATATTAATGTTTTGCTAAATCAAATTAAGTTGCTAATTTGCTTTTTGTTGATTTAAATTGTGATATTTATATAAATTGTAAACTAGGTTTTTAAAATAATTATATTCTTGTGAGATAAAATTCAAATAAAGATTTCATGTCATTATAAATATTACATTGAGTGGTTTAATACTTTTAGTTCATGAAAATCCAAGCTAAATTTTTGTTTGTGCATTTTTGCTATAAATTGTTAAAAATTGGGTATTTTGTAAGCTAGAATTTTGGGGTTAATGGAATTTAATGGGATTAAATTGTGGAAATGGTTTTTATGACTTATTTAAGAAATTTAATAAGTATTATGGCTGCTAGATTTGTTTGAACGTCGAGTTTTGTACTAAAACAGGTAATTTTTGCTTGCTAGATTTTCGGAAAAATGGCTTTTAAGGTGAATTTGGGGTTTTTGTGAATTTTAACCTATTTTATATTATAATTAGTGTTCGTGAATGCGCAAAGGAGAGTGTTTGGGTTTTTCTCGATGGTTCGACGTTTGTACATCGACATCGAGGGTTGGTTTGGCTATTCTTGCATGCGTAGGCGATAGGTTTTGACCTATGCGTGATATGCGTGCCGATTTGATTTTCGTATGCCATTTCGATTTTGAATTTGGTTTTAATGCGATACGGTGTGTTATGATATGTAGGTACCTCATGTGGACTTGGAGACGACAAGCAAGCGCGTGGCGAAATCGGCACCGGCGAGCGGGGACCAGGTAAATAGATGTATATCTACGGGGGAAGTCGGGTGGATGGCGTTTAGCACCCCCGCAAACGTAGAATAGAAATATTACTTGTTGTCATTAGGAAGCCAGACACGACCTTAGATTCTTGGTGAGTAGGACCCTAGTAGTGACCTTAGGTTGGACTAGACTGATTTAGGAAGACCATACCAGAGGATGAATATCTTGGAGGAGATTCGTAGGTTTCAGGTAGACACACACACGCACACACAGAAACTTGACTTGGTGTATATGTGTATGTGTATATATATATATAGGGTTATGTGTAGGTATATATATATACACAACATATATATGTGATATGAGGATGTGATATGATACATGGGGATGAGACAATATAACTGGGCTTGATGCCGTGATTTCTTGGCTATATGGTCGTGTTATGATGCTAGCGGATCATTAGAAAATGAGATAATGGATATGTATACATAGACAATAATAGGTGGAGATGATTTTGAGGTACCTGAGACTCTAAAATAGAACCCGAACTGTAATCTGTGACTGAATCACGAGATGATATATGTGTGACCTGGTTACAATATCATATAGGTATGGCTTGATACGATATGATATGAGTATGACTTAATCACGATATGATATATATGACATGATATTTCTGAGGATAAATTGATGATATATATTTATGCTGGCAATGACATACGTTTGATGCATGCTATTACAGTAGAGTACCTCGATCATGACATTATTGATGATGATATTATACGAATGATGATGTACGTAAGTGATACTTGACCCGTACCCCGATATTGGGATGCTGTACGATGGATTTTACCGTACGAGGCATAGATGTGATGATTGATCCGCACTTTTGATTCGAGGAAGCCGTACTACGTATGTGACGCTATTGAGGCTGGATCGCCGACTGTTAGAGATTTGGACTCAGACCTTAGGTGGACTCTTATTTCTTATCGACTAGTTTCTTAGGTTTAGTTCCTTAGGGGGTTAGATAGATACTAGTTTAGGCTCGAGTCATATAGTTGTTGTCAGACTTGTATATTACAAATGAGTGGTTTTACACATCTGTCTTTACATTCAGACCGTAATCAACATGTTGCATGTTCATACATATGTTTCTTTAATCAGTTTGAAATTCTGCCTGTTAGGACACCAGCACTATTACCGATGACACGTATATTCCACGCACACTTATTGCCGGCTCACACACATCATCATCGGTAATTGCTATGTCACGTACACTTTAGAACATATTACCTTTTATTGATAGAATCAGCTAGAGGCTAGATCAATATAATATTGTGATTACTCTCAGGTGTTAGTCTAGACATTGCATTTATTACTTAGACATTTCATGCATTCACATTGTCATGTTATCATGCAGTTTTGTGGGGTTTTTGCCGACACTTATCATTTGCTTACACATAATATTGGGATTTTGGATTTCTATGAGATTTCTGGATTTTTGGGGAAAACCGCAAGTATATATATAAAAACTTCTCTCTTTTCTCATCTCTTTTTAAAATATAAGTTGCCGTTTTTTTCATGATGTATGTGTTGTCCACCATGAGATTTCATGTTTTCTGTTAGATTTCGAGACCCGATTCGAGGAGTGGATGAACCGCCTCGGGTACATGGTGGGCCCGGTATGGTACCCCAGGGCAAGAAGGTCGAGTTGTAGACGATGAGCCTGGCAGTGGAAGACTACCTATCGGTGATGTTTGGTGCGGCGGATATCCGGAGGATACCGACCGTTGTCGTGAGATTTGATGATATGGGCCGATCCGGACTGACGGAGCCCGAGATATTGAGACTATGAGATATTGAGATTATGAGGTATTGAGATTATGAGGTATTGAGACTTGAGATTTACATGTTTGTGTCGATGCTTGACACGGATTTCCATGGATTTCATCGATAATATTTCAGATTTCTATACAAATTTTACCAGGATAAAATCTAATGATTTCTTATACAGAAATATCCAGATTTCAGAATTTATTGTTTTGCATTCATTGTGCATGCATACTCTCACAGGATATATTACTATTTGAGGCACTGACACGAGCTCGGAGCATTTGCAGTTTCACATAGTTTTTTACCCTACCGTTACTAGATGACTAGTAAAATATTAGTATATTATTATGACCTAAGATAGCGTCGTGCATTCGATTTCTTTTCGCAGATATTTTCTACTCACGAGTTGGCAACTCACCCCCGTTGTGCCAAATTTTATTACAGGTTCGATGTACAGGTTTCATTGGCAGCTTTCTGGCACATCTTTTCATTCAGGGTGATTTGCACGGTAAGTTGGTTCACTTGTTTCAGGGCCGCCGTTGTACTTTTATTATTTCACTTATATCTAGTAAGCTCCATCAACCAAACTTGTATTACTTGATAAGTTTAAGGGACCAGTTATTTATTTCGACCTTAGAGTCGCGCATGTATTATTCTGGTTTGGTGGATTTGTTTTCTTTTGAGTTTTGAGCCTCGCCCTTTGGCGTTGTATATTATTGTGCTTAGTGTGGTTGTTTCCGCCTGTTGGCGTAGTGCTAGCTCCCGCTTGGGGATGTCATTTTATTGTTTGTTTATATTATATTTGTTTGTACCCGTTTGGGGCCAATTTTTACAAAGGAGACTCTGCCGAAATTTTTGAGAAATTTGATGTTGGTTTTTTTAAACTTGTTTTCCTATATGTTTTCCCCTACTTCTTCTTTTATATGGTTTAGATTTTTGGGCTTTGGCTTACTTAGATTACGTTGCGCCTCTAGACGCTTCGTAATCTAAGTGCCGGTCACGTTCCGTACTTTTGGGTCGTGACAAAGTTGGTATCAGAGCGCTAGGTTTAACCTTGTTATAAGTCTAGGGTGACCCTTGGTTGATGGAGTAGGTGACTTAGGTAGAGTGACGTACCGTAGGTATGATCTGCGGCATACTTACGATACGCTACTCTGCTTAAGGAGCCTTAGGATGTACATTTCTTTGCACCGCATTTCATTCGTTCCTTTGATCTATCTTCGTCAATATCAGATGGTGGTTTCTGTTACCATGGTCGCACGGGCAGAGCGAGCTGTGGCTCGAATGCGATAATCATTAAGGTATCGCTTATTCTTGAGGATTGAAGCATTGTTTAGTGTGCGGACGAAGGGTATTCACATGCCGTCCAGACGAAGTTAAAGGATTCGAACGATTGTCAGAAATCCATTTTCCCAAGTTTAAGGTATTCGGAAGAACATGCAGGTATTTCTATGGACCCTCTAGAAGAATGAAATCCTAACTCGACATAATGACCACGAGAACGCCCTTGAACCTTAGGGTTTACGGCAGTTCCGCGGTGCTATTAGTGAGGCTTGGGTTTGCCCTTCTACGGCTGGACCATCGATGCTGGGGTATATACTGGATATTTTTAAACTGTACTTGAGTGTTGAGCTCTCGGGGAATTATGGGATTTTGATAAATCGATCGAAAAGTTTAATATAGTCCAGATATCAGGTGAAGGGATAGATTACGTGGAAACTCTAGATATGAGTATTGCCGTTGGTAACGCAGTCAGCACACCTACGAAGAGACGAGTTTGAAGCAGTCGACATCAGAGGAAAGAGGCGCACATTGACGATAGTGTTTACGATTGTGATTTGGTGATTTGAATTTCATATTTCCGTTGTTTGGATTTTGGTATTTTGAGGATTTTGTTCTACGATTAGTATTTCTTATGTGTACATTCATTACATTCTATTTGTGTTTCATACATCAGTTATATTGATGTTGTTTTGTACATACCCAGTGCACTCGATTTGGTTTTAATACATTTTGAGATTTTGATTTGATTTCGTGCATATGGGTTACACACGATTTTGACATATGCTTCGACCTAGTTTTCATGCACTTTCGTACTGTGATTTCGATTTGATATTTGGTGTATGTTTCCGTGCACCATGTGCACCTGATTGAGATTCTTGCGCACATTTGGCGCACTTGATACGATTTTGTGCACACCAGATGCACAAAATCAGGGTTTTGTGCAGGTTAGATGCACCTAATATTAGTGTCGTGCATGCCTGTTGCACTTGACAGATGTTTTTGGTGCACACCCGTTGCACTCAGTTTTGTTTCTGTGCGTATTCGTGGCATCTGTATTTGGATTTTGATTTTCGTGCGCACCAGACGCACGTAGTATTCATATGCGTATTTTGGGATTGATTTCTTATAGAGCAATATGTTTTTTTATATGATATTTGCTATGTGTTTTCGTACTGAGCAGGACTAGTCAGAGGACAGTACCTGAATGTATTTTGCATGCAATGATAGCTATCGAAGGGAATTCCAAAAACCGAGTTATAGTCTCAGTATTTACCTACGTGTCTGATATGACACGAAATGTTTAAAACAAGGAAATCCCTTCTAAATTGTTTCCAAAACGGCGGAATGTATATTTCAAACAAAAGGTATATATGTATATAGTCATTTTCTTATGATAGACGTCCGCCACTGTGCAGTGTTATGCGTAATGCACAGCGACTTAAAGAGATTTGGCATGCATTGCTTCTAGATGTTTTAATGATATTTATCATATTGATTTTCATTTTGGATTTAGACATTGTGTCTTCACCATGACTCCGATGATTGCGGGATACTTGACGGAGTTTTGATTTTGAGTTATATGCTCATTTTTCATGCGCATGCGCCGCGCTGCGATCTGTTTTATGTATTTATGATTTCGGAGCCCCGACGACTTGATTGTTTTGCTTGGATGTTTTAGTGCTTGGGGGGAGTTTTAATTTAAATTCGGGGACCGAATTTCTTTAAGGGGGGAAGACTGTAACGTTTTGAAAATCGTTTTGGTGAAATTTCGGAAAATCGGTAAAATAAGGGGGTTTTCTGTAAAAAGTCAAAATACAAATATCTTTATTATAAAATTAAATATACATATTCTAGCTATGTAATTGCTAGTATTTGGTGTTTATTGAGTCACTGGTGAAATTTCAAATTTTCTGAAAATTTTTCCGAAATTAATTATTTTAATATTATTTTAAGCCGTCACTAATAATTTAATTAGGGAAAATTACAAACCGAAATGAGTTGAAACAAATTTTGTGCAACATAACACATTAAACAAAATTTTAACATGTGGTTTTTGAATTGAAATGAAGTTGCTAAGAGGTGTTAGAAAATATCGAAAAAAGGCTTTTTTCGGTGAAATTAGTGTTAATGGAAGTTGGGTACAACATTTATCTTTTTTTTTCTCACCCAAACAAAACCCACACCCACTTCCCTATAGCTCTGGCCGGCCCCCTTGACAGCCCATCATTCTTAGGCCTCTCATCCCACAAAAATAAAACAAAGAAAAGAAAAGAAAAGAAAAAGGAAATGTAGAATTAAGGTGGACTTTGACTAGATATTATCTTTCCCCACCTCACTCTCTCTCCTCTTCCCTCAATTCTGGCCGAGCCCTCCAATTCCTGCATCAACAACAACCCCTCTTTCTCCCTCTCTCATTTTGCATCAAAAATTCATCAAAATACCTCAAAAATCAAGATAAAATCCAAATCCAATTCCTACCCATTTTCCCTCATCTTCTTTAGCATGGATCTTGGTGCAAAGATTCCAAATTGGAGGTCTAGATTTGTAGTTTGATTCATGGTTGTGAGGTATAACTTTTGACCCATTGTTCTTTTTGGTTTAAATTCCTTATTAAAGCTTATTAGGTGCTTAATTTCGGTTTAATTGAAAGTTGTGGGTTTGCAAGAGAAGCTTTAGATTAGGGTTTGTGAAAAATCTAGTTAGGGTTTTGTGTTGTGAGACTATGGTTGTGGCAGGTATTTGCCATATTAATGTTTTGCTAAATCAAATTAAGTTGCTAATTTGCTTTTTGTTGATTTAAATTGTGATATTTATATAAATTGGAAACTAGGTTTTTAAAATAATTATATTCTTGTGAGATAAAATTCAAATTAAGGTTTCATGTGATTATAAATATTATATTGAGTGGTTTAATGCTTTTAGTTCATGAAAATCCAAGCTAAATTTTTGTTTGTGCATTTTTGCTATAAATTGTTAAAAATTGGGTATTTTGTAAGCTAGAATTTTGGGGTTAATGGAATTTAATGAGATTAAATTGTGGAAATGCTTTTTATGACTTATTTAAGATATTTAATAAGTATTATGGCCGCTAAATTTGTTTAAACGTCGAGTTTTGTACTAAAACGGGTAATTTTTGCTTGCTAGATTTTCGAAAAAATGGCTTTTAAGGTGAATTTGGGGTTTTTGTAAATTTTAACCTATTTTATATTATAATTAGTGTTCGTGAATGCGCAAAGGAGAGTGTTTGGGTTTTTCTCGATGGTTCGACGTTTGTACATCGACATCGAGGGTTGGTTTTGTTAGTTATATGTATGCCCTAGAGGCCATTACTATACATGTGATGTATATTGTAGTGGATGCTTGGACATATATAGGGAGGACTTTCTTGCTCGACATGATAGTATGCTATCTGGTTACTCTTTACCTTAATGTGTATACTGTTTGTCTCTCTGTTACATGTTGGTAAAGCCCTTAGGATGTGTGCTTGACTACCTGGACTATGATGTGGATCATACTAGTGGGGACAAGGTAGTCCATAAGTACATCCTTCAAGGTCCCTAGTCGTGGGTGTATCGAGACGGGGCATCGATATACCAGTGTAGACTAGCGTATGCCTTCTCGACCCATACAGATGGGCGATGGATGATCCCATATCCATTGGTGTTTGACATCAGAGATGATATACGGGTGCTTAGTGGAGACTGGGTACACTGGACGGACTCGCCGAGAACTCCCAGATGGTATTATACCTTACGTCAGATGGCAGTTCTCTGGTGACACTGGTACAGGTTAGTCTGTAGACCCGAAATCGTCATAGAGTCTTGTGTGATTTCCACTGTGCTTTGATTTCCACCTTACCACGTCCAAAAGGGCGTACAAAACGGTGGTTTTTGGGTACTGTCCCAAGTCACATGGAGGCAATGAGCGATAGGAGGGGTTTCGTCTCTCCCGGTATTGGGGGTTGATGTTGCGCTATGCTCGATTGGCCGTAACAGGGAAGTCCCTGGCCAGGGCTGGTTTAGAGATATACTGGTAAGTGTTACCAGTAGTTTCTCGATCCGTTATGCGCCTCATATCGGCATGACTTATCGGTTATTGGGGTCTGACCTTTACCACCCTAAGAACTGATATGCGACATATCAGACGAAGAGACCGGACTGTACGGTAGTGTCACTGTCAGGCTTTTACAGGAGTTGGAGCGGGCTTACTTGCTGATCTTCTAATCGCTCAATACCCGGGTAGCCGTTACGTCCAGCTAGTACCGCTGACGGCTTGTAGGTGCTTGATATGATCATCACCTACTGCCGGCGTATTGATGAGTCTTTAGAGTCCTACATAGAGGTTGTACCGGCTCAGGCGAAATGAGATAGGAGCGTATATGTGATATGTGCGGGACCGAGAATAATGCGAGTATGTGATACCGTATTCGATTCTCGCAATGGTTTTATCGATCGGTTGTGTGCGATATAACCTAGTTATCGAATCAAGGGTTGATTCGATAAGTCGATACATTGAATGTTAGTCAGTTGTATGCGATATAACCGGATTATTAAGTCAAGTGTTGATTTAATAATTTATTGTATAATTGTATATTGGATATACTAATTTACATTAACTAACATTGGTTCACTTAAGCATTTATTTTTCTCACTTGTGCACAAGTTAATATATATGTGATATTTATTTATTAGTGCACAAATTGTATCATGGTTGTTAATACACACTACATGGGTGTATGAGACATACACCATTATAATTATAATGGTCAGGTTTTTATATTTAAGTAATTCTAAAACAAATGGATAATGAGATCAAATGCATGAAGCTTCATGAAGCTTTTGGATGCTTTGACTGATTCCACTAGTTTTGTTTACTTAATATATTAACTAACCTAACCACTATAATTAATAATGGTAAAGTCTCTACATGAGTTAGTATATGATACTTACTCACCATGGTTAGCTAATTTACTTTCTTGATCATTTTTCATTATCATTTGGAGCTCATCTTCTTCCACCTTCACTTTCATTCTAGTGTTTGAAAAAGAGAGAGGACCAAAGTGAGAAAAGAAATTCTAAAGTGTACCCATTTTCTATCTCACCATCCTCTACTAGACTAGCACTTTAGTTTAGGGTGTTTGCTTCACTAATTCTTTGGTTAGTGAGGTAGAAGCTTGAGTCCGTATTCTCTCGACGTAGATCATCTTCGGCATCGAAGACTTCAAGCGATCCCGTTGCAATTTCCTCATGGAGCCGTCCGAGAGTCCGGGAGTTGGTTGATAGCAGCGAAGGGACTACACCACGGAGCTTAAGAAGTGAAGGACCGATCTACAAAGGTTGTATTTTGTATTCACTTAGGGTTAAAGTGTTTAGCTTGCATAGTTTTTGCCTAATCTCTAGTTAACGATCTTGCTTAGGGTTATTCGGCACGGATAAAATTTTAATCCGGCATGTTTGATGCCTTGTAGAGCTTCATTAGTGTGCCTAGTAACCCTACAGTGGTATCAGAGCCTAACTAGAGCATTAGGCAATGTGTTTACGATGTTAAAACTCCGAACGAATCCGGGAACTACAAAATATACCCCTCTTTGTACATTTTTTAAAATCTGAGAATTTTCTGAATTAAAAATGCCTAAAAAAATCAGCAGGCAATTATAAGAAACACTGTGTAAAACGGCACTATTTGGCGCCCAAAGCGCCGCGGAACCGCGGCACGAGCATGGCTCGTGCGGCGGTTCCGCGGCCATAAGATGACGTCACCATTTTCTTTTTGCTCAGTAATGTTTCTATTGATTTCCTGATATTTTATGGGTATTTTTATCTGACTCAAGTGTTGAGTATTTTGGGGTTTATTTTGTAGTCGTTGTTTCGATCGGAATTTTTAATTTCGTTGGGTTTTCCGGATATTTAGAAACTGTTAAAAAGTTCGATCCGACATCAATAACTCACTTTTTCCCCGACCCGGAAAAATTTCCAAGTGTTGGATTTTTTCGTTGTTTGAGAACGTCTAAATTGTGCATGTTGCGCAATGGACCCTCTAGAAGACAACAAACCTTAACTCGATTATGTGACCGTCTTGAACTGCCCTTTGAACCTTAGGGTTTGGGGCAGTACGGCGTGCCACATGTGAGGCGTTGGCTTGACCCTTCTACGGCTGGACCGTTGGTTTTGTGGCATGTGATGGATGTTTTTAAACCCCCCTCAAGTGTTGAGAACTATTTGGGAAAACTTGGGTGTTTGCTTATTCAATCGGAAAGTTTAACACTGTCTATTTATCCGGAAAGTGATACAATATTTGGAATCCACATGTAGTTATGAGATAACTGAATGAATGTTATAAACATAGCAGTTTAGTCTCACTTGATCGGTTGCCACGGAATTTTGATGCGATCAAAAGTCCGTCGCAATCACGTAGCGTACGCGGATACTCGCTGGATAAACTTAATAGACAGCCATGCCCCATAACCCCGACCAAGTGACTGTAGGAGAACCCCGTCGTCGAAAGCATCCGTTCGGGTGTTCGCGGCAGCGGTGTTCTGCTTTAGTGCACTTTGTCGACGGCGTCTAGGATGCGGCCGTCTACTAAAGTTTGCGACGAGCGTTCGATCTCATATCGGTAATCTTGTTGAATTGCCCGACTAGATATTGAAAAGTGTTTTCGATATAGAGACTAAAATGCGGGGTTTATAACTGTTAGGCATGCGATGTCTAAAGAGGTTGCGGATTCCAACTGTTGTAGTTTTACACTTTCTTTTCTGTGACTGTAAGTGTAATATGTGATATCGCCGGTTTCGTTGCTATATGTCAACGACAATTGGGATGCGCATATTTACTTACGTTGATGACATGTGATGTTATGTGTTGCTGGATATATTATATTGGATCGTCGCGTTTTGAATAGCCGGGGATTTTATGTGAGATGAGAGTTTTTATTTTCATTCATGTAAAATTAATTGTATGTAATATTCTTTTATTGGGACACTTCCGGGTTGAGGTTGATGTCACCTTTTGTATATTATTTACTTTTCCGCACTAGGATAGACCCAAGGAGGGGAGCACAAGTAACCGGGTTCTAGAGTCCAGTGAGAGACCAACTCGAGAAGTCGAGTCCGGGTCTCCTAACTCTAGAATTGGTAGGGTTGCTTGCCGCTCTCGTAGGGGTCTAGGGGTGTGGGTTTGGATATTCATCGCGACCGTGGAATCCATGTTTTATACTGGCTCATATTGAAAACACGGACGTCCTAGTATATCCAATGTATCATATGTTTCTTCTGCTGCGATATCTGTGATGTGATCATTTGATATGCTTTGATGGATATTGTATATAGTATATATGATATATTATATATGCGTTACTTATGTTTTACACCCGTGCTAGCCCTGCCCCGCTCTGCCGTTAGTTACCTAACCTAACAGTGCACGAGGGGACATCGAGGCGAATGCGGATGGCATAAGTGTACGTCGTATTTATCTATGATGTTTAGGTGACTTAAATGATGGGACTTAATTAATATGATTAATGAAAGAAAAAGAAACCTAAAAGATGTTGTGGAATCAAATTTTCAAAAACAGGCAGCTACAGTTCTTGCTTTGCATTGCGGTGTTCCTTGTAGAACATCATGCACCTTATTCGATGAGGAAAGGGCCGAGATCCCTTCACCGAGAGTGACCCCTTTAGCAATAACTGGCAGATGCTACAACACTCGGTTTTTCTTTTGATTGCTTTAAGAGTTTTTGCTTTGCACAGTGATATATATGATATATCCTGCACCTCATTCGACGAGGAAAGGGCTGACGATCCCTTTACCGGGAGTGACCCCTTTAGCAAAACTAGAAAAGCCTCAAAAAACACTCCATTTTAAAATCATTTGATTCTACAACGATATCAAGTTCATTACGCAATAGGTTTTCAGAAAAACCTGTCGTAGCCTTCCTTCATTTCAGATAAGTTGTATATAGTATTCGTGCTACATTTGTTGGCTTTCGTCAAGGTGTAGTGTGCGGTAGCTATATGCTGCTTATCTGCTGCATACGATGCGATTGGATTAGGGTAGTCGTACGGCTTTGTTGGCTTTCGTCAAGGGTCGTACGGGTGGGTTTAATTCAGTCAAGAAATGTATGGGTTGAACTTGACTAGCGGGCTATGGTTTGTTGGCTTTCGTCAAGGTCATAGCACGTTAGGGGAAAAATATTATCGGGAATTTCAAGTGTTGAAATTTGCAATGAGATTGCATACCTTCTATGAGATAGTTGGATCCCGATACCCACTGCGAGTAATTGTTACTCCTGGGAGAGTTTTACACATTACAATTAGCTGATCAAGTAGGTGTCTAGAAAGGTGTCAATGGGGTTACGCCTCTGGGAAAACGAGGTTTACATTAATTAGGTCCGTGCGAAAGCACGGGGAACCTCCCTCAAAGTACCGACACTGGCCTGGCTGAAAGATTGGCGAAGTTGTAGGGTGTAATTAATCCCGGCTAGTCTTTCCTTTTAGGGTTTGAAGGAAGATTTGATAAAAACAGTGGGAGCCATCCTGATTAGATAAAATAATAACCAATCTGATCTTGCAAGAGCGCACGAAGAGTGTTTTCTTCTCTCTCTCCCCAGGTAGCGACCATATCACGCCTTAATCAAGATAATAATACGGATGTATTGACCGAACCCGCTTGTTATACTGAGCTAGGGAACGTTGGTCCCGCTCCAACTTATAATTGTTATAAGACAGAGCAGGAAATTGGGGATTACCAGAATTCCCGTGCCGCCCAAATGATCAAAGTGCATGTTGATGCATCATCTTCGGTCGTGTTCATTGCAGAGAACTATTTCTCAGTATCCTTTACGTCCTGGGTTTGTGATACCGGATCAGGATCCCATATATGTAATTTGTTACATGGGCTACAGATAGGTAGAGAACTGAAAACGGGTGATAAGTTTCATGAGATAGAAAACGGTGCAAATGTTGCAGCCAAGTCTGTTGGTCACTATCACTTTGTATTACTAGAATACATTGATTCTGAACAAATGCCATTAGATACTGAACCTGATATACAACATAATATCAATCTCTTTATTAGTAAAGAAAGGATATAATTTTGTATTGTTGGATAATGTTTTGAACATTTCCTATATCAAGAGTTGATCGGTTCAGGCACGTTATCTAAAAGCATTGATATTCTAAATCAAACTACAGTTTTTAGTATACAGAACACACATAAGAGGAATAGTTCAGAAATGAATGAATCCTTCTTGAGGTATTATAGACCAGGTCATATCAATGCGACCCGACTAGCTGAAGTGACATAAAGATGCATATTTAAATTAGTTTGAATTTACATCTTGTGAAACTTGCCGGTCATGTCACAGAGATAAGATGGCCATAGCTATGTTTAATGGAAACAGAAAAAGAGTTAGTGAACTTTTGGGATGATACATGTTGATGTATGAAGGTCCCCTGTCTACACATGCTAAAACCTGTTCTTTGTACTTCATTACATTCTCTGATGATCTCTCAAGATTCAAACATATGTTCCTGTTGAAACACAAGTCCAAAACTTTTGAGATAATCACAGAATATAAGTTAGAAGTAGAGAATCAAAAGACGGGTATAAGCATTATGTCCTTTGATGCGATCAAGGAGGAGAATACTTGAGCACGGAATTCTTGGATTATTCTAAAGGAGAATGAGATTCTCTCTCAGCATTACTCCTCCATATACACCACAGCACGTCGGTGTATCGGGGCAGAGCAATCTCACCCTTTATGATAAGGTGTGCTCTATGATGAGTGCTACTGAGTTACTAATTTTCTTTTGGGAGTTATGCACTTATGAAGTTGCATACATATTGAATGGCGTTCCAACTAAATCAGATGCCTACCACTCCATATGAGATATGGAAAGGGAAGAGCCCATATCTTAAGTTTGTTAAGATTTGGGGCTGTCCAGCCTATGTCTAAAAGCATAATCCGGACAAGCTCGAGGCAAAGTCAGTTCTGTAGAAGTTTGTTGGATATCCCAAGCAATTGCAAGGGAATATTTTCTACCAAACCGAGGAACAAAAATGTTTTGTTTCTCAACATGCCACCTTTATGAAAGGGAATTTCTTGTGAAGAAATTAGTGGTCGTGAGGTAGAACTGGAAGGAGTTCCAGCTATACAAACTACAGATGACGATTTGGTAGAACCGAAGGATTCAATAGTAACCAACGAACCTCAGCCTCTCCGCCGATCTAGTAGGGTTCCTCACCCATCTAAGAGATACTTTGGTTTCTCTATGACAGTGGGAGCGAGGTTGCATCATGAGAAGATGACCCAACTAGTTTCGAGCTGGCCGTCAGGAGTGGGACTCTGTAAGAATGGCTGGATGCTTAGCGATCTGAGATGGAATCCTTATACACCAACAAAGTATGGACTTTGGTTGCTTTATCTAAAGGGTTAAATCCCCATCAGGAGAAAGTATATCTTGAGAAGATTACTTGGTGTACTTGGAAAAGTTGAGACTTTCAAAGCTAGACTTGTTAAAGGTTTGCATCATAGACCAGTTATGGCTAATGATGAAACCTTTTCTGGGGCCAATGCTTAAGTCCATCCAGATCCTACTTGCCACGGCTACATACCATGACTACGATATCTGGTGGTTGGGTGTCATGACAGCTTTTCTAAATGATATTTTAGAAGAGAGCGTCTATAAGTACACAGCCAGAGGGCTTCGTAGACAGTGGGAGCATCGGAAACGTGTACAAGATGCTTTACAGGATAAAGCAGGCATCGCGGAGTCGGAACGTCTGTTTTGATGTGGTAGTCAAAGAGCTTGACTTCATCAAAATGGTAGATGAACCTTGTATATACAAAAAGGTAGTAGGGAGTATGGTGGTGATCCTCGTAGAGTACGTGGATGACATAATCTTAATAAGGAAGAGGTTTCCTATGCTACGCTCTGTCAATCTCCGCTTATCACAAGGATTCTCCATATAGGATCAAAGTGATACCTACTAAATTCTGGTTTTTGGATCTATGAGACTAGATCTAATTGGATGTTAGGATTCTCACTAGTTGTAGTGAGATGGTATCAATCGATCCTGGGGAGAATCTCTGGAATGGTTCCAGGGTGATAAGGACGACTGAATGTCAGTCACAGCCTTTATCTTTACCCTCAGTGGAGGGACGGTATGTTGGAAGAGTTCCAAGCTAGATATCATGACATACTAGACGATTAAAGGCAAGATACATCGTTACCAAAGATACTACCAAAGAGGAAGTCTGGGTGTATATTAGTTCATGAGATGAACTTCGTTCCTACCATTGTGAGACAATGGAGTTGTGGCTTATGCCTAGGAACGCCCGTCCCATCAGTGATCCAGACATATTTTGAGGCAGTGTCACCTGATCATGGAGATGGTTGATCTCCAGGGGATCGAGGTCAGGAGAGTAGACTTAGAAGACAACACGGCGGATCTACTCACAAAGGCCATTTCCCAGAGAGAGACTTTTATGGGATGGTTGAGTATGAGATACTACAACCACTGTTATCAGATGGCCCTAGTGCAAGTAGGAGATTGTTAGTTATATGTATGCCCTAGAGGCCATTAATATACATGTGATGTATATTGTAGTGGATGCTTGGACATATATAGGGAGGACTTTCTTGCTCGACATGATAGTATGTTATCCGGTTACTCTTTTCCTTAACGTGTATACTGGTTGTCTCTCTGTTACATGTTGGTAAAGCCCTTAGGATGTGTACTTGACTATCTGGACTATGATGCAGATCATACTAGTGGGGACAAGGTAGTCCATAAGTACATCCTTCAAGGTCCCTAGTCGTGGGTGTATCGAGACGGGGCATCGATATACCAGTGTAGACTAGCGTATGCCTTCTCGACCCATACAGATGGGCGATGGATGATCCCATATCCATTGGTGTTTGACATCAGAGATGATATACGGGTGCTCAGTGGAGACTGGGTACACTGGACGGACTCGCCGAGAACTCCCAGATGGTATTATACCTTACGTCAAATGGCAGTTCTCTGGTGACACTGGTACGGGTTAGTCTGTAGACCCAAGATCGTCATAGAGTCTTGTGTGATTCCCACTGTGCTTTGATTTCTACCTTACTACGTCCAAGAGGGCGTGCAAAACGGTGCTTTTTGGGTACAGTCCCGAGTCACATGGAGGTAATGACCGATAGGAGGGGTTTCGTCTCTCCCGGTATTGGGGGTTGATGTTGCGCTGTGCTCGATTGGCCGTAACAGAGAAGTCCCTGGCCAGGGCTGGTTTAGAGATATACTGGTAAGTGTTACCAGTAGTTTCTCGACCCGTTATGCGCCTCATATTGGCATGACTTATCGGTTATTGGGGTCTGACGTTTACCACCCCTAGAACTGATATGCGACATATCAGACGAAGAGACCGGACTGTACGGTAGTGTCACTGTCAGGCTTTTACAGGAGTTGGAGCGGGCTTGCTTGCTGATCTTCTGATCTCTCAATAACCGGGTAGCCGTTACATCCAGCTAGTACCGCTGACTGCTTGTGGGTGCTTAATATGATCATCACCTACGGCCGGCGTATTGACGAGTCTTTCGAGTCCTACATAGAGATTGTACTGGCTCAGGCGAAACGAGATAGGAGCGCATATGTGATATGTGCGAGACGGAGAATGATGCGAGTATGTGATACCGTATTCGATTCTCACGATGGTTGTATCGATCGGTTTTATGCGATATAACGTAGTTATCGAATCAAGGGTTGAATCGATAAGTTGATACATTGAATGTTAGTCGGTTGTATGCGATATAACCGGATTATTAAGTCAAGTGTTGATTTAATAATTTAGTGTATAATTGTATATTGGATATACTAATTTACATTAACTAACATTGGTTCACTTAAGCATTTATTTTTCTCACTTGTGCACAAGTTAATATATATGTGATATATTTATTAGTGCACAAATTGTATCATGGTTGTTGATACACACTACATGGGTGTATGAGACATACACCATTATAATTATAATGGTTAGGTTTTTATAGATAAGTAATTCTAAAACAAATGGATAATGAGATCAAATGCATGAAGCTTCATGAAGCTTTTTGATGCTTTGACTTATTCCACTAGTTTTGTTTTACCTAATATATTAACTAACCTAACCACTATAATTAACAATGGTAAAGTCTTTACATGAGTTAGTATATGATACTTACTCACCATGGTTAACTAATTCTCTCTCTTGATCATTTTTCATTATCATTTGGAGCTCATCTTCTTCCTCCTTCACTTTAATTCTAGGGTTTGAAAAAGAGAGAGAACCAAAGTGAGAAAAGAAATTCTAAAGTGTACCCAATTCCTATCTCACCATCCTCTACTAGACTAGCACTTTATTTTAGGGTGTTTGCTTCACTAATCCTTTGGTTAGTGAGGTAGAAGCTTGAGTCCGTATTCCCTCGACGTAGATCATCTTCGGCATCGAAGACTTCAAGCGATCCCGTTGCAATTTCCTCATGGAGCCGTCCGAGAGTCCAGAAGTTGGTTGATCGGAGTGAAGGGACTACACCACGGAGCTTAAGAAGTGAAGGACCGATCTACAAAGGTTGTATTTCGTATTCACTTAGGGTTAAAGTGTTTAGCTTGCATAGTTTTCGCCTAATCTCTAGTTAACAATCTTGCTTACGGTTATTCGGCACGGATAAAATTTTAATCCAGCATGTTTGATGGCTTGTAGAGCTTCATTAGTGTGCCTCGTAACCCTACAGGTTTGGCTATTCTTGCATGCGTAGGCGATAGGTTTTGACCTATGCGTGATACGCGTGCCGAATTGATTTTCGTATGCCCTTTCGATTTCGAATTTGGTTTTAATGCGATACGGTGCGTTATGATATGTAAGTACCTCATATGGACTTGGAGACGACAAGCAAGCGCGTGGCGAAGTCGAAACCGCCGAGCGGGGACCAGGTGAGTAGACGTATATCTACGGGGGAAGTCGGGTGGATGGCGTTTAGCACCCCCGCAAACGTAGAATAGAAATATTACTTGTTGTCATTAGGAAGCCAGACATGACCTTAGATTCTTGGTGAGTAGGACCCTAGTAATGACCTTAGGTTGGACTAGACTGATTTAGGAAGACCTTACCAGAGGACGAATATCTTGGAGGAGATTCGTAGGTTTCAGGTAGACACACACACGCACACACAGAAACTTGACTTGGTGTATATGTGTATGTGTGCGTGTGTGTATATATATATATTTATATATAGGGTTATGTGTAGGTATATATATACACAACATGTATATGTGATATGAGGATGTCATATGATACATGGGGATGAAACAATATAACTGGGCTTGATGCCGTGATTTCTTGGCTATACTGTCGTGTTATGATGCTAGCGAATCATTAGAAAAATGAGATAATGGATATGTATACATAGACAATAATAGGTGGAGATGATTTTGAGGTACCTGAGATTCTAAAATAAAACCCGAACTGTAACCTGTGACTGAATCACGAGATGATATATGTGTGACTTGGTTACAATATCATATAGGTTTGACTTGATATGATATGATATGAGTGTGACTTAATCACGATATGATATATATGACATGATATTTCTGAGGATAAATTGATGATGTATATTTATGCTGGAAATGACATACGTTTGATGCATGCGATTACAGTACAATACCTTGATCATGACATTATTGATGATGATATTATACGAATGATGGTGTACGTAAGTGATACTTGACCTGTACCCCGATATTGGGATGCCGTACGATGGATTTTACCGTACGAGGCATAGATGTGATGATTGATCCGCACTCTTGATTCGAGGAAGCCGTACTACGTACGTGACGCTATGGAGGCTGGATCGCCGACTGTTAGAGATTTGGACTCAGACTTTAGATGGACTCTTATTTCTTATCGACTAGTTTCTTAGGTTTAGTTCCTCAGGGGGTTTGATAGATGCTAGTTTAGGCTCGAGTCATATAGTTATTGTTAGACTTGTATATTACAAATTAGTGGTTTTACACATCTGTCTTTACATTCAGACCGTAATCAACATGTTGCATGTTCATACATATGTTTCTTTAATCAGTTTGAAATTCTGCCTGTTAGGATACCAGCACTATTACCGATGACGCGCATATTCCACGCAGACTTATTGCCGGCTCACACACATCATCATCGGTAATTGCTATGTCACGTACACTTTAGAACATATTACCATTTATTGATAGAATCAGCTAGAGGCTAGATCAATATAATATTGTGATTACTCTCAAGTGTTAGTCTAGACATTGCATTTTTTACTTAGACATTTCATGCATTCACATTGTCATGTTATCATGCAGTTTTGTGGGGTTTATGCCGACACTTATCATTTGCTTACACATGATATTGGGATTTTGGATTTCTATGAGATTTCTGGATTTTTGGGGAAAACCGCAAGTATATATATAAAAACTTCTCTCTCTTCTCCTCTCTTTTTAAAATATAAGTTGCGGTTTTTTCCATGATGTATGTGTTGTCCACCATGAGATTTCATGTTTTCTGTTGGATTTCGAGACCCGATTCAAGGAGTGGATGAACCGTCTCGGGTTCATGGTGGGCCCGGTATGGTACCCCGGGGCAAGAAGGTCGAGTTGCAGACGATGAGCCTGGCAGGGGAAGACCAACTACCGGTGATGTCTGGCGCAGCGGATATCCGGAGGATACCGACCGTTGTCGTGAGATTTGATGATATGGGCCGATCCGGACTGACGGAGCCCGAGATATTAAGACTATGAGATATTGAGATTATGAGGTATTGAGACTTGAGATTTACATGTTTGTGTCGATGCTTGACATGGATTTCCGTGGATTTCATCGATGATTTTTCAGATTTCTATACAAATTTTACCAGGATAAAAGCTAATGATTTCTTATACAGAAATATCCAGATTTCAGAATTTATTGTTTTGCATTCATGGTGCATGCATACTTTCACAGGATATATGTAGGGTTCCTAGGCACCCTAATGAGGTCTCACAAGGTATCGAACATGCCATTTTCAAAAATTCTAGGTGCCGAGAGACCCGACTACGGATCGTTTGCTAGAAATCTAGGCGAAACGGAAACTAGTTAACACTTAACTATGAGAATACGGAAATACAACCTTTGTAGATCTGGTGCTCCACCTCCATAGCTCCGCAACGAAGTCGTCTCCGCTGTCCAAAAGGAATCCGGGCTCTAGAGTCGGCTTCGTCGGAGAAAAAGCGAGCTAGGTCGTCGATGTCCTTGCCGAAGATGATCTACGTCGAGGCATCGCTAAATCAAGCTCCACCTTCACCAAGCCCTAAAAACTTATGAAGGAAACACACTCTACTACTTGGAAAGAGGTAGAGGATGAAGAAATAGGAAGTGGGTAGACTTTAGAATTGGATTTCTCACTCTTTATCATCAATCACCATTGATGACCTTGCTTTCTTCACTTGAAGAAAAAATGAGGAAGAAGAAGATAATAGTTATGATAAGTTAATTAAAAATGAAATGAATAATCAAACCTTATCATAACAAGACCATGGTTAATTGTAGAGAGTTAACTCAAGTTAGATGAATGGTTAGGGTTTGTATAAGAAGACAAAATGGTTGCTATGGTCAAAGTTCATGAAGCTTCAAAGAATACAAACAAAATAGCAACCATTTTCTCATTTCCTTTTTCCTTTTTCCAAAAAGAAAAAGATTAATAAATGAATAAGGAAATCAAAACCCTAATTATCCACTTAAAACATGGTTTAATTCTTTACATTTAACCAAAATTCATGTATCATCAAACATGATACAATCTAGTGCACAAAATCATATCGCATATGTAATGCGCACATCCGAGTGAGAAAATCCATTATAAAGTGAACCGATACTAGTTAATGCAAAGTAATATATCAAATATACAATTATGCATCAAATCATTAAATCAACACTTGATTTAACTATCCGGTCATATCGTATATAACCGACTAGTATGCAATGCATCGGTTTATCGAATCAACCCTTGATTCGATAACTAGGGTATATCGCATATAACCTAATCGATACATTCATCGCGAGAATGAAATACGGTATCACATACACGCATTATTCTCGGTCCCGCACATATCTCATATGCGCTCCTATTTCGTTTCGCTTGAGCCAGGAAACCTCTGTGTAGGACTCTAAAGACTCGTCAATACGCCGGCAGCAGGTGATGATCATATCAAACACCCACAAGCCGCAAGCGGTCTGCTAAACGTAACGGCCACCCGGGTATTGAGCGATCTGAAGATCGACGAGCAAGCCCGCTCACACTCCAGTGAATCCAACCAGTAACACTACCGTATTGTCCGGTCTGATCGTCTGATATGTCGCATATCTCGCCTAGGGGTGGTAAACGTCAGACCCCAATAGCTCGATAAGTCGTGTCGATATGAGGTCTATAACTGATCGAGAAACTACTGGTAACACTTACCAGTAAATCTCAGCAACCCTGGCCAGGGATTTCCTGTTACAGCCAATCGAACACAGCGCAATATCAACTCCCTATACCGGGAGAGACGAATCCCCTCCTATCGTTCATTGCCTCCATGTGACTCGGGACTGTACCCAAAAACCACCGTTTTGCTCGCCCACTTGGACGTGGTAAGATGGAAATCAAAGCACAGTGGGAACCACACAAGACTCTATGACGATCTCGGGTCAACAGACTACTCTGTACCAGTGTCACCAGAGAACTGCCATCTGACGTGAGGTATAATACCATCTGGGAGTTCTCGGCGAGTCCTTCCAGTATACCCAGTCTCTACTGAGCACCCGTATATCATCTCTGATGTCAAACACCAATGGATATGGGATCATCCATCGCCCATCTGTATGGGTCGAGAAGGTATACGCTAGTCTACTCTGGTATATCGATGCCCCGTCTCGATACACCCACGACTAGGGACTTTGAAGGATGTACTTATGGACTACCATCTCCCCACTAGTATGATCCGCATCATAGTCCAGGTAGTCAAGTACACATCCTAAGGGCTTTACCAACATGTAACAGAGAGACAATCAATGTACACGTTAAGGTAAAGAGTAACCAGATAGCACACTATCATGTCGAGCAAGAAAGTCCTCCCTATATATGTCCCAGCATCCACTACAATATACATCCAATGTACAGTAATGGCCTCTAGGGCATACATATAACTAACAATCTCCCACTTGCACTAGGGCCATCTGTAGCAGTGGTTGTAGTATCTCATACTCAACCATCCCATAAAAGTCTCTCTCTGGGAACAGGCCTTTGTGAGTGGATCCGCTGTGTTGTCCTCTGAGTCTACTCTCCTAAACTCGATCACCCTGGAGATCAACCATCTCCATGATCAGGTGATACTGCCTTAGAATATGTCTGGATCACTGATGAGACGGACGTTCCTTGGCATAAGCCACAACTCCATTGTCACACAATGGGAGGAACTAAGTTCATCTCATGAACCAATATACACCCAAACAGCCTCTCTGGTAGCATCTTAAGTAGCGATGTATCCAGCCTTTATCGTCTAGTATGTCACGGTATCTAGTTTGGAACTCTTCCAACATACCGTCCCTTTACTGAGGGTAAAGACAATGCCTGTGACTGACACTCAGTCGTCATTATCACCCTGGAACCATTCCAGTGATTCTCCCCAGGATCGGTTGATACCGTCTCACTACATCTAGTGAGAATTCTAACATCCATTTAGATCTATCTCATAGATCCAAAACCCAGGATTTAGTAGATATCATTTTGATCCTATTGGATAATCCTTGTGATAAGCGGAGATCGACCGAGCGTAGCATAGGAAACTCCTTCCCTATCAAGAGTATGTCATCCACGTACTCTACGAGGATCGTCACCATACTCCCTACTATCTTTTTGTTTATACAAGGTTCATCTACCATTTTGATGATGTCAAACTCTTTGACTAATCCATCAAAACAGATGTTCCAACTCCGCGATGCCTGCTTTAATCCTATAAAGCATCTTGCACACGTTTCCGCTGCTCCCACTGTCTACGAAGCCCTCTGGCTGTATACTTATAGACGCACTCTTCTAAAACATCATTTAGAAAAGCAGTCATGACACCCAACCACCAGATATCGTAGTCATGGTATGTAGCCGTGACAAGTAGGATCAGGATGGACTTAAGCATAGCTACTTGAAAAGGTTTCATCATTAACCACACCTGGTCAATGATGCAAACTTTTAACAAGTCTAGCTTTGAAAGTCTCAACTTTTCCATCTACACCAAGTAATCTTCTCAATATATACTTGCTCCTGATGGGGATTTAACCCTTCAGATATAGCAACCAAAGTCCATACTTCGTTGGTGTATAAGGATTCCATCTCAGATCGATAAACATCCAGCCATTCTTACAGAGTCTCACTCCTGATGGCCAGCTCGAAACTAGTTGGGTCATCATCTCATGATGTAATCCTCGCTCCCACTGTCATAGAGAAACAGAAGTATCTCTCAGGTGGGTGAGGAACCCTACTAGATCGGCGGAGAGGCTGAGGTTCGTTGGAATCTACTGAATCCTTTGGTTCTATCAAATCATCTGCTGTAGTTTGTATAGCTGGAACCTTTCCAGTTCTACATTACAGGCCTTGCCTCGAGCTTGTCCGGATTTTGCTTTTAGACATAGGCCGGGCAACCCCAAATCTTAACTAACTTAAGATATGGGCTCTTCCCTTTCCATATCACATATGAAATGGTAGGCAACTAATTTGATTCGAACCCTATTCAATAGGTATGCAGCTTCTCAAGTGCATAACTCCCTAAAGGAAATAGGTGACTCAGTAATACTCATCATAGAGCACACCATATCATATAGGGTGTGATTGCTCCGCCCCGATATACCATCGTGCCATGGTGTATACAGAGGAGTAATGCTGAGAGAGAATCTCATTCTCCTTTAGAAAAGTCCAGGAATTCCGTGCTCAAGTATTCTCCTCCTTGATCTCATCAAAGGACATAATACTTATACCCGTGTTTTGGTTCTCTACTTCTAAATCATATTCTGTGAATATCTCAAAAGGTTCGGACTCATGTTTCAACATAAACATATGACTGAATCTTGAGAGATTATCAGAGAATGTAATGAAGTACAAAGAACCGGTTTTGGTATGTGTAGACAGGGGACCTACATACATCAACATGTATCATCCCAAGAGTTCAGTAACTCTTTCTCTGTTTCCAATAAATAGAGCTATGGTCATCTAATCTTTGTGACATGACTGGCAAGTTTCACAAGATGTAAATTCAAACAGATTTAAATATGCATCTATGTGTAACTTCAGCTAGTCGGATCGCATTGATATGACCCAGTCTACAATACCTCAAGAAGGAATCATTCATTTCTGAATTCTTCCTCTTGTGTGTGTTCCGTATACTAAGAACTGTAGTTTGATTTAGAACGTTAATGCTTTTAGATAACGTGCCTGAACCGATCAACTTTTGATATAGGAAATGTTCAAAATATTATCCAACAATACAAAATTTTATCATTTCTTTACTACTAAAGAGACTGATATGATTTTGTATATCAGGTTCGGTATCTAATAACATTCGTTCAGAATCAATGTATTGTAATACAGGGTGACAGTGACCAACAGACTTGGCTGCAACTCTTGCCCCGTTTTCAGCCTCATGAAACTTATCACCCGTTCTCAGTTCTCTACCTATCTGTAGCCCTATGTAACAGATTACATATCTGGAATCCTGATCCGGTATCATATACCTAGGAGTAAAGGATACTGAGAAACAGCTCTGTATATGAACAAACCCGAAGATGATGCATCAGCATGCACTCTCTTCGTTTGGGCGGCATGGGAATTCTGGTATTCCCCAATTTCCTGCTCTGTCTTATAATAATTATAAGTTGGAGCGGGACTAACGTTCCCCAGCTCAGTATAACAAGCGGGTTCGGTCAAATATCCGTATTATTATCTTGATTAAGGCGTGATATGGTCGCTACCTGGAGAGAGAGAGAAGAAAACACTCAGCGTGCGCTCTGTCAAGAATAGATTGGTTATTATTTTATCTAATCAGGATGGCTCCCACTGCTTTTTATCAAATCTTCCTTCAAACCCTAAAAGGAAAAACTAGCCGGGATTAATTACACACTACAAGTTCGCCAATCTTTCAGCCAGGCCAGTGTCGGTACTTTGAGGGAGGTCCCCCGTGCTTTCGCACGAACCTAATTACTGTAAACCTCGTTTTCCCAGAGGCGTAACCCCGTTGACACCTTTCTAGACACCTACTTGATCGGCTAATTGTAATGTATAAAACTCTCCCAGGAGTAACTCTTACTCGCAGCGGGTATCGGGATCCAACTATCTCATAGAAGGTATGCAATCTCATTGGAAATTTCAACACTTGAAATTCCCGATAATATTTTTCCCCTAGCAGCTATATGACCTTAACATAGTCAACAAATCATAAGTGCTAGTCAAGTTCAACCCGTCATTTCCCGATTGAATTAAACCCACCCGCACGACCCTTAACATAGTCAACAAAGTCGCACGACTACCCTAATCCAATCACATCATATGCTTATGCAGATAAGCACTAATTAGCTACCGCACACTACGCCTTAACATAGTCAACAAACGTAGCACGAATACTAACCAGTACTTATCTGAAATGACGGAGGGCTACGACAGGTTTTTCTGAAAACCTATTGCGTAATGAACTTGATATCGTTGCAGAATCAAATGATTTTGAAATGGAGTGCTTTTGAGGCTTTTCTAGTTTTGCTAAAGGAGTCACTCCAGGTGAAGGGATCATCGGTCCTTTCCTCGTCGAATGAGGTGCGAGATATATCACATATATCACTGTGCAAAGCAAAAACACTTAAAAGCAATCAAAAGACAAACCGAGTGTGTAGCATCTGCCAGTTATTTCTAAAGGAGTCACTCCCGGTGAAGGGATCTCGGTCCTTTCCTCATCGAATAAGGTGCAGGATATATCACATATACCGCTGTGCAAAGCAAAAACTGTAGCTACCTGTTTTATTTTGAAATTCGATTCTACAACATCTTAGGTTTCTTTTATTTCATTAATCATATTAATGAAGTCCCATCATTTAAATACCTAAACATCACAGATAAATACGACGTATACTTATGCCATCCGCATTCGCCTCGATGTCCCCTCGTGCACCGTTAGGTTAGGTAACTAACGGCAGAGCGGAGCAGGGCTAGCGCGGGTGTAAAACATAAGTAACGCCTATATAATATATCATATATACTATATACTGTATCCATCACAGAAACATCACATGATCACATCACAGATATCGCAGCAGAAGAATCATATGAAATATTGGATATACTAGGACGTCCGTGTTTTCAATACGAGCCAGTATAAAACACGGATTCCACGGTCGTTATGAATAGCCAAACCCACACCCCTAGACCCCTACGAGAGCGGCAAGCAACCCTACCAATTCTGGAGTTAGGAGACCCGGACTCGACTCCTCGAGTTGGTCTCCCACTGGACCCCAGAACCCGGTTACTTGTGCTCTCCTCCTTGGGTCTATCCTAGTGCGGAAAAGTAAATAATATACAAAGGGTGACAACTTCCGCAACCTGGAAGTGCCCCAATAAAAGAATATTACATACAAGTTTTTACATGAATGAAAATGAAAAACACTCATCTCACATAAAAACCCCCGGCTATTCAAACACGACGATCCAATATAACATATCCAGTAACACATAACATCACATGTCATCAACGTAAGTAAATATGCGCATCCCAATTGTCGTTGACATATAGCAACGAAACCGGCGATATCACATATTACACTTACGGTCACAGAAAAGAAAGTGTAAAACTACAACAGTTGGAATCCGCAACCACCTCAGACATCGCATGCCTGACCAAATGAATTACTTAGACATCACATGCCTAACAATTATAAACCCCGCATTTTAGTCTCAAACTCGAAAACACTTTTCAATATCAAGTCGGGCAATTCCACAAGATTCCCAACATCCTGATCGAATACTCGTCGCAAACTTCAGTAGACGGCTGCACCCCCGATACCGTCGACGAAGTGCACCAAGGCAGAACACCGCTGCCGCGAGCACCCGTACGGATGCTTTCAGCGACGGGGTTCTCCTACAGTCACTTGGTCGGGGCAATGGGGTGAGGCTGTCTATTAAGTTTACCCGGCGAGTATCCGCGTACGCTACGTGATTGCGACGGACTTTTGATCGCATCAAAATTCCGTGGCAACCGATCAAGTGAGACTAAAGTTCTATGTTTATAACATTCATTTAGTTATCTCATAACTTTTTGTGAATTCCAATTATTGTATCCCATTCCGGATAAATAGAAAATGTCAAACTTTCCGATCGAACAATCGAACACCCAAGTTTTCCGATACAGATCAACACATGAAATAAATCTAATAACATTCAGTTCGTGCCTCAGTACCAACGGTCCAGCCGTGGAAGGGTCAAGCCAACGCCTCACATGTGGCACGCCGTACTGCCTCAAACCCGAAGGTTCAAAGGGCAGTTCAAGACGGTCACATAATCGAGTTAAGGTTTGTTGTCTTCTAGAGGGTCCATCGCGTTACTTGCACTACTTAGAACGTCGTTAAACTACGGAAAAATCCAACACTTGGAAATTTCCCGACAAGGGAAAAATTGGGTATTTATATCCGGTCGAACTTTTTAACATATTCTAAAATTTATCCGGAAAGCCAAATAGACAAAATTTGATACCCCGATCGAAACACCGAATCCCCAAACCAACTCCAGAAAATTCAACTCTTGAATAAAATATAAAAATTTCCAGAAGACTCAGCACTCTGAGACAAGAATTACTGTGCTATCCACGTGGTGTAAATCTACAGTGTGGCCGCGGAAGCGCCGCTAATGCTATGGTGGGGGCCGCGGTTCCGCGCTTCCTTAGTGGATTTATCATCACGTGCTTCACAGTAACTCATACAATTCCCTGCTGAATTTTTTGGCAATTTTTAATCTGGAAAAATCACAGTTTTTAGAAAAAGGACAGAGAGCAATTTTGGGTTTGTGTTTTCGGTTCGATCGGACTTCAAATTCCGTCTGGACTTCGCCTAAGGCTCTAGCTAAGCTCTGATACCACTGTAGGGTTCCTAGGCACCCTAATGAGGTCTCACAAGGCATCGAACATGCCATTTTCAAAAATTCTAGGTGCCGAGAGACCCGACTACGGATCGTTTGCTAGAAATCTAGGCGAAACGGAAACTAGTTAACACTTAACTATGAGATTACGGAAATACAACCTTTGTAGATCCGGTGCTCCACCTCCATAGCTCTGCAACGAAGTCGTCTCCGCTGTCCAAAAGGAATCCGGGCTCTAGAGTCGGCTTCGTCGGAGAAAAAGCGAGCTAGGTCGTCGATGTCCATGCCGAAGATGATCTACGTCGAGGCATCGCTAAATCAAGCTCCACCTTCACCAAGCCCTAAAAACTTGTGAAGGAAACACACTCTACTACTTGGCAAGAGGTATAGGATGAAGAAATAGGAAGTGGGTAGACTTTAGAATTGGATTTCTCACTCTTTATCATCAATCACCATTGATGACCTTGCTTTCTTCACTTGAAGAAAAAATGAGGAAGAAGAAGATAATAGTTATGATAAGTTAATTAAAAATGAAATGAATAATCAAACCTTATCATAACAAGACCATGGTTAATTGTAGAGAGTTAACTCAAGTTAGATGAATGGTTAGGGTTTGTATAAGAAGACAAAATGGTTGCTATGGTCAAAGTTCATGAAGCTTCAAAGAATACAAACAAAATAGCAACCATTTTCTCATTTCCTTTTTCCTTTTTCCAAAAAGAAAAAGATTAATAAATGAATAAGGAAATCAAAACCCTAATTATCCACTTAAAACATGGTTTAATTCTTTACATTTAACCAAAATTCATGTATCATCAAACATGATACAATCTAGTGCACAAAATCATATCGCATATGTAATGCGCACATCCGAGTGAGAAAATCCATTATAAAGTGAACCGATACTAGTTAATGAAAAGTAATATATCAAATATATAATTATGCATCAAATCATTAAATCAACACTTGATTTAACGATCCGGTCATATCGTATATAACCGACTAGTATGCAATGCATCGGTTTATCGAATCAACCCTTGATTCGATAACTAGGGTATATCGCATATAACCTAATCGATACATTCATCGCGAGAATGAAATACGGTATCACATACACGCATTATTCTCGGTCCCGCACATATCTCATATGCGCTCCTATTTCGTTTCGCTTGAGCCAGGAAACCTCTGTGTAGGACTCTAAAGACTCGTCAATACGCCGGCAGCAGGTGATGATCATATCAAACACCCACAAGCCGCAAGCGGTCTGCTAAACGTAACGGCCACCCGGGTATTGAGCGATCTGAAGATCGACGAGCAAGCCCGCTCACACTCCAGTGAATCCAACCAGTAACACTACCGTGCAGTCCGGTCTGATCGTCTGATATGTCGCATATCTCGCCTAGGGGTGGTAAACGTCAGACCCCAATAGCTCGATAAGTCGTGTCGATATGAGGTCTATAACTGATCGAGAAACTACTGGTAACACTTACCAGTAAATCTCAGCAACCCTGGCCAGGGATTTCCTGTTACAGCCAATCGAACACAGCGCAACATCAACTCCCTATACCGGGAGAGACGAATCCCCTCCTATCGTTCATTGCCTCCATGTGACTCGGGACTGTACCCAAAAACCACCGTTTTGCACGCCCTCTTGGACGTGGTAAGATGGAAATCAAAACACAGTGGGAACCACACAAGACTCTATGACGATCTCGGGTCAACAGACTACTCTGTACCAGTGTCACCAGAGAACTGCCATCTGACGTGAGGTATAATACCATCTGGGAGTTCTCGGCGAGTCCGTCCAGTGTACCCAGTCTCCACTGAGCACCCGTATATCATCTCTGATGTCAAACACCAATGGATATGGGATCATCCATCTCCCATCTGTATGGGTCGAGAAGGTATACGCTAGTCTACTCTGGTATATCGATGCCCCGTCTCGATACACCCCACGACTAGGGACTTTGAAGGATGTACTTACGGACTACCATGTCCCCACTAGTATGATCCGCATCATAGTCCAGGTAGTCAAGTACACATCCTAAGGACTTTACCAACATGTAACAGAGAGACAATCAATGTACACGTTAAGGTAAAGAGTAACCAGATAGCACACTATCATGTCGAGCAAGAAAGTCCTCCCTATACATGTCCCAGCATCCACTACAATATACATCCAATGTACAGTAATGGCCTCTAGGGCATACATATAACTAACAATATATTACTATTTGAGGCACTGACACGAGCTCGGAGCATTTGCACTTTCACGTAGTTTATTACCATACCGTTACTAGATGACTAGTAAAATATTAGTATATTATTATGACCTAGGATAGCGTCGTGCATTCGATTTCTTTTCGCATATATTTTCTACTCATGAGTTGGCAACTCACCCCCGTTGTGCCAAATTTTATTACAGGTTCAATGTACAGGTTCATTGGCAGCTTGCTGGCATATCTTTTCATTCAGGGTGATTTGCACGGTAAGTTGGTTCACTTATTTCAGGACCGCCGTTGTACTTTTATTATTTCACCTATATCTAGTAAGCTCCATCAACCAAACTTATATTACTTGATAAGTTTAAGGGACCAGTTATTTATTTCGACCTTAGAGCCGCGCATGTATTATTCTGGTTTGTTGGATTTGTTTTCTTTTGAGTTTTGAGCCTCGCCCTTTGGCGTTGTATATTATTGTGCTTGGTGTGGTTGTTTCCGCCTGTTGGCGTAGAGCTAGCTCCCGCTTGGGGATGCCATTTTATCGTTTATTTATATTATACTTGTTTATACCCGTTTGGGGCCAATTTTTACAAAGGAGACTCTGCCGAAATTTTTGAGAAATTTGATGTTGCTTTTTTTTAAACTTGTTTTCCTATATGTTTTCCCTTACTTCTTCTTTTATATGGTTTAGATTTCTGGGCTTCGGCTTACTTAGATTACGTTGCACCTCTAGACGCTTCGTAATTTGAGTGCCGGTCACGTTCCGTACTTTCGGGTCGTGACAGAAGCATCGTATCGTAAGTATGCTACAGAACAAACGCACGGTACGTTACTCTAGTTGAGTTACCTACTGTATCAACCAAGGTCAACCTACGTAACGAATGTTCGGGTCTAATACCTCCTCAGTCAAGTCTAAGTTCTGTAAGATCAAGCCTATGTTACGAAATATATGCCCTAGACTCCGTATAATCAAACCAAGACTCGAATAAAGATTAACCTTAATGCTCTGATACCAATTTTGTCATGACCCGAAAATGGTATGTGACCAGCACTTGAATCACATGAAATCTATAGGATCCCATTGTAACCTAAGTAAGCCGAAAACCAAGAATTTAAACCATTTTAAGAAAATAGTGGAAGTGAAGTTTTGAAAAAGGGTATCGATGAAATCAAGTTCGTTCTATTCAAGTATAAGTAAAATTCGTTTGAAATGCAAGTGGATTATATACTATAATTTGAAAAAATTTTCATCAGTTGAAATTCGGGCAGCACTTCCTTTATAAATTTTGATCAAAATCAGTACATAATTATATAATGTTGGCACACTAAGTGGGAGCTAGCACTTCGCCAATCAGCGGAAATACAACCATGCAAGTAAGTATACGACGTCCAAGGCGAAGATCAACTCAAAAAAGAAAGTAAAGAAAACCAAAACATCATCGAACTCAAGTATAAAGATTATATACAATTCTCACTTTAAGTCCAAAAGAATATACAAGTCTCTGGTTTTTAAGTCCACAATATGCATAGTCCGGTTGATGGAACTCTTAACTAGATTATAAAGAATAAAATATACAATGGTGGTTACGATTTATAGTGTAACCCACCTACCAAGCTAATCACCCTAAAGAAGAACATGTCAGCAAGTCGCTACTGATCCGAGCGGTTGGTCCTGCAAGAAAACTATGGCATAATGAGAGTGAGTTTCCAACTCGTGAGTAATAGATATCATCAGGTAGAAATCGAATGTATAACGATCTTCATAGGTCATACTATAATAATAATAATAATATTAATATTAATATCATACCGTGTGGTATTGAAATGAACGTGTATATATGTATATATATATCAATATAATATTGTGCCAGTATCAATATATGGTAACATGTCATCCAACATTTATATATATGTATTATCCGATGAGAGTCCATCAATGACACTCGAAATCATCATAAAATCCTGAGTGTCAAGTATCGACCCTAGAAATCATCATAAATCCTGTGTCTAGCATCGACACGTAAATCCTCATAGCTCAGGCGCCGTCTCATCGGATCGGCCCTCATACCTCAGGCACCGTCTTATCAGATCGGCTCTGATATCCATTTGTCTCATACCACATCGGTCGGTATCCTCAGGATATCCGCCGAGTCTAATACTGTCACCGGTAGGTTTTGTTCCTTAACCAGGCTCAACTCCTTTCTATACGATCTTCTTGCCCCGGGGTACCATACCGGGTCTACCATGTATCCGCAATCGGTTTCTCCCCCTGTTTCGATTCGGACAATCATCTTAGCTCAGAACTGAGAAATCTCATGCTGGACGTCGAAATATCATGTCAAGAGAAAACCGCATTTTTAAAACATTCACAAGTTTTTAAATAATATCTGCAGTTTCTCAAATCCAGAATTCTCATGAAAATAGAATCTCATAAGAATATATCAATAATGAAATAATATGTACAGGCACAGAACAATTCTGTAATGCATAGCAAGTGTGTTCATATAAACGTGTCATATAGCAATATAAAAGAAAGTGCTAATATAATCTAACATGCTAACAGGTATAGTGTGATGCGGCAGCATAGCGAGTTCTATCTGTGTATGTGGCATGGCAATTACCGATGATGTGTGTATGAGCATATGAGTATGTGCACGTGAAACATGTAAATCATCGGTAATAGTGCATGTGTCCTAATACAAGGTCAAGTAAAACTAAAGTATAAACGCGATATACATCATAAAAGATCAGAGCGCGAGCATATGCAGAAATAAGAAATTGAAATGCCAGCATAAACGGAATAAAGAAATCCTAACGTGAACCAATATAAAAATATGAAACTACGTATGAGCCATACAGTTATAGTTTAAAATAATACGAAACGTTGTTTTAGAAAATAATGGGCTATGATATTTCTGAAGAAGATACCATTTGAAAAGTTGTAGCGTCCCTTCGAAGTTATCATTTAAAAATTCATAACGATTCGTTAGTTTTGAAAGTAGGTAAGGCTCTAAACATATTATAATATCTACTTTAATGATTTTAAACAAGATTTCTTGAGTCGATATAAATATCGGCGATCCATCCTCATCATATCACATACGGAATATCCATCATACGGTATCATCAAATCAATAGTACGGATCTATAGTCACATCCATCATCTCATCTCATCACATATCATTTCATGTCATATCGTATCGTATCATATCATATCACTTTGGATCATCATATCATATCATGACATTATATCGAATCATATCCTTATATGCGTGTGTATGTACGAATAACCTACTTGCAAGAAAAATAGAACTAGAGATATATCTCATCTCGGAAGTCTACGCGTTTGTATCTATAATCGAATCCATAACCATGTTAATGATATATGCCCTAGTGGCCATTATTGTATCATACTGGTTTGTATATTACTTAATAGAAGAATGAGATTTACACAGATATAGTAACAGTCTTGCTCAAAATGGTAGTATGCTACCTGGTTTGTTTCTACCTCAATATGTGCATGTGTTTCTTTTAGCATATCGCTTAAACATATTAGTAGAGCCCTTAGGATCTTTGCTTGATTACCAGCGTTGCGATGGCAGTCACACTAGTGGGGGCTAGGTAGTCCATAAGCACATCCTTATACAGGTCCCTAGTCGTAGGATTATCGAGACGGGGCATCGATACTCCATAGTGGACTCGTGTATACGCTTCTCATCCCAGCAGGGGAGATAGTCTATCCCACAGCCGTTAGTACGTCGTACTGGAGATAGTATACAGATGCTTATTGGGTTATGAGTACACTGGACAGGACTCGTCAGGAACTGCTGGTGGGTATTATACCTATCGTCGGGTAGCAGTTCCCAGGTGACATGAGTACAGCATAGTCTGTTGACTTTACACTTCTACTTCGCCTCGAGTGTGTTCCAACTGTACATTGATTACTACCCTACCATCGCTCAAAAGAGCCGTGCAAACAGGTAGTAGTTGGGTGAAGTCCCGAAGCACTTGGAGGAAGTGGCGGTTAGATAGAATTTGTCTCTCCCAGTATTGGGGGTTGATATCGCACTGTGTTCAGAAGGCCATTACACAAAGTCCTTGACCAAGGCAAGCGAAATTTACTGGTAGTTGCTCCAGTAGTTTCTCAGAGTGTTTTGGGCTACTCTCCGACACGATTTATTGCACTATTAGGGGTCTGATGATTACTGCCCCCCAGTCCTGATATGCGATACTCTTAGACGAACAGACCGGACTGTACGGAGATTGTCACTGATTGGCTCAGTAGGAGTTCGGATGTGTTTTCTCATCGGTCTTCTTATCGACATATACCCGGGGGCCATTACGTGCAGCTTGTACCGCTTGCGGCCTGTGGTTAAACCCACTATGAGCGTAGCGTCGAGTCTTTAGAGTCCCACACAGAGGGTTTCCCTGCATCGAGCAAAATATGTAGAGGTCGTATGGTTTTACGACAGGGTTCGATCACGTACGTGTACTTGTACACGAATGATGATTCGAACAGATAATACTAGTGGGCTTTGGTTTAAGCCGGATCCTAGTATTATACTGATGGATTATTTTCGTCTCTTTTGTATTCGTATATTTCAGAATATAGATACGGGTATGTATATACGGATAAGAGGCATTTTTGTAAATTGTTCAAAGATGCTTCTAAAAAAGACACCTCATAATTTCTATTTATGATTTTAGTTTAAATGATTATTCATTTTTGAGGTGGAGGAAATGAGGTGTATTTTGCATAAATTTGAGCATGGCTTTTGGTGACACTTGTAGGGTTTTCAACCCATGACCCACCAAATTGAATATGAACCTTATTTCATTTCCTAATATGTTTTATTCATGTGAGAGAATGGTATGGTTCAGATTTGAGAAAATAGAGCTCATGCTTTTTCTTATGCAAACTTCTTCACTAGATTTTTCCTCAAGTATTCTTCTTCTACCTCAAGCCATTCTTGCCTCATGAGCTGAGAATTCTATGGCTATGAGAGGCAAATCATTCCATATATATTCTCTACATCGTCTACGACATCTAGTTTAGCGAACTAGGTGCCCTAGTTACTTTATTTGAGGTGGGAGCTCGATCTAAAGACTCTTGGGTGGATCGTCTTTGACATGTGAAGATCGACGAGGAGGCCCGATCCAAACGATCCATGAAGCCTATGACAAGGTGAAGGACAGTAACAAGAAAACCCGAAGGACATGAATTCATGATGTATAAATTTCTTTCCGAGTAGTTAACCTCTTGCAAGTTTGCTTGTTAGGGTTTAGCAACGATCCTGGAGTTCAAGTCGGTGTTGCGATCTTTGTAAAATTCGTTTTTTAAATATTCCGCCTCCCTGCGGACCCGCGGGGTGCTCGAGATAGACTTACAGTGGTATCAAAGTCTACTTAACCCTTTACTAGCTTGTTAGCAAGTGTTAGAACTTCGATCATCGGAAAAATGGGAAAACGAAACACCAATACCCTAACTTTCTGTCGATTTTTAAAAGTGCCAGAAAAATTATTTCAGATGTACTAAAATTAAGTGCAGGGTGTTCTAAGATGGAAGAAGAAAAATGAGCCCCTGAATCGCCAAGACGGCCGTGGAAGCGCGGCAGATCTGTGAGTTTTGCGGCAGATCCACGGCCGAGTCGATGCCGATTCAGTTGATTTTTCTTCTGTTATTTCTTGTTTTTGGTGTTTTCTTTTCTGGAATATTTGGTTTCTACCCAATGTTTTTTGGTGTGCTAGTTTGCACTTAGGGTAGACATGGAAAATATATTTCGATCAAAATTCTAAATGTTCTTGGCTAACCGGATTTTCTGTATTGTTATATGTGTTTTTAAACTTCATCTAATTTCTATATGTCGGTTAGTTTGAGGTTGCACATATCGGTTGGTTTGTGTATATGAACATTATTGGATTGTCGATGATGAATAGCCGGGAATGTAAGAAGAGAGTTGTTTTTCTTTCATTCGATGTAAATTATAATTTGATGTAATATTATTTTGCGGGGCACATCCGGGTTGAGATTATAACCACCGTTGTATTATTTCTTTTTACTGTTTTCTGCTCCTAAGATAGACCCAAGGTGGGGTGCACAAACTACCGGGTTCTTTGAAGTACCGAGTGGCCTACTCACTTTGTTGAGGGAGGTTGCTTCACTTTGGGAATTTGGCGGGTGGTTTGCCGCATCCGTAAGGATCTGGGGTGGGGTTTGGCTATAATCACGACCGTGGAATCCGTCTTTCATTATAAGCTTAAACGAAATGCGGTATTCTTAGTATATCCAATATGTTCATCTTTGATCAGGAATGCCTATTATTGCATGAGATGGATGATTATTATATATATGATATATAGTAAACGTTGCTTATCTTTTGTATCCAAGCTAGTCCAACCCCCGCTCTGGCGTTAGTTAAGTAAGCTAACGGTGTAAGATGGGGCTCAGTGGCGAATGCCGATGGCATAAGTGTACGTCATATTTTCGTTTCTCTCTATAATGATAGGTGTAAATGATGGGACTGCATTATTATTGCAAAGCAAACAAACTAAAGTTGAATCGTTGGAACAAATTTTAAAACCAATCGATTTTTTTTCAAATCAGCAGACTTTTAAATGCGGAGCTTAAAACACTCCTTTTAAATCAAGTTCATTACGTTCACGGTTTCACCAAAACCAGCCATAGCCCTCCGTCATTTCATATGAATATTCAGTAGTATTCAAGCTATGTTTGTTGACCTTCAACAAGGCATAGTGATTGGTAGTTGCTGGGTATTCATATGTAGCTTAGATAGATGCGTTGGTTTGGGACAGTTTTATTACTTTGTTGGCCTTTGTTAAGGGTATTTATGGGTGGGTTCAAATTAACCTGGACAATGATGGGTATAACTTAACATGTGATTTATAATTTGTTGGCCTTCGTCAAGGTCATAAGAGCATGGGGAAAAAATCCACATCGGGAGTTTCTAAAGAAACTGAAACTTGCTAGTGCTGCATACCATTTGGAGTGTGATAATGTTAGTAGGATTCCTTCAGGATTATCACACAATGATATTTGGATCCCGATCTTACTGTGAGTATCTGTTACTCGTCGGGAGATTTCTACACTAACACAATCAATTCTATAAACCAAGTAGGTGTCTAGAACGGTGTTAGCGGGGCTATGCCTCCAGGGAAAATAGGTTATGTAATTAAGGAATTTCGCGAAAGCGTTACAAAACCTCCCTCAAAGTACCAACACCAGCCTGGGTGAAAGGTTAAGCAATTATTGTATGGTGAGATTAAATCCTGACTAATTAATCTTTTATGGTTCGAGAAAGGATTCGAGAAACAGTGGGAGCCATCCTGTTTAGATAAACTAAAACCATTCTAAACTTGCAAGAGTATCATGCTGAGTGTTTCTTCTCTCTCTCTTACATGCAGCGACCAGGTGACCAGACATAGGTTACAATTAGATAATATCTATGACTGAGTTTTACTATATTGAATGGCAAAGATTTGTCTAGATGTCCATTCCCTATGACAAGCTGGACCACCTTCTTACTACTAAAACCTCTACCGTCCCAGGTTGAGATTCCACCGTCGCAGATGATATCCGTAAGATAGGGGAAAAAGACTGTGTGAATGCCAAGTTCCTTGTGTTGGCCTCAGTTGATGGTGTATACCAAAGACAGCACAAGAATATGGACTTAGTTTCTATCTTCCTCCATAAAAAGATTTATATGGAGAGCAATCTCATATCTCAAGATATGAGACCTCGAATGAATTTCTTCAAGCGAGGTTGGCTGTCGGGTCATCTGTAGGGGACCACGTCCCAACAATGATCAGCTGTATTAAAACAGCTCACGGACCTGGAGACCACGTTGGAGAACGAGTTATATGCTGACTTAATTCTACTGCCCCTACCTTCTACTTATGCCCAGGGGAAGAAAGTAATACTTCCAGTTGAGGGCACCCTGAAGGAAACTAGGGAGACACCTGCTCTTCTTATTGGGGAATCTTCATCTTCGGGATCCAAGGCGAAAGCCAAGGATGAGAAGAAGAAGACCTCCACAAAGCCGAAAGGTGGTATCTGTAACGTAGAGGGAAAGAGAAGGGCAAAAGTTCCAGGGCTAACAGTAGAGAAGGAGTGATGTTCCTATTGGCAGGAGAAAGAGCATTGGCAGATGGAATGTAGGGCTTGGAAAGCGAGAATCCAAGATCCAAAGCATGTTGTGGTTTCGACTTCGGGTGTGTTTGTGGTTTAAAACCATCTGTCAATTAACTCTATTTCCTAGGTACAAGATACCGGATCAGGATCTCATTTCTGTAATTCTTTACAGGCTTTGAGAAACCGTAGAGTTATTAAGGTGGGTGATATGACTCTCAGGGTTGTTAATAGAATTAGCGTGGACGCTGTATCCGTAAGAGTATATCACCTAGGATTGAAAAGTGGGCATATATTGATTTTACGTAAATGTTTGTGTGTACCTAGTTTAGCTTGTAAGCGATGTGGTACACATCTACCTTAATCAAAGTTGATTAGGTCAGGACACTAGACGATGGTATATACGTATTAATTCAAGCTCAGGTTTTCAATGTCCAGAACACACTTAAAAGAAAGTCTCCGGAATTAAATATGGCTTTCTTATGGTACTGTAGACAGGGTCACATCAATGAAACACGGTTGACGTAGTTATATAGAGAGGGTTATTTGGATTCGTTCGAATATAAGTCTTATGCAACTTGTCAATCATGTCTCATAGGAAAGATGACAAAGACTCCGTTCACTAGGCATGGAGTAAGAGCGAGCGAGCTCTTGGGACTCATACACAGCAACGTGTGTGGTCCATTGTTTACACATGCACGAAGTGGTTATTCCTATTTCATTACTTTTACGGATGAATTCTCTAGGTATGGACATGTTTTCTTGTTGAAACATAGATCCAAGGCCTTTAAGAAATTACAAGAATATAAGAATGAAGTGGAAAAACAAATCGGCATAAGTATCAAGACACTGAGATCTGATCGATGTGGTGAATACCTAAATGCCAAGTTCCTGCATTACATAAAAGAGAATGGAATTCTCTCTCAGCTTACTCCTCCATACACACTACAACTCAACAGTGTATCGGAAAGGCAGAACAGAACCCTATAGGATATGGTATGTTCCATGATGAGTAACGCTGAGTTGCCGCGATCCTTCTGAGGTTATTTACTAGAATCAGCTGCATATCTTTTGAATAAGGTTCCTACCAAGGCTGTGCATACCACACCATATCAGATGTGGAGTGGGAAGAAACCTTATCTTCAGTACCTGAAGATATAGTGATGTCCAGCTAATATGAAAAAGCAGCATGCAGACAAGTTCGAGGCATGCTCAGTACTGTGTTAGGTTTGTGAGATACCAAAAGAACTCCAGGGGTATCTTTTCTATTACGCAGAGAAACAAAAGGTTTTTGTTTCTCATCATGCCCACATTTTAGAAAAATTTTTTTTAGAAGAGGGATAGTGGGGGCGCAATAGAACTGGATGAAAATCCAGAACTACAAACTATTACTGAAAGCATGGTAGAACCAGAGCTTTTCAGAAGAACTGGACATCTCGTGCTCCACAACTCAGGAGTAGTAGGCGGTCTCATCCCCCCGATAGATACTACGGTTTTCTCATAAACAGGGATAGGGAAGCATCATTGTATATGATGACCCAGCTAGCTTCCGGAAAGCCATTTAGAGCAGAGACTCGGTAAAATGGCTGGATGCATCGCGGACCGAAATGGAGTCCATCTAACACTAACAAAGTATGCACTTTGAACATTGCTTCAGACGGGGTAAAACCCGTAGGCTGCAAATGGATCTTCAGAAAGAAGATTGGTGTAGATGGACAGGTTGAAACCTAAAAGGCTAGAGTTGTTGCAAAAGTTTTTCGTCAAAGACTTGGTTTGGACTATGATGAAACCTTTTCTCCAGTGGCTATGCTCAAATCCATTCGGATCTTTCTTGCCATTTCTACCTTCCATGATTGTAAGTTTTGGCAGATGGACGTATAGACAGCTTTCCTAAATTAATATTTGGAAGAGTGCGTCTGATTGGTAAAGTTATTCTGTGTTTAAATTTACCGTAATCAAGACGGTGTCGCTTGGTAGCTAGCTGTTTGAGTACGGGTCGATCCACAGGGAGAAGGAATCATTTTCTTTATGTTCTAATGAGTTAAGTCCAAAAAATTTGTGGTTTTGTTTTAGATCTATGAATGAGAATAAGTTGATAAAAAAGCTTCCTAGGGTTAGGATTAGGTCAGTTAGAAATAGGGATCTTCTCGCTTCTTTCAATACCTTAGTTGTGAAAAAAGGTGTTAGGGTAATCGGCAACAACAAGAATTAGCACGACTAGGAAGAAACTTAGTTTCTTCCTTTTGGGCCTTGTCCGTCCGTTCTTGGCTCTTAGCCCTAACCTTTGGAACCGGTCTAACTAGGGAATCACCGCTATCATGTAGGATAGGGTGCTGTAGTGAGCGGATTATGGTTGATTTAAAGGGAGTCCGTATTAAAATTATTTGGGAAAAGAAAGGAGTGAGAGAGATTTCCTTCTCTCAAACCTTCCCTATCCTACCCCTAACAAGTGAGGAATTACTCACTCATTAGGAAGATAAACAATAAAATTCATTTTTTATATTTTAACTGATGACCTAATTTTCAGATAAATAGAGAACAAATAAAAGTGCAGATAATAAATTGCAGATAAGAAGAATGCGAGATAAAATAAAATAAAAGACTTACTTTATTGATGACCTCTCAAGAACGTATTACAATTGAATTTAGAATTTAGATCAAGAATATAAAAAACAAATAAAGAGAGGCATCCTTTAAGAGAGGCACCCTAAAAGAGGCACACTTAATTTGGCTTTGAGCTCTACTATTTATAGATAGAAAAACTCTAGGTTTACATTCTGATCCATACACGAAATTACAAAAATACCCCCAAGAGAGCCGAGTCAAAACACCGACACTGCCACCGACACGTGCACTGTACGGCCGCGGAACCGCGACAGAGGTGCCTGTTTGGCCGCGGTTCAGCGGCCATTTAGTGGGTTCGTGGGCCCATTTCTTCAGGGTTTCTTCATGTTGCTTTTATCTTCTGTTTTCTTCACTTGGTTTATCATAATCTCTTCAATCTCCTTCCAGATTTCCAACAGTGCAGAATGATGTGAACTTTTGCCTTGAGCTCCGTGTTGAAGTCTTAGATCTTGTGTTGCCCATTTACTTTGTGCATTAAAGTGTCTAAATGATTTTCCATTGGTTCCTTGAACTGGCAGGCAGCATTATACGGATTCATCTGTTGTTGGTCCTAGTCTCACATTTGTAGCGACTTTTCATGAATTTCACTGTAACGAGTTGAGAACCTGTAACCTGAAACTATTTAACAGACATGGATCAAAAGCACCTACTTATATGCAATGTGATTAAGAATGGGCGATATAAAAATGCAAAAATCTGATATGAACAAATACCCCCAAACTTATCTTTTTCTCGTCCCGAGTAAAGCCAATTTTATTCTTGAAAAATCCTAGCTTCACTTTTGCAGGGAACACGATTACACTGAGCTCATGCAAAAAGTCGTTAAACCTCTAGGTGTCCTTAGTAGGAGGAGTGTTGTCTCCTGAGGGTTTTCAGCGGATACTACCCACAAAATCCGATCAATTTGACCGTTGACTCTAATTCTTCAATTTAGTATTCTAGCAAGAAATTCTATTATCTTCAACTTAGAAATTATCAACCCGTATTTTTCATGCTTCCTTTTTATTTATCTTAAAATCATATATGTTTTGCCAGTTTATAAAGCTTTCAGCATCTCCAAAGTTTTCCTTCTAAGGTGCAATCTTAACTCAGGAATTTTTATTATCTTTACTGAAAATATAAGCCCTATCTTTTATTCGTATCTCTCCTCCAAACTCCAATTATATACCCCTACGTGTTTGTAATTATCACCCCTACACTTGGAAATTCAATTTAAGCTATCATACTCTTTTCCATCTTCCAAAATACTTTTAGTTGGTGAATTTTAGATGAATTTGCTCACACATCCTTCATGCGACCGTTAATACTTCTTGAGGTACTTAACGACCGACTACAAAATGTGCTTACATATTTAGGCGAAATTCTTCGTCTTGCAACACCTAAGGCTTAGCAGTGACTCCCAAACCAGTTGGTCTAAGGCACTAGGTGATAAAGCACCCTCGCTATATTATTTTTTTTAATTATGCTGCCTTAAGCAATTACAAAGCCAAAGTTCATTTTTTATCTCTTCATTCACCACATATAATTTTATTTTATTTTCCTTCATACTAAGGATTTTAGACAAGAGCATTTCAAGGTATCCTCTACTATCCCAAGTTTCAAGATGTGTGTAAGTGCGTATAGTAGGGTATAGATTTCAGAATTTGGACTTAAGGTTCAGAATTATTTTTCAGACTTATACTTCAAATAGAGCTTTCAATACTCTTCCTTTATTTCGATTTAGCCCAAGAACTGAACTCAAAATTTGCTATTTCTAAATGAACTACAAGGGCGTATATTTTCTACAGTTAAACTTTAAGGAATGTTATTTTTAGGGTTTTTAATTTACTAAGCTTAAGATCTAGTTTTTCCTAACTAGTCAACCGTCATGTTGAACATGAGTCAAATTTGGCCAACATTTAAGTTTTCAATTTTTTTTAATTTTTGATTTTTATGGGTTTTAAAATAAGTATGCAAATGCAAAAATATACACATGAAGACGAAGGAAGAAAGCTTACCGATCACACCCCCAAACTTAAACTTGACAGTGCCCTCACTATCAGGCTACACCAAGAGCGTCAAAATTGTCGGTACTTCCTTGTTTGTTTATTTATTATTTATTTATTTATTTATTTATATTTTTTTATTATTAACAGAAAAGAAAACAAAATATATACAGAAAAAGGTCCCTCCCCCGAACTTAAGTGAAACAGTGTTTCCATTGTTTAAGCGTTAAAGTTCAGAGTTAGGGGGGAGAAAAACACAGTATCAAGCTATACAAGGCCTTACACAGGCCAAAGGTTAGCACCAACCATTCAAAGAATTTATTAGTGAAGTGCACTGGTTGGTGGAAGAACATGTTATATAGAGTCAGGAAGAAATGGGGTAAAGATAAGTGGTGTAATGGAAAAAGGTTTACGTCTCGATTTGAAGAGACGAAACAATAATGGTGAACGGAAACGAGAATGTGGATGATTAGGAATGGGAAGAATGGTCACATTCTCGTATGGGATAAGAAGAAATGGTGGTGGTTCGACTTCTTCAGGTGGAAGTTGATTAATCACAAAATCCGTGTAGTTTAGGAATGCGAGTTCGTCGGAGAAAATATCTTCGAAACTTTCATCGATGGTCCGATTGAACGTTTCAATGTCAATAAGTGTCGCGCCAGAATTCAACACACTTGATTTTTCAAAAATTATGGAGGTAGGAGACTCATAAGGTTCATCTACCTTATTCTCAAAAGAGTCTAAATCAAGTTGTTTTTATAGAATTATCGAACTCAAAATATCGGATTGTGATTCATTAACACTCGCTATCATTAGAAGAAGATTAGAAGAAGAACCAAAGAAATTGGGAGAAAGAAGTGGAATACGAACTTAAGGGTGGAAATGGAGTGTATAAATTAGCACAATTTGTAATGACCGATGTGTAAAAAGCGATTGTGCTAATCTATCAACCCACTGAGAAATGAGGTCAAATCCCTTAAGATTCGTGAGAAAACATGGGTACGTCGAACTTGGTAAACCGGACATTGAAAATGAAAGTGATACGGTTTCTTGCACGGTCGGAACGATGGAAAAGATGAAGGGGAGTGATTAAAGATGTGTAATTCAGGAGGGTGTACACAGTAAGTGGAAGGGACATGATGAATTAGAAAATCCAACTCATCAAACAAAACTGGTTCATCCTCAATACTATCCTCATAATTCCCCTCAAAAGTTATCTCATCCATGCAATTATCATCAAAATACAGGCGCATACGAAGTTCGGGAAAAACAGTTAATGACTCGGGATGATGGATTGGAGAGAGAAAGTCATCCAAATCTATAGGTTCATCATCCAAAATATTCCCAGTATCAATATCCTCGATCAAGTGAAAATTAAATTTCTCAGACACCTCATCAAAAGCATGGATATCAATCAATTCAGGTTCTAGAGTGGAGGTGTAAAGGTTAAAAGGATTGGTGATGGTTTCACTCGAAAGGGACCCTTCACAATCAGGTAAATCAAACACTACAAAGTCGGACAACTCATTAAACGTTCTATTTTTAACGGGTGAATCATTTGGGACACTTGATAGAAATTGAAAACCGGAGTTGTGCGATTCAATTGGGGATGAGTAGGTTTGATTTGGAAGGGTGCACAGCTCACTCTCTGCACTCAAATTCTTAATTTGTCCAACCGCCTCATCATACATTGGAAAATTTGGAGCTAGTTGGAAACTAGCTCCCGGGTCACTAGGTTGTATTAGGGCGGCCATGGATGCATTCAAATCCATCATCTGTTGGCTTGACGCTACTATAAAATCTTCCAACGACTGTTCCAGACTAGACATGGGTTTTGAAGGAGTTTCAGTAGAAGATTCAAATTTGTTTGGATACTGAAAACTCCCAAATGGCTGTGTAGAAGCAATGTCCAGGGAAGGTGCAAAAGTTGGGTAGGATGGATAGGAAGAGAATGGTTGGACAGGGGTAGGATCAACATACGGATAAGAAGGTGAATGGAATTGTTGATCCAAAGAATTCGCAGTGGTGAAAGGAGTGAAAGATCGGTTACGAGATTGTTCAATATGTTCAGCAATAGACATGGGTTTCGGAGTTACAACAGGACTCGAAAAAGGAGTATCAACGTAAGAAGGTGGTGAGGGTTGAAATGGTTGATACAAGGTGGATTGCCGAGTCCAATTGGTTGTCCTAGACACGTCTATTCGATCTTTCAAAGAAATTTTGGGCATGGAGGGGTCGTTCGAAATTCGACCAAAACAAGAACAGTAGGAAGTAATGGCTGGTTGTGGGTACCAAAGTTCAACAAGAGTTTTGCGAGGTGGGGTACCCATGATGTGATGAGAAAAAGGAGAAGAAAAAGAACGTGATTTTTTATATATATTTTTTTAAAAAAATTTGTTTATTTTTGGAGTTTTGAAATTTTTGAAAGTGTTTTTTTTAGAAAGAGTTTTGCATGAATGTATACGGACTTACTTCAAACAATCACAGTTAAAACATGCACACTCAAACCTAGAGCCATGGTCTTCTAAGTCCACTAGACTGCTCCTATCTGTTCCAAAGTGACAAGTTGTGAGATATCTCTCAAATCGCCTCTTCACCGCCAATTGTGGCCAGGTAAGCACAAATGAAGAAAGGATGGTTCCGCTCATGAATTACCGAGAGACGAGCCTTTTAAAGTTACCTTTTTCACTTGTCTAGCCTAGGCACCATAAAGTCAAGTTTAGATAAACGATTGAATGCCCACAACCTTCCTCTCTTCTAATGAGCACGACAGTTCTTAGTTGGCTGAGTCTAGATATTTTTTAGTTAACTCAAGAGTGATGCATATGCTTTTAGTGATTTTTGGGTTCTTAGGAAGGGTAATGAAATCCCCACCCAATCTTGATTGGTGTTATAGCCCGTTATATTCCGTATTAATTATGCAAAGCAGTAACACACAAAATCTAAAGCACTTGCAAATTTTTTTTCATTTGGCAGCGCAAAGAATCCTGCACAAAAACAATTTATTGGATAGGAGAAAGAGAATCTGTGCAAAGAAACGTGCATGAAAATTTTTTTAGTGGAGTGCAGAGGAGATGGGATGAGAAAAGAGATACTTATAGAGAAAATTGGGTGCTGACGTCACCAGTTTACCGCGGTTCCGGGTCAAACCCTTACTTCTGCCACGGTTCCGCGGCTGAACATTTGGTTTGGATCTTCAAATTTGGTTCTCTGTGCTGAGTTGGTTTTCCTCTACCTGTTCAGATCTCCTGAATATTGATTTGTTCATTGAATTTGCTCCAGATCTAAAACAGAGTTTGCTCCAAGCCCGTACACTTGTACAAAAAGCTTTCAAAAATAACAAGATGATTTTTATTTTTTATTTTTATTTTTTTAAAAAAAAATTCAATTTTTATAATTTTTATAATTTTTTTATTAACCCGAAATTACACAAAGAAAGAGACTACCGTCTCTCCGGCAACGGCGCTATTTGATTGGTAGAGATTTTCTGTGTTTAAATTTACCGCAATCAAGAAAGTGTCGCATGGTAGCTAGCCGGTTGAGTACGGGCCGATCCACAGGGAGAAGGAATCCTTTTCATTATGTTCTAATGAGTTAAGTCCAAAAAATTGGTGGTTTTGTTTTAGATCTATGAATGAGAATAAGTTGATAAAAAGGCTTTCTAGCATTAGGATTAGGTCAGTTCGAAATAGGGATCTTCTCGCTTCTTTCAATGCCTTAGTTGTGGAAAAAGGTGTTAGGGTAATCGGCAACAACAGGGATTAGCATGACTAGGAAGAAACTTAGTTTCTTTCTTTTGGTCCTTGTCCATCCGTTCTTCGCTCTTAGCCCTAACCTCCAGTTAATTCAAACACAACCAGTCTAACTAGGGAATCACCGCTATCATGTAGGATAGGGTGGCGTAGTGAGCGGATTATGGTTGATTTAAAAGGAGTCCGTATTAAAATTATTTGGGCAAAGAAAGCAGTGAGAGAGATTTCCTTCTCTCAAACCTTTCCTATTCTACTTGTAACAAGTGAAGAATTACTCACACATTAAGAAGATGACAATAAAATTCATTTTCTATATTTTAATTGATGACCTAATTTGCAGATAAATAGAGAACAAGTAAAAGTGCAGATAAGAAGAATGCAATAAAAATAAAATAAAAGACTTACTTTATTGATGACCTGTCAAGAACGCATTACAATTGAATTTAGAATTTAGATCTAGAATATAAAAAACAAATAAAGAGAGGCATCCTCAAAAAGAGGAACCCTAAAAGAGACACACTTAATTTGGCTTTGAGCTCTCCTATTTATAGATAGGAAAACCATAGGTTTACATTCTGATCCATACACGAAATTACAAAAATACCCCAAGAGGGCCGAGTCAAAGCAACGACACTGCCACCGACACGTGCACTGCACGGCCGCGGAACCGCGGCAGAAGTGCCTGTTTGGCCGCGGTTCCGCGGCCATTTGGTGGGTTCATTGGCCCATTTCTTCAGGGTTTCTTCATGTTGCTTTTATCTTCTGTTTTCTTCACTTGGTTTCTCATAATCTTTTCAATCTCCTTCCAGATTTCCAACAGTGCAGAATGATGTGGACTTTTGCCTTGAGCTCCGTGTTGAAGTCTTGGATCTTGTGTTGCCCTTTTGCTTTGTGCATTAAAGTCTAAATGATTTTCCATTTGTTCCTTGAACTGGTAGGCAGTATCATACGGATTCATCTATTGTTGGTCGTAGTCTCACATTTGTGGTGACTTTTCATGAATTTCTCTGTAACGAGCTGAGAACCTGTAACCTGCAAATATTTAGCAGACATGGATCAAAAGTACCAAATTATATGCAATGTGAATAAGAATGGGCGATATAAAAATGCAAAAATCTGATATGAACAATGTCTATATGGATCAGCCAGAGGGTTTCAATCATAGTAGGAGCAGCAGGAAAATGTGCAAGTTGCTTAAGTCCATTTGTAGACTAAAGGAGGCATCGCAGAGTTGGAACATCTGTTTTGATGAGACGGTCAAAGAATTCGACTTTATCAAAAATCTTGATGAACCATAGTAAGATTGTAGGGAGAATTGTGGGATTCCTCATCTGGTACGTGGATGACTTTCTCTCAGGAAATGACATTCCTATACTACAATTAGTCAAAAAGGATTCTTGTCACTAAGGTTCTCTATGAAAGACCTGGGTGATGCCTACTACATTATGGAGATCCAGATCTATCATGATAGATCAAAGAGAATGGCGGGACTTTCACAGTCAAGGTACATCAACATCATACTGAAAATATTTAGTATGGAAGATTCTAAGCGCGGTAGTCTACCGGCTTGTCACGGAATCACGCACTCCAAAGATATGTCTCCCAAGACTGATTTGGAAAGGGCTCGCATCATATCTATATCCTATGCTTCTGCGGTAGGCTCTTGTAGGGTTCCTAGGCACACTCAAGAGGTTCTACAATGGATCAACCATGCCAAAATCAAATTTTTCATGTGCCAAAGAACCCTATTGCTAGATCGTTAACTAGAGGTAAGGCGAAACAAAGCAAGTTAACAACTTAACTACAAGTGAAAGTGACTACAACCTTTGTAGATCCGGTTCTCCACTTCCAAAGCTCCATGAAAATGTCCCTCTGCTGCGATCATCGGAATCCCGGACTCTAGCGATGGTTTCGTCGGAGAAATAAGCGGGCTAGGTCGTTGACTTCGATACTGAAGATGATCTACGTCGAGGCGACTCAAACTCAAGCTCCATCTTCACTTGGTCATGAACCTTATGAAGAAAACACCCTATACAACATGGCAAGTGGTAGAGGATGAAAAAATAGGAAGTGGGTTCACTTTAGATTTGGATTTCTCACTTGATTTCAACACTTGAAATTTTTCAAGAAAAGTTTCTTCACTTGAAGAAGATGAAGAACAAGAAGGAAAAAGAATTATCTTGAAAATAATAAATCAAGTGAATCTTATCATAATGCAACCATGGGTGAAGTAAACACATGTAGAGAATAAACTAGGGTTTAGGTGTAATGGTTAGGTTAAGGAAAAAACAAAATGGTTAAAGCTTCATGAAACTTCAAGAATAAAACAAAGAAAGCCACTACCATTTTATGTTTGCCAAAAATGAATAAAGAAAATAAATAAAACAAATAAAACCTAACCATTAACCAAAACATGGTTTAAAGCATACACACACCCAAGTTTGCATGTATCATCAAACATAATACAAACTAGTGCACAAACATATATCGTATATACAATGTGCACAATCAAGTGAGATAATCAATCTTAAGTAAACAATACAAGTCAATGTAAAGTAATATATCTAATATATAATTATACATTAAATCATTAAATCAACACTTGATTTAATGATCCGGTCATACTGCACATAACCGACTAATATCAAGTGTATCAATATATTGAATCAACATTTGATTCGGTAACCCAGCTATATCTTATATAACCGTCCGATGATACAAATCGCGAGAATAGAATTCAGTATCACATACTGGTATTATTCCCGGTCCCGCACATATCTCATATGCGCTCCTATTTCATTTCGCTTGAGCCAGGAAACCTCTGTGTAGGACTCTAAAGACTCGTCAATACGCCGGCAGCAGGTGATGATCATATCAAACACCCACAAGCCGCAAGTGGTCTGCTAAACGTAACGGCCACCCGGGTATTGAGCGATCAGAAGATCAACGAGCAAGCCCGCTCACACTCCTATGAATCTAACTAGTAACATTTACCGTACAGTCCGGTTTGTTCGTCTGATATGTCGCATATCTCGCCTAGGGGTGGTAAACGTCAGACCCCAGTAGCTCGATAAGTCGTGTCGATATGAGGTCTATAACAGTTCGAGAAACTACGGGTAACACTTACCATTAAATCTCAGCAACCCTGGCCAGGGATTTCCGGTTATAGCCAATCGAACACAGCACAACATCAACTCCCTATACCGGGAGAGACGAATCCCCTCCTATCGCTCATTGCCTCCATGTGATTCGGGACTATACCCAAAAACCACCGTTTTGCATGCCCTCTTGGACATGGTAAGGTGGAAATCAAAGCACAGTGGGAATCACACAAGCCTCTATGATGATTTCGGGTCTAAAGACTAACCTGTACCAGTGTCACCAGAGAACTGCCATCTGACGTAAGGTATAATACCATCTGGGAGTTCTCGGCGAGTCCGTCCAGTGTACCCAGTCTCCACTGAGCACCCGTATATCATCTCTGATGTCAAACACCAATGGATATGGGATCATCCATCGCCCATCTGTATGGGTCGAGAAGGTATACGCTAGTCTACTATGGTATATCGATGCCCCGTCTTGATACACCCACGACTAGGGACCTTGAAGGATGTACTTATGGACTACCATGTCCCCACTAGTATGATCCGTATCATAGTCCAGGTAGTCAAGTACGCATCATAAGGGCTTTACCAACATGTAACAGAGAGACAATCAGTGTACACGTTAAGGTAAAGAGCAACCAGATAGCATACTATCATGTCGAGCAAGAAAGTGCTCCCTATATATGTCCAAGCATCTACTACAATATACATCCTATGTATAGTAATGGCCTCTATGGCATACATATAGCAAACAATCTCCCACTTGCACTAGGGCCATCTGATAGCAGTGGTTGTAGTATCTCATACTCAACCATCCCATAAAAGTCTCTTTCTAGGAAAAGGCCTTTGTGAGTGGATCCGCCGTGTTGTCCTCTGAGTCTGCTCTCCTAATCTCGATCCCCTGGAGATCAACCATCTCTACGATCTGGTGACACTGCCTTAGAATATGTCTGGATCACTGATGGGACGGGCGTTCCTTGGCATAAGCCACAACTCCATTGTCTCACAATGGTAGGAACGAAGTACATCTCATGAACCAATATACACCCAGACTTCCTCTTTGGTAGCATCTTTGGTAGTGATGTATCCAGCCTTTATCGTCTAGCATGCCACAGTATCTAGCTTGGAACTCTTCCAACATACCGTCCCTTTACTGAGGGTAAAGACAATGCCTGTGACTGACTTTCAGTCGTCCTTATCACCCTGAAACCTTTCCAGTGATTCTCCCCAGGATCAATTGATACCATCTCACTGCAACTAGTGAGTATCCTAACATCCAATTGGATTTATCTCATAGATCCAAAAACCTAGGATTTAGTAGGTATCACTTTGATCCTATATGGACAATCATTATGATAAGCGGAGATTGACCGAGTGTAGCATAGGAAACTCCTTCCCCATCTAGAGTATGTCATTCACGTACTCTACGAGGATCACTATCCATACTCTCTACTTCCTTTTTGTATATACAAGGTTCATCTACCATTTTGATGAAGTCAAACTCTTTGACTACCACATCAAAACAGACGTTCCAACTCCGCGATGCCTGCTTTATCACATAAAACATCTTGCACACGTTTCCGCTGCTCCCACTTTCTACGAAGCCCTATGACTGTGTACTTATAGACTCTCTCTTCTAAAATATCATTTAGAAGAGCAGTCATGACACCCAATCGCCAGATATCGTAGTCATGGTATGTAGCCATGGCAAGTAGGATCTGGATGGACTTAAGCATAGCTACTTAGAAAAGGTTTCAACAAAATCCATACCTGGTCTATGATACAAACCTTTAACAAGTCTAGCTTTGAAAGTCTCAACTTTTCCAAGTACACCAAGTAATCTTCTCAAGATATACTTGCTCCTGATGGGAATTTAACCCCTCAAATAAAGCAACCAAAGTCCATACTTTGTTGGTGTATAAGGATTCCTTCTCAGATTGCTAAGCATCCAGCCATTCTTACAGAGTCCCACTCCTGATGGCCAGCTCGAAACTAGTTGGGTCATCATCTCATGATGCAATCCTTGTTCCCACTGTCATAGAGAAACCAAAGTATCTCTCAGGTGGGTGAGGAACCCTACTAGATCGGTGAAGAGGCTGAGGTTCGTTGGAAACTATTGAATCCTTTGGTTCTACTAAATCATCAGCTACAGTTTATATAGCTGGAACATTTCCAGTTCTACATAACAGACCTTGTCTCGAGCTTGTCCGGATTTTGCTTTTAGACATAGGCCGGACAACTCCAAATCTTAACTGACTTAAGAGATGGGCTCTTCCCTTACCATATCTCATATGGAGTGGTAGGCACCTGATTTGGTTGGAACGCCATTCAATTTGTATGCAGCTTCACAAGTGCATAACTCCCAAAAGGAAACAGGAAACTCAGTAGTACTCATCATAGAGCACACCTTATCATATAGGGTGTGATTGCTCCGCCTCGATACACCAACGTGCTGTGGTGTATACGGAGGAGTAATGCTGAGAGAGAATCTCATTCTCCTTTAGAATAATCCAGGAATTCTGTGCTCTAGTATTCTCTTCCCTGATCACATCAAAGGACATAATACTTATACCTATTTTGGTTCTCTACTTCTAACTTATATTCTGTGAATATCTCAAAAGCTTCGGACTTATGTTTCAACATGAACATATGTCTGAATCTGAGAGATCATCAGAGAATGTAATGAAGTACAAAGAACCGGTCTTAGTATGTGTAAACAGGGGACCTCCATACATCAACATGTATTATCCCAAAATTTCACTAACTCATTCTCTGTTTTCATTAAACAGAGCTATGGTCATCTTATCTCTGTGACATGACCAGCAAGTTTCACAAGATGTAAATTCAAACTAATTTAAATATGCATCTATATGTAACTTCAGCTAGTCGGGTCGCATTGATATGACCTAGTCTACAATACCTCAAGAAGGATTCGTTCATTTCTGAACTCTTCCTCTTGTGTGTGTTCTGTATACTAAGAACTTTAGTTTGATTTAGAACGTCAATTCTTTTAGATAACGTGCCTGAACCGATCAACTTTTGATATAGGAAATGTTCAAAACATTATCTAACAATACAAAATTGTATCCTTTCTTTAATAAATAAAGAGATTGATATGATTTTGTATATCAGGTTCGGTATCTAATAGCATTTGTTCAGAATCAATGTATTTGGAAATACAGGGTAACAGTGACCAACAGACTTGGCTGCAACACTTGCACCGTTTTCTGTCTCATGAAACTTATCACCCGTTCTCAATTCTCTACCTTTCTGTAGCCCATGTAATAGATTACAAATGCGGGATCCTGATCTGGTATCACATACCCAGGACATAAAGGATACTGAGAAACAGTTCTCTGTAATGAACACACCCGAAGATGATGCATCAGTATGCACTTTCTTCGTTAGGGCGGCACGGGAATTCTGGTAATCCCTAATTTCCTGCTCGGTCTTATAATAATTATAAGTTAGAGCGGGACCAACGTTCCTCAGCTCAATATAACAAGCGGGTTCGGTTAATACATCCATATTATAATCTTGATTAAGGCGTGATATGGTCGCTACCTAGAGAGAGAGAGAAGAAAACACTCAGCGTATGCTCTTGCAAGATCATATTGGTTATTAATTTATCTAATCAGGTTGGCTCCCACTGTTTTTATCAAATCTTCCTTCAAACCCTAAAAGGAAAGACTAGCCGGAATTAATTACACTCTGCAAGTTCGCCAATCTTTCAGCCAGGCCAGTGTCGGTACATTGATGGAGGTTCCCCGTGCTTTCGCACGGACCTAATTAAAGTAAATCTCGTTTTCCCAGAGGCGTAATGTAACGCTTTGAAAATCGTTTCGGTGAAATTTCGAAAAATCGGTAAAATAAGGGGGTTTTCTGTAAAAAGTCAAAATGCAAATATCTTATTATAAAAATTAAATATACATATTCTAGCTATGTAATTGCTATTATTTGGTGTTTATTGAGCCGCTGGTGAAATTTCAAATTTTCTGAAAAAAATATTATTTTATTATTATTTAAGCCGTCACTAATACATTTAATTAGGGAAAATTACAAATTGGAATGAGTTGAAACAAATTTTGTGCATCATAAAACATTAAAGAAAATTTTATCATGTGGTTTTTGGAACAAAATCATTTTCCAAAACGGTTTAGAAATTATTGAAGAAAAAAGGCTTTTTTTTAGCGTAAATGGATGCTTGGGGTATTGTATTTATCATTTTTCATCACCCCACACTCGTGCCCACACCCACACACCCCCACTTACTCCTCCCCATGGCTGAATTCAGCTGCCACCATATTTTTCCCCACTTGATTTTCAAAGGAAAAGATATGAAAGAAAAGAAAAGAAAATGGGTGAATTAGGTCGACTTTTGACCTTACCTTGACTTTGACTTTCCCCCACTTTCTCTACCTCCCCCTCTCTCCTCCCCCCCTCAATTTCTGGCCGACCCCTCCTTCCCCTACAGCAGCAACAGCCCCCCCTTTTCCCCTTCTCTTTTCTCTTCAAAACTTCTTCAAAAATTGCCCCAAAATCCATCAAAAAAATCCCAAAACCCAAATCCGACTCCTACCCATTTTTGCTTAGCCCTTATAGCATGGATTTTGGTGACAAGGGAGCATTTTGGAGGGCTATGTGTGCTTGTGGGATCTTCAATTTGTTTGGGTAAATTCTAACCCTTTTGCTTAAATCGTTGTTAATTGCTTGTAGTTAGCGTAATTAAGTGTTAATTTGGTTTTATGTGGGTTCAATTGTATGATTAAGAAATTCTAGATTAGGGTTGTGAATTTAAGTTGGAGTTCTTATAATTGATCATGGGAAAATTGTGTAGTTTAACATGTTGTTATTATGCTAAAACTAATCTAGTTGGTAGTTTATATTTTTGTTAAATTTAAATTTGTATTAATTATGTAATTTGCAAACTAGGTTTTAGTGAAATACATATAAAATTGAGAGTTAAAATGTAATTAAGGTTTTGATGACTTTATTAGTATTTTAATTTGTTGTTTAGCGACTTTGATCATGCAAAACCATGCTTAATTGATAAATTGTGAATTTTACCTTGAAAAGTGTTAAAATCGATATTTGTTGCAAACTTGAATTTTGAGTTAATGCTAATTCGTGAGATTAAAAATATGGAGGTGATTTGTATGACCTAATTATGATATTAAGTGAGCATTTTGGCCATTAGAATCGTCAAAATATTTAGTTTGGGTAAAACATCAAGTTTTGAACCGAAATGGGAATTTGTGCTAACTAGGTTTTTGGAAAATAAAACGAATTGTTTAATTTTATGGTTTTGATGAACTAAACCCTATTTCTTATATAATTAGTGAGTTTTGAAATCACGATTGGTGTGTTTGGGTTTTCTCGATGGTTGACGTTTGTACATCGACATCGGGGGTTGGTTTGACTATTCTTGCATGCGTAGGCGATATGTTTGGATCTATGCGTGATACGCGTGCCGATTTGATTTTCGTATGCCGTTTCGATTTCGAATTTAGTTTTAATGCGATACGGTGCGTTATGATATGTAGGTACCCCATGCGAACTTCGGGACGACAAGCAAGCGCCTGGCGACGTCGGCACCGGCGAGCGAGGACCAGGTGAGTAGATTTATATCTACGGGGAGAAGTCGGGTGGATGGCGTATAGCACCCCCGCAGTCCATGGTGGTGTATACGGATGCGTATACACACCAACATTTATTATATGTTATTTGGGATTAATAACGTTGCTTAGGATGGATATTGGTGTGTTGGATTACCTTAGTGTTGCGAACCCTAAGGCAGTGTTGCACTACACATACACACATAAATACTTGCATACATTCCTATTGATATGTGCTCATGGGATTCTTTATAGTTATGTGTTCACATGGGTATGGGACTATGTGTTCACATACGGATTGAGGATGATACTTGGGATTGAGCTGAGTCGATGAGATTCAATTTGAGGCCGTGAGATCGGTGATATAGCAGGGTTCGTATCTTAGATACGACATGACGTTGTAGCGGGTCCTTGACGTAGTGTTTCACACACGTCCATGCATACGTAGGCGGTATCAGTATGGTACTATACGTAGATCAGTACCCCGATCATAATATTTGATAAAGAGGATACCAGGTGAATAGTATGATGAATGTGATATTGACCCGTACCCAGATTTGGGATGCCGTACGACGGATTTACGTACGAGCTATATTGATGATTGATCCGCACTCTTGACTTGGGATGCCTGATTTTAGATATGGTATCGGATATGATATTATTGAGGCGGGATCACCGACTATACATATACAGGTATGTATATGTATCGACTCAGATGATAGGCGGTTTCCTTACCTGTAGTTCAGCTTGTTAGTTCAGCCGTATAGTTTAGTGTAGTTGTTAGATTAGATTAGACTTCTTACCTATTTCAAAAACTAACGAATCGTGGGCATTTTTAAAGACAGCCCAAGGGATCCTACGGATATTTCAAAAGACGTATCTTTTCATAAAAACACCGTAACCCCTATTTTCAAAACCCCATGATTCGTGTTATTTCAAAAGGCACCATTTGTAGGATTTATATTAGTTTAATACTGATTAGTTATCGTTGTGTCTAGTATTCTGCTTCCGCACATTATTGCTGTTCGCTCTGCCCCGCATACTTATTTTGCTGCATACTCCATTATTGATATCATGCTGTTAGGACACCAGCACCATTACCGATGATGCGTATGTACCACATAAACTTACTTGCCGGCTCACACACATATTCATCGGTAATTGCCATGTCACGTACACTTAGAAAATACTATTGCTTGGCTTAGCTTGTTAGTTAGTAGTTGATACGATATTAGTGTACCTGGGTTATAGGCCAGTTTAGACATTGTAGTTATTATTTGTCACTTCATGTATACTGTTATTCCATTGTTCATGCCTAGTTATTAATCATACATTGCAACTTGGTTATTGATACCATATACATTCATTAGCATTGACATATGCACTTGTAATGACTTCTTGAGATTTATGATATTTCTGGATTTCGGGGGAAAGCCGCAAAATTTCTAAACTTAACCTTTTAAAATATGTAAATTGCGGTTTTCTAGTGATGTAAGTGTCGTCCACCATGAGTTTGATGTGGTTTTCGAGATCCGTGTCGAGGAGTGGAGGAACCGTCACGGGTACATGGTGGGCCCGGTATGGTACCCCGGGGCAAGATGAATGTGGTGTTGACGTTGAGCCTGGCAGGGGACAGATTACCTACCGGTGATATTACCCGACGCGTCGGATATCCGGAGGATACCGTCGTGGTCTTGAGATGGATGGTAGGGGCCGGTCTGGACTGACGGCGCCCTAGATATTGAGATTGAGACATTGATATTTCGAGACAGTGAGATTTATGTTTTGTGTCGATGCTAGACACTGTTGATACGGATTTCATTATGATACCTCAGTTTAAAAATACGAAGGAAATCTCACTAATTTATGAAAACAGTTTCTTCATTTACATGTATTCTGTTTTCATGCATTCATACCTCATTCATATGATATATTGCTACCTGAGGCACCGACACGGGCACATGAGATTTCACTCGGTTAGATATTACCCTAGCCATTGTTATAGGCTGCATGTTATTCATATATTTGAGGATATATTATGATCATTAACCTAGGTTGCGTTATTTATGCGATTTCTGTGCGTAGATGTTTTTCTATTCACGAGTTGGCAACTCACCCCCGTTGTGCCCCAGTTTCTTGCAGGTTTGCCGTACAGGTTTCATTACGGCTTTGCGGGCTCAGTTTCATTCAGGTGACTTGCTAGTAGGTGGGTTTTTCTTGTATCATACCCATCATATTACCTTGTATAATATTATTCCGTTGTATCTAGTAAATTCCATCAACCAAACATGTATTTATTTTGAGATAGAGACCAGTGCTTTTTATTCTTTCGACCTTAGAGTCGCTCATTATATTTCTGGTGGTTTTGAGTTCCTTTTGAGTTTTGATCCTCGCCGTTGGCGTTGTATATTATATTGCTTGTGTGGTTGTGACCGTCGATTGACGAAGAGCTAGCTCCCGCTTGGGGATGCCTTTTTATTGATTTCGTATACTATTCATGTTGTATCCCGTTTGGGAGCCAGTTTTTACAAAGGAGACTCTGCCGAAATTTTCGGTAAATTTTGATGTTCTTAAAAACCGCATAATTCGGCTTATGCTATTAAAACTACTTGTTTTAAATTGGTTTTCCTTCACTTTGCTTCTTTTCTTAGTTTGGATTTCTGGGTTTTCGGTTTACTTAGATTACGTACGCCTCGAGACGTCTCGTAGTTTAAGTGCCGGTCATATTCCGTACTTTCAGGACGTGACAAAGTTGGTATCAGAGCGTTAGGTTTTAACCTTCGGAGCGTAGGATGACCCTTGGTTGATGGAATAGGTGACTAAAGTAGAGTGACGTACCGTTGGTATGTTCCGCGGCATATTTACGACACGCCACTCCACTTATGAAGCCTTAGGATGTACATTTCCTTGTTCAGTATTATATTCCTTCCTGATCTAGCCTCATCGGTACCAGTTTGGTTTTGCCGCTACGGTTACGGGCAGGGAGAGCTACGGCTAGAGTTGCGGTCAGCACAAGCTCGTCACGAACGAGGACTGACCAGGGAGAAATTCCGGCGACATACGATTGCAGAGATGTGTCTTTTTACTGTGTTTCCACGCCACGAGCGTTTGGCGGATCGCCTTTATGAGGTTACTCGGAGGTGCTGATCGACACTAGAGAATTGAGCCAATGATGGAGGCCAGCCAGATTTTGATGACCGTTGGTGTGTTGCTTACTCCTGATGATTGAGGCACGGTTCAGCATGCAGACGAGTGAGCCAGTTATTGCTGTGAACGACGATATATCGCCCCAGATGTTGGAGCTATTGCAGTATAAGTTATACTAAGAGATGATAGGAGGTCGCTAGTCATCTAGGATGAATGACTAGGACATGTGGATCGTTCGCTTACCCCGATGCGAGGTCATCGGATAGATTGATTCCAGCTAGAGACGACTTCACGCAGAGACGTGAGGGTCGACAGAGACGATCGAATGTCGGAAACCTATTATTCCAAGTTTAAAGTGGTCGGAAAGACATGCAGGCAATTCTATGGTCCCTCTAGAAGAATGAAACCCTAACTCGACTTAATGACCGTGTGAAAGCCTTTGAACCTTCGGGTTTGCGGCAGTTCTACGGCGCCATTAGTGAGGCTTGGGTTTGCCCTTCTACTGCTGGACCACCGATGCTGTGGTATGTACTCAATACTATTAAACTGTACCCAAGATGTTGAGCCCTTGGGGGATTATGAGGTTTTGATAATCGATTGGATGGTTCGACTTAATTCGGATGCTAGGTGGTGAGATGCATTTCTTGGGAGACTCCAGATTCGAGGATAGTCGTTGGAGCTCAGTCCATGCAGCCGCGACGAGACGAATCCAAAGCAGACGACATTAGAGAAAAGTGGAGTAAGAGGTTCGCACCAGATCTAGATGAGATGATGTTCCACTCCGCCGACATCAGAGAGGCGATGCGCATGCCGAGGCATGGTACTTGGACTTACCTTCCAGAAGGAGTCGCGATGAGTATGCAGTCGTTCCAGAGCAAGATGCAGATATAGGAAAGGACAATGACTTCCGGACAGTTGGCAGAGACGAGACATGGAAGAGACCGTGAGCAGGATCCTTCCAGGACACTGCTGCAATGATACTTGCACTCAGGATCAGATGTGTCACGTACATTCAGAGAGCCAGAGGACGACGCCAGTGATATGCTGTCTTACGAGTGGTCGCGATGATTGACCAAGAGATGACCAGAGAAGTGCCAGAACGGAATCGTCCCCGTTAGCATACCTGACAGGGCCGATGAGCCGATGGACCGAAAGATTGGTAATTCACAGTGAAGACCTTGAACCAGGAGTGGTCATGGTTACGCACACCAGCAGGCCAGAGTTCATGATCATCAACGAGACGTCCCATTAGTGACCGCGACAGTTGGCCCGAGATTCTTAGAGGATGCACTTGAGCGATACTATTCCGCCATTATTGATTTCGATGTTTTGGGTGATTTATTCGCATGAATTGATTGTGATGATTGAGGATTTACGATCTTTGCACAGTGTTGCACTTGATATCGTTTTCGTGCTTGGGTTTCACATGTTTGTGATTTTACGGTTTTAGACATTTGAGTTGATTTTGTGCGTATGCACGCACACGAATTGGTTCCTGCACTCTGTATAGTTATTATATGCTTGCAGTGTGCACTGGACTTCGATTTCGATTGTGATACTCGATATTTGTTTTGTGCACCTTGTGCACCTGATTGATTTTGCGCACGTTCGGCGCTTGATATTGGATTTCATGATTTCGTGCACGATGGATGCACCTGATTTGAATTTTCGCGCATGTTGAGCGCATGTCTTGAGATGCGATTTTGGTGCACACCAGATGCACTAAATCGAGATTTTTCGTGCATGTCAGATGCACCTGATTTTGCTGTCAGGTACACATGTTGCCTACGACAGATGTTTCGTGCACACCCGATGCACTTAGATGTTGTTTCTGTGCGCATGTATGGCACATTCATGGATTTTGATTTCCGTGCGCACCAGACGCACGTAGCTTTCATGTGCATATTTTGGGGATTGATTTCGTATAGAGCATTACGTTTTTATGATATTGCTATGTGTTTTCGTACTGAGCAGGACTAGTCAGAGGACAGTACCTGAATATATTTTGCATGCATTGATAGTTATTGAAGGGATTTCCAAAAAGCGAGCTATAGCCTCAGTATTTACCTAGGTGTCTGATATGACACGAAATGTTTAAAACAAGGAGACCCTTCTAAATTGTTTCCAAAACGGCGGAACGTACATTTCAAACAAAGGTATATATGTATATAGTTATTTTCTTATGATAGACGTCCGCCACTGTGCAGTGTTATACGCGATGCACAGCGACTTAAAGAGATTTGGCATGCATTTCCTTCAGATACTTACAGATATAGATTCGATATTTACATGTATAGTTTCGAGTTATGTCATATTGGTTTTGATTTGGATTTGGCATTGATGTCTTCTCCATGACTCCGATGATTGCGGGATGCTTGACGGAGTTTTGATTTGAGTTATATGCTTATTTTTCAAGCGCATGCGCTGCGCTACGATTTGTTTTATATATTTACAATTTCGGAGCCCCGACGACTTGATGGGTTTTCTTAGATGTTTTAGTATTTGGGGGAGTTTGAATTTCAATTCGGGGACCGAATTTCTTTAAGGGGGGAAGATTGTAACGCTTTGAAAATCGTTTCGGTGAAATTTCGAAAAATCGGTAAAATAAGGGGGTTTTCTGTAAAAAGTCAAAATGCAAATATCTTATTATAAAAATTAAATATACATATTCTAGCTATGTAATTGCTATTATTTGGTGTTTATTGAGCCGCTGGTGAAATTTCAAATTTTCTGAAAAAAATATTATTTTATTATTATTTAAGCCGTCACTAATACATTTAATTAGGGAAAATTACAAATTGGAATGAGTTGAAACAAATTTTGTGCATCATAAAACATTAAATAAAATTTTATCATGTGGTTTTTGGAACGAAATCATTTGCCAAAACGGTTTAGAAATTATTGAAGAAAAAAGGCTTTTTTAGCGTAAATGGATGCTTGGGGTATTGTATTTATCATTTTTCATCACCCCACACCCGTGCCCACACCCACACACCCCCACTTACTCCTCCCCATGGCTGAATTCAGCAGCCACCATATTTTTCCCCACTTGATTTTCAAAGGAAAAGATATGAAAGAAAAGAAAAGAAAATGGGTGAATTAGGTGGACTTTTGACCTTACCTTGACTTTGACTTTCCCCCACTTTCTCTACCTCCCTCTCTCTCCTCCCCCCCCTCAATTTCTGGCCTACCCCTCCCTCCCCTACAGCAGCAACAGCCCCCCCTTTTCCCCTTCTCTTTTCTCTTCAAAACTTCTTCAAAAATTGCCCCAAAATCCATCAAAAAAATCCCAAAACCCAAATCCGACTCCTACCCATTTTTGCTTAGCCCTTATAGCATGGATTTTGGTGACAAGGGAGCATTTTGGAGGGCTATGTGTGCTTGTGGGATCTTCAATTTGTTTGGGTAAATTCTAACCCTTTTGCTTAAATCGTTGTTAATTGCTTGTAGTTAGCGTAATTAAGTGTTAATTTGGTTTTATATGGGTTCAATTGTATGATTAAGAAATTCTAGATTAGGGTTGTGAATTTAAGTTGGGGTTCTTATAATTGATCATGGGAAAATTGTGTAGTTTAACATGTTGTTATTATGCTAAAACTAATCTAGTTGGTAGTTTATATTTTTGTTAAATTTAAATTTGTATTAATTAAGTAATTTGCAAACTAGGTTTTAGTGAAATACATATAAAATTGAGATTTAAAATGTAATTAAGATTTTGATGACTTTATTAGCATTTTAATTTGTTGTTTAGCGACTTTGATCATGCAAAACCATGCTTAATTGATACATTAGGAATTTTACCTTGAAAAGTGTTAAAATCGATATTTGTTGCAAACTTGAATTTTGAGTTAATGCTAATTCGTGAGATTAAAAATATGGAGGTGATTTGTATAACCTAATTATGATATTAAGTGAGCATTTTGGCCATTAGAATCATCAAAATATTTAGTTTGGGTAAAACATCAAGTTTTGAACCGAAATGGGAATTTGTGCTAACTAGGTTTTTGGAAAATAAAACGAATTGTTTAATTTTATGGTTTTGATGAACTAAACCCTATTTCTTATATAATTAGTGAGTTTTGAAATCACGATTGGTGTGTTTGGGTTTTCTCGATGGTTGACGTTTGTACATCGACATCGGGGGTTGGTTTGACTATTCTTGCATGCGTAGGCGATATGTTTGGATCTATGCGTGATACGCGTGCCGATTTGATTTTCGTATGCCGTTTCGATTTCGAATTTAGTTTTAATGCGATACGGTGCGTTATGATATGTAGGTACCCCATGCGAACTTCGGGACGACAAGCAAGCGCCTGGCGACGTCGGCACCGGCGAGCGAGGACCAGGTGAGTAGATTTATATCTACTCGGAGAAGTCGGGTGGATGGCGTATAGCACCCCCGCAGTCCATGGTGGTGTATACGGATGCGTATACACACCAACATTTATTATATGTTATTTGGGATTAATAACGTTGCTTAGGATGGATATTGGTGTGTTGGATTACCTTAGTGTTGCGAACCCTAGGGCAGTGTTGCACTACACATACACACATAAATACTTGCATACATTCCTATTGATATGTGCTCATGGGATTCTTTATAGTTATGTGTTTACATGGGTATGGGACTATGTGTTCACATACGGATTGAGGATGATACTTGGGATTGAGCTGAGTCGATGAGATTCAATTTGAGGCCGTGAGATCGGTGATATAGCAGGGTTCGTATCTTAGATACGACATGACGTTGTAGCGGGTCCTTGACGTAGTGTTTCACACACGTCCATGCATACGTAGGCGGTATCAGTATGGTACTATACGTAGATCAGTACCCCGATCATAATATTTGATAAAGAGGATACCAGGTGAATAGTATGATGAATGTGATATTGACCCGTACCCAGATTTGGGATGCCGTACGACGGATTTACGTACGAGCTATATTGATGATTGATCCGCACTCTTGACTTGGGATGCCTGATTTTAGATATGGTATCGGATATGATATTATTGAGGCGGGATCACCGACTATACATATACAGGTATGTATATGTATCGACTCAGACGATACCTGTAGTTCAGCTTGTTAGTTCAGCCGTATAGTTTAGTGTAGTTGTTAGATTAGATTAGACTTCTTACCTATTTCAAAAACTAACGAATCGTGGGCATTTTTAAAGACAGCCCAAGGGATCCTACGGATATTTCAAAAGACGTATATTTTCATAAAAACACCGTAACCCCTATTTTCAAAACCCCATGATTCGTGTTATTTCAAAAGGCACCATTTGTAGGACTTATATTAGTTTAATACTGATTAGTTATCGTTGTGTCTAGTATTCTGCTTCCGCACATTATTGCTGTTCGCTCTGCCCCGCATACTTATTTTGCTGCATACTCCATTATTGATATCATGCTGTTAGGACACCATCACCATTGCAGATGATGCGTATGTACCACATACACTTACTTGCCGGCTCACACACATCTTCATCGGTAATTGCCATGTCACGTACACTTAGAAAATACTATTGCTTGGCTTAGCTTGTTAGTTAGTAGTTGATACGATATTAGTGTACCTGGGTTATAGGCCAGTTTAGACATTGTAGTTATTATTTGTCACTTCATGCATACTGTTATTCCATTGTTCATGCCTAGTTATTAATCATACATTGCAACTTGGTTATTGATACCATATACATTCATTAGCATTGACATATGCACTTGTGATGACTTCTTGAGATTTATGATATTTCTGGATTTCGGGGGAAAGCCGCAAAATTTCTAAACTTAACCTTTTAAAATATGTAAATTGCGGTTTTCTAGTGATGTAAGTGTCGTCCACCATGAGTTTGCTGTGGTTTTCGAGATCCGTGTCGAGGAGTGGAGGAACCGTCACGGGTACATGGTGGGCCCGGTATGGTACCCCGGGGCAAGATGAATGTGGTGTTGACGTTGAGCCTGGCAGGGGACAGATTACCTACCGGTGATATTACCCGACGCGTCGGATATCCGGAGGATACCGTCGTGGTCTTGAGATGGATGGTTGGGGCCGGTCTGGACTGACGGCGCCCTAAATATTGAGATTGAGACATTGATATTTCGAGACAGTGAGATTTATGTTTTGTGTCGATGCTAGACACTGTTGATACTGATTTCATTATGATACCTCAGTTTAAAAATACGAAGGAAATCTCACTAATTTATGAAAACAGTTTCTTCATTTACATGTATTCTGTTTTCATGCATTCATACCTCATTCATATGATATATTGCTACCTGAGGTACCGACACGGGCAGATGAAATTTCACTCGGTTAGATATTACCCTAGCCATTGTTATAGGCTGCATGTTATTCATATATTTGAGGATATATTATGATCATTGACCTAGGTTGCGTTATTTATGCGATTTCTGTGCGTAGATGTTTTTCTATTCACGAGTTGGCAACTCACCCCCGTTGTGCCCCAGTTTCTTGCAGGTTTGCCGTACAGGTTTCATTACGGCTTTGCGGGCTCAGTTTCATTCGGGTGACTTGCTAGTAGGTGGGTTTTTCTTGTATCGTACCCATCATATTACCTTGTATAATATTATTCCATTGTATCTAGTAAATTCCATCAACCAAACATGTATTTATTTTGAGATAGAGACCAGTGCTGTTTATTCTTTCGACCTTAGAGTCGCTCGTTATATTTCTGGTGGTTTTGGGTTCCTTTTGAGTTTTGATCCTCGCCGTTGGCGTTGTATATTATATTGCTTGTGTGGTTGTGACCGTCGATTGAAGAAGAGCTAGCTCCCGCTTGGGGATGCCTTTTATTGATTTCGTATACTATTCATGTTGTATCCCGTTTGGGAGCCAGTTTTTACATAGGAGACTCTGCCGAAATTTTCAGTAAATTTTGATGTTCTTAAAAACCGCATAATTCGGCTTATGCTATTAAAACTACTTGTTTTAAATTGGTTTTCCTTCACTCTACTTCTTTTCTTGGTTTGGATTTCTGGGTTTTCGGTTTACTTAGATTACGTACGCCTCGAGACGTCTCGTAGTTTAAGTGACGGTCATGTTCCGTACTTTCGGGACGTGACAAAGTTGGTTGCAAGATCAGATTGGTTATTAATTTATCTAATCAGGATGGCTCCCACTGTTTTTATCAAATCTTCCTTCAAACCCTAAAAGGAAAGACTAGCCGGGATTAATTACACTCTGCAAGTTCGCCAATCTTTCAGCCAGGCCTGTGTCGGTACATTGATGGAGGTTCCCCGTGCTTTCGCACGGACCTAATTAAAGTAAATCTCATTTTCCCAGAGGCGTAACCCCTTTGACACCTTTCTAGACACCTACTTGATCGGCTAATTGCAAAGTGCAAAGCTCTCCCAAGAGTAACAATTACTCGCAGTGGGTATCGGGATCCAACTATTATATAGAAGATATGCAATCTCATTGCAAATTTCAACACTTGAAATTCCCAATAATTTTGCCCCTAGCACCCTATGACCTTGACGGAGGTCAACAAAGCATAGGCTACTAGTCAAGTTCAACCCGTCATTTCTTGATTGAATCAAACCCACCCGCACGACCCTTGACGGAGGTCAACAAGGTCGCACGACTACCGTAATATAATCTGCATCATATGCATAAGCAGATAAATACTAGTTAGCTACCGCACACTACGCCTTGACGAAGGTCAACAAACGTAGCACGAATACTAAGTAGGACTTATCTGAAATGATGGAGGGCTACGACAGGTTTTTCTGAAAACCTATTGCGTAATGAACTTGATATCGTTGTATAATCAAATGATTTTAAAATGGAGTGTTTTTGAGGCTTTTCTACTTTTGCTAAAGGGGTCACTCCCGGTGAAGGGATCGTCGGCCCTTTACTCGTCGAATGAGGTGCGGGATATATCATATATATCACTGTGCAAAGCAGAAACTATAGAAGCAATTAAAAGACAAACCGATGGTTGTAGCATCTGCCAGTTATCGCTAAAGGGGTCACTCCCGGTGAAGGGATCTCGGCCTTTTCCTCATCGAATAAGGTGCAGGATGTTCTACAAGGAACACCGCGATACAAAGCAAGAACTGTAGCTACCTGTTTTTGAAAATTCGATTCCACAACATCTTTAGGTTTCTTTTCTTTCATTAATCATATTAATGAAGTCCCATCATTTAAGCACCTAAACATCACAGATAAATATAACGTACGCTTATGCCATCCGCATTCGCCTCGATGTCCAGTCTGCACCGTTAGGTTAGGTAATTAACGCCAGTGCGAGGCAGGGCTAGCGCGGTTGTAAAACATAAGCAACGTCTATATAATATATCATATATACTATATATAATATCTATCTGAACATATCACATGATCACATCACAGATAACGCAGCAGAAAATATCATATGAAACATTGGATATACTAGGACGCCCATGTTTTATTTTGAGCCAATATAAAACACGGATTCCACGGTCGTGATGAATAGCCAAACCCACACTCCTAGACCCCTATGAGAGCGGCAAGCAACCGTTCTAATTCTAGAGTTAGGAGACCCGGACTCGACTCCTCGAGTTGGTCTCCCACTGGACTCCAGAACCCGGTTACTTGTGCTCTCCTCCTTGGGTTTATCCTAGTGCGGAAAAGTAAATAATATACAAATGGTGACATCAACCTCATCCCGGAAGTGCCCCACTAAAAGAATATTACATACAAGTTTTTACATGAATGAAAATGAAAAACACTCATCTCACATAAAAACCTCCCGGCTATTCAAACACGACGATCCAATATAACATATCCAGCAACACATAACATCACATGTCATCAACGTAAGTAAATATACCCATCCCAATTGTCGTTGACATATAGCAACGAAACCGGCGATATCACATATTACACTTACGGTTGCAGAAAAGAAAGTGTAAAACTACAACAGTTGGAATCCGCAACCTCTTTAGACATCGCATGCCTAATCAAATGAATTCCTTAGACATCGCATGCCTAACAATTATAAACCCCGCATTTTAGTCTCAAAATCGAAAACACTTTTCAATATCAAGTCGGGCAATTCAACAAGATTCCAGACATCCAGAACGAATGCTCGTCGCAAACTTTAGTAGACAGCCGCACCCCCGATACCGTCGACGAAGTGCACTAAGGTGGAACACCGCTGCCGCAAGCATCCAAACGGATGCTTTTTGGTGACGGGGTTCTCCTACAGTCACTTGGTCGGGGCTATGGGGTGTAGCTGTCTATTAAGTTTACCGGCGAGTATCCGCGCATGCAACGTGATTGCGACGAACTTTTGATCACATCAAAATTCCGTGGCAACCAATCAAATGAGACTAAACTGCTAGATTTATAACATTCAAATCAGTTATCTTATAACTATTTGTGGATTCCAAATATTGTATCACATTCCAGATAAATAGAAAATGTCAAACTTTCCGATCGAACAATCAAACACCCAAGTTTTCCCGAAACAACTCAACACATGAAATAAGTTTAAAAACATTCACTTCATGCCACAGTACCAACGGTCCAGCCGTAGAAGGGTCAAGCCAACGCCTTACATGTGGCACGCCGTACTGCCCCAAACCCTAAGGTTCAAAGGGCAGTTCAAGACGGTCGCATAATCGAGTTAAGGTTTGTTGTCTTCTAGAGGGTCCATCGCGTTACTTGCACTACTTAGAACGTTCTTAAACTACGGAAAAATCCAACACTTGAAAATTTCCCGGCAGGGAAAAAAGTGGGTATTTATATACTGTCGAACTTTTTAACATATTCTAAAATTACCCGGAAAAACACATAGACAAAATTAAACAATCCGATCGAATCATCGAGTCCCCAAAACAACCCAGAAAACTGAACTCTTGAGTGCAAATTAAAATTTCCCAAAAAAACACAGGAATAACAGAAGGACGTTACTGTGTAAACCATGTGCAGTGATTGACCATTATGGCCGCGGAACCGCCGCCCAAGCCAGGGTGGGGCCGCGGTTCCGCGGCGCGTTGAACGATTTGGGTGCACGTGCTGCACAGTATTTCCTACAAAACCCTGCTGATTTTTTTTGAGAATTTTTAATCTGGAAAAATCCATAGTTACAAAAAATGTACAGAGAGGGGTTGCGATTAGGGTTTCGGGGTTCGATCGGGTTTCTAACATCGTCTATACATCGCCTAAGGCTCTAGCTAGGCTCTGATACCACTGTAGGGTTCCTAGGCACACTCAAGAGGTTCTACAACGGATCAACCATGCCAAAATCAAATTTTTCATGTGCCAAAGAACCCTATTGCTAGATCGTTAACTAGAGGTAAGGCGAAACAAAGCAAGTTAACAACTTAACTACAAGTGAAAGTGACTACAACCTTTGTAGATCCGGTCCTCCACTTCTAAAGCTCCGTGAAGACGTCCCTCCGCTGCGATCATCGGAATCCCGGACTCTAACGATGGTTTCGTCGGAGAAATAAGCGGGCTAGGTCGTTGACTTCGATGCCGAAGATGATCTACGTCGAGGCGACTCAAACTCTAGCTCCATCTTCACTTGGTCATGATCCTTGTGAAGAAAACACCCTATACAACTTGGTAAGTGGTAGAGGATGAAGAATAGGAAGTGGGTTCACTTTGGATTTGGATTTCTCACTTGATTTCAACACTTGAAATTTTTCAAGAAAAGTTTCTTCAGTTAAAGAAGATGAAGAACAAGAAGGAAAAAGAATTATCTTGAAAATAATAAATCAAGTGAATCTTATCATAATGCAACCATGGGTGAAGTAAACGCATGTAGAGAATAAACTAGGGTTTAGGTGTAATGGTTAGGTTAAGGAAAAAACAAAATAGTTGAAGCTTCATGAAACTTCAAGAATAAAACAAAGAAAGCCACTACCATTTTATTTTTGCCAAAAATGAAAAAAGAAAATAAATAAAACAAATAAAACCTAACCATTAACCTAAACATGGTTTAAAGCATACACACACCCAAGTTTGCATGTATCATCAAACATGATACAAAGTAGTGCACAAACATATATCATATATACAATGTGCACAATCAAGTGAGATAATCAGTCTTAAGTGAACAATACTAGACAATGTAAAGTAATATATCTAATATATAATTATACATTAAATCATTAAATCAACACTTGATTTAATGATCCGGTCATACTGCACATAACCGACTAATATCAAGTGTATCAATATATCGAATCAACATTTGATTCGGTAACCCGGCTATATCTTATATAACCGTCCGATGATACAAATCGTGAGAATAGAATTCAGTATCACATACTAGTATTATTCCCGGTCCCGCACATATCTCATATGCTCTCCTATTTCGTTTCGCTTGAGCTAGGAAACCTCTGTGTAGGACTCTAAAGACTTGTCAATACTCCGGCAGCAGGTGATGATCATATCAAACACCCACAAGCCGCAAGCGGTCTGCTAAACGTAACGGCCACCCAAGTATTGAGCAATCAGAAGATCAACGAGCAAGCCCATTCACACTCCTGTGAATCCAACCAGTAACACTTACCGTACATTCCGGTCTGTTCGTCCGATATGTCGCATATCTCGCCTAGGGGTGGTAAACGTCAGACCCCAGTAGCTCGATAAGTCGTGACGATATGAGGTCTATAACAGTTCGAGAAACTACTGGTAACACTTACCAGTAAATCTCAGCAACCCTGGCACGTGATTTCCGGTTATAGCCAATCGAACACAGCACAACATCAACTCCCTATACCGGGAGAGACGAATCCCCTCTTATCGCTCATTGCCTCCATGTGATTCAGGACTATACCGAAAACCACCGTTTTGCACGCTCTCTTGGACGTCGTAAGGTGGAAATCAAAGCACAGTAGGAATCACACAAGACTCTATGACGATCTCGGGTCTACAGACTAACCTGTACCAGTGTCACCAGGGAACTGACATCTTACGTAAGGTATAATACCATCTGGGAGTTCTCGGCGAGTCCGTCCAGTGTACCCAGTCTCCACTGAACACCCGTATATCATCTCTGATGTCAAACACCAATGGATATGGGATCATCCATCGCCCATCTGTATGGGTCGAGAAGGTATACGCTAGTCTACTGCGGTATATCGATGCCCCGTCTCGATACACCCACGACTAGGGACCTTGAAGGATGTACTTATGGACTACCATGTCCCTACTAGTATGATCTGCATCATAGTCCAGGTAGTCAAGTACGCATCCTAAGGGCTTTACCAACATGTAACAGAGAGACAATCAGTGTACACGTTAAGGTAAAGAGCAACCAGATAGCGCACTATCATGTCGAGCAAGAAAGTCCTCCCTATATATGTCCAAGCATCCACTACAATAAACATCCTATGTAAGTAATGGCCTCTAGGGCATACATATAACTAACAGCTCTATGATGTATGCGATGTTGTGTACCAGACCAGATGTTTCTTACGCACTCAGCATGGTAAGCCAGTATCGGTCAAACGCAGGGAAGAAGCACTGGATAGCAGTAATGAACATTCTTAAGTACCTGAGAAGGAATAAGGAGATGTTCTTGATGTATGGTGGATAAGACCTCCAGATCGAGGCCTTTGCTGACTCCAGCTTCCAGAGTGACAAGGATGACTCCAAGTCCATGTCGGGTTATGTCTTTACCCTCAATGGAGGGGGGGTCTGTTGGAAGAGCTCCAAGCAGGATACCATTGCAGACTCGACGATGGAAATGGAGTGTTTCACTGCATGAGACGCTGTAAAAGAGGCTTTCTGGATGAGGAAGTTCTTAACTGAACTTCAGGTGGTTCCTTCCACTGTTGATCCAATACTTTAGTATTGACAACAAATGGCGTTGTAGCTTTAGGGAAGGAACGTATGTCCCATCAGAGATCCAGACAAATCTTGAGGCGGTACCACCTGATTAGGGAGATTGTTGATCGCTGGGTGATCGAGGTGAGGAGAGTAGATTCGGAGAACAACACTGCAGATCCATTCACACAGGCCATCTCTCAGACACTGTTCGAGAGGCTATTCGAGATCATTGGTCTGCGATACGCCAATATATGGCCTTAGTGTAAGTAGGAGATTGTTAGTGATATATGCTTTAGAGGCCATTATTGTATCATACTGGTTTGTATATTACTTAATGGAATCTTGGGATATACACGTATATAATAACAGTCTTTCATAAAATGGTAGTATGCTACCTGGTTTGTTTCTGCCTCAATATATGCATGTGTTTCTTTCAGCATGTCACTTAATCATATTGGTAGAGCTCTTAAGATCTTTGCTTGATTACCAGCATTGTGATAGCGGTCACACTAGTGGGAGTTTGGTAGTCTATAAGTACATCTTTATACAGGTCCCTAGTCGTAGGATTATCGAGACGGGGAATCGATACTCTATAGTAGACCAGTGTATACGCTTCTCATCCCAGCAAGGGAGGTGGCCAATCCCATAGCCATTAGTACGTTGTGCTGGAGATAGTATGCAGGTGCTCATTGGGTTATGAGTACACTGGACAGGACTCGTCAGGAACTGCCGGTTGGTATTATACCTATCGTCGGGTAGCAGTTCCCAGGTGACATGAGTACAGCATAGTCTGTTGACTTCGCACGGCTACTTCTACTCGAGTGTGTTCCCACTGTACTTTGATTCCTACCCACCACGGCTCAAAGGAATCGTGAAAATAGGTAGTAATTGGGTGCAGTCCCGAAGCACTTGGAGGCAGTGGCGGTTAGATAGGATTCGTCTCTCCCAGTATTATGGGTTGATATCGCACTGTGTTTGGAAGGCCATTATACAAAGTCCTTGGCCAAGGCAAGCGAGATTTACCGGTAGGTGCTCCAGTAGTTTCTCAGGGTATTTTGGGCTACTCTCCGACACGACTTATTGCGCTATTAGGGGTCTGACAATTACCACCCACTAGGCCCGATATGCGATACTCTTAGATGAATAGACTGAACTGTACGGAGATTGATACAGATAGGCTTAGTAGGAGTTCGGATGAGTTTGCTCATCGGCCATCTTATCGACAAATACCTGGGGGTCGTTACGTGCAGCTAGTACCGCTTGCGGCCTGTAGTTAAACCCACTGCCAGCATAGTGTTGAGTCTTTAGAGTCCCACACAGAGGGTTTCCCTGCATCGAGCAAAAGATGTAGAGGTCGTTTGGTTTTACGACAGGGTTCGATCACGTACGTGTACTTGTACACTGATGATGATTTGGACAGATAATACTAGTGGGCTTTGGTTTGAGCTGAATCCTAGTATTATACAGATGGATTATTTTCGTCTCTTTTGTATTCGTATTTTTTGGAATATGGATACGGGTATGTATATACGGATAAGGGGCATTTTTGTAAATTGTTCAAAGATGCTTCTAGAAGAGACACCTCATAATTTGTATTTATCATTTTAGTTTAAATGATTATTCATTTTTGAAGTGGAGTAAATGAGGTGTATTTTGCATAAATTTGAGCATGGCTTTTGGTGACACATGTAGGGTTTTCAACACACGACTCACCGAATTGAATATGAACCTTATTTCATTTTCTAATATGTATTATTCGTGTGGAAAATAGAGCTCTTGCTTTTTCTTATGCAAACTTCTTCACTAGCTTTTTCCTCAAGTATTCTTCTTCTACCTCAAGCCATTCTTATCTCATGAGTTGAGAATCATATGGCTATGAGAGATAAATTATTCCATCTATATTATCTACATCGTCTACGATATCTAGTGTAGTGAACAAGGTGCCCTAGTTATTTCAGTTAAGGTGTGAGCTTGATCTATAGACTCTTGGGTGGATCGTCTTTGACATGAGAGGACCGGTGAGGAGGCCCGATCCAAACGATCCATGGAGCCTATGACAAGGTGGAGAACAGCAACAAGAAGACCCAAAGAACATGAATTCATGAGGTATAAACTTCTTTCCGAGTAGTTAACCTCTTGCATGTTTGCTAGTTAGGGTTTAGCAACGATCCTAGAGTTCAAGTTGATGTTGCAAACTTTGTAAAATTCGTTTTTTAAATATTCCGCCTCCCCGCGGACCCAGGGGTGCGCGACATCGACTAACAAACTAAAGTCGCATAAAAACCCAATTGAATAACCGATACGATGAGCGAAGCGCACATAGGTTAAACTTATGGTCAACACATGCTAACACAACAAAATACTCTCCGACGTCGACGTGCGAACATAAAACGACCGAGTCAAAACACAAATATCAAAATCTAAGTTTCCAAATATCGCAAAACATTGCCAGAAATCAAGTAAAACAACTCCAGATTTTTCTTCAAGTGATCTGGGACTTTTTAGCGTATAGGGTAATCTTAGTTATCTAATGAGTAAGCTATAGAAAAAAATTCAAACCCTAACTCCGAACTGGACCCGCAAATTGCGGCGAAAATCAATAAAATTGCGGCCAGGACTTAAAGGTTTGGGCTCGGGTTTCTACGGTGGCTTTTTACTGGTCTAAACATCCCTCTGTATCCTCTATTAAATTTTTACAGTTCTCTAATTGCTTTAGATTTCATTTGATCATCAAAAGTTCAACAAAACCGACATCGGAAAATTCTAAATGTTAGTTATGTATATGCCCTAGAAGCCATTTTGTACATATGATTTATATTGTAGTGGATGCTTGGATATATATAGAGAGGATTTTCTTGCTCGACATGATAGTATGCTATCTGGTTTCACTTTGTCTTAACATGTTGACTTGTATTGTGTTACTGTCTTGCTCTCACATGTTGATAAAGCCCTTAGGATATGTACTTGACTACTAGGACTATGATGGAGATCATACTAGTGGGGACAGAATAGTCCACGAGTACGTCCTATAATTGTCGAGAGTGCATCTGTTGGGTTTACCTAGCACCTCATCAAGGGTTTGGAAGCGTCACATATGCCTCAATCAAATTTTAAAGGTGCTAAGTGAACTTGACAAGAATCATAAAGAGAAATTTAGGGTTTCATTCAACTAAGCATCACATGCAAATGAAAAACTATGACTAAGGGTAGAAATTACAACCTTTGTAGACCTCCCTTGGTGACTTCTTGGCACTATGAGAGTTTGGAATGGATCGATGGAAGCCTTCCTAGTCCACGAAGATCCACCTGAAGTTCCATTGCCCAAAGCTCCCTGCTTTACTTAATTTGTGAATAATGTTGAGCAAACGTACACAAATGGGCTAGATGTGTGTAGTATGATAATGTGGTTTGTATTATATAATCAAAACCCTATCTTTTTATCAACCTCACTCAAAGAAAATTTCAAGAGAGGAAGAAGAAGTTGATGGCTTAGCTTGAGCTCAAAATATTTGTGTTGAATAACTGAGATGAGAATGAATAATCAATATTATATCTTTCTCACCTCAACCATGGTTTGTAATTATTTAGATATTTATCAATGAGTTAATAAAGCCAAAGGAAAATTAACTTAAGGTTAAAAAGTAGGTCAAGTATGGTCAAAGATGATAAACATTAACCACGACTGAATTATCCTATCTTTTAATTCAAAATGATAAATTTATATATAATTACTACCATATGAGTCTTGCATTGCCACCAAATGTGTATCAACAACCAGATACAATGTATGTATGTATGTGTCTATGCACATCATCATATGCATACATGCATGCATACAAAATAGAAAAGGGTTTAATTAAAGAATTAATCTAAAAGTCATTTGTTAAATCAACACTTGATTTAGCAAACCGGTCAAATCACATACGACCCCACCAATAGAAAATGCCCGATTAATATACGGTATCACATATCCGTATTTAATCGGGTCCCTGCGCATATCTCATATGCATACCACATCTTTTCGCCTGAGCCAGGAAACTTCATTGTAGGACTCTAAGACTCATCCATATGCCGGCAGTAGGTGATGATCATATCAAATACCTACAAGCCGCAAGCGGTCAGCTAAACGTAACGGTCACCCGGGTATTGAGCGATCAGAAGAAAACCAGCGAAGCTGTCAAAACTCCAGTCGAGCCAACTGGCAACACTTACCGTACAGTCCAGTCTCCTCGTCAGATATGTTGCATATCGAGTCTAAGGATGGAATCCTTGACCCCAATAACTCAATAAGTCATGCTGGTGTATGGCTTATAACAGATCGAGAAACTACTGATAACACTTATCAGTACATCTCAGCAGCCCTGGCAAAGGACTTCCTGTTATAGCCAATCGAGCATAGCACAACATCAACTCCCAATACCGGGAGAGACGAAACCCCTCCTATCGCTCATCGCCTCCATGTGCCTTGGGACCGTACCCAAAGTCTACCAGTTTGCACGACTCGGTAGAGCTGTGGTATGGTGGAGATCAAAGCACAGTAGGAGGACACAAAAGACTCTATGACGATCTTGGGTCTACAGACTAACCTGTACAAGTGTCACCTGAGAACTGCTATCCGACGATAGATATAATACCACATAGGAGTTCTCAACAAGTCCGTTCAGTGTACCCAGTCTGCACTGAGCACCCGCATACAATATTTGGTGTCACCTCACCAGATGGATATGGGATCATCCATCGCCCATTATATGGGACAAGAATAGTATACGCTAGTCTACTTTGGAATATCGATGCCCCGTCTCGATACACCCACGACTAGGAACAGTTCAAAGATATGCTTATAAACTACACATCCCCCACTAGTATGATCCGCATCATAGTCACAGTAGTCAGGCAAATATCCTGAGGGCTTTATCAACATGTGCAAATGAATAAAAGCATGATCATATCAACATGTCAAGATAAAGAAAACTAGATAGAATACTATCATGTTGAGAGAGAAAGTCATTTATATTCATATATACATGTCCAAGCATCCACTATACATATAATGGCCTCTAGGGCATACATATATCTAACAATCTCCCACTTGCACTAAGGCTAGTTATTGGCGTATCTCATACCCAACATCTTAAAAAGTCGATCATGATGCGGCTGTGGAAGGTCCTTGGTGAGTGGATCTGCTGTGTTATCCTTTGTATCTACTCTCCGAATCTCGATCTCCTGGCGATCTACTATCTAACGGATCAAATGATATCGCCACCGGATGTGTTTGGACTTCTGATGGGACCTTGGTTCTTTGGCTAACGCCATAACTCCATTATTATCATAATACAATGGTATTGGATCAACAATAGTTAGAACTACTCCTAGTTCCGCGATGAACTTCCTCATCCAGACGGCTTCCTTGGCAGCATCATTTGCAGCAATATACTCAGCTTCCATCGTGGAGTCTGTAATGGTATCCTGTTTAGAACTCTTCCAACTAACCGCCCCTCCATTGAGGGTAAATACAAACCCTGAGATAGATTTGCTTTCATCCATATCACTTTGGAAGCTGGAATCGGTAAAGGCCTCCATCTGGAGATCCCTATTACCATACACCAAGAACAATTCTTTAGTCCTTCGCAAGTACTTAAGAATATTCTTCACTGCTAGCCAATGTTTCTCCTCTGGGTTGGATTGATACCTGCTTGCTACAGCTAGTGCATAAGCTGCATCAGGGCGAGTACATAACATCGCATACATTATAGATCCTATGGCTGAAGCGTAGGGTATAACGCTCATGCGAGCTCTATCTTCATCAGTCTTCGGACAGAAGTCCTTGGAGAGAGTGAATCCATGACAAGCAAGCAAGGCACCACGCTTGGAATCTTCCATACTAAACCTTTTTAGGATGGTGTCTATGTACGTTGATTGGGACAGTCTCAATAACTTCTTGGATCTATCTCTATAGATCCTAATACCTAAAATGCATGAGGCATCACCCAGGTCCTTCATGGAGAACCTTTGTGATAAGAATAGTTTGACCGATTGTAGCATAGGAATATCATTTCCTATCAGGAGAATGTCATCTACGTACAATACGAGAAATGTGACAGTACTCCCTACAATCTTCTTATAAATGCATGGTTCATTTATATTTTTGATAAAATCAAACTCTTTGATTATATCATCAAAGCAGATGTTCCAGCTCCGTGAGGCCTGCTTTAATCCATAAATGGATTTAAGCAATCTACATGCTTTCCCGCTGCTCCCACTGTCAATGAAGCCCACTGGTTGATCCATAAAAACACATTCTTCTAAATTACCATTTAGAAATACTGTTTTAACGTCCATTTGCCAGATTTCATAACCATAGTGAGCAGCAATAGTAAGTAGGATCCTAATGGATTTAAGTATTGCTACTGGAGAGAAAGTTTCATCATAGTCTAATCCTGGTCTTTGACGAAAACCTTTCACTACTAGCCTTTCTTTTACCTGTCCATCTACACCATTCTTTCTTTTAAAGATCCATTTGCACCCAACAGGTTTTATCCCAGGAGGCGCAACGTCCAAAGTCCATACTCTGTTGGTGTACATGGACTCCATTTCGGATCTCATGGCTTCCAGCCACTTCACCGTGTCACCATTCATGATAGCTTGCTGAAAACTAGTAGGGTCATTATCATCCATGATGTAATCTTCTCTATCACCATCAATGAGAAACCCATAGTATCTCTCTGGTGGGCGAGAAGTTCTACTAGATCTCCGGAGCGGCTGAGGTTCTTGAAGTTCTAATGCAACATCAGTTTCAACCAATTCGTCCTGAGTAATTTGTGTCTCTAGAACCTCTTCTAGTTCTACCGCATTTCCATCAGTACTATCTGTAAAGATTTCATTTTCCAAAAATGTGGCATGCTGAGCAACAAACACCTTTTGTTCTTCCTTGTGGTAGAATAGATATCCATATGAATTTTTTGGATATCCCACAAATTTACATATGACCGACCGTGTCTCGAGTTTGTCTAGATTCTTCTTTTTAACAAAAGCCGGACAACCCCAAATCCTAACTCTTTTAAGAGATGGTCTCTTTCCACTCCATATTTCATATCGAGTGGTAGCTACGGTTTTGGTTGGAAACCTATTTAACAGATACATCGTTGTCTCTAATGCATGCCCCCAAAAGGAAAGCGGTAACTCAGCATCACACATCATGGATTGTACCATAACTAATAGGGTACGATTCATCCGTTCTGACATACCATTGTGCTGTAGTGTGTACGAAGAAGTGAGCCGAGAGAGAATCCCATTCTCTTTTAAGAAGTCTAAAAACTCTGTACTTAAATATTCTCCACCTCGATCTGATCGAAGTTTCTTGATGCTCAAGCCTGTTTGTTTTTCTACTTCAAGTTTGTACTCCTTGAATTTCTCGAAAGCTTCTGATTTGTGCTTTATCAAAAACACGTGTTCGAATCTTGAGAAATCATTAGTAAAAGTAATGAAGTATGAAAAACCACCTCTAGCATGCGTAGACATTGGTCCGCATACATCACTATGTATGAGGCTTAAGAGTTCCACAGCTCTTTCTCCGTGTCCAGTAAACGGAGTTTTGGTCATTTTACCTTTGATACAAGACTGACAAGTCACATAAGATTTATATTCAAAAGAATTTAAATATCCATCTTTATATAGCTTGTTTAGTCATGTTTCATTAATATGACCAAGTCTACAATGCCAAAGAAAAGCTTCATTTATATCTGAAAACTTTCTTTTATTAGTATGTTGTATATTGAAAACTGTGTGTTGGTTCAGGACGTAAATACCGTTATTTAGTGTACCATAACCAATCAACTTTTGATTCAAGTTAATATTCATAACATTATTTTGTAATACAAAATGATATCCTTCATTGTCCAACAAAGAAACGGATATTATATTACATAGAATACTAGGTACAAAATAACACGGGTTCAAAACCAAAATACAACCCGAAGGCAACCCAAGATGATACTCTCCTACGGATACAGCATGTACATTGGAACCATTTCGAACCCGCAGAGTATGGTCACTTGTCTTCAAAACTCTACTGTTTCTCAATCCCTACATACAATTGCAGATGTGAGAACCAGAACCGGTATCTAATACCCAAGATGCAGAGTTTAAAGAAAAACAACTTTCAATTACAAACACACCTGAAGTGGAAGTATCAGCATGCTTCTTCTTCTTGAGATCAGCAAGGTACACAGCACAGTTGCGTTTCCAATGTCTCGACTTGTGGCAGTAAAAACATTCTCCTTTCCCGCTTCCTGCAGCCCCGGATTTGTCTTTCCCCTTCGGTTTTTTAACTCCACCATTCGGTTTGATGGACTTCTTCTTCTTCTTCTTTCCTTTGGCCTTGGCTTTTGGGACTGAAGAGGAAGATGGCCCAGCAAGCATAGCGGGAGTCCTTGTTGTTTTCAACGCGCTCTCTGCACTTCTTAACATATTGAGAAGTTCAGGCAATGATTTCTCCAAATCGTTCATATTGAAATTCACTATGAACGGAGCAAAGGCAGGGGGAGAGACTGTAGAACAATATCCGTATATTGCTCATTATCCATGGTCTATCCCAGTTCCTCAAATTCTTCTATAAGACCAATCATCTTCAAAACATAGTCTCCTACTAATGCACCAGGGGCCATTCGCATCTGAAACAACTATCGAGATGCCTCGTATCTCAAAGTACAAGATTGCTCTTCATACAAATCCTTTGTGTGAAGAAAAATGGATTGCACATCTATATTCTCATGTTGCTTCTGATGGATATTGTCCATAGAAGCAAGCGCGAGGCACTTGGCCGTGTTACAATCAATATCCCGTGTTTTTCGGATCTCCCTATCCGAAACAGATGATTTAGGTCCTGGGACGGGTGGGGCTTTGGTTGTGAGGACATATGATACTTTATCATATGTGAGTGCAATGTTCAAGTTCCTCAACCATTCCTTATAGTTCGGTCCTATCAGTTTGTTTTTCTTTAGTAGAAGCTTAAGTCCCGTCATTGGTATCTGCCATTAGGAGAGAGAAAAGAATATACTCAGCGGAATGCTCTTGCAAAGATTTAGATTGGTTATTATCTTATCTAATCGATGTCTCCCACTGCTTTTATCAGATTTTCTTTCAAAACCTGAAAAGAAAACTAGGCAGGATTAATTACATTCTACAGTTTCGCTAACCGGTCAGCCAGGCCAGTGTCGGTACTTTGAGGGAGGTTCCCCATGCTTTCGTACAGACCTAATTAAAATAAACCTTGTTTTCCCAAAGGTCAAACCCCGTTAACACCTTTCTAGACACCTACTGGATTAGCTAATTGTAAAGTGCAAAACTCTCCTGAGAGTAACTCTTACTCACAGTGGGATCGGGATCCAACTATCATATAGATGGTATGCAATCTCATTGCAAATTTCAACTATTGAAACTCCCGATATGGTTTTTAACCCTATTTATTTGTGACCTTGGCTATGGTCAAAATATCATGAGCACTAGTCAAGTTCTACCCGTCATTTCAAGATTAACTAGACCCATCCTTATGACCCTTGACTATGATCAACATAATCATATGAATGTCCTAACTGATGGCATCATATGCTTTGTAGGAAGACATCACTTAGCTACCGTACACTACGTCTTGACTATGATCAAAATACGCAGCACGAATACTAAGTACTCTTCTTCCTAAAATGACGGAGGGTTGCGGATGGGTTTTATGAAAACCTTTAACGCTTTGAACTTGATATCGTTGTAGAATCAAAACAGTTTAGAAAAGGAGTGGCTTAAGCTCCGCATCTTTTGAAACTTGCATTTTTCATAAAAAGGCGAGTGGGTTTCAAATCTGATTCTACAACATCTTTTAGGTTTCTTTTACTTTACATTAATCTCATTAATGCAATCCCATCATTTAAGTTTCTAAGCCATCACAGAAAAGAAACGAAAATAGAACGTACACTTATGTCATCCGCATTCGCCACAGTGTCTCATTATGCACCGTTAGGTTACTTAATTAACGACACGGCGTGGCAGGACTAGTGCGGGTATAAAACATAAGTAACTTTTATTATATATCATATATATAATAATAATCCATTCGTCTCAGATACTAAGTAATCACATTACAGAATATCAACAACAGAAGCACATATGAAAATAAAAGGATATCTAGTATGTCCGTATTTTGTATTTAGCCAACAATAGAAAATACAGATTCCACGGTCGCGATGAATAGACAAGCCCACACCCCTAGACCCCTACGAGAGCGGCAAGTGATCCTGCCAATTCTAGAGTTTAGGAGACCCGGTCTCGACTCCTCGAGATGGCTTCCCACTGAACCCTAGAACCCGGTCACTTGTGCTCCCCTCCTTGGGTCTATCCTAATGCGGAAAAGTAAATAATATACAATTATGGAAACATCTTCCTCAACCCGGAAGTGCCTCAAATAAAAGAATATTACATACAATTGATTTATACATGAATGAAAATAAAACTCTCATTTCAAATAAAATCCCCGGCTATTCAATCGCGAAAATCCTACACATCATATCTCAGCAACACATAATATCTCATATCATCAACGTAAGCAAGTATGCGTATCCCGATTGTCGTTGATGTATAGCAATGAAATTGGCGATATACCACATACTACAATTACGGTCACAGAAAATAAAGTGAAAAACTACAACATTTGGAATCCACAATCACTTTAGACATCGTAAATCCGAAATATCATATATTTCGCATTTCGTGCCTAACTTTATGAATTCTACATATTGTATCACATTCCAGATAAATAGACAATGCTAAACTTTTTGATCGAATAAACAAACACCCAAGATTTCCCAAATAGTACAACACTTGAGCCGAGTTCAAAAATTTCCAGAACATGTCACAACCCCTATGAACCAGCCGTAGAAGGGTCAAACCAACGCCTCACATGTGGCAACGCTAAACTACCACAAACCCTAGGGTTCAGTGGCAGTTTTGACGGTCACATAATCGAGTTAAGATTACGTTCTTCTAGAGGGTCCACAGATACGCTTGCATGATTTTCTGAAAGTTCCAAACTCGTGAAAAGTCTAACAATTGAAAATCTTCCAATACGGGAAAAAGTGAGTTATTGATATTTGTTCGAACATTTTAACACGTTCTAAATTACCTGAAAAACTAAACGATGTTAAACTTTTCGATCGAATCAACGAATACAAAATATCTCCAGAAAACTCAACACCTGAGTAATATTAAAAATACGCAGAAGCATGTAGTAATACATACGGATGAACCCTAGAAATAACTATCCCTGACACACAAGTACTGCCGCGGAACCACCGCTAAAATCATGGTATGGCCGCGGTTCCGCGAAGACTTAAAGGCTACAGTGACTCGTATTTCACAGTAATCTATACAATTACCTGCTTGATTTTTTGAGTATTTTTAATGTGGAAAAAATCATTTTTTTAGAAAATTTCCAGAGAGGGGTCTAAATAGGTGTTTCGTAGTTCGATCAGACTTTTAACTTCGTCTACGCATTACCTAAAGCTCTAGCTCGGCTCTGATACTATTGTTGGGTTTACCTAGCACCTCATCAAGGGTTTGGAAGCATCATATATACCACAATCAAATTTTAAAGGTGCTAAGTGAACTTGACGAGAATCATAACTAGAAATTTTGGGTTTCATTCAACTAAGCATCACATGCAAATGAAAAACTATCACTAAGGGTAGAGATTACAACCTTTGTAGACCTCCCTTGGTGACTCCTTAGCACTATGAGAGTTTGGAACGGATCGATGAAAGCCTTCCTAGTCTACGAAGATCCACCCGAAATTCCTTTGCCCAAAGCTCCTTACTTTACTTGATTTGTTAATAAAGTAGAGCAAACACCCTACACAAATATGCTAGATGTGTGTAGTATGATGATGTGGTTTGTATTCTATAATCAAAACCCTATCTTTTTATCAACCTCACTCAAAAGAAAATTTCAAGAGAGGAAGAAGAAGTTGATGGCTTAGCTTGAGCTCAAAGTATTTGTGTTGAATAATTAAGATGAGAATGAATAATCAATATTATATCTTTCTCATCTCAACCATGGTTTGTAATTATTTAGATATTTATCACTGAGTTAATAAAGCCAAAGGAAAATTAACTCAAGGTTAAAAAGTAGGTCAAGTATGGTCAAAGATGATAAACATTAACCATGAGTGAATTATCCTATCTTTTAATTCAAAATGATAAATATATATATATATATATAATTACTACCATATGAGTCTTGCATTGCTACCAAATGTGTATCAACAACCATGATACAATGTATGTATGTATATGTCCATGCACATCATCATATGCATACATGCATGCATACAAAATAGAAAAGGGTTTAATTAAAGAATTAATCTAAAAGTCATTTGTTAAATCAACACTTGATTTAGCAAACCAGTCATATCACATATAACCCGACCAATAGAAACGCCCGATTAATATACGGTATCACATATCCGTATTTAATCGGGTCCCCACGCATATCTCATATGCATACCACATCTTGTCGCCTGAGCCAGGAAACTTCATTGTGGGACTCTAAGACTCGTCAATACGCCGGTAGTAGATGATGATCATATCAAATACCTACAAGCCACAAGCGGTCAGCTAAACGTAACGGCCACCCGTGTATTGAGCGATCAGAAGAAAACCAGCGAAGCTGTCAAAACTCCCTTCGAGCCAACTAGCAACACTTTCCGTACAGTCCGGTCTCCTCGTCAGATATTTTGCATATCGAGTCTAGGGATGGAATCTTCGACCCCAATAACTCAATAAGTCATGCTGGTGTATGGCTCATAACAGATCAAGAAACTACTGATAATGCTTATCGGTAAATCTCAGCAGCCCTGGCAAGGGACTTCCTGTTATAGCCAATCGAGCATAGCACAACATCAACTCCCAATACCGGAAGAGACGAAACCCCATCTATCGCTCATCGCCTCCATGTGCCTCAGGACTGCACCCAAAGTCCACTTGTTTGCACGACTCAGTAGAGTCGTGGTATGGTGGAGATCAAAGCACAGTAGGAGGACACACAAGACTCTATGACGATCTTGGGTCTACAGACTAACCTGTACAAGTGTTACCTGAGAACTGCTATCCGACGATAGATATAATACCACATAGGAGTTCTCGGTGAGTCCGTTCAGCGTACCCAGTCTGCAATGAGCACCCGCATACAATCTTTGGTGTCACCTCACCAGATGGATATGGGATCATCCATCGCCCATAATATGGGACAAGAATAGTATACGCTAGTCTACTCTGGAATATCGATGCCCCGTCTCGATACACCCACGACTAGGAACAGTTCAAGGATATGCTTATAAACTACGCATGCCCCACTAGTCTGATCCGCATCATAGTCACAGTAGTCAAGAAAATATCCTGAGGACTTTATCAACATGTGCAAATGAATAAAAGCATGATCAAATCAACATGTCAAGATAAAGTAAACCAGATAGCATACTATCATATTGAGCGATAAACTCATTTATATTCATATAGACATGTCCAAGCATCCACTATACATATAATGGCCTCTAGGGCATACATATATCTAACAGTATAGAGACAGGGTATCGATACTCCAGAGTAGACTAGCGTATACGCATCTTGACCCATATGATGGGCGATGGATGAACCCACATCCATTGGTTTTTGACATCAAAGATGGTATACAGGTGCTCAGTGGAGACCGGGTACACAGAACGGACTCACCGATAACTCCTAGATAGTATTATACCTATCGTCAGATAGCAGTTCTCCGGTGACACTGATACAGGTTAGTCTGTAGATCCGAGATCGTTATGGAGTCTTGTGTGATTCCCACTATACTTTGATTTCCACTTTACCACATTCATGAGAACGTGCAAAACTGTGGATTTTGGGTACAATCCTGAATCACATGAAGGCAATGAGCGATAGGAGGGGTTTCGGCTCTCCCGGTATTAGGGGTTGATATTGCGCTGTGCTCGATTGGCTATAACTGGAAGTCCCTGGACAGGGCTGATATGGAGATCTATTGGTAAATGTTATCAGTAGTTTCTCGACCCGTTATGAGCCTCTCATCAACACTACTTATCGGTTACTAGGGTCTGACTTATACCACCACTAGACTGGATATGCAACATATCAGACGAAGAGACCGGACTGTACAGTAGTGTTACTGATTAGATTCATAGGAATGTGAGCAGGCTTGCTTGTTGATCTTCTGATCGCTCAATACCCGGGTGGCTGTTATGTTTCGTTGACCGCTTGCAGCTTGTGGGTGTTTGATATGATCATCACCTACTGCCGGCGTATTGACGAGTCTTTAGAGTCTTAAACAAAGGTTTCCTGGCTCAGGCGAAATGGTGTAGGAGCACATATGTGATATGTGCGGGACTGAGATTGATACGAATATGTGATACCGTATTCTATTCTCGCGACTTGTGATATTGGTCAGTTATATGTGATATAGCCGGGTTATCGGATCTTGTGTTGATTCGATAAATTGTTGCACTTGATATTAATCGGTTATATTTAATATAGCCGGATTATTAAATCAAGTGTTGATTTAATAATTTAATGTAAAATTATATATTTGATATATTAAATTATATTAACTAATATTAGCTCACTTAAGAATTACTTTTTCTTACTTGATGATACATCGATATATATGTGATATATGTTAATTGTATTATTTTCTTTTGTTCATAAAAGATAATAAATTCGGTCATTGTGTTAGTGTATATGCCCTAGAGGCCATTACTGTATCATACTAGTTTGTATATTACTTAATGGAAGCTTGGGATATTCACAGTTGTATAAACAATCTTACTCAAAATGGTAGTATGCTATTTGGTTTGTTTCTACTTCAATGTGTACATGTGTTTATTTTATTATATCACCTATACGCATTAGTGGAACCCTTAGGATCTTTGCTTGATTACCAGCGTTGTGATGGCAGTCACACTCATGGGGGTTGGGTAATCCATAAGCACATCCTTATACAGGTCCCTAGTCGTAGGACTATCGAGACAGGGCATCGATACTCCGGAGCAGACTAGCGTATGCGCTTCTCAACCCAGCAGGGGAGACGGTCTGTCACACAGCCGTCAGTACGTCGTACTTGAGATAGTATGTGGGTGCTCGTTAGGTTACGAGTACACTGGACAGGACTCGTCGGGAACTGATTGGTTGGTATTATACCTATCGTCGGTTATCAGTTCCCAGGTGACATGAATACAGCTTAGTCCGCTGACTTGACACTGTCACTTCGCCTCGAGTGTGTTCCCACTGTACTTTGATTACTACCCTACCACGGCTCAAAGGAGTCATGCAAACAGGTAGTAGTTGGGTGCAGTCCCGAAGCACTTGGAGGCAGTGACGGTTAGACAGGATTCGTCTCTCCCGGTATTGGGGGTGGACATCGCGCTGTGTCTAGGAGAGCCATTACACGAGTAGTACCTGGCCAGGGCAAGCGAGATATACTGGTAGGATTCCAGTGTTATCTCAGAGTGTTTTGGGCTTCACTCCGGCACGACTTGTACCGCTATTAGGAGACTGACGTTTACCGCCCCCTAGGCCCGCCATGCGATGTATCAGATGAACAGACCGGACTGTACGAAGACTGTTATATTCAGGCTCAGTAGGAGTTCAGATGGGTTTCACCTCGTCAGTCTTCTTGTCGGCATCTACCTGGGGGCCGTTATGCACAGCTAGTGCCGCTTGCAGTCTGTGGTTAAACCCACTGCCAGCGTAGTGTCGAGTCTTTAGAGTCCCACACAGAAAGCTATTCGCTTTTAGGCAAAAGAGTAGAGGTCGCATGGTTTTGCGACAGGTCGCATGGTTTTGCGACAGGGTTCGGTCACATCCGTGCACTTGTGCACATTTAGTGTCCGGACAGTTAACACTAGCGGGCTTTCGTTTAAGCCAGATCCTAGTGTACGTTTTGGGATTGGTTTTATCTAGTATGTATTAGTGTTCCTCGGAACGCGGATGCGGGTGTGTATGCACAGTTGACAGAGAGAGACAGAGGCAGAGGATTCTCATTAGGGTTGTTGACCATTGACTTTTTGCTAAACCCTAATGAGAATATGATATATGATTAACAATAATATTAATTAAGTATTATAGTGACATGGTTGTTGAGGGGTTGACTTTGTTGACCGATTGACTAGGTTGGACTAGTTGACCATCATCATGACAATAGCTATAATTTCATGGCAAAGACTTTTGCTTGCTTGTTTATCTTGTGCAAAATGAGTGCATGAAATGATATGGCTATTTTGAGTTAAACCATCACATAATACTTGATTGCTATGATTTGTTATGATGGCTTTGGATTATGAGAGCCAAGAGAGAAAAGTCTTGCTCATTCTCTCATTTCCATTCTCTCTCTTGTTCTTGAGCTCTCATCCTCTTCCTCTTGCTCTCCCTCTCTCGAGTCTATGGTTCACTTGTCTCATGTGTTGAGAAGCAAGAACCATAGAGAAAAATCCCAACACACCCTTCTCTACTCACTCTAGTTCACAAGGTTTAGCAAACTGAGTGAACTAGTTTCTTCAAACTTCGAGGAAGAAGCCAAAGGTAGAAGCTTTCGGGTGGATCGATCTTCGGCGCAAGGAGACGACGGGGTGAAGCCGATCCGTACACCATCGAGGTTTGAAGATGAAGGAGTTCAAGAAAGAAAGGTATAACCTCCTAACCGAGTAGTTATCAACTCCTAGTTAGGTTGTTAGGTAGATAGTTTCCGTTTTGAGTCCATGTTACCGCCTCTAGAAAATCGTTTTTCATCAAATTCCGCAAGCCCGTATGTACCGGGAGAGGTAGCATGGACTTACAGTGGTATCAGAGCCTAGTTAAACACTACCTAACATGTTAGCATAGTAACTAGAAATTTGATCGGAGAAAAAGTCCCGAAATAGACCCGGAAATCAAACTTGCTGTCGATTTTTTAAGTTCTGTAAAAATAATAAATCATGCTTTAAAAATCGACTCAGGGTTTTTATAAGATACTGTAGAAAAACGGTGCAGAGAACCCATCAAACCGCCGCCGAAACGCGGCAATAGCTTGCTATTGCCGCGGTTCCGCGGCCAACTTAGCTCTTCTCTGGATCGTCTTCACTGCAGTTTGTTCTTTGGGGTATTTTGGGATTTTTGGTATATGTTTTTTCAGCCCAGATTTTCCAGAAAGAAAAATTTGTTTTTGGGGCTTTAAAACCGTGTTTTGATCGAGTTTCTAAAGACTAATGCTAACGGGTTTATATCTGTGATGTGATATTTGTATTGAACGTCTGCTAATCGCTATATGTCGATTAGTGGGGGTTATACAAATCTGTGATCTGTAATGTTATTGGTTTGTGTATATGAATTCATTGGATTTTCGCGGGTGAATAGCCGGGGGGTTGTGAGACGAGAGTTTTTCTTTTCTTTCAATTCATGTAAATTTGTAAATTGATGTAATATTATTTGTATGGCCGCACAACCGGGTCGGGGTTGTAGCCGTCATTGTATAATTTCTTTTTACTGTTTTTACTCCTAGGATAGACCCATGGAGGGGGTGCACAAACTACCGGGTATCCTGAAGTGCCGAGTGGCCTATTCACGGTGTTGAGGGAGGTTGCTTCGCTTTGGGTACTTGGCGGGTAGTTTGCCGCACCCGTAGGGGTCTTGGGTGGGGTATTGGCTATTCACCGCGACCGTGCAATCTGCTTTTCGTTACAGGCTCGTATGAATTGCGGGTTCCTAGTGTATCCAATGTGTTCATCTGTGATCTGAAATGGCTATCATTGCAATATATCTATATATGATATTACTTAGGCGTTACTTATGTTTTTCAGCTGTGCTAGCCCAGCCCCTGCTCTGTCATTAGTTAAGTAACCTAACGGGTAATGACGGGGCCCCATGGCGAATGCGAATGGCATAAGCGTACATCATATTTTGGTTGTTTTCTGCAATGGTAGGATTAAATGATGGGACGCATTAAAAGAACTAATGCAAGAAAAATATGCATTAAAAGAACTAATGCAAGAAAATAAACCAAGTAAAAGTCGTTGGAACACTTTCGAAAAACCACTCGGTTCTTTTCAAAACCAACTTTTATATGCAGAGCTTGAGCCACTCCTTTTAAAAGCTATCTCGTTCCATCGATTATATCAAATTCACTACGTTCATGGTTTTGCCAAAACCATCCGTAGCCCTCCATCATTTCAGTTAAATATTCGGTAGTATTCAAACGATGTATTTTGACCTCACGCCAAGGCATAGTGATTGGTAGCTGCCGGATATTTATCTGTTTCATAGATAGAATGCGTTGGTTTGAGACAGTCGCACTGCCATTTTGGCCTACGTCAAGGGTAGGTACGGGTGGGTTCAAATTAACCTGGATAATGATGGGTAGAACTTGACATGTGACTTATGACATTTTGACCTCACGCCAAGGTCATAAGAGCATGGGGCAAAAATCCACATCGGGAGTTTCATAAGTACTGAAACTTGCTAGCGCTGCATACCATTTGGAATATGATGATTCTAGTAGGATTCCTTAAGTTTTGTCACGCGATGATATTTGGATCCCGATCCTACTGTGAGTATATGCTACTCCTCGGGAAATTTCTCACTTAACGATCAATGCTATAAACCAAGTAGGTGTCTAGAAAGGTGTTAGCGGGGCTACGCCCACAGGGAAGAGAGGTTATTTAATTAAGGAACTTTGTGAAAGCGTTGGAAAACCTCCCTCGAAGTACCGACACCAGCCTGGCCGAACGGTTAAGCAAGAATTGTACGGTGAGATTGATCCTGACTAATTCTTCCTTTTTGGTTTGAGGAGGGATTCAAGAGACAGTGGGAGCCATCCTGTTTAGACAAACTAAAAACCACTCTAAACTTGCAAGAGCATCATGTTGAGTATTTCTTCTCTCTCTCCTAATTGCAGCGACCAATCGACATGACTGGACTTAAGTTACTTCTAGATAAAAACATACCGACAGGGCCAAACTACAAAGATTGGCTCAGGAATGTCAAAATGGCAATCACTTACGACAAGCTGGGGTATCTTCTTACCACCAAAGCTCCCCCTGTCCCAGGTCCCACCTCAAGCGTCGCGGATAAGGAAATCCGTAAGACTGGGGAGATCGATTGCGCGAAGGCCAAGTGCCTCGTGCTTGCCTCTATGGACAACGAACATCAGAGGAGGCATGAGAATATGGACCTCGAATCAATATTTCTCCATACAAAAGAAGTGTATGGAGAGCAATCTCGTATCGCAAGATACGAAGTGTCGGAGAAGCTATTTTCGGCAAGGTTGGCCATCGGATCATCGGTAGCGGAACACGTGCTTAAGATGATTGGCTACATAGAGGATCTCGCGGACCTTGGGACCACGTTGGAGAATGAGCTCTATACGGACTTGATTCTCCAGTCCCTTCCTTCCACTTACGCCCAGTTTATCCTGAACTTCAACTTGCAAGAAAAGGAAGTTGAACTTTCAGAACTCCTCAACATGCTGAGGAGTACACAGGCACCCTACAGAAAGGTAGGGAAACATCCACTTTATTTGTAGGAGGATTTTCCTCTTCTAGGTCCAAGGCGAAAGCCAAGAGAAAGAAGAAGAAAGCCCCCGCCAAACCAAGGGGCGATGTTAGTAAAGTGGATACGAAAGGAAAGGCAAAAGCAACAAAGAAAGTAGGGAAGCTCGTGGATAAGGAAGAATGCTTCTATTGTCATAAGAGTGGACACTGGAAGAAAAATTGCAGGGCTTGGAAAGCCAGAACACAAGATCTGAAGCAGGTTGCGGCTTCAGCTTCAGGTGTGTATGTTATTGAAAACTGTCAATCAATAAACTCTACGTCCTGGGTATTGGATACCGGATCAGGATCTCATATCTGTAATTCTTTGCAGGCGTTGAGAAAACGTAGGTTTTTGAAAGCAGGTGACATGACCCTCAGAGTTACAAACGGAGCTAGCATGGATGTTGAGTCCGTGGGGGACTATCACCTGGGGTTGTCAGATGGACACGTTTTGGTTTTACGTAATTGCTATTTTGTACCCAATGCAACTTGTAATATCATTTCTGTATCTTTATTATCTAAAGAAGGTTATGAATTTGCATTTGTAAGTAATGTTGTAAACATTCACCTTAATCAAGTTCTGATTGGGTCAGGTACATTAAGCAATGGTATATACGTATTAAACCAGCCACAGATTTTCAATGTCCAGAATACACACAAAAAAAAGTCTCCGGAAATAAATCAGACTTTCTTATGGCATTGTAGACTGGGTCACATCAATGAGAGAAGGTTGACGAATTTACATATAGAAGGATATTTGAATCCGTTCGAATATCAATCGTATGCCACTTGTCAATCCTATCTCAAAGGAATGATGACAAAGACTCCGTTCACTGGACACGGAGTAAGAGCGAGCGAGCTCTTAGGACTCGTACACAGCGACGTATGCGGTCCAATGTCTACACATGCGCGAAGCGGTTATTCTTACTTCATTACTTTTATGGATGACTTTTCAAGGTACGGTTATGTCTTCTTAATGAAACATAAATCCGAAGCCTTTGGAAAGTTCCAGGAATATAAGAATGAAGTAGAAAAACAAACCGGCAAAAGTATCAAGACACTGAGATCTGATCGAGGTGGTGAATACTTGAGTGCCGAGTTCCTGGACTACTTAAAAGAGAATGGAATTCTCTCTCAGCTTACTCCTCCATACACTCCGCAGCATAACGGTGTATCGGAGAGACGGAACCGAACCCTATTGGATATGGTACGGTCCATGATGAGTAACGCTGAGTTACCGCGATCATTCTGGGGGTATGCGCTAGAATCAGCTGCATACCTTTTGAACTGAGTTCCGACTAAGACTGTGCCTACCACACCATATGAGATATGGAGTGGGAAGAAACCCTATCTTCAATATCTGAAGATCTGGGGATGTCTGGCTTTTGTCAAAAAGCAGCATGCGGACAAACTCGAGGAACGCTCAGTACTGTGCAAGTTTGTGGGATACCCAAAGAACTCCAGGGGGTATCTCTTCTATTACGCAGAGGAACAAAAGATCATTGTTTCTCGTAATGCCCATTTTCTGGAACACTAGTTCTTAGAAAAGGAAACAAGTGGGAGCGAAATAGAACTGGAAGAAATTCCAGAACCACAGACTATTACTGAAAGCTTAGTAGAACCAGAGGGTTCAAAAGAACATGACATTCCTATGCCGCTCCGCAGGAGTAGTAGGCAGTCTCATCCGCCCGAGAGATACTACGGTTTTCTCATAGACGGGGATAGAGAGGATTGCATCATTGATAGTGATGAGCCTACTAGCTTCCAGCAAGCCATTCAGAGCGTTGACTCGGTAAAATGGCTGGATGCAATGCGGACTGAAATGGAGTCCATGTACACCAACAAAGTATGGACGTTGGACATTGCTCCAGATGGGGTAAAACCCGTAGGATGCAAGTGGATCTTCAAAAGGAAGATTGGTGTAGATGGACAGGTTGAGACCTATAAGGCTAGACTTGTTGCAAAGGGTTTTCGTCAAAGATCTGGTTTGGACTATGACGAAACCTTCTCTCCAGTGGGTATGCTGAAATCCATTCGGATCCTTCTTGCCATTGCTGCTTTCCACGATTATGAGATTTGGCAGATGGACGTAAAGACCGTTTTTCTAAATGGAAATTTAGAGGAGTGTGTCTATATGGACCAGCCAGAGGGTTTCATTCAGAGTGGGAGCAGCGGAAAGGTGTGCAAGTTGCTTAAGTCCATCTATGGACTAAAGCAGGCATCGCGGAGTTGGAACATCTGCTTTGATGAGACGGTCAAAGAATTTGGGTTTATCAAAACTCCAGATGAACCATGCATCTATAGTAGATTTGTAGCGAGAACTGTAGTATTCCTCGTTTTATACGTGGATGACATTCTCTTAATAGGAAATGACATTCCTATGCTACAATCTGTCAAGGGGTTCTTGTCACACAGGTTCTCCATGAAAGACCTGGGTGATGCCTCATACATCCTAGGGATCCGGATCCATCGTGATAGATCCAAGAGGATATTAGGACTTTCATAGTCCAGGTACATCGACACCATACTGAAAAAATTCAGTATGGAAGATTCCAAGCGCGGTAACCTACCGGCTTGTCACGGGATCACCTTCTCTAAAGAGATGTCTCCCAAGACTGATTTGGAGAGGGATCGCATGTCTATTATACCCTACGCTTCTGCGGCAGGCTCTATAATGTATGCGATGTTGTGTACCAAACTGGATGTAGCTTATGCACTGAGTGTGGTAAGCCGGTATCAGTCAAACCCTGGGGAGAAACACTGGATAGCGGTAAAGAACAATCTCAAGTACCTGAGAATGACTAAGGAGATGTTCTTGGTGTATGGCGGAAAAGACCCCCAGATCGAGGCCTTTGCTGACTCCAGCTTCCAGAGTTACAAGGATGATTCCAAGTCCATGTCGGGTTTTGTCTTTACCCTCAATGGAAGGGCGGTGTGTTGGAAGAGTTCCAAACAGGAAATCGTTGCTGACTCAACTATGGAAGTGGAATACATCGCTGCATCTGATGCCGTAAAAGAAGCCATCTGGATGAGGAAGTTCTTGAAAGAACTTCAGGTGGTTCCGTCCATTGTTGATCCAATACCTCTGTATTGCGACAACAACGGGGCTATAGCTTTAGCGAAGGAACCCAGGTTCCATCAGAAATCCAGACACATCTTGAGGCGGTATCACCTGATCAGGGAGATCGTGGATCGCCAGGAGATCGAGATTTGGAGGGTTGCTTCAGAAGATAACACTGCAGATCTATTCACCAAGGCCTTGCCCCAGACTCAGTTCGAGCGGCTGATCGAGATGATAGGTCTTCGATACGCCTGTACATGGCCTTAGTGCAAGTGGGAGATTGTTAGTGTATATGCCCTAGAGGCCATTGTTGTATCATACTAGTTTGTATATTACTTAATGGAAGCTTGGGATATTCACAGTTGTATAAACAATCTTACTCAAAATGGTAGTATGCTACTTGGTTTGTTTTTACTTCAATGTGTACATGTGTTTATTTTATTATATCACCTATACACATTAGTGGAGCCCTTAGGATCCTTGCTTGATTACCAGCGTTGTGATGGTAGTCACACTCGTGGGGGCTGGGTAATCCATAAGCACATCCTTATACAGGTCCCTAGTCGCAGGACTATCGAGACAGGGCATCGATACTCCGGAGTAGACTAGCGTATGTGCTTCTTATCCCAGCAGGGGAGACGGTCTGTCCCACAGCCGTCAATACGTCGCACTTGAGATAGTATGCGGGTGCTCATTAGGTTACGAGTATACTGGACAGGACTCGTCGGGAACTGATTGGTTGGTATTATACCTATCATCAGTTATCAGTTCCCAGGTGACATGAGTACAGCTTAGTCCGCTGACTTGACACTGTCACTTCACCTCGAGTGTGTTCCCACTGTACTTTGATTACTAGCCTACCACGGCTCAAAGGAGTCGTGCAAACAGGTAGTAGTTTGGTGCAGTCCCGAAGCACTTGTAGGCAGTGACGGTTAGACAGGATTCGTCTCTCCCGGTATTGGGGGTTGACATCGCGCTGTGTCTAGGAGAGCCATTAGATGAGTAGTCCTTGGCCAGGGCAAGTGAGATATACTGGTAGGCTTCCAGTGTTATCTCAGGGTGTTTTGGGCTTCACTCCGGCATGTACCGCTATTAGGGGACTGACATTTACCGCCCCCTAGGCCCGCCATGCGATGTATCAGACGAACTGACCGGACTGTACGTAGACTGTCACATTCAGGCTCAGTAGGAGTTCAGATAGGTTTCACCTCGTCAGTCTTCTTGTTGGCATCTACCTGGGGGTCGTTACGTACAGCTAGTGCCGCTTGCGGTCTGTGGTTAAACCCACTGCCAGTGTAGTGTCGAGTCTTTAAAGTCCCACACAGAAAGCTATTCTCCTTTAGGCAAAAGAGTAGAGGTCGCATGGTTTTGCGACAGGTCGCATGGTTTTGCGACAGGGTTCGGTCACATCCGTGCACTTATGCACGTTTAGTGTCCGGACAGTTAACACTAGCAGGCTTTCGTTTAAGCCAGATCCTAGTGTACGTTTTGGGATTGGTTTTATCTCGTATGTATTCGTGTTCCTCGGAACGCGGATGCGGGTGTGTATGCACAGTTGACAGAGAGAGACAGAGGCAGAGGATTCTCATTAGGGTTGTTGACCATTGACTTTTTGCTAAACCCTAATGAGAATATGATATATGATTAACAATAATATTAATTAAGTATTATAGTGACATGGTTGTTGAGGGGTTGACTTTGTTGACTTTGTTGACCGGTTGACTAGGTTGGATTAGTTGACCATCATCATGACAATAGCTATCATTTCATGGCAAAGACTTTTGCTTGCTTGTTTATCTTGTGCAAAATGAGTGCATGAAATGATATGGCTATTTTGAGTTAAACCATCACATAATACTTGATTGCTATGATTTGTTATGATGGCTTTGGATTATGAGAGCCAAGAGAGAAAAGTCTTGCTCATTCTCTCATTTCCTTTCTCTCTCTTGTTCTTGAGCTCTCATCCTCTTCCTCTTGCTCTCCCTCTCTCGAGTCTATGGTTCACTTGTCTCATGTGATGAGAAGCAAGAACCATAGAGAAAAATCCCAACACACTCTTCTCTACTCACTCTAGTTCACAAGGTTTAGCAAACCGAGTGAACTAGTTTCTTCAAAGTTCGAAGAAGAAGCCAAAGGTAGAAGCTTTAAGATGGGTCGATCTTCGGCGCAAGGAGACGATGGAGTGAAGCCGATCCGTACACCATCGAGGTTTGAATACGAAGGAGTTCAAGAAAGAAAGGTATAACCTCCTAACCGAGGAGTTATCAACTCCTAGTTAGGTTGTTAGGTAGATAGTTTAACAAAGATCCGTTTTGAGTCCATGTTACCGCTTCTAGAAAATCGATTTTCATCAAATTCCGCAAGCCCGTAAGTACCGGGAGAGGTAGCATGGACTTACACGTTGTGGTCGAACTAAAATTGTATATATGTGATATATAATTGTGAAATGCTTGGTTACACATGCAAACTTGGGTGTATGAGAATCATACCATACTTGTAATTAGGTTTAGGTTTTTATTTTATTTTAGTTAATTCAAATATCTTGGAATTAGTCATGGTTGAGCTTTCATGAAGCTTGTAGAACCGTTGACTAAGTCCAAGTGATTTGTTTTAACCTAAGATATTTGTTGACCTAACCCTAATCACCTAGCCATGGTTTATTCTCTATATGGGTTAAGGATGGCATAACTTACCATGGTTGCATTTCTAACCTCATAAGTTTTATTCATTCATCACTTCATCTTCTTCACCCTCACAAAAGCTTGCTAGCTTTTTTCCATGTGATGAAATAATGTGAGACAAAAGAAACTAAAGAGAGCAAAATTCCTACTTCATCATCCTCTTCTATACTATCCATATAGTTTAGTGTGTTGGCTTCACTAATTTCATATTAGTGAAGAGATAGATTGAGTTCGTGTTTCCTCGAAGTAGATCATCTTGTATTTCAAAGACTATAAGTAAGCATGCACCATACGCCTTGTGGTGCTTTTCAAGAGTCCGGGAGGTCGATCGCAGCAAAGGGACCACTACTTGGAGCTTATAAAGTGAAGGAGAGGACTACAAAGGTTGTAATCCCTAATCACTTAGTTGTAAAGTTGTTTACTTTAAGTTTCCATTTGATTCTCTAGTTAAAGATCTTGTTTAGGGTTGTTTAAGCATGGAAATTTTTTAAATTGGCATGGATGATGCCACCCGAAACCTTGCTATTGTGCTTAGGAACACTACTGTGGTATCAGAGCCTAGATAGAGAATTAGAAGGATTGTGTAGGATTACAAAACCGAAACAACTCCGAAATAGCCGAATAAAAACCCTAGTTTATGTCAAAATTTTCTAAGAGTCACTTTTTTTTAAAGAACTGCAGAATGTTGTATGTGATACAATATGAACACTGTGCAAAATTCACCCCATCCCACCTTTTTGGGGTCGGCCACATGAGTTAAAAATCCGGCCAGATCGGCCATATAGTGGAGTTTGGTGTTCAATTTTTCACAGTGTTCCAGTCTCTGGGTTTGGTACTTAAGGTGTTGTTTGTTTTTACTAAATTTGAATGTGATGTTATCTTTGTGCATTGGCTATTCGGAGTGTTTCGTATTCGTAATTCTAGTTTTGTTTCAATTATTTTAGACGATGTTAAAAAGTTCGATCGGATATCAAATACCCACTTTAACCCTTCACGGAAATTTTTCAAGAGTTGGGTCTTTTTCATAGTTAAAGAACATTCAAAAATCATGCAAGTAATGCGGTGGACGCTCTAGAAGAACGAAACTCTAACTCGATTCTGTGACCGTAAAAACCGCCGCCAAACCTTAGGGTTTACGGTAGTTCCACGGCGTCACAGGTGAGGCATTGGTTGACCCTTCTACGGCTGGTTCATTGGTACTGTGGCATGTGATGAGTATTTTTAAACTACGCTCAAATGTTGAGCCTTTGGGAAATTTTGGGTGTTTGTTGATTCGATCGGAATGTTAAACGTCGTCTAGCTTTTTCTAGAATGTGATACAATATTTGGGATTCATATTGTTAGGCATGAAATCCGAGATATGTGATATTTCGGGTTTATGATGTCTAAAGTGATTGTGGATTCCAAATGTTGTAGTTTGACATTTTCTTTTCTGCGACCGTAAGTGTAACATGTGGTGTATCGCCGGTTTCGTTGCTATATGTCAACGACAATTGGGATACGCATATTTACTTATGTTGATGACATATGATGTTATGTGTTGCTGTGATATGTTATATTGGATCGTCGTGATTTGAATAGCCAGGGTTTTATGTGAGATGAGAGTTTTTATTTTCATTCATGTAAAATTCATTGTATGTAATATTCTTTTATTGGGGCACTTCCGTGTTGAGGATGATGTCACCATTGTTGTATATTATTTACTTTTTCGCATTAGGATAGACCTAAGGAAGGAAGCACAAGTAACCGGATTCTAGAGTCCAGTGGGAGACCAGCTCGAGGAGTCGAGTCCGGGTCTTCTAACTCTAGAATTGATAGGGTTGCTTACCGCTCTCGTAGGGGTCTAGGGATGTGGGTTTGGCAATTCATCGCGACCGTGGAATCCGTGTTTTATACAGGCTCAAAATAAAACACGGACCTCCTAGTATATCCAATATTTCATATGTTATCTTCTGCTGCTGATATTCTGTGATATGATCACTTTATATGCGTGACACGAATACTTTATTATATATATATATATGATATACAATAAATATTGCTTATTTTTTACACCAGCGCTAGTCCCTCCCCGCTATGCCGTTGGTTAAGTAACCTAACGGTGCATAACGGGACACTGTGGCGAATGCGGATGGCATAAGCGTACGTTGTATTTTCGTTTCTTCTGTGATGCTTAGGAAGCATAAATGATGGGACTTCATTAATGAGATTAATGAAAGAAAAAAAACCTAAAAGATGTTGTAGAATCAAATTTTCAAAAAGGGTAGCTCTAGTTCTTGATTTGCATTGTGGTATTTTTGAAATATCCTGCACCTTATTCGATGGGGAAAGAGCCGAGATCCCTTCACCGGAAATGACCCCTTTAGCAATAACTGGCAGATGCTATAACCCACTCGGTTTATTTTGAAAAACTCGATTTTAAAATTGCGGAGCTTAAACCACTCCTTTTTCAAAATCACTCGATTCTGCAACGATATCAAGTTCATTACGCAAAAGGTTTTCATAAAAATCTGTCGTAGTCCTCCGTCATTTCAGATAAGTCCTACTTAGTATTCGTGCTACGTTTGTTGACCTCTATCAAGGCGTATTATGCGGTAGCTGACTAGTATTTATCTGTTGCATGTGATGCGATTGTTTTATGGTAGTCTTACGACCTTGTTGACCTTCGTCAAGGGTCATGCGGGTGGGTTTAATTCAATCAGGAAATGTATGGGTTGAAATTTACTGATAGCCTATGGTTTGTTGACCTCCGTCAAGATCATAAGTTGCTAGGGGAAAAAGTATTATCGGGAATTTCAAGTGTTGAAATTTGCAATGAGATTGTATACCTTCTATGAGATAGTTGGATCCCGATATCCACTGCGAGTAAGAGTTACTCCTGAGAGAGTTTTACACCTCACAATTAGCCAATCAAGTAGGTGTCTAGAAAGGTGTTAACGGGGTTATGCCTCTGGGAAAACGAGGTTTATTTTAATTAGGTCCGTGTGAAAGCACGGGGAACCTCCCTCAAAGTATGAACACTGTCCTGGCTGAAAGATTGGCGAACTTGTAAGGTGTAATTAATCCCAGCTAGTCTTACCTTTTAAAGTTTGAAGGAAGATTTGATAAAAATAGTGGGAGCCATCCTGATTAGATAATATAATAACCAATCTAATCTTGCAAGAGCATACACTAAAGTGTTTTCTTCTCTCTCTCTCCAGGTAGCGACCATGTCAGGCCTTAATCAAGATAATAATTTGAATGTATTGACCGAACCCGCTTGTTATACTGAGCAGGGGAATAATGGTTCCGTTCTTTCTTATAATTGTTATAAGACTGAGCAGAGAATAGGGACATATCCGGATTCTTACGCCGCCCAAACGAAGAATAAGCATGTTGATGCATCTTCTTCAGGTGTGTTAGTTATCGAGAACTATTTCTTAGTTCACTCTACGTCCTGGGTATTAGATACCGGATCGGGATCCTACATATGTAATATGTTACATGGGCTAAGGAAAGGTAGAGAACTGGGAACGGGTGATCATTACATAAGGGTAGGGAATGGTGCAAATGTTGCAGCCAAAGCAGTTGGCGAATATCACCTTATCTTACCAAATGATAATACAATAATTCTGAACGAATGCTATTACATTCCGGCCCTGATATGCAATATTATATCGGTTTCTTTACTAAGTAAAGAAGGATATAATTTTGTAGTACAGGATAATGTTATGAACATCTTCCTGAATCAAAAGTTTATTGGATCAGGCTCGTTAAATAATAGCATATACGTTCTAAATCAAACCACGATTCTTAATGTACAAAGCACACACAAGAGGAAAAGTTCAGAAATGAACGAATCCTTCTTGTGGCATTGTAGACTAGGTCATATCAATGCGACACGACTGGCTAAGTTACATAAGGATGGATATTTGAATCCGTTCGAATTATCATCTTATGAAACTTGCCATTCATGTCTCAAAAGCAAGATGACCAAAACTCCGTTTAGTGGACACGGAGAAAGAGTTATGGAACTATTGGGACTAATACATAGTGATGTATGTGGTCCCATGTCTACACATGCCAGGAATAGTTCTTCATACTTCATTACATTCACTGACGATATCTCAAGATACGGACATGTGTTCTTGTTGAAACACAAGTCCGAAGCTTTTGAGAAATTCAAAGAATATAAGCATGAAGTCGAGAACCAAACGGGTAAACGTATTAAGATCCTTCGATCTGATCGAGGAGGAGAATACTTAAGCAATGAGTTCCTGGACTATCTAGAAGAGAATGGGATTCTCTCTCAGCTTACTCTTCCGTATACACCACAGCACATCGGTGTATCGGAGAGGATGGATCGCACCTTATTAGATATGGTGCGCTCTATGATGAGTACGGCCGAGTTGCCTATTTCCTTTTGGGGGTATGCGCTTAAGACAGCCATATACCTATTGAATAGAGTTTTAACCAATTCAGTGCCTACCACTCTATATGAGATATGGGAGAGGAAGAGACCGTGTCTTAATTTTGATAAGTCATGGGGTTGCCCAGCCTATGTTTAAAAGCAAAATCCAGACAAGCTCGAGGCAAGATCAGTTCTGTGTAAGTTTGTAGGATATCCCAAGCATTTGCGAGGACATATCTTATACCACCCTGAGTAACAAAAAGTGTTTGTTGCTCAACATGCCACCTTTTTAGAAAAGGAATTTCTTGCATAAGAAATTAGTGGCAAGAAGGTAAAACTGGAAGAAGTTCCAGCTACATAAACTGCAACAGAAGATTTGGTGGAACCAGAGGATTCAGTAGTTCCCGATGAACCTCAGCCACTCCGCCGATCTAGTAGGGTTCCTCATCCACCTGAAAGATACTACGGTTTTCTAATTGATGGTGGGAGCGAGGATTGCATCATGGAAGATGATGACCCAACTAGTTTCGAGTAGGCCATCACGAGTGGGGACTCTATGAAATGGCTGGATAAAATGCGATCTGAGATGGAATCCATGTACACCAACAAAATATGGAGTTTGGAAGTTGCTCCTGAAGGGGTAAAACCCATTGGGAGTAAATGGATCTTTAAAAAGAAACTTGGTGTAGATGGAAAAGTTGAGACTTTCAAAGCTAGACTTGTTGCAAAAGGTTTTCATCAACGACCAAGTGTGGATTATGATGAAACCTTTTCTCCAGTGGCTATGCTTAAGTCCATCCGGATCCTACTTTCCATTGCTGCATACCATGACTACGAAATTTGGCCAATGGATGTTAAGACCGTCTTTCTAAATGGTGATTTTAGAGGCGTGTGTGTACATGACTCAGCCAGAGGGCTTTGTAGACAGTGGGATCAACGAAAAGGTATGCAAGCTGATTAAATCCATCTACGGGTTAAAGCAGGCATCGTGGAGTTGGAACATCTGTTTTGATGTGGTAGTCAAAGAGTTTGACTTCATCAAGAACGTAGATGAACCTTGTATATACAAGAAGATGGCAGAGAGTAAGGTTGTCTTCCTCGTATTGTACGTGGATGACATACTCTTGATAGAAAATGATGTTCTATTCTGCACTCGGTCAAGGTCTTCTTATTACAAAGATTCTCAATGAAAGATCTAGGTGATGCCTCCTGCATCTTGGGGATTACGATCTATAGAGATAGATCTAAAAGGATACTGGGATTATCCCAATCCTGGTACATTTACACCATACTAAAGAGGTTTAGTATGGAAGAATCCAAGCGTGGGAATTTACCCACGATCTCTGGACTCACTCTCTCCAAAGAGATCTCCTAAGACTGATTTGGCGAGAGCTCGTATGCAAGGATACCCTATGCTCCGGCAGTAGGTTCTATCATGTACACGATACTATGTACCAGATCCGATGTAGCATACTCACTAAGTGTAGTGAGTAGGTATCAAGCAGATCCAGGAGAGGGTCACTGGATAGCTGTAAAGAACATTCTCAAGCACTTGAGAAGGACTAAAGAGATGTTCTTGGTGTATGGTAACGGTGAACTCCAAGTGGAGTCCTTTACCGATTCGAGCTTCTAGAGTAATAAGGACGACTCTAAGTCGCACTCGGGTTTTGTCTTTACCCTCAATGGAGGGGCAGTTTGTTGGAAGAGTTCCAAACAAGAAACCGTGGCAGACTCGACGATGGAGGCTAAATACATCGCTGCCAATGATACTACCAAAGAGACTATCTGGATGAAGAAGTTCATAACTGAACTTGGAGTGGTTCCATCCATTGAGCATCCAATACCTTTGTATTATGATAACAAAAGAGCTGTTGCTTTGGCTAAGGAACCCAGGTCCCATCAGAGATCCAAGCATATTTTGAGGCGGTATCACCTGATCCGGGAGATAGTTGATCGCCGCGAGATCGAGGTCAGGAGAGTTGACATGAAGGACAACACTGTGGATCCACTCACGAAGGCCATACTCCAGATACAATTTGAGAGACTCTTCGGGATGTTGGGTATGAGATGCTACAACAGCTGACCTCAGTGGAAGTGGGAGATTATTAATTATGTATATGCCCTAGAGGCCATTATTGTACATATGATGTATATTATAGTGGATGCTTGTATATATATATATATATATATATATAGGATTTTCTTTCTCGACAGGATAGTATGCTATCTGGTTTCACTTTGTCTTAATATGTTGACTTGTATTGTGTTACTGTCTTGCTCTCATATGTTGATAAAGCCCTTAGGATATGTACTTGACTACTAGGTCTATGATGGAGATCAAACTAGTGGGGCCAGGGTATTCCATGAGTACATCCTATAATTGTTCCTAGTTAAGGGTGTATCAAGACAGGGCAACGATACTCCAGAGTAGACTAGCGTATACGCATCTTGGCCCATATGATGGGCGATGGATGATCCCACATCCATTGGTGTTGACATTAAAGATGGTATACAGGAGCTCAGTGGAGACTGGGTACACTGAATGGACTCGTCAAGAACTCCTAGATGGTATTATACCTATCGTCAGATAGCAGTTCTCTGGTGACACTGGTACAGGTTAGTCTGTAGAGCCGAGATCGTCATGGAGTCTTGTGTGATTCCCACTATGCTTTTATTTCCACCTTACCACATTCTTGAGAAGGTGCAAAACGGTGGCTTTTGGGTATAATCCTGAATCACATGGAGGCAATGAGTGATAGGAAGGGTTTCGCCTCTCCCGGTATTGGGGGTTGATGTTGCGCTGTACTTGATTGGCTATAACTAGAAGTTCCTGGCCAGGGCTGATATGGAGATCTACTGGTAAGTGTTATTAGTAGTTTCTCGACCCGTTATAGGCCTCACATCGACATGACTTATCGGTTACTGGGGTCTGATGTTTACCACCCATAGACTAGATATGCGGCATATCAGACGAAGAGACTGGATTGTATTGTAGTGTTACTGATTGGATTTACAGGAGTGTGAGCAGACTTGCTTGTTGATCTTCTGATCGCTCAATACCCGGGTGGCTGTTATGTTTAGCTGGCCACTTGCAGCTTGTGTGTGTTTGATATGATCATCACCTACAGCCGGCGTATTGACGAGTCTTTAGAGTCCTACATAGAGGTTTCCTGGCTCAGGCGAAACGGAGTAGGAGCACATATGTGATATGTGCGGGACCGAGATTGATACGAGTATGTGATACCGTATTCTATTCTCGCGGCTTGTGACATTGGTCGATTATATGTGATATAGCCGTGTTATCAGATCAAGTGTTGATTCGATAAATTGTTGCACTTGATATTAGTCGGTTATATGTAATATAGCCGGATTAGTAAATCAAGTGTTAATTTTATAATTTAATGTAGAATTATATATTTATATATTAAATTACATTAACTAATATTAGCTCACTTAAGAATTACTTTTTCTCACTTGATGATACATTGATATATATGTGATATATGATAATTGTATTATTTTCTTTCGTTCACAAAATTATATATATATGTGATATATAGTTGTGACATGCTTGGTTACACATGCAAACTTGGGTGTATGAGAATCATACCATACTTGTAATTAGGGTTAGTTTTTTATTTTATTTTAGTTAATTCAAATATCTTGGAATTAGTCATGATTGAGCTTTCATGAAGCTTGTAGAACCATTGACTAAGTCAAAGTGTTTTGTTTAACCTAAGATATTTGTTAACCTAACCCTAATCACTTAGCCATGGTTTATTCTCTACATGGGTTAGGGATGGCATAACTTACCATGGTTGCATTCCAAACCTCATAAGTTTTATTCATTCATCACTTCATCTTCTTCTTCCTCACAAAATCTTGCTAGCTTTTTTCCATGTGATGAAATAAAGTGAGAAAAAGAAAACTAAAGAGAGCAAAATTCCTACTTCATCATCCTCTTCTATACTAGCCATATAGTTTAGTATGTTGGCTTCACTAATTTCATATTAGTGAAGAGATAGCTTGAGTTCGTGTTTTCTCGAAGTAGATCATCTTGTATTTTGAAGACTACAAGTAAGCATGCACCATACGCCTTATAGAGCTTCTCAAGAGTCCGGGAGTTCTAGGATCGCAGCGAAGGGACCACTACTTGGAGCTTATGAAGTGAAGGAGAGGACTACACAGGTTTTAATCCCTAATCACTTAGTTGTAAAGTTGTTTACTTTAAGTTTCTATTTGATTCTCTAGTTAAAGATCTTGTTTAGGGTTGTTTAAGCATGGCAAAAATTTTAAATTGGTATGGATGATGCCCCCCGAAACCTTGCTGATGTGCTTGGGAACCCTACACTAAACTCATGTCTACCAAAGATACTTGCATTAGCCTGCCCTTATCTATTACTTAATAGGCTTGTGATCACTAATTAAGCCTCTACTACACCACCACTACTCATTTAATCCACTAAAGCTCACATTAGAATTTTCAAGACCTGCAAACATGCACATTTTAACTCTATAGAAGTTGTGAAGGTAATGATAATTAAAAACTTGATTAATAGTGAGATCATTACCTCAAGAAGCAACTCAAGTAAATTCTAAGATGGCCAAAGACTCTTAAAACGAAAACTTGATCCTACCATGAAGCTTAGGATGAGATTAGGAACATTTTTAGTGAAGGCTACATTGGGTTTTGAGGTGGTTTGTAGGGTGATGTATGGTGGCAGAAGTGGGAGGTTAAGGTGGAGGAAGATAAAGAAGAAGGAGATGAAGAAAAGATGAAGGAGAATGAAGAATGAAATAACAAATGGTTGGAGGCAACCATACCCCTTCTCTCTCTCTCTCCCTCTCTCTCTCACGCACACACACCCATGTTCCCTTGTCCCCCATCATTTTCTTTTTCTTTTCTTTTCTCATTTTCTTTTAAAATTATAAATGAACATTGAAAAACACAAATGAAAATATTTAAATCTCTTTAAGCATGGTTAAAAATATAAATTTGGGTTTAATGCATAAATAGTAAAACACTAATTAAATTTAATATCAACTAATATGGATATAATCATATACTAGTTTATAAAAAGCCCAAATCAGATAAATTCTTTCACAAGTAATAATTCATTTTAAAATTCCAATTATTTTCCAAAAATATAGGTATATAATTATACCAATCTATGAGAACCCAAATCTATATTCATATAATATCTGTGAAATTTATTATTTTATTATTTAAATTCCAAAATAATATTTTCTTTTTTTTCTGAAATGTTATAAGGTGCTCATTGGGTTATGAGTTATACTGGATGGACTCGCCGGGAACATGTTAGATGATATTATACCTATTGTCAGGTAGCAGTTCTCTGGTGACATGAGCATAAGTTAGTCCGTCGAAATGAGATCGTCATTTTTCTCGTGTGAATTCCTACTGTGCTTTGATTATTATCCTAGCACGGCTCTACTGAGCCGTGCAAATAAGTTTTAGTTGAATAAAGTTCTGAGCCACTTGGAGGCAGTGAGCGGATCATCAGGGATCTGTCTCTCCCGGTATTGGGGGTAGATGTCACGCAGTGCATGGGTGGCCATCACCAGAAATCCTTGGCCAAAATAGATGAGATTTACTGATTTGTATCAGTAGTTTCTCAGTAATTGATGGGCTTCATACCGACACAACTTATCATGTTATTAGAGGTCTGACTTTATCAACCCTCTAGACCCGATATGCGATACTCTTATACGAACAGACCGTCCTGTATGGAGATTTTCGCTTTCGGTCTCAGTAGAGATACGGATGAGTTTGCTTGTCGACATTCCTTTCGTTCAATACCTGTATGCCGGTTATGTAAACCTAGTACCGTTGACGTGCTTGTGGTTAAACTAACTACTAGCGTATTGTTGAATCTTTAGATTCCCACAAAGTTGGTTTTCAAGTTCAGGCAAAACGATGTAGTGTACGTATTTTAATACGTACTTAGATTCGATTATAACACGTGTTTTTGTACATGTATTTTTAATCAGACGTTTTGTTAATACTAACCGGTTTGAAAGATAGCCACATTATCACATTTGGATAAAATGTGAGTTAATATTGTATATCTCTTTTTAGTATCTCTCTTTTCAAAAAAACGTATTTTGACATAATACTATATTTATAAGAATACGGGTATTTGTATAAATACGTGTATACGAATATGGTGTTCATTTTTTCATATAAATACGGGTGTATGTATTTGTAGAATATACTTGTTTTAGTGTATGTATATATATTTATGTGTGTGTGTACACTTGAGGTGGCATTCTTCTTTTCTCATCTCTTCTTGCATATGTTGGAATGGTGTAGACTTGTAACTCACCATAGTGAGTCACAATTCCACCCATTCACAACATAAAAGAAAAGAAAAGAATTTGAAGAGATAAGAATTCTTTTAGCCATGCTTCTTCACTTGATAACCATCACACTTGACCTTCTTCTTCTTCCTCTCTCTTGTAAATTTCTTAGATGAGAAAGAAGAAAATAAATGAGCGAGAACTTAGACATTAGCCACCACTACATCCTAGTGTTCAATTCTTGGCATATTTTGATCACTAGTTCCTTCACTTTGTATTTTGTGTGAAGCTGGAGCCAAGATTAGGGTTCCTTAAGGTGGATCATCTTCGATGAGAAAGACCGACTCCTAAGCTCGTTCCTGATGACCTAGGAGCTAAAGAAGTGGCATAGATGATGAAGTACATGGCTACAAAGCTTGTAATTACTAACCTAGTAGCTAAACTCATTCTTGTATTTACTAGTTTAGTGTTTGGATTCGATTCTAGGTTGTAGAGTTCATGCTCTTAATTTGAAATTTTCATTTTGTATTCTGCATTGGACGCAAGTTTGCTGCATGAGCATCTACCTACATCTATTAAAGAAATATTATAGATTTATATTCTGGTATTCATCTATGCCTATCCTCGGGTTTTTAGGAAAGGTCTTATCATCCATTCACGCACAGGCTGTTGGTGACTCCAGTGATGAGGAGGAGCCCGACGATAATAGCTCAACGCCAGACCTTGACGAGCTGAGGCACTTGTATGATGAGCTTGTTAGTGATCATGCTACACTCGAGGGAAAATATGTAGAGCTGCTGGAATACCGGTCAAGTCCCGGCAAAGTTTTGCGTGATCTAAGGGCCGAGATATTGAGCCTGAAGGGAAAACATCAAGACGTTGATCGTAAGGAAAAGGTCCTTAAGGATAAAGCTTTTCTTTATAGGTATGGCTACAACGGCGCGACACGTCTTGCAGATGTTGGAGATAGTTCCCTCAAAGTCAACTATTGGATCGCAGGTACGTGATTACAATGATTGAGGCATGACCTATACCGATATGACAGTCTTGCTCGAGATGATAGTATGCTATCTGGTTTGTCTTTATCATCGTATAGATGCTTTAGTTCGCTATTGCATATTGATAGAGCCCTTAGGATTATTTCTTGACTACCAGCAGTATGATGGCGATCATATACGTGGGAGCTGGGGTCTGTAAGAACATCCTTAAAATGTCCCTAGTTGTGGGAGTTTCGAGACAGGGCATCGATACTCCAGAGGAGACTAGTGTATACAGTCGAGACCCCGACGAGGGGCGGTGGCCGGTCTCATAAGCCACTGGTGTCAGTTGGATCACCTAAGATGTATACAGGTGCTCATTGGATTATGAGTACACCGGACAGGACTCGCCGGGAACATGCTAGTTGGTATTATACATATCGTCAGATAGCAGTTCCCTGGTGACATGTGTACAGATTAGTTCATCGACCTGAGATCGTTATTTGTCTCGTGTGAGTTCCTACTGTGCTTAGATTACTACCCTACCACGCTCAAAGGAGTTGTGCAAACAGGTTTTAGTTGGGTACAGTCCCAAGCCACATGGAAGCAAGTGAGCGGATCGGCAGGGGATTCGTCTCTCTCGGTATTGGGGGTGAGATCGCGTTGTGTCTAGGAAAGCCATTACAGAAAGCCCTCGGCCGAGGCACGAGATTTACTGGTAGATACTCCAGTAGTATCTCAGGGTGTTCTGGGCCACTCTCTGACATGACTTATACTGCTATTAGGGGTCTGACATTACCAGCCCCTAGGAAGATATGCGATACTCATAGACGAACGGACCGGACTGTATGTATATTGTCACCGTTAGGCTTAGTAGGGTTTATAGTTCGCTCGTCAGCTTTCCTTCCAATCAATACATAGGCACACCGTTACGTACAGCTTGTACCTCTGACGTGCTAGTGGTTATACTCAGTACCAGTGTGTTGATGAGTCATTAGAGTCCCCCACAGACACTTTCCCAAGTTCGGGCGAAACGTTGCAGAGGCCGTATGGTTTTATGGCAGGGTTCGGAAAATGCATGTGCGTTTTCGCACGTGTCGTTTTTCAGGAAGATAATACTGTCGGCTTTGGTTTAAGCCGGATCCGAGTATTATACAGTGTAAATATAATATCTTTGTTTCAGATGCATTTGTATTCGGTCGTAATATAAATGCGGGTATGTTTATACCATTACTTGGTTATCCTGAAATTCGTTTCAGGATCGCTTTTGGAAGTTGCCAGTTTCCAGTTTTCTGTCACCCGTCTTTTAACATTCGGTTAAAGACGGATTTATCTTTTCTTGAAATGAGTGTGAAAGCTTCTAGATGGTGACTAGGATGATGAGGTGGCATGTGACTCATTTGTTCATTAATGGTGCATTAATTAGATGATGACTAGGTTAGATGATTTATCCTTTGCTTTAATTGTGTTCATACAAGGTGTTAAGGTGAATCATCATCTCATTTATTCTTGTGGTCACCTTCCCCTCTCCTACACTCACCCCCTCTCTCTATTTAGTGGCCGGCCACCTCTAGGTGAGGAGCATGGTTGTGTTTGGAAAAAAGATATAAGTTTTGGTGCATAGAAATTAGATGTGATCGGTTTCTCATTTCCATTCGATCCAAAAGGAAACTTCATTAACCGTTCGTCCATGGCTTTGGACGTAACGAGACAAAGTGTTCTACTCATTCTCTACATCAATCTTGGTCATCTCTTTTAACAAACTTGATGATCGAGTTGCCTCGGTTCAGAGGCGGGAACCCGTTTAAAGATCCGTCGACGTGGTGCCACCTGGACGAAAAGATTGGAGATTCAGGAGATCGGAGCAGCCGCAACAAAGCGTGGGATGATGGTTGAAGACCGAAGGACTCGGATCGTTCGGTATAACATTTCTACCCACTTTGTACTTTGTTAGTTTAGCTTTAATGGCAGATCCGGGTTATAGTACGCGATAGCGCCAGTTGTAAAAAGTTTTTGTTCCGCATTTGGCGTCTGTTAGACGGCCGGGGCGCTACCGTGGACTTACAGTGGTAACAGAGCCTCACCATTAAGCTATACTAACTTGTGCTAACATGTTTAAAATATTGATCGAACAGATTTTCGAAAACCGCAAATTCCAAGTTCAGAGTTTCTGTCGATTTTAAAAGGGTTCTAAAAATAATTTTGCATATCATAGAAAAGCGTGCAGGATTTTCTGAGCATACTGGAAATATTTGGGCATGTGATCCCACAAGTCCACCGCGGAACCGCGGCGCTTTAGTAGGAACAGTGCACCAACTTTTTCCAAAGAGCTTCTTTATAGAAATTGTGGGTTTTGGAATATTTCTTTTGGGCCCAGATTTTATTACTGTACAGCAGATGTACGTGGGGACCACTTCGGAAAATTTGGTCGATCGAAATTTTAAACTTGTTAGTATGCAGTATTTACATTATATCTCCGACCGGAAATGTCATTTGATCGGTAAACCGTGTCTGATTGCTATAGTTCTTTTAGATGGATTTGCGAACGTGACATTCGCGTTGATGTTCTGTATTGTGCTGTGATATTGCGGATATGTCGTGGTGGATAGCAGGGTGCAATGATAGTGCAGTTTGGATTTATTTGTACATTTGATATTGCGGGGCGAGCGTCCAACATGTGGACTGCCGTCACTGCCTGTTGTATAATATTCTTTTGGGGCACGACCGGGTTGAGGTCGATGTACCCGTTGTACATATTTTTATTTCTGTACTGGGTTTATCCCGCGAAGCAGTGCACGGATAGACGGGTTCTGGAGGGCAACGGGTCCATATCTCATGGCTTTGAGAGGCAGAAGGACCTCACTCTAGAATTGACAGACTATTCGCCGCACTCGTAGGGGTACAGGTTGACCCAAGGAGGGGTGCTCAGTTTACCGGATTCCGTGAAGTGCCGGGTGTTCCATTCACTATACTGTGGGGGACTACCTCGCTTCAGGTTTTGGCGGGTAACTTGCCGCACCCGTAGGGATCTAGGTTTCATTGCACAGGCTATCCACACGACCAGGGGAACGTCGGGTTTCAATAGCGGCTTTGTGAAACCCGGGGATCCCAGATTATCTGTATTGTTCTGTGATGCTTATTACTTTTCTGTAATGTTGCATATTATCACGCCTGGAGCGATTATTGTATATTGGTATATATATTATTAGATGTTGTATATGTTTTATACCCGTGCTAGTCCAGCCCCCGCTCTGTCGTTAGTTAAGTAACCTAACGGGTGATGACGGGACCCAGTGGCGAATGCGGATGGCATATACGTACATTTTATTTTTCGTTCTTTTCTGGTGTGATTGATTGATGGGATTGCATTGATTCTTATCAATGCAAGGATAAAACAAACCTATATTTGATGTTGTTGGAACAAATTTTAAAAGGTGTTATTACAAAGATGTTTCCTTTTGTTTTGCATAGTGATATTTAGTTGGAATATCCTGCACCTCATTCGACGAGGCAAGGGCTGATATCCCTTCACCGGGAGAGACCCCTTGGGCAGAAGTTTACGTCAGGGTAATAACTTCATATAGTCGATTACAAGTTGCTATACATCGTGGTATTCAGTTGGAATATCCTGCACCTCATTCCACGAGGAAAGAGCCGAGATCCCTTCAGCGGGAGTGACCTCTTTAGCAAAACGTTTTCGCCACTATATTTTTATAAAAAGCTATCAGGTTCCTTCAACGAGATCAAGTTCATTACGTTAAAGGTTTTTCGCCAAAAACCAGCCGTAGCTCTCCGTCATTTCTTATGGATGGTCAGTAGTATTCAAGCTATGTTTGTTGACCTTCGTCAAAGCATAGTGTTTAGTAGCTGCTGGGTATTCATTTGTTGCATAGATAGATGTGTTGCTTTGGGACAGTCGTATAGCCTTGTTGACCTTCGTCAAGGGCTTGTAAGGGTGGGTTTAAATTAACCTGGACAATGACGGGTAGAACTTGATATGTGACTTATGATTTGTTGACCTTCGTCAAGGTCATAAGAGCATGGGGAAAAAATCATATCCGGAGTTTCAAACATACAGCAAACTTTCCAGGCATGCGCATACCTTCTGAAGTGTGATAACTTGAGTGGCTTCCATCAAGTTATTATGCGTTGATAGTTGGATCCCGATTCTCACTGATGAGTTAGTTTACTCTTCGGGTGATCCCGACTAATTCTTCTTTCAGGTTTGGAAGAGAATTTGAGATAACAGTGGGAGGTTTCCTGATTAGATAAAGTGATAACCATTCTGATCTAGGTTAGAGTGCACGCAGAGTGTTTCTTTTCTCTCTCTCTCTTTGGCAGCGACCTTTGACCGACCCGAGACTATGACTCAGTGACCAAGTTGACCGAACCATCTTAAAATACTGGCTTTTGGATTGTCCTAGTTGCATAAGTCATTGCCACTCCTTCTTTTACGTTTTGTATTTCTCAAAACACCCCGTATTACTACGGATATCCACTTCCATTGGATAGATCCATCGTATGGTTATGTACGAACTCGAAGGGACTTCTTCGAGGATGGATCCAAGTTCAGGAGAAATAGAATTAGTTTATTCAGTTGTCTTTTATTATCACCTTCTCTCAGGTTGCAAGGGCTCCTTAGTTTAGGAAAGTACACTTATTACGCTTATTGGATAGTCTTATTCCAAACCATAGGCTGGTGCCGAAAGGTAGGGAATGAAGAAAACCAATTAGCCTAAGTAGGGTGTGCAGAAGGTAATATGTAAAGACAAAATAAAAGGATTAGAAAGAGGGCAAAGTAAATTGCGACTGTTATCATTCACGACCAAACCGCGTACTTCATCGCCACTACTATTTCACCTTTAATAGAATAAGGTATTATTCAGCTGTCTTTCATCATCACCTTCTCTCAAGTTGCGAGTACTCCTAGGATTAGGAGAGTACACCTATTATGCTTACTGGATAGTCTTCTTCCAAACCATAGGCTGGTGCCGAACGGTAGGGAGGGAAGAAAACCATTTAGCCTAACGAAGGTGTACAGAAGGTAACGATTAAAGACAAATAAAGGGATTTGGAGAGATGGCAAATGAAATATACGGTTTAAGTCATGAATTGGATTATGGAATAGGCATTACCCTAACGGTTAAGGAGTGGTCCCGAACGGCATCCACTAGGAATACAAGGATACCCCTATGAGCCATTTTAATGTTTCAGTTTCACTGCGCATTGTTAAAAGAAAAACTGATTTCCCGATTAGATGCTTACTCCAGGGTATGAATTTACCAGGTGAGTTTCTCACATCTGTATGGTTTTACAGATGATGGGTGGGAGTAAGTTATTGGGAATTAAGGTGATCATCCTCATTATATTGGAATTCGTTGTAATTGGTGATATTTGAGAAAATCGCCTGGGTACAGTTTTCAACCTACGATGCACAGGTTTTGAGTTATTAAAACTCAGGGGACTTATACAGAGTATTGTATGTTGTCCAGTGTCCGTCAGGACAAAGGGGTAGGTCCTCGTACTATGTTCTGTTTACTTATGACTTCTCTAGTTTTTAGACAAGTGTTTCATAGAAATACAATGTCTAAGTTTTGAGAAGTTGTAGGTATAATAATAAAGTAGAGAACCAAGTATCATAAGTATCGGGATTCTTCAAAGACATCGAAGATGTAGATTCTTATGATTGGTATTCTGTTGATAGTAATGGTTTTGAGAAACTTGTTTCTCTTTCAGGTTACTCATAATTGGATGGATTCCTAAGTTGAGTAATGCTGATTAGCCTCTCTCCATTAAGTTGATATGCACTGGAAACAGCTGCATGTTTTTGAATCTGGTTCCAATTAAATTAGTGTCTCTATTTCTATATTGAATATAGAATGGTTCATATCTTAACGATGTTAAGGTAAGGGGAGTTGTCCAGCTTATGCTTAAACCAGACACTGGATAACTCGAGGCACGTTTCTGTAATGGCTGTTTGTGGGTTAACCCTGGCTTTGACGAAGGTTAACATTTCTACCATCTGATAGATCAATAGTGATATTGTTCATGACTCGCCACAGTTTTAGTAAAATGGATTTTTTCAGAAAACAGTAGTGGGAGTATGGTAGAACTGGAAGTAATTCCAGAACCGCAAACGATTACGGAAAATTTAATACGACCTATATATTCAATCAGGTTTGACATTCCAATAGCCACTCCGCAGATATGGTGTGTAACCTCAGACACACGAGAGGTACTCAGGTAGCCTCAAGGACGGTGACAGGGAGGTTCTTGTTTACCCAGACTTGACACTACAGTTGTTCCAGACTATGAGACCCGGCAAGAGGATAAGTATAACGTCGTTCTAAACTAGATTTAGAAGTGTACGTAGATATTATTCTGCCAGAGGGTTATCGTAGTCAGTGGGAGCAGCGGAAACATAGTGGGCAAGTAGCTTATGTCTATAGGCTTGAGCAGATATAGCGGAGATAAGATCATCCATTTTTGATGAGACAGTCATGGCTTTAACTTCATCAGAATAGGGGATGGATCTGTTAAGAAGGTAGTAGGGTGTGATGTCCTGGTATTTGGATGACATACACAGAGTAGAAAGTAAAATTCCTATACTACGATCGGTTGAACTGTGGTTATCACACAGTTGTTTCTTCACAAAGGACATGGATATAATATCTGACATTTTGGTTACTAGATCTATAGTTTTAGATCTAGATTTGGGTAGTTTCCCAATATGGGTACTTTGACAGTATTCTAATAGTATTTTAGATGAATCCTGGCATGGTGGTGTACCTGCAGGTGATGGAGCCACCCTCTCTAAAGGTGTCTTAGAGACTAAATGAGATAGGGATGTGCATGATTGGCAGATCACTTGCTTAGGCAATTGAGTCAATCATGAGATGTCAAGTACCACACCAGATGTACTTTTTGCACTTGATGCGATAAGTTTATATTAATCCAATCCTGAAAAAACGTAAGGAAGCAGTTTTAGAACATAAGTGCATGTACTACAGATTTGATGACGGCAGCCTCCTTCGGGAGACGGTTATCATTCCAGGCTTCAATGGTGACATGGATGACAAAGTGATTGTCAGAGTTATAGTTTTCCCTCTGAAGAGGGACAGTATTATGGACAGGTGGTCCAAGAGGATACTGTGGGAGGTATGGTGTTGAATACTGATTAGGTTCAGTTATCGATACAGTCTAAGAAGTTTGGATTTGGAGTTCATTTATGACTAGGTCCCATCAGATATTCAGACATATTCTAAGACAGGAATTACTCGATTCGGGAGATGGCTTTCTCCGCGAACTTGAGATTAAGAGAGACATAGAAAGAAATATCAGGGCGGATCCACTCACTGGGGCTATTTCTCGAACACAAGAGTTTTACAAATTAGTTTTGTGAAACTGATTAGTAGAGGAGTTGGATGTTCAGTATCACACGGGCTGTGAGTATGCGACAGCGCAATAATTAGCCTTAAGTGCAAGTGGAAGATTGTTGGAGATAGTGCCCTCAAATTCAATTATTGGATCGCAGGTACGTGATTGCAATGATTGAGGCAAGACCTATACCGATATGACAGTCTTGCTCGAGATGATAGTATGCTATCTGGTTTGTCTTTATTATCGTATGCATGCTTTACTTCGCTATTGAATATTGATAGAGCCCATAGGATTCTTACTTGACTACCAGCAGTATGATGGCGATCATATACGTGGGAGCTGGGGTCTGTAAGCACATCCTTAAAGTGTCCCTAGTCGTAGAAGTTTCAAGACGGGGCATCGATACTCCAGAGTAAACTAGTGTATACAGTCGAGACCCCGACGAGGGGCGGTGGCCGGTCTCACAAGCCACTGGTGTCAGTTGGATCACCTAAGATGTATACAGGTCCTCATTGGGTTATGAGTACACCGGACATGACTCGCCGGGAACATACTACTTGGTATTATACATATCGTCAGATAGCAGTTCCCTGGTGACATGTGTACAGGTTAGTTCATTGACCTGAGATCGTCATTTGTCTCGTGTGAGTTCCCACTGTGCTTAGATTACTACCCTACCATGCTCAAAGGAGTTGTGCAAACAGGTTTTAGTTGGGTACAGTCCCGAGCCACATGGTGGCAAGTGAGTGGATCGGTAAGGGATTCGTCTCTCCCGGTATTGGGGGTGAGATCGCGCTGTGTCAAGGAAAGCCATTACACAAAGCCCTCGGTCGAGGCAGGAGATTTACTGGTAAGTACTCCAGTAGTATCTCAGGGTGTTCTGGGCCACTCTCTGACACGACTTATACTGCTATTAGGGGTCTGACGTTACCAGCCCCTAGGCAGATATGCGATACTCATAGATGAACGGACCGGACTGTATGTATATTGTCACTGTTAGGCTCAGTAGGGTTTATGGATGAGTTCGCTCGTCAGCTTTCCTTCCAATCAATACATAGGAAAACCGTTACGTACATCTTGTACCCCTGACGTGCTAGTGGTTATACCCAGTGCCAGTGTGTTGATGAGTCATTAGAGTCCCCCACAGACACTTTCCCAAGTTCGGGCGAAATGTTGTAGAGGTCGTATGGTTTTATGGCAGGGTTCGGAAAATGCACGTGCGTTTTCGCACGTGTCATTTTTCGGGCAGATAATACTGGTCGGCTTTGGTTTAAACCGGATCCGAGTATTATACAGTGTAGATATAATATCTTTGTCTCATATGCATTTGTATTCGGTCGTAATACAAATGCGGGTATGTTTATACCATTACGGGGTCATCGTGAAATTCATTTCAGGATCGCTTTTGGAAATTGCCAGTTTTCAGTTTTCTATCACCCGTATTTAAACATTCGGTTAAAGACGGATTTATCTTTTCTTGAAATGATTGTGGAAGCTTCTAGATGGTGACTAGGATGATGAGGTGGCATGTGACTCATTTGTTCATTAATGGTGCATTAATTAGATGACGACTAGGTTAGATGATTCATCCTTTGCTTTAATTGTGTTCATACACGGTGTTAAGGTGAATCATCATCTCATTTATTCTTGTGGTCACCTTCCCCTCTCCTACACTCACCCCCTCTCTCTATTTAGTAGCCGGCCACCTCTAGGTGAGGAGCATGGTTGTGATTGGAAAAAAGATATAAGTTTTGGTGCATAGAAATTAGATGTGATCGGTTTCTCATTTCCATTCGATCCAAAAGGCAACTTCATTAACCGTTCGTCCATGGCTTTGGACGTAATGAGACAAAGTGTTCTACTCATTCTCTACATCAATCTTGGTCATCTCTTTTAGCAAACTTGATGATCGAGTTGCCTCGGTTCAGAGGCGGGAGCCTGTTTAAAGATCCGTCGACGTGGTGCCACTTGGACGAGAAGATTGAAGATTCAGGAGATCGGAGCAGGCGCAACAAAGTGTGGGATGATGGTTGAAGACCGAAGGATTTGGATCGTTCGGTATAACATTTCTACCCACTTTGTAATTTGTTAGTTTAGCTTTAATGGCAGATCCGGGTTATAGTACGCGATAGCGCCAGTTGTAAAAAGTTTTTGTTCCGCATTTGGCGTCTGTTAGACGGTCGGGGCGCTACCGTGGACTTACAGCAGAGGGCTTTGTCACCGGATCAATAGTTATTCACCAAGTTCTTGTTGAGTATGGGTTTCTAGGTTGCTCCTTTACCTTTCTCGGGATTGCTGCATTCTTCATTACCCCCAACTCCCTGATGGAGGAAACCATTAGTACCCCAAGTTTATAGTGATTTTTGGAGGCAAGCTATTGAGGTGGCTAAAAGGGTTAGGTTGGAGGATATGGTCCGCACCCGGATAAATTTCACAATTGAGGGTCGCCCTCTTTAAGCATGATGAAAACCTCCTTTGTAACAATAAGACTTTCTTTTGTCTTCTTTATTTTAGTAGGAGGTTAAGGGGCCCGGCTTCATATTTGTAATGCTTTTTGCCTTGTACTATTGTTATCCCCATTTTCTACGCGTGTCCGTTTTATTTTCTTTTGCTCTCCTATTGTGCTTGCGATCATGAAATTGACCTTCTTATAGGTTATCTAGATATTCGCGAGGGGAGTGAGGTTAGTGAGGATAGCGAGATGGTTCCTTCGTATAAAAAGCTGAAGCTTGAGTATGAAGACCTTTTGGAAGAGTATCAGGAACTTAAGGAGATATATGATGAGCATTTGCATTTCCAATCCGATCCTGATAAAGTCCTAGACTCTCTTCGCGATGACATGCAGGTGTTGGAGCAGTTGTCGCTTGATTGCGGTCATGAATGTGAGTGGCTCCAACACTGAGCTCATTCCTTCGAGAAGGGCTATACTGCTTCTCGGAGACTTATTGAGGCATTTATAGCTGGCTCGATTGCCACCCATCATGCCATATTCGAGTATCGCCTCCCCGAGGATTCGACAACTCCTTTAGGGTTCACTCAGTTATTTATGTACACCTATTTCTTGAGTCGATAGAGGATGGGCCCCCTGAATTTATGGGAGAGTTTACGACACGGTCTTCTAAGGTATGCGGTGGAAAGACCCCCGAGGAAATAAATCGAGACTTGCTTGGAAGATTAACCGACCTATCTCCTCATTGAGTGGGCATTTTCTTATATTTTGTCTGAATCCGTCGTCTATTTTTTTTTATGTATAATTGTTATTTGTTCTACGAATCTTAAAGATTTTAAATCGTGTACTATTCAGTCTTTATTATACTAATCTTTCCTTTGTACTTCATACTTGGTCCTTGAATGCTACTGATAGTTTTATCAGGCTTTTGTGAGGACGCATCCTGCTTCGTGTGTTCCACAATGCATATCAACCTTTTTTAGAGGAAACGCTGGGGCGTGACTTAAGTTTAGTGTACGATCAAAGGTCACGCATACTAGACGTTATCTTCTCTTATCTATGAATAAGTCGGCCCTGTGCTTTTGTTTCTTTATCCCCTCTATGCTTCTTCCTCCTTTTCCTTGTCTTCAAAGATGGGGCTTTCTTTTTTTGCCATAAAGACTTCCCTTCCCCTCCTCTATTTACTCCCCCTGAGGAGGAGGAAGAAGAGGGTTTCCTAGAACAAGGTGATATATTGAACCCTTGTGCAGCAAGGGTCCGGCATACCACATTGTTTTGAGGTCGTTCTCATTCCTGTTTTGTCGGACCGAGAGAGTCCAATGGATACTGGCCCTTGCTGAGATGGCGTCCATGCTTTATAGGCCTTGTTGGTCAACAATGTGTGGAGCTGGAGGAGGATGGAGACCAATCCCTCTGCTTTGTTAGATCGAACTAGAGCACGGTTAGAACAGGGAGGCTGATGACCGCCGTGGGCCGGACCACGTCGGAAGGAAGGCAGCAGAAAGATAGGAATGAGGCTATTGCAGTGCCACTTTCAAAGTATTAGGGCAGCACAGCCTCAGCTGAGGAGCCAAGCCAGCGCTTTCCCTTGCTGAAATGTGCCCGTGATTGACATCCATTGAGCCTTCGCTCATTTTCTATTTTAGCTGACACTGTCCTCTTCTAGCCCATTGAGATGGGCTGTAGTGCTTTACAGGGCTTTTAGCTTTAACATTTTCCCCGTTAAGTTTGTTTTAAAAATTTTTCTTTATTTTCAGTACTTGATGTAATCTGGTCGCTGATACCCGGTTCTGCCTATAATAATCTTGTCAAAATGAGACAATAAGTAAACTTAGGTTTGTAATATTGCCTTCTGTTTTAGTTCTTTTACTTTTGATGTTGTAGTTTCAAACATGTATAGTTAACGCGGAAGGTTCTTCATATTGTGTTCTAATTAGAATGTTAGCTCGCGAGTCTTGCCGAGGTTAGCGTATAGGTTCGACCCTTAGCACTTTTCTCATTTTCTTGTTTGGCTATGATTGTTTGCTTAGTTTCCCGAGCTTTGATGGGATTCTGCCCCGGACCGAGTGTAGCTCAGACTTTCTCCCTTCAGTGCTTGTTCCTCGCCATACAAAGAGTTTAGGCTTTTTCTTCCACTTATTGTCCCATCTTTTTGTGCTTTTTCTTGTGCCGCAATTAGAGGGGCTGTTGGATTTTCAAGAGAGGTAATCTATGCTTGCGTATTGTTTGGTGTATGCTATCTATTTTTCAGGGGGAAGTGGAACTTCGCCTGGGGTTATGTGCGCTACGTGGAGTACGATCGTGGGACACATAGGCCTTATCGTTATCTTTGATTTGGCTGTATATAATCTTGAATTCAATTGTTGCTGGGCATTTTTCTTCTTTGAATTCTTTCTTCTGCAATTCTTCAGCCATGGCATCCCTTTCCTTGAGGGTTACCGCCTTCTCTTTTCTGGTTCTCCTTTTCATTGTTCCCCCAGTAAGAAAAAGAAGAAAAGGGGGATTCCTAACATAGGGTGATATATCGAACCCTTGTTCAGTATGGGTTTAGTATATCACCATTTCCTAGGATTGCTCTTGCTCCTGGCATATCCAAGCGTGAGGATTTTGTGCTATCCGGCCCCTGCTGACGTGGTGTTTTCTCCTTAACTCCCTTGTTGAATCTTGAGGCGCATCACTGGATTAAGGATGGCGATCGACTTCATCTCGCACCCTGTCATGTTGATTTGTAACAGGGTTGCAAGGTGGGGTGGAGCGTCGTTGAATGGATTCATGGATGACATTGAGAGGTGGGCTACGAGGATGATGTTGTATACACCATCCTTGGTGTAGTGCATCTATCTCCCGCCCTTAAACCGAGTTCCGGGCCCAATTTTACTAGCCACCAATTCAGTGTGCTTGGAGTTGATTTTTCTTGGGTTCTGGCACCTTGGGTCTTTCCATTATGGTTGTCCTCTATCAGCTCTCCCAGCATGTTCGAGCACCAATTTCTAGCATTTTTCTCGGCTTGGCGTGCTTGGAAGTTTCTTCTCTTCACCAGCTGTCGCAGAAAATTTGAGAAAGATAGGATTCCAAGTATCAACTCTTTTGTGTACTCAGTGTTCTTGGAATTCGTTATTTTTCACATGAACATGTAGGATGGACTGGGGGTTGTTTAAGAGCCGAGCTTGTACTGTAATGTAATATCTGTAGTTTTACACTTTAAAACCACCCTTCGTTGATGAGCTAGTTTAGTATGCTAACAGTGTATGCAATCATTTTATATAATGAAATGACACAATATGTTTACCATTGTTCAACAGTTGTTTGGTTCGCATCATTTTTTGTAATGAAATGAGCTATATTTATTTTATTTTATTATTTTTTTGTCTTTCTTTGGGCAGAGCATAGCTCGGGCTTTTGTAGCTTTCCTTGCGACTTATGTAAGTCGATGTCGTGCACCCTACAGGGTTTGTGGGGAGGCGGAATTAGCAAACAATGATTTTATGGAAAGTAACATCGACCTAAAACCCATGATCTTATCGGAAACCATAACTAGCAAATCTAACGAAGGTTCTAATCTAGTATGAAGTGATTTATACCTTCATGTACAAGTCCTTCGGGTCTTCTTATCCTCTTCTTAATCTCCTTGAGTGTACGGATCGAGCTTGGTTATCGGTCTTCTCTTGTCGAAGAAGATCCACCCGAGAGTCTATGGTTCAAGCTCTAACCTCTAAAATGAGGTAACTAAAGTAACTAGTTTTCTAATCTAAGTAGCTTAGGAGATGTAGAGAATGTTTATGGTTTAATTTGTCTCAATTACCCTAGGTTTCTCAACTCATGAGAGTATTTAGGGTTTGAGGAAGAAGAAGAGAGCAAAAGAGGAGTTAGAATGTTGAAGTGATAATGATATGAAAAATGGCTAAGTGTTGATGACTATGAACCATATCATTTCCAATAATAATAATAGCATAATACAACCATGCTTCAATAGTCATCCAAATGAGAATAAGTCACCAAAGTAGCCATACTTCAATAATGATCAAATAACACATCATACCTCCACCTCATTATCCATTTAAATAAATGGATTAAACACAAATGAGGTGTCTTCTTCTAGAAGCACTCTTATGAAATTACAAGAATACCCCTCACCATATATGCATACTCGTATTCGTACCACGAATACCAAGAGACGAAAATAATTTAATATTATAATACTAGAATGTGGCTTAATCCTAAGCCCACTAGTATTATTCGTCCGATCAAAAATACGTGTAACCAGTACACGTATATGATCGAAACCCTGCACGTAAAACCATACGACCTCTACATCGTTTCGCCTGAACCAGGGAAACCCTTTGTGTGGGACTCTAAAGACTCGACAATACGCTGACAGTAGGCTTAACCATAAGTACGTCAGAGGCACTAGCTGTACGTAATGGCTACCTAGGTACCTGTCGAAAAGAAAGTCGATGAGAAAACTCGTCTGAACTCCTATTGAGCATGTCCGTGACAATCTCCGTATAGTCTGGTCTATTCTTCTGAGAGTATCGCATGCCGGATCTAGGGGGTGGAAAACGTCAGACCCCTAATAACCTGACAATTCCTGCTGATGTAGCTCAAGACGATCCGAGAATCTACTGATCTAACTATCAGTAATTCTCAATCCACCCTGGCCATGTCCTTATGGTGTTGGCCAACGAACACAGCGCGACAAATACTTCCTATACCGGGAGAGACGAATCCCCAACAATTGCTTACTACCTCCATGTTGCTCGGGACTGTACCAACTAAAACCTGTTTGCACGACTCAATAGAGCTGTGGTAGGGTAGTAATCAAAGCATAGTGGGAACTCACACGAGACAAATGACGACCTCAAGTGGACAAACTATCTTTACTCATGTCATCTTTGAACTACTATCTGACGATAGGTATAATACCATCTAGCAAGTTCTCGGTGAATCCGTCCAGTGTACTCATACCCAGTGAGCACCTGCATACAATCTTAGGTGCATCACACCAATGGCCGCGGGACCAACCATCACCCCTCGTCAGGGTCTAGAAATGTATACACTAGTCTACTCTGGATTATCGATGCCCAGTCTCATTACTCCCACGACTAGGGACATTTAAGGATGTGTTTATTGACTACCCGCTCCCATAAGTGTGACTACCATCACAACGCTGGTAGTCAAGAAAAGATCCTAAGGGCTATACCAACATGTATTAGCGATATGTTAAAAGAAACATAAGAGGTAGAATCAAACCAGATAGTATACTATCATGTTGAGCAAGATTGTTATTATATATGTGTATATCCCAAGCTTCCAAAATTTAATATACAATCCAGTACAATACAATAATGGCCTTTATGAAATATATCACTGACAATCTCCTACTTGCACTAAGGCCTGTTATTGGCGTATTGAGTACCCAACGTCTGCATTAGAACCAGTTGTTGGCGTACCGCATACCCAACATCTTGAACAGTCTCTTGAACTGGACTTAAGGGATGGCCTTGGTGAATGGATCTACCGTGTTGTCTTTTGTATCTACTCTCCGTATCTTGATCTCCCAGTCACCAACGATCTCCCTGATTAGGTGATACAGCCTCGAGATATATCTGGATTTCTGATTGGACCATAGTTCTTTTCTTAAAGCCATGGCTCCATTGTTATCGTAATACAAAGGTATTGGATCAGCAATGGATGGGACCACATGAAGTTTAGAAATGAACTTCTTCATCCAGTCTGCCTCGTTTTCGGCATCATTAGCAGCGATGTACTCAGCCTCCATCGACGAGTCTTCTATGGTGTCCTGTTTGGAGCACTTCCAATAGACCGCCCCTCCATTGAGGGTAAACACATAACCCAAAATGGATATGGAGTCATCCTTGTCACCTTGGAAGCCAGAGTCAGTAAATGCCTCGATCTAGAGGTCCCCATTACCGTACACCAAGAACATCTCCTTAGTCCTTCTCAGGTACTTAAGAATGTTCTTTACTGCAATCTAATGTTTCTCACCTTGGTTGGACTGATACCTACTTACAACGCTGAGTGCTTAAGCTACATCTGGTCTTGTACATAACATCGCATAAATTATTGACCCATCACCGAAGCGTAAGGTACTATGCTCATGCGAGCCCTCTCCTCATCGGTCTTGGAAGACATCTCTTTGGAGAGGGTGATTCTGTGACAAGCGGGTAAATTATCGCGCTTAGAATCTTCCATACTAAACCTTTTTACTACGGTGTCTATGTACTTTGACTGTGAAAGTCCTAACATTCTTTTAGATCTATCATGATAGATCTTAATCTACAAAATGCATGAGGCATCACCCAGGTCTTTCATAGAGAACTTCTGTGACAAGAACAGTTTGGCCAATTGTAGCATAGGAATATCATTTCCTATCTGAAGAATGTTATCTACGTATAAAACGAGAAATACCACAGTTCTCCCAACAATCTTCTTATAAATATAAGGTTCATCTGCATTTTTGATAAAGTCGAATTCCTTGACCTTCTCTTCAAAACAGATGTTCCAACTCCGCAATATCTGCTTTAATCCATAAATGGATTTAAGCAACTTGCACATCTTTCTGTTGCTCACACTGTCTATGAAACCTTCTGGTTGATCCATGTAAACACGCTCTTCTAAACTTCCATTTAGAAAAGCAATTTTAATATCCATCTGCCAGATGTCATAGTCATGGAAGGAAGCAATAGCAAGTAGGATCTAAATGGATTTAAGCATAGCCACTGGTGAAAAAGTTTCGTCATAGTCCAATCCTGGTTTTCGACGAAAACCTTTAGCAACAAGTCTAGCTTTGTAGGATTCTACCTGACCATCCACACCAATCTTCTTTTTGAAGATCCATTTGCATCCTACGGGTTTTACCCCAGCAGGAGCAAAATCCAAAGTCCATACTTGGTTTATGTATATGGATTCCATCTCGGATCGTATAGCATCCAGCCACTTCACCGAGTTTCTACTCGTGATGACTTGCTGAAAACTAGTCGGCTCATTATCATCAATGATGCAATCCTCTCGATCCCTGTCTACAAGAAAACCGTAGTATCTCTCGGGCGGATGAGACTGCCTACTAGAACTACGGAGTGGCGTAGGGACGTCCGGTTTCATTGAAATCTCAGGTTCTACTAAGTCTTCAGTAATAGTTTGTGGTTCTGGAATTTCTTCCAGCTCTATTGCTCTCCCACTGATCTCTTTTTCAAGAAATTACGTTTCCATAAAGCAGGCATGATGAGAAACAAAGACTTTTTGTTCCTCAGCATAATAGAAATAATATCCTCTAGAGTTTTTGGGGTATCCCACAAACTTACACAATACTGAACGTGCCTCGAGCTTGTCCGGATGAACCTTTTTGACAAAAGTAGGACAACCCCAAATCTTAAGATACTTAAGAAAGGGTTTCTTCCCACTCCACATTTCATATAGAGTGGTAGGCACAGACTTTGTTGGAACCTTATTCAATAGGTATGCAATAGATTCTAGTGCATAACCTCAGAAGGATGGCGGTAACTCAGCTTTACTCATCATGAAACTCACCATAACAAGCAGGGTGCAATTCCGTCTTTCTGATACACTGTTGTGTTGTGGTGTGTATGGAGGAGTAAGCTGAGAGAGAATTCCATTCTCTTTTAGATATTCCAGGAAATCGGAACTTAAGTATTCACCACCACGATCAGATTGGAGCATCTTGATACTTTTGCCAGTTTGCTATTCTGCTTCATTCTTATACCCCTGGAATTTCTCAAAGGCCTCATATTTACGCTACATCAAGAATATATGTCCATACCTTGAGCAATCATCAGTAAAAGTAATGAAGTAGGAATAGCCATTTCTTGCACGAGTAGACATTGGCCCACACATGTCGCTGTGTATGAGTCCCAGGAGCTCAGTGGCTTTTTCTCCGTCTCCAGTGAACGGAGTTTTAGTAATCTTTCCTCTGATACATGATTGACAAGTTTCATATGATTGATATTTAAACGGATCTAAATATCCATCTTTATGTAATTTAGTTAATCGTGTTTCATTGATATGACCATGTCTACAATGCCATAAGAAACCTTGATTTGATTCTGGAGCTTTTCTTTTTAGCGTGTTTTGGACGTTGAAAACTTGATGTTGATTGAGAACGTATATTCCGTTGTTCAGTGTACCCGACCCAATCATTTCCTGATTTAGGTGAATGTTTATGAAATTGCTTTCAGTGCAAAATTATATCCTTCATTAGATAACAAAGATACAGATATAATATTACACATCATACTGGGTACAAAAAAGCAGTTATGTAACAACAAAATATGTCCACTGGTCAATCCAAGATGATATTCTACTACCGCAACAGCATCCACACTAGTTCCGTTGCCAACCCTGAGGATCATATCACCTTTTCTTAAAACTCTACGGCTTCTCGGTGCCTGCAAAGAATTACAGATGTGAGATCCTGATCTGGTATCCAATACCTAGGAAGTAGAGTTAATAGAGAAACAGTTTTCAATCACGAACACACCTGAATCTGAAGACATAACTTACTTCCTGTCCTGATTCCTGGATTTTAAAGCCCGACAATTCTTCTTCCATTGTCATTTCTTCTGATAGTAGAAGCACTCTTCCTTTGTGGCTGATCCCCGATCTTTTCCTTTCCCTAACCCTGCACCTTCTGGACATTTCCTCTCGATTTTGTGGGGGCCTTCTTCTTCTTCCACTTTGCCTTCGCCTTGGATTTAGTGGAAGAAGATTCCCTGAAAAATAGAGCGGGTGTTTCCTTGAATTTCTTTAAGGTTCCCTCTGACACCCTCAACATGTTGAGGAGCTCAGGAAGTGAAACATCCAGCTTTTGCATATTGAAATTCAATATGAATTGAGCATAGGTGGAGGGAAGGGACTGTAGAATTAAGTCGGTATACAACTCAATCTCCAACGTAGTTCCCAGGTTCACGAGCTCTTCAATGAAAGTAATCATCTTCAGGACGTGGGCCCAACAGATGATCCGACAGCCATCCATACTTGAAATATTTTCTTCGAGGTCTCATATCTTGCGATATGAGATTGATCTCCATATAATTCTTTGGTATGGAGGAAGATGGAAGTAAGGTCCATCTTCTCGTGCCGCCTCTGATGTTCGTTATCTATAGAGGCAACACGAGGCACTTGGCTTCACGGTATCCAGATCCTAAGTCTTACGAACCTCAATGTCTGCGACCGAGGATGTCGGACCTGGAACAAGGGGGATTTAGCCGTAAGGACGTATGCAACCTTACCATAAGTAAGGGCCATTTAGACGTTCCTCAGCCAGTCTTTATAGTTTTGCCCAGTCAGTTTGTTATTATATAGTATAAGCTTAAGTCCCGTCATGGTCGATGCAATTAGGAGAGAGAGAAAAGAAATACTCAGCATATGCTCTTGCATGTTTAGATTGGTTCTTAGTTTATCTAAATAGGATGGCTCCTACTGTTTCCTTGAATTCTCCTTCAAACCCAAAAGAAGAATTAGTCAGGATTAATCGCACCCTACAAGTTCGCTTATTTTTCGGCCAGGCCATTGTTGGTACTTCGGAGGGAGGCCTACCATGGTTTCGCACGGACCTAATTAATTATCCTTGTTTTCCCAGAGGCGTAGCCCCATTAACACCTTTTTAGACACCTACTTGATTAGCTAATTGCAAAGTGAAAAATTCTTCTGAAGAGTACCGGATACTCTTAATAAGATCGGGACCCAACTATCATTGTGTGGTAATTTTGAAGGAAGCTGTCATCACCCGTAAAAGGCATGTAACTGGCACATGACTTATGTGAAGTCTATAAAACCCCACCTAATTCAAGTAATCCAAAAGCCTAGAAATCTAAAGCTTTTTAGGGAAAATAGTGGAGGTGCAGTTTTGAAATAAGGTTTTACTGAAATCAAATTCTTTCTACAAAACATAGATAATAGTATACGAAAACACATTGTATGTATTTTACTTGAAAAAATTTTCTTCATTGAAAATTTGGGCGGCACCTCCTTTGTAATTTTTAACCCGGAAACGGTAGAAGCAATAATAAATATAGGCATCCCCAAGCGGGAGCTAGCTCTTCGCCGAAAGGAGGAAACAACCGCACAAGATAATACAAAACACAATGCCGAAGGATGAGGATCAAAACACAGAAAGAAAGCAAGAAACTAACATCACCAAGAAAACCAGAAACAACAATAAATACATAAGCGCGACTCTAAAGCTGAAAGAATATACAAACTGTGGTTATCTAAGTTTACTAAATATACAAATCTGGTTGATTGAGCTTTTAACTAGATACACCTGGAATAAAATATGCAAATATATAAAAGTGGTCACGAGGCAATGTGCCCCACCTACCAAAGCAATCACCCGGAAGAACAATGTTGTGCCAGCAAAGCCGCTACGGAACCTGTACGGCCAAACCTGCAAGAAACTGTGGAACAACGGGGGTTGAGTTTCTAACTCGTGAGTAGAAGATATCACCGAGAAGAAATCGCATGTATGACGATCTCCTAGGTCACACAATTCAATAATATATGCATGTGTAACGATACTCAAGTAATCAAGTCCAAGTCATAATGTAATACCATGACATATGTAAATATATGTATAAGTGTAAAAGTAATATCAAGTACTCATGTCCATGCCATAAGGTGACTGCATGGCAAGTGTATCACGTAAAAATGCATCATCCAACATGTGTTCAGCAATGACACACAAAATCATGATAAAACCTGAGTGCCCAATACTGACACTCGAAACATCATGAAACCCATGACCAGCATCGACACGTAAATCCTCATTTTTCAGGCGTCGCATCCTTTGATCGACCGTCAAATCCATCTCATGAATCCAGTCGGTATCCTCCGGATAACCGCCGGGTCCAAACTATCACCGGTAAGTAGTTCTCACCCTTCCAGACTCGTCGTCATCCCCATGAAATCCATTCTTGCCCTGGGGTACCTTACCGGGTCCACCATGTACCCACAGACGGTGCATCCCCTCCTCGAATCGGGTCTCAAAAACCAAGATCAGAACTGAGAAAACATCATGGTGGATAGGAAATATCATATCAAGGGAAATCCGCATTTCTCCATTAAAAAGGAGCATAACTTTTCAAATCCACATGCGGCTTCTCAAATCCAGAAATCTTATGAAATACCGAAATCTCATAACCATGAGTCAATAAGAAAACAATGAATATCGACATAAAGCTCCACCACAATGCATATGCAGAATGTATATATATTAATGCATGCGGCATCTATGTAAGAAATGCAATATCTAAACTAACATATAATATCATGCATACCAACAGCGCTACATAACGACAACCTATCAGGTTAAACAATGAAGTAACTTTTTCTAATGTGACGTGACATGGAAATTATCGACGATGATGTGTGTGAGCTGGAGAGCAAGTGTACATACAACATGTGCATCACCGGTAATGGTGCAGGTGTCCTAGCAGACGAAATCATAACAGAAGTAAACATTAAAATGCAACAATAAGCTATATAAATCTATATACGAGCCATACAGTATATGGGGTTTAAAAAGCACGAATCATTATTTTTAGAAAAGTAGGGACTACGGTGTTTTGAGAAAATAGATGTCTTTTGAAATATCCGTAGCGTCCCTCGGATTGTTCCTTGAAAAAGTTTACGATTCGTCGATTTTGAAAATAGGTATGACTCGAGCCTAAGTTAACCTATATTTATGCCACTAAAGACTAAACTAAGAACCTAGGCAAAAGTAATAAGAAATCTAATATATCCCGAGCCGATATATCAAGTAGTCGGCGATCCAGCCTCATATCATCACGTACGGTGATAATACACCATACAGCATCCTCGAGTCAAGAGTGCGGATCAATCATCATATGTATCTCGTATGGTAAAGTCAATCATACGTCATCCCCAAAATTGAGGGTATGGGTCAAATATCATATATAAATTATCATTCGTTTGGTATCAATCGTCGTACAATATCAATATCATAATTCAGTGGTACGGATCTAAGGTCACGCACAATCTATTATTTCATCAAAACACATGTTGTCACATGCTTGTGTAAATATCGCCCAACGATCATTTATTATATTATATCATATACGATGTCTCGACTGAATCACATATCATAACCTCACGGCATCATGCCCGATCATATCGACTCATATCCATTCAACATCGCGTATCCTCATCTTATACGTATATGTAATATATATATATGGATGCGTTGATATATATATATATATATATATATATACATAAATACATACATACATACATATATATACATATACACCCATATCATAACACGTGTGTGTGCGCGTGCGCAACAAAGTAAACCGACGCCTCATGATTAAGGAACTAAACTAAGAGTAAACTATCCTATAGGTACGCTTAATCTATCCTATAGTCTCCTAGTAACCCTATCTACTAGGTCGCAAGTCTCTTATAAACATATATATAATATAATATATAACCTATTCTACGGTTGCGGGGGTGCTATACGCCATCCACCCGACTTCCCCCGTAGATATACATCTACTCACATTGATCCTCGCTTTTCAAAGTCGATGACGCTATGTTCTCCCTTGTCGTATGAAGTCCACGCAAAGGTACCTACAGTTTTCATGCACATCGTAACAAGAATCAAATACAAGAAAAGCTGATACGGCACACGAAACACACATAGGTTAGAACCTATGATCCAAGCATGCAAGAATTGCCAGATAACTCCCGATATCGACATACGAACGTCAATCGACCGAGATAAAACACAACTACCATAATTCAAGTCATTAAAAGTCGTAAAACGAAATCAGCAACTCAAGAAAACACCTCCAGATTTTGTCTCGGGTGGAATTAGGACATTCTGCACATAGAATAGGTCTAAATAACATACAACGGAGCCATGGACCAAACCTGGGGCCTACCTAACCAAGCCAGGCCGTAAATTGCGTCCTCTGAGGTTAAATCTGCGTCCATACAGTAAAGTTGGCGTCTCGGGTCTTTAGGGTAGCTCGTAGGTTGCCTGCACGTCTCATTATGTTCGCTATATAATTTTTTAGGGTTCCCTAATTGTAGCAGATCTCAATATATCACCACAAATTCTCACAAAACCCGACATCGAAGATTCTAAGTTCATGGATTGGGTTTTCTAACTCATTTGGTCCAGGATTTTTGAGACTAGAAGGGTTGCAGTCATGTCTAAACCTCAATTACACACTTATAACTCCAAATCTTTCCTAACCCTCATCTTGGAAAAATTTTAACACCACTAAACCAAAATTTCTTAAATCTAAACCACAATAAGATAAGAGGAAAACAAGATCCTAAACTAATGGTGTAGGATTAAACCTCATTTGGCAACTCAAGAATTTTCTTAAGTTGCCTAAAGTCTTCAAAATCACCACTTGAAGTATCCAAAGGGTTTGTAGTGAGGTAAGGAATGATTTTTATGAAGCTGGCATGGTGTTTTAGAGGGTGTTTCATGGGGTGGTAGTAGAGGTTGAGGAGGGAGAGAAGGAGATAGAGAAGATGAAGATGAGATGAAGAATGAAGAAATGAAGAGAGTATGAGACATGGTCAAGGATACCCTTCTCTCTCTCTCTCCCCCCCCTCTCCCCCCCCCCAATTCAAGGCCATACCCTCATGTCCCTATGTCTCACAAATATCTCACCATGCATGTCCCTCATTTAAAAAAAAATAACAAAGCCAAAACCAATTAAGACAATGAAGCATAGTTAAAAAAAAGAAACAAGAATGCAACAACATGTATTGCATCATGTTTTGTTGCATGCCATGCACATAAACATGATTAATGGATAATTAGTAAATATTAATAAAGTTTAGCATTAAACTTGTATAAAATTTCATAAAATGTCTAAATCAAATAAATACCTTCAAAATCAATAATTCATATTGATTTCTAATATTTTCCAAACTGCCGGTATAAAATCATACTAATCCATTAAAACCAATTTCCAATTTGTTTATAATATTTATAAAATTAATATTTTATTTATTTAAATTCCCAAAAATAATATTTAATTTTCTGAAACGTTACAATCTTCCGCCCTTAAATAACTTCGGTCCCCGAATTTAAATTTAAACTCCCTAAATACTTAAAACATTTCAGTAAAACAATCAAGTCGTCGGGGCTCCGAAATCACGAATACATAAAATATATCATGACGCGTCGTATGCGCATGAAAATGAGTGTAAAACTCATAATCAAACTCCGTCAAGCATCACGCAATCATCAGAGTTATGGCGAAAGTACAATGTCAAAATCCAATATGAAAACCAACATGATATAATCAAAACTATAACATGTATATAGTGCGCATCGTTGTAAAATCATCAAAACATCCATATAGAAATGCATGCAAAACATTTTTCAAATTGTCATGCGATGTGCGTATCACGGCATAAGTAGCGGACGTTCATTATAAGGAAAATAGCTATACATATATACATATCTTTTGTTTAACATATACGTCCCGCCTTTTCAAAATAATTTAGAAAGGTTTTCTTCGTAAAGTTTCCGTGTCACTCACGGAGACGTAGGAAAATATCGAGACTATAGCTCCTTTTTTAAAATCCCTTCAGTAAATATTGATACATGCAAAAATACTCAGGTACTGTCCTCCAACTAGACCTGCTCAGTTACTAAACCATTTAGTATATAAGTCATGAAAACATGATGCTCAAAAGGAAATCAACCTCAATGTAGAGTATACAAATGCCACGTGCGTCTGGTGCGCATGGAAATCGAAACCAAATACAGGTGCCACGAAGGCGCACAGAAACAAAATCAAGTGCAACGGGTGCGCACGAAAACATCTGTCCAGTACAACAGGTGTGCACGACAACAACATCAGGTGCATCTGATATACACGAAGAATCCCGATTTAGTGCATCTGGTGTGCACAAAATCGCATCTAGCACGCCAAGTGTGCACAAGAACTCCTAATCGAGTGCACAATATGCATGGAAACATGAATTCAGTGCACTAGAGTGCACGAAAACAATATCGAATATCATAATCATAATCAACGGTACACAATATACCTTAATTCAATTCAAATATATAGCGGTGTATAAACTCGAAAACATGTGCATCAGCATGCACAAAACCAAATCAAGGTACTAAAAGTACATGAAAACTATACCGAAAGCATAAGTTAAATCATATGTATACCATACGTATGAAATCCAAATCAAATATCCCGAACGGCATAAAATCGAAATCGAGTGCAATGAATATGCACAACTGATACATAGAAATGTGAATCATGTGCAATTATGGTGCACAAAGAAAATATCAATCATAAAACAAATCGTCAACATATCAAAATCAAAATGATGAAAACACATTGTCCGAATCATCAGGACGCAGATCATAAATAACTTTCATCGATGTGCCCTTCTTTCTGTGTCAAAAGGTGCTGGTGCACCTAAGGCGGCAGAGCAAGAATATCTACTTGCCTCATGCCCATGGTCTAGTGCCCTCTTCTCTTAGATCCTTATTTCTCTCTGCAGATTACCAGTTATAAGACTTTTCGGCTGAAAAGCCTATTCGGAGTAATGACGGTAACAGTTCCGCTTTTGCGCTTCTCTGAAGATCTCCTGACCAATTATCATGGTCACTCATAACATGTCTCGTCAATAATAGCAAACTCTGGCCCTCTGTGTATGCGCAATACAACCAATCCTGGGTCCAAGTCTTTATCGTGTAGTATTCCAGAAAGATTCTGTCAGGGTCTCCTCCCAATCTTATCTCCGCAGAACTGCTCGGAAGTTGGAACTCTTTACTCAATCCATATCTTGTTCCGGGACGACTGTATTCTCATCATGACTCTCCTCTGGAATCACGGCTATATACAATGCCTCTGCATGCATATCATGTTCCTGGAATCTAAGGAGTGGAACGACAACTCTTGAAAAGCTCGCACAAACTTCTTACTTTGCTTTCCTTCAGTATGGACCGATTTGGAATCATCTTTTCGTAGCTGTATAGAATGCGCTCCAATTGGCTGTAGTCGTATTCGGAGTCTCTTTCGAATCTACGAACTCGGCAGTTCTAATCTCCTGTAGAAGGCCTTTGGATAATTACTTCCTCGGGAACTCGTCTAAATCATTGGAGGAATTTGCTTCATTCGTCCGTTCTCGATCAACTCACAATGCATCTGGGTGAAGTCCTTCTATCCGAAGCTGGTCAACTTACTGATATTATATCGGAGCATCTAACGAAATACGTCCTTTCTTGATCAACTCACAACATGTCTATATGAGGTTCTTTTCTAATTGAAGCTTATCGATATGATGTTCTCACATCGGAGTATCCAAACGAACAATATGTCCTAGTCATTTATCCAAGGGTGATTAGCGATCTTCTATCATATCCCAAGTATAAACTTATGCTGTAATAGCTTCAATGGTCTGGGGACTATATCTTTGTTGGATGTAGTGCCCCCAAAGTCAATTATTGGATCGCAGGCACGTGATTGCAATGATTGAGGAGGACCTATACCAGTAGGACAGTCTTACTCGAGATGATAGTATGTTATCTGGTTCACCTTTATCAGTCGTGTATAGATTTATGTGACATGATCACTATTACACGTTGATAGAGCCCTTAGGATTCTTGCTTGACTACCAGCAGTATGATGGCGATCATATACGTGAGAGTTAGGTAATCTATAAGCACATCCTTAAATGTGGTCCCTAGTCGTGGGAGCTTCGAGACAGGGCATCGATACTCCGGAGTAGACTAGTGTTTACAGTCGAGACCCCGACGAGGGCGGTGGCCGGTCTCACAAGCCATTGGTGTTAGTTGGTTCACCTAAGATGTATACAGGTGCTCCTTGGGTTATGAGTGCACCGGACAGGACTTGCCGGGAAGCTGCTAGTTGGTATTATACCTAGCGTCAGATAGCAGTTCCCAGACGACATGTGTACAAGTTAGTTCATCGATCTGAGGTCGTCATTTGTCTCGTGTGAGTTCTCACTGTGCTTTTATTATTACCCTTCCATGGCTCAAAGGAGTCGTGCAAACAGGTTTTAGTTGGGTACAGTCCTGAGCCACATAGAGGCAGTGAACGGATCGGCAAGGGATACGTCACTCCCGGTATAGGGGGTGAGATCGAGCTGTGTCTAGGAGAGCCATTACACAAAGCCCTCGGCCAAGGCAGGAGATTTACTGGTAGGTAATCCAGTAGTATCTCAGGGTGTTCTGGGCTACACTCTGACATGACTTATACCGCTATTAGGGGTCTGACGTTACCAGCCCCCTAGGCCCGATATGCGATGCTCTTAGACGAACGGACCGGACTGTATGGATATTGTCATTGATAGGCTCAGTAGGGTTCCAGCATGAGCTCGCTCATCAGCTTTCCTTTTTGCTCGATTCATGGGCAGCCGTTACGTATAGCTAGTACCACTGACGTGCTTGTAGTTAAACCCACTGCCAGGATATTGACGAGTCTTTAGATCCCCCCACAGATAGTTTCCCAAGTTCGGGCAAAACGTTATAGAGGCCGTATGGTTTTATGGCAAGGTTTGAACATGCACGTATACATATACACGTGTCATGGTTCGGACAGATAATACTAGTGGGCTTTGCTTTAAGCCGGATTCTAGTATTATATTGTGTAGGAGTATTTTTGTCCCATTAAATTTTGTATTCGGTCGGAATACAAATGCGGATAAATATATACGGTTGTGAGGTAATCCTGTAATTTATTACGGGATTGCTTTTTGAAGTTGCCAGTTTTTCTCCATTTGATTAAACATTATTTCTTGTGTTTAATTATTGGTTGAAGTTGATATATTTCTTTCTGGCCAAATTTCATTCCATTCACTTGATGGACGAAATCATTTTTTGGGAGTGGATTCATTTGGACAAAGTTGTGAGTCATTGGTTTTGTGGTTCTAGAATGGTTGTGAGGTGAGGTGTTATAAGTGACTCATTGGTTTCATTAAAGCTTTTGTTTGAGCTTAGATATTTCTAGTTGATATTTTGTGATAAGTATTGGTTATGGTCACCACTTCTTTCCCTGCACTCACCTACCCATTTTTAGTTTTCCAGTGAGAAATTGTTCATGTGGCCGAGCACATTCTTTTGAGGGGTGGGCTGAATTTTATCTTTGAATGCACAAAATTTCCTTAGCAAAAAAAATCCTTAAGCCCATTTCATCACAACTCCTCAAAATGGCAACTTCATTAACCTTTCACCCAAATGCTTGGGTGCCTTGAGACAAAATATTCTGCACTCTCTACTTCATTCTTGGACATGTCGGTTATCAAACTTCATGTCCGAGTTGCTTCAGTTTGAAGCAGAATCCCGTATAAAGATTCGTTGACGCGGTGCCACTCCGACGAGGAGACCGGAGATCGAACGAGATTGCAGATGCTGCGAGGAGTGTGGGATGATGGCTAAAGACCGAAGGACATAGATCGATCGGTATAGCCATTCTATCATTTTGTAGATTGCTGGTTTAGTGTTAATGGCACGATCCGGTTAAAAGTCTATGTTGGCGCCAGTTTATGAAAAGTTTTTATTCCGCGTTTGGCCTTGGATTGTTGGCCACGGCGCTACCGTAGACTTAAATGGTATCAGAGCCACGCCATTAACTTTTACTAGCTTGTTCTAACATGTTGAAAAGATCGATCGAACGAAATTTCCAAAACTGCAATTCCAAACTTAAAGTTTCTGTCGAAATTTTTTTTCGTCTAAAAATTATTTTGGGTATGTCAGAAAATCGAGCAGGCTATTCTAAGACTGCAGAAGAAATTAGGTAGAATGATCCTACAAAACCGCCACAGAACCCATGGGTATGCCGCGGTTCCGCCGCCGTTTCGGGGATTCAGTGCACGATTTTTCTTCTGGGTGTCTTTCATGTGGAATTGTGGTTTCTGGAATATTTTGTTTGGGCCAAGATTTGTTAGAGTGCTGGATTTGTACTTGGGACCCACTTCGGGAAATTTTGTCGATCAAAATTTTAAATATGTTAGTTCACAGTGATTACTTTATATCTGCGACCGTGAATGTCATTAGATCAGTAAATCTTGTCTAATTGCTATAGTCCTTTTAGACGGGTTTGCGAACGTGACATTCACGTTGATGTTCTGTATTGTGCTGTGATGTTGCGGATTTGTCGTGGTGGATAGCTGTGTGCAACGGTAGTGCAGTTTGGATTTATTTGTACATTTGATATTGCGGGGCGAGCGTCCGACATGTGGACTGCCGCCACTGCCAGTATGTATATTATTCATTTGGGGCATGACCGGGTTGAGGTCGATGTACCCGTTGTACATATTTTCATTTCTGTACTAGGTTTACCCCACGATGGAGTGCACGGATAGCCGGGTTCTGGAGGGTAACGGGTCCGCATCTCATGGCTTTGAGAGGTAGGGGGCCTCACTCTAGAATTGGTAGGCTATTCGCCGCACTCTTAGGGGGTATAGGTTGACCCAAGGTAGGGTGCTGAAGTTACTGGATTCCGTGAAGAGCCGGGTGGTCCATTCACTTTGCTGTAGGGGGCTACCTCGCTTCAGGTTTTGATGGGTAACTTGCCACACCCATAGGGGTCTAGGTTTCATTGCACAGGCTATCCACACGACCAAGAGAACGTCGGGTTTCATTAGCGGCTCTGTGAAACCCGGGGATCCCAGATTATCTTTATTGTTCTGTGATGCTTATTACTTTTCTATAATGTTGCATTTATCATGCCTGGAGCGATTATTGTATATTGGTATATATACTAGTAGATGTTGTATATGTTTTACATCTGTGCTAGTCCAGTCCCCGCTCTGTCGTTAGTTAAGTAACCTAATGGATGATGACAGGAACCAGTGACGAATGCGGATAGCATATACGTACATTTTATTTTCGTTCTTTTCTGGTGTGATTAATTGATGGGACTACGTTGATTTTGATCAATGCAAGGAAAACAAACCTGTTTGACGTTGTTAGAACAGTTTTCAAAAAGTGTTATTACAAGGACGTTTTCTTTTGTTTTGCACAGTGGTATTCAGTTGGAATATCCTGCACCTCATTCGACGAGGCAAGGGCCGAGATCCCTTCACTGGGAGTGACCCATTGGGCAGAAGTTTGTGTCAGGGTAATAACTTCACTATAGTCGATTACTTTTTTCTTTGCTTCGCGGTATTCAGTTGGAATATCCTACACCTCATTTCACGAGGAAAGAGCCGAGATCCCTTTTCCGGGAGTGATCTCTTTAGCAAAGGTTTTGGCTACTATACTTTTGTAAAAAGCTATCAGGTTCCTTCAACGAGATAAAGTTCATTACGTTAAAGGTTTTTCGCCAAAAACCATCCGTAGCCCTCCGTCATTTCAGACGGGTAGCACTTAGTATTCATTCTATGTTTGTTGGCCTTCGTCAAGGCATAGTGTATGGTAGCTGCTTGTTACTTTTCTGTTGCATAGATAGATTCATTGGTTTGGGACAGTCGTATTACCTTGTTGGCCTTCATCAAGGGTATGTACGGGTGGGTTCAAATTAATCTGGACAATGACGGGCAGAACTTGACATGTGACTTATGATTTGTTGGCCTTCATCAAGGTCATAAGAGCATGGGGCAAAAATCCATATCGGGAGTTTCTAAAGAAACTGAAACTTGCCAGGCATGCGAATACCTTCTGGAGTGTGATAACGTGAGTGGATTCCTTCACGTTATCATGCGATGAGAGTTAGATCCCGATTCCCACTGATGAGTTGGTTTACTCTTCGGGTGATCCCGACTAATTCTTATTTCAGGTTTGGAGGAGAATTTGACGATACAGCGGGAAGTTTCCTGATTAGATAAAGTGATAACTATTCTGATCTAGGTTAGAGTGCACGCAGAGTGTTTCTTCTCTCTCTCTCTCTCTTTGATAGCGACCATGGCCCGACCCTAGACTATGACTCAGTAACCAAGTTGACCGAACTTTCTTAAAACGCTGCCTTTTGGATTGTCTGAGTTGCACACATCATTGCCGCTTCTTCTTTTACCCTTTGCATTTCTCCAGAACACCTCGTATTACTACGAACATCCACTTCTATTGGATAAATCCATCGTATGGTTATATACAAACTGGAAGGAACTTGTTCCAGATTCGAGGATGGATTCAGGTTCAGGAGAAATAGAATTGGTTTATTCAGTTGTCTTTTATCATCATCTTCTCTCAGGTTGCGAGGGCTCCTTGGTTTAGGAGAGTACACCTATTACGATTATTGGATAGTCTTCTTCCAAACCATCGGCAGGTGCCGAAAGGTAGGGAAAGGAGAAAACCAATTAGCTTAAGTAGGGTGTACAGAAGGTAATAAGTAAAGACATATGAAGGGATTAGAAAAAGGGCAAAATAAAATGCTATAAGAATCATTCATGACCAAACCGCGTAGTTCATCGCCACTCCTATTTCACTTTTACTTTTCTCCAGTTGAGGAGGAATAGAATAAGATTTTATTCAGTTGTCTTTTATCATCACCATCTCTCAGATTGCGAGTACTCCTAGTATTAGGAAAGTACACCTATTATGCTTACTAGATAGTCTTCTTCCAAACCATAGGCTGGTGCCAAACGGTAGGGAAGGAATAAAATCATTTAGCCTAACGATGGTGTACAGAAGGTAACGACTGAAGAAAAATAAAGGGATTTGGAGAGATGGCAATGAAATATACGGTTATAGTCATGAATCAGGATAATGGAAAAGGCATTACTAGGAATACCTGGATACCCCTTCGAAACATTTTCATGTTTCAGTTTCACTGTGCATTGTTAAAGGAAAACTGATTTTCCAATTAGACACTTGCTCCAGAATATGTATTTACCAGGTATGATTCTCACATCTATATGGTTTTACAGGTGATGAGTGGGAGTAAGTTATTGGGAATTAGGTGATCATCCTTATTATATCGGAATTCGTTGTAATTGGTGATATTTGAGGAAATCGCCTGGGTATAGTTTTCAACCTACGACGCACAGGGTTTGAGTTATTCAACTCAAGAGACTTATACAAAGTAATGTATGTTGTCCAGTATCCATCAGGACAAAGGGGTTGGTCCTCATACTATATTATGTTTACTTGTGACTTCTCAAGTCTTAGACATGTGTTTCGTAGAAATACAAGGTCCAAGTTTGAGAAGTTATAGGTATAAGAATAAAGTAGAGAACCAGGTGTCACAAGTATCGGGATTCTTTAAAGTGATCGAAAATGTAGATACTTGTGTTGGGTATTCAGTCGATAGTAATGATTTTGAGAAACTTTTTTCTCTTTCAGGTTACTCATAATTGGATACACTCCTAAGTTGAGTAATGCTGATCGGCCTCTTTCTATTAAGTTGGCATGCACTGGAGACAGCTGCATTATTTGAATCTGGTTCCAATTAAATCAGTGCCAAATTTTCTATATTGGTTATAGAATGGTTCATATCTTAACGATGTTAAGGTACAGGGAGTTGTCCGATTTATGGTTAAAACCAGACTCTGGATAACTCAAGGCACGTTTCTGTAATGGCAGTTTGTGGGTTGACCCAGACTATGACGAGGGTTGACTTTCTACCATCAGGAAGATTAATAGTGATATTGTTCTTGACTCGCCACAGTTTTAGTAAAAATGGATTTTTTTAGAAAACAGTAGTAGGAGTATGGTAGAACTAGAAGAGATTCCAGAATGCAAACGATTACAGAAAATTTAATTGGACCTAAAGATTCAATCAGATTTGACACTCCATTAGCCACTCCGCAGATATGGTGGGTAACCTCAGGCACCCGAGAGGTACTCCGGTAGCCTCAAGGACGGTGACATGGAGGTTCTTGTTTACCTAGACTTGACACTACTGTTATTCCAGGCTATGAGACCCAGCAGGAGGATGAGTATAGCGTCTTTCTAAACTAGCTTTAGATGTGCACGTGTTTATGACTCTGGCAGAGGGTTGTCGTGGTCAGTGGGAGCAGCGGAAGCATAGTGAGCAAGTAGCTTATGTCTATTTATAGACTAAAGCAAATATAGCGGAGATAGATCATCTATTTTTGATGTGACAGTCATGGGTTTGACATCATCAGAATAGGGGATGGATCTGTTAAGAAGGTAGTAGGGTGTGATGTCCTGGTATTTCGATGACACGCACTTTGTAGGAAGTGAGATTCCTATCCTACGATCGGTTATACTGTGGTTATCACATAGTTGTTTCTCCACACAGGATATGGATATAATATCAGACATTCTGCTAACTAGATCTATGGTTTTAGATCTAGATTTGGGTAGTTTCCCAATCTGGGTACTTAGACAGTATTCTAAAAGTATTTAGAATAGATGACTCCTGGTATGGTGGTGTACCTGCAAGTGATGGAGTCACCCTCTCTAAAGGTGTCTTACAAACTAAAGGGGAGAGGGATGTGCATGATTAAACATATCACTTGCTTAGGCAATTGAGTTGATCATGAGATGTCAAGTACAACACCAGATGTTGTTTTTGCACTAGATGCAATAGGTTGATATTAATCCAATCCTGGAGAAACATTCGGAAGCAGTTTTAGAACATAAGTGGATGATCTACGGATTTGATGACGGCAGCCTCCTTCGAGGGACGGTTATCGTTCCAGGCTTCCAAGGTGATATGGATGACAGAGTGATTGTCAGAGTTATAGTTTTCCCTCTGACGAGGGGCAGTAGTTTGGACAAGTGTTCCAGGCAGATACTGAAGAAGGCATAGTGCAGGATACTGATTTAGTTCACTTGATGATACAGTCTAAGAAGTTTGGATTTGGAGTTCATTTATAAACTAGGTCCCATCAGACATACAGACATATTCTAAGACAGGTATTACTCAATTCGGGGGATGGCTTTCTCCGCAAACTGGAGATAAAGAGAGACATAGAAAGAAACATCAGGGCGGATCCACTCACTGAGGCTATTTCTCGAACACAATAGTTTTACAAACGAGCTTTGGGACACTGATTAGTATTGGAGTTGGGTGTTCGGTATCACACGGGCTGTGAGTATGCGACATCGCAATAATTAGCCTTAAGTGCAAGTGGGAGATTTTTGGATGTAGTGCCCTCAAAGTCAATTATTGGATCGCAGGCACATGATTGCAATGATTAAGGAGGACCTATACCGGTAGGACAGTCTTACTTGAGATGATAGCATGCTATCTGGTTTACCTTTATCAGTCATGTACAGCTTTAGGTGACATGATCACTATTACACGTTGATAGAGCCCTTAGAATTCTTGCTTAACTACCAGCAGTATGATGACGATCATATACGTGAGAGTTGGGTAGTCTATAAGCACATCCTTAAATGTGGTCCCTAGTAGTGGGAGTTTCGAGACAGGGCATCAATACTCCGGAGTAGACTAGTGTATACAGTCGAGACCCCGACGAGGGGCGGTGGCCGGTCTCACAAGCCATTGGTGTTAGTTGGTTCACCTAAGATGTATACAGGTGCTCATTGGGTTATGAGTGTACCGGACAGGACTCGCCGGGAACCTGCTAGTTGGTATTATACCTAGCGTCAGATAGAAGTTCCCAGGTGACATGTGTACAGGTTAGTTCAACGACCTGAGGTCGTCATTTGTTTCGTGTGAGTTCCCACTGTGCTTTGATTATTACCCTACCACGGCTCAAAGGAGTCATGCAAACAACTTTTAGTTGGGTACGGTCCCGAGCCGCATAGAGGTGGTGAGCGGATCAGTAGGGGATTCGTCTCTCCCGGTATTGGGGGTGAGATCACGCTATGTCTAGGAGAGCCATTACACAAAGCCCTCGGCCGAGGCAGAAGATTTACTAGTAGGTACTCCTGTAGTATCTCAGGGTGTTCTGGGCTACACTTTGACGCGACTTATACCGCTATTGGGGGTCTGACGTTACCAGTCTCCTAGGCCAGATATTCGATGCTTATAGATGAACGGACCGGACTGTACGGATATTATCACTGATAGGCTCAGTAGGGTTCCAGCATGAGTTCGCTCATCAGCTTCCTTTTTGGTCGATACATGGGCAGCCGTTACGTACAGCTAATACCACTGACGTGCTTGTAGTTAAACCTACTGCCAGGGTATTGACGAGTCTTTAGAGTCCCCTATAGATAGTTTCCCAAGTTCAGGCGAAACGTTGTAGAGGCCGTATGGTTTTATGGCATGGTTCGAACATGCACGTGCACTTGTGCACGTGTCATAGTTCGGATAGATAATACTAGTAGGCTTTGGTTTAAGTGGATTCTAGTTTTATATTGTGTAGGAGTATTTTTGTCTCATTGCATTTAGTATTCGGTGGGAATACAAATGCGGGTATGTATATACTGTTATGGGGTAATTCTGTAATTTGTTATGGAATTTCTTTTTGAAGTTGCCAGTTTTTCTCCGTTTGATTAAACATTATTTTTTTTGTTTAATTGTTGGTTGAAGTTGATATATTTCTTTTTGGCCAAATTTCATTCCATTCACTTGATGGCCGAAATCATTTTGTGGGAGTGAATTCATTTAGATAAAGTCGTGAGTCATTTGTTTTGTGTTTCTAGAATGGTTGTGAGGTGAGGTGTTATAAGTGACTTATTGGTTTCATTAAAGCTTTTGTTTGAGCTTAGATATTTCTAGTTGATATTTTGTGATAAGTATTGGTTATGGTCACCACTTCTTTTCCTACACTCACCTCCCCATTTTCAGTTTTCCTGTGAACTATTGTCCATGTGGCCGAGCACTTTCTTTTGAGGGGTGGGCTGAATTTTATCTTTGAATGCACAAAATTTCCTTCACAAAAGAAATCCTTAAGCTCATTTCATCACAACTCCTCAAAATGGCAACTTCATTAACCTTTCACCCAAATGCTTGGGTGCCTTGAGACAAAATATTCTACACTCTCTCTACTTCATTCTTGGACATGTCGGTTAGAAAACTTCATGTCCGAGTTGCTTCAGTTTGAAGCGGGAGCCCGTATAAAGATTCGTTGACGTGGGGCCACTCCGACGAGAAGACCGGAGATCGAGCGAGATCGCAGATGCTGCGAGGAGCGTGGGACGATGGCTAAAGACCGAAGGAGACGGATCGATCGGTATAGCCATTCTATCATTTTGTAGATTGCTAGTTTAGTATTAATGGCACGATCCAGCTAAAAGTCTTTGTTAGTGCCAGTTTATGAAAAGTTTTTATTCCGCGTTTGGCCTCGGATTATTGGCTGCAGCGCTACCGTGGACTTACAATCTTATCATCTCAGCAACAGCTGGCTCATTGTCCGCATGGTAGACAACGCCTCTATGATCTGGAGTAGATGGTACTTTAATAATCTTCGCAATCTGGCTGGCCTCTAGCAGTGGCCCGATCATCTAGTGCAGATCTCGAACGCTCGCATCAACGAAAAATCTAAATAACATAATAAATCAGTGCGTTCATGTGTCACCGGAATACACCCTGGTCAGTCCTCATCCACGACGAGCTCGTGTTGACCGCATCACTAGCCGCAGCTCTCTCTGCTCGTGTAACTATGGTAACGGAAACCACAATACGATATCGATGATGATAGATCATAGGAATGAATAGAAGTACAGTGTCTATGAAATGTACATCCTAAGGCTACTTAAGCGATGTAGCGTATCGTAAGTATGCCACGGAATATATACATGGTACGTCACTCAACTTAAGTCACCTACTCCATCAACCAAGGTCAACCAACGCGATGAAAGTTCGGGTCAAATACCCCCTCGGCCAAGTCTAAGTTCCGTAAGGTCAAGCCTAGGTTCCGAATATGCATGTATGCCCTAGACTCCGCTTAATCAAATCTAGACTCGAACCAAGGTTAAACCTAACACTCTGATACCAACTTTGTCATGACCCGAAAAAGGTACGTGACTGGCACTTGAATCATTTGAAGTCTATAGGAATCCACCAAATTCAAGTTAGCCAAAAGCCCAGAAATCTAAACCTTTTTGGGCAAAATAGTGGAGGTGCAGTTTTGAAATAAGGTTTTACTGAAATCGAGTTCTTTCTACAAAACATAGATAATGGTATATGAAAACACATTGTATGTATTTTACTTCAAAACATTTTCGTCATTGAAAATTTGGTCAGCACCACCTTTGTAATTTTTAACCCGGAAATGGTACAAGCAATAATAAATATAGGCATCCCTAAGCGGGAGCTAGCTCTTCGCCGAAAAGCAGAAACAACCATGCAAGATAATACAAAATACAATGCCGAAAGGCGAGGATCAAAACACAGAAAGAAAGTAAGAAACTAACATCATCAAGAAAACCAGAAACAACAATAAACACATAAGCACGACTGATCAGTCAAAATTATTGCATTTTTAACACATCAATTTCCCTACTATTTGCAATCATCTAAAGGTGTTTGGTATAAATATAGCACATATTAGCTATTTGTCTGGAAAAATACCAAATAACATGTATTATACATTATAACCAGCATTATGAGGGAAATTGTGTGTTTATTATCGCATATGTAATCTTTTGTGTATCAAACACTTGTCTCGAGATTGTGTGCAGGAAATTCTCCAGGTAAAAGAGCCGGAACTCCTAAAAGTGCTGATAAAACGCATCAAGTCCAAGACTTGAAATCTGGCAGTAAAATAGAAATAATTATAAGATTCCATATATCAAGAAATAACCAGGAAGACAACATGAAACAATACAGGAGAATTGATGCACTGAGCCCATCAAACAGCCGCGGATCCGTGGCCAAGTCATACCGATCCACGGCGGATCCGCGGCCGAGTTGACTCGTTGGCTGTTGGAACTTTTTGCAGGGCTTTTCTTTCGATGGCCAAACTTTTTCAAGACGCTTCAGTTCCTTAAATTATCTAGAAGCTTCCTTCTAACAGCAAGTCTTCTCTTGTAAGCTAGATAACTAACTTAAATCTAGAAACTTCTCTTCAACTACCTAGCTTCTAGGGGAAGCTAAAGAAAAAGACTATAAAAAGGTACCTAAGGCTTCATGAAGAGGTTGTTCATCAATTAGGGTAAAAATTTTAGCATGATCCAAATCAATTCTAAACAAATTGAGAGACACAATTTGATCCACATTAAGATTCATTGTGTACCAAATCAAGCAAGCCTTCAACGAGCCTTTTGAAGCAACGCCAATCTTCATCCGAGCAAGAGATCTAAGACGATCCGCGACTCAAGAAGACGATGCGAAGCTAGTTCGATGATTTAGTTCCTTCTCAAATCTTGAAATCTTTAAGTGTATTTTAACGAAACGTTGAATAATAAAAGGTGAAAATCTTTATGCTTGCTATTTATTTATTCTCGCATTATGATATTCTTAGATCTTGATTTCTTTATAATGATGCGTGAGTAAAAACTCCGCTTGTATTGGAATCGAGAGAATAGGTAGATGATGTTGATGAAATTCTTGAACGATTCTTAAGTCTTATGAGTTTTGAAAACTTTAGGAAATTGAATCAACGATGACCTAGTTTTGAGCGAGATGCTTTCTTGAATTTTTTCGCTCCAAATTAGAGATCAACGATCGGTGATTGAATTTCGTAGAGGCTAGAATTTGAATGCTAATCAAGGAAAGGTCAAGGGATGATGATAGAGAAACCCTAGTTTCTTTAATAGATCCCTAAATCTCGTTGATTGTCATCGATCTAGCAACAAAATCTTCAATAGATAAGAATTTGTAATCATAAGTATTCATCATCACTATCAATTCGATTGATTCCGACAAGCCTTTCTACAAATCTTAATAATTCAAACAATTTGGATATTTTCTTGATCTCTATCATTTCTTGATTCTAGATCTACTTTCTTTATGTTTCTTGAAAATTAAAACTCACAAATGTTGAATCAATTTTCTTGCAAATTTCTTTTATCTTTTCATTTCGACTAATCTAAAACAAGATCGATCAAATCACGCTTTCCCTGTGGACGATCCGTATTCATTAACGCGCTACACTGACACCGTTAATTGATTGCGGTATAAATTTCTTTGGTTGTGAAACATTTTACATACACACGAAGATAATGATCAATCAAATGGCGCCGTTGCTGGGGATAGTGTGCTAATTTATTCGTTTTTGTAATTTGAGTTGGAAATTTATTATTCCATCAGAATTTTTAGATCAAAATCCACACAAGCGCTTAACGATTTGTTGTGATTTATTGTGATTTGTTGTAAGGAGATCTGGAATCTGTGGAGCAAGAGGAAAAATTTTCAGGACATCTCAGAGAGTTCAGTGAGTGAACAGTAGCATCTGTACAAATTTTTGTTCAGGGATCTCGTCATAACACCGCGCATCCGCGGCCATAGTGTGCTTCTCGCGGCGGTTCCGCGGCTATTCAGTTGTTTCACTGCTCCAAATTTTTTGAGGTCCATCTCTGTTTTTCTTATTTCCTCCCTGCTCTATCCATTAACCAATTTCTGTAGGATTCTTTACAAAAATTCGTAGCGCCACAAAAAGAAAAATTGTGCATATTTGATCTTGGTTGTTTGCATTTTTTAATACGGAAATTAAGGGGCAAAGACCAAATTCAGATTAGGTGGGGAGTTCATTACCCTTCCTAAGCCCCAAAAATCACAACCTTGCATCCGCATCACCTTCATTAAGTAAAAAATATCTAGACATGACTCTAAGAACCCTCGCGCTCACTTAGGACAGAAGAAGGTCATGAGTAATCTATTGCTTATCTGCGTTTCTTTTGTGGTGTCTAAGGCAAGTGTGTCTAAGGCAAGTGGTTACTTAATTAGGCCCACTACTTGCGTAGTGGAGAACTTCGCACTTACCTGGCACTTACCTGGCCACAGGAGGGGCAAAGAGGCAGTAAAGGATTTATCTTGCGACTTGTCTTCTGGAAGTCTAGGAGCGGTCTAGAGACTTGACCTAGGTGACCACTAGATTTAGGGTTACTTGTGCATTGTTTGTTTGATTTTTTCAAAAATCCGTCCTTTTCAAACCAAACACAAAACTCATCTTTTCCTCAATTATCACAACGCTGCCATTTGTGCCAAACCATTTAGTGCATGCTCGGCTGGACACGAGATTTTAGTGCCCGTCTTGTCCGCGTTCCTCCTATCGACTCCGAAGTCGGTAATTCTACGTCTACTTTTTCTTCACCCACTACCATACCCATTTCGATGGACGGTTCTCTATCGAACTTCTTTAACACTACTCTGCCACCATCCGCAGGTGCGCAGAATCTGCCCCGCATCTCTCTCCAAGAGAGATGTTACCCTATGCGAGGTCCTCTTTCGACCTGTCTCACTATTCCACCAGCCAATGGGGACAATTTTGAAATCAAACCACAATACATCAACCTTCTACCAAAATATCACGGTCTCGAGTCTGAAGACGCATATGTCTTTATTACCAAATTTGAAAATGTATGCGCTATGATGGGTACTTCACAGTTTTCTGTGGATGCTATAAGATTATGTCTTCTCCCATTCACTTTGTGCGATATAGCTGAGAAGTGGCTTTATAACACAGCCGCACATTTTATTTCAAACTGGGGAGAATTCGTCATAGCTTTCCTAAAGAAATTCTACCCTAATCATAAAACAGCTCGAGTCCGTAGCGAAATAAATAAATTTACACAGATTCCAAATGAACCATTCTCAAAGTGTTTTGAACGTTTCAAGGATCTGTTAGTTCAATGTCCACATCACGGAATCCCTAGATAGGATCTGTGCAGAATCATATATGAGGGCATTAATCCTACAACAAAACAGAACCTTGAATCCATGTGTCAAGGCACCTTGATGAATAAAGATGATGGTGAAGCCTGGAGATTTTTAGATGATTACGCTAAAAAATCCTTACAGTGGGAGAGTATAAACCAGTCATCGTCTAAGGGTGGCATTCACCAAATTGATGTTTCCATAGGTGTTAAAGCTGGAATGGAAGCAATGCAAAAGAAACTCGAAGCTATGGAACATAAATTTTTAGTAGCCTCCCTAAATCATATTTCACTCCCCAAAACTGTCTGTGGATGCTGTTCTGATCCATCTCATCTTACGCAAAAATGTCCATTGAATTCTCCGTTTCAAGGTTAAGAGCATACCAATGCTGCTTTCCAACAAAAACCTAAAAACGATCCGTATTCTTCCACTTATAATCAGGGTTGGAGGAATCACCTTAACTTTGCTTGGAACCAACAACAAACTCAAAACACGGTTCCAAATCAAAAACAATTTCCAAAGGACTCCTCCACCACAACAGAAACCAATTCAACTAAGTCAGCACCCTTACCAATCACAAAACTTTCAAAATCCAGTCAACACACCTGCACTGTATAATCCTTTGCGGTTGACCGGTAATGATGAATCCTCTTCACGAGCACAAACCATGAATTTGATTCTGAAAAATTTCATGCAAGTTTCGGCCGAGATTCAGTCTTCTGTCGTTGATATAAAGAAAAACTCCACCTCCCAAGCTGAGAGTATTAAATCGATAGAAGCACAAATTGCACAATTAAAAGCCGAAATGAGTGCTAGAGAGAAAGGGAAACTTCCGTCTCAACCTCTACCAAAATCCTGGGCATTCACAACACTACAATGTGAATGCCATTACAACGTTGAGAGCAGGAAGAGTGCTGAACAATCACATTAGGGAAGAGATTCATGATAATGAAAAATTTATCAATAATACCCCGGCTGAAACTTTTCCCTCCACACACACTTCTACTTATGATCTTTGTTCTTCTACCCTACCACCTTCTTGCGAGCCTATTCTTCGTTTTTCCCAAGGCTCGAACCCTCAGCATACCTCTTCTAATCCACCAAAGATGATCTCCACTTCTATCCTAGGATCAGTTCCACATACACCACATTCTCCAATGTTGGACCCAGCTCTTATTGCTAAAGCTCCTTATCCGAATCGGTTAAGGGGAAACAAATCCAGTCCATATATGGAGAAGATTCTGGAAATATTTAAACGGGTTAACATCAACATCCTTCTCACAGATGCTATTCAACAAGTCCCCGTTTATGCGAAAATTCTTAAAGACTTGTGCAATAGGAAGAGGAAGACTCAAGTGCCCAAAAAGGTCTTCATGACAAATAATGTTAGCACTGCTTTTACCCCACAGATACCAAAGAAACGTAAGGACCCAGGATGTCCTACGATATCGAATTCTATTGGGGGTAAAAACATTAACCATGCTTTACTTGACCTTGGCGCAAGTGTTAACCTGCTTCCATATTCTGTTTACGAGCAATTAGGGATTGGAGAGTTAAAACCTGCTCATTGCACTCTCCAAATGGTAGACCGTTCAATCACCAAACCTATGGTTGAACTGAAGGATGTGTTGATAAAAGTCGGGGAATTTATATTCCCCGTGGACTTTATTGTTCTTGATACACAACCTGTAGCAAACCCACAGAACCAAATTTCGGTGATTCTGGGTCGACCATTCCTTGCCACTTCCAATGGTGTCATTAACTGTTGAAACGGTTCTATGAACCTATCTTTTGGAAAAATGACAATTTAACTGAACATCTATAAAATTGGAAGTCAGCCGTCTGAACTCTCTGCTCACATACTTGATGTCTGTTCTGTCCACGAGATTACTCCGAAAATTGTGAAGTTGATGAACTTTGCTTTGATGATCTCGACGACATTAGCACATAAATATTTGATCTTGCACATCTTAGTGAGGACACTCTTCCCACTCCTGAGTCTGACACTCTTGACTCTTCACCATAAAAAAAGTCTGTATCCTTTCCAGGCTACGAGCTTCTTTGTGAATCTGAATATCATTCGATGACCCCAACTTCTATAGTTTCTCCGCTGGTATTAGATCTCAAATTTTTACCTTCTCATCTTAAATATGCATATTTAGGTGAGAATGAGTCTTTACCTGTGATCATCCGCTTCTCTAGTCTCAGAGCAAGAGAATGTGCTTTTGACGGTATTGAGATCTAATAGGCAGGCGTTTGGTTGGACTATGGCTGACATCAAAGGGATTAGTCCCTTGATTGTTGAACATCATATACATCTGATGGATGAAACCAAGCCAACCTGAGAACCACAGAGATGGTTAAACCCCATCATGAAGGATGCGGTGAAGAAAGAAATTGTCAAATGCCTTGACAGTGGTATCATTTACCCAATCTCCGATAGTCAATGGGTAAGTCCAATTCATGTAGTCCCTAAGAAATTTGGCATTACGGTCATAACAAATGAGGCAAATGAGTTAATCCAGACATGCGCTCAAACTGGATGGCGTGTATGTATTGATTATGGAAAACTCAATGCCGCAAAGAGGAAAGACCACTTTCCTCTTCCTTTCATTGATCAGATGCTAGAACGTTTAGCTGGACGTGAATATTACTGCTTCATGGACGGATACTCTGGCTATAACCAGGTCCCTATTGCCAAAAAGGATCAAGACAAAACCACATTTACTTGTCCTTTTGGTACTTTTTCTTATAGATGCATGCTCTTTGGGTTATGCAATGCTCCCGCTACATTTCAGCGGTGTATGATGAGGATATTCTCGAACATGGTCGAGAATTTTTTGGAGATTTTCATGGACGATTTCTTGATATTCGGAGATTCTTTTTCTGACTGCCTATCTCATCTTGACGCAGTTCTTACAGTTGTATAGAGAAGAACTTAATCTTGAATTGGAAAAAATGCCACTTCATGATCCAAGAGGAAATTATGCTTGGACATGTTATTTCACAAAAAGGCATTGAGGTTGACAAAGCTAAAATAGAGGTCATTCAAAACCTTCCTCATCCCAAATGCATCAAGGACATACGATCCTTTCTTGGCCATGCAAGCTTTTATCGGAGATTCATTAAGGATTCTAGCAGAATTGCTAGACCCTTAACTCTTCTCTTGGCTAAGGACACAACCTTTCACTTTGACTTGGATTGTGAGGTAGCATTTGACTCATTCAAACACTCTCTCACTACAGCTCCCGTTCTATCATCTCTAGATTGGAACCACCCTTTTGAGCTTATGTGTGATGCATCAGATTTTGCAGTTGGTGCAGTCTTAGGACAGCACATTGAAAAGATACCACATGTGATCTAATATGCAAGTAAGACTCTGAATGATGCTCAAATTAATTATACAACTACCGAGAAAGAACTTTTGGCAGTTGTATTCGCATTAGAAAAATTCAGACCTTACTTGATTGGCTCACCTATTGTTGTGTACACTGACCACTCTGCCTTGAAACATCTTTTGGCGAAGAAGGATGCTAAAGCTAGGCTAATACATTGGATCCTTCTATTACAAGAATTTTATCTTGTTATTAAAGATAAGAAAGGATGTGAAAATGTTGTAGCCGACTATCTTTCGCGCATCTCTTCTTCACCTGTGACCCTGCTGATCAATGATTCTTTTCCAGACTAACAACTCTTGAATGTATCCAATGAACCTTGGTTCAAGGATATTGTGAATTATATTGCTACGGGACTTATTCCCCGTGAATGGTCGAAACAGGACAAACATCGATTTCTATCCCAAGTAAAACATTTTTACTGGGATGAACCCTATCTGTTTAAGTATTGTCCTGACCAGATCATTCGCAAATGTGTCCCTAATGATGAATTCAAGAGTGTTCTATCTTTTTGTCATGAGCAGGCATGTGGGGGTTATTTCAGTTCTCGAAAGACGGCGGAGAAGGCTTTGCAATGCGGTTTTTATTGGCCGACTTTGTTCAAAGATGCATTTGATCATTGCAAAGCCTGTGCACAGTGTTAACACATGGGTAGGATTTCCCGGAGAAATGAAATGCTACTTCAACCCATCTTGGTGGTTGAAATTTTTGACATTTGGGGTATTGACTTTATGGGTCCTTTTCCCAACTCCTTTGAGAATCTGTACATATTGCTTGCGGTTGATTACGTCTCTAAGTGGGTTGAAGTTATTCCTTGTTACACTAACGACAAAAAGGTTGTCATTAATTTCTTAAAAGAAAATATCTTTTCGCGATTTAGACACCCACGCGCTATCATTAGCGATAATGGAACGCATTTCCGCAATCGGTCTTTCAAGATTTTGATACAGAAATATGCAATCAACCATAAACTTTCCACACCCTATCATCCCCAAACGAGCGGGCAAGCTGAGATTTCAAACAGACCACTGAAATAAATTTTGGAGAAAACAGTTTCTAAAAATAAAAAAAATTGGTCAACCAAATTGACGGATGCTCTTTGGGCATTCCGAACTGCATATAAAACCGATCTATGTATGTTTCCTTACAGACTAGTGTTTGGAAAGGCTTGTCACCTTTCGGTCGAGATTGAGCATAAAGCAATGTGGGCCATTAGAGAACTTAACTTTGACTTAAATCAAGCCTGCAACTTTCGGAAGCTGCAATTAAACGAGCTAAGCGAACTCCGCGATGAAGCTTACGATAATACTGTGATTGTAAAGAATCGGACTAAGGTATTTCACGATAAAAATATTTTGAGAAAAACTTTTACACCTGGTCAACAAGTCCTTCTTTATGATTCACGACTCCATCTTCATGCGGGTAAGCTATGATCTCGGTGGAAAGGACCTTTCGTTGTGCGGTATGTGTACCCGCACGGGGCAGTTGAGGTTGAAAATGTTGAAAACGGTACAATTTTCAAAGTAAATGGATATAGATTAAAACCGTATTTTTCCACTGACCCCACGGAGGAGCTCCTGTTTTTACAGGAGCCGCTTTATCTTGATTAAAATTCCAACGTCTCACCTCCATGTCTTGTAAAATACTGTATCATCCTTAGAATGGAGGTGAGTTAAAAGAATAAGTTTAGGGGAGGATTTTCACGATCATATTTATTTCCCCCATTAATAAATTTCCTTCCAAGCTTACAGGTTTTTGTGATCTAGCAGAAAATAACAGTGAGGACACTGTTGAAAACAAGTTTGGGGGAGTTTTGTACTTATTTACGCATCACTTTTCATCATACTTTGCATAAGCACAAAACATATAAAAATTTTAAAAATTTTAAAAAAAATTAAAAGATAAAATTATTTAATATTTAATTTTATAATAAAAGATTAGATAGTGAAAAATTACATCCAAGAGATTGGAAGAATTTAAGAAAACCAAGAAAATTAGAAGTTTTCTTAAACGAACTAGTAATAAGTAGTTATGAGCCGTTGTACCAAGGGTTAGAAAGATAAAAGAAGTCACTAATCTGAGAATAAAAATAAGTCTGAAAAATAGTTCCTATTCTGGAAGCCAAACATTTGAATGTTGATACCCTACTATACGCACTTACATACGTCTTGAAACTCAGGATAGTAGAGGATACCTTGAAATGGTCTTGCCTAAAAGCCAAAGTATGAAGGAAATTATAAATGAATAAAATAGAAAAATGAACACTGGTTTTGTTATCACCAAGGCAGCAGTAAAAAAAATATTGCGAGGGTGCTTCATCACCTAGTGCCTTAGACCATCTGGTTTGGGAGTCACTGCTAAGCCTTAAGTGTTGCAAGATGAGGAAAATACCAATACACCTAATAAGCAAGCACATGAGTAATCGGTTGGTTAGTATCTCAAGAAGTATTAACGGTCGCATGAAAATTGTGTGAGCAAATCCATCTAAATATTCATCAATTAAAAAGTACTTAGGTAGATGGACAAGAGTATGATAGCTTGAATTGAATTCTCCGAGTGTAGGGATGTCTTTTACACACATGTAGGGGTATATGATCAATGTTCGGAAGAAAGATAGGAATGAAGAATAAAGGCGATGTTTTATTGAGAGATGATGTGATTTCTACCGTCTTTTCATGACTATTAAGATAGGGCTCATGACAACCGAAAAGCTAGTGTAGTTGGAAACTCTAATTTTCAAAGTCTTTCTTTTATAATTCTTATCATTTTATGTAACATTCACGGTCTTCGTTTTATTACTGGATTTTGTCGGTGTAATCCGCTGAAAAGCCATAGGAGACAACACTCCTCCTACTAGGGACACCTAGAGGTTCAAAAGCTTGTTGCACGTACTCAGTCCAATCGTGTTGCCTACGAAAGTATGCTAGTTAGTTTTTCTTTTTCTTTTTCTTTTTCTCCTTCACCTAAATAAAACAAGTTTGCTCGAGACGACCAAAATTAAGTTTGGGGGAATTTGATCAGTCGAAAATATTGCATTTTTAACACATCAATTTCCCTACTATTTGCAATCATCTAAAGGTGTTTGGTATAAATATAACACATATTAGCAATTTTCCTGCAAAATACCAAATAACATGTGTTATACATTATAGTCAGCATTATGATGGAAATTGTGTGTTTATTATTGCATACGTGATCTTTTGTGTATCAAACACTTGTCTCGAGATTGTGTGCAGGAAATTCTCAAGGTAAAAGAGCCAGAACTGCTAAAAGTGCTGACAAAACGCATCAAGTCCAAGACTTGAAATCTGGCAGTAAACTAGAAAGAATTATAAGATTCCAGATATCAGGAAATAACTAGGAAGACAACATGAAACAATACAGGAGAATTGAGGCACTGAGTCCATCAAACGGCCGCGGATCCGCGGCCGAGTCAAGCTGATCCGCAGTGGATACGCGGCCGAGTTGACTCATCGGCTGTTGGAACTTTTTGGAGGACTCTTCTTTCAACGGCCAAACTTCTTCAAGACACTTCAGTTCCTCGAATTATCCAGAAGCTTCCCTCCAACAGCAAGTCTTCTCTTGTAAGCTAGATAATTAACTTAAATCTAGAAACTTCTCTTCAACTACCTAGCTTACAAGGGAAGCTTTACCTAGCTTCTAGGGGAAGCTAAAGAAAAAGACTATAAAAAGGCACCTAAGTCTTCATGAAGAGGTTGTTCATCAATTAAGGTAAAAATTCTAGAAAGATCCAAATCAATTCTAAACAAATTGAGTGAAACAATTTGATCCACATCAAGATTCATCGAGTACCAAATCAAGCAAGCCATCAACGAGCCTTTTGAAGCAACGCCGATCCTCATCCGAGCAAGAGATCCAAGACGATCCACGACTCAAGAAGACGATGCGAAGCTAGTTCGATGATTTAGTTCCTCCTCAAATCTTATAATCTTTGAGTGTATTGTAACGAAACGTCGAATAATAAAAGGTGGAAATCTTTATACTTGCTTTCTATTCATTCTTGCATTATGATATTCTTAGTTCTTGATTGCTTTATAATGATGCATGAGTAAAAACTCCGCTTGTATCGGAATCGAGAGAATAGGTAGATGCTGTTGTTGAAATTCTTGAACGATTCTTAAGTCTAATTAGTTTTGAAAACTTTAGGAAATTGAATCAACGATGACCTAGTTTTGAGCGAGATACTTTCTTGAATGTTTTTGCTCCAAATTAGAGATCAACGATCGGTGGTTGAATTTCCTAGAGTCTAGAATTTGAATGCTAATCAATGAAAGGTCAAGGGATGACGATGGAGAAACCCTAGTTTCTTCAATAGATCCCTAAATCTCGTTGATTGTCATCGATCTAGCAAAAAAATCTTCAACAGATAAGAATTTGTAATCATAAGTAGTCATCATCACTATTAATTCGATTGATTCCGACAAACCTTTCTACAAATCTTAATAATTCAAACAATTTGGATATTTTCTTGATCTCTATCATTTCTTGATTCTAGATCTACTTTCTTCATGTTTCTTGAAAATTAAATCTCACAAATCTTCAATTAATTTTCTTGCAAATTTCTTTTATCATTTCATTTCGACTAATCTAAAACAAGATCGATCAAATCACACTTTCCCTGTGGACGATCCGTATTCATTAACGCGCTACACCGACACCGTTAATTGATTGCGGTATAAATTTCTTTGGTTGTGAAACATTTTACATACACATGAAGATAATGATCAGTCAACGACTCTAAGGCCGAAAGAATATACAAACTGTGGTTATCTAAGTCTTCTAAATATACAAGTCTGGTCGATAGAACTTTTAACTAGATACAACAGGACTAAAATATGCAAATATATAATGGTGGTCACGTTGCAATGTGCCCCACCTACCAAAGCAATCATCCAGAAGAACAATGTTGCGCCAGTGAAGCCGCTACTGAACCTGTACGGCCAAACCTGCAAGAAACTGCGGCACAACGGATGTGAGTTGCCAACTCGTGAGTAGAAGACATCACCGAGAAGAAATTGAATGTATGATGATCTCCTAGGTCATACAATACAATAATATAAGCATGTGTAGCGATACTCAAGTAATCAAGTCCAAGTCATAATGTAATACCATGACATATGTAAATATATGTATGAGTGTAAAAGTAATATCAAGTACTCATGTCCACGCCACAAGGTGACTGCATGGCAAGTGTATCATGTAAAAATGCATCATCGAACGTGTATCCAGCAACGACACACAAAATCATGATAAAACCTGAGTGCCCAACACCGACACTCGAAACATCATGAAACTCGTGTCTAGTATCGACATGTAAATCCTCATTTCTCAGGCACCGCATCCTCTGATGCCCTCAAATCCATCTCATGACTCCGGTCGGTATCCTACGGATAACCGCCGGGTCAAAACTATCACCGGTAGGTAGTTCTCCCCCTGCCAGGCTCATCGTCATCCCCACGAAATCTATTCTTGCCCCGGGGTATCATACTGGGTCCACCATATACCCGCAGACGGTGCATCCCCCTCCTCGAATCGGGTCTCGAAAACTAAGCTCGGAACCGAGAAAACATCATGGTGGACACGAAATATCATATTAAGGGAAAACTGCATTTCTTCATTAAAAGGAGCATAAGTTTTCAAATTCACATGCGGTTTCCCAAATCCAGAAATCTTATGAAATACCGAAATCTCATAACCATGAGTCAATAAGAAAACAATGAATATCAGCATAAAGCCCCACCACAGTGCATAAGAAGAATGCATATATATATATATATATGAATGCATGTAGCATCTAAATAAGGAATGCAATATTTAAACTAACATATAATATCATGGATGCTAACAGCACTACATAACGATAACCTATCAAGTTAAACAATGAAGTAATGTTTTCTAAAGTGTACATGACATGGCAATTACCGATGATGATGTGTGTGAGCCGGCGAGCAAGTGTATGTGCAACATGGGCATCACCAGTAATGGTGCAGGTGTCCTAGCAGACGAAATCATAACAGAAGTAAACAGTAAAATGCAACAATAAGGGATATAAATCTATATACGAGCCATACCGTATATCGGGTTTAAAAAGCACGAATTATTGTTTTTAGAAAAGTAGGGACTACGGTGTTTTAAGAAAATAGATTTCTTTTGAAAAATCCGTAGAGTCTCTCGGATTGTTCCTTGAGTCAAGAGTGCAGATCAATATTTTGAAAAAATCCCGAGCCGATATATCTAGTAGTCGGCGATCCAGCCTCATATCATCACGTACGGTGATAATACATCATACGGCATCCTCGAGTCAAGAGTGCAGATCAATCATCATATGTATCTCGTATGGTAAATTCCATCATACGGCATCCCTAAAATCGAGGGTACGGGTCAAATATCATATATAAATCATCATTCGTACGGTTTCAATCATCGTACAATATCAATATCATAAATCAGTGGTACGGATCTATGATCTCACACAATCTATTATTTCATCAAAACACATGTTGTCACATGCTTGTGTAAATATCGGCCAACGATCATTTATTGTATCATATCATATACGATGTCTCGACTCAATCACATATCATAACCTCACGACATTATGCCCAATCATATCGACTCATATCCATTCAACATCTCGTATCCTCATCTTATATATATATATATATATATATATATATATATATATATATATATATCAACGCATCCATGTATATATATATATCTATCAACGCATCCATACACACACACACATATACATATACACTCATATCATAACACGTGCGCGCACGCGCACGCAACAAAGTAAACCGACGTCTCATGACTAAGGAACTAAACTAAGGGTAAACTATTCTATAGGTACGCTTAATCTATCTTATAATCTTCTAGTAACCCTATCTACTAGGTCATAAGTCTCGCATAAACATTTATATACTATAATATATAACCTATTCTACGGTTGCGGGGGTGCTATATGCCATCCACCCGACTTCCCCCGTAGATATACATCTACTAACATTGATTCTCTCTTGCCGAAGTCGATGACACCGCGCTCTCCCTTGTCTTCTGAAGTCCACGCAAAGGTACCTACAGTTTTCAAGCACATCGTAACAAGAATTAAATACAAGAAAAGCCAATACGGCACACGAAACACACATAGGTTAGAACCTGTGATCCAAGCATGCAAGAATAACCAAATAACTCTCGATATCGACATACGAACGTCAATCGACCGAGATAAAACACAAATACCATAATTAAAGTGATTAAAAGTTGGAAAACGAAATCAGCAACTCAAGAAAACACCTCCAGATTTTGTCTCATGTGGAATTGGTACATTCTGCACATAGGATAGGTCTAAATAACATACAACGGAGCCATGGACCAAACCTTGGGCCTACCTAACCAAGCAAGGCCGCAAATTGTGGCCTCTGAGGTTAAATCTGCGGCCAGATAGTAAAGTTGGGGTCTCGGGTATTTATGGTGGCTCCTAGGTTGCCTGCACGTCTCACTGTGTTCGCTATATAATTTTTTAGGGTTCTCCAGTTGTAGCAGATCTAAATATATCACCATAAATTCTCACAAAACCCGACATCGGAGATTCTAAGTTCACAGCTCAGGTTTTCTAACTCAGTTGGTCCAGGATTTTTGACACTAGAGGGGTTGTAGTCATGTCTAAACCTCAATTACACCCTTATAACTCCAAATCTTTCCTAACCCTCATCTTGGAAAAATTTTAACACCTCTAAACCAAAATTTCTTAACTCTAAACCACAATAAGATATGAAGAAAAAAAGATTCTAAACTGATGGTGTAGGATTAAACCTTATTTGGCAACTCAAGAATTTTCTTGAGTTGCCCAAAGTCTTAAAAATCTCCACTTGAAGTATCTAAAGGGTTTGTAGTGAGATAAGGAATGATTTTTATGCAGGTGGCATGGTGTTTTGGAGGGTGTTTCATGGGGTGGTAGTGGAAGTTGAGGAAGGGGAAAAGGAGAGGGAGATGATGAAGATGAGAAGAAGAATGAAGAAATGAAGAGAGTATGAGCCATGGTCAAGGATACCCTTCTCTTTCTCTCTCTCCTCACTCAAGGACATACCCTCATGCCCCCATGTCTTTTAAATATCTCACCATGCATGTCCCTCATTTAAAATTTAAAAAAAAATCCAAAACCAATTAAGACAATGAAGCATGGTTATAAAAAAAAAAAAGAAACAAGAATGCAACAACATGTATTGCAACATGTTTTGTTGCATGCCATGCACATAAACATGGTTAATGGATAATTAGTAAATATTAATCAAGTTTAGCATTAAACTTGTATATAATTAATTGTATAAAAATTCATAAAATGTCTAAATCAAATAAATACCTTCAAAATCAATAATTCATATTGATTTCTAATATTTTCCAAACTGTCGGTATAAAATCATACTATTTCATTAAAACCAATTTCCAATTTGTTTATAATATTTATAAAATTAATTATTTTATTTATTTAAATTCCCAAAAATAATATTTAATTTTCTGAAATGTTACAGAAGCTTACTACCACACTTCAGAAGGTATGCAACGCTAGCAAGTTTCCTGTATGTTTGAAACTCCTGATGTGGTTTTTTCTCCAAGCGCTTAAAATCTTGACGAAGGTCAAAACATCATAAATTGCAAGTCAAGTTCAACCCATCATTATCCATTTTAATCTAGATCCATTCGTACAAGCACTTGACAAAGGACAAAATAGCTGTACGCCTGTCCTAGATTAATACATCTATTTATGCTATAGATAAGCACCCACTAGCTACCAAACATTATGCCTTGGTGTCATGAGCCGAAAAAGGCACTAGCACTTGAATCATGTGAAGTCTGTAGGACCCACCAAATTCAAGTAAGTCAAAAGCCCAGAAATCTAAACCTTTTAGGGAAAATAGTGGAGGTGAAGTTTTGAAATAAAGGTTTAATGAAATCAGGTTCTTTCTTTAAAATATAAGTAATATCATAGGAAATACAATATTTTGTATCTATCTTGAAAACATTTTTCGTCGTTTGAAATTTGGGCAGCACCTCTTTTGTAAATCTTAACCCGAAAGCAATACAAGAAATAATAATAATAGGCATCCCCAAGCGGGAGCTAACTCTTCGCCAATTGGCGGAAACAACCACCCAATGATATATACGACACCAAAAGCAAAGATCAAAACAAAGAAATAAAGTAAAGAAACCAAAGCATCATCAAGAAAAACCAGAATAAAGAATAAATACATGAGCATGACTCTAAGTCCGAAAGAATATACAATCTGCGGTTTCTAAGTCTACGAATATACATAGTTTGGTTGATGGAGCTTTTATCCAGATACAACTGAATAAATAAACAAATACAACTAGTGGTCACGATGCAAGTGAACCCCACCTACCAAGCAATTCACCCGAAAGGAAGGCGGTGTGCTAACAAAGCCGCTACGATACTTGTGCGGTCAAACCTGCAAGAAAACTGTGGCACAACGGGGGTGGGTTGCCAACTCATGAGTAGAAGACATCACCGAGTAGAAACCGAATGTATGATGATCTCTTAGGTCATAAAGTACTATAATAATACAATGACATCGAGTAATGACAAGGGTAATAGTATAAGCATAAGTATAATACCAAAGTACTCGTGTCCATGTAATAAAATAGTAACATGTCATATGTTTAATGTATAAATGCATCATCCAACGTGTGTCCAGTAATGACACACAAAATTCATGATAAAACCTTAATGCCCAGCATCGACACTCGAAAATATCATGAAAACCGTGTCCAACAACGACACATCATCCTCATATCTCGGGTTCTGTCTATCTAGATCGGCCCCATATTATCTGATTTCACGACTACGGTCGGTATCCTCCACGCTAAACTATCACCGGTCGGAAGTGCTCCTCTATCGGGCTCAACATCTCTCTATACGATCTTCTTGCCCTGGGGTACCGCACCGGGTCCACCATATACCTGCAGATGGTGTCTCCTCGAATTGGGTATACATATATGCTCAGAATCGAGAAATCTCATGGTGGACGCTGTTCACACCATAATATTGTATTTTATATTCCCCATTCTTATGCATTTTACAATAAAAACAGGTGCTTTTGACCCATGTCTGCTACATGTTACAGGTTACAGGTTGTTGGAGCAAAAACAGTGAAAAACACAAAAGAAGACACAAAATAAGGATTTTGACCAACAAATAGGAAGATCTTAGTAAAGCTCAGCAGAAGAACGGTTCACCATCAACAAGACAACAAAAGATCCAAATTTACAAGAAAGACGGTTACAAGATCCATTGCAAAGTGTTCGTTGAAAATCTGGTATCACTGTAGAAGCCCAAATGATAACCTGAATACAGAACCAGGAAGACCAGAAGAACCCCAAGAAGTACAAGAAAAATCCAAAGATGACCTCAGCATTGGGCCGCGCTTCCGCGGCCCAAAGCGCATATACGCGGCGCTTCCGCGGCCTTCCTGAGCCCTAGTGCGCATCTCTTTTTACCATAACTCCTTGGCGGCTGTGAAAAGATTTTCTGGGGGTATAATTCTAACTTTAGACATGCGGTGCAATTGTAAACCCTAGGGTTTCTATGTCCTATAAATAGAACCCAAGACCTTGTAATTTCTGATGCCTCTTTTCAATCAACAAAATTCAGATTTTCTGAGAGCAAAATTCAGATCTGTTCTTCTTGTTTGGAGGGAGCCATCGAACTAGTAAGTATTTTTATTCTTTTAATTATAATGTCTTCTCATCCCCTAATGAGCGAGTAGTCTCCTCGCTTGTTAGGGTTAGCCTTAGGGAAAGGGTTGAGAGATGAAATCTCTCGCCCCTTTCAATGCCACCTTCACCTAATGAATAAGAACTTCACGCATACGAGCACAACCGCTCCCTGCGGCATCCTACCCTTCGAGGTAACGATGAACCGTAGTATAAAGGGCCGGTTCCGCGCGTTTTCCGTGAGGGTTAGGATAATTATCAATAAAGGTAGGGTACAAATCTAGAGGAAGAAATATCTTCCCAAAAGATTTGTATCCACTTTATTGATAATTAACTTAACATCTAAGAGATCTAAAAAAGGAAGGTATTGAAAGCGGTGAGGAAAAATCTTTAATTTCCAAAACTTCCCCTAATCCTAACCCTAGCAAGATTCTTAATTAAATTAATTAGATCTAGTCTTTAGATTTTTATAAACCTACCCAAAACTACAAAAGAAGACACAAAAAAAGACACAAAAGAAGGATTTTGACCAACAAATAGAAAGATCTTAGTAAAGCTCAGCAGAAGAACGGTTCACCATCAACAAGACAACAAAAGATCCAAATTTACAAGAAAGACGGTTACAAGATCCATTGCAAAGTGTTCGTTGAAAATCTGGTATCACTGTAGAAGCCCAAATGATAACCTGAATACAGAACCAGGAAGACCAGAAGAACCCCAAGAAGTACAAGAAAAATCCAAAGATGACCTCAGCATTGGGCCGCGCTTCCGCGGCCCAAAGCGCATATACGCGGCGCTTCCGCGGCCTTCCTGAGCCCTAGTGCGCATCTCTTTTTACCATAACTCCTTGGCGGCTGTGAAAAGATTTTCTGGGGGTATAATTGTAACTTTAGACATGCGGTGCAATTGTAAACCCTAGGGTTTCTATGTCCTATAAATAGAACCCAAGACCTTGTAATTTCTGATGCCTCTTTTCAATCAATAAAATTCAGAATTTCTGAGAGAAAAATTCAGATCTGTTCTTCTTGTTTGGAGAGAGCCGTCAACTAGTAAGTATTTTTATCTCTTTTAATTTAATGTCTTCTCATCCCCTAATGAGCGAGTAGTCTCCTCGCTTGTTAGGGTTAGCCTTAGGGAAAGGGTTGAGAGTTAAATCTCTCGCCCCTTTCAATGCCACCTTCACCTAATGAATAAGAACTTCACGCATACGAACACAACCGCTCCCTGCGGCATCCTACCCTTCGAGGTAACGATGAACCGTAGTATAAAGGGCCGGTTCTGCGCGTTTTCCGTGAGGGTTAGGATAATTATCAATAAAGGTAGGGTACAAATCTAGAGGAAGAAACATCTTCCCAGAAGATTTGTATCCACTTTATTGATCATTAACTTAACACCTAAGAGATCTAAAAAAGGAAGGTATTGAAAGCGGTGAGGAAAAATGTTTAATTTCCAAAACTTCCCCTAATCCTAACCCTAGCAAGATTCTTAATTAAATTAATTAGATCTAGTCTTTAGATTTTTATAAACCTACCAAAACTACAAAAAGAATCAACTCGTTAAATCACTTTAAAGAAATTTACCCGTCTCTGTGGATCGACCCGTACTCACCGGCTAGCTGCGAAGCGACGCCGTTTCTGATTGCGGTAAACTCATATTTTTGAATTAATCAAATGGCGCCATTGCCGGGGACGGCGTAATCTTTCTTTTTGTGAATTTTCGGGTTGATATAAAATTTAAAAATTATAAAAATAAAAAATATAAAATATAAAAAAAAAGAAATATATCATCTTTTATTGTTTGAAGGGTACTCTTTGTGAATCTTTGCAGGTTTCACGGATCTGGAATTTTACAGAGGGAAAATCAAAATTTGGTATATCAGAACAGGAGGATATTGGAAGTCCAGAGCAGCTGAAGAAAGTTGGAGACCTGAAGCCCCAAAAGCGCCGCCCTTCCGCCGCATAACCCTACCTCGCGCCGCGCTTCCGCCGCAACTTGGAGCCTTCTCTGCGAAATTTTTGCACTGTTTGTTTCCTTATTCTTCCCCTCTTCAAATCTCCATATATCTCTGTCAAATCTTCTGCAGGATTCTTCACGCTAAAAATCTTCTTCCCCCTTCCAATAATTGATTTTTTGCAGGATTCTTTGCGCCGCAATTAAAAGCAAATTGATTGCAAGTGATTTACTGCTTTGCATACTTTAATCTGACTTTAAGGGGCTATTGACCAATTCAGATTGGGTGGGGATTTCATTACCCTTCCCAGGACCCCAGAAATCACTTAAAGCATCTGCATTGACCACTTTTAATCTAAAAAATATTAGACTCAGCCCTAAGGACGTCGAGCCCAATAGGACAGAGGACTAGTATAGGCATCGGCCGTTTATCCTAACCGACATTGCGGTGACTAGGCTAGTGGTTTTTAATTAGGCCCACTGTAGTGGTGGTTCCTTCCCACTTACCTGGCCGTACTTGTCCGTGAAGAGGCGGTTTGAGGTTCTATCTCTAGCCCTTTGGAACAGTTAGGAGCTGTCTAGCGGACCTAGGTGACCATAGACTTAGGTCTGATTGTGCATGTGTGGTTAATTGCAGTTGTGTCACTAGTCTCTTTTCAAAATCTTTTTGCAAAAGCTCACTTAAAAAAAGAAAAAAGGAAAATCTTTTCAAAACTTACAACTTCTCGCTAAAGAATCTTTGCACTCACTTACACCACTTCTTCTCCAAGTTCGTTTTCTTACCCTCACATTCTGTTTTCTGACTGCACTACCCTTTAGTGTATGTCATCTTGGACTAGGGATACTAACGCCCGATTAGTCCGTGTTTCGTTGGTACCGACCAACGAACCCTTCGACGAACCCTTCGTCAACGTTCCCTCCTTCTCCTTACCTCCATCTTCAAATTCTTCTTTCGAAGGTATGTCGGGACACGACCCCAACTATACCTTGCCGACGGGAATGATTCCGCCTCCGTTAGGTGCGAATAACCCGAATCTCCCGCCTGTCGAAGCGCCCGCACGAGTCGCGCTCCAGGATCTTTTCTACCCCGTCCGCACCGCCCTTCCCACTTGTCTTTCCCTCCCACCGGCTAATGGGGACAACTTTGAGATAAAACCACATTTCATCAATATGCTGCCTAAGTTTCATGGTTTGGAATCCGAAGATGCATATATTTTTATTAATAAATTCCAAAACGTTTGCGGCATGATGAAGACAACCCAATTAAGTGATGACGCAATAAGGCTAAGGGTCATTCCTTTTACCTTATGTGACCTAGCCGAGAAGTGGCTATACAGCACCGCATCACACTCCATTAGAAATTGGGACGAGTTTGTGAGAGCTTTTCTGAAAAAGTTCTACCCTCATCATAAAACTGCTAGAATCCGAAACGAAATTATACAATTTTCACAGCTTCCGTCCGAACCATTCTGGAAGTGCTTCGAGAGATTTAAAGACCTACTTGTTCAATGCCCTCATCATGGGATAGAAAAGTGGCAACTTTGCCAAACATTATACGAGGGATTGAACGCGGCAACGAAGCAGTTGCTAGAAACAATTTGTCAAGGTCATTTTCTCTCCAAGTCTAGCGACGAAGCTTGGCAGTTTCTTGAGGACCTAAGTGAGCAAACAATTCAGTGGGAGAGTACCAAGACCACATCATCTTCTTCAGTTGGTCAATCTAGGGCAGGCATACATCAAATAGATATGTCGATTGCTATGAAGGCCGAGATGGCCTCACTTATGAAAAAGCTAGAAGCGATTGAGACCAAAATCTCATCGACTTCTCCTGCCCCTACTCTACCCACACGAACTGTTTGTGCTTGTTGTTCTAATCCATCACATCTCACCGAAGAGTGCCCTTATAATGCACCCATTCAAGGGCAGGATCAAGTCCATGCTGCATTCCAGCAAAGACAAAGAAACGATCCTTACTCTTCGACATACAATCAGGGGTGGAGGAGTCACCCAAATTTCGCTTGGAACCAAAATCAACAAGTCCAAGGGAATAACAATTTTCAAAGAGCCCCTCCACAACAACAACAAGCACCCTTACAAACTCAAAATCAGCAACCTTTCCAACAACAACCTTATACAAATCAAACGAACAATTTGGTTCAACCTAATGATGATAAGGTTAGCTCGCTCGAGAAAAGTCTTGAAGCATTTCTCAAGCAAACTACAGATTCCGCAGCAAGATTTGAAAGTTATGTTCAATCTTTAATGAATAACAATGCCTCACACGATCAAAGTATCAAATCTATTGAGGCACAAATTGCACAATTAACTGCTGCGTTGAGCGAGAGAGAAAAGGGAAAGCTTCCATCTCAACCATTGCCCAATCCCGGTCACACTCTAAACGCATATAACAATCACAATGTGAATGCGGTGACCACGTTGAGATCCGGAAGAGAGTTGCAAAATAATGTGGAAACTAGTGATGACATCCCCGCCGGTGGTTCTTCTTCCCCTTCTTCATTTTCTTCACTTCCTTCTTCACCTTTTTCTTTAGAGCCTATTCTCCACCCTTCACACGGCTCTACTTCTTCTGACTCGAACGGACCCATTTCTAACAACACGAACACATCCACACTGGGATCCGTTCCTATACCACATTCTACTCCACAGACTTGTGACTCAACAAATTTTCAAAATGCACCATTTCCAAACAGGTTGAGTCCTAATAAACCAAATGCACAAGTGGAGAAGATTGTAGAGATCTTTAAGCAGGTTAGCATAAATATACCTCTCTTGGATGCTATCCAACAAGTCCCTTCATACGCGAAAATCTTAAAGGGCTTGTGCACCTCGAAGAGAAAGGCATCTCAAGTACCCAAGAAAGTGCTAGTGGCTAGTGCAGTGAGCAATGCTATTAACCACCATCAAACCTTACCCCAAAAACGAAAAGACCCCGGCTGTCCTACTATTTCCATCACAATTGGGGATAAGCAAATTAATCGAGCACTTTTAGATCTTGGGTCTAGTGTTAACCTGATTCCTTACTCCATGTACGAACAATTAGGGGTTGGAGAGTTGAAACCCACTCGTTGCACTCTCCAAATGGCTGATCGATCAATCACCTATCCAAGGGGTCAACTAGAGGATGTGTTAATCAAAGTCGGGGAATTCATATTCCCCGTTGATTTTATCGTTATGGATACACAACCTGTTGCTAACCTAAGAAACCAAATTTCGGTGATTCTTGGTCGACCATTTTTGGCCACTTCCAATGCCATAATAAATTGTCGCAATGGCTCCATGACTCTATCCTTCGGAAAGAGGTCTAGTGAGTTCAATATTTATAAGATGGGAAGTCTGCCCCCCGTGCCTAAAACTAGTACACGAGAAGTTTGCTCTATTCACGAAATCACGCAGGAGGACTGCGAGCTTGAAAGATTTCTATTTGATGAAAACAGTTTTGACGCCACTAGTGCGTCCCTCCTTGAGCCTACTACTGTTGACACAACCGATGTTGATTATCAATGTTTCACTTTTTCGGATGACGACGACTCACAGCCCGAATATGAGTCGTTTGAATTTTTGGATGAGTCAGTCGAACCATCCGAATCGGTTGTTTGCAGTGATTTCGAACCTGTGCTAGAGTCCTTTGAGTTCGAGGTAGATTCCGCAATGGTTCTTTCGCCTCAGAAATTCGAACTCATGCCCTTGCCGTCTCACCGTAGATATGCTTATATAGGTGAGAATGAGACTTTTCCCATTATCATATCAGCCTCTCTAGCCTTCGAGCAAGAGAACGCTATTTTAAAAGTCTTACAAGATGGGCGGCAAGTTTTCAGTTGGACTATGGCGGACATCGAGGAGATCAGTTCCCTCATAAGTGAATATCATACACAATTGTTGGATGATGCCATGCCAATAGAGGACCCACGGGAACATCTTGGGGGTATTGTGGTGAGTCAACCTCCTCCCTTAGAAGTTGACATACCCCCATTTCTTTTAATACGGTACGAGAATGCCAACACTCCACTGATTGCTGATCACTTACATTCTCGTATCGATGCCTCACCATCACCTGTATATTCACCTCCACACCTCCCATTCCACTACTTCTATCTTCCCCAATTCTTTGCGGACCACCACTACTTATTTTTTCACCCACCAATATTCTTTACTGATAAATTTTTCAAATGGTTGGTGTTGACTTTTGGCCTATGCAAAGTTGGGCAGTATTGTCTAACATAGTTTAATTGAAGTTTGGGGGAGGGTCTTTTTGTATATTTTTTTGTTTTCTTTTTCTATAAAAAAAAAAAATTTCAAAACATTAAAAATATATAAAAAAAAATTGTAAATAAATAAACAGGGGAGTATCGGCATTTTGACCCTCTTGGTTTAGCATGACAGTGAGGACACTGTCAAAGTTCAAGTTTGGGGGCATGCTCGGTACGTCTTCTTCCTTCGCATTCATTTGTACATATTTTTGCATTTGCATACTTATTTGAAAACACATAAAAATTTGAAAATTTTGAAAAATTATAAAAATTAATGTATTCAATTTTGGCTAATTGAGTAGAGTTTGACAAATAGGTCAACTGGTTAGGAACAACTAGATCTTAGACTTAGTAAATTAAAAACCCTAAAAATAACCTTTCTTAAAGTTTAACGGTAGAAAGTATATGTTTTTGTAGTTTATCTAGAAATAGGCAAATTTTGGGTTCACTTCTTGGGCTAAGTCAAAATGAGGGAAGAGTATTGATGTTCTTATTAGAGTATAAGTTTGAAAAATAGTTCCTAGCTTAAGTCTAAATTCTGAAAACATATACCCTACAATTTGCACAATCACGCACCTTGAAACTTGGAATAGTAGAGGAGACCTTGAAATGCTCTTGTCTAAACTCCTTAGTACAATGAAAATAAAAGAAAAAAAAAGTGAATAAAGAAAAAAAAATGGACACTGGTTTTTGTGATTACTTAAGGCTGTAAAAATAGAAAAAAATATTTAGCGAGGGTGCTTCATCACCTAGTGCCTTAGACCAACTGGTTTGGGAGTCACTGCTAAAGCCTTGGGTGTTGCAAAGACTAGGAAGTACGCTTTTAAGTGCTAACGCATCTTGTAATCGGTTGTTGGTACCTCAAGAAGTATTAACAGTCGCATGAAGGATGTGAAAGTGAAAAGTTCACCAATTAATAAGTGCTTTGGACAATGGACGAGAGTACGATTGCTTGATTTGAATTTCCAAGTGTAGGGGTGATATTTACACACACGTAGGGGTATGTGATTGGAATCTAGATAAGAGAAATGAATGAAGAATAGAACTTGTATCTTTAATAGAGTTGATAGAAATTCCTAAGTGGAGATAAAACCCTAGAAGGAAAACTTAAGAAATGCCGAAAGCTAAGTAGATCTGTAGGATATATATAATCTTAAGTTAAATAATGAGGAAGTGTGAAGAATATGGGTGGACAATTTGCGAGTCAAAAGATAATAGAATTCCTTATTAGAAAACCTAATTGGAGAACAAAAGTCAATGGGCCAAATTGATAGGATTTTGTGGGTGTAATCCGCTGAAAACCCTCAGGAGACAACACTCCTCCTACTAGGGACACCTAGAGGTTTAACGGCTTGTTGCACGAGCTCAGTGCAATCGCGTTTCCCTGCGAAAGTGCGGTTAGGTTTTTTGTAGAGAATAAAACAATAAGTTTGCTCGAGGACGAGCAAAAGATAAGTTTGGGGGTGTTTGTTCACACCATAATATTGTATTTTATATTCCCCATTCTTATGCATTTTACAATAAAAATAGGTGCTTTTGACCCATGTCTGCTACATGTTACAGGTTACAGGTTGTTGGAGCAAAAACAGTGAAAAACACAAAAGAAGACACAAAAGAAGAATTTTGACCAACAAATAGGAAGATCTTAGTAAAGCTCAGCAGAAGAACGGTTCACCATCAACAAGACAACAAAAGATCCAAATTTACAAGAAAGACGGTTACAAGATCCATTGCAAAGTGTTCGTTGAAAATCTAGTATCACTGTAGAAGCCCAAATGATAACCTGAATACAGAACCAGGAAGACCAGAAGAACCCCAAGAAGTACAAGAAAAATCCAAAGATGACCTCAGCATTGGGCCGCGCTTCCGCGGCCCAAAGCGCATATACGCGGCGCTTCCGCAGCCTTCCTGAGCCCTAGTGCGCATCTCTTTTTACCAAAACTCCTTGGCGGCTGTGAAAAGATTTTCTGGGGGTATAATTGTAAGTTTAGACATGCGGTGCAATTGTAAACCCTAGGGTTTCTATGTCCTATAAATAGAACCCAAGACCTTGTAATTTCTGATGCCTCTTTTCAATCAATAAAATTCAGAATTTCTGAGAGAAAAATTCAGATCTGTTCTTCTTGTTTGGAGAGAGCCGTCAACTAGTAAGTATTTTTATCTCTTTTAATTTAATGTCTTCTCATCCCCTAATGAGCGAGTAGTCTCCTCGCTTGTTAGGGTTAGCCTTAGGGAAAGGGTTGAGAGATGAAATCTCTCGCCCCTTTCAATGCCACCTTCACCTAATGAATAAGAACTTCACGCATACGAACACAACCGCTCCCTGCGGCATCCTACCCTTCGAGGTAACGATGAACCGTAGTATAAAGGGCCGGTTCTGCGCGTTTTCCGTGAGGGTTAGGATAATTATCAATAAAGGCAGGGTACAAATCTAGAGGAAGAAACATCTTCCCAAAAGATTTGTATCCACTTTATTGATCATTAACTTAACTCCTAAGAGATCTAAAAAAGGAAGGTATTGAAAGCGGTGAGGAAAAATGTTTAATTTCCAAAACTTCCCCTAATCCTAACCCTAGCAAGATTCTTAATTAAATTAATTAGATCTAGTCTTTAGATTTTTATAAACCTACCAAAACTACAAAAAGAATCAACTCGTTAAATCACTTTAAAGAAATTTACCCGTCTCTGTGGATCGACCCGTACTCACCGGCTAGCTGCGAAGCGACGCCGTTTCTGATTGCGGTAAACTCATATTTTTGAATTAATCAGACGCCACACATCATATCACGAGAAACCGTATTTTTCTTTTAAATTGATCTTAAGTTTTCAAATTCACATGCGGTTTCCCAAATCCAGAAATCTCATAAAAATCGAAATCTCATAATCATGAGTCAATAATGAGATAATGAATACCGGCATAAAGCCAATCTACAGTGCATAACCAGAATATATATATATATATATATATATATATATATATAAATGCATGTGGCATCTAAATAAGAAATGCAATGTCTAAACTAGAATGTGAGATCATGAATGCTAAACAATATTACCAAGCTAAAATTTATCAGGTTATATGAATGAAGTAACGGTTCCCTAATGTGTACATAGGATGGTAATTACCGATGATGATGTGTGTGAGCCGGCAAGTAAGTATACGTGCAACATACGCATCATCGGTAATGGTGCATGTGTCCTAGCAGACAAGATCATAACAGCTAATGAAAATAACATGTATATATAACTGCAATGAGAACAATATGAGCTTAGATAAAAAGTGAACAGTAAAAGCAACAATAATATATATAAATCTATATACGAGCCATACAATTCTCGTATTTAAAATAGCACGAATCGTTACTTTTAAAAAAGTAGGTGCTACGTTGTTCTTTAGAAAAGAGATATCTTTTGAAAATCTGTAGCATCCCTCGGGTTGCCCTTTTGAAAATACCCATGATTCGTTAGTTTTGAAAATAGGTATGACTCTAATTATAATCTAACATCTACTTAAGTAATTAGAATACTAAACTAAGAACCGATTCGAAAGTGATTAGAAAATCTATAGCATTCCGAGTCGATATATCTAACAGTTGGTGATTCAGCCTCATAGCATCACATACGGTATAGTCCATCGTATGGCATCATCGAGTCAAGAGTGCGGATCAATCATCATATATATATCTTGTATAGTAAAATCCATCGTACGACATCCTCAAATCGAGGGTACGGGTCAAATATCATATATATCATAATTCGTACGGTATCATCCGTCGTACGCTATCATAATCAAGGGTACGAATCTAAGGTCACGTACATTCTATTATATCATCAAGTCATATATTATCGCATGTGATGTATATATCGCCCAACGATCCTTTAATATATATCATATCGTATACGATGTCTCGAACTCAAATCATATATCATAATCTCTTGGCATCATATCCGATCATTGTTAGTTATATGTATGCCCTAGAGGCTATTATTGTACATGATTGTATATTATAATGGATGCTTGGACATTTAGAGAGAGGACTTTCTTACTCGACATGATAGTATGATATCTGGTTGTTCTTTATCTTAACATATAGACTAGTATAGTGATACTGTCTTTCTCTCACATGTTGATAAAGCCCTTCGGATGTGTGCTTGACTACAAGGACTATGATGCAGATCATACTAGTAGGGTCAGGGTAGCCCATAAGTTCATCCTTTAATCGTTCCTAGTCGTGGGAGTATCGAGACAGGGCATCGATATTCCAGAGTAGACTAGTGTGTACGTTTCTTGACCCTGTATAGGGCAATGGATGATCCCACATCCATTGGTGTTTGACATCAAAGATTATATACAGGTGCTCATTGGAGGATGGGTACACCGAACATGACTCACCGAAAACTCCTAGATGGTATTATACCTAACGTCAGATAGAAGTTCTCTGGTGACACTGGTACAGGTTAGTCTGTAGACCTAAGATCATCATAGAGTCTTGTGTGATTCCCACTGTGCTTTGATTTCCTCCCTACCACGCTCAAAAGAGCGTGCAAATAGGTGGATTTTGGGTACAATTCCGAGTCAAATGGTTGCAATGAGCGATAGGAGGGGTTTTGTCTCTCCCGGTATTGAGAGTTGATGTTGCACTATGCTCGATTGGCTATAACAGGAAGTCCCTGGGCAGGGCTAATGATGAGATTTACTGGTAACTGTTATCAGTAGTTTCTTAACCCCTTATGAGCCTCACATCAGCATGAATTATCAAGTTATTGGGGTCTGACGTTTACCACCCCCAGACTCGATATGCAACATATCAGACGAAGAGACCGGACTGTACGGTAGTGTTACTTAGTAGATTCACAGGAGTTTAGACAAGCTTGCTTGTTGATATCCTGATCGCTCAATACCTGGATAGCCATTACGTCCAGCTAGTACCGTTGACGGCTTGTGGGTGACTGATATGATCATCACCTACTGCTGGCGTATTGACGTGTTTTTAGAGTCCTACACAGAGATTTCCTAGCTCAAGCGAAACGAAGTAGGGCATATATATGATTTGTGCGGGATCGAGATTGATACGTGTATGTGATACAGTATTCTACTCTCGCGATATAAGTTATATGTGATATAACCGGATTATTGAATCAAGTGTTGATTCAATAATTTGTTACATGTATATTTGATATACATATAAATGATATTAGTCGGTTATATATGATATAGCCGGATTATTAAATCAAGTGTTGATTTAATAATTTAATATATAATTATATAATTGATATAATAATATATATTAACTAATATTAGATCACTTAAGAATTTCTTTTCTTTAAATACATATATATATATGTGTGTGTGTGTGTGTGTGTGTGTGTGTGTGTGATATATATTCATGTATTTATTTTTGTATCACGCTTGATGATACATTAGACTTGGGTTTATGAGACTCATACCTAACTAAAGATAATTTGGTTGTTTAATTATTAAGGGAAAAATCAAAATTGGGTGGAAATTAGCATGGCTAAAGATGCTTGTGGAAGCATGTAGAAGCCTTGACTTAAGTCCACTAATTTTGTTTTACTCTAGATATTTATTAACCTAACCATTATCTTTAGTCATGGTTAAGTCTCTACTAATATCACTAGTGATATTTTGTCACCATGGTTCATCACTTGAGCTTCTTCTTCATCTCATTTTTCTTCCCTTGATTTTGAGTGAGGTGAAAAAGAAAATAGAAAAATAATTCTAAAGTGAGCAAAATTCCCACTTCATCAATCTATACCAAACTAGCCATTTAGTATAGGTTGTTTACTTCACTAAATCATCAATTAGTGAAGAGGTAGCTTGAGTTAAAGATTCTTCGACATAGTTCATCTTCGGCCTCAAAGATCCTTGAGCAAACTCGTTCCTTTCGCCTAGTATAGTCTAAGAAGAGTTCGGGGGACCGCTACTTAGAGCAAAGGGACTACTACACGAAGCTTTAGAAGTGAAGGACCGGTCTACAAAGGTTGTATTCCTATTTCACTTAGTGTAAAGTTGTTTACATGCTATATAAAACCCTAATTCTCTAGTTAGATCCTTGGTTCGGGTTGCTTAGTACTCTAGATTTTTTTTGAAATAGCATACTTGATGCTTGCCAAAACCTAGCGAGGGTGCTAAGCAAACCCATCAATCATATCGACTCATATCCTTTTAACATGTCATATACTCATCTTACATGCATATGTATATTACACACACACACACACACACACACACACACACATATACACACTTATCATATCAAGTGTGTGCGCGCGCGCGCAACAAAATAAAACCAACGGCTCATGACTAAGGAAATAAAACTAAGGGTAAACCTTTATACGAGTATGCCTATTCTAAGACTTAGCTAGTTATCAAAATCCCATGTTGAAATATATATAGATATATCTATAAAGCCTAATCTACGGTTGCGGGGGTGCTTTACGCCATCCACCCGACTTCCCCCGTAGATATATATCTACTCACCTACTATCCTTGCTTTGCCTAAGTCGATGACGCCTTGATCTCCTTTGTCATCCCGAAGTCCACACGAAGGTACCTATAGTTCAAGCACGTCGTATCGTAAACAAGAATTGAATGCGAAAACCGATACGACACGTGGAGTGCACATAAGTTAGAACCTACGGCCTATGCATACAAGAATAACCAAACAACTCTCGATGTTGACGTACAAATATCAAACGACCGAATCAAAACTCAAATACCAAAATTCAAGTCAATTAAAGTCGCAAAACAAAAACGACAACTTGGAAAACACCTCCAGATTTTACCCTAGGTTGAATTGGGCAATTTTGCATATAGGGTAGGTCTAATAATAAGATAAAAGAGCCATGGACCAAACACGACACCCAAACTTCACAGTCAGGCCGCAAATTGCGGCCATAAAGCATATATTTGAGACCAGGGTTTTGAATTAAGGGATCAGGTCTCTAAGGTAGCTTCCTGGTCACATGCACACCTCACTGTGATAGCTATATATATTTTTTAGAGCTCACAAGTTATAGCATATCCTAAAATATCATCACAAATTCCACAAAATCCGATATCGGTGAATTTCCAAGTTCATGTTTTAGGGTTCTACACTCAGTTTAGCTCAGAATTCTATCACTAAAAGGGTTGTGGTCACTAACCACACCTCAAATACACCTCCATAGTTCAAAACATCTCCTAAACCTCAACTTAGAATTTTCTATGATCACTAATCTTCATTGGTTTAACTCTAAATTACTATAGGAGGTTAGGAAGGCTAATTACTTAAATAAAAGTGTAGGGATATACCTCAAGTAGCAACTAAAGAAAATTCTAGGGTTGCACAAAGTGCTCAAACTCCCAACTTGATTCATCCATGGGGTTTGTAGTGAGCTTGTGATCATTTTTTGTGAAGGTGGCATGGTATTTTGGTGGAGATTTGCCGGTGTTTGAGGGTGGTAGAGAAGGTGGAGGAGGATGAAGGAGGAGGAGAAGAATGAAGAAGAGAATTGAGGTGAAGAAAATAATAATAAAGGGATGGCTCAAGAGCTAGAACCTTCTCACACTCTCTCTCTCTCCATCTCTCTCTCACATAACCATACCTCTTGTCCCCTCATGTCTCCTCTCTTCTATTCTTTTTTTCATTTATCTTTTCTTTTTATCTTTTCATTTTCTTTTAAAAACTAAACAAATGGCAACAAACAAATCTATATGAAACCATGGTTCATAAAAATGTAACAAGGTTTTGCAACATGTTTTGTTGCATGTGATATACATAAACAAGATTAATGCATAATTAGTGAAATATTAATCAATTTTAGCATTAACTTGTATACAATTAATTGTATAATAATTTATAAAATGTTCAAATCAACTAAACACTTTCAAAATCAATAATTCATATAATATTTCCAATTATTTTTCCAAACAATAAGTATATAATCATACTACTTCATTAAAACCAATTTCTATACCTTTATAATATTCATAAAATTTATTATTTTAATTATTTAAATTCCAAAAATAATATTTTATTTTCCGAAATGTTACAATCTTCCCTCCTTAAATAAATTCGATCCCCGAATTTAAGTTTAAACCCCCCAAATACTAAAATATTTCAGTAAAATAATCAAGTCATCGCGACTCCGAAATCACGAATACATAAGACATATCATAGCACAATGCATGTGATTGAAAATGAGTGCAAAACTCAAAATCGAGATTTCATCAAGCGTCACGCCATCATGGGAGTTAATTCGAAAATACCAGTTTCAAAATCCATTGTCAAGATCAAATATAATGTAGTTAGGACTATATCATATATAAGTACGCATCGTTGTGAAGTCGTCAAAACATCTGAATAAAAGGTGCATGCAAAATTCCATTTCAAATCACCGTGCGATGTGCAAATCACGGCACAAGTAGTAGACGTGCATTATAAAGAAAATAGCTATATATATATATATATCCTTGTTCAACATATATGTCCCGCCTTTTGAAAAAGATTTAGAAGGGTTTTCTTCGTAAAGTTTCGTGTCATCATGGACACATAGGAAAATATTGAGACTATAACTCCTTTTTGAAAATTCCCTCGGTAAATATCGAGGCATGCCAAAAATACTCAGGTACAGTCCTCAGACTAGTCATGCTCGGTTATTATACAATATACTATATGTCATGAAAACATGATGCTCGAAAGAAATCAATCTCAAATAGAGTATACAAAAATTCCACGTGTGTTTGGTGCGCATGGAAATCGAAACCAAATACAGGTGCTACGAATGTGCACAGAAACAAAAACTAAGTGCGATGGTGTGCACGAAAACATCTGTCAAGTGCAACGAGTGTGCATGAAAACAATATCAAGTGCATCTAATATGCGTGAAGAATCTCGATTAAGTGCATCTGGTATGCACAAAATCATCATCAAGGGCGCCAAGTGTGCGTAAGAATCTAAATCAAGTGCAAAAGGTGTACAAAAATGAATATCGAGTATCAAAATGGAAATCGACAGTATATGACATACACCAAATTAAATCAAGTATATCGCGGTATATGAACTCGTAAACATGTGCAACTACATGCACAAAACCCATATCAAGTACTGAAAGTGATCGTAAACTACACCGGATGCATAAGTCAAAATCATGTGCATACTATATGCACGAAATCAAATAAAATATATCGGAGTGTACAAAATCAAAATCAAGTGCTATGGGTATGCACAAAACGAAAATCGGTACAACTGATACATGAAAATACAAATCAAGTGCAACTGTGGTGCACATAGGAAATATCAATCTTGAAACTAAATCCTCAAAATTCCAGAATTAAAATGATGAAAACGCGAAATTCGAATCACCAAGTCGCAATTCATAATGACTGCCATCGAGGTGCCCCTCCTTTAATGTCGAAAGGTGCCGGTGCATCTAAGGCTGGCAGAGCGAGAATACCTACTTGCCTCATGCTCATGGTCTGGCGTCTTCTTCTTTTAGGTATTCTTGTCCCTCTATGGAATGCCAGTTACATGACTCCTCGGCTCGACAGCCCGATTCGGAGTAATAACGGAAACAGTTCCGCTCTAGCGTTTCTCTGAAGATCTCCTGACCAATTTACATAGCCACTCGTAAATTACCACATCAATAATAGAAATCTCTGGCCACTGAGTATGCACGGTACAATCCATCCTGGTCCAAGTCTTTTCCATGAAGTACTCCCGAAAGATCCTGTCAGGATCTCTTTCCAATCTCATCACTACCGGACGACCCGGAAGTTGGCACTCTTTACTTAATCCGTTTCTTGTTCCGAGACAGTTTCCATCTCATCATGATCTTCCTATGGAATTATGGTTGTATCCGACATCTCTGCGGGCATATCAAGTCTCTGATATCAACGGAGAGGAACGTCAACTCTCTAAAACCTCGCACGAACCTCTTACTCCGCGTCCTTACAGTATGCACCAATATGGAATCATCTCTTCATAGTTGTGTGGACTACGCTCCAATTGGTTGTACTCCTATCTAGAGTCTCTTTCGAATCTATGAACTTGGCATCTCTAATACCCTGTAGAAGGTGTCTGGCCAATTTCATCCTCGGAAACTCGTCCAAATCACCGGAGTAATGCGCTTCCGCTCATCCTTTCTTGAGCGACTCACAACACGTCTGTGTGAGGTCTCTTTCTAACTGAAGCCAGTTGATTTGATGATCTCGCATCGGAGCATCCAAACGAAAAAACTGTCCTAGTGACTTATCCAGGGGTGACTAGCGATCTTCCATCATGTCCCTTCTTGTAAACTCATGCTGCATTAGCTTCAAGGGTCTGGGGCGATATTTGCCAAACTCAGCAACAGCTGACTCATCTGTTCGGACGGTAGACAACACATAAATCTTCTGGAGTAGACGCTACATCAATAGTCTTCACAATCTGGTTGGCCTCTAGCAATGGCCCGATCATCTGCGCAGATCCCGAACTCTCGTGTTAACAGGAAATCCTAGTAAAACAATATATCAATGCGTTCGTACGTCGCCGGAATACATCCTGGTCAGTCCTCGTCCCTGACGAGCTCGCTCTGACCGCATCTCTAGCTGCAGCTATCCCTGCTCGTATAGCCAAGGTAACGAAAACCACAATCTGATATCTATGAGGATAGATCATAGGAACGAATAGAAATACAGTGCATAAGATATGTACATCCTAAGGCCACTTAAGCAGAGCAGCGTATCGTAAGTATGCCGTGGAACATACACACGGTACGTTACTCTACTTAAGTCACCTACTCCATCAACCAAAGTCAACTTACGTGACGAAAGTTCAGGTCTAATACCCTCTCGACCAATTCTAATTTCCATAAGGTCAAGCCTAGGTTCCGAAATATATATACGCCCTAGACTCCGCATAGTCAAACCTAGATTCGAACCAAGGTTAAACCCAATGTTCTGATACCAACTTTGTCATGACCCAGAAAAGGCACGTGACTGCCACTTGAATCATATGAAGTCTAAAGGACCCCACCTAATTCAAGTAAGCCAAAAGCCCAGAAATTTAACCTTTTAGGGAAAATAGTGGAGGTGAAGTTTTGAAATAAAGGTTTAATGAAATCAGGTTCTTTCTTTAAAACATAAGTAATATCATAGGAAATACAATGTTTTGTATCTATCTTGAAAGCACTTTTTCGTCGTTTGAAATTTGGGCAGCACCTCCTTTGTAAATCTTAACCCGAAAGCAATACAAGTAATAATAATAATAGGCATCCCCAAGCGGGAGCTAGCTCTTCGTCAATTTGCGGAAATAACCACGCAATGATATATACGATGCCAAAGGCGAAGATCAAAACACAGAAATAAAGTAAAGAAACCAAAGCATCATCAAGAAAAACCAGAATAAAGAATAAATACATGAGCATGACTCTAAGTCCGAAAGAATATACAATCTGCGGTTTCTAAGTCTACGAACATACATATTCTAGTTGATGGAGCTTTTAAATAGATACAACTGAATAAATAAACAAGTACAACCGGTGGTCACGATGCAAGTGAACCCCACCTAATAAGCAATTCACCCGAAAGGAAGGCGGTGTGCCAACAAAGTCGCTACAGTACCTGTGCGGTCAAACTTGTAAGAAAACTGTGGCACAACGGTGGTGAATTGCCAACTCGTGAGTAGAAGACATCACCGAGTAGAAACCGAATGTATGACGATCTCCTAGGTTATATAGTACTATAATAATATAATGACAACGAGTAATAACAAGGGTAACACTATAAGCATAAGTATAATGCCAAGGTACTTGTGTCTGTGTAATAAAATAGTAACATGTCATATGTTTAATGTATAAATGCATCATCCAACGTGTGTCCAACAACGACACACAAAATTCATGATAAAACCTGAGTGCCCAGCATCGACACTCGAAAACATCATGAAAACCGTGTCCAACAGCGACACATCATTCTTATATCTCGGGCTCCATCTATCCGGATCGGCCCCATATCATCTAATTTCACGACTACGGTCGGTATCCTCCGGATATCCGCCAGGCCAAACTATCACCGGTCGGTAGTGCTCCCCTGCGGGGCTCAACGTCTCTCTATACGATCTTCTTGCCCCGAGATACCGCACCGGGTCCACCATTTACCCGCAGATGGTGTATCCTCGCTCCTCGAATCGGGTATACATATATGCTCAGAACCGAGAAATCTCATGATGGACGCCACACATCATATCACGAGAAACCGTATTTTTCTTTTAAATTGATCATAAGTTTTAAAATTCACATGCGGTTTCCCAAATCCAGAAATCTCATGAAAAACCGAAATCTCATAATCATGAGTCAATAATGGGATAATGAATACTGGAATAAAGTCAATCTACAGTGCATAACCAGAATAAATATATATATATTAATGCATATGGCATCTAAGTAAGAAATGCAATGTCTAAACTAGCATGTGAGATCATGAATGCTAAACAATATTACTAAGCTACAATTTATCAGGTTATATGAATGAAGTAACGGTTTCCTAATGTGTATGTGGCATGGTAATTACTGATGATGATGTATTTGAGCCGGCAAGTAAGTGTACGTGCAACATACGCATCATCGATAATGGTGCATGCGTCCTAGCAGACGAGATCATAACAGCTAATGAAAAGAACATGTAAATATAACAGCAATGAGAACAATATGAGCATAGCGGAAAAGTGAACAGTTAAAGCAACAATAAGATATATAAATCTATATACGAGCCATACAGTTATCGTATTTAAAATATCATGAATTGTTGTTTTTATAAAAGTAGGGGCTACGTTGTTTTTGAGAAAAGAGATATCTTTTGAAAATCCGCAGCGCCCCTCGGGCTGCCCTTTTGAAAAAACTTACGATTCGTTAGTTTTGAAAATAGGCATGACTAAAATTCTATTCTAACATCAACTTAAGTAATAAGAAAACTAAACTAAGAACCGAGTCGAAAGTGATTAGAAAATCTATAGCATTCCGAGTCGATATATCTAACAGTCGGTGATCCAGCCTCATAGCATCAAGTACGGTATAGTCCATCGTACGTCATCCTCGAGTCAAGAGTGCGGATCAATCATCATATATATATCTCGTACAGTAAAATCCATCGACATCTTCAAATCGAGGGTATGGGTCAAATATCATATATATCATAATTCATACGGTATCATCCGTCGTACGATATCATAATCAAGGGTACGGATCTAAGGTCACGTACATTCTATTATATCATCAAGTCACATGTTATCGCATGTGATTTATATATTGCCCAACAATCCTTTAATATATATCATATCGTATACGATGTCTTGAACTCAAATCATATATCATAATCTCTTGAAATCATATCCGATCATCTCGACTCATGTCCTTTTAATGTAATATCCTCATCTTACATGTATATGTATACTAAACACACACACACACACACACACACACACACAAACACATATACATATATACATATCATATCAAGTGTTTGTGTGTGTGCGCACAACAAAATAAAACCAACGGCTCACGACTAAGGAAATAAAACTAAGGGTAAACCTTCCTACGAGTATGCCTATTCTAACCTAAGTCTCCTAGCATACTATTAGCTAGTTATCCATATCCCACATTGAAATATATATATATATATATATATATATATATATAACCTAATCTACGGTTGCGAGGGTGCTATACGCCATCCACCTAACTTCCACCATAAATATACATCTACTCACCTACTATCCTTACTTTGCCGAAGTCGATGATGCCTTGCTCTCCTACGTCGTCCCTAAGTCCACGCAAAGGTATCTACACTTCAAGCACGTCATATCATAAACAAGAATCGAATGCGAAAACCGATACGGCACGTGGAGTGCATATAGGTTAGAATCTATGGCCTACGCATTCAAGAATATCCAAACAATTCTCGATGTTGACGTACAAACATCAAACGATCGAGTCAAAACTCAAACACCAAAATTCAAGTCGATAAAAGTCGGGAAACAAAAACGGCAACTTTGGAAAACACCTCCAGATTTTACCCTAGGTTGAATTAGGCAATTTTGTATATAGGGTAGGTCTAATTATAAGATAAAAGAGCCATGGACCAAACACGACACCCAAAATTCACGGTCAGGCCGCAAATTGCGGCCATAAAGTATATATTTTCGGCCAGGGTTTTGAATTAGAGGCTCGGGTCTCTAAGGTAGCTTCCTAGTCACATGCACGCCTCACTGTAATCGCTATATATTTTTCAGAGCTCATGAGTTATAGAAGATCCTAAAATATCATCACAAATTCCACAAAATCCGATATCGATGAATTTCCAAGTTCAAGTTTTAGGGTTCTACACTCAATTTAGCTCAGAATTCTACCACTAGAAGGGTTGTGGTCACTAACTACATCTCAAATACACCTATATAGTTCAAAACGTCTCATAAACCTCAACATAGAACTTTCCACGATCACTAATCTTCATTAGTTTAACTCTAAACTACTATAGGAGGTTAGGATGGCTAATTACTTAACTAAAAGTGTAGGGATATATCTCAAATAGCAACTAAAGAAAATTCTAGGGTTGCCCAAAGTGCTCAAAGTCTCAACTTGATTCATCCATGGGATTTGTAGTGAGCTTGTGGTCATTGTTTGTGACAATGGCATGGTATTTTGGAGGAGATTTGTGGGTGTTTGTGGGTGGTGGAGGAGGTGGAGGAGGGCGGTGGAGGAGGTGAAGAAAATAATAATAAGGGGATGACTCAAGAGCTAGAACCTTCTCACTCTCCTCCCCTCTCACATAGCCATGCCGCTTGTCCCTTCATGTCTCCTCTCTTCTATTAATTTTTTCATTTATCTTTTCTTTTTAAATTTTCATTTTCTTTTAAAAACCAAACAAATGGAAACAAATCTATATGAAACCATGGTTCATAAAAATGTAACAAGGTTTTGCAACATGTTTCGTTGCATGCGATATACATAAACTAGATTAGTGCATAATTAGTGAAATATTAATCAATTTTAGCATTAACTTATATACAACAAATTCTTTAATAATTTATAAAATGTCCAAATCAACTAAACACTTCCAAAATCATTAAGTCATATAATTTTTCCAATTATTTTTCAAAAATATAAGTATATAATCATACTACATTAAAACCAATTTCTATACCGTTATAATATTCATAAAATTTATTATTTTAATTATTTAAATTCCAAAAATAATATTTTATTTTCTGAAATGTTACACTTGGCGAAGGTCAAAACACATGGCATGCATACTAGTAGATACATATCTGAAATGACGGAGGGCTGCGGCTGGTTTTGGCGAAAACCGTTAACTTAATAAACTTGATGTAGTCGAAGGAAACATGATAGCTTTTAAAAGGAGTGGTTTAAGCTGCACATTTAAAAGTTGTTTTTTTCAAGAAAACCGAGTGATTTTGAAATTGTTCCAACGATTTAACTTAGGTTTGTTTGCTTTGCATTATTCAATATTAATGTGGTCCCATCATTTAACCCTATCATTGCAGAAAGAAACGAAAATAGAATGTACGCTTATGTCATCCGCATTCTCCACGTGGCCCCGTCATGCACCATTAGGTTACTTAACTAATGGCAGAGAGGGGACTGAACTAGCGCGGGTGCAAGACATAAGCAACGTTTATTATATACTATATATATATATATATATATATATATATATATCCATTCGTCTCATGCAACAATAGGCATTCCAGAATACAGATCACAGCAACACAGATGAACATATTGGATATACTAGGATATCCGTGTTTCTTTTTAGCCTAAAATGAAAAACGGATTTCACGGTCGTGATGAATAGCCTAACCCCACTCTAGACCCTTACGGGTGCGACAAACTACCCGCCGAATTCCCGAAGTGAAGCAACCTCCCTCAATGAAATGAGTAGGCAACTCGGCACTTCAAGAACCCGGTAATTTGTGCACCCCACCTTGGGTCTATCCTAAGTGCAAGAAAAAAGTAAATGAAATAATACAACGGTAGCTACAACCTCAACCCAGATGTGCCCCGCAAAATAATATTACATCAATTTACAAATGTACATGAATAAAAGCAAATAACACTCTTCCCACATCCCTTGGCTTTTCATTCACGACGATCCAATACTTCATATCCACAAACCATCAACAAGATACAAAATATGTGGAACCCCCACTAATCGACATATAGAAATTAGTGGACGTTTAGCAACATATATTCAAACAAAAATGAATAAACGATGTTAAAATTGCGACTTCGAAATACTCCGAATTGCCCCAACACAAAGATAACAGAATATGAAATATGGGAAAAAATCAAAGAACACCTTAAAACCAAAATCCAAGAGTACAGAACACCACCAAAAACACAAGACCCAATTCCTCAGTTGGACCGGCGAAGCCGGGAAAAATGACAATTTGGCCAATCAAATTTTGGACTTTGAGGCTCGTTTTTCTATAGTGTTCTAGTTACAACAAGTAGAGCACTATGCAATTGTTTAAAAAAAAATTAGAGCCACTTTTGAAATCGACAGAAACTTGGATTTGGTTTTAACCGTTTCTGAGTTATTTCGGTTTCGTAACTTTAAACATCGCCTAATGTGCGAGTTAAGGTTTATGTAGGCTCTTATACCATGTAAGTCAACGTCGCACACCCCATAGGGTTTGTGGGGAGGTGGAATTAGCAAACAATAATTTTGAAGCAAGCAACATCGACCTAAAATCCAGGATCGTATCGGAAACACTAACTAGCATATCTAACGAAGGTTCTAATCTACTATGAAATGATTTATACCTTTGTGTACAAGTCCTTCATGTCTTCTTATCCTCTTCTTAAGCTCCTCGAGTGTACGGATCGAGCTTGGTTATCGGTCTTCTCCTGTCGAAGAAGATCCACCCGAGATTCTATGGTTCAAGATCTAACCTTTAAAATGAGGTAACTAAAGTACCTAGTTTGCTAATTTAGGTGGCTTAGGAGATGTAGAGAATGTTTATGTATTAATTTTTCTCAATTACCTTAGGCTTCTCAACTTATGAGAGTGTTTAGGATTTTAGGAAGAAGAAGAGAACAAAGGAGTATAAAGAGTGTTGAAGTGATAATGATATGAAGAATGGCTAAGTGTTGATGACTATGAACCATATCATTTCCAATAATAATAATAATAGCATAATACAACCATACTTCAATAGTCATCCAAATGAGAATGAGTCACCAAAGTAGCCATACTTCAATAATGATAAAATAACACCTCATACCTCCACCTCATTATCCACTTAAATAAATAGATTAAACACAATGAGGTGTCTTCTTCTAGAAGCACTCTTGTGAAATTACAAGAATACCATACATGTATTTGTACCACGAATATCAAGAGACTAAAATAATCAAAGATTATAATACTAGAATACGGTTTAATCCTAAGCCCACTAGTATTATCTATCCGATCAAAATTACGTGTAGCTAGTACACGTATATGATCGAAAACCTGCACTTAAAACCATACGGCCTCTATATCGTTTCTCCTGAACCAGGGAAACTCTCTGTATGGGACTCTAAAGACTTGACAGTACGCTGGCAGTGGGTTTAACCACAAGCACGTCAGTGGCATTAGCTGTACGTAACGCTACCTAGATACCTATCGAAAAGAAGGCCGGCGAGCAAACTCGTCCGAACTCCTACTGAGCCTATCCGTGACAATCTCCATACAATCCAGTCTGTTCGTCTAAGAGTATCGCATGCCGGGTCTAAGGGGTGGAAAACGTTAGACCCCTAATAAACTGATAAGTCATGCCGATGTGGCTCAAGACCATCCGAGAATCTACTGATCTAAATATCAGTATTTCTTAATCCATCCTGGAAAAGGACTTATGGTGTTGGCCAATCAAACATAGCGCGACATCGACTCCCTATACCAGGAGAGATGAATCCCCAACAATCGCTTACGGCCTTCATGTGGCTCGGGACTAGACCCAACTAAAACCTGTTTGCACGACTCAGTAGAGCCATAGTAGGGTAGTAATCAAAGCACGGTGAGAACTCACATGAGACAAATGACGACCTCAGGTCGACAGACTATCTGTACTCATGTCACCTGAGAATTGCTAGATGACGATAGGTATAACACCATCTAGCCAGTTCTCGGTGAGTCCGTCCAATATACTCATACCCAGTGAGCAACTATATACAATCATAGGTGCATCACACCAATGGCTGCGGGACCAACCATCGCCCCTCGTCAGGGTCTAGAAATATATACACTGGTCTACTCTAGAGTATCGATGTCCAGTCTCGATACTTTCTCGACTTGGGAAATTTAATGATGTGCTTATCGACTACCCAGCTCCTACAAGTGTGACTGCCATCACAACGCTGGTAGTCAAACAAAGATCCTAAGGGCTCTACCAACATGTATTAGTGATATATTAAAAGAAACATATACACATGTTGAGATAGAATCAAATCAGATAACATACTATCATGTCGAGCAAGACTGTTATTATATCTGTGTATTCCCAAGCTTCCAAAATGTAATATGCAATCCAGTACTATACAATAATGGCCTCTAGGGCCTATATCACTAACAACTTGGTGAGAGTCCGCAAGGTTTGCTGTTTCCTGAGGTCTTGCTTCGGGCTGTTAGCTGCAGTGATGGTCTGGAGAGATTCAACTTCTACCCATTTTTTAAAGTAGTCGATTGCCACTACGATAAAGCGTTATAAGATTTTCTCTAGTTGAATTCTCCCAGAATGCCCATTCCCCATTGATCAAAAGGTAAGGAGAGGATATTGGCGTTACTGGGGTCACTGGCACTTACTGTATCTTATCATATCGTTGGTAACTGTCGCACTTTTGCACCATCTCTTTCACTTGTTGTACCATTTTTGTCCAGTAGTAGCCCTAGCGCAGGGCCTTGTGGGCGACATTCCGATACCCATAGTGAGTATGCATCTCCCCTCTTGTATTTCTTCTAATACTTCTCAATCCTGCAGGGGTCTAAACCACTTGAACAGCGGTTAGGTCACTCCCTTTCTGTATAGATTGTCATCGTACATTACATATTGTTGAGACTACCTCATTACCTTTACCCTGTTTTTGGGTCTGGCAGGAGCTCTCTTTGCTAGAGGAAAGCTATGATTTCATCCATCCATCATGGTTCCGGATGGTTGGTGGTCAGGACTTATGGCGGGTCGATGCTTCGCGCGTCGAGCCACTCTAAGAAAATGGAACTGTCAAACCCTCTGTTGGGGAGGATGCTAATTTTGATAAGGTGTAAACTCAAACGTTTTCATTTCTCTAGAGTTTGATAAGTTCTTCTTCTTTGAAATGGGCCAGTAGGGTCCTGACTTGAGCGGTATATAGCGACATTTGATCATCCTTGGTTCCGTAATCTCCTCGCACTTGCTCGAAAGAGAGCTATGATTCAGTATGGAGTTTCACTCTACCGGCTCTCAGGGCTCGTACCATGCCGAGACTGATGATAATGGCCTCTGATTGTTGGAGTTTTTGCGTGCTTAATTAATTACCGCAATCAAGACGGTTTCGCTTGTAGCTAGCCGGTTGAGTACGGGTCGTCCGCAGGGAGATGGAAATCTTTTTCTATGTGCTTTAACGAGTTAAGTCCAAATGTCCAGGTTTTTTTGAGATTAACTATGCGCTAAAATGTTATATAAAGAGAGATTGTTCGGGTTAGGATTAGGTTAGTTTGAGTTAGGAGTCGCTCACTTCTTTCGTTGCCACTCTTAATATCGGTGTTATGGTAATGGCAACCACGGGGATTAGCACGACTAGGAAGGAACTTGCGAGTATAAGCTAGGCTTTCCAACGCTTAAGTTCTTCCTTTTGGTGCTTGTCCGTCCGTTCTTGGCTCTTAACCTTAACCTCCGGTTAATTCAACCACAACCGGTCTCACTAAGGAATCACCACTATCATGTAGGATAGGGTGCCGTAAGGAGTGGATTGTGGTTCAATTAACGGGAGTCCGAATTAAGATGTTGGGCAAAAAAAGAGTGAGAGAGATTTCCTTCTCTCAAACTTTCCTTATCCTACCCTAACAAGTAAGAAAACTACTTACCCATTACACAAAAAAGAAAAATACAACAAAAGGAGGAAGATAGAAAGAAAGAGGTTAGGAGATTACAACTAGCTATTTGAGACCTCACCTTGGCAAGGATCAAGCTTAAGCATCATTGTTGTTAAGGATAAAGAAAAATAGAACAAGAAAGAAACAAACAAAAAATAACAACAACTAGATTAGCAATTGAAGATTACAAGCAATTATAATTAAAAAAATAACAAGACAAGCACGATAAGGAAAAGAACTCTTTTATTCATCCTTCACTCATAAAAAGCTCACTACAAGATTTTTAATGGAGAAAAGATGAGAAGAGGAAGAAGAACAACAAAATATGTCCTAAACCTAATACAAGAATTAAGCCCCTTGGCTTGGCAAGTTCTGGGCTATTTATAGGCAGGAAACAGAGAACCTAGGGCAACATTCAGGACCAACATGCAATGACCAATCTACCCCTGAAAAAGTTCCATCTGCCGAGTCAGCTTGGCCGCGGATCCGCGGCCAAGTCGCCATGCGGCCTTATTGGGGAGTTGGCTTCTCAAATTTTGTGGTTTTCCCTGGTTTTCTGTACTCTCCAGTATGGTATATATGGTTTCTCAGAAGCTCTTCAAATTTCTTCCAGATTTTCAGCAGATCAAAAGGTGATTTGATGTGGATCTTTTGCTATGATTTTTCTTGAGCTCCGCGTAGACATATTGGATCTTGTGTTGATATTGTGCTTTGTGCATGAAAATGACAATCGATTTGCCATTTTGTCTCTTAAACTGGTGTGCGGCAACATACGGATAGAGAGCGGAGACCCGTATTTTATCTGTGCTTGGCAGTAATTCAGAATTTGTCATGCTTTTCCATGAATTTCACTATTTAGAGCTGAGAACCTGTATTCTGCAATTAACTAGCAAACACGGCTCAAGAGTACCTACCGATAAGCAATGTGATAAAAAATGGGCGGTATAAAAATGCAAAAATCTGATATGAACAAATACCCCCAAACTTATCATTTGCTCGTCCCGAGCAAAGCCAATTTATTCATAAAAAATTCCTAACCTCACTTTCGCAGGGAACACGATTGCACTGAGCATGTGCAATAAGCCGTTAAATCTCTATGTTGCGCCACGGCAGCGCCCCGGCCTCGTACTTGAGGCCAAAATGCGGAATCAAAATTTTTCCTTGCTCGGAAACCGGCGCTACCGCGGACAAAGAAAACCCGGATCGATAACCATTAACCTACGCTAGCTAAGAAGAGATGGGAAAGGAAGTATACCGAGTGATCCGAGTCCTCCGGTCTTCTCTTCATCATCCCGATCTCCCGCGGAAAGTCTTGGCTCCACATCGTCGCCTCCTCGCCGGAAAAGGGCACCACATCGCCTTCGTCTTTTACGGGCTCCCGCCTCAATACCGAGGCAACTCGAGCATGAAGCCGGCAACTCGACATGCTCAAGATATGCTGTAGAAAGTGTAGTGTAGAATCATAGTCTCCTTTGGGGTTTGTTGTTGCCTTGATGGAGGAATGGGGTTAGGAAAAATGGTGCTTTCATTTTTCCAAAACAAGAAGAAGAAGGAGATGAAGAATTCCTCACATAATCAAGATGAACTCTCTCATTCTTTTTCTTTCTCTCAAGTGTTCTTTTTCCTCTCATGAAAAACTTATCATCTTCAAGTGAGAATGAGAATGGTGGAGGAATGAAACATAATGCAAAGGGAGGTGAGTGTAGGAGCAAAAGAAAGGTGACCACATCCAAGGTCAAAGAAACATCAACCATGCTTACATCAAATCCAAACCATACCCTTCCATCTAATCACAATAAAGCAAGTTATGGTGCAAGATATGAAAGCCATCATAATCAATACAATTGCAAGAAACCCCCCACCAAAGTGTTATTTGCAAAACTGCAAATAACCCCCTCCATCGAAAAAGTCCGGCCGGGAAAGAACAAAGGAAAACCGGCCGGAACGGAATGCAAACTGGCAACTCCAGAAAACTGGTCCCGTAATAAATTACAGGAAAACCCCGATACTATGCATACACACCCGCATCTGTATTCCGACCGGATACAAATGCAATGAGACAAAATCTACACTGTACTAGACTAGGACCGGCTTAAACCAAAGCCGGCTAGTAAAATCCGTTCGATCCTGATCCGTGCAATACCGCACGTATCTGATCGAACCCTGCCATATAACTATACGGTCACTAGTACAAAACTGTCCGATCCTGATCCGTGCAATACCGCACGTTTCTGATCGGACCCTGCCATATCTCCATACGGCCTCTACAGCGTTTCGCCCGAAAGCTGAGTAACTGAAAGTGTGGTGGACTCTAAAGACTCGTCAATACAATGGCTGTGGATTTAACCACTAGCACGTCAGAGGTATAAGCCAATACGTGACGGGCCACCAGCTATTGACCAAAATGGACGTCGATGAGGAAGCTCACCCCGACACCCAACTGAGCCTGTCAGTGACAATATCCGTACAGTCCGGTCCGTTCGTCTATGAGTATCGCATGGCGGGCCTAGGGGGTTGGTGAAAGTCAGACCCCCAAAAGCGGTACAAGTCGTGTCGGAGCGTAGCCCAGAACGCCCTGAGATACTACTGGAATACCTACCAGTAAATCTCCTGCCTCGGCCGAGGGCTTTGCGTAATGGCTCTCCTAGACACAGCGCGACCTCACCCCCAATACCGGGAGAGACGAACCCCTGCAGATCCGCTCACTGCCTCCATGTGGCTCGGGACTGTACCCAACTAAAACCTATTTGCACGACTCCTTTGAGCCGTGGTAGGGTAGTAATCAAAGCACAGTGGGAACTCATACGAGACAAATGACGATCTCAGGTCGATGAACTAACCTGTACACATGTCACCTGGGAACTGCTATCTGACGTCTGGTATAAGACCAACTAGCAGGTTCCCGGCGAGTCCTGTCCGGTGTACTCATAACCCAATGAGCACCTGTATACAACTTAGGTGAACCAACTGACACCAGTGGCTTGTGAGACCGGCCACCGCCCCTCGTCGGGGTCTCGACTGTATACACTAGCCTACTAATGGAGTATCGATGCCCAGTCTCGAAACTCCCACGACTAGGGACCTTTTAAGGATGTGCTTATAGACTACCAGCTCCCACATATATGATCGCCATCATACTGCTGGTCGTCAAGCAAGAATCCTAGGGGCTCTATCAACGTGTAATAGCGACATGTCAGGTCACCTAAAGCAGTACACGATGATAAAGATAAACCAGATAGCATACTATCATCTCGAGTAAGACTGTCCTACCGGGATAGGTCCTCCCTCAATCATTGCAATCACGTGCCTGTGATCCAATAATTGACTCTGAGGGCACTAACTCCAACAATCTCCCACTTGCACTCAAGGCTAATTATTGCGATGTCGCATACTCACAGCCCGTGTGATACCGAACACCCAACTCCTCTACTAGTCAGTCTCACAAAACCCGTTTGCGAAACTATTGCGTTCGAGGAATAGCCTCATTGAGTGGATCCGCAGGGATGTTCCTTTCTATGTCTCTCTATATCTCATGTTCGCGGAGAAAACCATCTTCCGAAATGAGCAATACCTGTCTTAGAATATGTCTGGATGTCTGATGAGACCTAGCTCATAAATGAACTCCAAATCCAAACTTCTTAGACTGTATCATCAACTGAAACTAATCAGTATCCCGCGCCATGCCTCCCTCAGTATTGCCTTGGACCACCTGTCCAAAATACTGCCCCTCGTCAGAGGGAGAACTATAACTCTGACAACCTCCTTGTCGTCCATGTCACCTTGGAAGCCTGGAGTGATAACCGTCTCCTAAAGGAGGCAGCCGTTATCATATCCCTAGAACATTCACTTATGTTCTAAAACTGCTTCCGACTGTTCCTCCAGGATTGGATCAATATCAACTTATTGCATCTAGTGCAAGAACAACATCTGGTGTTGTACTTGACATCTCATGATTGACTCAATTGCCTAAGCAAGTGATCTGTCAATCATGAGTATCCCTCTCCCCTTTAGTCTGTAAGACACCTTTAGAGAGGGTGACTCCATTACCTGCAGGTACACTACCATGCCAGGAGTCGTCCATTCTAAATACTCATAGAATGCTGTCAAGGTACCCTGATTGGGAAACCACCCAAATCTAGATCTAAAACCATAGGTCTAGTAACCAGTATGTCTGATATAATATCCAAGTCCCATGTGGAGAAAACACTGTGTGACGACCAAAGTATAACCGATCGTAGTATAGGAATATCACTTCCTACTACCTTCTCAACAGATTCATCCCCTATTCTGATGACGTCAAACCCATGACTGTCATATCAGAAACAGATGATCTAACTCCGCTATATCTGCTTTAGTCTATAAATAGACATAAGCCTGATGTTCACCAATGCTTCCGCTGCTCCCACTGACTACGACAACCCTCTGGCAGAGTCATATAGACGTGCACTTCTAAAGCTAGTTTAGAACGACGCTATACTCATCCTCCTGCCGGGTCTCGCAGCCTGGAACAACAACAATGGCAAGTGTGGGTAAACAAGAACTTCCCTGTCACCGTCCTTGAGGCTACCGGAGTACCTCTCGGGTGCCTGAAGTTACCCACCTTATCTGCAGAGTGGCCAATGGAATGTCAAATCAGATTGAATCTTTAGGTTCCTTATTAAATCTTCAGTAATCGTTTGCGGTTCTGGAATGACTTCCAGTTCTACCATACTCCCACTGCTGTTTTTGAAAAAAAAACATTTTTAATAAAACTGTGGCGAGTCTAGAACAATATTTCTATTGATCTGCCAGATGGTAGAAAGTCAACCCTCGTCATAGCCTGGGTCAACCCACAAACAGCCATTACAGAAACGTGCCTTGAGTTATCCGGAGTCTGGTTTTAAGCATAAGCCGGACAACTCCCCGTACCTTAACATCGTTAAGATATGAACTGTTCTATATCCAATATAGAACCAGAGGCACTGATTTAATTGAACCAGATTCAAATCATGCAGCTGTCTCCAGTGCATGTCAACTAAATGGAAGGAGGTCGATCAGCGTTTCTCAACTTAGGAATGCTTCCAATTATGAGTAACCTGAAAGAGAAGCAATTTCTCTTTATCATTACTATCAACTGAATACCATACACAAGTATCTACATCTTCGATCACTTTGAAGAATCCCGATACTTGCTACACCTGGTTCTCTACTCTATTCAAATACCTATAACTCCTCAAAACTTAGACCCTGTGTTTCCACGAAGCACATGTCTAAGAACTAGAGAAGTTAAAAGTAAACAGAATATAGTATGAGGACCAACCCCTCTGTCCTAATGGACACTGGACAACATACAATACTCTGTATAAGTCCGCTGAGTCTAACAACTCTTTCACTGTGTGTCGTAGGTTGAAAACTGTACTTATGGTTAAGAAGAATTACACCGCTGTTTAATGCTCCTTACCTAACCATCCACTGATATAGGTAAATGTCATCGACATAATTTCAAAAGGTATATCTCACTCTATAAAAATAGACGTACAGATATATCAATTTGAAATTGGTGCACAACAGCGGATATTCAAAACCAAATATTTGCCGACCGGCAAACAGCCCAGGTGATCTCCTCAAATATCACCGATTACAACGAATCCCGATATAATGAGGATGATCACCCAATTCCCAATAACTTACTCCCACTCATCATCTGTAAAACCATACAGATGTGAGAATCAAACCTGGTAAATACATACCCTGGAGCAAGTGTCCAATCGGGAAATCAGTTTTTCTTTTAACAGTACACAGTTGAACTGAAACATTGAAATGTTTCGATGGAGTATTCTGGTATTCCTAGTAATGCCTCTACCATTATCCAGATTCACAACTATAACCGTATAATTCTTTGCCACCTATCCAAATCCCTTTATATGTCTTTAGTCATTACCGTCTGCACACCCCTTTAGGCCAATTGGTTTTCTTCCTTCCCTACCGTTCGGCACCAGCCTATGGTTTGGAAGAAGACTATCCAATAAGCATAAAGGGTGTACTGTCCTAATCCTAGGAGCACTCGCAATGCGAGAGAAGGTGAAGATAAAAGACACCTGAATGTACTTTATTCCTATTTCTCCTGAACCAGAATCCATCCCCGAACTGGAACAAGTTCCTTTCGAGTTCGTATATAACCATACGATGGATTATCCAATAAAATGGGATCTTCGTAGTGATACGGAGTGTCCTGGAGAAATACAAAGGTGATTTAGGATTGGCGGAGAAATACTTGGTTTGGTCGTGAATAGCAGTCGCAACTTACTTTGCCCTCTTACTAATCCCTTGCTTTGTCTTAACTTAATACCTTCTGTACACCGTTTAGGCTAACTGGTTTTCTTCATTCCCTACCGGTCGGCACCAGCCTATGGTTTGGAAGAAGACTATCCAATTTGCGTAATAGGTGTACTACTCCTAAACCAAGGAGTACTCGCAACGAGAGAAGGTGAAAAGAAAAGACAACTGAATAATCCTATTCGTTTTCTCCAGAACCAGAAACCATCCTCGAAGTCCTTCGAGTTCGTATATAACCATACGATGGTTTTGTCCAATGGAAGTGGACGTTCGTAGTAATACGGGGTGTCCTGGAGAAAAGGGTAAAAGTAGGAGTGGCAATGAGATCTGCAACTCTGACAATCCAAAAGCCAGTGTAAAGAAGGTTCGGTCAACTGAGTCATAGTCCAGGGTCGGGTCAATGGTCGCTGCCAGAGAGAGAGAAAAGAAACACTCAGCGTGCACTCTAACCTAGATCAGAATGGTTATCACATTGTCTAATCTGGAAACCTCCCACTGTACCTCAAATTCTCCTCCAAACCTGAAAGAAGAATTAGTCGGGATCAGCCGAGGAGTAAACCAACTCATCAGTGGGAATCGGGATCCAACTCTCATCGCATGATAACGTGACGGAATCCACTCACGTCACCACACTCCAGAAGGTATGCGCATGCCTGGCAAGTTTCAGTTCTTTTGAAACACCCGATGTGATTTTTACCCCTAGGACCCAAGTGACCTTGACGAATAATCAACAAATCAAAAGTTCCTAGTCAAGTTCAACCCGTCATTATCTTGATTGCGTTAAACCCACCCGCACGACCCTTGACGAATAATCAACAAAGTCGCACGACTGTCCTAACCAATCCACATATCCATGCGACAGAAAGCATTACAGAGCTACCGCACACTACGCTTCGGCGAATAGCAACGACAAACGTAGCGCGAATACTAAGCAATACTAATCCGAAATGACGGAGGGCTACGAATGGTTTCTGACGAAAACCTTTAACGTAATGAACTTGATATCGTTGAAGGAACTGGATAACTTTTATAAAAATATAGTGACGAAAACCTTTACTAAAGAGGTCACTCCCGGTGAAGGGATCTCGGCTCTTTCCCCGTAGAATGAGGTGCAGGATATTCCAACTGAATACCACGATGCAAAGCAAAAGTAATCGGCTATAGTGAAGTTAATGCCCTGACGCAAACTTCTGTCCAAGGGGTCACTCCCGGTGAAGGGATCTCGGCCCTTGCCTCGTCGACTGAGGAGCAGGATATTCCAAATGAATACCACGATGCAAAACAAAAGTGAACGTCCTTGCAATAACAGCTTTTTGAAAAATGTTCCAACAACATCAGATTAGGTTTGTTTATCTTGCATTGATCCGAATCAATGCAGTCCCATCAATTGATCACACCACAAAGAACGAAAATATACTGACGTACGTATATGCCATCCGCATTCGCCACTGGGTCCCGTCATCACCCGTTAGGTTAGCTAACTAACGGCAGAGCGGGGACTGGACTAGCGCGGATGAAAAACATATACAACATCTACTAATATATATACCAATATATAGTATTTCGCTCAAGGCGTGAATAAAATGCAACATCACAGAAATGTACAGCATCACAGAACAATACAGATATCTGGAAGCCCCGGGTTTCACAGAGCCGCTGCTGAAACCCGACGTTCCCCTGGTCGTGTGGATAGCCTGTGCAATGAAATCCTAGACCCCTACGGGCGCGGCAAGTCACCCGCCAAAACCTGAAGCGAGGCAGCCCCCTTCAGTACCGTGAATGGACCACCCAGCACTTCACGGAATCCGGCAACTTGGGCACCCCTCCTGGGTCAACCTGTACCCCCTACGAGTGCGGCGAATAGCCCGCCAATCCTGGACTGAAGCCCCCTCCGTCTCAATGCCCTGAGATGCGGGCCCGTTGCCCTCCAGAACCCGGCTATCCGTGCACCCCACCGCGGGGTAACCCTAGTACAGAAAGTAAAATATACATACACCGGGTACATCGACCGCAACCAGGTCGTGCCCCAAAAGAATAATACAATCAGGCAGTGACGGCAGTCCACATGTCGGACGCTCGCCCCGCAATATCAAATGTACATAATACACCAAAACTGTACTAGCATTGCATCCAGGCTATCCCCCGCGACCGATCCGCAACATCACAGCATAAACATAGAACATCAACGTGAAAATCACGTTCGCAAATCCGTCTAACCGGGCTATAGCAGTTAGACCGGATTTACCGATCGAGTGACATTCACGGTCGCAGATATAATGTAAATACTGTGAAATAATGTGTTAAAAATTTTCCGATTGACCAAAAATTAACAAGTGGGCCCCAAACAATACTGTAGCACTCACAGAAATAATTGGCCCAATTTTAATATTCCAAAACCCCCAAAATAAGCCCAGAAGCCCACTAGAAAAATACGGCCCATTGATCCATATAAACTGCGGCGGAACCGCGGCCCAAAGGGGGTATTGGCCGCGGTTCCGCGCTCCTCTTGAAAGTTCAATGGCTCGTATTTTCCCAGATGTCTTAGAACTCCCTGCACATCATTCTGAGACCACCTGAAAAATTTTTAGACACCAAAAAATTTCAACAGAAACTGATGCTTGAGAAAATGCGGATTTTGGAATTTTGGTCGATCGGATAAGTAAAACACATTAGAACAAGCTAGGCTAGGTTAATGGCGTGGCTCTGATACCATGTTGCGCCACGGCAGCGCCCCGGCCTCGTACTCGAGGCCAAAATGCGGAATCAAAATTTTTCCTTGCTCGGAAACCGGCGCTACCGCGGACAAAGAAAACCCGGATCGATAACCATTAACCTACGCTAGCTAAGAAGAGATGGGAAAGGAAGTATACCGAGTGATCCGAGTCCTCCGGTCTTCTCTTCATCATCCCGATCTCCCGCGGAAAGTCTTGGCTCCACATCGTCGCCTCCTCGCCGGAAAAGGGCACCACATCGCCTTCGTCTTTTACGGGCTCCCGCCTTAATACCGAGGCAACTCGAGCATGAAGCCGGCAACTCGACATGCTCAAGATATGCTGTAGGAAGTGTAGTGTAGAATCATAGTCTCCTTTGGGGTTTGTTGTTGCCTTGATGGAGGAATGGGGTTAGGAAAAATGGTGCTTTCATTTTTCCAAAACAAGAAGAAGAAGAAGATGAAGAATTCCTCACATAATCAAGATGAACTCTCTCATTCTTTTTCTTTCTCTCAAGTGTTCTTTTTCCTCTCATGAAAAACTTATCATCTTCAAGTGAGAATGAGAATGGTGGAGGAATGAAACATAATGCAAAGGGAGGTGAGTGTAGGAGCAAAAGAAAGGTGACCACATCCAAGGTCAAAGAAACATCAACCATGCTTACATCAAATCCAAACCATACCCTTCCATCTAATCACAATAAAGCAAGTTATGGTGCAAGATATGAAAGCCATCATAATCAATACAATTGCAAGAAACCCCCCACCAAAGTGTTATTTGCAAAACTGCAAATAACCCCCTCCATCGAAAAAGTCCGGCCGGGAAAGAACAAAGGAAAACCGGCCGGAACGGAATGCAAACTGGCAACTCCAGAAAACTGGTCCCGTAATAAATTACAGGAAAACCCCGATACTGTGCATACACACCCGCATCTGTATTCCGACCGGATACAAATGCAATGAGACAAAATCTACACTGTACTAGACTAGGACCGGCTTAAACCAAAGCCGGCTAGTAAAATCCGTTCGATCCTGATCCGTGCAATACCGCACGTATCTGATCGAACCCTGCCATATAACTATACGGCCACTAGTACAAAACTGTCCGATCCTGATCCGTGCAATACCGCACGTTTCTGATCGGACCCTGCCATATCTCCATACGGCCTCTACAGCGTTTCGCCCGAAAGCTGAGTAACTGAAAGTGTGGTGGACTCTAAAGACTCGTCAATACAATGGCTGTGGATTTAACCACTAGCACGTCAGAGGTATAAGCCAATACGTGACGGGCCACCAGCTATTGACCAAAATGGACGTCGATGAGGAAGCTCACCCCGACACCCAACTGAGCCTGTCAGTGACAATATCCGTACAGTCCGGTCCGTTCGTCTATGAGTATCGCATGGCGGGCCTAGGGGGTTGGTGAAAGTCAGACCCCCAAAAGCGGTACAAGTCGTGTCGGAGCGTAGCCCAGAACGCCCTGAGATACTACTGGAATACCTACCAGTAAATCTCCTGCCTCGGCCGAGGGCTTTGCGTAATGGCTCTCCTAGACACAGCGCGACCTCACCCCCAATACCGGGAGAGACGAACCCCTGCAGATCCGCTCACTGCCTCCATGTGGCTCGGGACTGTACCCAACTAAAACCTGTTTGCACGACTCCTTTGAGCCGTGGTAGGGTAGTAATCAAAGCACAGTGGGAACTCACACGAGACAAATGACGATCTCAGGTCGATGAACTAACCTGTACACATGTCACCTGGGAACTGCTATCTGACGTCTGGTATAAGACCAACTAGCAGGTTCCTGGCGAGTCCTGTCCGGTGTACTCATAACCCAATGAGCACCTGTATACAACTAAGGTGAACCAACTGACACCAGTGGCTTGTGAGACCGGCCACCGCCCCTCGTCGGGGTCTCGACTGTATACACTAGCCTACTAATGGAGTATCGATGCCCAGTCTCGAAACTCCCACGACTAGGGACCTTTTAAGGATGTGCTTATAGACTACCAGCTCCCACGTATATGATCGCCATCATACTGCTGGTCGTCAAGCAAGAATCCTAGGGGCTCTATCAACGTGTAATAGCGACATGTCAGGTCACCTAAAGCAGTACACGATGATAAAGATAAACCAGATAGCATACTATCATCTCGAGTAAGACTGTCCTACCGGGATAGGTCCTCCCTCAATCATTGCAATCACGTGCCTGTGATCCAATAATTGACTCTGAGGGCACTAACTCCAACACTCTAGGTGTCCCTAGTGGGAGGAGTGTTGTCTCCTGAGGCTTTTCAGCGGATACTACCCACAAAATCCGGTCAAGCTAGTTTTGCAAAATAACTATGATTCAAAATCTAAGGTTTTGTTTTAAAAATAACAATTCTATTATCCTAAGTCTAGACTATCGAACCTTTATCTTTCACACCTCGCTTCTTATTTAACTTAAGATTTTATATGTCTTTACGTGCAGTGCAAATAGTGTCGTTAAGTTCTAGAAAAATCGATTAAAGTCATCATGTTATAAAATAAAGCCCAGATAAAAATTTTAAAAGGATCACATAAGTTTTATAAAGAGTTAAGCATTTTTCAAGTTTCGTTTTCCAGTAAGGTTTCAATTTCAGAATTTCTATCTTCCTTAACAGGAAACTAGGTCTTAGTTTTCACTCCATCTTTTCCTTGTTTTCATTTCATACACACCACTGTGAACGTGCAATAGTCTTTATCATAGAATAAAATCCTTCATATCTCCGCTAAAAATACTTTTATATAAAAACCTGTCTTTTGTCAAGATTATTCTCACACAAAAAACCGTTAGGAATTTTAATTCGGAGAGAACACTTGCTTGACTTTGTTTTAATCTGGACTTTCTAGGTTTCTTAACGAGCTTTGGGCCAATGCACCCAAACCAGTTGGCTTTAGGGCATTAGGTGTAGAGACACCCCAGCGGACTTAATTACTCAAGTTACCTAGGCCCAAAAACAAAAGACAATTTAGCGTGAAAATCATGATGATTTAATGCGAACGGAGATATAACTGGCAGTTCAATTATTTTTTTGGATAAAAGCCGTGTTTATTGGGTTCGGTGTGTAATCATTACAATTAAGTTCTAGATGGGTTATTTTTCAGAATTAGTTCCAATTAAGACATCAATAACATCCCTTCATATTCGCTTCACTTCATAAACTATTCTTGATATTACTTATTTCAGAACAAACCTATTTGATCCACAGAAAAATCATTATCCATTTAAAAGTTTTTAGACATAATAGACTTGTCATCTAATTTCCAAAACTCACGACACGTGTAGTGTGATGTAAAGACGTATATCAGCTATAGTTAACTTCAAAGGAGAGTTATCTTTTAGGTTTTCAAAATATAAAAATAAGATTTAGTTATTCTTATCTTATCAAACAAAAAACGTTGAAATATTGAATCTGAGTTCTCCCACTAGCTAACTTGATAAAAAAGTTTTTATGTTTTTAGAATTTTTTTTTTGATTTTTATGAATTTTATGGATTTTAGTATGCAGATGAAAAATATACATATGAATGCGAAGGTTAGAAATGCGTACCGAGCGTACCCCCAAACTTAAACTAGACAGTGTCCTCACTGTCATTGCATGAAGAAATTATTGAAGGGTCAAAATTTTCGGTTAGATATACACAATTTTTTTTTTAAAGAAAAGAAAAATAATAAAACTGGATATGCACCGGACAAGAATATCCACATATACAAAATGGTATATACATACCCCCAAACTTATTTGAAACGGTGTCCACTGTTTTGGCTGGATAACCGAAGTCTGGTGGTAGGCAGAGGAAGATCATGCAGGATAAACCAGCTCCTGTAAGAGCAGCAGCTCCTCTGTTGGTTCGGCGCTAAGGTACGGTTTTAGTCTGTGTCCGTTTACTTTGAAAAATGAACCGTCCTCTGGATTCTCCAAATCCACAGCGCCATGCGGATACACATTCCGCACAAAATATGGCCCTTTCCAGCGAGATCTGAGCTTACCTGGATGGAAATGTAGCCGGGTGTCGTAAAGCAGTACCTGTTGACCAAGTGCGAATCTTTTGCGCAAAATGTGTTTATCGTGAAACACCTTCGTTCGGTTCTTAATGACAACCGCGTTTTCGTAAGCCTCATCCCGAAGCTTGCTCAATTCGTTCAACTGCAGCTTCCGATGGCTGCCCGCATCTTCGAGAAACAGATTCAGCTCCTTTATCGCCTAAAATGCGCGATGCTCTATTTCCACAGGGAGGTGGCAAGCCTTTCCGTAAACAAACCGATAGGGAGACATGCCAAGATCAGTCTTATAAGCAGTTCGAAATGCCCAAAGGGCATCAGTGAGTTTTAACGACCAATCCTTACGGTTCTTGGAAATCGTCTTCTCCAGTATCTGCTTGATTTGCCGATTTGAAACTTCGGCTTGCCCGCAGGTTTGGGGGTGGTAGGGCGTAGGTAGCTTATGATTAATGGAATATTTTCGCATCAAGGCCTTGAAAGTCTTATTGCAGAAATGAGTTCCATTGTCGCTAATGATCGCTCGGGGGTGCCCAAACCGGGAGAAAATGTTTTCCTTAAAAGATCTAACGACAACATTGTTTTTGTTAGTCCGACTGAGCACAGCCTCGACTCACTTAGAGACATAATCAACAGCGAGAAGGATGTACAAGTTCCCAAAATAGCTGGGAAACGGCCCCATGAAATCGATCCCCCAAACATCGAAAATCTCCACAACCAAGATTGGTTGAAGCGGCATCTCATTTCTCCTGGATATCCGGCTAAGTGTTGGCACCGGGAGCAAGTCTTGCAGTAGTCATGAGCGTCTTTGAAGAGTTGTGGCCAGTAGAAACTACACTGCAAGATCTTCTCAGCTGTCTTTCTGGGGCCAAAATGCCCGCCACATGCTTGATCGTGGCAAAATGACAACACGCTCTTAAATTCATTGTCAGGGACACACCGACGAATAATCTGGTCGGGACAGTACTTGAACAGATAAGGTTCGTCCCAGTAAAAGTATTTTACTTGGGATAAGAATCGAAGTCTGTCCTGACTTGACCATTCAGTCGGTAGCAATCCCGTGGCCAAATAGTTCACAATATCTGCGAACCAGGGTTCGTAAGATACTGTCAAGAGCAGTTCATCCCGAAAAACGTCGTTGATCGGAATTTGAAGTGACGGCGAAGAAGGAATTCGTAAGAGATGGCCGGCGACCACGTTTTCACATCCTCTTTTGTCCTTGATGACAAGGTCAAACTCTTGAAGCAAGAGGATCCAACGTATCAGCCGAGATTTTACATCTTTCTTCACAAAAAGATGGTGCAGAGCAGAACGGTTCGTGTAGACGATGACTGGAGAGCCGATGAGGTAGGGCCTGAACTTTTCTAAAGCAAATACAACAGCCAAGAATTCCTTCTCAGTTGTTGTATAATTCAGTTGGGCGTTGTTCAGGGTTCGGCTAGCATAATAGATTACGTGTGGCATCTTGTTAATGTGTTGTCCAAGGACAGCACCGATGGGAAAGTCGGATGCATCGCACATAATCTCAAATGGGTGCGTCCAGTCAGGAGAAGAAAGAATGGGAGCATAAGTGAGTGAGCTTTTTAATGACTCGAATGGAATCACACAGCTCGAGTTGAAGTCGAATGTCGTGTCCTTGGCCAGCAAAAGAGTCAAGGGCCTAGCAATCTTGCTAAAGTCCTTGATGAATCGTCTATAGAAACCGGCATGGCCAAGGAAGGCTCGGATGTCTCTGACGCATCTGGGAGGAGGGGGATTGGAAATGACTTCAATCTTTGCTTTATCTACCTCAATGCCTTTTTGCGAGATGACATGTCCAAAGACAATACCTTCGCGCACCATAAAGTGGCACTTCTCCCAGTTCAAAGTAAGGTTCTTGTCCCTACAACGGGTAAGGACAGCGTCAAGATGCAACAAACACTCATCAAAGGAATCGCCAAAAATGGAGAAATCGTCCATGAAGATCTCCAAAAATTTTTCCACCATGTCTGAGAAGATTCCCATCATACACCGCTGGAAGGTAGCGGGTGCATTGCACAACCCAAAGGGCATGCGACGATATGCAAACGTGCCGAAAGGAAAAGTGAATGTGGTCTTGTACTGGTCTTTTTCGGTGATGGGAATCGGATTATAGCCGGAGTAGCCATCAAGAAAGCAGTAGTACTCGTGTCCGGCCAATCGTTCAAGCATCTGGTCAATGAAAGGTAGCGTAAAGTGGTCCTTCCGCGTTGCGGCGTTGAGTTTTCTGTAATCGATGCATACTCGCCACCCAGTCTGGGTGCGAGTAGGGATTAACTCGTTCGCCTCGTTGGTTATGACCGTTATGCCTGATTTCTTGGGGACAACGTGAATGGGGATAACCCACTGGCTATCAGAGATAGGGTAAATGATACCACTATCCAGACACTTTACGATCTCCTTTTTTACAGCCTCCTTCATGACTGGGTTGAGTCGCCTTTGTGGATCCCTGGCTGGTTTGGCATCATCCATCAGATGAATATGATGTTCAACGATCAGGGGACTAATCCCCTTGATGTCCGCCATTGACCAGCCAAAAGCTTCCCTATTGCTGTGCAAGACCGCAAGAAGGGCTTTCTCTTGCTCTGGAGCTAGAGAAGCTGAGATGATAACAGAGAAGGTCTTGTTCTCACCCAAGTAAGCGTACTTAAGGTAAGACGGCAAAGGCTTGAGTTCGAGCATTGGAGGTGAAACGATGGAAGGCAAGATTGGTGAAAAGGTCTCGAACTCAAAGGATTCCAGCAAAGGTTCAAAATGAGTGTAAGCGACCGGGTTGGATGGTTCAGGTAACTCATCCGGAAATTCAAAGGATTCTAACTCGGGTGGTGACTGGCTAAGATCGATCGAGAAAGTGAAACACTCGTAGTCATTGTCGGGCGTAGAAGCAGCAGAAGGTTCAAAGAGGAACGCACTAGTGGCGTTAAGGTTGTCGTGATTGAACAAAAACTCCTCGAATTCACACTCCTTTGGGGTGATCTCCTGGATTGAGCAAACGTCTAGTATATGAGCATTAGGTTCAGAGGGCTAATTCCCCAACCTAAAAATGTAGAGTTCAATTGTCATATTTCCAAAAGATAGGTTCATCAAACCATTTCGACAATTGATCACAGCATTTGAGGTTGCAAGGAATGGGCGACCGAGTATCACCGGAATTTGATTCTGGGGGTTAGCTACAGGATGTGTGTCTAAAACAATGAAGTCAACGGGGAATATGAAGTCCCCAACCTTGATTAACACATTCTCTAGCTCACCCCTAGGATGGGTGATTAATCGGTCAGCCATTTGGAGAGTGCAGTGTGTGGGTTTCAGCTCTCCTACACCTAGTTGCTCATATACTGAGTACGGAAGCAGGTTAACACTGGCACCAAGATCTAAAAGTGCACGGTTGATGTTCTTATCCCCAATGGTAATAGAAATCGTAGGACAGCCAGGGTCCTTCCATTTTTGAGGTAAAGATTGGGTAAGAGCATCACTCACAGCACTAGCCAAGAAAACTTTCTTGGGTACCTGAGATTTCCTCTTTTTCGTGCACAAGTCCTTTAAGATTTTCGTGTAGGATGGGACTTTTTGGACAGCATCTAAAAGGGGAATGTTGATGTTAACCTACTTAAACAACTGCAGAATCTTCTCCATTTGTGGATTTTGTTTATTGGACCTCAACCGATTTGGAAATGGAATATTCTTAAAATTGGTTGAGTCCAATGCTTATGGAGGAGATTGTGGAGTTGGAACGGATCCCAGAGCTGGAGTTTTCGTAGAGTGAGAAGTGGGTTCGTTTAGAGCAGAAGATGAAGAAGAGCCTTTTGAAGAAAGGAGAATAGGCTCAGAAGACGGAGAAGAAGAAGAAGAAGAAGCGGTCGGGGTGTCATCGTCGATCCGTGTGCCAAAGTTGTTTTGCAGCATCCTTCCCGATCTCAATGTAGTCAAGGCACTTCTGTTGTTCAAGAGAAACATGTACATTATGTTGGTGACCGGGATTTGGGAGTGGCTGGGACAGAAGCTTCCCCTTCTCTCGCTCGCTTAAGGCCGCATTCAGTTGTGCTATCTGGCTTCGATGGTTTTGATGCTTTGCCCGTGAGCGGCAGTGTGTTGCACAAAGGACTGAATGGAAGACTGGATGTTGGCGGTGGACTGAGTTGATTGCTTTACAAACGCCTCCAGACTTTGTTCGAGCGAGGAAACCTTATCGTTGTTTGACAGAACAAAGTTGTTTTGTGGAAAAGAATTGTTGGGTGCAAAGTTGTTCGTCTGATTTTGAAAAGGTTGGGGTTGGAAGGGCTGCTGAAATTGATGTTGAGTTTGTTGTTGCGCTTGTTGTTGTGGAGGAGGGGACCTCTAGAAATTGTTGCCTTGGAATTAATGCTGGTTCTGATTCCAGGCGAAATTGGGGTGGTTCCTCCAACAGGGATTGTAGGTGGAAGAGTATGGATCATTTCTCGGTCTTTGCTGAAATGCAGCATTAACCTGATCCTGTCCATGAGATGGTGGATTGTAAGGACACTCTTCGGTTAAGTGAGAAGGATCAGAACAACAAGCACAAATGGTACGAAGGGGAAGAACAGGGGCAGGAGCAGGAGATGAAAATTTGCTCTCTATCGCTTCAAGTTTTCTCTTTATTGCAGCCATTTCAGCTTTCATCGTAATAGAGATATCGAGTTGGTGAATGCCTACCCTAGACTGACCAGTAGAAGTGGACGAAGAAGAAGATGGAGTTGGTCTGGTGCTCTCCCATTGAAGCGTTTGTTCCGCAAGGTCGTCGAAGAATTGCCACGCTTCCTCGTCAGATTTCAATAGGAAGTGGCCCTGACAAATGGTTTCCAGAAACTGCTTGGTTGCTGGGTTCAGGCCCTCGTATAAGGTTTGGCAAAGTTGCCATTTCTCAATACCGTGGTGAGGGCACTGAACAAGAAGGTCTTTATACCGGTCAAAGCACTTCCAAAAGGGTTCAGTAGGAAGCTGGGAGAATTGGTTGATTTCGTTACGGATCCTCACGGTTTTATGATTCGGATAGAATTTCTTGAGAAACGCTTTCACAAACTCATCCCAACTGGTTATGGAGTGGGAAGCAGTGCTATACAGCCATTTTTCAGCAAGATCGCACAAAGTGAATGGAATGACCCGTAGCCGTATAGCATCATCAGACAGCTGGGTCATTTTCATCATGGCATAAATATTCTGGAACTTGTTGATGAAGATATAGGCATCTTCAGATTCAACCCTATGAAATTTCGGAAGCATGTTAATGAAGTGGGGATTAATTTCAAAATTATCCCCATTGGCCGGTGGAAGGGAAAGACAGGTGGGAAGTGCAGAGCGGGTAGGATAGAAACGATCCTGGAGTGCGATTCGCGGTGGCGCTGCAACAGGCGGTGGTTGTGGGTTATTCGCGTCCATAGGAGGTGGAATCAATCCCGGGGTAGTCAAGGGGATGTTTGGATTAAATCCTGATATCACAGAAGAAGAGGTCGGTGATGGTGAATGTGAGGATGTATGAACGGAATTCCGGTCAACTTAGGAGTTGGCCGGCAAAGATAAGGGTGAAAGAGGTGTGGAAGGAGTTTTGACATCTGAGTCAATCGCGTAGTCGGTAGAGACTAACGTAACGCGGACTAGGCGGGTGCTAGTGTCCCGAGTCCAACCAGACATACACTAAACGAGTTTAGTGTAGTCAAAGCGGAGAAGGTGAGGGCAAGAAAACGTCAATGGAGAAATACGATGGGAGGTGGGTGAAAAAAATGGATTCTGGCGAAAAAAGTTTTTGTTTTGTGTTTTTTTTTCTTTTTTTATTAGAAAGAGCTTTACAGAAATATGTACGGACTTACAGCTTTAAACAATCACAGACAAAATATGCACAATCACACTTAGATCTTGGGTCACCTAGGTCAGCTAGACAGCTCCTAACTGTTCCAAAGGGCTAGAAATAGGACCTCAAACCGCCTCTTCTCCGCCAATTGCGGCCAGGTAAGTGCCAGGTAAGTGGGAGGCTCCCCACTACATAAGTAGTGGTCCTAATTAAGTAACCACTTGCCTTAGACACACTTGCCTAGACACCGCAAAGTCAGGATAGGATAAACGGCCGATGCCTACAACCAGTCCTCTGTCCTATTGAGCGCGACGTCCTTAGGGCTGAGTCTAGTATTTTTTAATTAAACAATGGTCAATGCATATGCTTTTTGTGATTTCTAGGGTCCTGGGAAGGGTGATGAAATCCCCACCCAATCTGGATTGGTTTCAAGCCCCTTAAAGTCCGATTAAAATATGCAAAGCAGTAACAATCAACAGCAATCAATTTTTTTATTTTTTAGCGCGGCGTAAAGAATCCTGCACAAGAACAATTTATTGAAAGGGGGAAGAGAGTTTGCGCAAAGAATGCTGCAGAAAACACAGTTCAGTGGAGTTCAGAGGAGTGGGGAAGAGGGTAGAAGGACTTACAGAAATTTTTGGTCGCTGATGTCATCAAACGGCCGCGGTTCTGCGGCCTGACACAAGCTTAGGCCGCGGTTCCGCGGCTTTATGGTGGCCTTGGAGCTTCATTTTTCTTGTACGTGCTCCCTTGGCTGTCCTCTTCTTGTCTGGAGCTCCTGAATCCTGATTTGCTCACTGGAGCTGCTCCAGAATTTTACAGTAGACCGTTGGCTCCGTCTTGATCCGTCGCGGTGTAGCCGCGAGATATGGGTCTAACTTCCCACGTCTTTGGCACTGAACTCGAACTTCTTTTTATCCTGCACACTTGCACAAAACTAATCAAAAATAACAAGATGATTTTTTACAATGTATATTTTATTTTGTTTTTTCGGTTATATTCACAAATTAACCCGAAATTACATAAAGAAATAAATTACCGTCTCCCCAGCAACGGCGCCATTTGATTGTTGGATTTTTTGCGTGCTTAGTTAATTACCGCAATCAAGAAGGTTTCGCTTGTAGCTAGCCGGTTGAGTATACGTCGTCCACAGGGAGATGGGAATCTTTTTCTATATGCTTTAACGAGTTAAGTCCAAATGTCCAGGTTTGTATGAGATTAACTATATGCTAAAATGTTATATAAAGAGAGCTTATTAGGGTTAGGATTAGGTTAGTTTGAATTAGGAGTCGTTCACTTCTTTCGTTGCCACTCTTAATATCGGTGTTACGGTAATCGGCAACAACGGGGATTAGCACGACTAGGAAGGAACTTGCGAGTATAAGCTAGGCTTTCCAACGCTTAAGTTCTTCCTTTTGGTGCTTGTCCGTCCGTTCTTGGCTCTTAGCCTTAACCTCCGGTTAATTCAACCACAACCGGTCTCACTAAGGAATCACAGCTATCATGTAGGATAGGGTGCCGTAGGGAACGGATTGTGGTTCAATTAACGGGAGTCCGAATTAAGATGTTGGGCAAGAAAAGAGTGAAAGAGATTTCTTTCTCTCAAACTTTGCTTATCCTACCCTAACAAGTAAGAAAACTACTCACCCATTACACAAAAAAGAAAAATACAACAAAAGGAGGAAGATAGAAAGAAAGAGGTTATGAGATTACAACTAGCTATTTGAGACCTCACCTTGGGAAGGATCAAGCTTAAGCATCATTGTTGTTAAGGATAAAGAAAAATAGAACAAGAAAGAAACAAACAACAAATAACAACAACTAGATTAGAAATTGAAGATTACAAGCAATTATAATTAACAAAATAACAAGACAAGCATGATAAGGAAAAGAACTTTTTTATTCATCCTTCACTCATAAAAAGCTCACTACAAGATTTTTAATGGAGAAAAGATGAAAAAAGGAAGAAGAACAACAAAATATGTCCTAAACCTAATACAAGAATTAAGCCTCTTGGCTTGGCAAGTTCTAGGCTATTTATAGGCAAGAAACAGAGAACCTAGAGCAACATTCAGGACCAACATGCAATGACCAATCTGCCCCTGAAAAAGTTCCATCTGTCGAGTCAGCTTGGTCGCGAATCCACGGCCAAGTCACCATGTTGGCCGTGGATCCGCGGCCTTATTGGGGAGTTGGCTTTTCAAATTTTGTGGTTTTCCTTGGTTTTCTGTACTCTTCAGTGTGGTATATGTGGTTTCTCAGAAGCTCTTCAAATTTCTTCCATATTTTCAGCAGATCAAAAGGTAATTTGATGTGGATCTTTTTCCATGATTTTTCTTGAGCTCCGCGTAGACATGTTGGATCTTGTGTTGACATTGTGCTTTGTGCATGAAAATGAAAATCGATTTGCCATTTTGTCCCTTAAACTGGTGTGCGGCAACATACGAATAGAGAGCGGAGACCCGTATTTTATCTGTGGTTGGCAGTAATCCAGAATTTGTCGTGCTTTTCCATGAATTTCACTGTTTAGATCTGAGAACCTGTATCCTGCAATTAACTAGCAAACACGACTCAAGAGTACCTACCGATAAGCAATGTGATAAAAAATGGGCGGTATAAAAATGCAAAAATCTGATATGAACAGCCTCATACACTGCTTCATTGTTAGTTGCTTCAAAGTTGAAGCGAATCACGTATTGCACGTTGAAGCAGTACGGGCCTACTATGAGGACTCCTTCTCTCGTGCCAGTCTCACACGCTGAGCCATCAACCCACATGTACCATATTGGCAGCTCTTCATCATCGAATTCTGCTATTTGCAGTGATTCGGCATCGAGAATTGTGCATTCAACCATGAAGTTTGCTAGTTCCTGGGCTTTTATGATGTGTCTAAAGTGGTACGTAAGGTCGAATTCGTAGAGCTCGACCGTCCATTTGAGGAGTCGTTCCGAGGACTCTGGCTTTTCCAACAATGCTTTTAGGGGCTGATCAATTACGACAGCAACTGGGTGGCTCTAGAAGTAAGGGCTTAGCCGCCGCGCCGATGTATCTATAGAAAAGGTTACCTTCTCTTTCTTGGTATACCGCTCCTCCGCTCCCCTAAGGGCTCGACTGGTATAATAGATCAGCTTCTGGGTCTTTTCCTTTCAACGATCTGCAGAAAGAAAGGCTAGAGAGGCCCTTTCACTAATAAGAATTGAGTTTACCGCTCGTTTGAATATGGTTAGGTACAATAGAAGTTCTTCCCCAGCTTTCGGCTTGACCAGCAAAAGAGTGGCTGGCAGGTATTCTTTAAGATCAGCGAAGGCCCGGTTGCACTCGGCTGACCATTCAAAGTTTTTGACATTGCGCAGGATGTTGAAGAAAGGGAGGGCTCGGTCCGCTAATATGGACAAAAAAAGTTATGGGCCACTATTCTTCCCACCAGACACTGACCTCCTTGATGTTTTAGGGGGTTTCATATTCAACACGGCTTGTATTTTATCCAGGCTAGACTCTATTCCTCAAGACATAATCATGAAGCCGAAGAACTTTCTTAAGCGGACAACGAAAGCGCACTTTTCCTGGTTCAGCTTCATCTAATGCTTTCGAAGCACTGCGAAGGTTTCGCGCAAGTCCGACACGTGATCTCTTTCTAAAGCCGACTTCATCAGCATGTCATCAATGTATACCTCAATGTTTTTGCCGAACATTTTGGAAAATATTTTGTTTATAAGTCTTTGATACGTGTCCCCGGCGTTCTTTAAACCGAAGGACATAACCTGGTAGCAGAATTGGTTATGCTCTGTCTGGAACGCTGTTTTTTCCTCATCGTCCTTGTGCATCTTGATTTGGTTATATCTGGAGTAGGCATCTATGAAACTCAACATCTTTTATCCAGAGGATTCATCAATAAGGCAGTCAATTGTTGGGAGGGGAACGTGTCTTTAGAACATGCTTATTCAAGTCGGTTAAATCGATGCACATTCTCCACTTCCCATTAGACATTTTGACTAGGATGGGTCTGTGAGCTTGGTGGTATACTGTAACTCCTTTATAAAACCTGCTTCAGCCAGCTTTCGTACTTCTTCCTCGATAGCTATAATCTTTTCGATAGAGAAGAATCCTTTCTTCTTCTGGACATAGGGGACCCTTTGGGAGGTATTTAACCTATGTGCCACTGTAGTGGGGTCAATCCCTGGCATGTCAGCATGGACCCAGGCAAATGCATCTATGTTATTCCTTTAGAAGGCAACGTGATATGCCTTTTAGTTAGGAGTGAGGGCTTTACCGACCTGTACCCAATGGCTAGAATCCCCACTATTCAATAGAACTTTTTCTAGCTCTTCTAAGGGTTTCGCTCGCTCCTTCCGAAAATCATTTCTAGTGTCGAGGTCATCCACCTGTAGGGTTCTCCTCGTGGTTTTTAAACTTTAGTTGCACGACGACGGAGGTGCGAGCGGTGGCTTAGTCCCCTTTAAATTCTCTTCTTCCTTAGGGTGTTAGGAATTTCATTTTTTAGTGGTGAGTTGAGATGACAGCTCGAGCCAGATTTAAGGATCTCCGCTCGAGGATTATATTGTATGCTGAAAGGACTTATGCCATCGTAAATTCAACCTCTACAGATGCCTACTGATGAGCCATTCCTAAAGTGATGGGATGGGCAATTATTCCCAGGGCAATTGTTGAGTGACCCATAAATCTGACCAGGGGGCCAAAAAATCTCTCATCTGACTAGCCTTTAGACCTACTTTGTCAAAACACTGGCTCATCATGATATTAGCAGAACTTTCGGTGTCTACAAATATTCTCTTTATGTTAAAACCATGTATCCTTACAGTTATTACTAGGGGTCGTCATGCGAATGTTGTACATGGCATGCATCAAGCCCGCTGAAGGTTATGCTATCATCTCTTGGTAGTTTAGCTAGAGGAGCTTCTATGACCTGATTAATGTAGAGGCGTATTTCTTCCTTTCTTTAGTGCTGGCTCTATAGGATGCCAGTCCTCCTGCTATGGTTGTGATAATGCCTCAAACTGGAGAGCTTCTCCTGCCAGGTTCATCGCGGTCCCTTGCATTATGCCCGGTGTCACGATCGTCCCTATTAGCTCGTTATCCCCCTGTTCCATTCGGAGAGATGATTTTCTCGACTCTTACGACCTTTTGAGATATTTACGAAGCATCCCAGGTGTCCTCCTTTAATAAGGTTCTCCATCTTTTTTCTTCAGATGGGTACAATTTTCAGTGGTATAGCTATGTTGGTCATGATAACGGCAGTACAGGTTGGTTACCCTCGGGTGTTTGGATTCTTGATGCTTTTGCGGTAGTAGGTAGTAGTCCTGCCGTTTAAGGAAGGCAAGGACCTCATCTCTTGTGGCGGTCAAGGGGGTGTTTACAGTATGTGTCGGCCCTGCCCCCGGTTCATCCTGGCTCAACCTTGTGGGCCCTCATCCCTATAAGCCCTTTGGGGTTCTTCTTTTCAGTGAGTGTCATCCTGGTCTGCATGCTTCTTTTCCCCATCCCGCAAGGTCTCCATGACCTCCTCTACAACATTTTGTAAAAATTTAAAATATTTATTTTGTATTTATTTAATAATAAAATGAATTATTATATATGAAACAATATTTTATTTTTCTAAGTCTATTTTAAAATGTGTTATGGCAAATATGTTGTTTTCATTTCGGTTTTTGATAAATTCTTTTATTTTTGTGAATGAGAGGGGGAATATGTTAACTAGGATGAACCATCACCCATCACACCAAAAATATCCTAATAAATATCTAGCATATAAGGTTCATTCCTTCATTTCCTCTCAACAAAAATTTTCTTCATAATAATTTTCTTAACTCCCTTCACCAAAATCATCATAGGTCTGAAGATTTCTTTAAGTAGATTGATCAATACACCAAGATAAGCATATATCTCTTCAAAGATTTTCACCAAGACATCTCTTGAGCTTGGATCCCTCTTCCTTCATCATAAGAGGTAAAAATCCCTTCTTTTCATTCAGGGTATCATGTCTTGCCTAGTTTGTTGGGTATAGTTGATAATCACTACTGGTTTGAGAAATATAGAGGTGTTTTGATGCTTGGAGACTAAGTTTTAGAAGTTTTTAAACAAAGATATTGGTGTTTTTGGTATTCATATGAAATCTGGTGTAATTTTGGAGCTCTGAAAATTTATCAAGGGTATTTTTTGAGATGCTGGGACCAATATGAGACATCACCCAAAGCCCGAGCCCCTGCCCCATTCTTGGTCACCAATTTAATCAGAATGGCCACAATTTGCGGCCTTCAGATAAAGAATGACCAAAGCGACTAGGGCGTAGCGAGCGCCTTCCTTCCTTTCTTCTTTCTGAGTTAGAGATTGAGAGTGTGGAGAATTAAAGAACCTTTCTAGAATGCGCATTAGCAAACCGGAACTTTGAGTTTAGGGTTGAGCTTTGTTCTGTGTCTCAAAAACTTCCTATTTGGACCTTTTTTATACTTCTTTTTTCCCCAGGTTACATGTAGTAAAATCTAGGGCATGTATCTTATAGAAATTTGACGTTTTACGTTTTAAAAACCTAAGTTTTGGTTTTCGTTATTTCCGGGGGCAGTTCGTAGATAGCACGTGTTAGAACACGTCGATCGTACGTCCTAACCTTTGTGCTTTAGGATTTTAGTAATGTTTGCATTTCGATTCTTATCAGTGTGCTTGATTTAATGTATAGGATCGATCGCGGAGATGTCCAACGTGATGAATAAGGGCAAAGCATTTGCAAGCTTCGTCTAGCACGTGTCGATTTTAAGTGAGTATGGGGCATCTACAAGTGGGGAGTTGGGACGGATGGCGTATAGCACCCTTGACTGCTAGAAACTTTATAAGACCCTGTATCGGTTTTTAAACTCTATTCGCGATACTTAACAACATTTCTATGTTATATGCATTATATGAGTACCATAGCATTCCTAATAAATAATTATACTTGCTAGAATAGATACCTTAGTTAGAATTGCTATAATTGATAGGATCGCTATATATGTTAATATCTTCGTGTTTTATGTCACAATTTCCCTGATATGTGTTTACACCGGATAGAACACAAGCAAAAATACTAATGACTTCCATGTTGCACAGTTCACAAACTTGAATGTTACACCACATGTCATTAGTATTGCCATGACACATAGAATTTCCACGTCTAGTCGTATTGCAATATTTCATTATAGTATTAATTTCTATTTACCATGTTTCATTATTTGAATGCTATCATTCGTACATTAACATGTTATAGCTATTAACCATTGCAAGAATGAATCATTCAATATTGATATCATAGATATGCTGTTTTTTATGGATTTGAGAAACCGCGGGTAACTTTTTATGAAACTGATTTTGTTTTCAAAGTGTGGTTTTCTCGTGATTAATGTTTTGATGTCCACCATGATTTTTCTAGTTTACACGATGAGATATCCGAATCAAGGTAGGGGTTAACCGATTACGAATACATGGTGGTCCTGGCACGACTCTGAGCGGTAAGAAGTCCGTAGGGAGGTACAGAGAGCCTGGCGAGGATGATCGATACTAAAGGTGATATTAGAGTACGGTGGATATCCGGAGGATTCTGACTAAGGTTGATTTGACATCAGGAGAGAGCCGATCGGTTAAACGATGCCTACGATATCAAGATTTTTAGTCTCAGATGATAGACACTAGATTGATGAGAATTTGATGATGATTGATATTATTCTTATGTGACTTCATTTATATCGCACTTGCATTCATTACAACGCATATCATATTATACCTTGTGATGTTATATTCATATTCATTAAGTTGGAAACTCACCCCTGTTATGCCTTAGCTTCTTGCAAGACGGACCGCACAAACACTTAGCGGTGTCACCGACACATCTTTTGGGAACCGCCTCTTTTGTATATGTTTTTCCTTGTATCTAGTGTCACTCCATCAGACCACATGTATTATTTGACTTAGATCGAGTTATGACTTTATGTATATTCTTTTGGGTCGAATTAGTAGAGTCGACTAGTTAGCTTTACTTACGTAGTTTATTTACATATTTGCTTGTGATATTTCGCCTTCGAGCGTTGTATATAACTGCGTGGTTGTGATTCCGTCGTTTGGCATTGAGATAGCTCCCGAGTGAGGATGCCGATATTTATTATGTTTATGTACATGTTTTATCAAAAAAATACAAAGGAGGTGCTGCCAAAATTTCAAATAACGAAAACATTGTAAACCCTATTTTAAAACACGTTACAAATGCTTTAAAACAAACAATCCTTATAAACAAAATGTGTTTCATGTTAAATACCCTTTTCAAAACTTCACCTTCTTTATTCTTTAAAAATGGTTTTTGGTTTTGGATCGCGTCAACATTTTTAGACGTCATATGATATAAGTGCCGGTAACGTGCCAAATTCGAGTCGTGACATCCTCCTCATTTATATATTTCTTAGCATGTATCTTAAGCTCGAATAAGCTAGTGACATGCATTTTTTCCAGCGAGGAGAGTGGGGTTCTTTTTACGAACGCTGTTCGGAACGCTGTTAGGACTATTGGGATGTTCTGCTCTAAATCTTCTACATTGTTAATTTCTTTGAAAAAGAGCGGGACAAAAACCTTCAGTGGTTCCTTCGTCCCTTGTCGGATAATCAAGGTGTTGTGGGCTTGCTTCCTGCGATGCTCATTTCCCAAAAATTGACATCGGAAGACCGTGGCCAATTCTTGGAAACTCGTAATCGTATGGCAAGGGCGCTTTTGGATCCACAGAGTGCCCCCCTTACGCAGGGTTGTGGAGAAAATCTTGCAAAGAATGTAATTGGATGGTTGCATCAACGCCATTGCAGCCTTGAAGTTGTAGAGATGATCGGTCGGGTCCTCTATCCTATCAAACCTGTCCAGTGGGGGAACCTTAAGCTTCGGTACGATGGGCTCATTAATGAGGTGCTGGACAAATGGTTCTCGTCCTGTCTTCAGATCATCATACTCGTTATCTTTCCTCTCCAGGGCCCGGACCTTTCAGAGTAGGTCATCCATGCAGGGGTCGGCCCTGGAGGCATAAGAGCTGGATTGTTCCCCTCGATCTTGGGACATGTTGATAGTCATTGTCTGAGCCGTCGTCACTCAGGAGATCGTCTTCCCTCCGCCCCTTCTTACCTCTCTTAGGGCGCTGTTGTGTTGGATATGTATGCTCTAGAGGACATTATTGTGTGTGTGTAGTGAATGCTTGGACATATGTATGTACAGTACAATCTTGCTCGATATGATAGTATGCTGATTGATGCGAATAAGTAGTGTATGTGTGTTGTAAATAACCGCAATCAAGACGGTGTCGCAAATAGCTAGCCGTGATGAGTACGGGTCGTCCGCAGGGAAACTATGAACTTCTTATCTTACTTTAGACTAGTTGATAAAAGAGAGGAGGGGTTGTTGTCGTTTCTATTAAGATGGAATGAAAAGTTTATAATAGAAGAGCTTGTAGGGTTTATAGGACTTAATAGTTAATGGATGAAGTAAAAAATATAGTTCTTTTTATCTTTTAATTGTTTAATACTGAAGAGATAGCGATGAATGTCGATTAGGGTTCTTGAAGGGAATTAGGGTTTCCTACTACTGCCCCTTGTCCTTCCATTGATCTTTATTTATCTCAAGCCGTTAACAAAACAAGTATTAATGAATCTCAAATCGTGGTCATGGATATCATTAATTGATAGCGCGTCCGATAAGAGGGTTAACATTTATTTTGGCTAAAATTTATAAAAATTAAAACGTCAAAAGAAGTTAAGGTTATAGTTTTCATTTATTATTCTACCATATCTTACAAACTCTAGCAAGCAAGAATTTACTCGCTCATCGATATTAGCGTAGTAAAATAGCGATGGAAAATGAATAAAACCATATTTAAAAGTGCAGAAAAGTAATACGAAAAGTAATTGCGAAAAGAATTAAAACAAAGAATTACCTTTATTGATCAACTAGTGCATTACAAATTGCTCACTAAAAAACTAAATTACAAAAACCTAGTTTCTCGCTAGATCTCTCTCTAGATCGATGGATAGATGAATATATGATTGTATAGATAGCTCCCGGTCCTTTTATAGGCTTTGGAATGTGAAACCTTAGATGACATATTGAAGTGTGTGAAATTATGATCATGACCCTAAAATTTCAGATCCTACGGTCTATAAATAACTGCTGAACTGCCGCCTATATCCCTATTTGACCGCGCTTCCGCCGCCGTTTGGTAGGAATGTGCTGATTGATCTGTGAAAGTAAGTGTTTGTAGTAAATAACCGCAATCAATAATAGTATCGCGAGTAGCTAGCCGAGATGAGTACGGGTCGTCCTCAGGAAAACGTCGAATCTTTTAAACTTACTTTAGACGAGTTGATTAGAAAAGAGGAAGAATAGAGAATAATGAAGAATAGATTCTAGATCTATATTAAACACGGATGTAGAATATATAATAAGAGGGCCTGTAGGATTCGTTAGGATTTAGTAGTCATGGATAATTAATTAAAGATGGCTCATTTTATCTTTTGATAGATTTAAAAGTAGATCGATAGTGATAAATAAGAATTAGGGCTCTTGGAAGAAACTAGTGTTTCCACATTATTGACCCTTGTCCTTTCATTGATCTCTATTCATGTTTAGCCCTTAACAAACAATTGTTAATCTAATCTCAAATCGCGGTCAAGACTATCAATAAATTGATAGCATGCCCTATTGGGATGTTAAAGATTATTTTACTAAAGTTTATAAACTTCATAAGATGTAAAAGAAGTTAAAGGATTTTTTCATCTATTGATCTACCCGAATCTTACGAACTCTATCAAGTGTAGAATTACTCGCGCATGATGGAGATAGAAAAACGGATAGAGATCATAATGTAAATACAGAAAATAAATGCGAAATAATTAAACTAATGATCTACCTTTATTAATCAAGTTCACAATTACAAATCCTTCGAGTTTAGATTACAAGAGGAAGAAGTTGCTCTCGATCTCTGCCTCGTAGGAAGTAGATGCTCTGTCGAACTTCACGTCACTCTATCACGTCGAATCGTGAACCTATCATGGATCTCATGTTCTTTGATAGTGATTTGCTTCGTGTAAAAGGTTGACGATTTCTATGTTTAGCCCTCGGTCCTTTATATAGTCCCCAAGCCAGAAACCCAAGATCCTATATGATAATATTTTCTGTTAGAATCCAGGCCTAAAAATCCCAAACCCTAACTCCATAGTCATGCCGTGGATCCGCCGCAATATGCTTGTTATGGCCGCAGAAGCGTCACGCCTTAGAGTGATCTTGGTTCCAAACTTCTGGGGCCTTCTCATGTTGACAAGTGGAGATTTATGTGGTGTCTGGAATTGTCATATATTCTCTAAGTCTCTTCTAGTATTGAGTTTACGATTTTATTTAACTTTATCGGCAGATTTTTTATTCCCGACATGTCGAATATCTCGATCTCCTGACCTGAGCTAAATCTGCACAATATCTCAATTTATAGTGTTAGTAATATTTGGTATTTTTGAGATATTATCCTAACCATTTTATATGATATTATATTTTAAGAATATTGATTAGGGATATTTGATATGATATGCATATTTAAATTACTAAATATTATATAAATATTATATGCATATATTTTCCTTCATAATGTTAATTATAATATATAAACATATGATAATTGATATTTTACAGACAAACCCTCATATGTTTCATATTTATAATAAACACCTTTAAATATTTATCAAAAGTAAGGAAAATGTTATATCAAATGTGCAATATTTTCGACTGAACAAATACCCCCAAACTTAACTTTGATCGTCCCGAGCAAACTATTTATTCAAGAGAGGGAGAAAAACAAAAACCTAAGTAGCACACTTTCGTAGGCAACACGATTGCACCGAGTAGTGCAACAAGCCTTTAAACCTCTAAGTGTCTCTAATAGGAGTGTTGTCTCCTGAGGGTTTTAAGCGGATTACATCTATAAAATCCCATAATAAAAAAACATGATGAAAGTTACATATAAAGATAAGAACTATAAAAGAAATAACTTGAAAAGAAGAGTTTCCAACTACACAAGCTTTTCAGTTGCCATAAGCCCTATCTTAATGGTCATGAAAAGATATTAGAAATCATATCATCTCTCAATAAAACATTGCCTTTAGTCTTCCTCCCTGTCTTTCTTCCAAACATCGATCATATACCCCTACGTGTGTGTAAAAGACATCCCTGCACTTAGAGAATTCAATTCAAGCTATCATACTCTTGTCCATCTTCCGTAGTACTTTTAAGTCGGTGAATATTTTAAATGGAATTGCTCACACATCTTTCATGCGATCGTTAATACTTCTTGAGGTACTAACCGACTGATTACAAAATGTGCTCGCTTATTAAGGCGTAATTCCTCATCTTCAAACACAAAGGCTTACCAGTGACTCCCAAACTGGTTGGTCTAAGGCACTAGATGATAAAGCACCCTCGCTATATTTTTTTTATGCTGCCTTAAGCAATTACAAAACCAATGTTCATTTTTCTTCACCATTTTTTCTTTATATTTTTATTTTTCTTCATACCAAGGCTATTAGACAAGAGCATTTCAAGGTATCCTCTACTATCCCAAGTTTCAATATGTGTTCAAGTACGTATAGTAGGGTATCAATATTCAAATGTTTGTCTTTAAGAATAGGGACTATTTTTTAGACTTATTTTTATTCTCAGATTAGTAATTTCTTTCATCTTACTAACTCTTGGGACAAAGGCTTATAACTACTTATTACTAGCTTCATTTAAGAAAACTTCTAATTTTCTTACTTTTCTCAAACTGTTTCCCTATCTTTTATATGCAATTTTTCAATTTCAAATCTTTTATTATCAAAAAAAATTTGTGCCTATACTTATGATGATGCAAAATAATGCGTGAATAAGCACAAATCTCCCCCAAACCTGTTTGCAGCAGTGTCCTCACTGATGTCATCTGTTAAGCTTAAAAAAACTGTTGACTTGAGAGGAAAAGTTAGTAACAGGGCATGAATTAATGACAGTGAAATCTTCCTCCAAACTTCTTTTTGGTCACAATTTTATAAAAATTTATTTTCTTTCAAGGGCCAAAATATTTTCTCCCCCCCCCCCAAACTTGAGTAAAACCGTATTAAGCATTTTTAAATTATAATGAGGGGGGTAAAGTTATTGGTCAATATAAACCTTTACAAAGACCAAAAGTCAATACCAACCATTCAAAAAATTTATCAATACAGCACCAAGGTTGGTAGAAGATCATGTTAAATATGGATAAGAAGAAGTGGGGAGGAGATAAGAGTGGTATGGTTTATGTCTCGGTTGATAGAGACGAAACAGTGATGGTGAACGGAAACAAGAATCTGAATTATTAGGAATGAGAAGAATAGTCACATTTTCGTATGGGATAAGAACAAATGGTGGTGGTTCAACTTCTTCAGGTGGAGGTTGATTAATCACAAAATCCATGTCATTTAGGAATGAAAGTTCGTCGGTGTAACGTTTTAGAAATCGTTTTGCGAATTTTCCATTTTTAGGGTAATATAGTCGGTGTTTTCCGTTTTAACCCGACTGTGATCAAACTTCTGTATAAACTTGACGACACCTAGTTTAGTTAGAATGAAGCTAGTGCGCGGGCTTTGGGGGTCAATTGGAAGTTTTGGTTCACATAGATTTTTTTCCCTAATTAAATATTATTTTAATGCTTTATTTATGCACTTTATTAGTGGAAATTATATTTTGGGTTAATTACTTCTAATTTGATTGATTGCTAAGCTAATCAAGTTTAACTTAATCAAAACCATCCATCAAATATCTAGATATTTTTGGGCAAAAGGTTTTAATTTTTAAAGAAAAAGAAAAGAAAAGAAAGGTAGCATTTTGCATTAATTAGCATTTAATGTTGTTTTTAGCTCGTTTTTTCCACACAAAATTCCTTGCCTTCACTATTTTTCCTCCATGGCCGTGCACTCTCCCCTTGCTGCCCCTTCTCTCCTCTCACCTCATTTCAACAACTTCTAGTCCAAATAAATCATCAAAAATCCTAAATAATTCATACAAACTCAAATACAAATTATTTCCCTTCATTCTTCTTCACAAAATATACTTGGATCTTCTTTAAAGTTAGCATTTTGGAGGCAATATTGGATTTCTAGTTGCTTGATTTTGATCTTTTGTGGAGGTATAAATCCAAACCCTAAACTCTAATTGTTGCTTAATATTTTATGCTAGCTTAATTAGATGTTAATTTAAGCTTTAATATGCATGTTTTGAAATTCAAGAATAGTTTTTGGCTATTCAAGTTAGGTTTTGATTAGTAAAAAGGTTAATTGTTAATTATTGGCAAAAGAAAACTTAATCTAATTACAAGATTTGTTAAATAATATTTTCCTAATTATCTAATTAGCTTAATTACAAACTAGACTTTTACTAAATCCTAATTAATTGAGATTAAAATTTTAGTAAAGGTATGAATGGTTTAATCTTGATATATTGTGATGTTTGTAAATTCTAGTTTTGGTAAAAACTTGTAGTTTTGTGTTAAAATAATATATGTTGCTTACTAGTTTTCGGTAAGTTTTGGCGTGAGTTTCTTTTGAAGTTACGACGTTATTTATATTACATTCCACGTTTATTAGTGTGTTGTGAATGCGCAATCGGTACGATCAGGGTCTAGGCTTGATAGTTGTGTCGCTTTGCGTTCCTAACTAGGATCGTGCTGATATCGTTCGTGTCTTTGTGTAGTTTTTTCTCTTGAGTTGGTTTCGTAATGTCGCTACGCGCATTAGCCACTTGACGAACACTTGAGAGTATGTTTGGAGTTGGTGCGTCGGTCAAATATAGTTGGTACGAGTTATTGGTCGATTGCTAATATATACTTGCTAAATTGTTATATGCTTTCAGGATCGCAGGCGGGAACTTCGGGCGCTGCGAAGAAGGAAAAGCGAGTTGTTGGATTTACTTAGCCAGGATGGTTGGTGAGTAGATTTAACATTTATGGGGGATCGCCTACATGGCGTTATGCGTCTGGGCTTGATCAAATGACATGACTATTAGTTAGAATTATACGGATATTGATTGTGCACGTACACCTTTGTTGCTTATCTCATTTCCTTGTGTATGAACTTAGTATTAATAAGACATAACACTATTATTGATGGTTCATGTTTCACGAGCACTAATTGTATGCTACACACACACCGTCAATAATTGCCATGACACGCACAACACCTATCCATATGTGATATTGTATTGTTTAGGGACATTGAGATATGATCCCTATTTCCTTTTGTGCATATGACATATAGCATACCTGTATACCTACATGCTTACACATATGCCTTGCCATTCTTATATGTTAGTTACCTATATACCTATATGGTATTGTACCATTAGTGATAGGTATATACACATATAAGACATAGCTACATGTACATATCGCATACATACTTACACTTATACATGGAGGGTATTAAATCATTATTGATAGGTAGATACACATATCTTGCTATGCCAACATGGTTACACATACCTGACTATAGCTACATGTTCACATTTATTTGATGTTGTATGGACTTAGAGAAATTAGGAACCACATGATATATAAATTAACTTGTTGCAGTTAAATAGCGGTTTTTCCTTTATATGCTCATATTTCTGTTTCATGTTGCATATAGTACATTCATGGATTTCATATGACGTTCTCTGATATTTTTACTCCTAAGTATATATAAAAAAGGAATGGGACGCTGTTATATATGCATATATATATATATATATATATATATATATATATATTAGTGGAATGGGACGCTAATATATATGTATTGATTCATGCAGTTATACTTATTCATTACTTGATATTTTCTGGATTTGAGGACCGTGCTTGTTTCATGAAATTATGCAAGTATTCTTATTCTTTACTTGATATTTGGATGCATCCACTTAGAGATTTGTTTTAAACCGATACGGGATCGAGGGTGTCGATATTGGGGTACTTAAGATTCGGAGGATGTATATACCGATACGTGGAACACAAGTATCGAGGTGAGACACTTGGGTTTCGAGGAAGTATAGATATCAGAAAACCGATACGTGGATCACGGGTGTCGATACCGGAGACTTACGATTCGAGGAACGTATGAAAATTGAGAAAGACCGATACGTGGATCATGGGTGTCGATATCAGACACTTACGATTCGAGGAACGTATGGATTTGAGTACTTTGTGTCGATACTAGACACTTGTTTTCATGATATTTTTGGGTGTAGATATTGGACACTCGGGTTTCATGAGATTTACTTGATATTGTAAATTCAGGATATATGAGATTTACTTGATATTGTACATTCAGGATATATGAGACTTACAGGATATGAGGGCCAATTTGGGGGCTGATTTGAGAAAATTTGGGATTTAGATTGTCTTGATGGACTTTGGTCATGTTACGAGGTCAGGATTCCGTGAGAATGACATGTTTTATTCCATACTCCTCATTTATTTTATATGCATTGATTCATATATTAATAGTACCTGATAAAGTTCCTTTCATGACTGTTGCATATACATATTGTCATATTATTGCTTCATGTATTAGTTGTACCTGCTAGAGTGCCTTTCATGACTGTTGCATACATATGACCATTTATTTCTATTCGCTTGCATGTATTAGATTCGCGCTGTTTGTGCATACTTGTGATTACCTACATATGTTATTTACTATTCATGATTTGGCAACTCACCCCCGTTGTGCCACAGTGTTTTGCAGGTGGTCCCTCAGGGCAGTCGCGGCAGGCTTTTCATCTTTCATATCATCTTTTGCAGCAGACACCGCTTCGGCTGACTGCGTCTAGTTTTGCTATAGATGGGTTTTGCGGTTATCCGATGATACTCTTTGTATATCTTTGTACCTTGTACTCTCCATTTACCACTTTTATGTATGACTTAGAGACTTGATGTGAGGACGATATTGTACGTTATTTTGTGACTTGGAAGTCTTTTATGCAATTTTTATTTATATCTTCTTTTATTTCTTCGCTACGGCGTCGTATATTTGTTGCGGTGGTTGTTTTCCGCCTTTGGGCGTAGATTTTGCTCCCGTTTGGGATGCTTTACTTATATTTATGTTGTACCTATTTTTGGGGGTTAGTTTTTATAAAGGCGGTGCTGCCAAAATTTTTAAGAAAGTAAAGTTAGACTTTAAAGAATTTGGTTTGAGATTTCAAAAGTTTTAGAAAATGCTATTATCACTTACTACTTGTGATGGTTTAGATTGCTGGGTTTTCGGCTTACTTAAATTGCGCTGCTCCTGGAGACGTTGCGTAGTTTAAGGGCCGTCACGTGCCAATTTCGGGTCGTGACAAAGTTGGCATCAGAGCGCTAGGTTTTACCTTTCGGAGTGTAGGATGACCTTGGTATGATGGAGTAGGTAATTTAAGCAGAGTAACGTAGTATGTGTATGTCCGCGGCATACTCACGATCACGGTACTCCGCCTAAAGTGACCTAAGTACTATTTGCTTGAAATTCCTTCCTTGATGATACATATCCTTGTGATTCGATTTCCGTATTTATATCGAATCCTATTTTCATTTATAGTCGTTGCCCCCAATGACCATGAGGACTCAAAGTGATGCAACAAGAGCTGAGGTCAGAGTTGGCTCATGTAGGACGAGGACTGACCAGGATAGCACGCTCGTTGCACAGGAGCAGATGGAACCGCCTTTGATAGATCGTACCGCTAAGCTTGAGACAGAGATGCAGGACTTGCACCAGACGATGAGGTCTTTGGTTGAGGCCAGTAGAGCATGGCGACAGGAGGTTTCCACCCCTGTTACCCAGTTGTTCTTTGCGATCAGCACTCAGCATCGTGTTACTCATACAGCACTAGTGGACGCAGCCCGTTTGGACGAGGAGCGTCTTTCCAAGACTTTGGGAGTTCGAGGACAGAGGAGGGCTCATGCAGGTGTACCAGCTAAGTGACAGAGGTTCAGTCTCCGTGACAGGTTTCATGCACATCGCGGGAGTAGCAGAGGCTTGGGACGAGAGACGTGTTAGCTAGATCAGCCGTTGTTGTGTTAACTTTTGTCAGCAATTCTTTTGTTGCGCGATACGTATTTCAGTCGTGTGCCAATCGGATTGGAGATAGAGATTCGTCCATCATTTTGATCCTTCTTGAGATGTTGGATTTGACGTTCTCCTAGGCACGGACTGGTTAGCTACGTGCTATGCGTCTTTGGACTGCCGTGCTGAAACAGTCAGGATTGTTTCCCGGCGAGTCAGTTCTTGTTGTGCAGGGGGACAGCGGTGCCGCCCATCACAGGTTGAATTCACCCTTTTCGCTAGTCGGCTTTTGAGGAAAGGATGTCGACGATTCTTGGCTTTCATTCATGATACCGGAGCCACAGTGGGTTTGTTGGATCAGCTTTCTATCGTGTGAGAGTTTTCCAATGTTGTTCCAGATGAGCCGGCGGAGCTTAGGGAGCTTAAGGATCAGCTGCAGATTTGTTTGTAGGGAGACTTGTATATCCAAGTGTTTCTCTTTGGGGAGCTCCTATTCTGTAGTGAAGAGAAAGACGGCAGTTTGAGGTTGTGTATTGATGAATCGTCAATTGAACCGAGTTATGGTGCGAATAAGTATCCTTTACCTCGCATTGACGATTTGTTCGAATTGCTCCAGGGTGAGAGACATTTTCTAAGTTCTTTTAGGATTGGGTCATCATTGGTTGCGGGTTCGGAGTGATGACATTCCGAAGACTGCTTTTGTGCGTGCTATGGGCAGTATGTGTTTTGGTGGTGTCATTGGACTGACCAATGCCCTAGCAGCATTCGTGGATGTGATGAACCGGATTTCTTCAAGCCGTTCTCGACCAGTTATTGTTGTGTTAGTGATGACATTCTGTTCATTTCCAAATGTCATGAGGAACATGTGCAACACTTGAGGATTTGCTTTGCAGACATTGGGATATCACCAGATGTTTGCTAAATTCTCGGAGTGTTCCATCAGGCTTGTTTGTGTTGAACTCCTAGGTCATGTGGTCACGGGAGACGGTATTCGTATGGACCCGATAAAGATCGAGGTCGTACAGCTTTAGCCCATATTTATATCCGGGACTGAGGGCCGCAGATTTTTGGGCTTAGCCGGTTTTTACTGCCGTTTCGTGCAGGATTTATTGTATATCGCTGCACCGTTGACTAGACTGACCGGGAAGGAGGTTCCTTTTCTTAGATTGAGGCATGCATGCGGAGTTTTCAGCAGTTGAAGACTCGGTTGATGACTGCACCAGTTCTATCCTTGCTTCTGGATCGGGCGACTTTGTTGTTTAACTGTGATGTTTCTCGAGTGGGGCTTGATTGTGTGCTGATATGGCACTATAGAGTTATTGCTTATGCTTCCCGACAGTTGGAGGAAGCACGAGCAGGATATCCTACTCATGATCTGGAGATGGCTGCGGTGGTCATGCGTTGGTGATTTGGAGACACTACTTGTGCAGAGAATCGTGTCAGATTTTCATGGACCACCAGAGCATAATGTACATCTTCCTGCAGCGGGTTTTGATAGTTGAGACAGCGCCGTTGGATGGAGCTTGTAAAGGATTGTGATTATGAGATCCTTTATTTCCCGTGGCAAAGGCGATTGTGGTAGCTGATGCTTGAGTCGTAGGCCCAGGGTTAGCTTGTCCCAGTTGTGCGCAGTTCTGAGACAGTCTTATGCAGATTTACAGTTCTTGTGCGATCGTAGAGTATAGCTTAGGTTCGCCTCTACTGAGGGGACAGCTTGCTCATGTCCGTGCCCGTCCACTTTTACTTAATCGTTTTCGTGAGGCACAACCCACCGATGCTCGTTGTCTATGATACTTGAGCATGTCCGGCAGGGTAAAGATTCGGAGTCCTTGATTTTTTTGACTAGGGTGTGCTACGTTTAGGGACGCATTGTGTGTACCTGATACTAATGGGTAGAGACACGAGATCCTAGAAAAAGGCATACCAGTCAGCCTTCTGTGTTCGTCCAAGTTCCATCACGATGTGACGTGACTTGTGAGATAGTTACGGGTGGGCAGGGATGAATAGTGAAGTTTCGGATTTCTTTTTGAGGTGTCTGTTTGTTGCGAGCTAAGGTTGAGCATTTGATACCGGCTGGAGAGTTGCAATCTTTAACCATTCCGGAGTGGGGATGGGAGCGGATCTCCATGAATTTCGTTGTGGTGTCTATACAGGTTTAGGCAGGGTGTGACTCCATTTTGGTGTTTGTTGTCCGGTTATGCTCATTTGCTCAGTTGTTTTTTGCTAAGTTTGTGCGTTTGCACGTAGTTCCTTCATGCGTGGTATCCAATAGAGGCACCCAGTTCTCTTTTCGTCTTTGGCAGAAGCTTTTGGAAGCCTTGGGTACCTGGTTGAGCTTTAGCTCCACTTTTCCATCTGTGGGACAATGGTCAGTTAGAACGGACTATACAGACTCTGGAGGATATGCAGTTATACTTATTCAGTACTTGATATTTTCTGGATTTGTGGATCGTGGTTGTTTCATGAAATTATGCAAGTATTCTTATTCTTTACTTGATATTTGGATGCATCCACTCAGAGATTTGTTTTAAACTGATACGGGATCGAGAGTGTCGATGTAGGGGCACTTAAAATTTGGAGGACGTATATTCCGATACGTGGAACACAAGTGTCAAGGTAAGACACTTGGGTTTCGAGGAATGTATAGATATTAGAAAACCGATACGTGGATCACGGGTGTCGATACCGGACACTTGTGATTCGAAGAACGTATGAAAATTGAGAAAGACCGATACATGGATCACGGGTGTCGATACCGGACACTTACGATTCGAGGAACGTATGGATTTAAGTATTTTGTGTCGATGCTAGCACTTGTTTTCATAATGTTTTTGGGTGTAGATATTAGACATTCAGGTTTCATGAGATTTACTTGATATTATACATGCAGGATATATGAGATTTACTTGATATTGTACATTCAGGATATATGAGACTTACAGGATATGAGGGCCAATTTCAGGGCTGATTTGAGGAAATTTGGGATTTAGATTGTCTTGATGGACTTTGGTCCTGTCACGAGGTCAGGATTCCGTGAGAATGACATGTTTTATTCCATACTCCTCATTTATTTTATATGCATTGCTTCATGTATTAGTAGTACCTGATAGAGTACTTTTCATGACTTTTGCATATACATATTGTCATATTATTGCTTCATGTATTAGTTGTACCTGCTAGAGTACCTTTCATGGCTGTTGCATACATATGACCATTTATTGCTATCCTCTTGCATGTATTAGATTCGCGCTGTACGTGCATACTTGCGATTATCTGCATATGTTATTTACTATTCACGGGTTGGAAACTCACCCCCGTTGTGCCATAGTGTTTTGCAGGTGGTCCCTCAGGGCAGTCGCGGTAGGCTTTTCATCTTTCATCATCTTTTGCAGCGGACACCGCTTCGGCTGATTGCGTGCAGTTTTTGTTGGATATAGTGCCCTCAGAGTTAATTATTGGATCACAGGCACGTGATTGCAATGAATGAGGGAGGACCTATGCCGGTAGGACAGTCTTACTCAAGATGATAGTATGCTATCTGGTTTATCTTTATCATTGTGTACTGGTTTAGGTGACCTTACGAGTCGCTATTACACATTGATAGAGCCCCTAGGATTCTTGCTTGACTGCCAGTAGTATGAGGGCGATCATATACGTGGGAGCTGGGGTCTATAAGCACATCCTTAAAAGGTCCCTAGTCGTGGGAGTTTCGAGACAGGGCGTCGATACTCCAGAGTAGACTAGTGTATACAGTCGAGACCCCGACGTGGGGCGGTGGCCGGTCTTACAAGCCACTGGTGTCAGTTGGTTCACCTAAGATGTATACAGGTGATCATTGGGTTATAAGTACACCGGACAGGACTCGCCAGGAACATGCTAGTTGGTCTTATACCTGACATAAGATAGCAGTTCCCTGGTGACATGTGTACAGGTTAGTTCATCGACCTGAGATCGTCATTTGTCTCGTGTGAGTTCCCACTGTGCTTTGATTACTACCCTACCACGCTCAAAGGAGACGTGCAAACAGGTTTTAGTTGGGTACAGTCCCGAGCCACATGGAGGCAGTGAGCGAATCTGCAGGGGTTCGTCTCTCCCGGTATTGGGGGTGAGGTCGCGCTATGTCTAGGAGAGCCAGTACATGAAAGTCCTTGGCCAAGGCAGGAGATTTACTGGTAGGTATTCCAGTAGTATCTCAGGGTGTTCTGGGCTACACTCCGTTACGACTTGTACCGCTTTTGGGGGTCTGACTTTTACCAACCCCCTAGGCCCGCCATGCGATGCTCATAGACGAACGGACCGGACTGCACGAATATTGTTACTGATCGACGTCCCTTTTGGTCAATACCTGGTAGCCCGTTACGTATGGCTAATACCTCTGGCGTGCTAGTGGTTAAATCCACAACCAAAGTATTGACGAGTCTTTAGAGTCCCCCACAGACCAGTTTCTCATGTTTCGGGCGAAACGCTGTAGAGGCCGTATGGAGATATGGCAGGCTTCGATCTTATCCGTGCGGTATTGCACGGATCATGATCGGACAGATAATACTAGCGGGCTTTGGTTTAAGCCGGATCCTAGTATTGTACAGTGTAGATTTTGTCTCTTTGCATTTATATTCAGTGGGAATACAAATGCGGGCATGTATATGCAGTCGCGGGGTTTTCCTGTAATTTATTACGGGATCAGTTTTCTGAAGTTGCCAGTTTGCATTCCGTTCCGGCCAGTTTTCCTTTGTTCCTTTACGGCCGGACTTATCTGATGGAGGGGCTTATTTGCATATTTGCAAATTAGCATTTGTGGAGGGGTTTTTTTAAATTGGAGGCATCATGATGGTTCTTGAATCATTAGATTCTTTTTGAATCAACTCTTTTGCATTAAATGGAGATAGGATTGATTTGGAAATGGTGTGACCATTATTTCTCTTTATCCTCACACATTTTCCTCACTTGTTTTTGATCCATCATTTTTCTCTTCCATGAGAGAGGGCCGGCCACAATGAGAGGAGAGAAGGGATTTCATTTCTGGAGTGGGAAAAATGTTCATCATTTTTCTATACTTGTATCTAAAATCCCAAAGCTCATTTCCATTGCTCATTCCTCCATCACCATGGCAACTTCATAACCCCAAAGAGACAAACTATTCTACACTTCATCTACATCATTTCTTGGGCATGTCGGCTCACCAACTTCGTGCCCGAGTTGCCTCGGTCTAGAGGTGGGAGCCCGTAAAAGAACCCGGCAATGTGGTGCCCGTTCTGACGAGGAGATGAAGACCGGAGGTTCCGCGAGGAGTTCGGAGTGGAGGCCGAAGACCGAAGGACACTGATCGCTCGGTATAGCTTTCTACCCTTTCTCTAGTTTGCTAGGATTAGGTTAATGGCCCGATCCGGGATTTTTATGCGCGGTGGTGCCGGTTTCTAGTTTTTAGAAAAGTTTCGTTTCCGCATTCCGGCGTCGGATTGACGGCCCGGGCGCCGCCGTGCACTTACACTGGTATCAGAGCCACGCCATTAACCTAGTCTAGCTTGCTCTAACGTGTTTAGAAGTTCGATCGAACGGATTTTCCGAAAACCCGATTTCAAGTGCATCATTTTTCTGTCGAAATATTTTTGGCTTCAAAAATTTTTCAGTACATTGCAGAAATAAGTGCAGGGAATTCTAAGAACTCTGTAGAAATTTGGTCGCAAGATGTTACTGTTCCAGCATGGAACCGCGGCCAAACCAATGCTCTGGCCGCGGTTCAGCCGCCATCTCATCTCTTCTCTGAACCAAATTTCTACAGTGGCTCTTAGGTTTAGAAATGGGGTTTTTGGTATATTCTGTTTGGGCCCAGATTTTCTTTGAGTGCTACAGTAGTGCTTGGGGCCCACTTCGGTATATTTGGTCGATCGAAAATTTTAAACATGTTAGTTCACAGTATTTACATTATATCTGCAACCGTGAATGTCATTTGATCGGTAAATCCTATCTAACTGCTATAGCCTTTTTAGACGGATTTGCGAACGTGACATTCACGTTGATGTTCTGTATTGTGCTGTGATGTTGCGGAATGGTCGTGGGTGATAGCCTGGATGCAATGTTAGTACATTTTGGTTGTATTATGTACATTTGATATTGCGGGGCGAGCATCCGACATGTGGACTGCCGTCACTTCCTGTTTGTATATTATTCTTTTGGGGCACGACCGGGCTGAGGTCGATGTACCCGTTGTATGTATATTTTACTTTCTGTACTAGGATTACCCTAAGGAGGGGTGCATGGATAGCCGGGTTCTAAAGGGAAACGAGCCCGCATCTCATGGCGTTGAGACGGAGGGGGCTTTACTCTAGAATTAGCAGGCTGTTCGCCGCACTCGTAGGGGGTACAGGTTGACCCAGGAGGGGTGCCCAAGTTACCGGATTCCGTGAAGTGCTGGGTGGTCCATTCACGTTGTTGAAGGGGGCTGCCTCGCTTCAGGTTTTGGCGGGTAACTTGCCGCGCCCGTAGGGGTCTAGGATTTCATTGCACAGGCTATCCACACGACCAGGGGAATGTCGGGTTTCAGTAGCGGCTCTATGAAACCCGGGGATCCCAGATATCTGTATTGTTCTGTGATGCTGGTTACATTTCTGTGATGTTGCATTTTATCACGCCTTGAGCGAATATTATATATTGATATATATATATACTAGTAGATGTTGTATATGTTTTGCATCCGCTCTAGTCCAGTCCCCGCTCTGTCGTTAGTTAAGTAACCTAACGGGTGATGACGGGACCCAATGGCGAATGCGGATGGCATATACGTACATCATTATTTTCGTTCTTTTGTGGTGTGATCAATTGATGGGACGGCGTTGATTCGGATCAATGCAAGCTAAACAAACCTATTCTGATGTTGTTGGAACAATTTTTCAAAAAAGCTGTTATTGCAAGGGCGTTCTCTTTTGTTTTGCACAGTGGTATTCGGTTATGAATATCCAGCACCTCAGTCGACAAGGCAAGGGCCGAGATCCCTTCACCGGGAGTGACCCCTTGGACAGAAGTTTGCGTCAGGGCAATAACTTCACTATAGCTTTACTTTTGCTTTGCATCATGGTATTCGGTTATGAATATCCAGCACCTCAGTCGACGAGGCAAGGGCCGAGATCCCTTCACCGGGAGTGACCCCTTGGACAGAAGTTTGCGTCAGGGCAATAACTTCACTATAGCCGTTTACTTTTTCTTTGCATCGTGGTATTCAGTTGGAATATCTTGCACCTCATTCTACGGGGAAAGAGCCGAGATCCCTTCACCGGGAGTGACCTCTTTAGCAAAGGTTTTCACCACAATATTTTTATAAAGCTATCCTGTTCCGTCAACGATATCAAGTTCATTACGTTAAAGGTTTTCGCCAGAAACCATTCGTAGCCCTCCATCATTTCAGTTAAATATTCGGTAGTATTCAAGCTATGTATTTTGACCTCACGCCAAGGCATGGTGATTGGTAGCTGCCGGATATTTATCTGTTGCATAGATAGATGCGTTGGTTTGGGACAGTTGTACTACTATTTTGGCCTACGTCAAGGGTATGTACGAGTGGGTTCAAATTAACCTGGATAATGATGGGTAGAACTTGACATGTGACTTATGACATTTTGACCTCACGCCAAGGTCATAAGAGCATGGAGTAAAAATCACATCGGGAGTTTCTAAAGAAACTGAAACTTGCCAGATATGCGCATACCTTCTGGAGTGTGATAACGTGAGCGGATTCCGTCACGTTATCATGCGATGATAGTTGGATCCCGATTCCCACTGATGAGTTGGTTTACTCCTCGAGTGATCCCGACTAATTCTTCTTTCAGGTTTGGAGGAGAATTTGACGTTACAGTGGGAGGTTTTCAGATTAGATAAATTGATAACCATTCTGATCTAGGTTAGAGTGCACGCTGAGTGTTTCTTTTCTCTCTCTCTTTGGCAGCGACCATGACCCGACCCTAGACTATGACTCAGTGACCAAGTTGACCGAACCTTCTTATAAGACTGGCTTTTGGATTGTCAGAGTTGCATACCTCGTTGCCACTCCTACTTTTACCCTTTTCTCCAGGACACCCCGTATTACTACGAACGTCCACTTCCATTGGACAAAACCATCATATGGTTATATACGAACTCGAAGGAATTTATTCGAGGATGGTTTCCGGTTCTGGAGAAAACGAATAGGACTATTCAGTTTTCTTTTCCTTTTACCTTCTCTCAGGTTGCGAGTACTCCTTGGTTTAGGAGATAGTACACCTATTACGCTTATTGGATTGTCTTCTTCCAAACCTTAGGCTGGTGCCGAACGGTACGGAATGAAGAAAACCAATTAGCCTAAACGGTGTATAGAAGGTATTAAGTTAAGACAAATAAAGGGATTAGAAGGAGGGCAAAGTAAACTCCGACTGCTATTCACGACCGAACCAAGTATTTCATTACCACTCCCACTTCACCTTTGTATTTCTCCAGAACACGCCGTATCACTACGAAGATCCACAGTTATTTGGATACTCCATCGTATGGTTATATACGAACTCGAAAGGAACTTGTTCCAGTTCGGGGATGGATTCTGGTTCAGGAGAAATAGGAATAAGGTTTATTCGGTTGTCTTTTATCTTCACATTCTCTCGCATTGCGAGTGCTCCTAGGATTAGGGCAGCACACCCATTATTCTTATTGGGTAGTCTTCTTCCAAACCATAGGCTGGTGCCGAACGGTAGGGAATGAAGAAAACCATTTGGTCTAAAGGGGTGTACAGAAGGTAATGACTAAAAACATATAAAGGGATTTGGAGAGATAGCAAAGAATTATACGGTTACAGTTGTGAATCGGGATAATAGAAGAGGCATTACTAGGAATACCGGGATACCCCATCGAAACATTTCAATGTTTCAGTTTCACTGTGTACTGTTAAAAGAAAACTGATTTCCCAATTAGACCCTTGCTCCAGGGTATGTATTTACCAGGTTTGTTTCTCGCATCTGTATGGTTTTACAGATGATGAGTGGGAGTAAGGTATTGGGAATTGGGTGATTATCCTCATTATATCGGGATTCGTTTTAATTGGTGATATTTGAGGAAATCTCCTGGGCTGTTTGCCGGACGGCAAATATTTGGTTTTGAATATCCGCTGTTATACATCAATTTCAAATTGATATATCTGTACGTCTATTTTTATAGAGTGAGATATACCTTTTTGAAATTATGTCTATGACATTTACCTATATCAGTGGATGGTTAGGTAAGGAGTATTAAACAGCGGTGTAATTCTTCTTAACCATAAGTACAGTTTTGAACCTACGACACACAGGGAATGAGTTATTAGACTCACGGGACTTATACAGAGTATTGTATGTTGTCCATTGTCCATTAATACAGAGGGGTTGGTACTCGTACTATATTCTGTTTACTTTTGACTTCTCTAGTTCATAGACATGTGTTTCGTACAAACACAGGGTCCAAGTTTTGAGAAGTTATAGGTATGTGGATAAAGTAGAGAAACTGGTGTTGCAAGTATCATGATTCTTCAAGGTGATCGAAGATATAGATACTTGTGTATGGTATTCAGTTGATAGTAATGATTAAGAGAACTTGCTTCTCTTTCAGATTACTCATAATTGGAAGCATTCCTAACTTGAGTAACGTTGATCAGCCTTCTTCCATTTAGTTAATATGCACTGGAGACAGCTGCATGATTTGAATCTGGTTCAATTAAATCAGTGCCTCTGTTTCTATATTGGATATAGAACAGTTCATATCTTGACATTGTTAAGGTACGGGGAGTTGTCCAGCTTATGCTTAAAACCAGACACTGGACAACTCAAGGCGCGTTTCTATAATGGCTGTTTGTGGGTTGACCCAGGCTATGATGAGGGTTGACCTTCTACCATCTGGAAGATCAATAGTGATATTGTTCTCAACTCGCCACAGTTTTAATAAAAATGGATTTTTTCAGAAAACAGTAGTGGAAGAATGGTAGAACTGGAAGTGATTCCAGAACCGCAAACGATTACTGAAAATTTGATAAGAACCTAAAGATTCAATCTGGTTTGACATTCAATTAGCCACTCCGCAGATATGGTGGGTAACCTCAGGCACCCGAGAGGTACTCCAGTAGCCTCAAGGACGGTGACAGGGAGGTTCTTATTTACCCAGACTTGCCATTGCTGTTGTTCCATACTGTGAGACCTGGCAGGAGGATGAGTATAGTGTCGTTCTAAACTAGCTTTAGAAGTGTACGTCTATATGACTCTGCCAGAGGGTTGTCGTGGTCAGTGGGAGCAGCGGAAGCATGGTGGACAAGTAGCTTATGTCTATTTATAGACTAAAGCAGATGTAGCGGAAGCATGGTGGACAAGTAGCTTATGTCCTGGTATTTGGATGACATACACAGAGTAGGAAGTGATATTCCTATACTACGATCGGTTATACTTTGGTTGTCACACAGTGGTTTCTCTACATGGGACTTGAATATAATATTAAGATATTCTGGTTACTAGATCTATAGATCTAGATTTGGGTGGTTTCCCAATCAGGGTACTTAGATAGCATTCTAAGAGTTTTTAGAATGGACGACTCCTGGCACGGTAGTATACCTGCAGGTGATGGAGTCACCCTCTCTAAAGGAGTCTTACAGACTAAAGGGGGGAGCGATGTGCATGATTGGCGGATCACTTACTTAGGCAATTGAGTCAATCATGAGATGTCAAGTACTACACCAGATGTTGTTTTTGCACGAGATGCAGTAAGTTGATATTAATCCAATCGTGGAGAAACGATCGGAAGTAGTTTTAGAACATAAGTTGATGTTCTAGGGAAATGATAACGGCTGCCTCCTTTGGGAGATAGTTATCATTCCAGGGTTCCAAGGTGAGCTGGATGACAGAGTGACTGTCAGAGTTATAGTTCTCCCTCTGAAGAGGGGCAGTATTTTGGACAGGTGGTCCAAGCGGATACTGATTAGTCGAAAATATTGTATATTTTAGCCGGCAATTTCATCATCATTTGCACTCATTTAGAAGTGTACGGTATTCATATTTCACATATTAGCAAAACAGTCACAGATTATCAGATTACATGTATTAGACCTTAAAACCGGCATTTCTAGGGAAATTGACTGTATTGCATGGCATCGCAATATTTCTATATGTCGCAACCCGTGTTTCGAAGTCTGTGCAGGAAACTAGAAGCATGCTCGAATCAACACTGCTCAAAAGATACGCCAACTCACTAACTTCAGATCTGGTATCAATACAAAGTAGCAATCACAATTCAGCATATCAGAAGAAGCCCCAAACTCCAGTACAAGTCCACACCAGAAGACCTAAAGGCCAAGCCCATCAAAGAGCCGCGGATCCGCGGCAATGGCTTGCTTGTGCCGCGGATCCGCAGTGGGACAAGGGATTCAGACACTAAATTTTGGTCTACAATGCTTCATTAAGGGCCCACTGCTCAGAAATGTATCTCAAGTTCCAGAATACTCCAGGGGTTTCTGCCAGATCAGCAAACTAGGGTTTCCAAGCCTAATTAAACCTAGCTTAAACCCTAAGCTAGCTCTTAACAAACTCTTTCTAGAAACTCCTCAACAAACTTTTGGAGGGAATTGTAATTTCAAACCTAGACCTAGGGTTTGGGAAGTCTATAAATAGAAGCCTAAACCTAGGGTTAAAGATATATGATAGACTTGATACTTGGATCCATTATCCAAGACTTAGATACTTCTTCATTTTACCCCCTTCATCTTCTTCTTCCACAAGTCTAGTGACAGGACTTGTGTGAAACCCTAACCCTAATTCCAATAAAAATCAAGATCCCGAGTACCCATTAAGCAAGAAGCCCTACAACCTTTAAGAGCGGAGCCGATCTTCAATGGAGCAAGCGATCCGAGCCGATCCACGACTTATGAAGCTGAGCGATGCCCGATCAACAATCTAGATCCTTCCTCTTGTAGTTCTTGAAGCGAATGTAATCAAAATTGTTGAGATAAATAAAGGTGATATTCTTTTATCTTGTTTTCTTTAAATTCTTGCATCATGATTCAATCTAAATTTCTAGTTGTAATTCTTGTTATGATGTTTGAGTAATACTCCGCTCGTGAAGGAGCAGAGACGATCAATAGAATGATGATGTAATGTATCTGAAAACGATTCTTGATTCCTACAAGTTTTGTAAACCCTAGCAAGTTCAAGAACCGACAACCCATTTCGTTACGATGCTTTCTTGAATGATATCGCTCGAAATTGGGGAGTTACGATCGTTTCTTGAAATTGCAAGAGGCTAGAATGTGAATGATATCGACAAAAGAACAAGGGATAAGATGAAACCCTAGTTTCACGAGTAAGCCCTAACTCTCGTCGATCATCATCGATCTAGTATCAATCCTTCGAAGGACAAGAACATGAAATCTTTAGATTACATCACGTCTATCGATCCGATCGATTCCTACGAGCCTCATTTAGATTCTTGACATTTTGGTTGGAAATATTATCGAAACCCAATTCTTGATTGTTTATCAGTTTCTTGATTCTTGATTAAACATCGTGACACCTGAATCAATTGATAAATTCTTGAATCATGTTTTCTTTTCTTGTCAATTAACTTTTCAATTCAAACGAAGCAAATATAAAAACGAATCATGCAATCCCTGTGGACGATCCGCACCCACTTACAATCTACATCCGACACCGTAGTTGATTGCGGTCAAATATAATTTTTGGTTGTGATTTCTTTACAATTTTCATACTACACAACGAAAATCATTCAATCAGATACTGAGGGAGGCATGGCGTAGGATACTGATTAAGTTCAGTTGACGATACAGTCTATGAAGTTTGGATTTGGAGTTCATTTATGAGCTAGGTCTCATCAGATATCCAGATATATTCTAAGACAGGTATTGCTCATTTCGGGAGATGGCTTTCTTCACGAACTTGAGATAAAGAGAGACATAGAAAGATACATCAGAGCGGATCCATTCATTGAGGCTATTCCTCGAACGCAATAGTTTCGCAAACGGGCTTTGTGAGACTGATTAGTAGAGGAGTTGGGTGTTCGGTATCACACGGGCTGTGAGTATGCGACATCGCAATAATTAGCCTTGAGTGCAAGTGGGAGATTGTTGGATAAAGTGCCCTCAGAGTCAATTATTGGATCACAGGCACGTGATTACAATGATTGAGGGAGGACCTATGCCGGTAGGACAGTCTTACTCAAGATGATAGTATGCTATCTGGTTTATCTTTATCATCGTGTACCGGTTTATGTGACCTTACGAGTCGCTATTACACGTTGATAGAGCCCCTAGGATTCTTGCTTGACTGCCAGCAGTATGAGGGTAATCATATACGTGGGAGCTGGGGTCTATAAGCACATCCTTAAAAGGTCCCTAGTCGTGGGAGTTTCGAGACAGGGCGTCGATACTCCAGAGTAGACTAGTGTATACAGTCGAGACCCCGACGAGGGGCGGTGGCCGGTCTCACAAGCCACTGGTGTCAATTGGTTCACCTAAGATGTATACAGGTGCTCATTGGGTTATGAGTACACCGGACAGGACTCGCCGGGAACATGCTAGTTGGTCTTATACCTGACGTCAGATAGCAGTTCTCTAGTGACATGTGTACAGGTTAGTTCATCGACCTAAGATCGCCATTTGTCTCGTGTGAGTTCCCACTGTGCTTTGATTACTACCCTACCACGCTCAAAGGAGACGTGCAAACAGGTTTTAGTTGGGTACAGTCCCGAGCCACATGAAGGTAGTGAGCGGATCTGCAGGGGTTCGTCTCTCCCGGTATTGGGGGTAAGGTCGCGCTGTGTCTAGGAGAGCCAGTACATGAAAGTCTTTGGCCAAGGCAGGAGATTTACTGGTAGCTATTCCAGTAGTATCTCAGGGTGTTCTGGGCTATACTCCGACACGACTTGTACCACTTTTGGGGGTCTGACTTTCACCAACCCCCTAGGCCCGCCATGCGATGCTCATAGACGAACGGATCGGACTGTACGGATATTGTCACTGACAGGCTCAGTAGGGTGTCAGGATGAGTTCACTCATCGACGTTCCTTTTGGTCAATGCCTGGTAGCCCGTTACGTATGGCTAATAGCTCTGACGTGCTAGTGGTTAAATCCACAACCAAAGTATTGACGAGTCTTTAGAGTCCCCCACAGACCAGTTTCTCAAGTTTGGGGCGAAACGCTGTAGAGGCCGTATGGAGATATGGCAGGGTTCGATCTTATCCGTGCGGTATTGCACGGATCATGATCGGACAGATAATATTAGCGGGCTTTGGTTTAAGCCGGATCCTAGTAATGTACATTATAGATTTTGTCTCTTTGCATTTGTATTCAGTGGGAATACAAATGCGGGCATGTATATGCAGTCGCGGGGTTTTCCTGTAATTTATGACGGGATCAGTTTTCTGAAGTTGCCAGTTTGCATTCCGTTTCGGCCAGTTTTCCTTTGTTCCTTCACGGCCGGACTTATCTGATGGAGGGGCTTATTTGCATATTTGCAAATTAGCATTTGTGGAGGGGGGTTTTTAAAATTGGAGGCATCATGATGGTTCTTGAATCATTAGATTCTTTTTGAATCAACTCTTTTGCATTAAATGGAGATCGGATTGATTTGGAAATGGTGTGACCATTATTTCTCTTTATCCTCACACATTTTCCTCACTTGTTTTTGATCCATCATTTTTCTCTTCCATAAGAGAGGGCCGGCCACAATGAGAGGAGAGAGGGGATTTCATTTCTGGAGTGGGAAAAATGTTCATCATTTTTCTATACTTGTATCTAAAATCCCAAAGCTCATTTCCATTGCTCATTCCTCCATCACCATGGCAACTTCATAACCCGAAAGAGACAAACTATTCTACACTTCATCTACAGCATTTCTTGGGCACGTCGTCTCACCAACTTCGTGCCCGAGTTGCCTCAGTCCAGAGGTGGGAGCCCGTAAAAGAACCCGGCGATGTGGTGCCCGTTCCGACGAGGAGATGAAGACCGGAGGTTCCGCGAGGAGTTCGGAGTGGAGGCCGAAGACCGAAGGACACGGATTGCTCGGTATAGCTTTCTACCCTTTCTCTAGTTTGCTAGGATTAGGTTAATGGACCGATCCGGGATTTTTGTGCGCGGTGTTGCCGGTTTCTAGTTTTTAGAAAAGTTTCGTTTCTGCATTCCGGCGTCGGATTGACGGCCGGGGCGCCGCCGTGCACTTACAGTTTTGCTATAGGTGGGTTTTGCGGTTATCCGATGATGCTTTTTGTATATCTTTGTACCTTGTACTCTCCATCTACCACTTTCATGTATGGCTTAGAGACTTGATGTGAGGACGATATTTATGTTATTTTGTGACTTGGAGGTCTTTTATGCTGTTTTTATTTATATCGTCTTTTGTTTCTTCACTACGGCGTCGTATATTTATTGTTTTCCGTCTTTGGACGTGGATTTTGCTCCCGTTTGGGATGCTTTACTTATATTTATGTTGTACCCATTTTTGGGGGTTAGTGTTTACAAAGGAGGTGCTGCCTAAATTTTTAAGAAAATAAAATTGGACTTTAAAGAATTTGGTTTGAGATTCAAAAGTTTTGGAAAATGCTATTATCACTTACTACTTTTGATGGTTTAGATTGCTGAATTTTCGGCTTACTTAAATTGTGTTACGCCCGGAGACATTGCATAGTTTAAGGGCCGTCCGTGCCAATTTCGGGTCTTGACAGTCGGCGAAAATATCTTCGAAAAATTCATCGATGGTCCGATTGAACGTTTCAATGTCAATAAGTATCGTGCCAGAATTCAACACACTTGATTTATCAAAAATTATGGAGGTAAGAGCCTTGAAAAACTCATCTACCTCATTCTCAAAGGGGTCTAAATCAAGTGTTCTTTCAAGAATCGTAGAACTCAAAATGTAGGGGTGTGAGTCATCAACACTCGATAAATGAAAGGAAGATTAGAAGAAGAACCAAAGAAAGTGGGTGATGAAATGGGTAAACAAATTTGGGTGTCGAGTATTGCTGAATCAGATGTGGGAAATGAAGGCTGAATTTCATTCTGCTTTTTGGTCTTGCATTTATCATTACTTTCCAGACGCATATGGGATTCGGGAAAAACAGTTAAAGGTTCGAGATGATGTCCACCCGAATGTGAAAGGTCCTGATGAATTGGTGGAAAAACTCATCCAAAATTGTGGGTTCATCATCCAATATATCCCTAGCATCAACATCCTCAATCAAGTGAAGGTTAAAATTCTCAGACACCTCATTAAAAGTATGGATTCCAATCAATTTTGGTTCTAGAGTGGAGGTGTAGAGATCATAAGGATTGGGTGTGGTTTCACTTGAAATGGACCCTTCACAATTAGGTAAATCAAACACTACAAACTCACACAACTCATCAAACATTCTATCTTTAATTAGTGAATCATTTGGTGTACTCGATAGATTTATGAAACTGGAGTTGTGGATTTCGATTTGGGATGAGGAGATTTAATTTGAAAGGGTGTACCGCTCTCTCTCACTACCCAAATTCTCAATTTGTCCTATTGTCGTATCATACATTGAAAATTTTTGAGCTAGTTGGAAACTAGTTACTTGTTTGTTGGGTTGTATGAGGGCGGCCATGGACGCATTCAATTCCTCTATGTGACGGCGTGACGCTACCTGAAATTCTTCCGCTGTCCGTTCAAGACTAGACATGAGTCGATAAGGGGTTTCAACAGAATGAAATTCTTGTGGATAGGTAAAACTCTCAAATAACTATTCAGAAGAAATGTCTGGGGAAGGTGTAAAGTCGGGTAGGATTGATGGGAATGGAATGATTATGAAAATTGGACAGGAGTAGCATCATCATTGTGATAAGAAGAATATTGATATCGGTTGGTTGGTTGGCGACTGGCAACAGATGTCATATACGCCGCAAAATGAGTAGCAATATCTTCCTTAGAAAGTGATGGTGTTTGTTGTCCTAACGGTTTGACCGGATTGAAACTTTGGCCTTTAGCCCTCGCCATACGCTCAGCGATGGATATGCGTTTAGGAGTTCTCTCACACGCTTTAAATGGAGTATCAACATAAGAAGATGTAGAATTTTGAAGCGGTTGATAGGGCCGGGAGTGAGGTGTCTAACTGTTTCTTTCTTCTTGCTTTATCCGATCTCTTAAAGACATAGTAGAGTCAGAATTTTGACTAAAGCAATTATGAAAATAAGAAATATCTGGTTCTGGATAACAAAACTCGGCAAGAGTTCGTCTATTTGGGTTACCAATTATAAGAAGATGAAAACAAAGATGATGAGATGGTAAGGAATTAAGCTCTAGTTGGATTGTTTTGCTTTGAAAGAAGGACTTGAGGGTTGACTCAATAAATCACAAAATACACAAGCAAACCTAAAACTATGGTCACCTAGGTCAAGCACTAGACCGCTCCTAGACTTCCAAAGGACAAGCCGCAAGATTAATCCTCTACCACATCTTTATTACTCTTGTGGCCAGGTAAGTGCCAGGTAAGTAGAAGGTATCCGCTATACGAATCACCGAAAATAGCGGGCCTAATTAAGTAACCACTTTCTTTAGTCACACTTGTCTAGACACCACAAAAGAAATGCGGATAAGCGATAGATTACCCACGACCTTCCTCTGTTCTAATTGAGAGCGACGGTCCTTAGAGTCTTGGTCTAGATATTTTTTTAATTAATATATGGTTATGCAAATGCTCGTTTTGTGATTTAGGGGTCTAGGAAAGGTGATGAAATCCCCACCTAATCTGAATTTGGTCTGTACCCCTTAATGTCCGTATTAAAATATGCACAAACAAACCAATTACAAAACATGCAAAAATATTTTTGAACGGCGATATTTTGCAAAGAATCCTACAGAAAAAATATTTTATTGGATTTCAGAGGAGAGAGAAAGAGTTGAGGAATATACCAGAGAATTTTTGGTAGGCAAGTCTACCAAGTAGCCGCGATTTCACGACTAAAGTCACAATAATGCGGCGGTTCCATCGCACCTTGGTGCTTTCTTCTGATGAATTTTCTACAGTAGCCTTCTAAGTTCCTCTAGGTCTTGATGAATGTCTCTGAATCATTATCTCCTCGCTATAGTGACTCCAGATCCCCTCGCAAAATTTGCACACTAATTGTTAAATATACAAGTTGCGTTTTCGTTTTATTTTTATGATATGGATCGAAATAGAATTCAACATGAATAGCAAGAAAAAAATATTACGCACGTATCCCAAGCAACGGTGCCATTTGATTGATCTGTGAAAGTAAGTGTTTGTAGTAAATAACCGTAATCAATAACGGTGTCGCGAATAGCTAGCCGAGATGAGTACGGGTCATCCTCAGCGAAACGTCGAATCATTTAATCTTACTTTAGACGAGTTGATTAGAAAAGAGGTAGAATAGAGAATAGTGAAGAATAGATTCTAGATCTATGTTAAACACAGATATAGAATATATAATAAGAGGGCTTGAAGGATTCGTTAGGATTTAGTATTCATGGATGATTAATTAAAGATGACTCATTTTATCTTTTGATAGATTTAATACTAGATCGATAGTGATGAATGAGGATTAGGGTTCTTGGAAGAAAGTAGTGTTTCCACACTATTGACCATTGTCCTTTCATTGATCTCTATTCATGTCTAACCCTTAACAAAACAATTGTTAATCTAATCTCAAATCGCGGTCAAGACTATCAATAAATTGATATCGTGCCTGATTGGAATGTTAACGATTCTTTTGCTAAAATTTATAAACTTCATAAGATGTAAAAGAAGTTAAAGGATTTTTTCATCCATTGATCTATAATAATCCTACGAACCCTATCAAGAGGAGAATTACTCACGCATGTTGGAGATAGAAGAACAGATAGAGATCATAATGTAAATACATAAAATAAATGCCAAATAATTAAACTAATGATCTACCATTATTAATCAACTTCACAATTACAGATATTTCGAGTTTAGATTCCAAAAGCAAGAAGTTTCTCTCGATATCTGCCTCGTAGGAAGTAGATGCTCCGTCAAATTTCACATCGAATCGTGGACCAGTCATGGATCTCTTATTATTTGACGGTGATTTGCTTCGTGTAAAAAGTTGATGATTTCTATGTTTAGCCCTCGGTCCTTTATATAGTCCCCAAGCCAGAAACCCAAGATCCCATGTGATAATATTTGCCGTTAGAATCCAAGCCTAAAAATCCTAAACCCTAACTCCTTAATCATGCCGCGGATCCACCGCCATATGCTTCTTTTGGCCATGGAAGCATCGCGCCCTTGAGTGATCTTGTTTCCAAACTTCTGGGGCCTTCTCATGTTGACAAGTGGAGATTTATGTGATGTCTGGAATCTTCATATATTCTTTGGGTCTCTGCCAGTATTGACTTTACGATTTTATTTAACTTTATCGGTAGATTTTTGATTCCCGACATCTCGAATATCTCGATCTCCTGACCTAAGCTAAATCTGCACAATATCTCATTTATAGTGTTAGTAATATTTGGTATTTTTGAGATATTATCCTAACCATTTTCTATGATATTATATTTTAAGAATATTGATTAGGGATAATTGATATGATATCCATATTTAAATTACTAAATATTATATAAATATTATATGCATATATTTTCCTTCATAATGTTAATTATAATATATAAATATATGACAATAGATATTTTACGGATAAACCCTCCTATGTTTCATATTTATAATAAATACCTTTAAATATTTATCAAAAGTAAGGAAAATGTTATACCAAATGCGCAATATTTTCGACTGAACACGTGCCTCCAAATTTTTTGAGCATTTTTCTCTTGATATTTGGAGATCCACTTGATACAAAGATTCTGAAAATATTGCTCTCAATCTCTTCCGTTGCTAGATTCTTTGATTTACTCCTAATATTCGGCATATTCGGTTTTATAATCCGATTTGATGTAGTTCTCCTACTTAGATTTCAGACATGAGCTAATCTTATTATAATACCTGCATAATATCTCAAATCAAATTGTTAGTGTCATTTATTTTACTTGAGATATTATTCTAATCATTTATATGATATAATATCTTAACAATATTGATTAGGAATATTTAATATGATATGCATATTTTAATATGAATATTTTATTTAAATATTATATGTATATATTTTCCCTAATTATATTAATTATAAATGAAGAAACATATGATAATAATATTTTTACAAATAAACCCACATATATTCTTTATTTACAATTAACAGCTTTTCGTAGTTAATAATAGTAGGGAAAATGTTCATAAAAATTTGCAGTAAATTTGACTAATCAAATACCCCCAAACTTATCTTTGACCGTCCCGAGAAAACTATTCATTAAAAAGAAAAAGAAAAACCAATCACACATTCGTAGGCAACACGATTGCACTTAGCTCGTGCAACAGGCCTTTAAACCTCTAGGTGTCCCTAGTAGGAGAAGTGTTGTCTCCTGAGGGTTTTCAGTGGATTTCACTCACAAAATTCGAAAATAAGAAAGAAGATGAAATTATATGCAAAGAAAAAGAACATATAAAAGATAGAACTTGAAAATAAGTGTTTCAAACTACACTAGTTTTTTAGTTGTCATGCGCCCTATCTTAATGGTCTTGAAAAGATGTCAAAAATCACATCATCTCTCAATAAAACATCGTATTTAGTCTTCCTCCCTACTTTTCTTCCAAATATCGATCATTTATCCCTATGTGTGTGTAAAAGACATCTCTACACTTGGAGAATTCAATTCAAGCTATCATACGCTTTGTCCATATTTCTTAATACTTTTTAGTCGGTGATATTTTTAGATGGATTTTTCTCACACATTCTTCATGCGACCATTTGTCATAACCCAATTTAGGAACGCGACCGACACTTAAATCACGCAACGTCAAAAGGCATAAAGCAATTCATTTAAGTCGAAAACCCATAAATCTAAACTAAGAAAAGAAGTAATGTGATAAAACATTAGTTAAAAACATTTAAAAATCTCAAGTTATAAAATCTCAAACTTAAATTTATTATCATAAAACTTTCGGCAGCATCTCCTTTGTAAAAAGTAGCCCCAAACGGATAAAAACATTGAATATATAAAAAGCATCCCCAAATAGGAGCAACTCATGCCTAAAAGTGGAACACAACCACAAGAGGTATATATACGATGCCGTACCGAAGAAATAAGAAAATAAGAAGTGAAAACAGCACGATAAAAGGTAAAACAACATCTCAACATAAATAAAAGCCGACTCACACGAGCACGACGCCCAGAGTCACATAGGATACAATATTGAATCTCACAATTTCGTCTTTAAGTCAAATATATAAAAGTGGTAGATGGAGAGTACTAGATATAAAATAATATATACAATGGAATCAAACAGATACTCGCAAGAAAACCCACCTATACCAAAATCACAACCAACAGTAGCAGTATCCACAGAAGTAGATGCAATAAAGAGCCTTATCATGACTATACTGAGGGTCAAGCCTGCAAAACACTGTAGCACAACAGGAGTGAGTTGTCAACTCGTGAATAGTAAATAACATCGTACTAATAATCGCAAGCATGCACGAAAAACAATAATCCGAAATATGCAATCATGATGGCATAAATATAACAGTACGGATATGCAGCAAAATCATCATCAAGGTACACCACCAAGGTACTACAACTACATGAAACAGTGCATGTCAAATAAATCATGAGTGTGGAATAAAACATAATCCTCATCATGAAAATCCGGTGTCCATCAACGACACCCCAAATCCCAATATCTCAAGCGCCGTCACTCTGATCGGCCCTCATATCCATCACATCATGGAACCTGAGTATCTAACATCGACACTTGAAACATCATGAAACCCGTGTCCAGTATCGACACATAAATCCTCATATCTCAGGCGCCACATCCTCTGATCGACCCTCATATCCATCTTATCTCATAACTCCGAAACAGTATCCTCCGGATATCCGTCGAGTTTCCATACAATCACCGGTAGGTACTACTCCCTGAAAGTCGACCTTAGCACTACCAAGGAGTTCAAGAGGTATCAAGCATGCCAAATTTTAATTTTTATTAGGTGCTCAGTTAGACTAACAATATCATTACCAGAATATTAGGGTTTGGCTTTGTGATGTGAAGAGCTAAAGAGAAAAAAAGAGCATACAACCTTTGTAGTTCGAGTCCTTCTCTTCTAAAGCTCCGGGATGAAGTCTGATCAGTCGAAAATAACGTATTTTAACACAGCAATTTCCCTATCTTTTGCACTCATTTAGAAGTGTTCGGTATTCATATTTCACATATTAGCAAATCAGTCGTAAAATATCAGATTGCTTGTGTTAGACTTTAAAACCGGCACTATAAAGGAAATTGACTGCATTTCATGGCATCGTATCATCCCTATATCGTGCAACACTTGTCTTGAGAAATTGTTGAGGAAAATCCAGAAGAAAGGCCAAAAGTGTCATTTTGCTGATCAAACATTACGCCAACTCAAAGACCTGAGAGCTGGTAGAAATACAGAAGGAAATATAAAATTCAACATATCAGATAAAGGCCCATAAGACAGCCCAAGAATTACCATTGAAGTTTCAAGCCATGAAGCCCCCAAAGAGCCGCGGAACCGCGGCGGGAGCCAGCTTATGCCGCTGAACCGCGGCGCTTTTACCACATCATCACTTTAATTTTAGTGCATAATTCTTCTCTCAGTGGCTACACCTCATTTTGACACGTCAAATTCCAGAATTCTCCAGAGTCTTCTGCCAGATCAGCAAAAGATGATTAATTAAGCTAATCCTAATTAAGCTCCTAACTAACTTCTTCTAGAAGCTCCCTCCTAACTAATCACATCTAGAAGCTTCTCCTCAACAACCTTTTGGAGGGAAATTCAAATTTCATCTAACAAACTTTTGGAGGGAAATTCAAATTTCATCTAACAAACTTTTGGAGGGAAACCTAAAATTCAAATCCTAAATCTAGGGTTTTGATGGCTATAAATAAGAACCTAGATCTAAGGGTTGAGTTGTTCATTCCTACACCATTTTCTTCCACAAGTCTAGTGACAAGACTTGTGCGAAACCCTAACCCTAATTCCACTCCAAATTCAAGATCCCGAGTACCATTCAAGTGAGAAGCCTTCAACCTTTTTGTAGCCGAGCCAATCTTCAATCGAGAAAGTGATCCAAGCCGATCCGCGACTCAAGGAGACGAGCGAAGCCAAATCGACGATCGAGTTCCTCCTCTTGTAGTTCTTGAGTGATTGTAACGAAATTGTTGATATAAATAAAAGGTGAAATTCTTTAATCTTGCTTTCTTTTAATTCTTGCATCATGATTAGATCTCAATTTGTGATTGTGGTTCTTATTGTGATGTTTGAGTAAAACTACGCTCGTAAAGGAGTCGAGATAATCAATAGAATGATAATGTAACAAATCTTTAAACGATTCTTGAGTCCTACGAGTTTTGTAAACCCTAGCAAGTTCAAGAATCAATGACCTAGTTTCGTTGCGACTCTTTCTTGATTGTGATCGCTCGAAATTAGGGATCTACGATCATTTCTTGAATTTACTAGAGGCTAGAATGTGAATGATATCGACGAAAGAACAAGGGATAAGATGAAACCCTAGTTTCATAAGAAATCCCTCATTCTCGATCGATCATCATCGATCTAGTATCAATTCATCGAAGGATAAGAATACGTAATTGTAAGATTACATCACATCTATAGATCCAATCTATTCCTACGAGCCTCATTTCGATTCTTGATATTTGGTTGGAAAAATCATCAAACTATCAATTCTTGATTCTATCTTTTTCTTGTTATTAGATCTAGATTTTCTAATTCTTGAACTTCAAATATAAATCATGAATTGTTTTTTTTCTTTTCATTAAAGTTTCGACTCATCTAATTCGAAAGACGAATGATTACACTTTCCCTGTGGATGATCCGCACTTACTAACGCGCTACAATCGACACCGTTATTGATTGCGGTCAAATATTTTTGGTTGTGATTCTATTCTATTTTCTACATACACCACGAAAATCACTCAATAAAAATGGCGCCGTTGCTGGGGATCATTTGAGTTGATACACAATACAAATCAAGAATTCTTCATCAATCAAATGGCGTCGTTGCCGGAGATCATTTGATTTGATTTACACAACGATAATTTATCATCAATCAAATGGCGCCGTTGCCGGGGATCATTTGATTTGATTTACACATCAAGAATTCTTCATCAATCAAATAGCGCCGTTGCCGGGAATCATTTGATTCGATTTGATAAACACAATCGGAAATCTATTACAATCAAATAGCGTCGTTGCCGGGGATAGTGCGCTAATTGTTCGTGTTTTGAAATTTGAGTTGAAAAATTTATTCCATTATAATTTTTAGATCTAAACTCGCACAAACCCTAATACGTGTTTTGTGATTTGATTGCGAGGAAATCTGGGATCATTAGAGCTTGGGAGAAATTATTCTGATAATTCCAGAGAGCTTTTTAAGTGAACAGGAACCTACTGTGAAAGTTTCGTGCAGTGATCTGATATTTCCACCGCGGAACCACGGCATTAGGCGACTCCCGCGGCGGAACCGTGGTGCTACAGTGGAATCACTGTTCAAAAAAAAAAAATTAAAAAAAAATTTTTGGTAACTCTCTTGACTTTCTTATCTACTTCCTCATCTACTCCAATTAACATTTTGTGCAGGTTTCTTTGCAAATAATCGCAGCGCCGCGCAAAATAGAAAAATTAAATTGTGCGTGTTTTTGATTCTTGGTTGTTTGCATAATTAATACGGAAATTAAGGGGCACGACCAAATCCAGATTAGGTGGGGAGTTCATTACCCTTCCTAGGGCCCAAAAATCACAAACTTGCATCCGCATTTACCCTCATTAATTAAAAAAATATCTAGAGATGACTCTAAGGACCGTCGCGCTCACGTAGGACAGAAGAAGGCCGTGGGTAATTCATTGCTTATCCGCGTTTTCTTGTGGTGCCTAGGCAAGTGTGTCGAAGGCTAGTGGTTATTAATTAGGCCCACTACTTACGTAGTGGAGTGCCTTCCCACTTACCTGGCACTTATCTGGCCACAGGGGGACAAAGAGGCAGTGGAGGATTCTATCCCGCGACTTGTCTTTTGGCTGTTAGGAGCGGTCTAGAGCCGGACATAGGTGACCACTAGAATTAGGGTTTTTGTGTGTTGCATTTGTTGTGTTGCATCATTTTTTTCAAAAATCCATATCATTTTCAAAACAAACACCGCATTCATTCATCATTCCCCTAATTATAAATTCACGCTGCCACTTGTACTAACCCTTTTTAGTACAAGATAGGCTGGACAACAGGATTCTAGTGCATGTTTAGTCCGCGTCCCCCGATCGACCCAAAAGTCGGTATTTCTACATTTACCTTTTCTTTACCCACCACCACACCCACATCGATGGATCCACCTCCATCGAACTTCTTTTCCACTACTTTGCCGCCGTCCGTTGGTGCGCAGAATCCACCTCGCATCTCTCTCCAAGAGAGGTGCTATCCTACACGAGTTCCACTTTCCACCTGCCTTTCCATTCCACCAGCCAACGGGGAAAATTTTCAAATAAAACCCCAATACATCAACCTTCTACCAAAATTTCACGGTCTCGAGTCTGAGGACGCATACGTGTTTATCACGAAATTTGAAAATGTATGCGCAATGATGGTACCTCACAGCTGTCTGTGGATGCTTTGCGTCTTCGTCTTCTCCCATTCACTTTGTTCGATTTAGCCGAGAAGTGGCTATATAACACTACCGCACATTCCATTTCAAATTGGGATGGATTCGTCAAAGCATTCCTTAAGAAATTCTACCCACATCAAAAGAAAGCTCGAGTCCGTAGCGAAATCTATCAATTCACCCAGCTTCCGAATGAAACATTCTCAAAATGTTTTGAACGTTTCAAGGATCTGTTAGTCCAATGTCCACATCACGGCATCCCGAGATGGGAATTGTGCCGAGTCATTTATGAGGGCATTACTCCTTACACAAGACAGACCCTTGAATCCATGTGTCAAGGCAACTTCATGACCAAAGATGATGGGGAAGCCTGGAAATTCCTAGAAGATTTCGCTGAAAAATCTTTACAGTGGGAAGGTGTGAGTCATTCGTCTAGGGATAGCAATGATATTTCCATAGGAGTTAGAGCTGACATTTCGGCTATGCAAAAGAAACTTGAGACTATGGAAAACAAATTTTTAGCCGCCCTAAGTCAAATATCACTCTCCAAAACTGTATGTGGCTGCTGTTCTGATCCGTCTCACTTGACGGAAGAATGTCCGTTTCAAGGTCATGAGCATACCAATACCGCATTTCAAAGACCTAGAAACGATCCATCTTCCTCCACATATGATCAAGGTTGGAGGAATCACCCTAACTTTGCTTGGAACCAATCACAATCTCAAAACACGGTTCCAAACCAAAACAATTTCCAAAGGGTCCCTCCACCACAACAGCAACCACCACTTTATTTGATTCATCACCCCTTTCAAGCACAAAATTTCCAAAATCCGGTCAACACACCTTCACCGACTAATCCCTTGCAGTTGACCGGTGCTGATGAATCCTCTTCATTCATGAATTTTCTTTGGACAATAAAAACTTCCGTCGATGATATAAAGAAAAACTCTACGTCCCAAAGCGAGAGTATTAAATCGATGGAAGAAGAAATTGCATGTTTAAAAGCTCAAATGAGTGAAAGAGAGAAAGGGAAACTTCCAGCTCAACCTTTACCCAATCCTGGCTATTCACATTTTCTGAATGCAACCACGTTGAGATCTGAAAGAGTGCTTGACACTCACGTTGGGGAAGAGTTTGATGACACTGATAAATCAATCAATAACACCCCGGCTGAGACCTTTTCTTCCGCACACACTTCCAATTCTGACCCCAGTTCTTCTACCCCACCACCTACTTGCGAGCCTATTCTTCGTTTCCCAAAAGGCTCGCCACCTCAGCCCATCTCTTCTAGTTCTCCACAGACGATCCCCACTCCTCTTTTGGGATCACGTCTATCCCCACTTCCTTCTCCTATGATGGACCTAGCGCTTATTGCTAAAGCACCTAATCCTAATCGGTTAAGGGCTAACACACCGAGTCCACATATGGAGAAGATTAGGGACATTTTAAAGCAAGTTAACATCAACATCCCTCTCCTAGATGCTATCCAACAAGTTCCGTCCTATGCGAAAACTCTTAAGAACTTGTGCGCTAGGAAGAGGAAGACTCAAGTGCCCAAGAAGATATTCATGGCAAAAACAGTAGACACGGCTTTCCCCCAACAATTACCGAGGAAACGTAAGGATCCTGGATATCGTACTATTTCCATTTCTATCGGGGAAAAACACATTAACCGTGCTCTACTAGACCTTGGCGCTAGTGTTAACTTGCTTCCATATTCAGTCTATGAGCAACTAGGTATCGGAGAGTTGAAGCCAACCCATTGCACTCTCCAGATGGCTCACCGATCAATCACCAAACCTAGGGGTGAACTGGAGGATGTGTTAATAAAAATCGGGGAATTTATATTCCCTGTGGATTTTATTGTAATTGATACACAGCCTGTAGCGAACACACGGAATCAAATCCCGGTGATTTTAGGTCGCCCCTTTTTGTCCACTTCCAATGCTATTATCAACTGTCGTAACGGTTCTATGACCCTATCTTTCGGGAATAGGTCAATAGAGCTGAACATTTATAAGTTGGGAAGTGTACCCTCCGAACCTACTGCACAGGTCTGTTCTGTCGACTTAATAGAGGTCGACAGCAGCGAATTTGATGATCCTCCTGATACCGATCTTGACTTTTTTCATATGTTATTGTTTGACCCAACTATGTATCATACACATACGGACTCTTCCACTGAGATGTCCGGGTCAACAATTAACACGGATTATGAACTGTTCTTAGAGTCTGAAGATCACCCCGTACTTTGTGATGACATTATTCATCGGGGTATTGATGGAACTTTCGAGGAAATCTTCGCTGATGAACTCGCATTTTTGAATATCACGGGTGTTGAGATAAATCATGTCCCAATCATTGAAATTGAACCTCCACCCCTTCTTCTGAACTGTAAAAAGAATGCGAGTAATCCATCACAATCACTGCATCGTCTCTCCAAAATGAGACGCACACACACTCTCTTCCACCACTTAACCTTTCCCCACTTCTTCTTCCACCAACCAGAGCACTGCATTAATAAATTTTTTGAATGGTTGGTGTTAACGTTCGGTCTTTGCAAACCTTGGCATCGACCACTGATTTTTGACCCCCTCATATGATTTTCAAAGCTTAACATTGCATAACGCAAGTTTGGGGGGGCATTTTTTCTGGCTCTTGAAAACAAAAGAAATTTTTTTACAAAATGATGAGCCAAAAATAAGTTTAGGGGAGGGTCTTCACTTAAATATTTTGCCCCCACTAATAAATTCCTCCCAAGCTTACAGGTTTTTCAGATTTAGCAGAAGGCAACAGTGAGGACACTGTTGAAAACAAGTTTGGGGGAGGTTTGTGCTTATTTTCGCATCATTTGCATCATCATTTTCATAAGCACAAAACATTTTTGAAAACCTATAAAAATTTTAAAAATTTTCTAAAAGATAAAAAGATTTTTGTACATAAATAAGATAATAAAAGTTCAGATAGTGAACAATTACATCCATGAGATTAGAAAAAGTTTAAGAAAACTAAGAAAATTAGAAGTTTTCTTATACGAACTAGTAATAAGTAGTTATGAGCCGTTGTCCCAAGGGTTAGTAAGATGAAAGACGTCACTAATCTGAGGATAAAAATAAGTCTGAAAAATAGTTTCTATTCTAGAAGCCAAACATTTTGAACGTTGATACCCTGCTATTCGCACTTACACACGTCTTGAAGCCTGGGATAGTAGAGGATACCTTGAAATGCTCTTGTCTTAAAGCCGATGTATGAAAGAAATAAAAAAAAAGTGAATAAAAAATATAAAGTGGTGAGAAAAATGGACACTGGTTTTGTTATCACCAAGGGCAATAAAAATATATAGCGAGGGTGCCTCTTCACCTAGTGCCCTAAGGCCAACTGGTCTGGGTGTCATTGCTATGCCTGAGGTGGTGCAAGACGAGGAAAATACATCAAATAAGCAAGCACATGAGTAATCGGTCGGTTAGTACCTCAAGAAGTATTAACGGTCGCATTAAAGTGTGTGAGCACATCCAAATATTCATTAATTAAAAAGTACTGAGGCTGATGGGCAAGAGTATGATAGCTTGAATTGAATTCTCCGGGTGTAGGGATGTCCCTTACATACACGCAGGGTGATATGATCGATGTTTGGAAGAAAGATAGGAATGAAGAATAAAGACGATATTTTATTGAGGGAGGACGTGATTTCTAACATCTTTTCATGACTATTAAGATAGGGCTCATGACAACCGAAAAGCTGACTTAGTTGGAAACCCTAATTTTCAAAGTCTTTATTTTACAATTCTTTTCTTTAAATGTAATATTCATGATCTTTCTTTTATTATTGGATTTTGTGGGTGCAATCCGCTGAAAACCCTCAGGAGACAACACTCCTCCTACTAGGGACACCTAGAGGTTTAAAGGCTTGTTGCACGTGCTCAGTGCAATCGTGTTGCCTACGAAAGTGTGCTACTTAGTTTTTCTCTTTCTTTATTTTCTCCTTCTCTTTTTAATAAAACAATTCGCTCGAGACGATCGAAAATAAGTTTGGGGGAATTTGATCAGTCGAAAATAATGTATTTTTAACACGGCAATTTCCCGATCTTTTGCACTCATTTAGAAGTGTTCGGTATTCATATTTCACATATTAGCAAATCAGTCATAAAATATCAGATTGCATGTGTTAGACTTTAAAACCGGCACTATAAAGGAAATTGACTGCATTTCATGGCATCGTATCATCCCTATATCGTGCAACACTTGTCTTGAGAAATTGTGCAGGAAAATCCAGAAGAAAGGCCAAAAGTGTAATTTTGCTGATCAAACATTACGCCAACTCAAAGACCTGAGAGCTGGTAGCAATACAGAAGGAATTATAAAATTCAACATATTAGATAAAGGCCCATAAGACAGCCCAAGAATTACCATTGAAGTTTCAAGCCATGAAGCCCCCACAGAGCCGCGGAACCGCGGCGGGAGCCAGCTTATGCCGCGGAACCGCGGCGCTTTTTCCACATCATCACTTGAATTTTGGTGCATAATTCTTCGCTCAGTGGCTACACCTCATTTTGACACGTCAAATTCCAGAATTCTCCAGAGTTTTCTGCCAGATCAGCAAAAGATGATTAATTAAGCTAATCCTAATTAAGCTCCTAACTAACCTCTTCTAGAAGCTCCCTCTTAACTAATCACATCTAGAAGCTTCTCCTCAACAACCTTTTGGAGGGAAATTCAAATTTCATCTAACAAACTTTTGGAGGGAAATTCAAATTTCATCTAACAAACTTTTGGAGGGAAACTTAAAATTAAAATCCTAGATCTAGGGTTTTGATGGCTATAAATAGGAACCTAGATCTAAGGGTTGAGTTGTTCATTCCTATACCATTTTCTTCCATAAATCTAGTGACAAGACTTGTGCGAAACCCTAACCCTAATTCCACTCCAAATTCAAGATCCCGAGTACCATTCAAGTGAGAAGCCTTCAACCTTTTAGGAGCCGAGCCGATCTTCAATCGAGCAAGTGATCCAAGCCGATCCACGACTCAAGGAGACGAGCGAAGCCAAATCGACGATTGAGTTTCTCCTCTTGTAGTTCTTGAGTGATTGTAACGGAATTGTTGATATAAATAAAAGGTGAAATTCTTTAATCTTGCTTTCTTTTAATTCTTGCATCATGATTAGATCTCAATTTGTGATTATGGTTCTTGTTGTGATGTTTGAGTAAAAATCCGCTCGTAAAGGAGTCGAGACGATCAATAGAATGATAATGCAACAAATCTTTAAACGATTCTTGAGTCCTACGAGTTTTGTAAACCCTAGCATGTTGAAGAATCGATGACCTAGTTTCGTTGCGACGCTTTCTTGATTGTGATCGCTCGAAATTAGGGATCTACGATCGTTTCTTGAATTTACTAGAGGCTAGAATGTGAATGATATCGACGAAAGAACAAGGGATAAGATGAAACCCTAGTTTCATAAGAAATCCCTCATTCTCGATCGATCATCATCGATCTAGTATCAATTCATCGAAGGATAAGAATACGTAATTGTAAGATTACATCACATCTATAGATCCGATCTATTCCTACGAGCCTCATTTCGATTCTTGATATTTGGTTGGAAAAATCGTCAAACTATCAATTCTTGATTCTATCTTTTTCTTGTTATTAGATCTAGATTTTCTAATTCTTGAACTTCAAATATAAATCATGAATTATTTGTTTTCTTTTCATTAAAGTTTCGACTTATCTAATTCGAAAGACGAACGATTACACTTTCCCTGTGGACGATCCGCACTTAGTAACGCGCTACAATCGACACCGTTATTGATTGCGGTCAAATATTTTTGATTGTGATTCTATTCTATTTTCTACATACACCACGAAAATCACTGAATCAAAATGGCGCCGTTGCCGGGGATCATTTGAGTTGATACACAATACAAATCAAGAATTCTTCATTAATCAAATGGCGCCGTTGCCGGGGATCATTTGATTTGATTTACACAACGAGAATTTATTATCAATCAAATGGCGCCGTTGCCGGGGATCATTTGATTTGATTTACACATCAAGAATTCTTCATCAATCAAATGGCGCCGTTGCCGGGGATCATTTGATTCGATTTGATAAACACAATCGGAAATCTATTACAATCAAAGTCCACGCGACTCTTCAAGGCTCCTCTTCGAGTTGAACGAACATCTTTCGTGATCTTCGCACCTAAGACGATCCACCCGAAGTCCACAAGCTCAAGCTAACCCTTCACTAATCTCATTAGTGAAGGCAACACACCACATCAAATTGCTAATCTAATGAGTTATGGTGAAGTAGGGGTTTAATTTGCTCACTAGGGTTTTCACAAGTTCAATCATTCACATCACATGTCAGGGTTTGAACTTGGAAGTGAGGTGAAGAGAATTGTAGAGAACAAGAGGAAGCAAGAGCTCAAGAAATGGCTAAGGCATGAACTCAAGTACAAAAAGCAAGCGTAGAATGAATGAATAAATGAATAATATCTCTCCTCACTTATTCAAGCATGGATTAAATTGAAATTCTAAATTGCAACCATGCTTGAATAGTAAGTCAAGTCTAATATTATATCATAAAACCCATTCCTTAACAATACCCAAAATATCTCCAAATTTACACCTCATTTTTTTATTTTCTAAAAATAAAAAAACTTGCCATACTTTATATAATAATATATATATAAATATATATATATATATATATATATTTGTATATATCAAATATACATTAATATATATATATAAGAAATTAGTGAGTTAATGATATTAGTTAAGATATAATTATATCACATATAATGTATATCACATTATTAAATCAACACTTGATCTAATAATCCGGTTATATCACATATGACCGACTAATATCATTAATCTGAATATCACATTATCAAACCAAAACTTGATTCGATAATCCGGTTATATTACATACAACCTAACCGACATCAGATAATTTCCAGATTACAATACGGTATCACATATACGTATTTAATCAGGCCCACGCACATATCACATATGTGCCCTACTTCGTTTCGCTCGAACCAGGAAACTTCTGTGTGGGACTCTAAACAATCGGCAATACGCCAGCAGTAGGTAATGATCACATCAATCACCTACAAGCCGTCAGCGGTACTAGCTGGACGTAACGGCTTCCCGGGTATTGAGCGATATGAAGATCAACAAGCAAGCTCGTCCATACTCTCCATGAAGCCTATCAGTAACACTACCGTAGAGTCCAGTTATCTTCGTCTGATATATCGCATATCATGTCTAGGGGCTGTAAATGTCAGACCCCAGTAACGTGATAAGTCATGCCGATGTTGGCCTATAACGGTTCGAGAAACTACTGATAACTCTTATCAGTAAATCTCAGCAGTAGCCCTGGCCAGGGACTTCCAATTATAGCCAATCGTGCATAGCGCAACATCAACCCCCAATACTGGGAGAGACGAACCCCTCCTATCGCTAATTGCCTCCATGTGACTTGGGACTGTACCCAAAATCCACCTGTTTGCATGACTCATTTGAGCCGTGGTAGGGAGGAAATCAAAGCACAGTAGGAGCCACACAAGACTCTATGACGATCTTGGGTCTACAGACTAACCTGTACCAGTGTCACCGGAGGACTACTATCTGACGATAGGTATACTACCAACTAGGAGTCCTCGGAGAGTCCATTTGCTGTATCCATTCTCCAATGACCACCTGTGTACAATCTTTTATGTCACACACCAATGGTTGTGTGATCAACCATCGCCCTCTAAGGGACAAGAAACGTATACACTAGTCTAATCTGTAATATCGATGCCCTAGTCTCGATATTCGCTCGACTAGGAACTGATTAAAGGATGTACTTTTGGACCACCCTGGCCCCACTAGTATGATCTCATCATAGTCCTGATAGTCAAGTATATATCCTAAGGGCTTTATCAACATGCGAGAGCAAGACAGTAAAGAATACCAGTCAACATGTTAAGATAAAGAGTAACCAGATAGCAAACTATCATATCGAGCAAGAAATTCCTCTATATATATTTCTAAGCATCCACTATAATATACATCACATGTACAATAATGGCCTCTAGGGCATACATATTCCTAAAAATCTCTCACTTGCACTAAGGCCATGTATTGTAGTATCTCATACCCAACATCCCAAAAGTCTCTCAAACTGTATCTGGGGGAGGGCCTTCATGAGTGGATCCGCTACGTTGTCCTTCGTGTCAACTCTCCTGACCACGATCTCCGGGCAATCTACTATCTCCCTGATCAGGTGATGCCGCCTTAGAATATGTCTGGATCACTGATGGGACCTGGGTTCCTTGGCCAAAGCCACCGCTCCATTGTTATCACAATATATAGGTATTGTATGCACAAAGGTTGGAACCACACCAAGCTCAGCAATGAACTTCTTTATCCATACAGCCTCTTTGGCAGCATCGTTGGCAGCGATGTATTTAGCCTCCATCGTTGAGTCTGCTACGGTGTCTTGCTTGGAACTCTTCCAATACACCGCCCCTCCGTTGAGGGTAAAGACAAAACCTGAGACCGACTTTCTATCGTCCTTATCACTCTGGAAGCTCGAATCGGTAAAGGACTCCACCTGGAGTTTACCGTTACCATACACCAAGAACCTTTCTTTAGTCCTTCTCAAGTACTTAAGAATGTTCTTCACAGCTGTCCAGTGTTTCTCCCCAGGATCTGATTGATACCTTCTCACTACACCTAGTGAGTAAGCTATATCCGGTCTGGTACACAACATCGCATACATGATAGAGCCTACCGCCGAAGCATAGGGTATCCCTTACATGCGAGCGCTCTCCAAATCATTCTTGGGAGACATCTCTTTGGAGAGAATGATTCCTGAGCAAGCGGGTAAATCACCTCACTTGGAATCTTCCATACTAAACCTCTTTAGTATGGTGTCTATGTATCTGGATTGGGACAATCCCAACATCCGTTTAGATCTATCTCTATAGATCTTTATTCCCAGGATGTAGGAGGAATCACCAAGATCATTCATGGAGAACTTGAGTGATAAGAAGAGCTTGACCGAGTGTAGCATAGGAATATCATTCCCTATCAGGAGTATGTCATCTACGTACAATACGAGGAAGACCACCTTACTCTCTACAACCTTCTTATATATACAAGGTTCATCTACATTTTTGAGGAAATCAAACTCTTTGATAGCTTCATCAAAACAGATGTTCCAACTCCGCGACATCTACTTTAATCCGTAGATGGATTTAAGCAGCTTGCACACTTTTCCGCTGCTCCCACTGTCTACGAAGCCCTCTGGCTATGTTATGTACACGCTCTCTTCTAAATCACCATTTAGAAAAGCGGTATTGACGTCCATCTGCCAGATTTCGTAGTCATGGTATGCAGCAATAGCAAGTAGGATCCTGATGGACTTAAGCATAGCGACAAGAGAAAATGTTTCATCATAATCGACGCCAGGTCGTTGATGAAAACCTTTTGTTACAAGTATAGCTTTGAAAGTCTCAACTTTTCCATCTACACCAATCTTCTTTTTGAAGATCCACTTGCTCCCAATGGGTTTTACCCCTTTAGGAGCAACTTCCAAAGTCCATACTTTGTTGGTGTACATGGATTCCATCTCAGATCGTATAGCATCCAGCCATTTCACAGAGTCCCCACTAGTGATGACCTGCTCGAAACTAGTCGGGTCATCATCTTTCATGATGCAATCCTCGCTCCCACCGTCTATGAGAAAACCGTAGTATCTCTCAGGTGGAAGAGGAGCTCTATTAGATCTGCGGAGTGGTTGGGATTCGTTGGGTACTATTGGATCCTCTGGTTCCACCAAATCGTCAATTATAGACTGTGATACTGGAACTTCTTCAAATTCTACCTCACTGCCACTAATTTCTTTTACAAGAAATTTCTTTTCTAAAAAGGCGGTATGTCAAGAAACAAACACCTTTTGTTCCTCGGAGTGGTAGAAGATATACCATCGCGAATGTTTGAGATATCCTATAAATTTGCACAGAACTGACCTTGCATCGAGCTTGTCCGAATTTTTTGTTTTCACATATGCCGGACAACCCCATATCTTAACCATATTAAGACATAGTCTCTTCCCTTTCCATATCTCATATGGAGTGGTAAGCACAGATTTGGTGGGAACCATATTCAATAGATGCATGACTGTCTCAAGCGCATAACCCAAAAAGAAATAAGTAGCTCAGGAGTACTCATTATAGAGCGCACCATATCTAATAGGGCGTGATTCCTCCGCTCCGATACACCATTGTGCTGTGTTGTATACGGAGGAGTAAACTGAGAGAGAATCCCGTTCTCTTTTAAATAGTCTCGGAATTCCCCGCTCAAGTATTCACCTCCCCAATCAGATCGAAGGATTTTAATACTTTTGCTCGTCTGGTTTTCTACTTCGCACTTATATTCCATGAATTTCTCAAAAGCTTCAAACTTTTGTTTCAACAAGAACACATGTCCGAACCTCGAGAGATCATCGATGAATGTAATAAAGTACGGCATGTGTAGACATAGGACCGCATACATCACTATGTATGAGTCCCAAGATTTCAGTAGCTCTTTCTCCGTGTCCAGTAAACGGAGTTTTGGTCATCTTCCCTTTGAGACATGACTGGCAAGTTTCATAAGATGAAAAGTCGAACGTATTCAAATATCCATCTTTATGCAACTTAGCTAGACTTGTCGCATTGATATGACCTAGTCTACAGTGCCACAAGAAGGCTTCATTCATTTCTGAACTTTTCTTCTTATTTGTGTTCTGTATGTTAAGAACTGTACTTTGATTAAGAACGTATATGTCGTTACATAACGTACCAAATCCAATCAACACTTGATTCTGGAAAATATTCATTACATTATCCTCTAATGTGAGATTATATCCTTCTTTAGTTAGCAAAGAAACCGATATAATGTTGCACATCATCTTTGGTACATAATAACAGTCGTTCAGAATCAATGTATTACCAGTTGGTAATACAAGGTGATAATCGCCAACTGCGTTGGCTACAACAATTGCAAAATTCCTTGCTGTTAGGGATTTATCACCCTTTCCCAGTTCTCTACCTTTCTTTAGTCCATATAACGAATTACATATGTGGGATCCTGATCCGGTATCCAATACCAAGGACGTAGAAAAAACTGAGAAACGGTTCTCGGTAATGAACACACCGGAAAAATATTTATCAACATGTTGTTTCTTCGTACGGGTGGCGCAGGAATCCTGATATTCCCTTATTCCTAAGGATTCAACGTTCTCCAGCTCAGTATAATAAGAGGGTATGGTCAATACTTCCATAGTATGATCTTGATTAAGGCGTGACATTGGTTGCTTCCTAGAGAGAGGGAGAAGGAAATGCGTTAGTGTGCGGTCTTTGCAAGATTAGATTGGTTATTATCTTATCTAATCAGGACGACTCACACTGTTTTTATCAAATCTTCCTTCAAACCACAAAAGGTAAGATTAGCCGGGATTAATTGCACCCTACAAGGTCGCCAATCGTTCGGCCAGGCCAGTGTCGGTACTTGGAGGGAGGTTTCCCGTGCTTTCGCACCGACCTAATTAAAATAAACTTCGTTTTCCCTAGAGGCATAACCCCATTGACACCTTTCTAGACACATACTTGATCGGCTAATTGCAAAGTGTAAAACTCTCCCAGGAGTAACTCTTACTCGCAGTGGGTATCGGGATCCAACTATCACACAGAAGGTATGCAATCTCATTGAAAAATTCAACACTTGAAATTTTCGATAATGGTTTTTACCCCTTGCTTCCTATGACCTTGACGTTGGACAACAAATCATAGGCCGCTAGTCAAGTTCAAGCTGTTCATTTCTTGATTGAATTAAACCTACCCGCACGACCCTTGACGCTGGCCAACAAAGTCGTACGACTATCCTAATCCAATCTCATCTCGTGATGCAAATAAGTACTAATCAACTACCGCACACTATGCCTTGATGCTGGCCAACAAACATAGCATGAATACTAAATAGTACTCATCTGAAATGACAAAGGGCTACGCAGGTTTTTAAGAAAACCATGAGCGTAATGAACTTGATATCGTTGTAGAATCTAGTGATTTTTGAAAAAGGAGTGTTTTTTAGGCTTTTCTAGCTTCGCTAAAGAGGTCACTCCCGGTGAAGGGATCTCGGCTCTTTACTCATTGAATGAGGTGCAGGATATTCGGGAATACCACTATACAAAACAAGAACTAAAGAAGCTTTCAAAAACAAAACCGAGTGTTGTAGCATTTGCTAGTTTTGCTAAAGAGGTCACTCCCGGTGAAGAGATCTCGGCTCTTTTCTCATCGAATGAGGTGCTCGATATTCATCAAGTAATACCACTATGCAAAGCAAAAAATAGAGCTACCCTTTTTGAAAATTTTGATTCTACAACATCTTTTGGTTTCTTTCTTTTTATTAATCATATTAATGAAGCCCCATCATATAATATTTCCTAAACATTATAGAAAAAGAAACGAAAATAGAACGTACGCTTATGTCATCCGCATTCGCCACGGGGACCCGTCATGCACCGTTAGGTTACTTAACTACCGGCAGAGCAGGGGCTGGACTAGCGCGGGTGCAAAACATAAGAAACATTTATTATATATCCTATAAATAATATAACATGATCACATCACAGAAACAAGCAGTAGAAGCAACATATGAAATATTGGATATGATAGGATTTCTGTGTTTTAAATCTAGCTAGTAATGTAAAACACGGATTCCACAGTCGTGATGAATAACCAAACTCACATCCCATAGACCCCTACGAGAGCGGCAAGTAACCTTACTAATTCTAGTGTTAGGAGACCCGGTCTCAACTCCTTGAGATGGTCTCCTACTGGACCCTAGAACCCGGTTACTTATGCTCCCCACCTTGGGTCTATCCTAATGCGGAAAAGTAAATAATATACAATAATGGTGGCATCATCCTCAACCCGAAAGTGCCCCAATAAAAGTATATTACATTGAATTTTACATGAATGAAAATATAAAAACTCTCATCTCACATAAATCCCTCGGCTATTCAATCACAACGATCCAATAAATCATATATAGAGCAACACATAACATCTCATGTCATCAACGTAAGTAAATATACGTATCCTGAAAACTCTTTGACATATAGCAACGAGATCGGGATACCCCACATATTACACTTACGGTCGCAGAAAAGAAACAGAAAACTATAATTATTAGAATCTGCATTATCCTTAGACATCTTAAACCCGGAATATTTCATATTCCGGATTTCATGCCTAACATGTAAAACTTGCATTTTAGTCTCAAATTGAAAACACTTTTCAATTGCTTGTTGGATAATTCAACAAGATTCCTGACTTAGTGATCGCGTACAATATGCAATTGTGATGGAGTTTTGATCCGAATAAAAACTTCGTTGCAATCGATCAATTGAGACTAAACGGCTAGGTTTACAATTATACGAACTAGTTTTCACAAAACTAATTAATCCGGATTCTAATAATTGTATCACACACATCACAAATCTTGTAAAGTAACCGCGACATTAGAATTCCGCACGCAATTAGCAAACTTAACCAATTTTTCCAACACTTGAAAAAACAGTGAGCTAAAGTTCCAAAACCAATCGTTTTAAGCCAATCCGGGAGTCGAAATGAACTCGAAACCTGCCCGAATCTTCGCGAAGGCGAAGACCTAAAAAATAACTTTCGAATATTGGGCCTCGGTGGGGTACCCACCCCCGGGGGCAACCTCGAGGTGGCCCCCAGAAGTTGGCAGACCTGAGAGCACCCATTTGGGGTGCTCTCGGGTCACCCACCCCCAAGGCCACTAAGTGGTGGTCATAGGGTGTGGGTCTGGCCTCTGGTCCCCCCAGGGTGTCCTCGGGGTGCGCATGCTCTACCCTGCGGTTTCTCGGTTCAAACCGTAAGCCCGCGAGGTGTGCAATCAACTTAAAACATTAATTTTGAAACTGTTTTTATCGGCAGTTTTGCGTGATAAAAACGGCGGATTTCTAATGTCGCTACAAGCTATCCTAATGTTCTAGCTTGGCTCCGATACCATGAAAGACGACCTTAACACCACGAAGGAGTTCAAGAGGCATCAAGCATGCCAAATTTTAATTTTTATTAGGTGCTAAGTTAGACTAAGAAGATCATTACTAGAATATTAGGGTTTGGCTTTGTGATGTGAAGATCTAAAAGGAAGAAAGGAGCATACAACCTTTGTAGTTCGAGTCCTTCTCTTCTAAAGCTCTGGGATGAAGTCCACGTGACTCTTCAAGGCTCCTCTCCGAGTTGAACGAACCTCCTTCATGTTCTTCGCGCCAAAGACGATCCACCCGAAGTCCAAAAGCTCAAGCTAACCCTTCACTAATCTCATTAGTGAAGTCAACACTCCACATAAAATTGCTAATCTAATGTGTGATGGTGAAGTAGGGTTTTAATTTGCTCACTAGGGTTTTCACAATTTCAATGATTCACATCACATGTGAGGGTTTGAACTTGGAAGTGAGGTGAAGAAAATTGTTGAGAGCAAGAGGAAGCAAGAGCTCAAGAAATGGCTAAGGCATGAACTCATGAACAAAAAGCAAGTGTAGAATGAATGAATAAATGAATAATATCTCTCCTCACTTATTCAAGCATGGATTAAATTGCAATTCTAAATTACAACCATGCTTGAATAGTGAGTCAAGACTAATATTATATCATAAAAACCCATGTCTTAACCATACACAAAATATCTCCATAATTTACACCTCATTTTTCTATTTTCTAAAAATAGAAAAACATGCCATGCTTCATTATATATATATATATATATATATATATATCAAATATACATTAATATATATATATATATAAAGCAATTAGTGCGCTAATGATATTAGTTAAGATATAATTATATCATATATAATATATATCACATTATTAAATAACCACTTGATCTAATAATCCGGTTATATCATATATGACCGACTAATATCACTAATCTGAATATCACATTATCAAAACAACACTTGATTCGATAATCCGGTTATATTACATACAACATAACCGACATCAGATAATTGCCAAATTACAATACGGTATCACATACACGTATTTAATCAGGCCCACGAACATATCACATATGTGCCCTACTTCGTTTCGCTCGAACCAGGAAACTTCTATGTGGGACTCTAAAGACTCGTCAATACGCCAACAGTAGGTGATAATCACATCAATCACCTACAAGCCGTCAGAGGTACTAGCTGGACATAACGGCTACCCGGGTATTGAGCGATATGAAGATCAATAGGCAAGCTCGTCCATACTCTCCATGAAACCTATCAGTAATACTACCGTACAGTCCGGTAATCTTCATCTGATATGTCGCATATCATGTCTAGGAGTGGTAAACATCAGACCCTAGTAACGTGATACGTCATGCCGATGTCTGGCCTAAAACGGTTCGAGAAACTACCGATAACTCTTATCAGTAAATCTCAGCAGCAGTCCTGGCCAGGGACTTCCAGTTATAGCCAATCGTGCATAGCGCAACATCAACCCCCAATACCGGTAGAGACGAAACCCCTCCCATCGCTCATTGCCTCCATGTGACTCGGGATTGTATCCAAAATCCACCTGTTTGCAAGACTCCTTTGAGCCATGGTAGGGAGGAAATCAAAGCACAGTGGGAGCCACACAAGACTCTATGACGATCTCGGATCTACAGATTAACCTGTACCAATGTCACCGGATGACTGCTATCTAACGATAAGTATACTATCAACCAGGAGTCATCGGTGAGTCCATTCGGTGTACCCATTCTCCAATGAGTGGGTATAATTTTTGATGTCACACACCAATGGTTGTGGGATCAACCACCTCCCTCTAAGGGACAAGAAACGTACACACTAGTCTACTCTGGAATATCGATGCCCTAGTCTCGATATTCCGTCGATTAGGAACAGATTAAAGGATGTACTTTTGGACCACCCTTGCCCCACTACTATGATCTCATCATAGTCCTGGTAGTCAAGTACATATCTTAAGGGCTTTATCAACATGCGAGAGTAAGACAGTAAAGAATACCAGTCAACATGTTAAGATAAAGAGTACCCAGATAGCACACTATCATGTCGAGCAAGAAAGTCCTCTATATATATGTCTAAGCATCCACTATAATATACATCACATGTACAATAATGGCCTCTAGGGCATACATATTCTTAACATTCCCCCTGCCAGTCTCATCGTCTACCCCACGATCTTCTTGCCCCGGGGTACCTCACCGGGTCCACCATGTACCCGTAGATAACTCATCTAACTCCTCGAATCGAGTCTCAAAAACAAAGTCAGAACCGAGAAAACTCATGGTGGACGCCTCGAAATCACATCACGAGAAACCGCGTTTTTAAAAACAATTTATAATTTCCTTTGAAATATATCCGTGGTTCTCAAATCCAGAAATCTAATGAAATCAGTATCTCAATGGATATATCCATAAAGTACGGTGTATGCAAACATAGAACAGTAATGTGAGCATATCAAGGGAAACCGCACTTTTTAAATATTTCAAGTTTCAGAAGGTATCTTGCGGTTTCCCAAATCCACGAAATCAAAATAAAACATCATATGAGAATATATATATATATATATATATATATTACTATAGCAATGCATGTATGTATGATGCAATTCATAATGCGAACTAGTACAAGAATAACTGTCTAACTGTCAATAATGAATGCGGTACAATATATTTATCCATGGCAATTTATATAGTGAGCATGTTATGGCAATTACCAACGGTGTGCGTGTGGCGTATAAATCAGTGCTCGTGCAACATGAACCGTTAATAATGGTGCAGTATCCAATTAATACTATGTCAATGTTCAACAGGTAATAGGATGTGCAAAATAGTGCTCATGGACAATCAATACACACACACACACACACACATACATACATATCGGCACATGATTATATAATTGAATCTATCCCTCGGCGCTTAACTCCATACAGGCGATTTCCCTGTAGATATTAAATCTACTCATCGTACGATCTCGAGCTAGGTGAATCTGATCACCTATTTCTCCTTCCTAGCAGCGTCCGAAGTCCCCGCAAATGATCCTAATATCACACAAAACCATAACAAGTGAAATTAGAAAACTTTCCGATAACACACGGGAACAACGCCAAACCAACGAATTGACTCCCACAAGCTACCAAGTGTTAGCTCAGCGGGCTAACGTGTGCAGCGACACCTTAAACCAAACCTATGGCTGCAAGCTACATGAAACATTTAACGGAAGTTGGATAAATCTGTATCGCACCATATCGAAACGCTAGAATTAGATAAACGGCCCCAAATTTTGTCTACAAATCATATAGGAAAAACTAAGTATACCAAATACCATATATAACCTACAGAGAGCTACCCACCAAAAACCAACACCCTAGCCCACAGAAAAACCTGTGGGGCCGGGGAATATGGGTATCTCGCCGGTCGAAAGGTGAAGGATGGGGTCCGGGTTTCAACTGTACACACAGGGCTCAAACATCAATCTACTGTATTGTTAGATTTAATAATAGATCAACATAACAATAGCAGATTAACAGAAACTCAAATCTATTCAAAAATACGATATTTAACACTAAACTATAAAATTAAGATATTAAACTTAAACTAATTAACACACAACCTTCCTTAGAGCCTAACAAAGAGTTAAAGATCACTACCTCACCAAAACTTGGGAAAACCCTTAGATTTCCAAGCTACAAGTCACCACAAGAGGGTTAAATATGATTTATGAAGGGTTTAGTGAGGTTTGATGAAGGTTTAGGCTTAAGGTAAGTGGAGGAAAAATATTCAAGTGAAGAACTTGGTGAAATAGGAGAAGAAGAAGAAGTAAATGAGAGGGAGTGATGTGAAGAAATGAGAGAGGGAGAGGGTGAGGGTGAGAATGAGAGTTGAGCCATTCTCTCTCTCTCTTCATTAATTGCCTCCCATGCTTTTTCCAAGCCTTATCATGCCTTCAATTATTCAAATTTTATCTAATTCTTCAATTTTTTTAAAAATAAAACTATTTTGATATTTAAAATAGATAATTATGCAAACATGACATGAAAAATGGTTAAGTGTGCCATGGCTAGTAAAGCATGGCTAACACCTCCTTAACCCAATATTAACATGCATATGTGTGTGCAAGTACAAAAATAATTAAATAAAATATTAATTAATTATAATAAAATATGTAAAAATAATTATTGGTTAAATTTTATTAAAAAACCGCATTATATCGCTTAATTAACTCTAATTGCATTCTAAGGTATTACAATCTTCCCCCTTAAAGAAATTCGGTCCCTGAATTTAAAAAAAACTTACTATGCGTACCTTCGAAGAGATGAGGAAATTTCTTCCACATCTCGCTCTCGGCTTCCCATGTGACCTCTTCGCTATTCGGGCCATGCCAAAGAACCTTCACTAATGGCAAGAACTTTGACCGAACTTTCTTCACCTGCCGATCCAATATAACTACCGGCTACTCGGTGAAAGAAAGATCGCATTCCAACTGTATGGCCTGGTGCTGAATAATGTGAGAAGGGCCATGAAGGTACTTGAGAAGCATAAATACATGAAATACGAGGTGAACGTCTGGAAAACTGGGCGGAAGTGTCAAATGATAGGCAACGGTACCAACTCGCTCAAGGATCTCAAAAGGACCCACAAATCTGGGACTAAGCTTCCCTTTCTTCCCAAATCTCATCACGCCTTTCATCGGAGAAATCTATAGGATTACATGATTACCCACTGTGAACTCAAGTTTACAACGACGACGGTCAGCATAAGAATTCTGTCTGCACTGGGCTGCTCTCATTCTGTCCTGGATCAACTGGATCTTCTCCGTAGTCTCTTGAATTAGCTGTAGTCCCAAAATCCTGCTCTCGCTGAGTTCGGTCCAACAGACTGGCGATCGACACTTTCTCCCATACAAAACCTCAAAAGGTGCCATCTGAATCGTCTCCTGAAAACTGTTATTGTGGGGAAAACTCTATCAAAGGCAAGTGACAATCCCAACTGCCACCAAAATCAAGCACGCATGCCCGAATCATATCCTCATGAGTTTGTATAGTCCGCTCTGACTAACCATCGGTCTGCGAATGGAAAGCGGTGCTAAAACTCAATCGAGTACCCAAAGCTTCCTGAAGTTTCTGCTGAAGACGGCCGGTAAACTGGGTGCCTCTGTCGGATACAATGCGTATAGGAACGCCGTGCAAACGGACAATCTCATCAATGTACAACTGAGCATACTGAGCATATCCGAAAGTGGTTTTCACTGGAAGAAAGTGAGCCACTTTCATCAACCGGTAAACAATAACCCAAATGGAGTCATACCCTCGACTGGACTTGGGTAGACCCACAACGAAATCCATGAAGATCTGCTCTCATTTCCACTCTGGAATGGGAAAAGACTGCAACTCTCCTGCCGGTCTCTGATGCTCAGCCTTGACCTGCTGCCAAGTCAGGCACCTCAAAACGAAGTCTGAAACATCTCTCTTCATCCCTTCACACAGTAGATATCTCTCAAATCACGATACATCTTGGTGGAACCTGGATGAACACTGTATGCTGACTAATGTGCCTGCTCTAGGACCTCATGTCTTAGCCCCTCGGAATCTGGCACTCATAGACGAGTCCCAAAATGCGCACACCCTGGTCATCAATCACAAACTCCGAATCTCTACCCTGTCAAACATGCTCCAAAATCTCGGACATACGAGCATCTTCAGACTGTGCCTCACGGATACAATCAAGTAGAAGTGGACGGGCACGGAAATGAGCAAGATGCCTTCCAGCGGAAGTGAACTCGAACTGTACTCTACTATCGCACAATATCTGCCAATCTGTAGAAGATTGACTCTGAACTAAGCTCAAATGGAACAAGCTACTTCTGGGCCTACGACTCAAAGCATCAGCTACCACATTCGCCTTGCCCGGGTGATAAAGGATTTCACAATCATAAACCTTTATAAGCTCCATCTAACAGCGCCGCCTCAAATTCAGATCCCGCTGCTGGAATATGTAATTCAAGCTCTTATGGTCCGTGTAGATCTGACATGACTCTCTGTAAAAGTAGTGTCTCCAAATCTTGAGCGCAAAGACCACCGCGGCCATCTCAAGATCATGTGTAGGATAGTTCTGCTCGTTTTTCTTCAACTGCCGAGAAGCATAAGTGATAACTTTGTCATGCTGCATCAACACACAATCCAGCCCCACTCGAGAAGCATCACAATAAACGACATAGCCGCCTGATCCTGAAGGAAAAGATAGAACTGGTGCAATCGTCAAACGAGTCTTCAACTGCTGGAAACTCTGCTCACATGCCTCAGTCCAAAGAAAAGGAACTCCTTTCTGAGTCAGTCCAGTCGGCGGTGCAGCGATACTCCAGAAATCCTGCACGAAACAGCAGTAATAACCAGCTAAGCCTAAGAAGCTGCAGACCTCTGTCACTGATACAGGTCTGGACCAAAGTTGTACGACCTCGATCTTCTTCGGGTCCACTTGTATACCGTCTCCCGTAACCACATAACCCAAGAAGTCAACACTATCAAGCCAGAATGCATACTTTGAGAATTTAGCAAACAGCTGGTGCTCTCTCCATGTTTGTAAGTTAATCCTCAAGTGCTGTTCATGCTCCTCTCGACTTCTGGAATAGAACAGAATGTCATCAATTAATACAATAATGAACTGGTCGAGGAACGGCCTGAAAATCCGGTTCATCAAATCCATGAACGCTGCTGGGATATTGGTGAGCCCGAACGACATCACCAAGAACTCATAATGCCCGTCGCGCGTACGAAAAGCAGTCTTCGGAATGTCGTCATTCCGAACCCGCAACTGATGATAACTCAACCTCAAATCAATCTTCGAAAAATATCCCGCACCCTGGAGCTGATCAAACAAATCATAAATGTGAGGTAATGGATACCTATTCCGCACCGTAACTCGGTTCAATTGACAATAATCAATGCACAATCTCATACTGCCATCCTTCTTCTTAACGAACAGGACAGGAGCTCCCCAAGGCGACACACTCGGACGAATAAATCCCCTGTCAAGCAGGTCTTGCAACTGATCTTTAAGCCCTTTAAGATCCGCCGAGGCCATTCGATAAGGCGGTATAGAAATAAGCCCAGTACCGGGGATCAAATTGATGCGAAACTCGATATCGCGCTCTAGCGGCAATTCAGGTAACTCATCAAGAAATACGTTGGGAAACTCTCTCACAATAGGAACCCTGTCCAACGGATCTACTGTGGCTCCAGTATCACGAATAAAGCCTATGAATCCCCGACATCCTTTCCTCAAGATCCGACTAGCGCAAAAGACAGAAATCAAACTGTGAGGGGGGCACTACGCCCCCCTGCACAACAAGGACTGACTCTCCCGGAAAAAAAATCTAACTGCCTTCTCACGACAGTCCACAGACGCATAGCAAATAGCTAACCAGTCCATGCCAAGGAGAACGTCAAAGTCCAACATATCAAGAAGGATCAAATCGACGGGCGAATCTCTATCCCTAATACGAACGGCACACGACCAAAACATATGTCGTGCAACAAAAGACTCACCAACGGGAGTAATCATGACAAGTAACTTATCTAACAAGGATGAATCTCGGCCCAATCTCGGTACAAAGTGTGTGGAAACATGCGAGTGCATAGATCCTTGGGCGAACAGTATACACGCATCGAAAGAACACATTGGAAGAGTACTTCTTACTACAGTATTCGACGCCTGTGCATCCTGAGGAGTCAGCGCAAAAACTCGAGTCTGTCCTCTACCGGTATCCGGCTGTCCTCAGCCTCTGCCACCTTGTCCCCTCTAAACAAAACAACCGTGACCATGGCCTCTCTGAGCATCCGTCTGGCATGAAGTAACGATGGGTGTAAGAGGCAATGCTCTCTGAGAAGGTGAAAGTGGTAAGGTAACACATGGAACTGCTGCCTTGTCCTGGCGTACGTCAGTACAATTCCTGATGCGGTGATACTAACCCCCACACCGAAAGCATTTAGACGCCGGTTGCTGACCCTGCGGGTAAGAGCTATATAACTGGCATCGCCTCAAGTCTCTGCTACCACCAAGACCTGGAAGGAATCTGTCGCGGCATCTACCTATCTGCCTCCAGGCTGATACATCAGTACGAATCCGCTTTGTTCCCGGAACGACCGAAGTCTCGGAAATACGCTTCTCTAGCAGTAGGGTTGCGTCCACCACGGCTTCATACGTATCAAAGTGCCGGGCGCCAATCAAGAGGAACAACTAGGTAATAGGGCCTCATACAAATTTCTTGACACGCTTCTCTTCAGTATCCACCAAATAAGAAGCATATATGGATAGTTAGGTGAACTGAATATCACACTCCGCCACTGTCATACCAGGAGTCTGGCGAAAAGACTCAAAGCTGCGAGCTCGAGCATCTCTAACGCTCTACAGAAGAAAACGAGCAAGAAAAACTGTAGTGAACTCAAGCCAGGTCATAGGAAGAAGACATGTGGCTCGACCTCTTTCCAAAGACTTGCACCAAGTCTGGGCAAGACCCTCCAGATGAAAACTAGCAAACTCTACCGATCTCTCATCGAAGCATCTCAAAGAACGACAGGTCCTGGCCATCCGGTCGAGGAACGACTGTGGATCCTAAGCTGCGTCGGTGCTGGTGAAAACCGGAGGCTTCAGCCTCATAAACTCTGATAAGGATATAGCGATAAACCCGGTAGCGGTAAGTATGACTGTCTGAGTAGTAGGTACCATCACGGTCCCCGTAATAGGCGGAACAACCTCCGATCTCTATGCTTGACTGGTCTCAATGAACGATCCCACCATCTGAAGCAAATCTTGAATAGTGGCCTCTAGCCTAACAATACGACCTGGAGAAGGTGGATCAATCTGCTCCTGAAGAATAGACATACCACCTTGGTCAGTCCTCGTCTCAGACGAGCCTGCCCTGACTTCGGCTCTAGCGGCAGCTCTCTGTGCCCTCGTAATCTTTGGCGGCATAGTGGCTGGAATAAGTAAACATGATTCGGTAAGAACATAAAAATCGAATCATAAGGATATATGGAATCAAGGAAGGAATTAAACGAAAATATGTCGTAACGTCACTTAGGTGGAGTACCGTGTCGTAAGTATGCTACGGAATATACAGACGCTACATCACTCTGCTTAAGCTACCTACTCCATCATACCAAGGGTCATCCTACACTCCGAAAGGTAAAACCTAGCGCTATGATACCAACTTTATCACGACCCAATTTAGGAACACGACCGGCACTTAAATCACGCGACGTCAAAAGAAGTAACACAATTCAAGTAAGCCGAAAATCCAGAAATATAAACTAAGAAAAGAAGTAAAGTGATAAAACATTAGTTAAAAACATTTAAAAATCTAAAGTTATAAAATCTCAAACTTAAATTTATTATCTTAAAACTTTCGGTAGCATCTCCTTTGTAAAAACTAGCCCCAAACGGGTACAAACATTGAATATAAAAGGCATCCCCAAATGGGAGCAACTCATACCTAAAGGAGGAACACAACCACAACAGGTATATATACGACGCCGTAGCGAAGAAATAAGCAAATAAGAAGTGAAAACAGCATAATAAGAGGTAAAACAACATCGCAACATAAATAAAAGCCGGCTCACACGAGCATAACGCCCAGAGTCACATAGGATACAATATTGAATCTCACAATCTCGTCTCTAAATCAAATACATAAAAGTGGTAGATGGAGAGTACTAGATACAAAATAAGATATACAATGGAATCATATGGATACTCGCAAAAAAACCTACCTATACCAAAATCACAACCAACAATAGCGGTATCCACAGAAGTAGATGCAATAAAGAGCCCTGCCGCGACTATACTGAGGGTCAAGCCTGCAAAACACTGTGGCAAAATGGGGTGCCAACTCGTGAATAGTAAATAACATTGTACTGATAATCGCAAGCATGCACGAAAAGCGATAATGCAAAATATGCAATCATGATGGCATAAGTATAGCAGTACAGATATGCAGCAAAATCATGATTAATGTACACCACTAGGGTGCAACAACTACATGAAACAGTGCATGTCAAATAAATCATGAGTGTTGGATAAAACATAATCCTCATCATGGAAATCCGGTGCCCATCAATGACACCCCAAATCCCAATATCTCAGGCGTCGTCACTCTGATTGGCCCTCATATCCATCACATCATGGAACCCGAGTGTCCAACATCGACACTCGAAACATCATGATACCCGTGTCCAGTATCAACACGTAAATCCTCATATCTCAGGCACCGCATCGTCCGATCTGCCCTTTTATCCATCTCATCTCATAACTCCGAAACGGTATCCTCCGGATATCCGTCGAGTTTCCATACAATCACCGGTAGGTAGTACTTCCTCTGCCAGGCTCATCGTCTACCCCACAATCTTCTTGCCCTGGGTATCTCACCAGGTCCACCATGTACCCGCAGACGGCTCATCCAACTCCTCGAATCGGGACTCGAAAACAAGCTCAGAACCAAGAAAACTCATGGTGGACACCTCGAAATCACATCACGAGAAACTGCGTTTTTAAAACAATTTATAATTTCCTTCAAAATATATGCGCGGTTGTCAAATCTAGAAATCTTATAAAAACAGTATCTCAATGCATATATCCATAAAGTACGATGTATGCAAATATAGATTAGAAATGTGAGCATATCAAGGGAAAACCGCACTTTTTAAATATTTCAAGTTTCAGAAGGTATCTTACGGTTTCCCAAATCCACGAAATCAAAATAAAACATCATATGAGAATATATATATTACTATAGCAATGTATGTATGTATGTATGTATGTATGATGCAATTCATAATGCGAACTAGTACAAGAATAACTGTCGTCAATAATGAACGCGGTACAATATATTTATCCATGGCAATATATATAGTGAGCATGTCATGACAATTACCAACGGTGTGTGTATGTGGTATATAAATCAGTGCTCATGCAACATGAACCGTTAGTAATGGTTCAGTGTCCAATTAATACTATGTCAATGTTCAACAGGTAATAGGATGTGCAAAATGATTCTCATGCACAATCAATATATATACATAAAAGCATATGGTTATATCACTGAATCTAACCCTCGGCGCTTAATGCCATACATGCGATTTCCCCGTAGATGTTAAATCTACTCACCGGACGATCTCGAGCTAGATGAATCCGATCACCTCTTTCCCCTTCCTAGCAGCGTCTGAAATCCCCGCAAATGATCCTAATATCACACAAAACCATAACAAGTGAAATTAGCAAACTTTTTGATAACACACGAAAACAATGCCAAACCAACGAATCGACTCCCATAAGCTACCAAGTGTTAGCTTAGTGGGCTAATGTGTGCAGCGACACCCTAAACCAAACCTATAGCTGCAAGCTACACGAAACACTTAACGGAAGTCGGATAAATCTGTATCGCACGATATCGAAACGCTAGAATTAGCTAAACGGACCCGGATTTTTTCTACAGATCATATAGGAAAAACAAAGTATACCAAATACCATATATAACCTACAAAGAACTACCCACCAAAAACCAACACCCTAGCCCATAGAAAAACCGGCGGCGCCGTGGAAAATGGGTCTCGTTGGTCGAAAATTGAAGGATGGGGTCTGGGTTTCAAGTGTATACACAGGGCTCAAACATCAATATACTATATTGTTAGATTTAATAACAGATCAACGTAACAATAGCAGATCAACGGAGACTCAAATCTATACAAAAATACGTTATTTAACACTAAAATATAACATTAAGGTATTAAACTGAAACTAATTAACACACAAACTTCCTTAGAGCCTAACAAAGAGTTAAAGATCACTACCTCACCAAAACTTGGGGGATAAAACCCTAGCTTTTCAAGCTCTAAGTCACCACAAGAGAGTTAAACATGATTTAGGAAGGGCTTAGTGAGGTTTGATGAAGGTTTAGGTTTAAGGTAAGTGGAGGGAAAATATTCAAGTGAAAAACTTAGTGAAGGAGGAGAAGAAGAAGAAGTAAATGAGAGAGTGAGAGGGTGAGGGTGAGAATGAGAGTTGAGCCATTCTCTCTCTTTCTCTCTCTCTTCATTAATTGCCTCCCATGCTTCTCACATGCTTGTCCCATGCCTTCAATTATTCAACTCGTCTCTTATTCTTCATTTTTTTAAAAATAAAACTCTTTTGATAATTAAAATAGATAATTATGCAAACATGACATGAAAAATGGTTAAGTGTGCCATGGCTAGTAAAGCATGGTTAACAACTCATTAACCCAAGATTAACATGCATATGTGTGTGCAAGTACAAAAATAATTAAATAAAATATTAATTAATTATAATAAAATATGTGAAAATAATTATTGGTTAAATTTTATTAAAAACCCACATTATATCGCTTAATTAACTCTAATCGTATTCTAAGGTGTTACACCGTTAATACTTCTTGAGGTAATAACCAACTGATTACCAAATGTGCTCACCATTTAAGGCATAATTAGAAATATTCTAGTCTTGCAACACTTAAGGCTTAGCAGTGATTCTCAAACTAGTTGGTCAAAGGCACCCTCGCTATATTTTTTGTGCTGTCTTAAGTAATTACAAAACCCGGGTTCATTTTTATGCACCACTTATATTTTGTTAATTCTTCATACTAAGGTTTCTAAGCAAGAGTATTTCAAGGTATGCTCTACTATTCTAAGTTTCAAGATGAGTGCAAGTGTGTATAGTAAGGTATCAACTTTCAGAAGGTTGGACTCAAGAATTGGGACTTTTTTTCAGACTTATTTCTCTCCGCAGATTAGTGATTCCTTCATCTTACTAACCCTTGGGACAACAACTTATGACTACGTATTACTAGTTTCGTTTTAAAATATCAATTTTCTTGCATTTCTTAAATCACTTCCTCTCTTTCATATGAATTTTTCACTTTTTAACTTTTATTTTCAAATTTTTTTTATGCAATGCAATATGCAATATTTACATATGATGCTTTGATATATACAATCCATCCTTACAAGCCATCCCCCCAAATTTTTTTGCAGCAGTGTCCTCACTCATGTTGTATTTCTTCGGCCTCAAAGGGAGACACACGAATTTCCGATGGAGATTGATCATCACAGGATCCAAGTCTTTAAGGAATGCGAGTTCTTCGGCAAAAATACTTTTGAAACTTTCATCGATGATGATCTCATCGGAAAGAAAGAAATCAGTGGAATAGACAGATTCACTAAGAAGGTTGAAAGTTTCAAGGTCAATGTATTGCGCACCAGCATTCAAAACACTTGATTCATCAGAAATTATGGAGGTAGGAGACTCGAAAAGCTCGTCTCTCTCATTCTTAAAAGAATCTAAATCGAGTGGTCTTTCAAGAATTATAGAACTCGAAATATCGGAGTGTGGTTCATCAAATCTTGGTGGAATTGAAAGAAGATGAAAAGAAGAACCAAAGAAAGTGGATAATGAAATGGGTAAACGAACTTAAGTGTCGAGCATTGTTGAACCAGATATGGGAGATGAAGGATGAATATAGTTTTGCATATCGGATAGGTCGGTGGTATGAATAGGATCGGTTAAATGCACAGGAAGATGTTCACATTCAATGGAAGGGACATGATTGGTCGGTGAATCCAACTCATCCAATATGGTGAGTTCATCTTCAAAGATATTCTCAACACGGATCTCACTAACACCTCCAGTCAAATCAAACGAATAGTTCTTTAAAAATTCATCAATTATACTATCCTCAATCGATGGATCATTAGGCCCACTTGATGGAATTGGAAGGTTTGAAATGTCAAGTGTATTCGAAGAAGAATCGGTTTGATTTAGAATGGTGTAAGGCTCTCTTTCACACTCACTATTGGAAAAGTCAAATATGTTATTCTCGGGCACCAGATCACTTAGATTATGAAGCAGTTGATCATCAATTACATTCGGTTGGGGTTCAGGATGGAAAGTGTCGAGATCAAAAGAATTAGTTTTAGTTTGACTTTGAGGAATTGCTTGTTCGTTCTCACTACTCAATTCTAACTCTACTTTAAGACTAGACATAGATTGTGAATAAATTTCATTGAAGGATTCTCTTTAACAGTGAAACTTCCTAATTGATATTCAGAAGCACTGTCTAGATAGGGTGCAAAAGTTGAGTATAGTTGGAATGTGTTTAATTGTTGGCTATAGGCAAGTTCAATGTGTTCCCCAATAAAATGGGTTTACAAATTGCCACATTAGCCTCAAGAGAAGTATCAACATGAGAGGGTGTGAAAAGTTTGGTGATGTTGATAAGAGTTAGAAGGGTGTATCCAAGTTCCATAAACAAAATTAGGATCAATATTGTGATATGAAGAATATTGAGATTGGGTGTTTAGTTGGAGACTGGCTATTGCTATTTTCTCAGCTATGGTCATGGGTGTAAAAGTTGTCTTATTCACCTCAAAACGAGTATCAACATTTTCATATGGAAATAATTATTGTCCTAACGGTTTCGGAGCGGTGAAAGGTATGAAACTTTGGCTACGAGCCTTCGCAATATGCTCAACAATGGACATAGGTTTAGAAGTTTCCTCACTAGCTATAAACGGATTATCAACATAAGAACGCGTTGAATTTTGACGCGGTTGATAAGACTTTGAGTGAGGTGTCCAACTGTTAATTCTAGCGTGTTCTATTCTATCCCTTAAAGAAATGGTAGGGTCGGTATTTGTACTAAAGCAATTACGATAATAAGAAATATCTGGTTGTTTGTAGCAGAGCTCTGCAAGAGTTGGTCGGTTTGGGTTACCGATTATAAGATAATGAAAAGAAAAGAAGGCGAAATGGTAATAATTTTAAGCTCTTTTTTTGGATTTTTGAAATTGTTTTTCTTGGAAAGAGGGATTGAACAAACGTGCACAAACAATACCTAGAACTAGGGTCACCTATATCAAATTACTAGACTGCTCCTAGACTTCCAAAGGACAAGACATAGGATAAATCCTCTATCACCTCTTTATCAATCTTGCAGCCAGGTAAGAGCCAAGTAAGTGGGAGGTATCCGCTATACGAATCACCGAAATAGCAGGCCTAATTAAGTAACTGCTTTGCTTAATCATACTTGCCTTAGTCACCATAAGAGAAATACGGATAAGTAATAGATTACCCACGACCCTTCTTTGTCCTAATTGAGTGGGATTGTCCTTAGAGGCTTGGTCTAGATATTTTTTTTATTAATGTAGGGTTATGCGTATGCACGTTTGTGATTTGTGGAGCCTAGGAAGGGTAATAAAATCCCTACCTAATCTGAATTTGGATTTCTTTCCCCTTAATATCCGTTTTAAATATGCAAAACAAGTCAAAATCTAAAACACGCAAAAAGATTTTTGGTGGCACTGTTTGCGAAGAATCCTGTAGGTAAAACAGTTTATTGGAGTTTTAGAGGAGAGAGGAAGAAGAGTAAATGATACCAGAGAATATTGGGGGCCAAACACCCCACTATGGCCGTGGTTCCGCCGCCAGTTGATGAGATCTCCCTTCCAATCTTTGGCACAACACTCCATTGCTCCTCTGCACCTATTTTATAATCTCTGAATCTCTATTAGTTCACTCCAAGTGCTTCAGAATTCATACAAAACTCGCACAAGAATCGTTAAAAATACAAAATATGTTTTTTATTTATATTTTTTATGTTCGCTGATTTTATATTAGTAATCAACCCGAATAAAAAGAAAAATAATTACGACCGTTTCTCCGGCAACGGCGCCATTTGATTGATGCGAATAAGTAGTATATGTATGTTGTAAATAACCACAATCAAGACGGTATCGCAAATAGATAGCCGCGATGAGTACGGGTCGTCCGCAGGTAAACGATGAACTTCTTATCTTGCTTTAGATGAGTTGATAAAAGAGAGGAGGGATTGTTGTCGTTTCTATTAAGAAGGGATGAAAAGTTTATAATAAAAGGACTTGTAGGGTTTATAGGACTTAATAGTTAATAGATGAAGTAAAAAATACAATTCTTTTTATTTTTTAATTGTTTAATACTATAGAGATAGCGATGAATGCCGATTAGGGTTCTTGGATGGAATTAGGGTTTCCCACTACTGCCCCTTGTCCTTCCAATGATTTCTATTTATCTCAAGCCCTTAATAAAATAAGTATTAACGAATCTCAAATCGTGGTCGTGACAATCATTAATTGATAGCGCGCCCGATAAGAGGGTTAACATTTATTTTTCTAAAGTTTATAAAAATTAAAAAGTCAAAAGAAGTTAAGGTTATAGTTTTTATCCATTATACTACCCTAGAAGATGAATAAAACCATATTTAAAATTTAAAAGTGCAAAAAAGTAATGCGGAAAGTAAATACACAAAGAATTAAAACAAAGAACTACCTTTATTGATCAACCAGTGCATTACAAATTGCTCGCTAAAAAACTAAATTACAAAAATCTAGTTGCTTGCTAGATCTCTCTCTAGACCGATGGATAGATGAATAGATGGTTGTATAGATAGCTCTCGGTCCTTTTATAGGCTCTAGAATGTGAAACCCTAGATGACATATTGAAGTGTGTGAAATTATGATCATGACCTTGAAGTTTCAGATCTTATGGCCTCTAAATGACCGCTGAACTGCCGTCTATAACCCTATTTGATTGCGCTTCCGCCGCCATTTGGTGGGTTCGTGCCTCCAAATTTTTTGTGCCTCTTTCTCTTGATATTCGAAGATCCTCTTAATACAAAGATTCTGAAAATATTTCTCTCAATCTCTGACGTTGTGAGATTCTTCGATTTGCTCCTTATATTCGGCAGATTCAGTTTTTTAATCCGATTTGATGTGGATCTCCTACTTAGATTTCAGACCTGAGCAAATCTTATTATAATACCTGCACAATATCTCAAATCAAATTGTTAGTAGCATTTGTTTTATTTGAGATATTATTCTAATCATTTATATGATATGATATCTTAAGAATATTAATTAGGAATATTTGATATGATATGCATATTTTAAAATGAATATTTTATTTAAATATTATATGCATATATTTTCCCTAATTATATTAATTATAAATGAAGAAACATATGATAATAATATTTTTACAAATAAACACGCATATGTTCTTTATTTACAATTAACACATTTTCGTAGTTTACAATAGTAGGGAAAATGTTCATAAAAATATGCAGTAAATTTGACTAATCATATGCTATTTGGTTTGTTTTTATCTTAACATGTGTATATGTTTTACATGTTATTATATATTACTAATATATGTTGATAAAGCCCATAGGATTGCTTGACTGACAACGTTATGATGGCGATCATACATGTGGGGGTTGGATAGTTCATAAGCACATCCTTAAATGTGCCTAGTCGAGACTGGGCATCGATATTTCGGAGTAGACTGGTATATGCGTTTCTAGACCCTGAGGAGGTGCAATGGTTAGTCCCACAGCCATTGGTGTTTGGCACCTAAGATCGTATACAACTAGCAAATTCGACCGATCTTGCATCGAAACATCTCAAAGAATGACAAGTCCTGGCCATCCAGTCGAGGAACGACTGTGGATCCTCTGCTGCGTCTGTACCGGTGAAAACCAAAGGCTTCAGCCTCATAAACTCTGATAACGATATAGAAATAATCTCAATAGTAGTAGGTACAACTGTCTGCACAGTAGGTACAATTACGGTCCCCGTGGTAGGTAGAACAACATCTGATCTCTGTGCTCGACTGTCTCAACCAAAGATCTAACCATCTGATGTAAATCCTGAATACTGGCCTCTAACCTAGCAATATGACCTGGAGAGGGTGGATCAATCTGCTCCTGAAGAATAGGCGTACCGCCCTGGTCAGTCCTCATCTCAGACGAACCCTCCCTGACCTCATCTCTAATGGCAGCCCTCTGGGCCCTCGTAGTCTTTGGCGACATAGTGGCTGGAACAAGGAAACATGATTCGATAAAAACATAGAAATCGAATTATGAGAATACATAGAATCAAGGAAGGAATTACAAGCAAATATGTCTTAAGGTCACTTAGGCGGAGTACCGTGTCATAAGTATACCGTGGAATATACACACGCTACGCCACTCTGCTTAAGCTGTCTACTCCATCATACCAAGGGTCATCCTATACTCTAAAAGGTAAAACCTAATGCTCTGATACCAACTTTGTCACGACCCAATTTAGGAATGCTACCGGCACTTAAATCACGCAACGTCTAAAAGCGTTGCGTAATTCAAATAAGCTGAAAAACCCAGAAATCTAAACCATGAAAATATAGAGTGGTAAAACATTAGTTTCAAATCATCACATCTCTTTTTAAAATCTCAAGTTATTGCTTAAAAATTCGGCAGCACCTTTTTTGTAAAAACTGGTCCAAAACGGATACAAAACATAGTATATAAAAAGGCATCCCCAATTGGGAGCAATCTTATGCCTAAAGGCGGAACACAATCACAACATAGATATGCGATGCCGTAGGAGAAGAAATAAGCAAATAAGGAGTGAAAACAACATCGCAACATAAAACAAAAGCCGGATCACACGAGCACGACAACAAGAGTCACATAATATACAAATATCGAACCTCTCAGTCTCATCTCTAAGTCAAATACATACAGGTGGTAGATGGAGAGTACTAGATGCAAAATAAGATATACAAGTAGAAATATGTGGATACTCGCACAAAACCCACCTACAGAAATATCACACGTCCAAAAATAGCGATATCCACAGGAATGGGTGAAATAGATAAAGTCCAGCCGCGACTACACTGAGGATCAACCCTGCAAAATATTGTGGCACAATGGGGGTGAGTTTCCAACTCATGAGTAGTAAATAGCATCATACAGTATAATCGCAAGCATGATGAAAAGAAACAATTTCTAAGCATGCGGTCATGATGGCATATGTATAACAATATGAAATGCATCATAATCATAATCAAGTACAACATCAGGGTACTACAACTATATAACCAGCATATATCATAATAAGTCCTGAGTGTAGGATAAAACAGACTCATCCATAGAAATCTGGTGTCCATCAACGACACCCAAAATCCTAATATCTCAGGCGCCGTCACTCTGATTGACCCTCATATCCATTTCATCATATAACTCCGAACGGTATCCTCCGGATATCCGCCGAGTTTCTATACAATCACAGGTAGGCAGTGCTCCCCCTGCCAGGCTCATCGTTTACTCTACAATCTTCATTTCCCCGGATACCTTACCGGGCCCACTATGTACCCGCAGATGGTTCCTCCTGACTCCTCGAATCGGGTATCATATAGCTCAGAATTGAGAAAACTCATGGTGGACACGAAGTATCATATCAAGGAAAACCGCACTTTTTAAATATTTCAAGTTTTCAAAATGTACTTTGCGGTTTTCTAAATCCACGAAACAGAGATCTCATGAAAATATCATTTGAGATATTGCACTATAGCAATGTATGTATGATGCTAACATGATGCGGTACAATATATTTATCCATAGCAATTTCTATAGTGTGCGCGACATGGCAATTATCAATGGTGTGTGTAGGCATATGAATCAGTACTCGTGCAACATGAACTATTAGTAATGGTACAGTGCCCTATTAGTAATATGTCAATATATAGCAGGTAATAGGATGCACAATATGATACTCATGCATAATCACAATATATATAAGCATATAGCACAAGGTTATATCACTTGAATCTAGCCATCAGCGCTTAACGCCATACGGGCGATTCCCCCCGTAGATGTTAAATCTACTCAACGGACGATCTCGAGCTTAATGAATTCAGTTTCCCCTTCCTAGCTGTGTCCGAAGTCCCCGCAAGTGATCCTAGAATCACATAAAACCATAACGTGTGAAATTAGTAAACTTTCCGATAACACTCGGACACAAACGCCAAACCAACGAATCGACTCCCACAAGCTACCATGTGTTAGCTTAGCGGGCTAAACGTGTGCAGAGACATCATAGACCAATCCTATTGCTGTTAACTACACGAAACACCTAAACAAAAGTCGGATAAATCCGCATTGCACATTATCGAAATGCTTGAATTATAGCAATACGGTCCCAGATTTTCCTATACAAGAAATTAGAGAAAGTTGCATATGCCATGAGCCTATACATAACCCCAGAGACCCTACGACCAAGAATCACATCCAGACACCCTACTCTGGCCACAATTTGCGAGAATCACATTAGAGAAAAGACGAGAAGATAATGATAAAGATATATAAATTAAAGAAAAGAAGAATGAGTCATGAATCATTCTTTGGGTGCTTGGAGAAGCATTAAGAAGCCATGACTCATCTTCCATTCTTTGTTTTATTCATATACATTAATCATATTCTTGATCTCATCTTATTAAAAAAAGGTTCACTCTCACTTCCAAGTTAATCTCCTTCATCTTCTCTCTTTTTTTCTAGTTTGAGAAAAAGAAAGAGAAAAGGAAAAGAAAGATTTTTTTTGTGAGAAATGTCCCTACTTCATCAACCTACACTACTCTAGAAAATTAGTATAGGTTGTTCTCTTCACTAATACCTTAATTAGTGAAGTATGAGCTTGAGTGTGAGAAGCTTCAAGGTGGGTCATTTTCATCGATGTAGACTTCAAGAAAGCTCGTTCCATCCTTCAAGTGGAGTCAAAGAAGAGTTCTAAGACTATACTCAGAGCTTTTGAAGTGAAGGACTAGACTACAAAGCTTGTAAACTCTCTTCACTTAGTTAGATTACTAGTTTGCTAATTTTAAAACCCTAATTCTCTAGTTCGATTCTTGTTTGTGTTGGATATAGTGCCCTCAAATCAATTATTGAATCACAGGTACGCGATTGTGATGATTGAGAAATGACCTATACCGGTAGAACAGTCTTACTCGAGATGATATTATGTTATCTGGTTTGTTTTTATCATCATGTACAGCATTTGGTGGCATTATAAATCACTATTACATGTTGATAGAGCCCATAGGATTCTTGCTTGACTACCAGCATTATGATGGCGATCATATAAGTAGGAGTTGGGTGGTCTATAACCACATCCTTAAATGTCCTTAGTCATGGGCGTATCAAGACTGGGCATCGATACTCCAGAGTAGACTGGTGTATACTTATCGAGACCCCGACGAGGGGCGATGGCTGATCTCACAAGCCATCGGTGTAAGTTAGTTACATAAGATAGTATACATGTGCTCATTGGGTTATGAGTACACTGGACGGACTCGCCGAGAACCTGCTAGATGGTATTATACCTATTGTTAGAATGCAGTTCCTAGGTGACATGAGTATAGATTAGTCTGTCGACCTGAGATCGTCATTTGTTTCGTGTGTGTTCCCACTGTTCTTTGATTACTACCCTACCACGGCTCAAAGGAGTCGTGCAAATAGGTTTTAGTTGGGTACAGTCCCGACCCACATGGAGGTAGTGAGCGGATCTTCAGGGATTCGTCTCTCCCGGTATTGGGGGTTGATGTCGTATTGTGCGCAGTGGCCATCACCAGAAATGCCTGGCCAAGGTAGTCAAGAATTACTGATCTAGGATCATTAGTTTTTCAGGTGGTGATGGGCTTCATACCGACACGAAATGTCACATTATTAGGGGTCTGACTTTATCCACCCCCTAGACTCGATATGCAATACTCTTAGACGAACAGACCAGACTGTATAGAGATTGTCACTGTCAGGCTCAGTAGAGGTACGGATGAGTTTGATCATCGTCCTTCCTTTCGCTCAATACCTGGGTAGCCATTATGTACAGCTAGTGCCGCTGACGTGCTTATGGTTAAACCTACTGCCAGCGTATTGACGAGTCTTTAGAGTCCCAAACAGAGGGTTTTCATGGTTCAGGCGATATGGTGTAGATGACGTATGTTGGTACATACAGGTGTTCGATTAAATATGTTTACAGGCTACACAGACTTTAATCGGACGGTTGATAATATTAGCGGATTAGGATTAAGCCGAATTATTAAATCAGGTTTTGATTTAATAATGTATATATGTATTTATATATATGTATTCTAGTATTATTATTCACTATTCATTTTCTCTCTTGGCTATTTGTATTTTTGTACGAATAGGCGTATATGTATTTCGATACGTGTACCGGGTTGCATTCCGTATTTATAGGGAATAGCTTCTAGAAGATGGCCACCTCATTATTTGATTTTCATTTAAGAAAATTAATTTGGGAAATGAGGTGGAGGGGTGAGTTGGCATGGGCATGGTGTGGCATGTAGAGAGGCATGGATCTCATTTGTTTATTGGAAAATTGAAAGAGATATTTTTTATGCATGGTTTAAAATTAAAGTAGCCATTCTCACTACATGCCATCCATTCATTCTTTGTTCACTTGAATTCTCACTCTCTTGAGAGACTTAGCTATTTTCCATGGTTGCTCATGCCATTGTCTTCCTCACCTCCTTGTTCATCTTCTATGGTTTTTCTTTTGAACATTTCATATGAGAGAAAATTATAGTGAGATAATTTTCCACTCCACTCTCCATTGCTAGCAACCTTAGAGCGTCGGTTGCCTCGCTAGACGAGGCTTGAGTTTGCACCGTATTCCCTCGGATGGATCATCATGGATAGAGGAAGATCGGCAACCAAATTCGATCCGCGACTTCAAGGACCTTTGGAGATGGTAGAAGACCAAAGTACTTGGTTCATGTCATAACCCGAAGGTACGGAACGTGACTGGCACTTAATTTCGAAACGTCTAAAGGCGTAACGTAATCTAAGTAAGCCAAACCCCAGAAATCTAAACCATTTAAAAGAAGGAGTGAAGAAATATTTATTTAAAAGTTAACATATAAAATCACTTTGAAAGTCTTAGTAAGCATTTTTAAAAGCATCAAGTTTTTCCCAAAAATTTCGGCAGAGTTTCCTTTGTAAATACTGGCCCCAAATGGGTACAAACAGGAATATACATAAGTAATGAATAAAGGCATCCCCAAGCGGGAGCTAGCTTTTCACCAATTGGCGGAAACAACCATGCAAGCAATAAAAATATACAACGCCGAAGGCGAGAATCAAAACTTAGAAAGAAAACCAACATCCTCAAGAAAACCAGAAAAGAATCATAATAATACAAGTGCGCGATTCTAAGGTCGAAAGAATAAACAACTGGTTTTCTAAGTCTATCAAATAATACAAGTCTGGTTGATGGAGTTTACTAGATACAACTGAAATAATTAAAAGTACAACGGTGGTTACGGCGCAAGTGAACCCACCTACCCAAGCAATCACCCAGAAGAAGTGGTGTGCCAGCAAAGCCGCCAAGGAAACCAGTACGGCAAAACCTATAAGAAACTGTGGCACAACGGGGGTGAGTTGCCAACTCGTGAGTAGAAGACACCGAGAAGAAATCGCATGTATGACTCTCCTAGGTCATACAATAAAATAATAATAACAAGGGTAATAGTAGAACATAAATGTGATATCAAAGTACTCGTGTCCGTGTCATAAGTAATAACATATCATGTGTATCATGTATGAATGCATCATCCAACGTGTGTCCAGCAACGACACACAAAATCACGATAAAACCTGAGTGTCCATCACCGACACTCGAAACATCATGGAACTCGTGTCCGGCATCGACACGTAAATCCTCATATCTCAGGTGTCGCATCCTCAGATCGGCCCTTATATCCATCTCCTTCATAACTCCGAACAGTATCCTCTGGATATCCGTCGAGTTTCCATACAATCATCGGTAGGTAGTGCTCCCCATCCAGGCTCATTGTCATCCTCACAAAATCACTCTCACCTTAGGGTACTTCACCGGGTCCACTATGTACCCGCAGACGGTTCCTCCATATCTCGAATCGGGTCTCGAAAACCAACTCAGAACCGAGAAAACATCATGGTGGACGCTACTCATCATATTAAGGAAAACCGCATCTTTCTCTTTTAAAATAATCATAAGTTTATAAAAATTCACATGCGGTTTCCTAAATCCAGAAATCCCATGAAAGATCCGAAATCTCAAAATCACGAGTCAGTGAACAGTGAATATCGGCATAAAGCCCCAAGATATTGCATAACAGAATGAATGTAAAAATGCATGAAGTGTCTAAATAAGAAATGCAATATCTAAACTAGGATATGAAAGCAAGCGTACTGGTAATATGTTGAAACTACCAGTTAGCAAATTATACAAATGAAGTAATGTTTTCTGATGTGTATGTGACATGGAAATTACCGATGATGATGTGTGTGAGCCGGCAAGCAAGTGTACGTGGAGCTACGCATCATCCGTAATGGTGCTGGTGTCCTGACAACAGGGGTTCATAATCACTAAAGAAAGCACAGGTATAGAATGCAATGCGATGAGAACAGCATGAATATACAGAAAAAGATGTAGTAACCGCAACATTGAAGAATATACATTTCCATATACGATTCATACAGTTTTTGGTGTTTGAAATAGCACAAATCGTGGTTTTAGAAAAATAGGGGCTATAGGGTCTTTGAGAAAAGATACGTCTTTTGAAAAGTCCGTAGTATCCCTCGGCCTGTCTTTAAAAATACTCACGATTTGTTAGTTTTGAAAATAAGTATGACTCGAGCCCAATCGAAAGGGTAAGGAAATCCACCTAAAGTCCGAGTCGATATATCTAGTAGTCGGCGATCCCGCCTCAATAGTGTCACGTACTGTAAAATACATAGTACGACATTCTCGAGTCAAGAGTGTGGATCAATCATCATATATATGCCTCGTATGGTAAAATCCATCGTACGGCATCCCAAAATCGGGGTACGGGTCAAATATCACATATACCTTATTATCCATATGGTATCATTATCGTAAAATCATGAATTAGGGGTACCGTTCTAAAGTCTAGTACAATCCAACATCATCAAACATAAATCCTCGTGTGTATGAAAACACATCGCCCAACGATCCACTATAATATCATGTCGTATATCTGTCACGACCTGAAGGTATGGAACGTGACCGGCACTTAAATTACGGAACGTCTAAAGGCGTAACGTAATCTAAGTAAGCCAAAGCCCAAAAATCTAAACCATTTAAAAGAAGAAGTATAAGAAAAAAAATTTAAAAGCAACATCAAATTTTCTCAAAAATTTCGGCAGAGTCTCCTTTGTAAAAACTGGCCCCAAACGGGCATAAATAAGAATATATACATAAGCATCAATAAAAAGGCATCCCCAAGCGGGAGCTAGCTCTTCGCCAATTGGCAGTCACAACCACGTAAACAATATAATATACAACGCCGAACGGCGAGGAACAAAACTCAAAGAAAACCATCAAAACCACCAGAAAATCATAATAATACAAGCGCGACTCTAAGGTCAAAAGAATAAACAACTGGTCTTCTAAATTCTATCAAGTAATACAAGTCTGGTTGATGGATCTTACTAGATACAAAGAAATAATAAAAGTACAACGGAGGTCCTGATACAAGTGAACCAACCTACCAAGCAAATCACCCTGAATGAAATAATGTGCCAGCAAGCTGCCAAGGAAACCTGTACATCGAAACCTGTAAGAAAATTTTGCACAATGGGGGTGAGTTGCCAACTCAAGAGTAGAAGACATCTGGGAGTAGAAATCGCATGCACGACGCTCTCCTAGGTCATAATAATATACTTAATATATCACTAGTCATCTAATAGTGGCAGGGTAATAATCTATACGTAAGTGCAATACTCAGTGCTCCTATCAGTGCCTCAAGTAGTAACATGTCATGTGTATGAGTATGCATGCACCATGAATGTAAAACAATTAACCATGAAATCTAGATCTATCTGTATAAGAAATCTTTAACCTTTATCATAGTAAAATTTGTATAGTAATCTGAAATATCATCAATGAAATCCATAGAAATCCGTGTCAAGCATCGACACAAAACATGTAAATCTCAAAGTCTCGATATCTCATAGTCTCAATATCTCATAATCTCAATATCTCATAGTCTCAATATCTCGGGCTCCGTAAATCTGGATCGGACCATATCATCAAATCTCACGACAACGGTCGGTATCTTCCGGATGTTCGCGGCGCCAGACATCACCGGTAGGTAGTCTTCCCCTGCCAGGCTTATCGTCTACAACTCGAGCTTGTTGCCCCGGGGTACCATACCGGGCACAAAATTTACCCGATACGGTTCATCCACTCCTCGAATTGGGTCTTGAAATCTAACAGAAAATATGAAATCTCATGGTGGACGACACATACATCACGAGAAAATCACAACTTGTATTTTAAAATGAGAGGGAGAGAGAGTGAGAAGTTTTTATATATATTCATGCAGTTTTCCCCAAAATCCAGAAATCTCATAGAAATCCAAAACCAAAAATCATGAGTAAGTAAATAACGAGTATCGGCATAAGCCCCACAATACTGCATGATAACATAAAAATGTGAATGCATGAAGTGTCTAAGTAATAAATGCAATGTCTAAACTAGCACATGAGAGTAATCACATAATATTATATTGATCTAGCCTTTAGCTGATTCTATCAATAAAAGATAATATATTCTAAAGTGTATGTGACATGGCAATTACCGATGATGATGTGTTTGAGCCGGCAAATAAGTGTACATGGAACACGTGCCTTATCGGTAATGGTGCTAGTGTCCTACCAGCCAAAGTTTCATATTGGCTAAAGAAACATAGGTATGAATATGCAGTGCGATAAATGCAACATGAATATAACAGTGAATGTGTAGTAAACGCACAACTAAAGAATACATACTAATCACGAGTCATACAGTTTGTTGTTTGAAAAAATACGAATCGTGGTTTTTAGAAAATTAAGGGCTACGGGGTTTTTAAGAAAAGATATGTCCTTTGAAAAATCCGTAATATCCCTAAGGCTGTCTTTAAAAATGCGCATGATTCGTTAGTTTTGCAAATAAGTATGACTCGAGCCTAAACTAAGATCTACCTAACCAACTAGGAACTAATTAAAGACACTAGCCGAAAGGTAAGAAAAATCCTCCTAAAGTCTGAGTCGATATCTCTAGTAGTCGGCAATCCAGCCTCAATAGCGTCACATACATAGTACGACTTCCTTGAGTCAAGAGTGCGGATCAATCATCAAATCTATATCTCGTACGGTAAAATCCATCGTATGGCATCCCAAAATCGGGTACGGGTGAACTATCACACATATATACATCATCGTTCGTATAGTATCATCATCAAACAATATCCTGATCCAGGGTACTGTACCATAATCGCATACATCCCAATATCATCAAACATATATCATCGTATGTGTAAATATACATCGTTAAACGATCCACTAAAATATCACGTCATATATCATATCGTAATTAAGTCACATATTACGATCTGGGTTTTATTCTAGAGTCTTATTCGTTTCAATGCCATCTACACATATCATTGTTTATATATTTCTCATTACCAAACGATCTGCTAATATCGTAACACATTTCATATCATATCTCGGTCATATATCCAATATCTCACGGCATCATGCCCGATCTTATCGACTCATCCCTGAGTATCATATAATACCCTCGTATCACGTGTATATGCTATATATATACATATATATACCTACACACATCCCTACACATACACACACACACATACACCAAGTCAGGTTTAGGTGTGTGCATGTGTGTGTTTCTACACGAAACCTACAAATTCCCTCCAAGGTAGTCATCTTCTGGTTAAGTCTTTCTAAATCAGTCTAGTCCAACCTAAAGTCTTCAATAGGACCTTACTCGCCAAGAATCTAAGGTCACGTCCGACTTCCTAATAACATTACGTAATATCCTTATTCTACGTTTGCGGAGGTGTTATACGCCATCCACCCGATTTCCCCCGTAGATATACATCTACTCACCTGATCCTTGCCTGTCGAAGTCGATGCCGCCATCCTCTTCTTCATCGTTCGAAGCCCACGTGAGGGGTAACTATACGTAAACATATATAATATCGTAAACCGAAATCGCGGATAAAACCTAAAACGGCGCAGGAAACGCACATAGGTTAAAACCTATGACCCGCTCATGCAAATGTACCAAATATCCCTCGATATCGGCGTACAAACGCCGATTGATCGAGATAAAACACAAACATACAAATCGTTGTTCCAAAACTCATTAATTATAATATAAATAGGGTTTAAATCATCAAAATCTTAAAATTAATCAAATCGTTCTATTTTGCAAAAACGTAGAAAGCGTCAATTAACCTTTTTACTTCAAAACCTGATGTTTAAGCAAAACTAGTGGCCACAAAATACTCTAAATATCATAACTAAGTCATACAAACCATTTCTATAATTTAATTCCATCAATTTGTATTAAACCAAAATTTCTAGTTTGCAATTTTATCAAATTTTAACAATTTTAAAGGTAACACTTAACAAATTAACAACCAAACTAGATTTTGCATATTTTAAATTGTTAAACCACTCATGAAAACCTTAATAATATGCTGAAAACCTAACTAGATTTTTAATCGCAAATTTTAATTTAATTTCTAAAACCTAGTTTGCAAAATAGCATATTTATCACATTTTTTTTAACTAACAATTAGCAACTAGTAACCAAATTAGGTTTTAAATTCAATTAACACGTTAATCTCCTCAGTAACACCATAATCTAATGATAGAAACCCTCATCATAATTTCATCTCACTAATATATATGATTTATAAAAATCTAGTTTACAAAATTGTACCATTAATACAATTTAAAAGTAACACTTAGCAAATTTAACAACTAATTTGCAAAATTTAACAACTAGCCTAAACTTTACCTGCCCTAATATGTCAAACTACATGTTGTGACCCTAATGATGTGGTAAAAACCCTAACCTTAATTTCAATCCTTCTCTTGAAAATTAAATATTGAAATTAAAACCATAATTAAATATCTAATTAGATTATATTGATGTAATTTAGCAAAAATTTAAACATAGGTTAGGATTACACCTCCAATTCATGAGATCAACATACAACTTGTCCTCCAACATGTTTCTTTTGCTCCAAGACCTAAACTTGTTTGGCCAAAGAATCATGGGTGAAGATTAAACTAGGAATTTGTGGGTTTTTTTTATTGATTTTTGATGGATTTTTGGAGATTTTTGTGATGGAAATGGGGTGGGAAAATTTTGGGCAGCAATGAGGGGAGGCTTGGCTACTAGGAGGAAAAGAAAAAGGGAGAGAGAGAAGTGTGTAGCAATGTGTAGAAAGTTCATCCTTTATTACACCATTTTATTTATTTCTTAATTTACTTAGTTTTCTTTTACTAAAAAGTCCTGGAATTCTCTAGAATTTTGAAGACAAATTAAGAAGAGAGAAGCATGCTACATACTAAATTCTAAGATGTCATGTTTCACTTTTGTAAAATTAACCCACTCCAATTTGTAATTTACACTAATTAAATGTATAATTAAAAGCTTATGTTAATATTAAAAATAATTACTTAAGGAAAATATTTAGGTAAACTAATAATTTATAAGTGACTAAATAAATACCAAATACTATTAATTATATAGTTAAAATAGGCATATTTAAATCTATATTAAAAAATAATTGTTGTTGAGTTTTACGGAAAATACGGTTTATTTTACCGATTATCTGAAAATTCACCTAAAGGATTTTATTTAATTAATTAATTATTTATTTATTTTTAAAACGTTACAATCTTCCCCCCTTAAAGAAATTCGGTCCCCGAATTTAAATTGAAACTCCCTCCAAATACTAAAACATTTAGCAAAACGCTCAAATCGTCGGGGGCTCCAAAATCATCAATACATAAAATACATCTTAGCGCAATGCATGCGCATGAAAAACAAATACATAATTCAAAATCAAAACTCCGTCAAGTATAACGCAATCATCGGAGTTATGGTGAAAATACAATGTAAAAGTCCAACACGAAAACCAACATGAAATACATCAAAAGCATAACTTGTATATAGTGTGCATCGTAGTAAAATCGTCCAAACATCTTAATAGAGAAACATGCAAAAACACCTAGGTACTGGTCTCAGACAGTCATGCTCGATTATCAAACCAAATAGTAAATATCATAAAAACGTACTGCTCAAAATGAAATCAATCTCAAATATAGTATACGAGGTACCACATGCGTCCGGTACGCATGGAAATCGAAATCAAATACAGATGACACGAATACGCACGAAAACAAAACTGAGTGCAACAGGTGTGCACCAAAAGCATCTGTCAAGTGCAACGGGCGTGCACGACAATAATATTAGGTGCATCTAATCTGCACAAAACCCCGATTTAGTGCATCTGGTTTGCACAAATCGCATCAAGTGCGCCAAGTGTGTGCAAGAATCTCAATCAAGTGCACATGGTGCACAAAAACATAAATCGAATATCCAAAATCATGGGCAACCCATTTGCACGAAATCAAATCAACATCTCAAAATGTATAAAACCAAATCGAGTGCACTAGGTATGCACCAAACAACATCAATACAACTGATATATGAAACACGAATAGAATGTAATGAATGTACACATAGAAAATACCAATCATAGAACAAAATACCAAAATCCAATCAACAGAAATATGAAATTCAAATCACCAAATCGCAATCACTATCATCAATGTGCGCCTTTTCTAATGTCGACTGATTCGGACTCGTCTCCTCATAGCTGTGCTGACTGCGCTAAAAACGGCTATGCTCATATCTAGAGTCTCCCATGTAATCTATCCCTTCACCTGATATCTGGACTACGTTAAACTTTTCGATCGATTCATCAAAATCCCATAATTCCCCGAGAGCTCAACACTCCAGTACAGTTTAAAAATATCCAATACATGCCCCAGCATCTACGGACCAGCCGTAGAAAGGCAAATCCAAGCCTCACTAATGACACCACGGAACTGCCGCAAACCCTAAGGTTCACCAGCGTTCTCATGATCATGATGTCGAGTTAGGGTTTCATTCTTCTAGATGGTCCATAGAAATACCTGCATGTTCTTCCGAATAGCTTAAACTTGGGATAATAGGTTTCTGACATTCGTTCGAACCTTTTGTCTGAAGACATGTGAATACCCTTCGTCTGAAGACATGTGAATACCCTTCGTCCGCAACCTAAACAATGACTCAATCCTTAAGAATAGACAATACCCTAACGGTCATCGCATTCGAGCCGCAGCTCCCTCTGCCAATGCGACCGTGGTAATAGAAACCACCATCCAACATTGAGGAAGATAGATCATAGGAACGAATAGAATACGATGCAAAGAAATGTACTTCCTAAGGTTTCTTAAGCAGAGTAGTGTATCGTAAGTATGCCGCGGATCATACCCACGGTACGTCACTCTACCTAAGTTACCTACTCCATCAACCAAGGTCAACCTAGACTCAGACAAAGGTTAAACCTAGCGCTCTGATACCAACTTTGTCATGACCCGAAAGTACGGAACGTGACCGGCACTTAAATTACGAAATGTCTAAATGCGTAACGTAATCTAAGTAAACCGAAGCCCAGAAATCTAAACCATTTAAAAGAAGAAGTATAGGAAAACAAATTTAAAAGCAATATCAAATTTTCTCAAAAATTTCGGCAGAACCTATTTTGTAAAAACTGGTCCCAAACGGGTACAAATAAGAATATATACATAAGCAACAATAAAAAGGCATCTCCAAGCGGGAGCTAGCTCTTCGCCAATTGGCGGTCACAACCACGTAAGCAATATAATATACAACGCCGAACGGCGAGGAACAAAACTCAAAGAAAACAATCAAAACCACCAGAAAATCATAATAATACAAACGCGACTCTAAGGTCAAAAGAATAAACAGCTGGTCTTCTAAATTCTATCAAGTAATACAAGTCTGGTTGATGGAGCTTACTAGATACAAATGAAATAATAAAAGTACAATGGCGGTCCTGATACAAGTGAACCAACCTACCAAGCAAATCACCCTGAATGAAATAATGTGCCAGCAAGCTGCCAAGGAAATCTGTACATCGAAACCTGTAAGAAAAGTTAGCACAACGGGGGTGAGTTGCCAACTCGAGAGTAGAAGACATCTGCGAGGAAAAATCGCATGCACGACGCTCTCCTAGGTCATAATAATATACTTAATATATCACTAGTCATCTAGTAGTGGCAGGGTAATAATCTATGCGTAAGTGCAATGCTCAGTGCTCCTATCAGTGCCTCAAGTAGTAACATGTCATGTGTATGAGTATGCATGCACCATGAATGTAAAACAATCAACCATGAAATCTAGATCTATCTGTATAAGAAATCTTTAACCTTTATCATAGTAAAATTTGTATAGTAATAAGAAACATCATCAATGAAATCCATGAAAATCCGGGTCAAGTATTGACACAAAACATGTAAATCTCAAAGTCTCGATACCTCATAGTCTCAATATCTCATAATCCCAATATCTCATAGTCTCAATATCTCGGGCTCCGTCAGTCTGGATCGGCCCATATCATCAAATCTCACAAGAACGTTCGGTATCTTCCGGATATCCACCACGCCAGACATCACCGGTAGGTAGTCTTCCCCTGCCAGGCTCATCGTCTACAACTCGAGCTTCTTCCCCCGGGGTACCATACCAGGCCCACCATTTACTCGATATGGTTCATCCACATCTCGAATCGGGTCTCGAAATCCAATAGAAAACATGAAATCTCATGGCGGACGACATATACATCACGATAAAACCGCAACTTGTATTTTAAAATGAGAGAGAGAGAGAGAAGTTTTTATATATATTCTTGCGGTTTTCCCCAAAATCCAGAAATCTCATAGAAATCCAAAATCCCAAAATCATGAGTAAGTAAATAATGAGTATAGGTATAAGCCCCACAATACTGCATGATAACATGAAAATGTGAATGCATGAAGTGTCTAAGTAATAAATGCAATGTCTAAACTAGCACATGAGAGTAATCATGCAATATTATATTGATCTAGCCTTTAGCTGATTCTATCAATAAAAGATAATATGTTCTAAAGTGTACGCGACATGTCAATTACCGATGATGATGTGTGTGATCCGGCAAATAAGTGTACGTGGAACATGCGCATCATCGGTAATGGTGCTGGTGTCCTAACAGGCAGAGTCTCATATTGGCTAAAGAAATATAGGTATGAATATGCAATGCGATAAATGCAACATGAATATAACAGTGAATGTGTAGTAAACTCACAACTAAAGAATACATACTAATTACGATTCATACAGTTTGTTGTTTGAAAAAGTACGAATCGTGGTTTTTAGAAAATTAAGGGCTACGGGGTTTTTAAGAAAAGATATGTTCTTTGAAAAATCAGTAGTATCCCTCAGGCTGTCTTTAAAAATGCGCACAATTCGTTAGTTTTGCAAATAAGTATGACTCGAGCCTAAACTAAGATCTACCTAACGAACTAGGAACTAACTAAAAACACTGGCCGAAAGGTAAGAAGAACCCTTCTAAAGTATGAGTCGATATCTCTAGTAGTCGGCGATCGAGCCTCAATAGCGTCATGTGCATAGTACGATTTCCTCGAGTCAAGAGTGCAGATCAATCATCACATCTATGCCTCGGTAAAATCCATCGTACGGCGTCCCAAAATCGGGGAACGGGTCAACTATCACACACACACACACACACAGATATATATATATATATATATATATATCATCGTTTGCATAGTATCATCATCAAACAATATCATGATTCAGGGTACTGTACCATAATCGCATACATCCCAATATCATCAAACATATATCATCGTCTGCGTAAATATACATCGTCAAATGATCCACTAAAATATCTTGTCATATATCATATCGTAATTAAGTCGCATATTACGAGCTGGGTTTTATTCTAGAGTCTTATTCGTTTCAATGCCATCTACACATATCATTGTTTATATATTTCTCATTACCAAACGATCCGCTAATATCGTAACACATTTCATATCATATCTCGGTCATATATCCAGTATCTCACGGCATCATGACCGATCTTATCGACTCATCCCCGGATATCATATAATACCCTCGTATCACGTGTATATATATATATATATACACACACACACCTACACACATCCCTACACACACGCACGCACGCATACACCAAGTCAGGTTTAGGTTTGTGCGTGTATGTGTATCTACATGAAACCTACGAATTCCCTCCAAGGCAGTCATCTTCTGGTTAAGTCTTTCTAAATTAGTCTAGTCCAACCTAAAGTCTTCAATAGGACCCTACTCGCCAAGAATCTAAGGTCACGTCCGACTTCCTAATAACAATACGTAATATCCTTATTCTACGTTTGCGGGGGTGATATACGCCATCCACCCGATTTCCCCCGTAGATATACATCTACTCATCTGATCCTTATCTGCCGAAGTCGATACCGCTATCCTCTTCTGCATCGTCCGAAGTCCACATGAAGGGTACCTATACGCAAACATATATAATATCGTAAACTGAAATCACGGATAAAACCCAAAACGGGACATGAAACGCGCATAGGTTAAAACTTATGACCCGCTCATGCAAAAAAACCAAATATCCCTCGATATCGGCGTACAAAAGCAGATTGATCGAGATGAAACACAAATGTACAAATCATTTTTCCAAAACTCACTAATTATAATATAAATGGAGTTTAAATCATCAAAACCTTAAAATTAATCAAATCGTTCAATTTTGCAAAAACCTAAAAAGAGTCAATTAACCGTTTTACTTCAAAACCAGATGTTTAAGCACAACTAGTGGCCACAATATACTCTAAATATCATAACTAAGTCATACATACCATTTCTATAATTTAATCTCATCAATTTGTATTAAACCAAAATTTCTAGTTTGCAATTTTATCAAATTTTAACAAATTTAAAGGTAACACTTAACAAATTAACAACCAAACTAGATTTTGCATATTTTAAATTGTTAAACCACTCATGGAAACCTTAATAATATGCTAAAAACCTAACTAGATTTTTAATCCCAAATTTTAATTTAATTTCTAAAACCTAGTTTGCAAAATAGCATATTTATCACATTTTTTTAACTAACAATTAGCAACTAGTAACCAAATTAGGTTTTACATTCAATTAACATGTTAATCTCCTCATTAACACCATAATCTAATGATAGAAACCCTCATCATAATTTTATCTCACTAATATATATGATTTATAAAAATCTAGTTTACAAAATTGTACCATTAATACAATTTAAAAGTAACACTTAGCAAATTTAACAACTAGTTTGCAAAATTTAACAACTAGCCTAAATTTTACATGCTCTAATATGTCAAACTACATGTTGTGACCCTAATGATGTGGTAAAAACCCTAACCTTAATTTCAATCCTTCTCTTGAAAATTAAATATTGAAATTAAAACTATAATTAAATACCTAATTAGATTAGATTGAAATAATTTAGCAAAAATTTAAACCTAGATTAGAATTATACCTCCAATTCATGAGATCAACATACAAATTGACCTCCAACATGTTTCTTTTGCTCCAAGATCTAAATTTGTTTGGCCAAAAAATCATGGGTGAAGATTAAACTAGGAATTTATGGGGTTTTTTTTTTATTGATTTTTGATGGATTTTTGGAGATTTTTGTGATGGAAATGGGGTGGGAAAATTTTGGGCAGCAATGAGGGGAGGCTCGGCCACTAGGAGGAAAAGAAAAAGAGAGAAAGAGAAGTGTGTAGCAATGTGTAGAAAGTTCATCCTTTATTACACCATTTTATTTATTTCTTAATTTACTTAGTTTTCTTTTACTAAAATGTCCTAGAATTCTCCAGAATTTTAAAGACAAATTAAGAAGGGAGAAGCATGCTACACACTAAATTCTAAGATATCATGGTTCACTTTTGTAAAATTAACCCACTCCAAGTTGTAATTTACACAAATTAAATGTATAATTAAAAGCTTATGTTAATATTAAAAATAATTACTTAAGGAAAAATATTTATGTAAATTAATAATTTATAAGTGACTAAATAAATACCAAATACTAGCAATTATATAGTTAAAATAGGCATATTTAATTCAATATTGAAAAATAATTGTAGTTGAGTTTTAAGGAAAATACGGTTTATTTTACCGATTATCTGAAAATTCACCTAAAGGATTTTATTTATTTAATTATTTATTTATTTATTTTTAAAACGTTATAATATCATATCACGACCTGATCACATATCACAAACTCACGGCATCATGCCTGATCATATCGGCTCATCTCCAAGTATCATATACTGGGCTCTTCATCCGTGTATACGTATATGTATGTATGTATGTATGTATGTATGTACATACACACACACACACGCATCTATACGCGCGCGCACACACACATATAAACATATACACCCAATCATATCACGTGTGTGTGCAGGTGTGTCAATCTTTACTCTAGGGTTTCGCGACTAAAAAACTAAAGTAAAAGCACATTCTTGCTAAGTATTCACGTCTCATAATAATGCATATGTATATGTATAAATATTCGCATCCTACCCTACGAAAGAGCGGGGGTGCTATACGCCATCTACCCGACTTCCCCCGTAGTTATGCATCTACTCACCTTGATCCTTACTTGCCGAAGTCGAAGTCTCCATGCTCTTCCTTGTTATCTGAAGTCCATGTGAAGGTGTCTACATATATAAACCATAGTATCGTAAACAGAATCACGCACGAAAACCAAAACGGCACACGAATCGCACATAGGTTAAAACATATGGTCTACGCATGCAACAATAACCAAATAACTCCCAATATCGACGTACAAACGTCAAGTGACCGAGAAAAAACACGAATATCAAAAGTTCAAGTCATTGAAAGTTACAAAACAAAACAGCAACTCAAGAAAAGAGGTTCCAGATTTAGTTTCAGATAAAATTAGGCTAAACAAGCAATTACAGAGGCCAGATTTTGAGGTATCTGAGCTATAAACCCAAATCCAACCCCATATGCAACCATTGACCCGGTAAGATCCCCAGAAATTCTGACCTGGCCAGTTTTGATGGCTTGGTTTGGGTTCATCTTCTCAGGGTGGTCTTCTAGTGCTCAATCTAGGTCAATAGAGTTGCTGGTTTTTCTCGTAAAGGTCTCAAGTCACTCCAGATTTCCTGTAGGCATCACAAACCACAAAAATCGACACGGAAAGTTTATAACTCAAGTTTCATGGCCTAGGCTCTGGTTTGATCTAGGTTTCTAACACTAAATGGATCGTAGTCACCAATTATACCTCAATTGCACCATTACAACTCAAGAATCCCTTAAACTTCATCTTGGAATTTTCCAAGATCACTAAACCTCACTTAATCAATTCTAAACTAAAATAGAAGCTAAAAGAACTCAATTACTACACTAATAGTGAAAAAATACCTCATTTGGTAACTCAAGAAAATTCTTGAGTTGCCCCAAGTGCTCAAAATCTCAACTTGCTTAGTCCACCATGCTTGTAGTGGGCTTGTGCACAATTTTATTGAAGGAGATATAAGGTTTTGATGTGGATTTGGGGGTATTATGAGGAGGTAGAGGAGGTGGAGGGAGAGGCCAACCATGTTGAGGGGAAGGAGAAGAAGAATGAAGAAAGTGAAGTTAAGATACAATGAGCCAAGTCAAAGAGACCTTCACCCCCTCTCTCTCTCTCCTCTCTTGCCCATACCCCTTGCCATGCCACATATTCTATATTATTTTTCTTTTCTCCCTTTTTTTTAAGCAAAAACCATACATAATAGAAAAATGAAGAACTAAAGCTATGGTCAATAGAAATGTAACAAGTATTTTTTTTTACAATATGACATGGTGCATGTCATGTGCATAATCAAGGTTAATGCATAATTAGTAATTATTAAATAAGTTTAGTCGTAAACTTGGATGTTCTTAATTCAAAAATATCCAAATCGATTTGGTACACTCAAAATCAATAATCATGTAGAAATTTCAAATATCTCCCGAATTATCGATTTATAGTTATACCATATCATTAAAACAAATCTCCATTCTTTAAAATATTCATAATATTTATTATTTAAATTGTTTAACTTCCCAAAAATAATATTTTATTTTTCTGAAATGTTACAGTCTTCCCCGCTTAAATAAATTCGGTCCCCGAATTTAAATTAAAACTCCCCCAAATACTAAAACATTTCAGCAAAACACTCAAGTCGTCGGGGCTCCGACATCATAAATACTTAAAACACATCTTAGCGTAATGCATGCGCATGAAAAACGAGTATATAACTCAAAATCAAAACTCCATCAAATATCACACAATCATCGGAGTCATGGTGAAGATACCAATGTCAAAGTCCAATACGAAAACCAACATGATATATATCAAAACTATAACATGTACATAGTACGCATCGTTGTAAACTCATCAAAACATCTGAAAAGAAATGCATGCCAAACTTTTTTCAAGTCGCTGTGCGATGCTCGTATCACGGCACAAGTAGCGGACATTTATTGTAAGAAAAATAACTATATATATATATATATATATATATCCTTTGTTTAACATACGCGTCCCGCCGTTTTGAAAATAATTTAGAAGGGTTTCCTTTGTAAAATGTTTCGTGTCATTTCGGACACATAGGAAAAATATTGAGACTGTAGCTCTTTTTTGGAAATACCTTCGATAACTATCAATGCATGCAAAAACACTTGGGCACTATTCTTAGAATAGTCCGGCTCGGTTACTAAACCAAATAGTAAATATCATAAAAACGTACTACTCAAAGGAAATCATACTCAATAGTATATGTAATAATGCCACGTGTATCTGGTGCGCACAAAAATCGAAATCAATAAATGTGCCATACATGTGCACAGAAACAAAATCTAAGTGTAACGGGTGTGCACGAAAACACCTGTCAAGGGCAACAGGTGTGCCTGACAACAATATCAGGTTCATCTGACATGCACGAAGAATCCTGATTTAGTGCATCTGGTGTGCACCAAAATCGCATCAAGCACGCCAAGTATGCACAAGAATCCAAATCAAGTGCACAAAATGCACGAAAAAAATATCGAATATCACAATCAAAATCTACGGTATACAACATACCTCAATCCAAATCAGGTATACCGTTGTATATAATCTCACAACCACGCGCATCAGCATGTACAAAATCGAATCAAAGTACTAAAAATGCATGAAAACTACACCGAAGGCACAAGTCAAATCACATACATACTATAGGCATAAAATCAAAATCAAACATCTCGAACGACATCAAATCGAAATTGAGTGCAACTGTGGTGCACGAAAACTCAATCATGCAAATAAATCGCCCAAAATACCGAATCCAAAATGACGGACATGTGATATTCGAATCACCAGATCGAAAATCGTAAATACTGTCGTCGATATGTCCTTCCTTCAAAGTCGAGAAGGTGTCGATGCATCCAAAGCTAGCAGAGCAAGATATCTACTTGCCTCCTATTCATGGTCTGGTGCTTTGTGCCCTTAGGCTCTCGTCTCTCACTGGGGATTGCCAGTTACATAAGTCCTCAGCTCAACGGCCTAATATGGAAATGATGACGGAAACAGTTCCGCTCTGGCACATCCTCTAAAGATCTCTGGCCAAATATCATGGTCACTCATAATATGTCTCGTCGATGATGCCAAACTCTGGCCTACGGGGTGTGCGTGATACGACCGATCCTAAGTCCAAGTCTTCTCGTTTAGTATTCCAGAAAGATTCTGTCGGGTCTCTCCCAATCTCGTTTCTGCCGAACTACCCAGAAGTTATCACCCTTTACTAAATCCATTCCATGTTCCGGAACAGCTGCATACTCATCATGACTTCTTCTAAAAGTTATATCCATATTCAACGCCTCTGCATGCGTGTCACATCTCTGATGTCAACGAAGTGGAACGTCATCTCGTTAAAATCTTGTACGAATCTCTTACTCCACTTTTCTCTAATGTGGACTAATTCGAACTCGTCTCTTAGTAGCTGTATGGACTGCGCTACAAACGGTTATACTCATATCAAGAGTCTCCCTTCCGAAACTATGAACTCGACAGCTCAATATCTTGTGGTAGGTATCTGACCAACTACGCCCTCGGAAACTCTTCCCGATCGTCGAAGGAATACTCTTCATTCGTCCGTTTCCTATCGACTCTCAACGTGCCTGTGTGAAGTCTTCTCTAACAGAAATCAATCAATCTGATGACCTCGCATCGGGGTACGCAAACGAACAACATGTCCTAGTCATTCATCCATGGGTGACTAGCGATCTTCTATCATATCCCTAAGTACAAACTCGTGCTGCAATAGCATCAAACTTCTGGGGTGATATCTTGTCAGTCGCAGCAGCAACTGGCTCATTCGTCCGCACGCTAAACAATGCCTCAATCCTTAAGAATAGACGATACATTAACAGTCATCACATTCTAGCCGGCCTCTAGCAGCGGCCTAATCCTCTGGTGCCGATCTGAACGCTCGAGAAATCTTAGTAAAAAAAATCCATCAAAACGCTCATGTCACGAAAAACACAATAAAACGACATATCTATGCAATCGTGTATCACCGGAATTACGCCCTGGTTAGTCCTCGTCCAAGACGAGCTCATGCTGACCGCAACTCTAGCCGCAGCTTTCTCTGCCCGTGCAACCATGGTAACAGAAACCACCATCCAACATCGATGAGGATAGATTAAAGGAACGAATAGAATACGGTGCAAAGAAATGTACATCATAAAGCTTCTTAAGTGGAGTAGCGTATCGTAAGTATGCCGCGGAACATACACACAGTACGCCACTCTACTTAAGTCACCTACTCCATCAACCAAAATCAACCTACGCGACAAAAGTTTGGGTCTAATACCCCCTCGACCAAGTCTAAGTTCCGTAAGGTCAAGCCTAGGTTCCGAATATATATACGCCCTAGACTCCGCATAGTCAAACCTAGACTCGAACAAAGGTTAAATCTAGCGCTCTGATACCAACTTTGCCACAACCTGAAGGTATGGAATATGACTGGCACTTAAATTACGAAACGTCTAGAGGCGTAACGTAATCTAAGTAAGCCAAAGCCAATAAATCTAAACCATTTAAAAGGAGTGAAGGAATATTTATTTAAAAGTTAACATATAAAATCACTTTGAAAGTCGTAGTAAGTATTTTTAAAAGCATCAAGTTTTTCCCAAAAATTTCGGCAGAGTTTCCTTTGTAAATACTGGCCCCAAACGGGTACAAATAGAAATATACATAAGTAATGAATAAAGGCATCACCAAGCGGGAGCTAGCACTTCTCCAATAGGCGGAAACAACCACGTAAGCAATACAAATATACAACGCCGAAGGCGAGGATCAAAACTGAGAAAGAAAACCAACATCCTAAAGAAAACCAGAGAAGAACATAATAATACAAGCACGCGACTCTAAGGTCGAAAGAATAAACAACCGGTTTTCTAAGTCTATCAAATGATACAAGTCTGGTTGATGGAGTTTACTAGATACAACTAAAATAAATAAAATTACAACGGTGGTCACGATGCAAGTGAACCCACCTACCCAGCAATCACCCGAAAGAAGTGGTGTGCCAGCAAAGCCGCCCAGGAAACCTGTACGGTAAAATCTGTAAAAAACTGTGGCACAACGGGGGTGAGTTGCCAACTCATGAGTAGAAGACATCACCGAGAAGAAATCGCATGTATGACTCTCTCCTAGGTCATACAATAAAATAATAATAACAAGGGTAATAGTAGAACATAAGTGTGATATCAAAGTACTCGTGTCCGTGTCATAAGTAATAACATATCATGTGTATCATGTATGAATGCATCATCCAACGTGTGTCCAACAACGACACACAAAATCACGATAAAACCTGAGTGCCCATCACCGACACTCGAAATATCATGGAACTCGTGTCATTCATCAACACGTAAATCCTCATATCTCAGGTGCTGCATCCTCAGATCGGCCCTTATATCCATCTCTCTCATAAATCTGAACTGTATCCTCTGGATATCCGTCGAGTTTCCATACAATCACCGGTAGGTAGTGCTCCCCAGCCAGGCTCATCGTCATCCCCACATCACTCTCGCCCCGGGATACTTCACCAGGTCCACCATGTACCTGCAGACGGTTCCTCCACTCCTCGAATCGGGTCTCGAAAACCAACTAAGAATCGAGAAAACATCAAGGTGGACGCTACTCATCATATCAAGGAAAACCACATCTTTCCCTTTAAAAATAATCATAAGTTTATAAAAATTCATATGCGATTTCCCAAATCCAGAAATCTCATGAAAGATCTGAAATCTCAAAATCACGAGTCAGTTAACAGTGAATATCGGCATAAAGCCTCATGATATTGCATAACAGAATGAATGTAAAAATGCATGAAGTATCTAAATAAGAAATGCAATATCTAAACTAGTATATGAAAGCAAGCGTACTAATACTATGTTGAAACTACCAGTTAGCAAATTATACAAATGAAGTAATGTTTTTTGATGTGTACGTGACATGGAAATTACCGATGATGATGTGTGTGAGCCGGCAAGAAAGTGTACGTGGAGCATACACATCATCGGTAATGGTGCTGGTGTCCTGACAACAGGGGATCATAATCACTAAAGAAAGCACAGGTATAAGTATGCAATGCGATGAGAACAGCATGAATATACGGAAAAAGATGTAGTAACCGCAACATTGAAGAATATACATTTCCATATACGAGTCATACAGTTTTTGGTGTTTGAAATAGCACAAATCGTGGTTTTAGAGAAATAGAGGCTACGGGTTCTTTCAGAAAAGATACGTCTTTTGAAAAATCCGTAGTATCCCTCGGCCTGTCTTTAAAAATACTCACGATTCGTTAGTTTTGAAAATAAGTATGACTCTAGCCCAGTTGAAAGGGTAAGGAAATCCACCTAAAATCCGAGTCGATATATCTAGTAGTCGGCGATCCCGCCTCAATAGCATCACGTACGGTAAAATACATAGTACGATATCCTCGAGTCAAGAGTGCGGATTAATCATCATATCTATGCCTCATACGGTAAAATCCATCGTGTGGCATCCCAAAATCGGGCTACGGGTCAAATATCACATATACCTCATTATCCATATGGTATCATTATCGTAAAATCATGAATTAGGGGTACCATTCTAAAGTCTAGTACAATCCAACATCATCAAACATAAATCCTCGTGTGTATGAAAACACATCGCCCATCGATCCACTATAATATCATGCTGTATATCATATCACGGCCCGATCACATATCACAAACTCACGGCATCGTGCCCGATCATATCGGCTCATCTCCAAGTATCATATACTGGGCTCATCATCCGTCTGTGTGTGTGTGTGTGGGTATACAGACATGCACGCACACACACACACCCAATCATATCACGTGTGTGCATGTGTGTTTGTGTGTGTAAATCTTTACTCTAGGGTTTCGCGACTAAGAAACTAAACTAAAAGCACATTCTTTCTAAGTATTCACGTCTCACAATAACACATATGCATATGTATAAATATTCGCATCCTACCCTACGAAAGTGCGGGGGTGCTGATTTATGATTTTTGTTGTGTCTGTTTAGAAAATAGTATATAGAAATCGCAACCAAAAATATTTTAACCGCGATCAATAACGGTGTCAAATGTAGCGCGTTAGTAAGTGCGGATCGTCCACAGGGAAAGTGTAATCGTTCGTGCTTTGAATTAGATGAGTCAAAACTTTAAGGAAAGAAAAGAAAACAATTCATGATTTGTAATTGCAATTGAAGAAAGAGAAAAATCTAGATCTAATAAGAAAACGATAGAATCAAGAATTGAGATGTTTGTGATGATTTCCAAACCAAATGTCAAGAATCGAAATGAGGCTCGTAGGAATCGATCGGATCTATAGATGTGATGAGATCTAAAGATTTCATGTTCTTATCCATTAACGAATTGATACTTGATCGATGATGATTCGTCGAGGTTAAGGATCTTGTGAAGAAGCTAGGGTTTCTTCGTCTTATCCTTTATCCTTTCGATAAATCTCATTCAAATTCTAGCTTCTAGTTAATCAAATGATCAATCGTTGTTCCCTAGTTTCAAGTGAACACAATCAAGAAAGGATCATCTCGAAACTAGGTCATTAATCATTTGATTCACTAGAATTTACAATCGTTATAGAATTTAAGAATTGTAAAAATATCTAAATCATCATCATTTTATTGATCGTCTCGACTCCTTTACGAGCGGAGTTTTACTCAAACATCACAACAAGAACCACAATCACAAATTGAGATCTAATCATGATGCAAGAATTAAAAGAAAGCAAGATTAAAGAATTTCACCTTTTATTTATATCAACAATTTCGTTACAATCGCTCAAGAACTACAAGAGGAAGAACTCGATCGTCGATTTGGTTTCGCTCGTCTCCTTGAGTCGCGGATCGGCTTGGATCACTTGCTCGATTGAAGATCGGCTCGGCTTCTAAAAGATTGAAGGCTTCTTGCTTGAATGGTACTCGGGATCTTGAATTTGGAATTGGATTTGGAATTTGGGGCTACAAGATGTATCACTCAACTTGTAGATGGAATGGGGGGAATTGAATGAAGAATTAATGAACGAACTCAACCCTAGATCAAGGCTCCTTTTTATAGAACTCCAAAACCATAGATCTAGGATTTGAATTTGAATTTTCCCTCCAAAAGTTTGTTAAGAGAGATTTGAATTTCCCTCCAAAAGTTTGTTAAAAGAGCCTTCTAGAAATAGTTTGTTAAGCCGAGCCTTCTAGATGTGCCACGTGGAGAATCGGGAGTCTTCTGGAAGCTTTGGCAGTTAAAGGTAAGCACGTGACAAAATTGGAGGATCTGATGACATAATACCACCGCGGATCCGCGGCGCCAAGTGGGTTTGGGCCGCGGATCCGTGGTCCTTTGAGGGCCGCACTGCTTGGAATTTCTGGTACATGTTTGGGCTGGTATTTAGGCCTCTTTCTGATGTGTAGAACTTCATTTGGATTTCTGTAACATTACCAGATCTTACATCTTGGAGTTGGCGTATCTTTCATCAACTCTTTTCCAAATTTTGGGCTTTGCTTCTGGAATTTCCTTCATAGACTCCAGGACAAAAGTTGCGCAATACATGGATGATGCGATGCATGATAAACACACAATTTCCGTAAAGTGCCGGTTTTAAAGTCTAACACATGCAATCTGGTATTTCAGAGATGTTTTGCTAATATGTGCAATATGAATACCGAACACTTCTAGATGAGTGCAAATGATAGGGAAATTGCCGTGTTAAAAATGCAATATTTTCGACTGATCAAGTGCTATACGCCATCCACCCGATTTCCCCCGTAGATTTGCATCTACTCACCTTAATCCTTACTTGCAGAAGTCGAAGTCGTCATGATCTTCCTTGTTATCCGAAGTCCACGTGAAGATGCCTACATATATAAACGCATAGTATCATAAATAGAATCGCGCATGAAAACCAAAACGGCACACGAGTCGCACATAGGTTAAAACCTATGGTCTATGCATGGAAAAATAACCAAACAATTCCGGATATCGACGTACAAACGTTAAGTGACCGAAACAAAACACAAATATCAAAAGTTCAAGTCATTGAAAGTTATAAAACAAAACAGCAACTCAAGAAAAGAGGTTCCAGTTTTAGTCTCAGGTAAAATTAGGCTAAACAAGCAATTACAAAGGCCAGATTATGAGGTAACTGAGCTATAAACCAAAATCCAACCCGATATGCAACCATTGACCCGGTGAGATCCCTAAAAATTCCGGCCTGGCCGGTTTTGATGGCTTGGTTTGGGTTCGACTTCTGAAGGTGGTCTTCTAGTGCTCAATCTAGGCCAACAGAGTTGCTAGTTTTCCCGTAAAGGTCTCAGGTCACTCCAGATTTCTTGTAGGCATCACAAACCACAAAAATCGACATGGAAAGTTTCTAACTCAAGTTTCATGGACTAGGCTTTGGTTTGATCTAGGTTTTTAACACTAAAGGGGTTGTAGTCACCAATTATACCTCAATTGCACCATCACAACTCAACAATCACCTAAACTTCATCTTGGAATTTTCCAAGATTACTAAACCTCACTTAATCAATTCTAAACTAAGATATAAGCTAAAGGAACTCAATTACTACACTAATGGTGAAAAAATACCTCATTTGGAAACTCAAGAAAATTTTTGAGTTGCCTCAAGTGCTCAAAATCTCAACTTTCTTAGTCCACCATGCTTGTAGTGAGCTTGTGCACAATTTTAATGAAGGGGATATAAAGTTTTGATGTGGATTCGGGTGTGTTGTGAGGAGGTGGAGGGAGAGTTAAGGGGAAGGAGAAGAAAAATGAAGAAAGTGAAGTGAAGATACAATGAGCCAAGTCAAAGAGACCCCTCACCCTCTCTCTCTCCTCTCTCTTGCTCATACCCCTTGCCATGCCACATATTCTATATTTTTCTTCTTTTCTCCCTTTTTTTAAAACAAAATCTATACATAATAGAAAAATGAAGAATTAAAGCTATGGTCAATAGAAATGTAACAAATATTTTTTTTTACAATATGACATGGTGCATGTCATGTGCATAATCAAGCTTAATGTATAATTAGTAATTATTAATTAAGTTTAGCCGTAAACTTGGATGTACTTAATTCTAAAATATCCAAATAGACTTAGTACACTCAAAATCAATAATCATGTAGAAATTTCAAATATCTCCCGAATTATCGGTATATAGTTATAACATATCATTAAAATTAATATCCAATCTTTAAAATATTCATAATATTTATTATTTAAATTGTTTAACTTCCCAAAAATAATATTTTATTTTTTTGAAATGTTACAGTTCATTAGGTATAACCATTTCTACCTTGTAGTTTAGCACTCTTTAGTTTGTTAGTATAGTTTATGGTTTCGATCTTGGGGCGGATTTTGTTTGCGCCAAAAATTTTTAAACACCGGTTTTTGTTCCGCATCGGCCACGACAGATGGTCAGGATACCGGCAAAACCCATCATGGTATCAAAGCCACCCATAAACCAATACTGCCTAGTTTGCACAAAATTAGAATATCGATCGAATCAAAATTCCATTTTCATGTACCCGATGTCGATTTTGAAAAGTGTTAAAAAATATCTTTCTGGGTACCTTAATAATACATGCAGGCATATATAGTGCTCCAGTAGAAATCTGAGCGCCTAAGCCAACAATTTGGCCGCAGAACCGCCGCAAAAGTAGCCTATTTGCCGCAGTTCCACGGCGCTCTTTTGGCGAAATGTTGCCAAATTTTTTCTGGCACTATAATACATGAAAATTTGATTTTTGGGATATTTGGTTTTGGCCCAGATTCATTTGAGTGCTCGATTTGCATTAGGGACCAATTTGGGAAAGTTTAGTCGATCGAAATTCTAAGTGTGTGTTTATCAGTGCATGTGATGATATCTGCGACCGTGAATATTAATGAGCGGTACAACCATTTTAACTGCTATTTGTTATTTTAGACGGGTTTGCGAACTTAATATTCACGTTGATGTTCTGTAATTATGTTGATATTGTGGTTGGATTGTTGTGATGGATAGCCAGTGGTGCAATGATAGTTAGTACAGTTCAGATTCATTTGTATATTCAGTATTGCGCGGCGAGCGTCCGATATGTGGACTGCTGTCTTTTCCAGTTTGTGTATTATTTGTTTGGGGCACGACCGGGTTGAGGTCGATGTCACCCTTGTACATATTATTTTCTTTTCTTTACTAGGATTACCCCGTGGTAGAGTGCATGAATAACCGGGTTTTAGAGGGCAATGGGTCCGCATCTCATGGCGTTGAGATGGAGAGGACCTTACTCTAGAATTGGCGGGTTGTTCGCTGCACTCGCAGGGGGTATAGGATAACCCACAGAGGGGTGCACAAGTTAGCAGATTCCGTGAAGTGCTGGGTGGCCCATTTAATTAGTTGATTGGGGTTGCCTCAGTTCTAGTATTAGCGGGTAACTTGCCGCACTTGTAGGGGTCCAGAGTTTTTCATTGCACAGGCTATCCACACGACCGGGAACGTAGGGTCTCATTTGCGGCTCAAATGAAACCCGAGGCTCCAAGATTATCCACCATTCTGTGTTTCTTCTGTGATGCTTCTGTGATGTTGCTTATATCATGCCTGGGACAAATGTTATATATATTTATATATATACTAGTAAATTTTGTATATGTTTTGCATCCGCTCTAGTCCATGTTGCGCCACGGCAGCGCCCCGGCCGTCAATCCGAGGCCAAAATGAGGAATCAAAATTTTTCCTTACTTGGAAACCGGGGCTACCGCGGACAATGAAAACCCGGATCGTTAACCATTAACCTATACTAGCTAACAAGAGATGGGAAGAGAAGTATACCGAGTGATCTGAGTCCTCCGGTCTTCTCGTCATCGTCCCGATCTCCCGCGGAAAGTCTTGTCTCCACATCGTCGCCTCCTCGCCGGAAGGGCACCACTTCGCCTGCGTCTTTTACGGGCTCCCGCCTCGATACCGAGGCAACTCGGGCATGAAGCCGGCAACTCGACATGCTCAAGATATGCTGTAGAATGTGTAGTAGATCATGCTAGTCTCATTTGGGGTTTGTAGTTGCCTTGATGGAGGAATGGGGTTAGGAAAAATGGTGCTTTCATTTTTCCAAAAACAAGAAGAAGAAGGAGATGAAGAATTCCTCACATAACAAAGATGAACTCTCTCATTCTTTTCTTTCTCTCAAGTGTTCTTTCTTTCATCTAGTGAGAATGATAATATGGTGGAGGAATGAGAATACCAACCATAAGAAGGGAGGTGAGTGTAGGATAAAGAGAATGGTGACTATATCCTAAACATCATCATCATAAACTCACATCAACATTCATCTCATATCTAATCATAATAAAGCATGAAAAGATGAAGGAAAAGAATGTCATCTAAAGATGCTATCATAATAAATACATATGCAAGAAAATCCTCCACAATGTGTTATTTGCAAAACTGCAAATAACCCCCTCCATCGGAAAAGTCCGGCCGGGAAAGAACAAAGGAAAACCGGCCGGAACGGAATGCAAACTGGCAATTCCAGAAAACTGGTCCCGTAATAAATTACAGGAAAACCCCGATACTGTGCATACACACCCGCATCTGTATTCCGACCGGATACAAATGCAATGAGACAAAATCTACACTGTACTAAACTAGGACCGGCTTAAGCCAAAGCCGGCTAGTAAAATCCGTTCGATCCTGATCCGTGCAATACCGCACGTATCAGATCAAACCCTGCCATATAACTATACGGCCACTAGTACAAAACTGTCCGATCCTGATCCGTGCAATACCGCACGTATCTGATCGGACCCTGCCATATCTCCATACGGCCTCTACAGCGTTTCGCCCGAAAGCTTGAGTAACTGTAAGTGTGGTGGACTCTAAAGACTCGTCAATACTATGGCTGTGGATTTAACCACTAGCACGTCAGAGGTATTAGCCAATACGTGACGGGCCACCAGCTATTGACCAAAAGGGACGTCGATGAGCGAACTCATCCTGACACCCTACTGAGCCTGTCAGTGACAATATCCGTACAGTCCGGTCCGTTCGTCTATGAGCATCGCATGTCGGGCCTAGGGGGTTGGTAAAAGTCAGACCCCCAAAAGCGGTACAAGTCGTGTCGGAGCGTATCCCAGAACGCCCTGAGATACTACTGGAATACCTACCAGTAAATCTCCTGCCTCGGCCGAGGGCTTTGCGTAATGGCTCTCCTAGACACAGCGCGACCTCACCCCCAATACCGGGAGAGACGAACCCCTGAAGATCCGCTCACTGCCTCCATGTGGCTCGGGACTGTACCCAACTAAAACCTGTTTGCACGACTCCTTTGAGCCGTGGCAGGGTAGTAATCAAAGCACAGTGGGAACTCACACGAGACAAATGACGATCTCAGGTCGATGAACTAACCTGTACACATGTCACCAGGGAACTGCTATCTGACGTATGGTATAATCCCAACTAGCAGGTTCCCGGCGAGTCCTGTCCGGTGTACTCATAACCCAATGAGCACCTGTATACATCTTAGGTGAACCAACTGACACCAGTGGCTTGTGAGACCGGCCACCGCCCCTCGTCGGGGTCTCGACTGTATACACTAGTCTACTAATGGAGTATCGATGCCCTGTCTCGAAACTCCTACGACTAGGGACCTTTTAAGGATGTGCTTATAGACTACCAGCTCCCACGTATATGATCGCCATCATACTGCTGGTAGTCAAGCAAGAATCCTAGGGGCTCTATCAACGTGTAATAGCGACATGTCAGGTCACCTAAAGCAGTACACGATGATAAAGATAAACCAGATAGCATACTATCATCTCGAGTAAGACTGTCCTACCGGGATAGGTCCTCCCTCAATCATTGCAATCACGTGCCTGTGATCCAATAATTGACTCTGAGGGCACTATCTCCAACAATCTCCCACTTGCACTCAAGGCTAATTATTGCGATGTCGCATACTCACAGCCCGTGTGATACCGAACACCCAACTCCTCTACTAGTCAGTCTCACAAAGCTCGTTTGCGAATCTATTGCGTTCGAGAAATAGCCTCAGTGAGTGGATCCGCTATGATGTTTCTTTCTATGTCTCTCTATATCTCAAATTCGCGGAGAAAACCATCTCCCGAAATGAGCAATACCTGTCTTGGAATGTCTGGATGTCTGATGGGACCTAGTTCATAAATGAACTCCAAATCCAAAATTCTTAGACTGTATCGTCAACTGAACTTAATCAGTATCCTGCGCCATGCCACCCTCAGTATTGCCTTGGACCACCTGTCCAAAATACTGCCCCTCGTCAGAGGGAGAACTATAACTCTGACAACCTCCTTGTCGTCCATGTCACCTTGGAAGCCTGGAGTGATAACCGTCTCCTAAAGGAGGCAGCCGTTATCATATCCCTAGAACATTCACTTATGTTCTAAAACTGCTTCCGACTGTTTTTCCAGGATTGGATTAATATCAACTTATTGCACCTACTGCAAGAACAACATCTGGTGTGGTACTTGACATCTCATGATTGACTCAATTGCCTAAGCAAGTGATCTGTCAATCATGTGTATCCCTCTCCCCTTTAGTCTGTAAGACACCTTTAGAGAGGGTGACTCCATTACCTGCAGGTATACTACCGTGCCAGGAGTCGTCCATTCTAAATACTCATAGAATGCTGTCAAGTTACCCAGATTAGGAAACCACCCAAATCTAGATCTAAAACCATAGATCTAGTAACCAGCATGTCTGATATAATGTCCAAGTCCCATGTGGAGAAAACACCGTGTGACGACCAAAGTATAACCGATCGTAGTATAGGAATATCACTTCCTACTACCTTCTCAACAGATCCATCCCCTATTCTGATGACGTCAAACCCATGACTGTCACATCAGAAACAGATGATCTAACTCCGCTATATCTGCTTTAGTCTATAAATAGACATAAGCCTGATGTCCACCAATGCTTCCGCTGCTCCCACTGACTACGACAACTCTCTGGCAGAGTCATATAGACGTGCACTTCTAAAGCTAGTTTAGAACGACGCTATACTCATCCTCCTGCCGGGTCACGCAGCCTGGAACAACAACAATGGAAAGTGTGGGTAAACAAGAACTTCCTTGTCACCGTCCTTGAGGTTACCGGAGCACCTCTCGGGTGCCCGGAGTTATCCACCTTATCTGCGGAGTGGCCAATGGAATGTCAAAACAGATTGAATCTTTAGGTTCCTTATCAAATCTTCAGTAATCGCTTGCGGTTCTGGAATCACTTCCAGTTCTACCATACTCCCACTGCTGTTTTTGAAAAAATCCATTTTTAATAAAACTGTGGCGAGTCTAGAACAATATTTCTATTGATCTGCCAGATGGTAGAAAGTCAACCCTCGTCATAGCCTGGGTCAATCCACAAACAGCCATTACAAAAACGTGCCTTGAGTTGTCCAGTGTCTGGTTTTAAGCATAAGCCGGACAACTCCCCGTACCTTAACAATGTCAAGATATGAACTGTTCTATATCCAATATAGAAACAGAGGCACTGATTTAATTGAACCAGATTCAAATCATGCAGCTGTCTCCAGTGCATATCAACTAAATGGAAGGAGGCCGATCAGCGTTACTCAACTTAGGAATGCTTCCAATTATGAGTAACCTGAAAGAGAAGCAATTTCTCTTTATCATTACTATCAAGTGAACACCATACACAAGTATCTACATCTTCGATCACCTTGAAGAATCCCGATACTTGCTACACCTGGTTCTCTACTCTATTCAAATACCTATAACTCCTCAAAACTTAGACACTGTGTTTCTACGAAACACATGTCTAAGAACTAGAGAAGTTAAAAGTAAACAGAATATAGTATGAGGACCAACCCCTCTGTCCCAATGGACACTGGACAACATACAAGAGTATAAGTCCGCTGAGTCTAACAACTCTTTCACTGTGCGTCGTAGGTTGAAAACTGTACTTATGGTTAAGAAGAATTACACCGCTGTTCAATGCTCCTTACCTAACCATCCACTGATATAGGTAAATGTCATCGACATAATATCAAAAGGTATATTTCACTCTATGAAAAATAGACGTACAGATATATCAATTTGAAATTGGTGCACAACAGCGGATATTCAAAACCAAATATTTACCGACCGGCAAACAGCCCAGATGATCTCCTCAAATATCACCGATTACAACGAATCCCGATATAATGAGGATGATCACCCTTTTCCCAATAACTTACTCCTACTCAGCATCTGTAAAACCATACAGATGTGAGAATCATACCTGGTAAATACATACCCTGGAGCAAGTGTCTAACTGGGAAATCAGTTTTCCAAACAGTACACGGTGAAACTGAAACATTGAAATGTTTCGTCGGGGTATCCTGGTATTCCTAGTAATGCCTCTTCCATTGTCCAGATTCACAACTGTAACCGTATAATTCTTTGCCACCTCTCCAAATCCCTTTATATGTCTTTAGTCATTACCTTCCGTACACCCCTTTAGGCCAAATGGTTTTCTTCTTTCCTTACCGTTCGGCACCAGCCTATGGTTTGGAAGAAGACTATCTAAAAAGCATAAAGGGTGTACTGTCCTAATCCTAGGAGCACTCGCAACGCGAGAGAAGGTGAAGATAAGAGACACCTGAATGTACTTTATTCCTATTTCTCCTGAACCAGAATCCATCCCCGAACTGGAACAAGTTCCTTTCGAGTTCGTATATAACCATACGATGGAGTATCCAAATAAACTGTGGATCTTCGTAGTGATACGGAGTGTCCTGGAGAAATACAAAGGTGATTTAGGATTGGCGAAGAAATACTTGGTTTGGTCGTGAATATCAGTCGCAATTTACTTTGCCCTCTCACTAATCCCTTTCTTTGTCTTAACTTAATACCTTCTGCACACCATCGTTATGCTAATTGGTTTTCTTCATTCCCCACCGTTCGGCACTAGCCTAAGGTTTGGAAGAAGACTATCCAATTTGCATAATAGGTGTACTATCTCCTAAACCAAGGAGTACTCGCAATGAGAGAAGGTGAAAAGAAAAGACAACTGAATAATCCTATTCGTTTTCTTCAGAACCAGAAACCATCCTCGAAGTCCTTCGAGTTCGTATATAACCATACGATGGTTTTGTCCAATGGAAGTGGACGTTCGTAGTAATACGGGGTGTCCTGGAGAAAAGGGTAAAAGTAGGAGTGGCAATGAGGTCTGCAACTCTGACAATCCAAAAGCCAGTGTTAAGAAGGTTCGGTCAACTTGGTCACTGAGTCATAGTCCAGGGTCGGGTCAATGGTCGCTGCCAAAGAGAGAGAGAAAAGAAACACTCAGCGTGCACTCTAACCTAGATCAGAATGGTTACCACTTTGTCTAATCTGGAAACCTCCCACTGTACCTCAAATTCTCCTCCAAACCTGAAAGAAGAATTAGTCGGGGTCACCCGAGGAGTAAACTAACTCGTCAGTGGGAATCGGGATCCAACTATCATCGCATGATAACATGACGGAATCCACTCAAGTCACCACACTCCAGAAGGTATGCGCATGCCTGGCAAGTTTCAGTTCTTTTGAAACTCCCGATGTAGGTTTTTACCCCTAGGACCCAAGTGACCTTGACAATGCCAACAAATCAAAAGGTCCTAGTCAAGTTCTACCCGTCATTATCTTGATTGCGTTAAACCCACCCGTACGAGTCCTTGACAATGCCAACAAGACCGTACGACTGTCCTAACCAATCCACTCATCCATGTGACAGAAAAGCATTACATAGCTACCGAACACTACGCCACGGCAATGCACGACAAACGCAGCACGAATACTTAGTAATACTAATCTGAAATGACGGAGGGCTACGACTGGTTTTTGGCGAAAAACCTTTAACGTAATGAACTTGATATCGTTGAAGGAACTGGATAACCTTTTAGAAAATATAGTGACAAAAACCTTTACTAAAGAGGTCACTCCCGGTGAAGGGATCTCGGCTCTTTCCCCGTAGAATGAGGTGCAGGATATTCCAACTGAATACCACGATGCAAAGCAAAAGTAATCGGCTATAATGAAGTTAATGCCCTGACGCAAACTTCTGTCCAAGGGGTCACTCCCGGTGAAGGGATCTCGGCCCTTGCCTCGTCGACTGAGGAGCAGGATATTCCAAATGAATACCACGATGCAAAACAAAAGCGAACGTCCTTGCAATAACAGCTTTTTGAAAAAGTGTTCCAACAACATCAGAATAGGTTTGTTTATCTTGCATTGATCCGAATCAACGCAGTCCCATCAATTGATCACACCACAAAGAACGAAAATATACTGACGTACGTATATGCCATTCGCATTCGCCACTGGGTCCCGTCATCACCCGTTAGGTTAGCTAACTAACGGCAGAGCGGGGACTGGACTAGCGTGGATGAAAAACATATACAACATCTACTAATATATATACCAATATATAGTATTTCGCTCAAGGCGTGAAAAGAATGCAACATCACAGAAATGTACAGCATCATAGAACAATACAGATATCTGGAAGCCCCGGGTTTCACAGAGCCGCTGCTGAAACCCGACGTTCCCCTGGTCGTGTGGATAGCTTGTGCAATGAAATCCTAGACCCCTACGGGCGCGGCAAGTCACCCGCCAAAACCTGAAGCGAGGCAGCCCCCTTCAGTACCGTGAATGGACCACCTAGCACTTCACGGAATCCGGTAACTTGGGCACCCCTCCTGGGTCAACCTGTACCCCCTACGAGTGCGGCGAATAGCCTGCCAATCCTAGAGTGAAGCCCCCTCCGTCTCAATGCCATGAGATGCGGGCCCGTTGCCTTCTAGAATCCGGCTATCCGTGCACCCCTCCGCGGGGCAATCCTAGTACAGAAAGTAAAATATACATACACCGGGTACATCGACCGCAACCAGGTCATGCCCCAAAAGAATAATACAAACAGGCAGTGACGGCAGTCCACATGTCGGACGCTCGCCCCGCAATATCAAATGTACATAATACAACAAAACTGTACTAGCATTGCATCCAGGCTATCCCCCACGACCGATCCGCAACAACACAGCATAAACATAGAACATCAACGTGAAAGTCACGTTCGCAAATCCGTCTAACCGGGCTATAGCAGTTAGACGGGATTTACCGATCAAGTGACATTCACGGTCGCAGATATAATGTAAATACTGTGAAATAATGTGTTTAAAATATCCGATCGATCAAACAATTAACAAGTGGGCCCCCAAGTAATACTGTAGCAGTCACAGAAGATCTGGGCCCAAATTTAATATCCCAAAAGCCCTATTTTCAGCCCATAAGGCCACTGTATAAATTGGACAAATTGAGCACAGTAGAGTGCGGCGGAACCGCGGCCCAAGGGGGCGTTTGGCCGCGGTTCCGCGCTCCATTGATAGAATGACACTGTCGAATTTTTACAGAAGTCTTAGAATTTCTGGTACATCAGTTTTATACAACCTGAAAATTTTTTTGAGCAAGGAAAATTTCAACAGAAAACTGATGCATGCAAAAAAACGCGGTTTTTGGAATTTTGGTCGATCGGATAAGTAAAACGCATTAGAACAAGCTAGGCAAGGTTAATGGCGTGGCTCTGATACCATGTTGCGCCACGGCAGCGCCCCGGCCGTCAATCCGAGGCCAAAATGCGGAATCAAAATTTTTCCTTACTTGGAAACCGGCGCTACCGCGGACAATGAAAACCCGGATCGTTAACCATTAACCTATACTAGCTAACAAGAGATGGGAAGAGAAGTATACCGAGTGATCCGAGTCCTCCGGTCTTCTCGTCATCGTCCCGATCTCCCGCGGAAAGTCTTGTCTCCACATCGTCGCCTCCTCGCCGGAAGGGCACCACATCGCCTGCGTCTTTTACGGGCTCCCGCCTCGATACCGAGGCAACTCGGGCATGAAGCCGGCAACTCGACATGCTCAAGATATGCTGTAGAATGTGTAGTAGATCATGCTAGTCTCATTTGGGGTTTGTAGTTGCCTTGATGGAGGAATGGGGTTAGGAAAAATGGTGCTTTCATTTTTCCAAAAACAAGAAGAAGAAGGAGATGAAGAATTCCTCACATAACAAAGATGAACTCTCTCATTCTTTTCTTTCTCTCAAGTGTTCTTTCTTTCATCTAGTGAGAATGATAATATGGTGGAGGAATGAGAATACCAACCATAAGAAGGGAAGTGAGTGTAGGGTAAAGAGAATGGTGACTATATCCTAAACATCATCATCATAAACTCACATCAACATTCATCTCATATCTAATCATAATAAAGCATGAAAAGATGAAGGAAAAGAATGTCATCTAAAGATGCTATCATAATAAATACATATGCAAGAAAATCCTCCACAATGTGTTATTTGCAAAACTGCAAATAACCCCCTCCATCGGAAAAGTCCGGCCGGGAAAGAACAAAGGAAAACCGGCCGGAACGGAATGCAAACTGGCAATTCCAGAAAACTGGTCCCGTAATAAATTACAGGAAAACCCCGATACTGTGCATACACACCCGCATCTGTATTCCGACCGGATACAAATGCAATGAGACAAAATCTACAATGTACTAAACTAGGACCGGCTTAAGCCAAAGCCGGCTAGTAAAATCCGTTCGATCCTGATCCGTGCAATACCGCACGTATTAGATCAAACCCTGCCATATAACTATACGGCCACTAGTACAAAACTGTCCGATCCTGATCCGTGCAATACCGCACGTATCTGATCGGACCCTGCCATATCTCCATACGGCCTCTACAGCGTTTCGCCCGAAAGCTTGAGTAACTGTAAGTGTGGTGGACTCTAAAGACTCGTCAATACTATGGCTGTGGATTTAACCACTAGCACGTCAGAGGTATTAGCCAATACGTGACGGGCCACCAGCTATTGACCAAAAGGGACGTCGATGAGCGAACTCATCCTGACACCCTACTGAGCCTGTCAGTGACAATATCCGTACAGTCCGGTCCGTTCGTCTATGAGCATCGCATGTCGGGCCTAGGGGGTTGGTAAAAGTCAGACCCCTAAAAGCGGTACAAGTCGTGTCGGAGCGTAGCCCAGAACGCCCTGAGATACTACTGGAATACCTACCAGTAAATCTCCTGCCTCGGCCGAGGGCTTTGCGTAATGGCTCTCCTAGACACAGCGCGACCTCACCCCCAATACCGGGAGAGACGAACCCCTGAAGATCCGCTCACTGCCTCCATGTGGCTCGGGACTGTACCCAACTAAAACCTGTTTGCACGACTCCTTTGAGCCGTGGTAGGGTAGTAATCAAAGAACAGTGGGAACTCACACGAGACAAATGACGATCTCAGGTCGATGAACTAACCTGTACACATGTCACCAGGGAACTGCTATCTGACGTATGGTATAATCCCAACTAGCAGGTTCCCGGCGAGTCCTGTCCGGTGTACTCATAACCCAATGAGCACCTGTATACATCTTAGGTGAACCAACTGACACCAGTGGCTTGTGCGACCGGCCACTGCCCCTCGTCGGGGTCTCGACTGTATACACTAGTCTATTAATGGAGTATCGATGCTCTGTCTCGAAACTCCTATGACTAGGGACCTTTTAAGGATGTGCTTATAGACTACCAGCTCCCACGTATATGATCGCCATCATACTGCTGGTAGTCAAGCAAGAATCTTAGGGGCTCTATCAACGTGTAATAGCGACATGTCAGGTCACCTAAAGCAGTACACGATGATAAAGATAAACCAGATAGCATACTATCATCTCGAGTAAGACTGTCCTACCGGGATAGGTCCTCCCTCAATCATTGCAATCACGTGCCTGTGATCCAATAATTGACTCTGAGGGCACTATCTCCAACAGTCCAGCCCCCGCTCTGTTGTTAGTTAAGAAACCTAACGGGTGATGACAGGGCCTAGTGGCCAATGCGGACGGCATATACGTACATTTTATTTTCGTTCTTTTTTATGGTGTGATATGGATTAATTGATGGGACCACGTTGATTCTGATCAATGCAAGGAAAAACAAACCTATATAATATTGTTGGAACCAAATTTTCAAAAAAAATGTTATTACAAGATGTTTCCTTTTGCTTGCACAGTGGTATTCGGTTATGAATATCCAGCACCTCATTCAACAAGGCAAGAGCCAAGATCCTTTCTCGGGAGTGATCTCTTGAGTGAAAGTTTACGTCATTATAATAATTTCACTATAGTTGATTCTTTTGCTTTGTATCGTGGTATTCATTTTGGAATATCCTTCACCTCATTCAACGAGGAAAGAGCCGAGATCCCTTCACCGGGAGTGACCTCTTTAGCAAAAGTTTGCGCCACTATATATTTATAAAACCACTAGGTTCCTTCAACGATATCAAGTTCATTACGCTAAAGGTTTTTCGCCAAAAACTAGCCATAGCCCTCCATCATTTCATATTAACATTGCTTAGTATTCGTGATGCGTTTGTTGACTGTGTCAAGGTGTAGTGTGCGGTGGCTAAATGGTACTTGTTTGTAGCATGCAATGTGATTGGTTAGGATAGTCGTACGGCCTTGTTGACTGTGTCAAGGGCTCGTATGGGTGGGTTTAATGCAATCAAGATAATGACGGGTTGAACTTGATTAGGACTCTTTGATTTGTTGACTGTATCAAGGTCACTTGGGTCCTAGAGGTAAAAACCACATCGGGAGTTTCAAACATACAGGAAACTTTCCAGGCATGCACATACCTTCTGGAGTGTGGTGACTTGAGTGGATTCCATCAAGTCATCATGCGATGATAGTTGGATCCCGATTCCCACTGATGAGTAGGTGCTACTCCTCGGGTAATTTTAGATGATCCCGACTAATTCTCCTTTTAGGCTTGGAGGAGAATTCAAGGAAACGGTGGAAGACATTCTGATTAGATAAAGTAATTAACCATTCTTATCTAGGTTAGAGTGCATGCTGAATGTTTCTTTTTTCTCTCTCTTTGGCTACAATCATGACCTGACCTCAAACTAAAACTCATGAACCAAGTTAACCGAACATTCTTAAAACACTTTGGCTTTTGGATTGTCACTTAGTCGCATATATCATTTCCACTTCTATATCACCTTTGCGTTTCTCCATAACACCACGTATCACTACGAAGATCCACATTTCTTGGATATTCCAAAGTATAGTTACATAAGAACTCGAAGAAACTCGTTCCAGTTTGACGATGGATTCTAGTTCTGGAGAAATTGAATAGGAATATTCGGTTGTCTTTCCCTTTACCTTCTATCAGGTTGCGAGAGCTCCTGTTATTAGGAGAGTACACCTATTGCGCTTATTGGATAGTCTTCTTCCAAACCATAGGCTGGTACCGAAAGGTAGGGAAGGAAGAAATCCAATTAAGCCTAAGTGTGGTGTACAGAAGGTAATAAGTAAAGACATCTAAAGGGATTAGATTAAGGGAAAAGAAAATTGCGACTACTGTCATTCACGACAAAACCGCGTATACCCCTGCCACTCCTACTTTCACTTTGATTTTCTCCAAAACATTCCGTATCACTATGAAGATCCACATATTGCTTGGATATTTCCATCCTATATTTACATATAAACTCGAAGAACTTGTTCCAGTTCGATGATGGTTTCTAGTTCTGAAGAAATAGAATAAGGATTATTCAGTTGTCTTTTCTCTTTACCATCTCTCAGGTTGCGAGGGATCCTTGTATTAGGAGAGTACACATATTACACTTATTGGATAGTCTTCTTCCAAACCTTAGGCAGGTGCCGAAGGGTAGGAAAAGAAGAAAACCAATTAGCCTAAGTGTGGTGTACAGAAGGTAATAAGTAAAGACATATAATGGGATTGGAGTGAGGGCAAGGAAATATACAGTTACTGTCATGAATCTGGATAGTGGAAGAGGCATTACTAGGAATACCCGGCTACCCCTTTGAAACATTTTTATGTTTCAGTTTGACTGTGCAATGTTAATTGAAAACTGTTTCACAATTGGATTCTGACTCCAGGGTATGTATTTACTATATTTGATTCTCACATCTGTATGGCGTTACAGATACTGAGTAGGAGTAAGATATTGGGAATTAAGTGATTATATCCTCAACATATCGGAATTCTTTGTAATTGGTGATATTTGAGGAAATCACCTAGGTTTTGCTTCACGGAAAACATTTGGTTTTGAATATCCGTTATTATGTACCAATTTCAAGCTGATATATCTGTACGTTTATTTTATAAAGTGAGATATAACTTTTTGAAATTATGTCTATGACATTTACCTATATCAGTTGATGGTTAGGTAAGGAGCATTAAACAACGGTGTAATTCTTCTTAACCATAATACCGTTTTCAACCTATGACGCACAGGATTCGAGTTATTAAACTCAGTGGACTTATACAAAGTATTGTATGTTGTCCGGTGTCCAATAGGACAAAGGGGTTGGTACTTGTACTATATTCTGTTTACTCATGACTTCTCTAGTTTTAGACAAGTATTTCGTTAAAATACAAGGTCCAAATTTTGAGAAGTTATAGGTATAAGAATAAAGTAGAGAACCATTTGTTACAAGTATCAGGATTCTTCAAAGTGATTGAAAATGTGGATACTTGTGTTAGGTGTTTCGTTGTAAGTAATAGTTTTGAGAACTTGCTTCTCTTTCAGGTTACTCATTCGTTGGTGCATTCCTTGACGAGTAATGCTGCTTGGCCTCTTTCCATTTAGTTGATATGCACTAGAAACAGCTGCATGTATTTTGAATCTGGTTCAAATTAAATTAGTGCCTTTGTTTCTATATGGATATATAGAATGGATTCATATCTTAACGATGTTAAGGTATATGGAGTTGTCCGGCTGATGCTTAAAACCAGAATCCGGATAAACTCTTGGCGCGTTTCAGTAATTGCAGTTTGTGGGTTATCCCGGGCATTGACGAAGGATAACTTTCTACTATCTGGAAGATCAATAGTAATATTGTTCTTGACTCTCCACCAGTTTTAGTAAAATTGATTCTTTTTCAGAAAACATTAGTGGGAGTATGGTAGAACTGGAATTAATTACAGAACCACAAACGATTACGGAAAATTTAGTATAACCCAAAGATTCAATTGGTTTCGACGATCCAATTAGCCACTCCGCAAATTCAATAGGTAACCTCAAGCACCCGAGAGGTACTTCGGTCTTCTCAGAGACGGTGACAGGGAGGTTCTTGTTTACCCATACTTGCCAATGTTGTTGTTCTAGACTATGAGATCTGGCAGGGGGATGAGTATAACGCCGTTCTAAACTATCTTTAGAAGTGCACGTATATATGACTCTGCCAGAAGATTGTTGTAGTCAGTGGGAGCAGCGGAAGCATAGTGGGAAAGCAGCTTATGTCTATTTATAGACTAGAGTGGGTATAGCAGAATTATGTCGTCTATTTTTGAGGTGACAATCATTGAGTTTGACTTCATCAGAATAATAGATGGACCTTATAAGATGGTAGTAAGGAGTGATGTCTTGGTATTTGGATGACATACTCTTTATAGGAAGTGATATTCCTATACTACGATCGGTTATACATTAGTTTTCACAAGGTTGTTTCTCCACATAGGATATAAATAAAATATCAGGGTTTCTAGTAACTAGATCTATCATTTAAGATCTAGATTTAGGAAGTGTCCCAATTTGGATACTTGACACTATTCTAAAGTGTTTTAGAATAGACGACTCCTGGCGTGGTGGTGTACCCGTAGGTGATGGAGTCACCCTCTCTAAAGAGATGTCTTCCAGACCGATGAGGAGAGGGATCTGCATGATTAGCATATCACTTGCTTAGGTAATTGAGTTAATAATGAAATGTCAAATACCACACCAGATATTGTTTTTGTACTGGTTGGAATAAGCATATATATTAATCTAATCCTGAAGAAACAGTGGGAAGCAGTTATGTACAAATGTGGGTGTTCTTGATATATGGTAACGGCAGCCTCCTTCAGGAGGCGGTTATCATTTTAGGCTTTCAATGTGACCTGGATGACAGAGTGACTGTCAGAGTTATAGTTTTCCCTCTTTTGAGGGGCAGTATCATGGACAGGTGGTCCAAGCGGATACTGAGGAAGGCATGGCGCAGGATACTGATTAAATTCAGTGGATGATACAGTCTAAGAAGTTTGTTGGATTTGGAGTTCATTTTTGAACTGGGTCCCATCAGATATCCAGAAAAATTCTAAGATAGGTATCACTCATTTCGGGAGATAGTCTTTCTCCGTGAAATTGAGATATAGAGAGATAATTGTAGAAACACCGGAGCGGATCCACTCACTGAGGCTATTTCTCGAACGCAATAGTTTCGCCAACGGGCTTTGAGAGACTGATTAGTAGAGAAGTTGGGTGTTCGTTATCACACGGGCTGTGAATATGTGACACCGCAATAATTAGTCTTAAGTACAAGTGGGAGATTGTTGGATATAGTGCCCTTAAGTCAATTAGTGAATCGCAGGCACGCAATTGTGATGATTGAGAGAGGACCTATACCGGTAGAACAGTCTTACTCAAGATAATAGTATGCTATCTGGTTTATCTTTATCATCATGTACAACATTAAATGGTATTACATATCACTATTACATGTTGATAGAGCCCATATGATTCTTTCTTGACTACCAGGATTATGATGGCGATCATATAAGTGGGAGCTGGGTGGTCAATAAACACATCCTTAAATGTCCCTAGTCGTAGGAATATCGAGACTGGGCAACGATACTCCAGAGTAGAATAGTGTATACTTATCGAGACCCCGACGAGGAGCGGTGGCCGATCTCACAAGCCATTGGTGTAAGTTAGTCACCTAAGATAGTATACAGGTTCTCATTGGGTTATGAGTACACTGGACGGACTTGCCGGGAACCTGCTAGATGTTATTATACCTATTGTCATAGTGCAGTTCCTAGGTGACAATAGTACTGGTTAGTCTGTCGACCTTATATCCTCATTTTCCTCATGTGAGTTCCCACTGTGCTTTAATTACTACCCTACCATGGCTCAAAGGAGTCGTGCAAATAGGTTTTAGTTGGGTACATCCCGAGCCACATGAAGGCAGTGAGCCGATCGTCGGGGATTCGTCTCTCCCAGTATTGGGGGTTGATGTCACGTCATGCATTGGTGGCCATCACAAGAAATCCTTGGCCAAGGTAGTCGAGAATTACTAACCTAGGATCAGTAGTTTCTTAGGTGGTGATGGGCTTCATACTGACACGAAATGTCGCGTTATTAGGGGTCTATCTTTATCCACCCCCTAGACTCAATATGCGATACTCTTAGACGAACAGACCGAACTGTATGGAGATTGCCACTGTCAGGCTCAGTAGGGGTACGGATGAGTTTTCTCGTCGGCCTTCCTTTCGCTCAATACCTGGGTAGCCGTTACGTACAACTAATGCCGCTGACGTGCTTATGGTTAAGCCCACTACCAGCATATTGACGAGTCTTTAGAGTCCTACACAGAGGGTTTACACGGTTCAGGCGATATGGTGTAGATGACGTATGTTGGTACATACAGGTGTCCGATTAAATATATGTAAAAGACATTAATCGGACGGTTGATAATACTAGCGGCTTAGGATTAAGCCGGATTGTTAAATCAGGCTTTGATTTAATAATTTATATATGTATTTATATAGATGTATTCTAGTATTATTGTTCACTATTCATTTTCTCTCTTGGCTATTCGTATTTTTGTACGAATACGCGTATATGTATTTCGATACGTATACCGGGTTGTATTCCGTATTTATACGGAATAGCTTCTAGAAAATGGCCACCTCATTATTTGAGTTTCATTTTAGAAAATCAATTTTGGAAATAAGGTAGAGGGGTGAGTTAGCATGGGCATGGTGTGGCATGTAGAGTGGCATGACTCTCATTTGTTTATTGGAAAATTGAAAGAGATATTTTGTATGCTGGGTTGAAAATTAAAGTAGCCATTCTCACTACATGCCATCCATTCATTCATTGTTCACTTGATGATTCTCACTCTCTTGAGAGACATAAATATTTTCCATGGTTGCTTATGTCGTTGTCTTCGTCACCTCCTTCTTCATCATCTATGGTTGTTCTTTTGAACATTTAATATGATAGAAAATTATAGTGAGATAATCCTACACCTCCACTCTCCATTGCTAGCAACCTTGGAGCGTCAGTTGCCTCGCTAGGCGAGGCTGGAGCTTGCAACGTTTTCCCTCGGGTGGATCATCATGGATGGAGGAAGACCAGCAACCAAATTCGATCCGCGACTTCAAGGAGCTTTGGAAATGGTAGAAGACCGAAGGACTTGATTCATTAAGTATAACCATTTCTTGTTAGTTATATGTATGTCCTAGAGGCCATTACTGTACATGAGATGTATATTGTAGTGGATGCTTGGACATATATAGGGAGGACTTTCTTGCTCGACATGATAGTATGCTATTTGGTTACTCTTTATCTTAACATGTACACTGATTGTCTCTCTGTTACATGTTGATAAAGACCTTAGAATGTGTACTTGACTACCTGGATTATGATGCGGATCATACTAGTAGGACAAAGGTAGTCCGTGAGTACATCCTTTAATGTCCCTAGTCGTGGGTGTATCGAGATGGGGCATCGATATACCAGAGTAGACTAGCGTATAACTTCTCGACCCATGTAGATGGGCGACGGATGATCCCATATCCATTGGTGTTTGACATCAGAGATGGTATACGGGTGCTCAGTAGAGACTGGGTACACTGGATGGACTCACAGAGAACTCATAGATGGTATTATACCTATCGTCAGATAGCAGTTCTCTGGTGACACCGGTACAGGTTAGTCTGTCGACCCGAGATCGTCATAGAGTCTTGTGTGATTCCTACTGTGCTTTGATTTCCACAATACCGTGGTCAAGAGATCGTGCAAGAAGGTGGTTTTTGGGTACAGTCCCGAGTCACATGGAGGCAATGAGCAATAGGAGGGGATTCGTCTCTTCCGGTATTGGGAGTTGATGTTGTGCTATGCTCGATTGGCTATAACAGGAAGTCCCTAGCCAGGGATGATTTGGAAATATACTGGTAAGAGTTATCAGTAGTTTCTCGACCCGTTATGAGCCCCATATCGGCACGGCTTATCGAGTTATTGAGGTCTGAAGTTTACCACCCCTAAACGAGATATGCGACATATCAGACGAAGAGACCGGACTGTACGATAGTGTTACTGATCGGATTCGCATGAGTATGAGCAGGCATGCTTGTTGATCTTCTGATCGCTCAATACCCGGGTGGCCGTTACGTTTAGCAGACCGCTTGCGGTTTGTGGGTGTTTGATATGATCATCACCTACTGCCGGCATATTGACGAGTCTTTAGAGTCCTACACAGAGCTTTCCTGGTTCATGCGAAATGGAGTAGGAGCACATATGTGATATGTGCGGGACCGAGATTAATGCGCGTATGAGATACCGTATTCTATTCTCGCTATTTATGACATCAATCGGATATATGTGATATAGCCGGGTTATCGGATCAAGTGTGTCACGACCCGAAATATTAGCTCGTGACCAGCACTTAAATCACGCAACGTCTAAAGACATAACGTAATTCAAGTAAGCTTAAACCCAGAAATCTAAACCTTTCGAAGAAAATAAAAGAGGTGCAGTTTTGAAAAAGGTATAATGAAGACAACCGGTTTACTAAAAGCATGAATAAAAGAACATGGAAATACAAGTGAGTTTATTAGTTAAAAAACATTTTTTTCGTCTTTTAAAAATTTGGGCAGCATCTCCCTTGTATATTTTGATCCAAAACCACAATACATGATAATATAAAGGCATCCCCAAGCGGGAGCTAGCTTTTCGCTAAACGGTGGATCCACAGCCACACAAAGCATAAATATAAGTATACAACGCCCAACGGCAAAGATCACCACAAAAGATAAAGAAATAAGCAAGACATAAACTTAAAAGCGAACATAAAACCCATCGCTCAAGTCTCGCAACCGCAAGTCTTGCTAAGTCTCATTACTTATACAAATACAGTTTGATTTGATGGAGTTGACTAGATACAATATGAAATATAAATACAAGAGGGGCATGATACAAATGTCCCAACTACCAAAGCAAAACACCCGAATGCAACTGTGTGCCAGCGATGCCGCTACTGATCCATGCGGTCAACCTGCAAGAACTATAGCAAAACGGGGGTGAGTTGCCAACTCGTGAGTAGAAAAACATCTACAAGTAGAAATCGAATAAACAACGACTCCCAGGTCAACTATATCATAAACGTAATACTATGATATGTAGGGTGACCATATCTGTATATGTGCCAACACTAATATCAATATCTATCAGCATGTGGATATCATCCAACAATATAATCAATGTATGTATGCATGTGGATCCCGTCCACGTGTTAACCAATGACACAACAACATCATGCATGTAAATACCATAAAAGAATATGCATGAAAGTATAAGGATATAAATCAACGTGTGTCCCTCGTGACACATCAAAATCATGGAACCTGAGTGTCCAACATTGACACTCAAAATATCATGAAACCCGTGTCCAGCATTAACACGTAAATCCTCATATCTCGGGCTCCGTCAGTCTGGATCGGACCACGGGCTCCGTCAGTCCGGATCGGCCCATATCATCTCTCGACTTTGGTCGGTATCCTCCGGATATCCGCCAAGCTCAAATACTATCACCGGTAGTTAGTAGTCCCTTTGCCAGGCTCACCGTCTACTGCACAGCAATCCTTTCTCGCCCAGGGGTACCATACCGGGTCCACCATGTACCCGTAATCGGCCTCATCCAGCTCCTCGAATCAGGTTTCACATGTCACACGTCTCAGAACCGAGAAAACGCATGGTGGACGCACTGAAATATCATATCAAGAGAAACCGGGTTTTTAAAACAATACATACTTTCTTTTGAAATCACCACAGTTTTCAAATCAGAAATCTTATGAAAACAACATAACTCAATGCGTAAAATCGTAAAGCATGATGTATGCGACATATGATAGAAAAGTAAGCATATCCGTATATCATGCAACATGGAACGGTGATGTGACATATTAAGGGAAATCCGCTCTTTTAAATGATTCCAGTTTTAAAATATATCCTGCGGTTCCCAATTTCTTCAAAGTCAAATGCAACATCGAATAAAGGTGCATATGTAACTACAGCAAGTAAATTATGTAAGGAGTCATATCATGATGCAGCAATCCTACTGTGTAGTGACATGGCAATTATCGATGATGAAGTGTGTGACCCGGCAATCTGTGTAAGTATAACATACACATCATCGATAATGGTGCAGGTGTACTAGCACAGGTATATGCAATCCAATGAAAATAACATGAATGCAGCATAAGGTAAATCGTATGCGAATGCTAACAGGTATACGTATCTAACATGACCGAGTTGGTGAATCTATCAATCGGTATCCAGCCTCACAGCAACACGTACGGTATAATTCATCGTACGGTATCCTCTAGTCAAGGGTATGGATCAAACATCAAGTCAAACCCATCACGTATTGAAAATCATCGTACGGCGGCATCAAACCAATAGGGATCCTATCAACCTATATGACAATGAGGGTACGGCCTAATGTCACGTATGGCCTATCATTCATGATTCACAACATGTATACATATATATATCCATATACCTATGTCCTAAGTCACATCCATAACAATCTCATATCAGGGGACCGGCAAGGTATCAATCATCTCAATCGACTCGCATCCGTATACCAACATATCATCATATCACATGTCAATCGTATTCTCTTTTCATCGCATTTATATATCACAAACGGTCAATATACAAATACATTCTACTTTTACTATAAGCATACGAATCTAACATACACACCCGAACCATATAATCAGTTTTTAAAAGATGCGAATCGTAGTTTTGAAAGTAGGGGCTACAATGTTTTTAAGGAAAAGATATCATCTGAAAATCCGTAACGTCCTTCAAGGTATCTATTTAAAAGATGCATACGATTCTTTAGTTTGGAAATAGGTATAGTTCGGATGACACATTTACGTCGGCTATCTAGTCTTATAGTACCCTAAACGGCAATACCTTCAAACATCATCCTCAAATCCCCTCATCACATATTAATCGTATCATATCACTACTAACTATCCTTTAGTTTCTAATATGGTTTCTCTAACTATCTTTTAACTCTATCTATAGTTTTCTATTAAAGGTCCCCTGAACCATATTCTATATATAAATCGGTTTCCATCAAAGTTTGCGGGGGTGCTATACGCCATCCACCCGACTTCCCCCGTAGATATAGATCTACTCACATTGATCCTTGCTTTCCGAAATCGATACGCCACGCTCCGTCGCCTCAGAATCCACGTGAAGGTACCTACAATCAATATAATCGCAATCGCTATTAAAATCGAATCCGGAAAACCAAAACGGTATACGGATCGCCTATAGGTTAGAACCTATAGCCTACGCATGCAAAACCAACCTATCATCCCTTGTCGTTTATGTACAAACATCCAACAAACAAATACAAAATCAAATATCAAAACCTAGCATTTAAAATACGGAAAACATAACCAAAAACCACACCAAAGTGCTCCCAGATTTTGGCTCAGGTCAAATCAAGCTAAACAAACAATACTGGGATGTTGTATAGGAGGTATATGAGCTACAGACCAAACCTGGGCCCCAAATACCTACACTTGGCTGGCCAGAAGCCCTAAAATTCCGGTGTGCTCAGCCCTGAGGGCTCAGATGGGGTTCGCACTGGCAGGGTGTCTTCCTATTGGTCCAATTTTGTCTCTAGAGTTGTTTTCTTTTCTCAAAAACTCCCCGGGTCATCCCAGATTCCCTGTAGGCACGCTAAATGTCACAAAACTGACATGGTGTAATTCCTAAATCCGTATTTTGGTTTCTATACTCAATCCCAAGTCTTTTAACAGCCACTAGAGTTCACCAATCCACACTTATCCAAACCCTTCTCTAGAATTTTTCAATTTCACAAACCCACACCTTAAACCAATTCTAAACTAACTAGAATGCTAAGAAAACATAAACTAAACTAAATGGAAGAATTTATACCTCCTTTAGGCAACTCAAGAAAACCCTAGCTCAACCAAAGTCTCCAAAATCAAATGTTGCTTGGTCCAATGTGTAGATGATGAGGAGGGGATTAACTTTTGTGAAGGGAGTATAGGGCTTTGGTGATTATTTGGAGATGGATCTTGGGGTAGAGGTGGAGGGAAGTGAGTTGAGGAAGATGAAGAAGGAAAAATAATGGGGGAAATGAAGTAAACACGGCTGCCCTCTCTCTCTCCCTCCTCCTTTTATTCTCACCCGCTCTCTCATCTATTTACCCTTTTACCCATTTCTCTTTTCTTTTCTCTTTTCTTTTAAAACCAAACCATGAAATACCCAAAACAACACAAGAATCACGACTTTTAGCTGCTTGCTCCCTAACCCACCCTATTTGAGTAAGGGGGACCAGGTGTTCTCAAAACAATAACTAGAAAATTATTCGTTATTCCGTGTTAGGCGAAGCATTAAGGAAGACAGATGAAGACGTTCCGCTTGGGCCTCTCGCCGGAGAGTTCCTTCGCGTCACTCCCTTGATTGGCTTAAGAGCGGTACCAAGGGGCGGAGCCTCAATCTATTTTGTCTTTCTAAAATCCTGTGACTTCATGTGTGGTTTATGCGTCCCTTTCTTAAGGTACCCTTCGCGTATCTATTCTCTATTCATAAGTGGAAGCCCTCCCTTTTTTGAAAATTTATACGATCACTGACTTATTATGACTTCCGTGCATCACAAGGGGAAAGATTCTTGCTAAAGCTTACCGAATACCACATGTAACCAAAATGCAACATGACATGGTTCACTAGCAATGGAAAACAGTAGAAACACGGATTTGGTTTGATCGCGATTAGCAGTGCACTAATCGGGTTTTTATTTAAACTGCATATAATTGATTTTAAAAATGCCAAATCCTTTAAATATATTTTTAAATGAATAAATCATTTTAATTTCCATTTATTTCACAATTATTGGTATATATTTATACCCTTTTTCGAAAACCCCAATTTCGCAAATCGGGCAGTTTTCGGGAAAAATATTATTTTAGTATTAAATTCCAGAAATAATATTTTATATTTTCTGAAATGTTACAAAGTGTTGATTCGATAAGTTGTTATATTAGATATTAGTCAGTTATATATGATATAGCCGGATTATTAAATCAAGTGTTGATTTAATAATTTAATGTATAATTATATATTTGATATATTAATTTACATTAACTAGTATTGGCTCACTTAAGTTTTCTTTTCTCACTTGATTTTGTGCACATAATATATATGTGATATATATTTGTGTACATGTTTTGTGTCATGCTAGATGCCACATGAGACATGGGTGTATGAGACTTACACCATACTAATAATAATGATAAGGTTTTATTTACCTAAAGTAAATCAAAATTAGTGGAGTTTAGTCACATGGTTAAAGCTTGGAGAAGCTTGTGGAACCATTGACCAAATCCACTCCTTTTGTTTTTCTTGTAGATATTTATTAACCTAACCATTATTGTTAGTCATGGTTTAATCTCTACATAGGTTAGTTTATGATACTAACTAACCCATGGTTGCTATTCTCACCTCATTAGTTCATTCTCTCATTTTTCTTCACTTGAGCTTCTTCTTCCTCATGAGAAAAGCTCACTAGATTTAAAAATGATGAGAAAATATTGTGAGAAAATAAAATCTAAAGTGAGCTCATTTCTTACTTCATCATTCTCTACTACTTGCCATTTAGTTTAGGGTGTTTGCTTCACTAATTTCACAATTAGTGAAGAGGTAGCATGAGCTTGAGTCTCCTCGACGTAGATCATCTTCGATTTCGAAGACTTCGAGCAAACTTGCTCATTTCTCCGGGAGAACCCTTTCTAGAATTCGGGAGATCATAACTCCCAGTGAAGGGGCCACTACACGGAGCTTTTGAAATGAAGGACCGGTTTACAAAGGTTGTATTCTTCATTCACTTAGATGTAAAGTGTTTACAGATTGTTTCGTCGGATTTTCTAGTAACGATTCTAGGGTTAGGGTTAGCTAGAACGGCAAATTTTTGAAAACGGCATGGAAAGATGCCTCCCGAAACCTTGCTGCCGGGCTAGGCAACCCTGCAGTGGTATCAGAGCCTAGTTTCTGTCAATTTTAAAACATGCTCTAAAATTTTTTTAAACAACTGCAGAATGTTGTATGAGATGCAACATGAACACAAACCAAATTTTAACCCAAACCCTCGGATTTTGGCCGGCCACATGGGCTAAAAATCCGGCCTTCTCGGTTTTTTGGATGAGTCTGGGGTTGAAATTTGTACTGTGTTCCAGTCTCTGGGTTTTGGTGTTTCAGGTGTTGTTTGTTTTTGCTAATTTTTCATATGATGTTAACTTTCTGAAAAGGCAACTCGGAGTGTTTCATAGTCGTAATTCTAACAGTTTTTTGGGTTACTTTAGATGGTGTTAAAAAGTTCGAACGGATATCAAATACCCATTTTAACCCTCGCCGGAAATTTTTCCAAGTGTTGGATTTTTTCCGAGTTAAAGAACATTCAAACATCATGCAAGTAATGCGATGGACGCTATAAAAGAACAAAACCTTAACTCGATTATGTGACCATCAGAACCGCCACTAAACCCTAGGGTTTGTGGTAGTTCAGCGGTGCCACATATGAGGCATTGGTTGACCCTTCTACGGCCGGTCCATTGGTACTGTGGCATGTGCTGAATCTTTTTAAACTCTGCTCAAGTGTTGAGTTTTTTGGGTGATTTTGGGTGTTTTTTGATTCGATCGGAATGTTTAACATCGTCTAGTTATTTTTGGAATGTGATACAATATGTGGAATTCATATAGTTAGGCATGAAATCCAAAGTATGTGATATTTTGGGTTTATAATGTCTAAGGTTATTATGGATTCCAAATGTTGTAATTTGACATTTTCTATTCTGCGACCGTAAGTGTAATATATGGTGTATCACCGATTTCATTGCTATATGTCAATGACAGTTGGGATACGCATATTTACTTACGTTGATCACATATGATGTTATGTGTTGCTGGGATATGTTATATTGGATCGCCGTGTTTGAATAGCCGGGGGGTTTTATGTGAGATGAGAGTTTTTCATTTTCATTCATGTAAAAGCTTGTATGTAATATTCTTTTATTGGGGAATTTCCGGGTTGAGGAAGATGTCGCAGTTGATGTATATTATTTACTTTTCCGCATTATGATAGACCCAAGGAGGGAAGCACAAGTAACCGGGTTCTAGAGTCCAGTGGGAGACCATCTCGAGGCGTCGAAACCGGGTCTCCTAACTCTAGAATTGGTAGGGTTGCTTGCCGCTTTTGTAGGGGTCTAGAGATGTGGGTTTGGCTATTCATCACGACCGTGGAATCCGTATTTTATACTAGCTTAATTTAAAACCCAAAAATCCTAGTATATCCAATATTTCATATGTTGATTTCTACTGCGATATTCTGTGATGTGATCGCTTTGTATGATGAGATAGATACTGTATATAGTATATGTGATATATTATATAGACTTTGCTTATGTTTTACACCCGCGCTAGCCCTGCCCCGCTCTGCCGTTAGTTACCTAATCTAACGGTGCATGACGGGACATCGAGGCGAATGCGGATGGCATAAGTGTACGTCGTATTTATCTGTGATGCTTAGGTAACTTAAATGATAAGACTTCATTAATGAGATTAATGAAAGCAAATAAACCTAAAGATGTTGTGGAATCGAATTTTCAAAAACATGTAGCTCTAGTTCTTGCTTTGCATAGCGGTATTCCTTGTAGAATATCCAGCACCTTATTCGATAAGGAAAGAGCCAAGATCTCTTCACCGGGAGTGACCTCTTTAGCAATAACTGGCAGATGCTACAACCCTCGGTTTTGTATTTTGATTGCTTTTCTAGTTCTTACTTTGCATAGTGGCATTTGTGAAATATCTTGTACCTCATTCGACGAGGAAAGAGTTGAGACCCCTCACCGGGAGTGACCTCTTTAGCGAAACTAGAAAAAGCCTCAAAAACACTCCATTTAAATCATTTGATTCTACAACGATATAAATTTCATTATGCAAAAGGTTTTCTTCAAAAACTGCCGTAGCCCTCCGTCATTTCAGATAAGTAGTATTTAGTATTCGTGCTGCGTTTGTTGACCTTGTCAAGATATAGTGTGTGGTAGCTGATTAGTTCTTATCTGCTAGCATATAATGTGATTGGATTAGGGTAGTCGTACGACCTTGTTGACCTTGTCAAGGGTCATGCGGATGGGTTTAATTCAATCAGAAAATGACGGGTTGAACTTGACTTAGGGTCTATGGTTTGTTAACCTTTTCAAGGTCATAGATCACTTGGGGCAAAATATTATTGGGAATTTCAAGTGTTGAAATTTGCAATAAGATTGCATACCTTCTATGAGATAGTTGGATCCCGATACCCACTGCGAGTAATAGTTACTCCTGGGAGAGTTTTGCACTTTACAATTAGCCGATCAAGTAGGTGTCTAGAAAGGTGTCAACGAGGTTACGCCCCTCGGAAAATGAAGTTTATTTTAATTAGGTCCGTGCGAAAGCACGCGGAACCTCCCTCAAACTACCGGCACTGGCTTGGCTGAAAGATTGGCAAACTTGTAGGGTGTAATTAATCCCGGCTAGTCTTTCCTTTTAGGGTTTGAAGGAAGATTTGATAAAAACAGTGGGAGCTATCTTGATTAGATAAAATAATAACCAATCTAATCTTGCAAGAGCATACGCTGAGTGTTTTCTTCTCTCTCTCTCCAGGTAGCGACCATGTCACGCCTTAATCAAGATAATAATATGGATGTATTGACCGAACCCGCTTGTTATACTGAGCTGGGGAACGTTGGTCCCGCTCTACCTTATAATTGTTGTAAGACCGAGCAGGAAATAGGGGAATACCAGGATTCCCGTGTCGCCCAAACGAAGAAAATGCATGATGATGCATCTTCTTTGGGTGTGTTCATTACCGATAATTGTTTCTCAGTATCCTCTATATTCTGGGTATAAGATACCAGATCAGGATCCCATATATGTAATCAGTTACATGGGCTACAGATAGGTAGAGAACTGAGAATAAGTGATAAAGTTTCAAGAGTTGGAAACGGTGCAATTGTTGCAGCCAAGATGTTGGCAGTTATCACCCTATATTACTGAAATACATTGATTCTGAACGAATGTTATTAGATACCGAACCTGATATACAATATCATATCAATATCTTTATTTAGTAAAGAAGGATATAATTTTGTACTGTTGGATAATGTTTTGAACATTTCCTATATCAAGAGTTGATCGGTTCAGGCGCGTTATCTAATAGAATATACGTTCTAGATCAAACTACGGTTCTTAACGTACAGAACACACACAGGAGGAACAATTCAGAAATGAACGAATCCTTCTTGAGGCATTGTAGACTAGGTCATATCAGTGCGACCCGACTAGCCAAGTTGCATTAAGATGCATATTCAAATCAGTTTGAATTTACATCTTATGAAACTTTCCAGTCATGTCACAAAGATAAAATGACCATAACTCCGTTTATTGGAAACAGAGAAAGAGTTAGTGAACTCTTGGGATTGATGCATGATGATGTATGTAGGTCCCCTGTCTACACATGCCACGACTGGTTATTTGTACTTCATTACATTCACTAATGATCTCTAAAAATTCGCACATGTGTTCCTGTTGAAACACAAGTCTGAACCTTTTGAGAAATTCAAAGAATATAAGTTAGAAGTAGAGAACCAAAACGGGTATAAGTATTATGTCCTATGATGTAATCAGGGAGGAGAATACTTGAGCATGGAATTCCTGGACTATTTCAAAGGAGAATGAGATTCTCTTTCAGCATTACTCCTCCGTATACACCACAGCATGTTGGTGTATCGGGGTGGAGCAATCGCACCCTATTAAATATGGTGCACTGATCAGTCGAAAATATTGCATTTTTAACACATCAATTTCCCTATTCTTTGCAATCATCTAAAGATGTTTGGTATAAATATAGCACATATTAGCAATCCGTCTGCAAAATATCAAATAACATGTGATATATATTATAACCGGCATTATGAGGGAAATTGTGTGTTTATTACTGCACGCATGATATTGTTTATCTCAACACTGTTTATCAAGATTGTGTGCAGAAAATCCTTCAGGTTAAAGAGCTGGAATCACAAAAGTGCCGATAAAATGAATCAAGTACAAGACTTGAGATCTGGCAGCAACCAAGAAAGAAATTTCAAATTCCAGGTATCAGAAGAAGATCCCAACATTGTCAGAAGAAGACCACAGAAATTTCATGCAGTGAGCCCATTATAAGGCCGTGGATCCGTGTCCGAGTTGGCCGATCCGCCGCGGTTCCGTAGCCTGGTTAACTCTTTGGCCCTCCAAAATCCTCTGGAATATTCCATGTAACAACCCTAGCTTCCAGAAGACTCTCAATTACCACGTGGCTTCTTCCAGAAAGCTCTGCATAACAAACTCACTCTGGAATCTTCCTTGTAACAACCTCATTCTAGAATATTCCCTCTAACAATCTCATTCTAGAATATTCCCTCTAACAAACTCATTCTAGAAGGCTCTCTCTAACAACCTAGTTTTGGAGGAAAGATTCAAATGAGGTGGTTATAAAAAGAGATCTTGATCTAGAGTTTTGGAGGTTAGACAATTAGTGGTGAGTTAGTTATACTTTTGGAGCCAAAATTCAAATTCAAGTTGAGTGACACAACTTGATACCAAAACCCTAGCCCAAATCCAATTCCAAAGCCAAATCAAGATCATTTTGAGAAGAAAATCAAGCAAGCAACCATCGATCCTTTATCCGCGAAGCCAATCTTCATCGACCAAGAGATTCACGACGATCCGCGACTCACGGAGATCAAGCGGAGCGAAATTCGACGGATCTAGTTACCTCTTCAAAAGGAGCGATCGAGAGCAACATCTTGTAACCTCGAATTGAGGGAATGTGTAATTAGTCGTCGATTCAATAAAGGTGATAATTGAAATTCTTGTTTTCTTTACATTCTTGCGTTGTGAAACTTCTTGATCTTTGATTCATTTATTTTCATGATGCTTGAGTAAATCTCCGCTTGTGGAGGATTCGAGAGAATTGATAGATCTAATGATGATCAAATCTTAATACTAGTCTTAATTCTTATGAGATTTGTGAACTTTAGCAAAAATAATCGTTGATGACCTAATTTGGAGAGAAATGACTTCTTGATTATTTCATTGCAAATTAGGGATCAAATGATTGATGATTTTCTTTGCTAGAGGCTAGATCCGAATGATCATGATTGAAAAGACAAGGGATAGAAGGAGAAACCCTAGTTTCTTCAATAGATCCCCAATCTTCAATCATCATCATCAATCTAGCTACAAATTATCAATAGATAAGATTAGAACTTATTAGATTCATCATTAGCTATTAACTCAATCGGATCCTACAAGCTACTCTTCATATCTTGATAAATCAATGTGATTGGGACATTTCTTGATTCTTGATTCTAGATCTATATTCTTTATGTTTCTTGAAATTAAAATTTACAAATCTTGAACCAATTTTCTTGCAATTTTCTTTTATCTTTTCATTTCGACTCATCTAAAAAAAGATCGATCAAAACACACATCTCAGTGGACGATCCGTATTCATTAACGCGCTACATCAACACCGTTAATTGATTGCGGTATAAATTTCTTTGGTTGTGATTAAAACTTTTCCATACACAACGAATACGATTCAATCAAATGGCGCCGTTGCCGAGAATGTGTGCTATTTTGTTCGTTTTTGTTATTTGAGTTGAAAATTTATTATTCCATTAGAATTTTTAGATCAAAGTTCGCAACAAGTGCTTAACGATTTGTTGTGATTTTTGCGAGGAAAACTGGAATTATCGGAGCAAAGGGAAAAATATTCAGATCATTTCAGGAAGTCCAGTGGAGTAAAAAGAGCATCTGTACAAAATTTTGTGCAGAGATCTCATCAACTCACCGCGGAACCGCGGACATAGCAAGCATTTCGCGGTGGATCCGCGGTGATATTGAAGCTTCAGAATTTCATTTCTCTGTGGTAACTTCTATACTTTCTTATCTCCTCCCTGCTGTGTCCATTAACCAATTTCTGCAGGATTCTTTGCAAAAATTCGTAGCACCGCAAAAAGAAAAATTGTTACGTGTTTTGATCTTGGTTGTTTGCATATTTTAATATGGAAATTAAGGGTCAAAGACCAAATTCAGATTAGGTGGAGAGTTCATTACCCTTCCTAAGCTCCGCAAATCACAAAACGAGCATCCGCATTACCCTTCATTAACTAAAAAATATCTAGACAAGACTCTAAGGACCGTCGCGCTCACTTAGGACAGAAGGAGGTCGTAGATAATCTATTGCTTATCCGTGTTTCTTTTGTGGTGTCTAAGGCAAGTGTGTCTAAGGCAAATGGTTACTTAATTAGGCCCACTACTTACGTAGTGGAGAACCTCCCACTTACCTGGCACTTACTTGGCCACAGAAGGGGCAAAGAGGCGGTAGATGATTTATCTTGCGACTTGTCTTCTGGAAGTCTATGAGCGGTCTAGAGCCTTGACCTAGGTGACCACTAGATCTAGGGTGGTGTGTGCATTTTTTGTGATTTGATTTTTCAAAAACCGTATTTTTCAAAACAAACCCCAACCAACTTTTCCCTTAATTATCACAACGCTGCCACTTATGCTAAACCCTTTAGTGCAAACTCGGCTGGACACGGGATTCTAGTGCCCGTCTTGTCTGCGTTTCCCCCATCGACCCCAAAGTCGGTATTTCTACATTTTCTTTTTCCCACCACCCACCACGACCGCAATGGACGGATTTCCATCAAACTTTTACACCAATCGGCCACCGCCCGCAGGTGCGCAGAATCCTCCATGCATTTCTCTCCAAGAGAGATGCTATCCAACACGTGTTCCCCTTCCCACCTGTCTTTCTATACCACCTGCCAACGGGGAAAATTTTGAAATCAACCCCTAATTTATCAAACTGTTACCCAAATTTCACGGTCTTGAGTTTGAAGACGCATACGTTTTTATATCCAAATTTGAAAATGTATGCGCAATGATTGGAACGTCACAACTGTCTTTGGATGCTCCGCGTTTACGTTTTCTCCCATTCACGTTGTGCGATTTAGCCGAGAAGTGGCTTTATAATACAACCGCGCATTCTATTTCAAAATAGGATGAATTTGTGGCAGCATTCCTTAAGAAATTTTATCCTAATCACAAGACAAGCCGTGTTCGGAGCGAAATCTTCAAATTTATCCAACTTCCCAATGAACCATTTTGGAAATTCTTTGAACGGTTCAAGGATCTTCTTATCCAATGTCTTCATCATGGAATCCCTAAATGGGATCTGTGTCGAATTATCTATGAGGGTATTGATCTCATGACTAAACAGATGCTTGAAACCATGTGTCATTGCCAATTCCTATCTAAAGATGATGGTGAAGCTTGGAAATACCTAGAAGATTTAGCTCAAAACACATTACAATGGGAAAGTGTTAGACCGCCATCGTCTAGGGATTATATCAATCAGCTCGATGTTTCTATCACAATGAGAACCAAAATGGCCGCAATACAAAGGAAACTCGACGCTATAGAAAACAGAATTTCTTTAGCCCCCCTAAACTATTACACACTTCCCAAAACCTTGTGTGGCTGCTGTTCAAATCCATCACATTTGACGGAAGAATATCCTTTGAATGTACCATTTCAAGGTCACACTAATGCAACATTTCAGCAGAGACCTGGAAATGATCCTTCTTCTTCCTCATATAATCAAGATTGGAGGAATCACCATGATTTTTCTTGGATCCAACACCAAACTCAATACACGGATCTAAACCAGAATAACTTTCAATGAGTCCCTCCACCACAACAGTAACCACCACAACTGAGTCAGCACCCCTTTCAATCGCAACCTTTTTAAAACCCGGCCAATAATTTTGATCCTTTTTCTGCCGGTACCAATAACACCTCTGCACTTGAACAAACCATGAGTTTGCTTCTGACAAATTCTATTCAAATATCGGCTGATTTTAAGTCTTCTATCGATGATATAAAGAAAACCACTTCCTTCTAAGGTGAGATTATTAAATCGATGGAAGCATAAATTGCACAGTTAACAGCCGAAATAAGTGCTAGAGAGAAAGGGAATCTTCCATCTCAATCTCTACCTGATCCTGGACCTTCATATTATACTAATGTTAATGCACTTATCATGTTGAGATCTGGAAGAGTGCTAGACAATCATATGGGTGAACAGATTGATGTTGAGGAATCAATTGAACCCCAGGCTTCCACTTCCACTCCCACTTCTACTTCTTACCCTATTTCGTCTAATTTACCTTCTTCTTCCGAGCCTATTCTCCGTTTTCCTAAAAGCTTGAACCCTCCACCCACTTCATCTTTTCCACCCCCACAACCTTCTCCACAAATATGGGACCCAACACTTATTGATAGAGCTCCATTTCCGGAAAGGTTGAGGCCCAACAAACCCAATGCCCAAATGGAGAAACTTGTGAAAATGTTTAAGCAAGTTAACATCAACATCCCTCTCCTAGATGCTATACAACAAGTTCCGTCCTATGCGAAAATTCTAAAGAACTTGTGCACTAGGAAGAGGAAGTCCCAAGTGCCTAAAAAAGTTTTCATGTCAAGTACTGTAGACACGGCTTTTCCCCAACAATTACCAAGGAAACGTAAGGACCCTGGCTGTCCTACTATTTCTATTTCTATTAGGGATAAACACATTAACCGTGCTTTATTTGACCTTGGCGCTAGTTTTAACTTGCTACCATATTCAGTCTATGAGCAACTAGGTATCGGAGTGTTAAAGCCCTCGAACATAACTCTCCAGATGGCCGACCGACCAATCACTAAACCTAGGGCTGAACTTGACGATGTGTTGATAAAAATCGGGGAATTTGTATTCCCCGTGGACTTTATTGTTCTTAATACACAGCCTGTAGCGAACCCACGGAACCAAATTCTGGTGATTCTAGGTCATCCCTTTTTAGCTACTTCCAATGCTGTAATCAACTGTAGAAATGACTCTATGAACCTATCTTTTGGGAATAGGTCAATTGAGCTCAACATTTACAAGTTGGGAAGTCAACCCTCCGATCCTCATGCTCGAGTATGTTCTGTCGAATTAATGGATGTCGACGACAGCGATTTGATCAGCCTCATGATACTGATCTAGATTCTTTTCATATATTGTTGTTTGACCCAACTATGTATCATACACATACGGACTCTTCTACTGAGCTATCCGGGTCAACATCTAACACTGATTATGAACCGTTTTTAGAGTCTGAAGATCACCCCACGCTTTTTGATGACATTATTCTTCGGGGTATCGATGAGAGTTTTGAGGAAATCTTCGCTGATGAACTCGCATTTTTAAAAGACACGGGTGTTAAGATGAATCACCCTCAATACAAAAAAATTGAACCTCCACCCCTTCTTCTGGGCTATAAAGAGAATGCTAGTAATCGATCACAATCACTGTGTCGTCTTTCCAAAATGAGACGCAAACACATTCTATGCCACTACTTATCTTTTCCCCACCTCTTCCTGGCTCCTTATAACATGGTCTTCCACCAACCGATGCACTACACTGATAAAATTTTTGAATGGCTGGTGTTGACTTTCAGTCTTTGCAAAGCTTGGTATTGACCAGTAATTTTTGACCCCTCTTATGATTTTCAATTCACATTGTTTAACTCAAGTTTGGGGGAGTATATTTTTGGCTCTTGAAAATAAAAGTTGTCCTCAAAAATTGTGAGCCAAAAATAAGTTTGGGGGAGGATTTTCACTTTTACTTATTCTTGCCCCCTGTAATAATGTCCTCCCAAGCTTACAGGTTTTTTGAGGTTTAGCAGAAGACAACAGTGAGGACACTGTTCTAGACAAGTTTGGGGGAGGTTTGTGCTTATTTATGCATCACTTTGCATCATAATTTGCATAAGCACAAAACATATAATAACATAAAATAAAAAAATTAAAAATTAAAATATTTTGTACATAAATAAGATAATAAAAGATTAGATAGTGAAAAATTACATCCAAAAGATTGGAAAAGTTTAAGAAAACCAAGAAAATTAGAAGTTTTCTTAAACGAAACTAGTAATAAGTAGTTAGGAGCCGTTGTCCCAAGGGTTAGTAAGATGAAAGAAGTCACTAATCTGAGAATAAAAATAAGTCTAAAAAATAGTTCCTATTCTGTAAGCCGAACATTTGAATGTTGATACCCTACTATACGCACTTACACACGTCTTGAAACTCGGGATAGTAGAGGATACCTTGAAATGCTCTTGTCTAACAGCCAAAGTATGAAAGAAATAATAAATGAACAAAAGATAAAATGGTGAAGAAAAATGAACACTGGTTTTGTTATCGCCAAGGCAGCATAAAAAAAATATAGCGAGGGTGCTTCATCACCTAGTGCCTTAGACCAACTGGTTTTGGAGTCACTGCTAAGCCTTAGGTGTTGCAAGACGAGAAAAATACTAATACACCTAATAAGCAAGCACATGAGTAATCGGTCGGTTAGTACCTCAAGAAGTATTAACGGTCGCATGAAAAATGTGTGAGCAAATCCATCGAAATATTCACCGATTAAAAATAACTGAGGTAGATAGACAAGAGTATGATAGCTTGAATTGAATTCTTCGAGTATAGGGATGTCTTTTACACACACGTAGGGGTATATGATTGATATTTGGAAGAAAAGTAGGGATGAAGAATAAAGACGATGTTTTATTGAAGGATGATGTGAATCCTAACATCTTTTCATGACTATTAAGATAGGGCTCATGACAACCGAAAAGCTAGTATTAGTTGGAAACTCTGATTTTCAAAGTCTTTCTTTTACAATTCTATTCTTTATATGTAACTTTCACAGTCTTCCTTTTATTATGCGATTTTGTGGGTGCAATCCGCTTAAAACCCTCAGGAGACAACACTCCTCCTACTAGGGACACCTAGAGGTTTAAAGGCTTGTTGCACGTGCTCAGTGCAATCGTGTTGCCTATGAAAGTGTGCTAGTTAGTTTTTCTTTTTCTTTATTTTCTCCTTCTCTTGAATAAAAGATGTTTGCTCGAGACGACCAAAATTAAGTTTGGGGGTATTTGATCAGTCGAAAATAATGCATTTTTAACACATCAATTTCCCTATTCTTTGCAATCATCTAAAGGTGTTTGGTATAAATATAGCACATATTAGCAACTTGATCAGTCGAAAATAATATATTTTTAACACGTCAATTTCCTTATCTTTTGCATTCATCTAGAGGTGTTCGGTTTGCATATTACACATATTAGAAAAACATCCCTAAAATACTAGATTACATGTGTTATACTCTAAAACCGGCATTTTTAGGAAAATTGACTGTTTATCATGGCATCGCATCATTCTTGTGTAGCGCAACACTTGTTTCGAAATCTGTGCAGGAAATTCCAGAAACCGAGCCAAAATTGTGAAAAGAGCTGATCAAAATTGCGTCAAGTCAAAGACTTGAGATCTAGCAGAAATAAGGAAATCAAAATAAAATTCAACATATCAGAAAAAGGCCACAAAGACAGCCCAAAATCATTCCAGAAATATCAAGCAGCAAGGCATCTATTAAGCCGCGGATCCGCGGCCAATGAGCGCTTCCCGCTGTGGATCCGCGGCGTCTTGATGACTTCAGCTGCTCAGTTTTCTGCACGTGTCTTCTTTCTAACGGCCAAACTTCCAGAACACTCCAGAAACGCCACGTGGATTCATCTAGAAGGCTCGGCCTAACAACCTAGTTCTAGAAGCATCCCTCCAACAAACTACTTCTAGAAGCCTCTCAAGCTAACAAACTTTCGGAGGGAAATTCAAATTTTGAATCCTAGATCTAGGGTTACAAGGTCTATAAAAGGAAACCTAGATCTAGGGTTAATGGTTGTTCATCATTAGTTGTTAATCATTAGTTCAAAAAAAATTAATCATCAAATATGGTTCATTAAATTGTTGCAAGTTGAGTGACACAACTTATAAACCCTACCCCTAATTCCAATTCCAATCCAAGATCAAGAATTCCGAGTTCAATCAAGGCAAGAAGCCTAAATCCTTTTGGTGCGAAGCCGATCTTCATCCGAGCGAGTGATCCAAGACGATCCGCGATTCACGGAGACGATGCGACGCTAGATTCGACGATCTCGTTCCCTTATCAATTTCTTGTAGTCTTTGAGCAAAGTGTAACAAATTGTTGAATAATAAAGTTGAAAATTCTTTTATCTTGCTTATCTTTTGAATTCAAGCATTATGATTCAATCTAGATTCTTGAATGTTTGCTTTGTAATAATGTTTGAGTAAAACTCCGCTCGTAAAGGAATCGAGACGATCGATAGAATGATGATGATTTTGATTCTTTTACAATTCTTAAATCCTATAACGTTTGTAAATTCTTGTGAATCGAATGATCGATGACCTAGTTTCGATGCGATGCTTTCTTGATTGTGTTCGCTCGAAACTAGAGATCAACGATGGATCATTTGATTTACTTGAAGCTAGTTTATGAATGAGATTCATCGAAAGGACAAAGGATAAGATGAGGAAACCCTAGTTTCTTCGCAAGTTCCTTAACCTCGATAAATCGTCATCGATCTAGTATCAATTCGTTAATGGATAAGAGTATGTAATCATTAGATCTCATCACATCTATAGATTCGATCTACTCCTACGAGCCACACTTCGAATCTTGATTGTTGGTTTGGAAATCATCACATCTCAATTCTTGATTTTATCGTTTCTTGATTTAGACCTAGATTTTCCTAGTTCTTGAACTTCAATTTACAAATCATGAATTGTTTGTTTCCTTTTCTTTAAAGTTTCAACTCATCTAAATCGAAACACGAACGATTACACTTTCCCTGTGGACGGTCCGCACTTACTAACACGCTACATTCGACACCTTTATTGATTGCGGTCAAATAATTTTTGGTTGTGATTTCTTTACAATTTACATACACATCTGAAATCATTTCAATCAAATGGCGCCGTTGCCGGGGATCATTTGATTTACACACACAATCGAGAAATTCATTCAATCAAATGGCGCCGTTGCCGGGGATAGTACGCTAATTTTCTGTTTTTTTTTTAGATTTGAGTTGAAAAGTTTATTCCATCTATATTTTAGATCAAAATTCGCGCAATACACTAAACGGTTCGTTGTGATTTGTTGCGAGGAAATCTGGAATTTGTGGAGCCGTGGAAAAAATTTTCAGAGCATTCCAGGGAGCTCAGGAGGCAATCAGGAATAGTACCAAATTTTTCTGTGCAGAGATCTTAATAACTCACCGTGGATCTGCGGTTTAAGATGTCTCCTGCGGCTGAACCGCGGGACTACTGTAGCTTTGCTACACCAAAATTCTCAGGTGACTTCTGTACTTTCTTATCTTCTTCCTCATATGCTCCAATTAACAATTTGCTGTAGGTTTCTTTCCAAATAAATCACAGCGCCGCAAAAAGCAAACTAAATTGTGCGTGTTTTGATTCTTGGTTGTTTGCATATTAATACGGCCTTTAAGGGGCACGGCCAAATCCAGATTAGGTAGGGAGTTCATTACCCTTCCTAAGCCCCGAAAATCACAAACTTGCATCCGCATTTACCCTCATCAACTAAAAGAAATCTAGAGATGACTTTAAGGACCGTCGCGCTCACTTAGGACAAGAGAAGGCCGTGGGTAATTCATTGCTTATCCGCGTTTCTTTTGTGGTGTCTAAGGCAAGTGTGTCTAAGGCTAGTGGTTATTAATTAGGCCCACTACTTACGTAGTGGAGTATCTTCCCACTTACCTGGCACTTACCTGGCCACAGGTGAGACAAAGAGGCAGTGGAGGATTGATCCTGTGACTTGTCTTGTGGCGGTTAGGAGCAGTCTAGAGTTTTGACCTAGGTGACCACTAGAATTAGGGTTTTGCTTATTGCATTTGTTGTGATCGCATCATTTTTTCAAAAATCCGTATATTTTCAAAACAAACACCAATCACATTCATTTCCCCTAATTATAAGTCACGCTGCCACTTGTACTAACCCTTTTTAGTGCAAGATAGGCTGGACACGGGATTCTAGTGCCCGTTTAGTTCGCGTTCCTTTTATCGACCCTAAAGTCGGTATTTCTACATTTACCTTTTCTTTACCCACCACCACACCCACATCAATGGATCCGTCTCCATCGAAATCTTTTCCACTACTCTGCCGCCGTCCGTTGGTGCGCAGAATCCACCCCGCATCTCTCTCCAGGAGAGGTGCTATCCTACACGAGGTCCTCTTTCGACCTGTCTCTCCATTCCACCAGCCAACGGGGACAATTTTGAAATTAAACCTCATTACATCAACCTTCTACCAAAATATCACGGTCTCGAGTCTGAAGACGCATATGCCTTTATTACAAAATTTGAAAATGTATGCGCAATGATGGGTACTTCATAGCTTTCTATGGATACTATGCGTCTTCGTCTTCTACCATTTAACTTGTGCGATATAATCGAGAAGTGGCCATATAACACTACCGCACATTCCATCTCAAACTGGGGAGAATTCGTCAAAGCATTCCTTAAGAAATTCTACCCACATCATAAGACAGCTCGAGTCCGTAGAGAAATAAATCAATTCACCTAGCTTCCAAATGAACCATTTTCAAAATGTCTTGAACTCTTCAAGGATCTGTTAGTCCAATGTCCACATCACGGAATCCCTAGATGGGATCTGTGTAGAATCATATATGAGGGCATTAATCCTAACACAAGACAGACCCTTGAATCCATGTGTCAAGGCAACTTCATGACCAAAGATGATGGGGAAGCCTGGAAATTCCTAAAAGATTTCGCTGAAAAATCTTTACTGTGGGAGGGTGTGAGTCAATCGTCTAGGGATGGCAATAATATTTCCATAGGAGTTAGAGCTAACATTTCAGCTATAAATAAGAAACTCGAGACTATGGGAAACAAATTTTTAGCCGCCCTAAATCAAATGTCACTCTCCAAAACTGTATGTGGCTGCTGTTCTGATCTTTCTCATCTAACGGAAGAATGTCCAATAAATTCTCCGTTTCAAGGTCATGAGCATATCAATTCTGCTTACCAACAAAGACCTAGAAACGATCCATTTTCCTCCACATATAATCAGGGTTGGAGGAATCACCCTAACTTTTCTTGGAACCAATCACAAAATCAGAATACGGTTCCAAACCAACACAATTTCCAAAGGGTCCCTCCACCACAACAGCAACCACAATTGAGTCAGCACCCCTTCCAAGCATAAAACTTCCAAAATCCGGCCAACACTTTTGCACCACATGAAAACTCTTTGCAATTGACCGGTACAGATAATACCTCTGCACTAGCACAAACCTTGGATACTTTCATGAAACAATCCATCTAAGGGACGGCAAGTTTGCAATCTTCCGTCAAGAATGTGATGAAGATCATTGTCTCTCAAAATGAGAATATCAAATCGATGGAAGCATAAATCGCACAACTAAAAGCCGAAATGAGTGCAAGAGAGAAAGGGAAACTTCCAGCTCAACCTTTACCCAATCCTGGCTATTCACATCATGTGAATGCAATCACGTTGAGATCTGGAAGAGTGCTTGACAATCATGTTGGGGAAGAGATTGATGACACCGAAAGATCTATCAATAACACCCCGGCTCAGACCTTTCCTTCCACTTCTACTTCTAATTCTGACCCCAGTTCTTCTACCCCACCACCTTCTTGCTTCTTGCAAGCCTATTCTTCATTTTCCACAAGGCTCGCCACCTCAGCCCAGCCCTTCTAGTTCTCCACAAACGATCCCCACTTCTATTTTGGGATCGGGTCCACACACACTTCCTTCTCCTATGATGGACCCAGCGCTTATTGCTGAAGCACCTTATCCTAATCGGTTAAGGGCTAACAAATCGAGTCCACATATGGAGAAGATTATAGACATGTTTAAGCAAGTTAACATCAATATCCCCCTCCTAGATGCCACCCAACAAGTTCCGTCCTATGTGAAAACTCTTAAGAACTTGTGCACTAGGAAGAGAAAGACTCAAGTGCCCAAGAAGATATTCATGGCAAAGACTATAGACACGGCTTTCCCCCAACAAGTAACACGGAAACGTAAGGACCCTGGCTGTCCTACTATTTCTATTTCTATTGGGGAAAACACATCAACCGTGCTCTACTAGACCTTGGCGCTAGTGTTAACTTGCTTCCATACTCGGTTTATGAGCAACTAGGTATCGGAGTATTAAAGCCCTCGAGCATAACTCTCGAGATGGCTGACTGATCAATCACCAAACCTAGGGGTGAACTAGAGGATGTGTTAATAAAAATTAGGGAATTTGTATTCCCTGTTGATTTTATTGTACTTGATACACGGCCTGTAGCGAACCCACGGAATCAAATTCCGGTGATTTTAGGTCGCCCCTTTTTCGCCACTTCCAATGCAATAATCAACTGTCGTAATGGCTCTATGACCCTATCTTTCGGGAATAGGTCAATTGAGCTGAACATTTACAAGTTGGGAAGTGTACCCTCCGAACCTACTGCTCAGGTCTGTTCTGTCGACTTAATGGATGTCGACAGCAGCGAATTTGACGATCCTCATGATACCGATCTAGACTCTTTTCATATGTTATTGTTTGACCTAACTATGTATCATACACATACGGACTCTTCCACCGAGAGGTCCGGGTCAACAACTAACACTGATTATGAACCGCTTTTTGAGTCTGAAGATCACCCCGCACTTTGTGACGATATTATTCATCGGGGTATTGATGGAACTTTTGAGGAGATCTTCGCTGATGAACTCGCATTTTTGAATGACACAGGTGTTGAGATGAATCATCTCCCAATCAATGAAATTGAACCTCCACCCCTTCTTCTAAACTGTAAAAAGAATGCTAGTAATCCATCACATTCACTGCATCGTCTCTCTAAAATGAGACGTACACACATTCTATTCCACCACTTACCTTTTCCCCACTTCTTCTTCCACCAACCAGAGCACTGCATTGATAAAATTTTCGAATGGTTGGTGTTAACTTTCGGTCTTTGCAAACCTTGGTATCGACCATTCTTGACCCCTCATGTGATTTTCAAAGATTAACATTGCATAACTCAAGTTTGGGGGGGTATAATCGGGCTCTTGAAAAGAAAATTTTTACAAAATTTTGAGCCAAAAATAAGTTTGGGGGAGGTTATTCACTTAAATATTTTCCCCCACTAATAAATTCCTCCCAAGCTTACAGGCTTCGAGATTTAGCGGATGGCAATAGTGAGGACACTGTTGAAAACAAGTTTGGGGGAGGTTTGTGCTTATTTTTGCATCATTTGCATCATACTTTGCATAAGCACAAAAAATTTTCAAAAACCTATAAAAATTTAAAAAAATTTAAAAAAGTAAAAATATTTTTGTATATAAATAAGATAATAAAATTTTAGATGGTGAAATATTACATCCATGAGATTAGAAAAATTTAAGAAAACTAAGAATATTAGAAGTTTTCTTATACGAACTAGTAATAAGTAGTTATGAGCCGTTGTCCCAAGGGTTAGTAAGATGAAGGAAGTCACTAATCTGAGGATAAAAATAAGTCTGAAAAATAGTTTCTATACTGGAAGCCAAACATTTTGAACGTTGATACCCTACTATTCGGACTTACACACGTCTTGAAACTCAGGATAGTAGAGGATACCTTGAAATGCTCTTGTCTAAAAGCCGATGTATGAAGGGAAAAAAATGAATAAAATATAAAATGGTGAGAAAAATGGACACTGGTTTTTTTATCGCCAAGGCAGCAATAAAAAAATATAGCGAGGGTGCCTCTTCACCTAGTGCCCAAAGGTCAACTGGTCTGGGAGTCACTGCTAAGCCTTAGCGGTGCAAGACGAGGAAAATACACCAAATAAGCAAGCACAGAAGTAATCGGTCGTTTAGTACCTCAAGAAGTATTAACGGTCGCATGAAAGTGTGTGAGCAAATTCATCTAAATATTCATTAATTAAAAAGTACTGAGGCAGATGGGCAAGAGTATGATAGCTTAAATTGAATTCCCCGAGTGTAGGGATGTATATTACACACACGTAGGGTTATATGATCGATTTTTGGAAGAAAGATAGGAATGAAGAATAGGACGATGTTTTATTGAGGGGTTATGTGATTTCTAATATCTTTTCATGACTATTAAGATAGGGCTTATGACAACCGAAAAGCTAGCTTAGTTGGAAACCCTAATTTTCAAAGTCTTTCTTTTACAATTCTTTTCTTTAAATGTAATATTCACGGTCTTCCTTTTATTATTGGATTTTGTGGGTGCAATCCGCTGAAAACCCTCAGGAGACAACACTCCTCCTATTAGGGACACCTAGAGGTTTAAATGCTTATTGCACGTGCTCAGTGCAATCGTGTTGCCTACGAAAGTATGCTAGTTAGTTTTTCTCTTTCTTTATTTTCTCCTTCTCTTTTTTAATAAAACAGTTCGCTCGAGACGATAGAAAATAAGTTTGGGGGAATTTGATCAGTCGAAAATAATGTATTTTTAACATGTCAATTTCCCTATCTTTTACATTCATCTAGAGGTGTTCGGTTTACATATTACACATATTAGCAAAACATCCCTAAAATACTAGATTACATGTGTTATACTCTAAAACCGGCATTTTTAGGAAAATTGACTGTTTATCATGACATCGCATCATTCTTGTGTAGCATAACACTTGTTTCGAAATCTGTGCAGGAAATTCTAGAAACCGAGCCAAAATTGTGAAAAGAGCTGATCAAAATTGCGTCAAGTCCAAGACTTGAGATCTGGCAGAAATAAGGAAATCAAAATAAAATTCAACATATCAGAAAAAGGCCACAAAGACAGCCCAAAATCATTCCAGAAATATCAAGCAGCAAGGCTTCTATTAAGCCGCGGATCCGCGGCCAATGGGCGCTTCCCGCCGCGGATCCGCGGCGTCTTGATGACTTCAGCTGCTCAGTTTTCTGCACGTGTCTTCTTTCTAACGGCCAATCTTCCAGAACACTCCAGAAACGCCACGTGGCTTCATCTAGAAGGCTCGGCCTAACAACCTAGTTCTAGAAGCATCCCTCCAACAAACTACTTTTAGAAGCCCCTCAAGCTAACAAACTTTTGGAGGGAAATTCAAATTTTGAATCGAAGATCTAGGGTTACAAGGTCTATAAAAGGAAACCTAGATCTAGGGTTAATGGTTGTTCATCATTAGTTGTTCATCATTAGTTCAAAAAAAATTAATCATCAAATAGGGTTCATTAAATTGTTGCAAGTTGAGTGACACAACATGTAAACCCTAACCCTAATTCCAATTCCAATCCAAGATCAAGAATTCCGAGTTCAATCAAAGCAAGAAGCCTAGATCCTTTTGGAGCGAAGCCGATCTTCATCCGAGCGAGTGATCCAAGACGATCCGCGACTCACGGAGACGATGCGACGCTAGATTCGACGATCTCGTTCCCTTCTCAATTTCTTGTAGTCTTTGAGCAAAGTGTAACAAATTGTTGAATAATAAAGGTGACAATTCTTTTATCTTGCTTATCTTTTGAATTCAAGCATTATGATTCAATCTAGATTCTTGAATGTTTGCTTTGTGATAATGTTTGAGTAAAACTCCGCTCGTAAAGGAGTCGAGACGATCGATAGAATGATGATGATTTAGATTCTTTTATAATTCTTAAATCCTATAACGTTTGTAAATTCTTGTGAATCGAATGATCGATGACCTAGTTTCGATGCGATGCTTTCTTGATTGTGTTCGCTCGAAACTAGAGATCAACGATGGATCATTTGATTTACTTGAAGCTAGTTTGTGAATGAGATACATCGAAAGGACAAAGGATAAGATAAGGAAACCCTAGTTTCTTCACAAGTTCCTTAACCTCGATAAATCGTCATCGATCTAGTATCAATTCGTTAATGGATATGAGTATGTAACCATTAGATCTCATCACATCTATAGATCCGATCTACTCCTACGAGCCACACTTCGAATCTTGATTGTTGGTTTGGAAATCATCACATCTCAATTCTTGATTTTATCGTTTCTTGATTTAGACCTAGATTTTCCTAGTTCTTGAACTTCGATTTACAAATCATGAATTGTTTGTTTTCTTTTCTTTAAAGTCTCAACTCATCTAAATCGAAACACGAACGATTACACTTTTCTTGTGGACGATCCGCACTTACTAACGCGCTACATTCGACACCGTTATTGATTGCGGTCAAATAATTTTTGGTTGTGATTTCTTTACAATTTACATACACATCCAAAATCATTTCAATCAAATGGCGACGTTGCCGGGGATCATTTGATTTACACACACAATCGAGAAATTCATTCAATCACAACTCGTCTTCAAAATATCAAATAACATGTGTTATACATTATAACCGGCATTATGAGGGAAATTGTGTGTTTATTACTGCACGCGTGATATTGTTTATCTCAACACTGTTTATTAAGATTGTGTGCAGAAAATCCTTCAGGTTAAAGAGCTGGAATCACAAAAGTGCCGATAAAATGCATCAAGTACAAGACTTAAGATCTGGCAACAACCAAGAAAGAAATTTCAGATTCCAGGTATTAGAAGAAGATCCCAACATTGTCAGAAGAACACTACAGAAATTTCATGCAGTGAGCCCATTATAAAGCCGCGGATCCACGGCCGAGTTGGCCGATCCGCCGCGGTTGTGTGGCCTGGTTAGCTCTTTGGCCCTCCAAAATCCTCTGGAATATTCCCTGTAACAACCCTAGCTTCCAGAAGACTCTCAATTACCACGTGGCTTCTTCCAGAAGGCTCTGCATAACAAACTCATTCTAGAATATTCCCTCTAACAACCTCATTCTAGAATATTCCCTCTAACAAACTCATTCTAGAAGGCTCTCTCTAACAACCTAACTTTCGAGGGATGATTCAAATAAGGTGGTTATAAAAAGAGATCTAGATCTAGGGTTTTGGAGGTTAGACAATTAGTGGTGAGTTAGTTATACTTTTGGAGCCAAAATTCAAATTCAAGTTGAGTGACACAACTTGATACTAAAACCCTAGCCCAAATCCAATTCCAAAGCCAAATCAAGATCATTTTGAGAAGCAAATCAAGCAAGCAACCATCGATCCTTTATCCGCGAAGCCAATCTTCATCCGAGCAAGAGATCCACGATGATCCGCGACTCACAGAGATCAAGCGGAGCGAAATTCTACGGATCTAGTTACCTCTTCAAAAGGAGCGATCGAGGGCAACATCTTGTAACCTCGATTTGAGGGAATGTGTAATTAGTCGTCGATTCAATAAAGGTGATAATTTAAATTCTTGTTTTCTTTACATTCTTGCATTTTGAAACTTCTTGATCTTTGATTCATTTATTTTTATGATGCTTGAGTAAATCTCCGCTTGTGGAAGATTCGAGAGAATTGATAAATCTAATGATGATCAAATCTTAATACTAGTCTTAATTCTTATGAGATTTGTGAATTTTAGCAAAAATAATCGTTGATGACCTAATTTGGAACGAAATGACTTCTTGATTATTTCATTGCAAATTAGGGATCAAATGATTAATGGTTTTCTTTGCTAGAGGCTAGATCCGAATGATCATGATTGAAAAGACAAGGGATAGAAGGAGAAACCCTAGTTTCTTCAATAGATCCCTAATCTTGAATCATCATCATCAATCTAGCTACAAATTATCAATAGATAAGATTAGAAATTATTATATTCATCATTAGCTATTAACTCAATCGAATCCTACAAGCTACTCTTCATATCTTGATAAATCAAAGTGATTGGGACATTTCTTGATTCTTGATTCTAGATCTATATTTTTTATGTTTCTTGAAATTAAAATTTACAAATCTTGAATCAATTTTCTTTCAATTTCTTTTATCTTTTCATTTCGACTCATCTAAAACAAGATCGATCAAAACACACATCTCAGTGGACGATCCGTATTCATTAACGCGCTACATCGACACTATTAATTGATTGCGGTATAAATTTCTTTGGTTGTGATTAAAACTTTTCCATACACAACGAATACGATCAATCGTGCGCTTTATGATGAGTACTACTGAGTAGCCTATTTCCTTTTGGGAGTTATGCACTTGAGAAGATGCATACTTATTGCATTGGGTTCCAACCAAATCGGGTGCCTACCACTCCATATGCGATATGGTATGGGAACAGCCCATGTCTTAAGTAAGTTAAGATTTGGGGTTGTCCGGCCTATGTCTAAAAGCAATATCCGGACAAGCTTGAGGCAAGGTCAGTTTTGTGGAAATTTGTTGGATATCTCAAGCATTCACAAGGTATATATTCTACCACACCGAGGAACAAAAGGTGTTTTATTTCTCGGCATGCCACCTATTTAGAAAAGGAATTTATTTTGGAAACAAATTAGTGGTCATAAGGTAGAACTGGAAGGAGTTCCAGCTATACAAACTACAGCTGATAATTTGGTAGAACCGGAGGATTCAATAGTTCCCGACGAAGCTCGGCCTCTCCGCTAATCTGGTAGGGTTCCTTATCTGCCTGAGAGATACTTTGGTTTTCTCAATAACAGTGGGAGCGAGGATTGCATCATAAGATGATGACCCAACTAGTTTCGAGCAAGCCATCAAGAGTGGGGACTCTGTAAGAATGGCTGGATTCTATGCGATCTGAGATGGAATTTATGTACACCAACAAAGTATGGACTTTGATCGCTATATCTAAAGGGTTAAACCCCTATCAGGAGCAAGTATATATTGAGAAGATTACTTGGTGTAGATGGAAAAGTTGAGACTTTTGAAGCTGGACATGTTGTAAAAGGCTCTCGTCATCGACCAGGTATGGATTATGATGAAACCTTTTCTAGTGCTTACGCTTAAGTCCATCCGGATCCAGCTTGCCATTGCTACATACCATGACTACGATATCTGGCGGTTGGGTGTCATGACTGCTTTTCCAAATACTGATTTAGAAGAGAGTGTCTATAAGTACACAGCTAGAGGGCTTCGTAGACAGTGGGAGCAGCGGAAACGTGTGCAGGTTGCTTTACAGGTTAAAGCAGGCATCGTGGAGTTGGAACATCTGTTTTGATGTGATAGTCAAAGAGTTTGACCTCAACAAAATGGTAGATGAACCTTGTATATACAAAAAGGTAGTAGAGAGTAAGGTGGTCATCCTCGTATTGTACGTAGATGACATACTCTTGATAGGAAAAGAGTTTCCTATGCTACACTCGGTCAATATCCTCTTATCACGTTGAATCTCCATATAATATCAAAGTGATACCTCCTAAATCCTGGGTTATGGATCTATGAGATAGATCTAAGTAGATGTTAGGATTCTCACTCGGTGTAGTGAGATGGTATCATTCGATCCTGGGGAGAATCACTGGATAGCTACCAGGGTGGTAAGGTCGATTGAATGTCAGTCACAGGCATTGTCTTTACCCTCTGTGGAGGGACGGTATGTTGGAAGAGTTCCAAGCTAGATACCGTGACAAACTAGACAATAAAGGCTGGATACATTGCTACCAAGGATACTACCAAAGAGGAAGTCTGGGTATATATAAGTTCATAAGATGAACTTCATTCCTACCATTGTGTGATAATGGAGTTGTGGCTTATGCCTGGGAACCCCCGTCCCATCAGTGATCCAGACATATTCTAAGATAGTATCACCTGATCATGGAGATGGATGATCTCCAGGGAGATCGAGGTTAGGAGAGTAGACTCAGAGGACAACACGGCGGATCCACTCACAAAGGCCTTTTCCCAAGAGAGACTTTTATGGGATGGTTGAATATGAGATACTACAACCACTACTATATGATGGCCCTAGTGCAAGTGGGATATTGTTAGTTATATGTATGCCCTAGAGGCCATTACTATACATGAGATGTATATTGTAGTGGATGCTTAGACATATAGAAAGAGGACTTTCTTGCTCGACATGATAGTATGTTATCTGGTTACTCTTTATCATAACATGTACACTGATTGTCTCTCTGTTACATGTTGATAAAGCCCTTAGGATGTGTACTTGACTTCTTGGATTATGATGTGGATCATACTAGTGGGACAAAGGTAGTCCGTGAGTACATCCTTTAATGTCCCTAGTCGTGGGTGTATTGAGACGGGGCATCGATATACCAGAGTAGACTAGCGTATAGCTTCTCCACCCATGTACATGGGCGATGGATGATCCTATATCCATTGGTGTTTGACATCAGAGATGATATACGGGTGCTCAGTGGAGACTGGGTACACTGGACGGACTCGCCGAGAACTCCTAGATGGTATTATACCTATCGTCAGATAGCAATTCTCCGGTGACACTGGTACAGGTTAGTCTGTCGACCCGAGATCGTCATAGAGTCTTGTGTGATTCCCACTGTTCTTTGATTTCCACAATACCACGGTCAAGAGATCGTGCAAAAAAGTGGTTTTTTGGTACAGTCCTGAGTCACATGGAGGCAATGAGCGATAGGATGGGATTCGTCTCTCCCGGTATTGGGAGTTGATGTTGCGCTGTGCTCGATTGGCTATAACAGGAAGTCCCTGGCCAGGGCTAATTTGAAGATATACCAGTAAGAGTTATCAGTAGTTTCTCGACCCGTTATGAGCCTCACATCGGCATGACTTATCGAGTTATTAGGGTCTGACGTTTACTACCCCTAGATGAGATATGCGGCATATCAGACAAAGAGACCGGATTGTACGGTAGTGTTACCGATTGGATTCGCAGGAGCATGAGCAGGCATACTTTTTGATCTTCTGATCGCTCAATACCCAGGCGGCTGTTACGTTTAGCAGACCACTTGCGGCTTGTGGGTGTTTGATATGATCATTACCTACTACCAGCGTATTGACGAGTCTTTAGAGTCCTACACAGAAATTTCCTGGTTCATACGAAACGGAGTAGGAGCACATATGTGATATCTGCGGGACGGAGATTAATGCGCGTATGAGATACCGCATTCTATTCTCGCGATTTGTGACATCGATCAGATATATGTGATATAGCCGGGTTATCGGATCAAGTGTTGATTCGATAAGTTGTTACATTAGATATTAGTCGATTACATGTGATATAGCTCGATTATTAAATCAAGTGTTGATTTAATAATTTAATGTATAATTATATATTTTATATATTAATTTACATTAACTAGTATTGGCTGACTTAAGTTTTCTTTTCTCACTTGATTTTGTGAACATAATATATATGTGATATATATTTGTGTACATGTTTTGTATCATGCTAGATGCCACATGAGACATGGATGTATGAGACTTACACCATACTAATAATAATGATAAGGTTTTATTTATCTAAAGTAAATCGAAATTAGTAGAGTTTAGTCACATGGTTAAAACTTGGAGAAGCTTGTGGAACCATTGACCAAGTCCATTCCGTTTGTTTTTCTTGTAGATATTTATTAACCTAACCATTATTGTTAATCATGGTTTAATCTCTATGTGGGTTAGTGTATGACACTAACGCACTCATGGTTGCTATTCTCACCTTATTATTCTCTCATTTTTCTTCACTTGAGCTTCTTCTTCCTCATGAGAAAAGCTTATTAGCTTTCAAAATGATGAGAAAATATTTTGAGAAAATAAAATCTAAAGTGAGCCCATTTCCTACTCCATCATCCTCTACCACTTGCCATTTAGTTTAGGGCGTTTGCTTCACTAATTTCACAATTAGTGAAGAGGTAGCATGAGCTTTTGTCTTCTCGACGTAGATCATCTTCGGCCTCGAAGATTTCGAGCAAGCTTGCTCATTTCTCCGGGAGAACCATTTCTAGAGTTCGAGAGATCACAACTCGCAGCGAAGGAACTACTACACAGAGCTTTTGAAGTGAAGGACCGGTCTACAAAGGTTGTATTCCTCATTTACTTAGATGTAAAGTGTTTACATATCGTTGCGTCGGATTTTCTAGTAACGATTCTAGGATTAGGGTTAGCTTGAAGGGCAAATTTTTGAAAACGACATGGGAAGATGCCTCCCGAAACCTTGCTGCCGTGCTAGGTGACCCTGCATTTCTACCTTGTAGTTTAGCACTCTTTAGTTAGTTAATATAGTTTATGGTTTCGATCTTGGGGCGGGTTTTGTTTGCGCCAAAATTTTTGAACGCCAGTTTTTGTTCCGCATCGGCACGGTAGATGGCCTGGGCGCCGGCAAAACCCATCAATTTGGTATACTTAGCCCTCTAGATTTTTAAAATTGCATACTTGATACTCATAGAAAACTAGTAGAAGTGCCAAGACAAACTTTCAAGAATGCCATCCACATACAAGACTAGGAATACGACAGTTCTTCATACAATCTTCTTATAGATATAAGACTCATCCTCATTTTTGATGAAGTAAAATTCCTTGACTGTTTCATCAAAATAGATGTTCCAGCTCCGCGATGTCTGATTTAATCCATAAATGGATGTAAGCAACTTGCATAGCTTTCCGCTGCTCCCACTATCTAGGAATCTCTCTAGCTGATCCATATAAACACACTCTTCCAAACGTTCATTCAAAAAAGCCGTTTTTACGTCCATCTACCAGATTTCATAGTCATGGAAGGCAACAATAGTAAGTAGGATTCGAATGGATTTGAGCATAGCCACTGGAGAAAAGGTTTCGTCATAGTCCACACCTGGTCTTTGACGAAAAACTTTTGCAACAAGTCTAACCTTATAGGTTTCCATATGTCCATCTACACCAATCTTCTTTTTGAAGATCCATTTGCATCCAACGGGTTTTACCCCAGGAGGAGCAATATCCAAGTTCCAAACTTTATTGGTGTATATGGACTCCATTTCGGATCGCATAGCATCCAGCCATTTATCAGAGTCCTTTCTGGTAATGGCCTGTTTGAAACTAGTAGGATCATCTTTCAAGATACAATCCTCTCGATCCCCATGCAAGTCTAAGTTGCACACTCTATGAGTTTTGTAGAGAGGCGGAATTTTCAAAAATCAATTTTTGAAGCATGCAACAAAGACTATAACCCAAGAACTACCATAAGCCCTAATAGCAAAACCACATAAATGTTTATTCTACTATGATAGAATATTATACCTATGAGATTCGTGTCCTTCGGGCCTTCTTGATCCACTCCTTAAGCTCCTTTCATTTCTTGATCTAGCTTGGTCGCCGGCCTTCTCGATCCTACATGATCCACCTGAAGGTTTTTGATCCAAGCTCCCACTTCTAAAAGAAGCAACTAAGAAAACTAGTTTGCTAATCTAGTTTGCCTAAATGATGTGGAGAAGTTCAGTAGTAATTTTTCTATATCAAGACCCTTTGGCTCTCAACACATGAGAATGATAAGGATTGAAAAAGAAGAGAGGAGAGAGAATGAGCAAAAGAAAATGAAGTAAGGTTGTGTGAAAAACTCATGACCATTTTAGTTTTGTGAAATCTTTTTCAAAATTAAAAATGGGCACCATACTTCAATAGTAAAACCAAATGAATTAAAAATTCATTTGGCCATGCCTCATGTAGGGTTACTAGGCACCCTCACAAGGTTCTACAAGGGATCAATCATGCCCGATTTAAAATTTAGACTTGCCGTACAATCCTAACCAAGATCTTTAAACTAGAGATTAGGCGAAACAAAGCATGTTAAACACTTTAACATCTAAGAGTTTTGGATTACAACCTTTGTAGTCTAGTCCTTCACTTCATAAGCTCCGTGTTGAAGTCTCTTCGCTGCGATCATCAAGAATGCGGACTCTAGAGAGGCTCCACAAATGAAAGATACAAACTTACTTCCGATCTTCAATAACAAAGATGATCTACCTTGAAGTTTCTTTAACATAAGCTCTCACTCACAAATGAAGTGAAAACCCTAATCTAAATGGCTAGGATAGATTAGGATGATGAGGTAGGATTTTAGCTCTCATTTGTTTTCTTAATCTCACTCATTTTCATCACCTCTCAAAAAGCTAGAAAGCTTTTCAAGCAAGAAGGAAGAAGAAGAAGAAGCTAACTCTTTTTTGATGAATAATGAATCCATGTGAGGTTAGAAATGCAACCATGGGTTAAGTATGATAACATAACCCATGTAGAGAACGAACCATGGTTAAAGGGTTAGGTTGGGTAAACAAAATATCTACAAAAAAATCATAACAAATACCTTTGCAAGAAACAAAAGCAAAGTTTCTAGAAACTTCTAGAAAAGATTAACCCAAATCAAACCCTAACCATATTTAATCTCTACTAAACATGTTGCATTAATAACCCTAACATGTTACAATATTATATATCACATATACAATATTTATTGTAACAAAATAAAATAATACAATTAACATATATCGCATATATATCAATGTATTACCCGAGTGAGAAAAAGAATCTTTTAGTGAGCTTATATTAGTTAAAGTGTCACGACCCGAAAGTACGGAACGTGACCGGCACTTAGATTACGAAGCGTCTAGAGGCGCAACGTAATCTAAGTAAGCCGAAGCCCAGAAATCTAAATCATAAAAGAAGAAGAAGTAAAGGAAAACATGAAGAAAACAAGTTTAAAAGCAACATCCAATTTCTCAAAAATTTCGGCAGAGTCTCCTTTATAAAAACTGGCCCTAAACGGGTACAAACAAGAATGAATACCTATAACCAATAAAAAGCATCCCCAACGGGAGCTAGCTCAACGCCAATAGGCGGAAGCAACCACAATAAGCATAATAATATACAACGCCAAAGGGCGAGGCTCAAAGCTCATAAGAAAACAAATCCACCAAACCAGAATAATACATGCGCGACTCTAAGGTCGAAATAAATAAATGGTCCAGTAAACTATCAAGTAATACAAGTTTGGTTGATGGAGTTTTCTAGATACAAATGAAATAATAAAAGTACAATGGCGGTCCAGATACAAATGAACCAACCTACCGGGCAAATCACCCTGAATGGATAGATGTGCCAGCAAGCTGCTAGGAAAACCTGTACATCTAACCTGTATTAAAATTTGGCACAACGGGGGTGAGTTACCAACTCGTGAGTAGAAGATATCTACGAAAAGAAATCGAAAAGCACGACACTATCGTAGGTCATAATAATATAATAATATACTACTAGTTATCAAGGAAAGGCAGGATAATAAGCTACGTGTAAGTGCAAATGCTCCGTGCTCGTGTCAGTGCCTCATATAGTACTGAGCCATGTGAATGAGTATGCATGCACCATGAATGTAAAATAACCAATCCTGAAATCTAGATATATCTATATAAGAAATCTTTAGCTTTTATCATAGTAAAATGTGTATAGAATCTGAAATATCAACGATGAAATCCATTGAAATCCGTGTCAAGCATCGACACAAAACATGTAAATCTCAAGTCTCAATACCTCATAATCTCAATGTCTCATAGTCTCAATATCTCGGGCTCCGTCAGTCCGGATCGGGCCATATCATCAAATCTCACGACAACGGTCAGTATCCTCTGGATATCCGCCGCGCCAGACATCACCGGTAGGTAATCTTCCCCTGCCAGGCTCATCGTCTACAACTCGATCTTCTTGCCCCGGGGTACCATACCGGGCCCACCATGTACCCGAGATGGTTCATCCACTCCTCAAATCGGGTCTCGAAATCCAACAGAAAAACATGAAATCTCATGGTGGACGACACATACATCACGAGAAAACCGCATCTTATGTTTTAAAAAAAGAGGAGGGGAGAGAGAGAAGTTTTTATATATTCTTGCGGTTTTCCCCAAAAATCCAGAAATCTCATAGAAATCCAAAATCCCAAAATCATGAGTAAGTATATGATAAGTGTCGGCATATGTCCCATAATACTACATGATAACATGAAAATGCGAATGCATGAAATGTTTAAGTAATAAATACCATGTCTATACTAACACCAGAGAGTAATCATGATGTAATATCGATCAAGCTGTTTGCTGATTCTATCACTAAAAGATAATATGATCTAAAGTGTACATGACATAGCAATTACCGATGATGATGTGTATGAGCCGGTAAATAAGTGTGCGTGGAATATGCACATCATCGGTAATGGTGTTGGTGTCCTAACAGGCAGAGTTTTATACTGAAATAGAAACATATGTATGAACATGCAACATTATGATTACGGTATGAATGTAAAGACGGATGTGTAATAACCACTCATCTGCGATATACAAATACCACTACCACTATATGACTCGAACCTAAACTAGTGTCCTCCTAAGGAACTAAACCTAAGAAACTAGTCGATAAGAAATAGGAGTACACCTAAAGTCTGAGTCCATATCTCTAATAGTCGGCGATCCAGCATCAATAGCGTCACGTACATAGTACGATTTCCTCGAAACAAGAGTGCGGATCAATCATCACATCCCTGCCTCGTACGGTAAAATCCATCATACGGCATCTCAATATCGGGGTACGGGTCAAGTATCACCTACGTGTCTCATCATTCGTATAATATCATCACCAACACATGTCATGATCAAGGTACTATACTGTACTCGCGTACATCAATCATATATCATTGCCAGCATAAATATACATCGTTACTTTATCCTCAGAAATATCATGTCATATGTGTTATATTGTGATTAAGTCACACTTATATCATATCGTAATCAAATCACACCAATATGATATCGTAATCAAGTCACGCATATATGATATCGAAATCAAGTTACACCTGTATGATGTCGTAATCTAGTTACACATATATCATATCAGAATTTCAATCACATGTTACGGTCCGGGTGCAATTTTAGAGTCCCATGTACCTCAATATCATCACCACCCTTTATTATCTATGTATACCTATTCATTAACTCATTTCCTAATGATCCGCTAACATCATAACACGACCGTAGCCAAGAATCACGGCATCAGCCCAGTTATGTTGTTTCATCCCCGTATAACATATCACATCCTTGTATCATATATACGTATTGTCTATATATATATATATACACACCTAGTCCTATATATATATACACATACACGTATACACCACATTGAGTCTCAGTGTGTGCGTGTGTGTGTATCTACCTGAAACCTACGATTCTCTTCCAAGGTATTCATCCTCTGGTATAGTCTTTCTAAATCAGTCTAGTCTAACCTAGGGTCATTAGTAGGGTCCTACTCATCAAGAATCTAAGGTCACGTCTAGCTTCCTAATGACAATAAGTACATCCCTATTCTACGTTTGCGGGGGTGCTAAACGCCATCCACCCGACTTCCCCCCGTAGATATACATCTACTCACCTGGTCCTTTTCTGCCGAAAATGATGTCGCCATCCTCCTCTTTATCGTCCGCAGTCCACGTGAGGGGTACCTATATGCAAACATATATAGTATCGTAAACTGAATCACGGACAAAAGTCAAAACGATGCACGGAACGCGCATATGTTAAAACCTATGTCCTGTTCACGCAAAAGAACCAAATATCGCTCGATATCTGCGTACAAACGCCGATTGATCGAGATAAAAACCAATAAACAACCCGTAGTTTCAAAACCCATTACTTATAATATAAAACTTGGTTCAAATCATCGGAACCCTAAAATCGATCAAATCATCCAATTCCGAAAACCTTGAAAATGTCAGTTCACCGTTTTACTTTAAAACTTGACGTTTAATGAAAATAATGATCATAATATTCATTAAATAACATAACTAAATTATAGAAACCATTACCATATTTTTATTACACTAATTTGTATTAAAAATAAATTTCTAGTTTGCAATTTTATCAATTTCAACACCTTGCTAGCAAAATTTCCATAATTTCACGACTAAACTTGATTTTGCCTAAATTAACTTATCAAACTACATTTCATGATGATAATAGTATAATGAAACCATAAATTAGATTTTAACTCAAATTTATTTAAGAATTCCCAAAAACTAGTTAGCAAAAATAGCATTTTTATTAGTATTTTTCAATTATCAAAAGAAACTAGTAACCAAATTAAGTTTTTCATTCCACCAACAAGTTAATATCCTCTTTAAAACCACACTCTAGTGTTATAAACATTAATTGAAATTTTATCTCACCAATAAATATAATATACATAAATCTAGTTTACAAAAATTGCTTGATTTAAGCAATTTGAATGAACAAATTACAATATATCAACCATGCTTGATTTTTCCCATTTCTAAAATGTTAGACTAATTATAATAACCCCAATTAATTAGTAAAAACCATAACTTGATTTTACAAACACTAACTTGAATTTTAAAACTTGTAAATAGAATTAATATATTAAATCTAAACATGCTTAAATGAAACATTTAACAACAATAAATCAAAAGAATAAAATTTATACCTCCACAACAAGCAATCCAAACATGAAAATAAGCCTCCAAAATGAATGCTTTCCATCTCCAAAATCTACGTAAAGATGAGCAAAGAACAGAGGGTAGGAATTAATTAGGATTTTGTGGATTTTTATTTGGATTTTTAATGAATTTTTGATGGATTTTGCAACAAAAATCAAGTGGAGAAATGGGAGGGCTGCCATGATGAGGAGGCCGGCCGCTTCAAGGGGAGGAGGGAGAGAAAGAAAAGAGTTAAGAATCATGTAGAAAGTTCTCCCAAAAATATCACCTCTTTATGTCTTTTCATTACTTTATTAAATTTTCTTTTATTTCTTTTCTAAAACAACTCAAGAAAATTCTAGAATCATGGAAAAAATTGTAAATAAATTTTTCATGATACCCACTAGATTCTGATATGCAATGGTTCATTTTTTCAAATTAAACCCATTCAAATTTGTAATTTACACTAATTTAGTGTGTAAATAAAGCTTATGTTAATATTTTAAATTAATTAATTTAGAAAAAATATTTAATTAAACTAAAAATTTATAAGTGGCTAAATAAACACTATTTACTAGTAATTACATAATTAAAATAGGTATTTTTAAATTTATAATGAAAAATAATTACGGTTTAGTTTTACGAAAAATACGTTTTACTTTACCGAAAATCATAAAATTCACTTAAACGATTTTATTTATTTAATTATCTATTTAATTATTTTTAAAACGTTACAATCTTTCCCCCTTAAAGAATTCGGTCTCCGAATTTAAATTAAAACTCCCCCTCCAAATACTAAAACATTTAGCAAAACACTCAAATCGTCGGGGCTCCGAAATCATCAATACATAACTAAAATAAACTCCGTCAAGCATAACGCAATCATCGGAGTTATGGTAAAGATAAAATATCAAAACCCAATATGAAAACCAACATAATATATATCAAAACTATAACCTATATATATATAGTGCGCATCGTAGTAAAATCACCTAAACATCTTAATAAAGAAGCATACAAAAACCCTTCTTGAAAATCGCTATGCGATGCACGTGTCACGGCATAAGTAGCGGACATTTATTTTAAAAAAATAGCTATATATATATATATATATATATATATATCTTTTATTTAACATACACGTCCCGCCTGTTACTAAATCAAATAGTAATGATTATAAAAACATACTGCTCAAACTAAAATCAATCCCAATCACATCAATAAAATATCATGTGCGTCCGGTACGCACTGAAATCGAAACCAAATACAGATATCACGAATATACACAAAAAGCAAACTAAGTGTAACAGGTGTGCACCAAAAACATCTGTCAAGTGCAACGGGCGTGCACGACTCAAAATCAGGTGCATCTAATCTGCACAAAACCCCGATTTAGTGCATCTGGTGTGCACAAATCGCATCAAGTACGCCAAGTGTGCGCAAGAATCTCAATCAGGTGCACATGGTGCACGAAAACATACACCGAATATCAAAATCGAAATCACAGTACGAAAATGCATGAAAACTAGGTCGAAGCATATGTCGAAATCATGTGTAACCATATGCACGAAATCAAATCAAAATCTCAAAATGTATTAAACCAAATAAAGTACACTGGGTATGTACTAAACAACATCAATACAACTGATATATGAAACAAAAATAGAATGTAATGAAGGTACACATAAGAAATACCAATCGTAGAACAAAGTCCTCAAAATACCAAAATCCGATCAACGAAAATATGAAATTCAAATCACCAAATCACAATCGTAAACACTATCGTCAATGTGCGCCTCTTTCCCCCTTTCCTCTGGTGTCGACTGCTTCGAACTTATCTCTTCATAGGTGTGCTGATTGAGCTACCAACGGCAATACTCATATCTAAAGTCTCCCACGTAGTCGATCCCTTCACCTGATATCCGGAATACATTAAACATTTCGATCGATTCATCAAAATCCTATAATTTCTCGAGAGCTCAACACTCAAGTACAGTTTAAAAATATCCGGTACATACCCCAGCATCGATGGTCCAGCCGTAGAAGGGCAAACCCAAGGCTCACTAATGGCACCGCGGAACTACCGTAAACCCTAAGGTTCAAGGGCGTTCTCGTGGTCATTATGTCGAGTTAGGGTTTCATTCTTCTAGAGGGTCCATAGAAATACCTGCATGTTCTTCCGAATACCTTAAACTTGGAAAAATGGGTTTCTGACAATCGTTCGAATCCTTTAACTTCGTCTGGACGGCATGTGAATACCCTTCTCCCGCACGCTAAACAATGCTTCAATCCTCAAGAATAACCGATACCCTAATGGTTATCGCATTCGAGCCGCAGCTCCTTCTGCCCGTGCGCCCGTGGTAACAGAAACCACCCTCCGATATCGACGAAGATAGATCAAAGGAACGAATGAAATGCAGTGCAAACAAATGTACATCCTAAGGCTACATAAGAAGAGTAGCATATCGTAAGTATGCCGTGGATCATACCCACGGTACGTCACTCTACCTAAGTCGCCTACTCCATCAACCAAGGATCATCCTAGACATATACAAAGGTTAAACCTAGCGCTCTGATACCAACTTTGTCACAACCTGAAAGTACGGAACGTGACCGGCACTTAGATTACGAAGCGTCTAGAGGCGCAACATAATCTAAGTAAGCCGAAGCCCAGAAATCTAAACAATAAAAGAAGAAGAAGTAAAGAAAAACATGAAGAAAACAAGTTTAAAAGCAACATCCAATTTCTCAAAAATTTCGGCAGAGTCTCCTTTATAAAAACTGGCCCCAAACGGGTACAAACAAGAATGAATACCTATAACCAATAAAAAGCATCCCCAATGGGAGCTAGCTCAACGCCAATAGGCGGAAGCAACCACAACAAGCACAATAATATACAACGCCAAAGGGCGAGGCTCAAAGCTCATAAGAAAACAAATTCACCAAACCAGAATAATACATGCGCGACTCTAAGGTCGAAATAAATAAATGGTCCAGTAAACTATCAAGTAATACAAGTTTGGTTGATGGAGCTTTCTAGATACAAATGAACTAATAAAAGTACAATGGCGGTCCAGATATAAATGAACCAACCTACCGGGCAAATCACCCTGAATGGATAGATGTGCCAGCAAGCTGCCAGGGAAACCAGTACATCGAACCTGTAATAAAATTTGGCACAATGGGGGTGAGTTGCCAACTCGTGAGTAAAAGATATCTGCGAAAAGAAATCGAAATGCACGACGCTATCCTAGGTCATAATAATATAATAATATACTACTAGTTATCAAGGAATGGCAGGATAATAAGCTACATGTAAGTGCAAATGCTCCGTGCTCGTGTCAGTGCCTCATATAGTACTAAGCCATGTGAATGAGTATCCATGCACCATGAATGTAAAATAACCAATCCTGAAATCTAGATATATCTGTATAAGAAATCTTTAGCTTTTATCATAGAAAAATGTGTATAGAATCTGAAATATCAACGATGAAATCCATGGAAATCCGTGTCAAGCATCGACACAAAACATGTAAATCTCAAGTCTCAATACCTCATAATCTCAATGTCTCATAGTCTCAATATCTCGGGCTCCGTCAGTCCGGATCGGCCCATATCATCAAATCTCACGACAACGGTCGGTATCCTCCGGATATCCGCCGCGGCAGACATCACCGGTAGGTAGTCTTCCCCTGCCAGGCTCATCGTCTACAACTCGATCTTCTTGCCCCGGGGTACTATATCGGGCCTACCATGTACCCGAGACGCTCCTCGATTCGGGTCTCGAAATCCAACAGAAAACATGAAATCTCATGGTGGACGACACATACATCATGAGAAAACCGCATCTTATGTTTTAAAATGAGAAGAGGAGAGAGACAGAAGTTTTTATATATTCTTGCGGTTTTCCCCAAAAATCCAGAAATCTCATAGAAATCCAAAATCCTAAAATCATGAGTAAGTATATGATAAGTGTCGGCATATGCCCCATAATACTGCATGATAACATGAAAATGCGAATGCATGAAATGTCTAAGTAATAAATACCATGTCTATACTAACACCAGAGAGTAATCACGATGTAATATCGATCTAGCTGTTAGCTGATTCTATCACTAAAAGATAATATGATCTAAAGTGTACGTGACATAGCAATTACTGATGATGATGTGTGTGAGCCGGCAAATAAGTGTGCATGGAATATGCGCATCATCGGTAATGGTGCTGATGTCCAAAAAGGCAGAGTTTTATACTGAAATAGAAACATATGTATGAACATGCAACATTATGATTACGGTATGAATGTAAAGACGGATGTGTAATAACCACTCATCTGCGATATACAAATACCACTACCACTATATGACTCGAACCTAAACTAGTATCCATCTAACCTCCTAAGGAACTAAACCTAAGAAACTAGTCGATAAGAAATAGGAGTACACCTAAAGTCTGAGTCCATATCTCTAATAGTCGGCGATCCAGCCTCAATAGTGTTACGTACGTAGTACGATTTCCTTGAAACAAGAGTGCGGATCAATCATCACATCTCTGCCTCGTACGGTAAAATCCATCGTACGGCATCTCAATATCGAGGTACGGGTCAAGTATCAACTACGTGTCTCATCAATCGTATAATATCATCATCAACACATGTCATCATCAAGGTACTATACTGTACTCGCGTACATCAATCATATATCATTGCCAGCATAAATATACATCGTTACTTTATCCTCAGAAATATCATGTCATATGTGTCATATTATGATTAAGTCACACTTATATCATATCGTAATCAAATCACACCTACATGATATCGTAATCAAGTCACGCATATATGATATCGAAATCAAGTCACACCTGTATGATGTCATAATCAAGTTACACATATATCATATCAGAATTTCAATCACATGTTACGGTCCGGGTGCTATTTTAGAGTCCCATGTACCTCAATATCATCACCACTCTTTATTATCTATGTATACCTATTCATTAACTCATTTCCTAATGATCCGCTAACATCATAACACGACCGTAGCCAAGAATCACGGCATCAGCCCAGTTATATTATTTCATCCCCGTATAACATATCACATCCTTGTATCACATATACGTATTGTGTATATATATATATATATACCTACACCTAGTCCTATATATATATACACATACACGTATACACCACATCGAGTCTCAGTGTGTGTGTGTGTGTATCTAACTGAAACCTACGATTCTCTTCCGAGGTATTCATCCTCTGGTATGGTCTTTCTAAATCAGTCTAGTCTAACCTAGGGTCATTACTAGGGTCCTACTCATCAAGAATTTAAGGTCACGTCTAGCTTCCTAATGACAATAAGTACTATCCCTATTCTACGTTTGCGGGGGTGCTAAACGCCATCCACCCGACTTCCCCCCGTAGATATACATCTACTCACCTAGTCTTTTTCTGCCGAAAATGATGTCGCCATCCTCCTCTTTATCGCCCGCAGTCCACGTGAGGGGTACCTATATGCAAACATATATAGTATTGTAAACTGAATCACGGACAAAAGTCAAAACGAAGCACAGAACGCGCATAGGTTAAAACCTATGTCCCGTTCACGCAAAAGAACCAAATATCGCTCGATATCGGCGTACAAACGCCGATTGATTGAGATAAAAACCAATAAACAACCCATAGTTTCAAAACCCATTACTTATAATATAAAACTTGGTTCAAATCATCGGAACCCTAAAATCGATCAAATCATCCAATTCCGAAAACCTTGAAAATGTCAATTCACCGGTTTACTTCAAAACTTGACGTTTAATGAAACTAATGGTCATAATATTCATTAAATAACATAACTAAATTATAGAAACCATTACCATATTTTTATTACACTAATTTGTATTAAAAATAAATTTCTAGTTTGCAATTTTATCAATTTCAATACCTTGCAAGCAAAATTTCCATAATTTCACGACTAAACATGATTTTGCCTAAATTAACTTATCAAACTATTATTCATGATGATAATAGTATAATGAAACCATAAATTAGATTTTAACTCTCATTTATTTAAGAATTCCCAAAAACTAGTTAGCAAAAATAGCATTTTTATTAGTATTTTTCAATTATCAAAAGAAACTAGTAACCAAATTAAGTTTTTCATTCCACCAACAAGTTAATATCCTCTTTAAAACCCCATTCTAGTGTTATAAACATTAATTGAAATTTTATCTCACCAATAAATATAATATACATAAATCTAGTTTACAAAAATTGCTTAATTTAAGCAATTTGAATGAACAAATTACAATATATCAACCATGCATGATTTTTCCCATTTCTAAAATGTTAGACTAATTATAATAACCCCAATTAATTAGTAAAAACCATAACTTGATTTTACAAACCCTAACTTGAATTTTAAAACTTATAAATAGAATTAATATATTAAATCTAAACATGCTTAAATGAAACATTTAACAACAATAAATCAAAAGAATAAGATTTATACCTCCACAACAAGCAAGCCAAACATTAAAATAAGCCTCCAAAATGAATGCTTTCCATCTCCAAAATCCATGTAAAGATGAGCAAAGAACATAGGGTAGTAATTAATTAGGATTTTGTGGATTTTTATTTGGATTTTTAATGAATTTTTGATGGATTTTGCAACAAAAATCAAGTGGAGAAATTGGGGCGTGGGGGGGCTGCCATGATGAGGAGGCCGGCCACTTCAAGGGGTGGAGGGAGAGAAAGAAAAGAGTTAAGAATCATGTAGAAAGTTCTCCCAAAAATATCACCTCTTTATGTCTTTTCATTACTTTATTAAATTTTCTTTTATTTCTTTTCTAAAACAACTCAAGAAAATTCTAGAATCTTGGAAAAAATTGTAAATAAATTTTGCATGATACCCACTAGATTCTAATATGAAATGGTTCATTTTTGCAAATTAAACCTATTCAAATATGTAATTTACACTAATTTAGTGTGTAAATAAAGCTTATGTTAATATTTAAATTAATTAATTTAGGAAAAATATTTAATTAAACAAAAAATTTATAAGTGGCTAAATAAACACTATTTACTAGTAATTACCTAATTAAAATAGGTATTTTTAAATTTATAGTGAAAAATAATTACGGTTTAGTTTTATGAAAAATACGTTTTATTTTACCGAAAATCATAAAATTCACTTAAATGATTTTATTTATTTAATTATCTATTTAATTATTTTTAAAACGTTACATAATGTAATTTAATATATCAAATATATAATTATACATTAAACTATCGAATCAACACTTGATTCGATAATTTGGCCATTTCTCAAATAACCGACTAATATAATCTGTATCAGTTCATTGAATCAACACTTGATCCGATGACCCGGTTATATCACATATACCCGGTCGATATCTCATATCGCGATAATCTAATATGGTATCACATATCGCATTATCCTCAGTCATGCACATATCACATATGTGCTCCTACTCCATTTTGCCTGAGCCAAGAAACCTCTGTGTAGGACTCTAAAGAATCATTAATACGCCGGCAGTAGGTGATGATCATATCAAACACCCACAAGCTACAAGCGGTCAGCTAAACATAATAGCCACCCTGGTATTGAGCGATCAGTAGATCAACAAGCAAGCTTGTACATTCTCCTGCGAATCTAATCTGTAAAACTCCCGTACAGTCCGGTCTCTTCGTCTGATATGTCGCATATCTCGCCTGGGGTGGTAAACGTCAGACCTCAGTAGCTTGATAAGTCGTGTCGGTATGAGGTCTATAACAGTTCGAGAAACTACTGATAACACTTACCAGTAAATCTCAGCAACCCTGGCCTGGGATTTCCAGTTATAGCCAATCGAACACAGCGCCACATCAACTCCCTATACCGGGAGAGACGAATCCCCTCCAATCGCTCATTGCCTCCATATGATTCGGGACTGTACCCAAAAACCACCTTTTTGCACTCTCTCTTGGACGTGGTATGATGGAAATCAAAGCACAGTGGGAATCACACAAGACTCTATGACGATCTCGGGTCTACAGACTAACATGTACCAGTGTCACCAGAGAACTGCTATCTGACGTGAGGTATAATACCATCTGGGAGCTCTCGGCGAGTCCGTCCAGTGTACCCAGTCTCCACTGAGCACCCATACACCATCCTTGATGTCAAACACCGATGGATATGGGATCATCCATTGCCCATCATATGGGTCAAGATGCGTATATGCTAGTCTACTCTGGTGTATCGAAGCCCTGTCTCGATACACCCTCGACTAGGAACAATTATAGGATGTACTCGTCGACTTCCGTGGCCCCACTAGTATGATCTCATCATAGTCCCAGTAGTCAAGTACATATCCTAAGGGCTTTATCAACATGTAACATAGAGACAATCAGAGTACATGTTATGATAAAGTACCACCAGATAGCATACTATCATGTCGAGCAAGAAAGTACTCCCTATATATGTCCAAGCATCCATTACAATATACATCATATGTACAGTAATGGCCTCTAGGGCATACATATAAATAACAATCTCCCACTTACACTAGGACCATCTGTTGTTGTCACGACCCGAAAGTACGGAACATGACCGGCACTTAAACTACGAACGTCTCGAGGCGTACGTAATCTAAGTAAACCGAAAACCCAGAAATCCAAACCAAGAAAAGTAGTAGAGTGCAGGAAAAACCAAATTAAAGCAAGTAGTTTCAATAGCATAAGCCGAATTATGCGGTTTTTAAAAGCATCAAAAATTTACTGAAAATTTCGGCAGAGTCTCCTTTGTAAATACTGGCCCCCAAACGGGATACAACATGAATAGTATACGAAATCAAGAAAAAGGCATCCCCAAGCGGGAGCTAGCTCTTCGTCAATCGACGGTCACAACCACACAAGCAATATAATATACAAAGCCAACGGTGAGGATCAAAAACTCAAAAGGGAACTCAAAACCACCAGAAATATAACGAGCGACTCTAAGGTCGAAAGAATAAACAACACTGGTCTCTATCTCAATAGATACATGTTTGGTTGATGGAACTTCTAGATACAACAGAATAATGATATACAAGATATATAATGGGGGTATGATATAAGTAAACCCACCTACTAGCAAATCACCCGAATGAAACTGAGCCCGCAAGCCGTAATGAAACCTGTACGGCAAATCTGCAAGAAACTGGGGCACAACGGGGGTGGGTTGCCAACTCGTGAATAGAAAAACATCTACGCACAGAAATCGCATAAATAACGCAACCTAGGTCAATGATCATAATATATCCTCAAATATAAGTATAACAGGCAGCCTATAACAATGACTAGGGTAATATCTAACCCGAGTATAATTTCATGTGCCCGTGTCAGTGCCTCAGGTAGCAATATATCATATGAATGAGGTATGAATGCATGAAACAGAATACATGTAAATGAAGAAACTGTTTTCATAAATTAGAAAGATTTCCTTCGTATTTTTAAACTGAGGTATCATAATGAAATCAGTATCAACAGTGTCTAGCATCGACACAAAACATAAATCTCACTGTCTCGAAATATCAATGTCTCAAGCTCAATATGTAGGGCGCCGTCAGTCCGGACCGGCCCCTACCATCCATCTCAAGACCACGACGGTATCCTCCGGATATCCGACGCGTCGGGTAATATCACCGGTAGGTAGTGCTCCCCAGCCAGGCTCAACGTCAACACCACATTCCTCTTGCCCCGGGGTACCATACCGGGCCCACCATGTACCCGTGACGGTTCCTCCACTCCTCGACACGGATCTCCAAAACCACAGCAAACTCATGGTGGACGACACTTTACATCACTAGAAAACCGCAACATTTTATATTTTAAAAGATCATAAGTTGTAAATTTTGCGGCTTTCCCCGAAATCCAGAAATATCATAAATCTCAAGAAATCATCACAAGTGCATATGTCAATGATAATGAACTAGGCATGAACAACTGAATAACAGTATGCATGAAGTGGTAGGTAATAACTGCAATGTCTAATATGGCATATAAGGGAAGTACACTAATATCATGTCAAAACTACCAGCTAACAATCTAAGTCAAGCAATTATATTCTCTAAAGTGTACGTGATATGGCAATTACCGATGAAGATGTGTGTGAGCCGGCAAGTAGGTGTACGTGGTACATACGCATCATCGGTAATGGTGCTGGTGTCCTAACAGCATGATATCAATAATGGAATATGCAGCAAAATAAATATGCGAGGCAGAGCGAACAGCAATAATGTGCGGGAGCTGAATACTAGACACAACGATAACTAATCTGCAATAATCTAATATAAGTCCTACGAATGGTGCCTTTTGAAATAACATGAATCATGGGGTTTTGAAAATAGGGGCTACGGTGTTTTTATGAAAAGATACGTCGTTTTTGAAATATCCGTAGATTCCCTTGAGCTGTCTTTAAAAATGCCCACGATTCGTTAGTTTTTGAAATAGGTAAGAAGTCTAATCTAATCTAACAACTACACTAAAATATACGGCTGAACTAACAAGCTGAACTACAGGTAAGGAAACCGCCTATCATCTGAGTCGATACATATACATACCTGTATATGTATAGTCGGTGATCCCGCCTCAATAATATCATATCCGATACCATATCTATAATCAGGCATCCCAAGTCAAGAGTGCGGATCAATCATCAATATAGCTCGTACGTAAATCCGTCGTACGGCATCCCAATCTGGGTACGGGTCAATATTACATTCATCATACTATTCACCTGGTATCCTCTTTATCAAATATCATGATCGGGGTACTGATCTACGTCTAGTACCATACTGATACCGCCTACGTATGCATGGACGTGTATGAAACACTACGTCAAGGACCCGCTACAACGTCATGTCGTATCTAAGATACGAACCCTGCTATATCACCGATCTCACGGCCTCAAATCAAATCTCATCGACTCAGCTCAATCCCAAGTATCATCCTCAATCCGTATGTGAACACATAGTCCCATACCCATATGAACACATAACTATAAAGAATCCCATGAGCACATATCAATAGGAATGTATGCAAGTATGTATGTGTGTATGTGTGTGTAACACTACCCTAGGGTTCGTAACACTAAAGTAATCCAACACACCAATATCCATCCTAAGCATCGTTATTAATCCCAAATAACATATAATAATTGTTGGTGTGTATAGGCATCCGTATACACCACCACGGACTGCGGGGGTGCTATACGCCATCCATCCGACTTCTCCCCGTAGATATAAATCTACTCATCTGGTCCTCGCTAGCCGGTGCCGACGTCGCCACGCGCTTGCTTGTCGTATCGAAGTCCACGTGGGGGTACCTACATATCATAACTTACCATATCGCATTAAAACTAAATTCGAAATCGAAACGGCATATGAAAATCAAATCGGCACGCGTATCACGCATAGGTCCAAACCTATCGCCCACGCATGCAGGAATAGTCAAACCAACCCTCGATGTCGATGTACGAACGTCAAACCATCGAAAAAATCCAATCACACTCATTTGCACATTCACGAACACTAATTTTAATATAAACTAGGTTAAAACTCACAAAAACGCCAATTTCACTTAAAAAGTCATTTTTCCGAAAATCTAGCAAGCACAATTCACCGTTTTTGTACAAAACACGATGTTTAAATGAATGTAGCGGCCAATATATTTATTAAATATCTTAAATAAGTCGTATAAACAATTTCCGAAATTTAATCTCATTAAATTCCAAAAATCCTAATATTCTAGTTTACAAAAATACCCTTTTTAACAATTTCAAAGCAAAATGCACAAACTACAATCTAGCTTAGAATTGCATGATCCAAAGCATTAAACCACACTTAATAAAGTTAATGAAGCCAAGAAAAACATAATCACATTTTTAATCTCAAGAATTTAACAAATTTCAAAAACCTAGTAAGCAAATTAGCAAAATAACAAAATAACAAAATTTTTAAGCTAGCCATTAGCACTAGCTACTAAACTTGTATTAACACGACAACAAAGCCTAATTATAACACACAACCATACAACAATTTCATAAACCCTAACTTGCATTCAATTTCATAAACCCTAACTTGCATTCAATTTCACAACTTGAATTCCAAAACTTGCAATTAAACTCACATATCCAAATAACACTTAATTAAATTAGCTTAAGAAATTAGTAACAATTTAAGCAATAAAAAGTTTTAGAATTATACCCAAAAATATATGAAGGTCCACAAGACTCCATGGCCTCCCAAAATGCTCTCTTTTCCCAAGGATCCATGCTAAACGGGCTAAGCTAAAATGGGTAGGACTTTGATTTTGATTTTGTGGGATTTTTGGTGGATTTTTGATGCAATTTTTCATGAAGTTTTGAAGGGAAAAGAGAGGGGAAAATGGAGGGGGGGCTGCTGTGGGGAGAAGGAATTTTCGGCCAGAAAAGTGGGTGGGGGAGAGAGAGGGAGGTGAGGAAAATGGGGGGGACAAGGTCAAGGTCAAACAAAGTCAAAAGTCTAACTACTTCACTCATTTTCTTTTCTTTTCTTTCATTTCTTTTTCCTTGAAAATCAAGTGGGGAAAAATATGGTGGGTTCTGAATTCAGCCATGGGGAGGAGTAAGTGGGGGTGTGTGGGTGTGGGCACGGGTGTGGGGTGATGAAAAATGATAAATACAATACCCCAAACATCCATTTACGCTAAAAAAAGCCTTTTTTCTTCAATAATTTCTAAAACGTTTTGGCAAATGATTTCGTTCCAAAAACCACATGATAAATTTTTATTTAATGTTTTATGATGCACAAAATTTGTTTCAACTCATTCCAATTTGTAATTTTCCCTAATTAAATGTATTAGTGACGACTTAAAATAATAATAAAATAATATTTTTTTTCAGAAAATTTGAAATTTCACCAGTGGCTCAATAAACACCAAATAATAGCAATTACATAGCTAGAATATGTATATTTAATTTTTATAATAAGATATTTGTATTTTGACTTTTTACAGAAAACCCCCTCATTTTACCGATTTTCCGAAATTTCACCGAAACGATTTTCAAAACGCTACAATCTTCCCCCCTTAAAGAAATTCGGTCCCCGAATTTAAATTCAAACTTCCCCAATTACTAAAACATCTAAGAAAAACTATCAAGTCGTCGGGGCTCCGAAATTGTAAATACATAAAACAAATCGTAGCGCAGCGCATGCGCTTGAAAAATGAGTATATAACTCAAATCAAAACTCCGTCAAGCATCCCGCGATCATCGGAGTCGTGGAGAAGACATCAATGCCAAATCCAAATCAAAACCAATATGATATAACTCGAAACTATAAATGTAAATATCGAATCTATATATGTAAGTATCTGAAGGAAATGCATGCCAAATCTCTTTAAGTCGCTGTGCAACGCGTATAACACTGCACAGTGGCGGACGTCTACCATAAGAAAATAACTATATACATATATACCTTTGTTTGAAATGTACATTCCGCCGTTTTGGAAACAATTTAGAAGGGTCTCCTTATTTTAAACATTTCGTGTCATATCAGACACGTAGGTAAATACTGAGGCTATAGCTCGCTTTTTGGAAATCCCTTCAATAACTATCAATGCATGCAAAATGTATTCAGGTACTGTCCTCTGACTAGTCCTGCTCAGTACGAAAACACATAGCAATATCATAAAAATGTACTGCTCTATAAGAAATCAATCCCAAAATATGCACATGAATACTACGTGCGTCTAGTGCGTACGGAAATCAAAATCCATGAATGTGCCATACATGCGCACAGAAACAACATCTAAGTGCATCAGGTGTGCACGAAACATCTGTCGTAGGCAACATGTGTGCCTGACAGAAAAATCAGGTGCATCTGACATGCACGAAAAAAAATAATCTCGATTTAGTGCCTCTGGTATGCACCAAAATCATCCTTCAAAACATGCGCCCAACATGCGCGAAAATCCAAATCAGGTGCATCTATCGTGCATGAAATCATGAAATCCAATATCAAGCGCCGAACGTGCGCAAAAGCAATCAGGTGCACAAGGCAAAACAAATATCGAGTATCACAATCAAAATCAAAGTCCAGTGCATCTAAGTGCACAAAAGGCGTATCACTGCACTGCAAGCATATATAAACTATACCGAGTGCAGGAACGAAATCGTGTGCATGCATACGAACAAAACCAACTCAACTGTTTAAAACCGTAAAATCACAAACATGTGAAACTAAAGAACGAAAACGATATCAAGTGCAACACTGTGCAAAGATCGTAAATCCTCAATCATCAAAATCAAATCATACGAATATATCACCCAAAACATCGTAATCAATAATGGCGGAATAGTACTGCTCAAGCGCATCCTCTAAGAATCTCGGCAACTGTCGCGGTCACTAGTGGGACGTCTCGTCGATGATCATAAACTCTTTCCTGCTAGCGTACGTAACCATGACCACTCCTGGGTCAAGGTCTTCACTGTGAATTACCAATCTTTCGGTCCATCGGCTCATCGGCCCTATCAGGTGTGCTAACGGGGACGATTCCGTTCTGGCACTCCTCTGGTCATCTCTTGGTCAATCATCGCGACCACTCGTAAGACAGCATATCACTGGAGTCGGCCTCTAGCTCTCTGAATGTACGTGACACATCTGATCCTGGGTGCAAGTATCATTGCAGCAGTGTCCTGGAAGGAATCCTGCTCACGGTCTCTTCCATGTCTCGTCTCTGCCAACTGTCCGGAAGTCATTGTCCTTTCCTATATCTGCATCTTGCTCTGGAACGACTGCATACTCATCGCGACTCCGTCTGGAAGGTAAGTCCAAGTACCATGCCTCGGCATGCGCATCGCATCTCTAATGTCGGCGGAGTGGAACGTCATCTCATCTAGATCTGGTGCGAACCTCTTACTCCACTTTTCTCTAATGTCGTCTGCTTTGGACTCGTCTCGTCGCGGCTGCATGGACTGAGCTCCAACGACTATCCTCGTATCTGGAGTCTCCCAAGAATGTGTCTCACCACCTAGCATCCGATTGAAGTCGAACCATTCGATCGATTCGTCAAAACCTCATAATCCCCCAAGAGCTCAACCTCTTGGGCACAGTTTAATAGTATCGAATACATACCACAGCATCAGTGGTCCAGCCGTAGAAGGGCAAACCCAAGCCTCACTAATGGCGCCGTAGAACTGCCGTAAACCCGAAGGTTCAAAGGCTTTCACACGGTCATTAAGTCGAGTTAGGGTTTCATTCTTCTAGAGGGACCATAGAATTGCCTGCATGTGTTTCCGACTACATTAAACTTGGATAAATAGGTTTCTGACATTCGATCGTCTCTGTCGACTCCCAACGTCTCCGCGTGAAGTCGTCTCTAGCTGGAATCAATCTATCTGATGACCTCGCATCGGGGTAAGCGAACGAACCACCTGTCCTAGTCATTCATCATCGGGTGACTAGCGACCTTCTATCATCTATTCATACAACTCGCCCCGCCATAGTTCCAACATATGGGTCGATATCTCGTCGCTCGCAGCAACAACTGGCTCGCTCGTCTGCACGCTGAACAGTGCCTCAATCATCAGGAGTAAGCAACACACCAACGGTCATCAAAATCTGGCTGGCCTCTGTCAGTGGCTCAATCCTCTAGTGTCGATCAGCACATCTGAGTAACCTCATAAAGGCGATCCGCCAAACGCTCGTGGCGCGGAAACACAGTAAAAAGACACAACTCTGCAATCATGTGTCGCCGGAATTTCGCCCTGGTCAGTCCTCGTTCGTGATGAGCTTGTGCTGACCGCAACTCTAGCCGTAGCTCTCCCTGCCGGTAACCGTAGCAGCAAAACCAAACTGGTACCGATGAGGCTAGATCAGGAAGGAATATAATACTGAACAAGAAAATGTACATCCTAAGGCTTCATAAGTGGAGTGGCGTGCCGTAAATATGCCGCGGAACATACCAACGGTACGTCACTCTACTTTAGTCACCTATTCCATCAACCAAGGGTCATCCTACGCTCCGAAGGTTAAAACATAACGCTCTGATACCAATTTTGTCACGACCCGAAAGTACGGAACATGACCGGCACTTAAACTACGAACGTCTCGAGGAGTACGTAATCTAAGTAAACCGAAAAACCAGAAATCCAAACCAAGAAAAGTAGTAGAGTGCAGGAAAAACCAAATTAAAGCAAGTAGTTTCAATAGCATAAGCCGAATTATGCGGTTTTTAAAAGCATCAAAAATTTACTGAAAATTTCGGCAGAGTCTCCTTTGTAAATACTGGCCCCCAAACGGGATACAACATGAATAGTATACGAAATCAAGAAAAAGGCATCCCCAAGCGGGAGCTAGCTCTTCGTCAATCGACGGTCATAACCACACAAGCAATATAATATACAACGCCAACGGCGAGGATCAAAAACTCAAAAGGGAACTCAAAACCACCAGAAATATAACGAGCGACTCTAAGCTCGAAAGAATAAACAACACTGGTCTCTATCTCAATAGATACATGTTTGGTTGATGGAACTTCTAGATACAACAGAATAATGATATACAAGATATATAATGGGGGTATGATATAAGTAAACCCACCTACTAGCAAATCACCCGAATGAAACTGAGCCCGCAAGCCGTAATGAAACCTGTACGGCAAATCTGCAAGAAACTGGGGCACAACGGGGGTGGGTTGCCAACTCGTGAATAGAAAAACATCTACGCACAGAAATCGCATAAATAACGCAACCTAGGTCAATGATCATAATATATCCTCAAATATAAGTATAACAGGCAGCCTATAACAATGACTAGGGTAATATCTAACCCGAGTATAATTTCATGTGCCCGTGTCAGTGCCTCAGGTAGCAATATATCATATGAATGAGGTATGAATGCATGAAACAGAATACATGTAAATGAAGAAACTGTTTTCATAAATTAGAAAGATTTCCTTCGTATTTTTAAACTGAGGTATCATAATGAAATCAGTATCAACAGTGTCTAGCATCGACACAAAACATAAATCTCACTGTCTCGAAATATCAATGTCTCAAGCTCAATATCTAGGGCGCCGTCAGTCCGGACCGGCCCCTACCATCCATCTCAAGACCACGACGGTATCCTCCGGATATCCGACGCGTCGGGTAATATCACCGGTAGGTAGTGCTCCCCAGCCAGGCTTAACGTCAACACCACATTCCTCTTGCCCCGGGGTACCATACCGGGCCCACCATGTACCCATGACGGTTCCTCCACTCCTCGACACGGATCTCCAAAACCACAGAAAACTCATGGTGGACGACACTTTACATCATTAGAAAACCGCAACATTTTATATTTTAAAAGATCATAAGTTGTAAATTTTGCGGCTTTTCCCGAAATCCAGAAATATCATAAATCTCAAGAAATCATCACAAGTGCATATGTCAATGATAATGAACTAGGCATGAACAACTGAATAACAGTATGCATGAAGTGGTAGGTAATAACTACAATGTCTAATATGGCATATAAGGGAAGTACAGTAATATCATGTCAAAACTACCAGCTAACAATCTAAGTCAAGCAATTATATTCTCTAAAGTGTACGTGACATGGCAATTACCGATGAAGATGTGTGTGAGCCGGAAAGTAGGTGTACGTGGTACATACGCATCATCGGTAATGGTGTTGGTGTCCTAACAGCATGATATCAATAATGGAATATGCAGCAAAATAAATATGCGAGGAAGAGCGAACAGCAATAATGTGCGGGAGCTGAATACTAGACACAACGATAACATATCTGCAATAATCTAATATAAGTCCTACGAATGGTGCCTTTTGAAATAACACGAATCATGGGGTTTTGAAAATAGGGGCTACGGTGTTTTTATGAAAAGATACGTCGTTTTTGAAATATCCGTAGATTCCCTTGAGCTGTCTTTAAAAATGCCCACGATTCGTTAGTTTTTGAAATAGGTAAGAAGTCTAATCTAGTCTAACAACTACACTAAACTATACGGCTGAACTAACAAGCTGAACTACAGGTAAGGAAACCGCCTATCATCTGAGTCGATACATATACATACCTGTATATGTATAGTCGGTGATCCCGCCTCAATAATATCATATCCGATACCATATCTATAATCAGGCATCCCAAGTCAAGAGTGCGGATCAATCATCAATATAGCTCGTACGTAAATCCGTCGTACGGCATCCCAATCTGGGTACGGGTCAATATCACATTCATCATACTATTCACCTGGTATCCTCTTTATCAAATATCATGATCGGGGTACTGATCTACGTCTAGTACCATACTGATACCGCCTACGTATGCATGGACGTGTATGAAACACTACGTCAAGGACCCGCTACAACGTCATGTCGTATCTAAGATACGAACCCTGCTATATCACCGATCTCACGGCCTCAAATCAAATCTCATCGACTCAGCTCAATCCCAAGTATCATCCTCAATCCGTATGTGAACACATAGTCCCATACCCATGTGAACACATAACTATAAAGAATCCCATGAGCACATATCAATAGGAATGTATGCAAGTATGTATGTGTATATGTGTGTGTAACACTACCCTAGGGTTCGCAACACTATAGTAATTCAACACACCAATATCCATCCTAAGCATCGTTATTAATCCCAAATAACATACAATAATTGTTGGTGTGTATACGCATCCGTATACACCACCACGGACTGCGGGGGTGCTATACGCCATCCACCCGACTTCTCCCCGTAGATATAAATCTACTCACCTGGTCCTCGCTAGCCGGTGCCGACGTCGCCACGCACTTGCTTGTCGTCTCGAAGTCCACGTGGGGGTACCTACATATCATAACTTACCATATCGCATTAAAACTAAATTCGAAATCGAAACGGCATACGAAAATCAAATCGGCACGCGTATCACGCATAAGTCCAAACCTATCGCCCACGCATGCAGGAATAGTCAAACCAACCCTCGATGTCGATGTACGAACGTCAAACCATCGAGAAAATCCAATCACACTCATTTGCACATTCACGAACACTAATTTTAATATAAACTAGGTTAAAACTCACAAAAACGCCAATTTCACTTAAAAAGTCATTTTTCCGAAAATCTAGCAAGCACAATTCACCGTTTTTGTACAAAACACGATATTTAAATGAATGTAGCGGCCAATATATTTATTAAATGTCTTAAATAAGTCGTATAAACAATTTCCGGAATTTAATCTCATTAAATTCCAAAAATCCTAATATTCTAGTTTACAAAAATACCCTTTTTAACAATTTCAAAGCAAAATGCACAAACTACAATCTAGCTTAGAATTGCATGATCCAAAGCATTAAACCACACTTAATAAAGTTAATGAAGACAAGAAAAACCTAATCACATTTTTAATCCCAAGAATTTAACAAATTTCAAAAACCTAGTAAGCAAATTAGCAAAATAACAAAATTTTTAAGCTAGCCATTAGCACTAGCTACTAAACTTGTATTAACATGACAACAAAGCCTAATTATAACACACAACCATACACCAATTTTATAAACCCTAACTTGCATTCAATTTCACAACTTGAATTCCAAAACTTGCAATTAAACTCACATATCCAAATAACACTTAATTAAATTAGCTTAAGAAATTAGTAACAATTTAAGCAACAAAAAGTTTTAGAATTATACCCAAAAATATATGAAGGTCCACAAGACTCCATGGCCTCCCAAAATGCTCTCTTTTCCCAAGGATCCATGCTAAACGGGCTAAGCTAAAATGGGTAGGACTTTGATTTTGATTTTGTGGGATTTTTGGTGGATTTTTGATGCAATTTTTCATGAAGTTTTGAAGGGAAAAGAGAGGGGAAAATGGAGCGGGGGCTGCTGTGGGGAGAAGGAATTTTCGGCCAGAAAAGTGGGTGGGGGAGAGAGAGGGAGGTGAGGAAAAGGGGGGGGGGACAAGGTCAAGGTCAAACAAAGTCAAAAGTCTAACTACTTCACTCATTTTCTTTTCTTTTCTTTCATTTCTTTTTCCTTGAAAATCAAGTGGGGAAAAATATGGTGGGTGCTGAATTCACCCATGGGGAGGAGTAAGTGGGGGTGTGTGGGTGTGGGCACGGGTGTGGGATGATGAAAAATGATAAATACAATACCCCAAACATCCATTTACGCTAAAAAAAAGCCTTTTTTCTTCAATAATTTCTAAACCGTTTTGGTAAATGATTTCGTTCCAAAAACCACATGATAAATTTTTATTTAATGTTTTATGGTGCACAAAATTTGTTTCAACTCATTCCAATTTGTAATTTTCCCTAATTAAATGTATTAGTGACGGCTTAAAATAATAATAAAATAATATTTTTTTCAGAAAATTTGAAATTTCACCAGCGGCTCAATAAACCCCAAATAATAGCAATTACATAGCTAGAATATGTATATTTAATTTTTATAATAAGATATTTGTATTTTGACTTTTTACAGAAAACCCCTTCATTTTACCGATTTTCCGAAATTTCACCGAAACGATTTTCAAAACGCTACAGTTGTGGTGTCGCATACCCAACAATCAGCTGTGGTTGAAGTATCTCATACTCAACCATCCCATAAAAGTCTCTACTAGGAAATAGGCTTTTGTGAGTGGATCCGCGCTGTTGTCCTCTGTGTCTACTCTCTTAACCTCGATCTCCCTGGAGATCAATCATCTCCATGATCAGGTGATACTACCTAAGAATTATATCTGGATTTCTGATGGGACAGGCGTTCCTAGGCCAAAGCCATTACTCTATTGTCACACAATGGTTGGAACGAAGTTCATCTCATGAACTTATATATATCCAGACTGCCTCTTTGGTAGCATCCTTGGTAACGATGTATTTTGCCTTTAATCGTCTGGTAAGTCACGGTATCTAGCTTGGAACTCTTCCAACATACCGTCCCTCCACTGAGGGTAAAGACAATGCCTGTGACTGACATTCAGTCGTCCTTATCACTCTGGAACCTTTTCCAGTGATTCTCCCCAGGATCGATTGATACCATCTCACTACAACTAGTGAGAATCCTAACATCCAATTAGATCTATCTCATATATCAAAAACCCAGGATTTAGGAGGTATCGCTTTGATCCTATATGGAGAATCTTTGTGATAAGCGAAGATTGACCGAGCGTAGTATAGGAAACTCCTTCCCTATCAAGAGTATGTCATCCACGTACTCTACGAGGATCACCACCATACTCCCTACTATCTTTTTGTATATGCAAAGTTCATCTACCATTTTGATGAAGTCAAACACTTTGACTACTACATCAAACAGACGTTCCAACTCCGCGATGCCTGCTTTATCGCATAAAACAACTTGCACACGTTTCCGCTGCTCCCACTGTTTACGAAGCCCTCGGTTGTGTACTTGTAGACGCTCTCTTCTAAAACATCATTTAGAAAAGCAGTCATGACACCCAACCACCAGATATCGTAGTCATGGTATGTAGCAGTGGCAAGTAGGATCTGGATGGACTTAAGCACAGCTTTCAAAGTCTCAAATTTTCGACGTACACCAAGTAATCTTCTCAAGATATACTTGCTCCTGATGGGGATTTAACCCTTCAGATAAAGCAACCAAAGTCCATACTTTGTTGGTGTATAAGGATTCCATCTCAGATCACTAAGCATCCAGCCATTCTTACAGAATCCCACTCCTGATGGCCTGCTCAAAACTAGTTGGGTCATCATCTCATGATGCAATCCTCGCTCCCACTATCATAGAGAAACCGAAGTATCTCTCAGGTGGGTGAGGAATCCTACTAGATCGGCGGAGAGGCTGAGGTTCGTTGGTTACTATTGAATCCTTTGGTTCTACCAAATCATCAGCTGCAGTTTGTATAGCTGGAACGCTTTCTAGTTCTACCTCATGACCACTGATTTCTTCTCAAGAAATTCCCTTTCACAAAGGTGGCATGCTGAGAAACAAAATATCTTTTGTTCCTCGGTTAGGTAGAAGATATTCCCTTGCAAATGCTTGGGATATCCAACAAACTTCCACAGAACTGACTTGTCCTCGAGCTTGTCCAGATTATGCTTTTAGACATAGGCCGGACAACCCCAAATCTTAACATACTTAAGATATGGGCTCTTCCCATTCCATATCACATATGAAGTGGTAGGCAACTGATTTGATTGGAACCCTATTTAATAGGTATGCAGCTTCTCAAGTGCATAACTCCTAAAAGGAAATAGTAAACTTAGTAGTACTCATCATAGAGCGCACCATATCTAATAGGGTGTGTTTGCTTCGCTCTGATACACCGACGTGCTGTGGTGTATACGAAGGAGTAATGCTGAGAGAGAATCTCATTCTCCTTTAGAATAGTCCAGGAATCCCGTACTCAAGTATTCTCCTCCCTGATCACATCAAAGGACATAATAATGATACCCGTTTTTGGTTCTCTACTTCTAACTTATATTCTGTGAATATCTCAAAAGTTTCGGACTTGTGTTTCAACAGGAACATATGTCTGAATTTGAGAGATCATCAGAGAATGTAATGAAGTATAAAGAACCGATCTTGGCATGTGTACACAAGGGACCTTCATACATCATCATGTATCAATCCCAAGAGTTCACTAATTCTTTCTCTGTTTACAATAAACAGAGCTATTGTCATCTTATCTTTGTGACATGACCGGCAAGTTTCATAAGATGTAAATTCAAACTAATTTAAATATGCATCTAAATGTAACTTCAGCTAATCGGGTCACATTGATATGACCTAGTCTACAATACCTCAAGAAGGATTCGTTCATTTCTAAACTCTTTCTCTTGTGTGTATTCTGTATACTAAGAACTGTAGTTTGATTTAGAATGTCAATACTTTTAAATAACGTGCCTGAACCGATCAACTCTTGATATAGGAAATGTTCAAAACATTATCCAACAATACGACTGATATGATGTTGCATCTCAGGTTCGGTATCTAATAACATTCGTTCAGAATTAATGTATTCTGGTAATACAGGGTGATAACTACCAACAGACTTGGCTGCAACACATGCACCGTTTCTATCTCATGAAACTTATCACCCGTTCTCAGTCCTCCACCTATCTGTAGCCCATGTAACAAATTATATATGTGGGATCCTGATCCGGTATCAAATACCCAGGACGTAAAGGATATTGAGAAACAGTTCTGTGTAATGAACACACCCGAACATGATGCATCAACATGCACTTTCTTCATTTGGGCGGCACGGGAATTCTGGTAATCCCCAATTTCCTGCTCTGTCTTATAACAATTATAAGTTGGAGCGGGACCAACGTTCCCCAGCTCAGTATAACAAGCGGGTTCGGTCAATACATCCGTATTATTATCTTGATTAAGGCGTGATATGGTCGCTACCTGGAGAGAGAGAGAAGAAAACACTCAGCGTATGCTCTTGCAAGATTAGATTGGTTATCTAATATATCTAATCAGGATGTCTCCCACTGTTTTAGTCAAATCTTCCTTCAAACCCTAAAAGGAAAGACTAGCCGGGATTAATTACATCCTACAAGTTCGCCAATCTTTCAGCCAGACCAGTGCCGGTACTTTGAGGGAGGTTCCCCGTGCTTTCGCACGGACCTAATTAAAACAAACCTCGTTTTCCAAGGGGCGTAACCCTGTTGACACCTTTCTAGACACCTACTTGATCGGCTAATTGTAATGTGTAAAACTGTCCCAGGAGTAACTCTTACTCGCAGCGAGTATCGGGATCCGACTATCTCATAGAAGGTATGCAATCTCATTACAAATTTCAACACTTGAAATTCCTAATAATATTTTACTCCTAACGTGCTATGACCTTGACGCATGCCAAACAACCCATAGTCCGCTAGTCAAGTTCAACCCGTACATTTCCTGATTGAATTGAACCCACCTGTACGACCCTTGACGCATGCCAAACAACGCCGTACGAATAACCTAATCCAATCGCATCGTATGCTAGCAGATAAGCACTAGTTAGCTACCGTACACTACGCCTTGACGCATGCCAAACTACCGCAGTATGAATACTAAGTAGTACTTATCTGAAATGATGGAGGGCAACGACAGGTTTTTAAGAAAACCCTTTGCGTAATGAACTTGATATCGTTGTAGAATCGAGTGATTTTAAATGGAATGTTTTTTAGGCCTTTTCTAGTTTTGCTAAAGAGGTCACTCCCGGTGAAAGGATCGTCGGCTCTTTCCTCATCGAATAAGATGCAAGATATTTCATAAATATCACTACGCAAAGCAAAAACTATAGAAGCAATCAAAAGACAAACCGAGTATGCAGCATCTGCTAGTTTCACTAAAGAGGTCACTCCCGGTGAAGGGATCTCGGCTCTTTCCTTATTGAATAAGGTGCTGGATGTTCTACAAGGAACACCGCTATGCAAAGCAAGAACTAGAGCTGCCAGTTTTTAAACAAGTTTCTACAATATCTTTAGGTTTCTTTTATTTCATTAACGAAGTCCCATTTTAATTATGCTTCAGAAGCATCAGATATGAAACGAAATCAATAATATATAATATATATCTCATATATATTTCGTCTCAGGCAGTAATATGATCTCATCACAAAACATTGCGGCAGAAGAACATACATGAAATATTGGATATACTAGGACGTTCGTGTTTTATTACGAGCCTGCATAAAACACGGATTCCATGGTCGCAATGAATAGCCAAACCCACATTCCTAGACCCCTACGAGAGCGGCAAGCAACACTACCAATTCTAGGGTTAGGAGACCCGGTCTCGACTCCTCGAGATGGTCTCCGACTGGACCCTAGAACCCGGTTACTTGTGCTCCCCGCCTTGGGTCTACCATATGCGGAAAAGTAAATAATATATAATAATGGCATCATCCTCAGCCCAAAAGTGCCCCAATAAAAGAATATTACATACAAATGAATTTTACATTAATGAAAATAAAAACTCTCATCTCACATAAAACCCCCGGCTATTCAGAACACGACGATCCAATATAACATATCACAGCAACACATAATATCTCATATCATCAACGTAAGTAAGTATGCATACACCGATTGTCGTTGATATATAGCAACGAAAACCGGCGATACAACTACATACTACAATTACGGTCATAGAATAGAAAGTGTAAAACTACAACAGTTAGAATCCGCAACCTCCTTAGACATCGCATGCCTAACCAAATGAATTCCTTAGACATCTCATGCCTAACAATTATAAACCTAGCATTTTAGTCTCATTATCGAAAACACTTTTCAATATCTAGTCGGGCAATTCAACAAGAATCCCGATATCCTGATCGAATGCTCGTCGCAAACTTTAGTAGACGGTCGCACCCCCGGATGCCGTCGACGAAGTGCACTAAGGCGGAAAACCGCTGCCGCGAGCACCCGAACGGATGCTCTTAGCGACGGGGTTCTCCTACAGTCACTTGGTCGGGGCTCTGGGGCATGGCTATCTATTAAGTTTACCCGGCGAGTATCCACGTATGCTACGTGATTGCGACGGACTTTTGATCGCATCAAAATCCCGTGGCAACCGATCATCTGAGACTGAACTGCTATATTTATAACATTCAAATTAGTTATCTCATAACTACTTGTGGGTTCTAAATGTTGTATCACATTCCAGATAAATAGACAATGTTAAACTTTTCGATCGAATGATCAAACACCCAAGATTTCCCAAATAGCTCAACACTTGAGCGGAGTTCAAAAAAGTATCCATCACATGCCACAGTACCAATGGTGCAGCCGTAGGAGGGTCAAACCAACGCCTCACATGTGGCAACGCCGTACTTCCTCAAACTTTAAGGTTTAGAGGCGGTTCAGACGGTCACATAATGTTAGTGTATATGCCGTAGAGGCCATTATTGTATCATACTAGTTTGTATATTACTTGATGGAAGCTTGAGATATTCACGGTTGTATATACAATCTTGCTCGAAATGTTAGTATGCTACTTGGTTTGTCTCTGCTTTAATATGTGCATGTGTTTCTTTTAGCATATCGCTGATATACATATTAGTAGAGCCCTTAGGATCTTTTCTTGATTACCAGCGTTGTGATGGCGCTCACACTCGTGGGAGCTGGGTGATCTATAAGCACATCCTTATACAGGTCCCTGGTCGTTGGACTATCGAGACAGGGCATCGATAATCCGGAGTAGACTAGCGTATGCGCTTCTCATCCCAGTGTGGGAGACGGTCTGTCCCACAGCCGTCAGTACGTCGTACTTGAGATAGTATGCGGGTGCTCGTTAGGTTACGAGTACACTGGACAAGACTCGTCGGGGACTGTTGGTTGGTATTATACCTATCGTCAGTTATCAGTTCCCAGGTGACATGAGTACAGCTTAGTCCGCTGACTTGACACTGTCACTTCGCCTCGAGTGTGTTCCCACTGCACTTTGATTGCTACCCTACCACGGCTCAAAGGAGTCGTGCAAACAGGTAGTTTTTTGGGTGCAGTCCCGAAGCACTTGGAGGCAGTGACGGTTAGACAGGATTCGTCTCTCCCGGTATTGGGGGTTGACATCGTGCTGTGTCCAGGAGAGCCATTACACGAGTAGTCTCTGGCCAGGGCAAGCGAGATATACTGGTAGGTTTCCAGTGTTATCTCAGGGTGATCTGGGCTACACTCCGACACGACTTGTACCGCTATTAGGGGACTGACGTTCACTACCCCCTAGGCCCGCCATGCGATGTATCAGACGAACAGACCGGACTGTACGGAGACTGTCACATACAGGCTCAGTAGGAGTTCAGATGGGGTTCACCTCGTCAGTCTTCTTATCGGCATCTACCTGGGGACCGTTACGTACAACTAGTGCCGCTTGCGGTCTGTGGTTAATCCCACTGCCAGCATAGTGTCGAGTCTTTAGAGTCCCACACAGAGGGCTATTCGCCTTTGGGCAAAACAGAGTAGAGGTCGCATGGTTTTGTGACAGGGTTCGTTCTCATCCGCGCACTTGTGCACGTTTGGAGTCCGGACGGATATTACTAGCGGGCTCTGGTTTGAGTCAGATCCTAGTATATGTTTTGGGGTTACTTTTATCTCATAGTATTCATGTTCCTCGGAACACGAATGCTGGTGTGTATGCACAGATGATTGAGGCGGAGGAAGAGAATTTTCATTAGGGTTTTGGAACGGGTGTGTATGCACAGTTGACAGTCGTCTTTTTCCAAACCCTAATGAATTTGTGAATTATCAATTAATAATATTAATTAAATAAAAATGTGTCATGGTTGGGTTTGTTGACTTGTTGACCAAGATTGACTTGTTGACCATGGTTGAAATATTGACTATCATCATTACACATCAAAGATACTCTTTGATTCTAGCAAAACCATTTAATGTGAAATGATAATAGTCTTATCAAACCTTCCATCAACTTTTCATTTAGATTAATTTTATTAATTTGATAATTCACTAGATATTGTTATGGTTGTAAAAAAACCAATTCATTCTATAATAACCATTCTCTCTCCTCTCTTCTTCTTCCTCCTCCTCTAGTTCAAGGAGATCCATTCTCATGTATTGAGAAACCTCTCCTTGAGATAAAATACTCTAAACTACTCTCTACTCACTCTAGGGTTGAAGGTCTAGCAAGCCAAAGACCTTAGTTCTCTCAAAGTTCGAGAAAGGAGCCCAAGGTTGAACCCTCAGGTGGATCCATCTTTGACGAAAGAAGGCGACAAGGAAAGTACCATCCAACCTCCATAAAGAGTTCAAGAAGAAGGAGTTCAAGTGAGGTATAACATCTTTTCCGAGTAGCTAACTCTCTTTAGCTTGGTAGCTAGTTTTGTTTAGAAAAGATCCCGACTTTTGTTAGTCCATGTTGCCTAGTGCGCTAAAAATTTGATTTTTATACCGTTTCCGCCTCCCCGCAAGAACCGGGGTTGGCAACGTGGACTTACAGTGGTATCAGAGCCAGGTTAAACATAAACTAGCTAGGTAGTACAGTGTATCGAAGTTCGAATCGGAAAAATCGAAAAACCGAGTTTTCAAAACCCTAAGTTTCTGTTAATTGTTTTTCTGTTCAAAACAAAATTTGTTATACTCCAAAAATCATCTCAGGGTTTTATGATGAAAGCCACCAAAAACGATCCAGTGATTCGACCAAAGAGCCGCGGTTCCGCGGCAATAGCAAGCTATTGCCGCGCAACCGCGGCCGTCTTGGCTCTTCACTAGGTCGAGTTTGGTGCAGTGTATTTCTGGCTTGGTTTTAGGATTTTTAAGATGGTTTATATGTGCCCAGGTTTTCCAGAATAGAAATTTGTTTTTGGGGGCCTATAAATCCGTATTTTTTTTCCGAACTTCAATACACTTTGACTAAAAGGTTATATCTGTGATGTTTATATGTATTGAACGTCGGCTAATCGCTATATGTCGATTAGTCGGGGTTATACATATATGTGATCTGTGATTGATGATGGTATGTGTATATGAATGGGTTAGATTGTCGCGGATGAATAGCCGGGGTGGATGTGAGATGAGTGTTGCTTTTTCTTTCATTCATTGTAATATGTAAATTGATGTAATAATATTATTTGTTTGGCGCACAACCGGGTCGGGGTTGTAGCCGTCATTGTATAATTCTTTTTACTGTTTTTGCTCCTAGGATAGACCCATGGAGGGGGTGCACAAACTACCGGGTATCTCGAAGTGCCGAGTGGCCTACTCACGGTGTTGAGGGAGGTTGGTTCGCTTCGGGTACTTGGCGGGTAGTTTGCCGCACCCGTAGGGGTCTTGGGTGGGGTATTGGCTATTCACCGCGACCGTGTAATCCGCTTTTCGTTGCAGGCTCGAACGGATTGCGGATTCCTAGTATATCCAATGTATTCATCTGTGATCTGTAATGTCTATCATTGCTATATATTTATATATGATAACTATTTAGGCGTTGCTTATGTTTTACAGCCGCGCTAGCCCAGCCCCCGCTCTGTCGTTAGTTAAGTAACCTAACGCGTGATGACGGGGCACCGTGGCGAGTGCGAATGGCATAAGCGTACGTCATATTTTGGTTGTTTTCTGCAATGGTAGGATTAAATGATGAGACGCATTAAAAGAACTAATGCAAGAAAATAAACCAAGTAAAAGTCGATTGGAACACTTTGAAAACCACTCGGTTCTTTTCAAAACTAAACTTTTAAACGCGGAGCTTGAACTACTCCTTTTAAAAGCTATCTCGTTCCATCGATTATATCAAGTTCACTACGTTCACGGTTTCGCCAAAACCATCCGTAGCCTTCCATTATTTCAGTTAAATATTCGGTAGTATTCAAACTATGTATTTTGACCTCACGCCAAGGCATAGTGTTTGGTAGCTGCCGGATATTTATCTGTTGCATAGATAGAATGCGTTGGTTTGAGACAGTCGTACTGCCATTTTGGCCTACGTCAAGGGTAGGTACGGGTGGGTTCAAATTAACCAGGATAATGATGGGAAGAACTTGACATGTGACTTATGACATTTTGACCTCACGCCAAGGTCATAAGAGCATGGGGCAAAAATCCACATCGGGAGTTTCATAAGTACTGAAACTTGCTAGCGCTGCATACCATTTGGAGTGTGATAATTCTGGTAGGATTCCTTCGGTTTTATCACGCGATGATAGTTGGATCCCGATCCTACTGTGAGTATATGCTACTCCTCGGGAAAACTCTCACTTAACGATCAATGCTATAAACCTAGTAGGTGTCTAGAAAGGTGTTAGCGGGGCTACGCCCACAGGGAAAAGAGGTTACTTAATTAAGGAACTTCGTGAAAGCGTTGGAAAACCTCCCTCGAAGTACCGACACTGGCCTGGCTGAACGGTTAAGCAAGTATTGTACGGTGAGATTGATCCTGACTAATCCTTCTTTATGGTTTGAGAAGGGATTCGAGAGATAGTGGGAGCCATCCAGTTTAGACAAATTAAAAACCACTCTAAACTTGCAAGAGCATCATGCTAAAGTGTTTCTTTTCTCTCTCCTAATTGCAGCGACCATTCAACATGACCGGACTTAAGTTATTACTAGATAAAAACATATTGACAGGGCCAAACTACAAAAATTGGCTCAGGAATGTCAAGATGGCAATCATTTACGACAAGTTGGGGTATATCCTTACCACCAAAGATCCCCCTGTTCCAGGTCCCACCTCCAGCGTCGCGGATAAGGAAATCCGTAAGACATGGGAGATCGATTGCGCGAAGGCCAAATGCCTCGTACTTTCCTCGATGGACAACGAACATCAGAGGAGGCACGAGAATATGGACCTAGAGTCTATATTTCTTCATACAAAAGAACTGTATGGAGAGAAGTCTCGTATCGCTAGATACGAAGTGTCGAAGAAGTTGTTTTCGGCAAGGTTGGCCGTCGGATCATCGGTAGCGGAACACGTGCTTAAAATGATTGGCTACATAGAGGAGCTCGCGGACCTTGGGACCACGTTGGAGAATGAACTCTATACTGATTTGATTCTCCAGTCCCTTCCTTCCACTTACGCTCAGTTTATTCTTAACTTCAACATGCAAGGAAAGGAGGTTGAACTTTCTAAACTTCTGAACATGTTGAGGAGTACTAAGGGCACCCTACAGAAGGGTAGGGAGACATCCACTTTATTTGTAGGAGGATCTTCCTCTTCTAGATCCAGGGCGAAAGCCAAGGGTAAGAAGAAGAAAGCCCCCGCCAAACCAAGAGGCGGTGTCGGTAAAGTGGATACGAAGGGAAAAGGAAAAGCAACAAAGATAGCTGGAAAGCTGGTGGGGAAGGAAGAATGCTTCTATTGTTATAAAAGTGGTCACTGGAAACAGGATTGCAAGGCTTGGAAGGCCAGAACACAGGATTTGAAGCGAGTTGCAGCTTCAGCTTCAGGTGTGTATGTTATTGAAAACTGTCTATCAATAAACTCTATATCCTGGGTATTGGATACCGGATCAGGATCTCATATCTGTAATTCTTTGAAGGCAGGTGACATGACCCTCAGAGTTGCAAACGGTGCTAGCATGGATGCTGAGGCCGTGGGGGACTATCACCTGGGATTGTCAGATGGACACTTTTTGGTTTTGCGTAGTTGTTATTATGTACCAAATGCAACCTGTAATATCATTTCTGTATCTTTATTATCTAAAGAAGGTTATGAATTTGCATTTGTAAGTAATGTAGTGAACATTCACCTTAATCAAGTTTTGATTGGGTCAGGTACATTGAAAAACGGTATATACGTTTTAAACCAACCACAGATTTTCAATGTCCAGAATACACATAAAAGAAAGTCTCCAGAAATCAATAAAACTTTCTTATGGCATTGTAGACTGGGTCACATCAATGAGAGAAGGTTGACTAAGTTACATGCAGAAGGATATTTGGATCCGTTCGAATATCAATCGTATGCAACTTATCAATCCTGTCTCAAAGGAAAGATGACAAAGACTCCGTTCACTGGACACGGAGTAAGAGCGAGCGAGCTCTTGGGACTCGTATACAGCGACATGTGCGGTCCAATGTCTTCACATGCGCGAAGCGGTTATTCTTACTTCATTACTTTTATGGATGATTTCTCAAGGTTCGGACATATCTTCTTGATGAAACATAAATCCGAAGCTTTTAAAAAGTTCCAGGAATATAAGAATGAAGTAGAAAAACAAACAGGAAAAAGTATCAAGGCACTGAGATCTGATCGAGGTGGTGAATACTTGAGTGCCGAGTTCCTGGGTTACTTAAAAGAGAATGGAATTCTCTCTCAGCTTACTCCTCCATACACTCCGCAACATAACGGTGTATCGGAGAGATGGAACCGAACCCTATTGGATATGGTACGGTCCATGATGTGTAACGCCGAGTTGCCGCGATCGTTCTGGGGATATGCGCTAGAAACAGCTGCATACCTTTTGAACCGAGTTCCCACTAAGACTGTGCCTACCACACCATATGAGTTATGGAGTGGGAAGAAACCCTATCTTCAATACTTAAAGATTTGGGGATGTCCAGCTTATGTCAAAAAACAGCATGCGGACAAACTCGAGGCACGCTCAGTACTGTGCAAGTTTATGGGATACCCAAAGAACTCCAGGGGGTATCTTTTCTATTATGCAGAGGAACAAAAAGTCCTTGTTTCTCGTAATTCCCATTTTATGGAACACCAGTTCATATAAAAAGAAATAAGTGGGAGCACGATTGAACTGGAAGAAATTCCAGAACCACAAGCTATTACTGAAAGCTCAGTAGAACCAGAGGGTTCGAAAGATCAAGACATTCCCACGCCACTCCGCAGGAGTAGTAGGCAGTCTCATCCGCCCGAGAGATACTACGGTTTTCTCATTCACGGGGATAGAGAGGATTGCATCATAGATTGTGATGAGCCTACTAGCTTCCAGCAAGCCATTCAGAGCGTCGACTCGGTAAAATGGCTGGATGCAATGTGGACCGAAATGGAGTCCATGTACACCAACAAAGTATGGACGTTGGACATTGCTCCAGATGGGGTAAAACCGGTAGGATGCAAGTGGATCTTCAAAAGGAAGATTGGTGTAGATGGACAGGTTGAGACCTATAAAGCTAGACTGGTAGCAAAGGGTTTTCGTCAGTGACCTGGTTTGGACTATGACGAAACCTTTTCTCCAGTAGCTATGCTGAAATCCATTCGGATCCTTCTTGCCATTGCCGCCTTCCACGATTATGAAATTTGGCAGATGGACGAAAAGACCGCTTTTCTAAATGGACATTTAGAGGAGTGTGTCTATATGGACCAGCCAGAGGGTTTCATTCAGAGTGGGAGCAACGGAAAGGTGTGCAAGTTGCTTAAGTCCATTTATGGACTAAAGCAAGCATCGCGGAGTTGGAACATCTGTTTTGATGAAACGGTCAAGGAATTTGGCTTTATCAAAAATCCAGATGAACCATGCATCTATTGTAGATTTATAGCGAGAACTGTAGTATTCCTCGTTTTATACGTGGATGACATTCTCTTAATAGGAAATGACATTCCTATGCTACAATCTGTCAAAGGGTTCTTGTCACACAGGTTCTCCATGAATGACCTGGGTGATGCCGCATATATTCTGGGTATCCGGATCTACCGTGACAGATCCAAGAGGATATTAGGACTTTCGCAGTCTAGGTACATCGACACCATACTGAAGAGATTCAGTATGGAAGATTCCAAGCGCGGTAATCTACCGGCTTGTCACGGGGTCACCCTCTCCAAAGAGATGTCTCCCAAGACTGATTTGGAGAGGGATCGCATGTCTATTATACTCTACGCTTCTGCGGTAGGCTCTATAATGTATGCAATGTTGTGTACCAGACCGGATGTGGCTTATGTACTGAGTATGGTAAGCAGGTATCAGTCAAACCCTGGGGAGAAACATTGGATAGCAGTAAAGAACATTCTCAAGTACCTGAGAAGGACTAAGGAGATGTTCTTGGTGTATGGCGGAAAAGACCTCCAGATTGAGGCCTTTGCTGACTCCAGCTTCCAGAGTGACAAGGATGATTCCAAGTCCATGTCGGGTTTTGTCTTTACCCTCAATTGAGGGGCGGTGTGTTGGAAGAGCTCCAAACAGGAAACCGTTGCTGACTCGACTATGGAAGCGGAATACATCGCTGCATCTGATGCCGCAAAAGAAGCTGTCTGGATAAGGAAGTTCTTGAGAGAACTTCAGGTGGTTCCGTCCATTGTTGACCCAATACCTCTGTATTGCGACAACAACGGGGCTATAGCTTTAGCGAAGGAACCCAGGTCCCATCAGAAATCCAGACACATCTTAAGGCGGTATCACCTGATCAGGGAGATCATGGATCGCCAGGAGATCGAGGTTCGGAGGGTTGCTTCAGAAGATAACACAGCAGATCCATTCACCAAGGCCTTGCCCCAGACTCAGTTCGAGCAGCTGATCGAGATGATAGGTCTTCGATACGCCAGTACATGGCCTTAGTGCAAGTGGGAGATTGTTAGTGTATATGCCCTAGAGGCCATTATTGTATCATACTAGTTTGTATATTACTTGATGGAAGCTTGGGATATTCACAGTTGTATATACAATCTTGTTCGAAATGGTAGTATGCTACTTGGTTTGTCTCTGCTTTAATATGTTCATGTGTTTCTTTTACCATATCGCTGATATACATATTAGTAGAGCCCTTAGGATCTTTGCTTGATTACCAGCGTTGTGATGGCGCTCACACTCGTGGGAGCTAGGTGATCTATAAGCACATCCTTATACAGGTCCCTGGTCGTTGAACTATCGAGACAGGGCATCGATACTCCGGAGTAGACTAGCGTATGCGCTTCTCATCCCAGCGTGGGAGACGGTCTGTCCCACAGCCGTCAGTACGTCGTACTTGAGATAGTATGCGGGTGCTCATTAGGTTACGAGTACACTGGACAGGACTCGTCGGGGACTATTGGTTGGTATTATACCTATCGTCAGTTATCAGTTCCCAGATGACATGAGTACAGCTTAGTCCGCTGACTTGACACTGTCACTTTGCCTCGAGTGTGTTCCCACTGCACTTTGATTGCTACCCTACCACGGCTCAAAGGAGTCGTGCAAACAGGTAGTTTTTTGGGTGCAGTCCCGAAGCACTTGGAGGCAGTGACGGTTAGACAGGATTCGTCTCTCCCGGTATTGGGGGTTGACATCGCGCTGTGTCCAGGAGAACCATTACACGAGTAGTCCCTGGCCAGGGCAAGCGAGATATACTGGTAGGTTTCCAGTGTTATCTCAGGGTGATCTAGGCTACACTCCGACACGACTTGTACCGCTATTAGGGGACTGACGTTCACCGCCCCCCTAGGCCCGCCATGCGATGTATCAGACGAACAGACCGGACTGTACGGAGACTGTCACATACAGACTCAGTAGGAGTTCAGATGGGGTTCACCTCATCAGTCTTCTTATCGGCATCTACCTGGGGACCGTTACGTACAGCTAGTGCCGCTTGCGGTCTGTGGTTAAACCCACTGCCAGCGTAGTGTCGAGTCTTTAGAGTCCCACACAGAGGGCTATTCGCCTTTGGGCAAAACAGAGTAGAGGTCGCATGGTTTTGCGACAGGGTTCGTTCTCATCCGCGCACTTGTGCACGTTTGGAGTCCGGACGGATATTACCAGCGGGCTCTGGTTTGAGTCAGATCTTAGTATATGTTTTGGGGTTACTGTTATCTCATAGTATTCATGTTCCTCGGAACACGAATGCGGGTGTGTATGCACAGATGATTGAGGCGGAGGAAGAGGATTTTCATTAGGGTTTTGGAACGGGTGTGTATGCACAGTTGACAGTCGTCTTTTTCGAAACCCTAATGAATTTATGAATTATCAATTAATAATATTAATTAAATGAAAATGTGTCATGGTTGGGTTTGTTGACTTGTTGACCAAGGTTGACTTGTTGACCATGGTTGAAATATTGACTATCAACATTACACATCAAAGATACTCTTTGATTCTAGCAAAACCATTTAATGTGAAATGATAATAGTCTTATCAAACCTTCCATCAACTTTTCATTTAGATTAATTTTATTAATTTGATAATTCACTAGATATTGTTATGGTTGTAAAAAAATCAATTCATTCTATAATAACCATTCTCTCTCCTCTCTTCTTCTTCCTCCTCCTCTAGTTCAAGGAGATCCATTCTCATGTGTTGAGAAATCTCTCCTTGAGATAAAATACTCTAAACTACTCTCTACTCACTCTAGGGTTGAAGGTCTAGCAAGCCAAAGACCTTAGTTCTCTCAAAGTTCGAGAAAGGAGCCCAAGGTTGAACCCTTAGGTGGATCCATCTTTGACGAAAGAAGGCGACAGGGAAAGTACCATCCAACCTCCACAAAGAGTTCAAGAAGAAGGAGTTCAAGTGAGGTATAACATCTTTTCCGAGTAGCTAACTCTCTTTATCTTGGTAGCTAGTTTTGTTTAGAAAAGATACCGACTTTTGTTAGTCCATGTTGCCTAGTGCGCTAAAAATTTGATTTTTATACCGTTTCCGCCTCCCCGCAAGAACCGGGGTTGGCAACGTGGACTTACACATCATCGAGTTAAGGTTTGTGTTCTTCTAGAGGGTCCACCGCGTTACTTGCACGACTCAGAACGTTCTTAAACTATGGAAATATCCAACACTTGAAAATTTTCCGGCAGGGGAAAAAGTGAGTTATTGATAACCGGTCGAACTTTTTAACACGTTCTAAATTACCCGGAAAAACTTAAACGAAGTTAAACTTTTTGATCGTGACAACGAGTTCCCAATACATCCCAGAAAACTCAACAATTGAGTAAAATTAAAAATTCCCAGAAACATGCAAAAGTACCTACGGATCAACTGTAGCAAAATCTAACCCTCAATCCCCAAGACTTGCCGCGGAACCGCTACCAATACCCTGGTTTGGCCGCGGTTCCACGGCGCTTTGATGGATTTAGGGTGTCGTTTTTCACACATATCCATAAAATTACCTGCTGAATTTTCTGAGCATTTTTAATATTAAAAAAATCAACTTTTTGAAAAATTTCCAGAAACTAGGTTTTATCGGGTATTCGGAGTTCGATCGAACTTTAAACTTAGCCTAGACTTCGCCTAAAGCTCTAGCTTGGCTCTGATACCACTGTAGGGTTACTAGGAACTCTCACAAGGTTCTACAAGGTATCAACCATGCCCGATTTAAAATTTAGACGTGCCGAACAACCCTAACCAAGATCTTTAAACTAGAGATTAGGTGAAACAAAGCATGTTAAACACTTTAATATCTAAGAGTTTAGGATTACAACCTTTGTAGTCTGGTTGTTCACTTCATAAACTCCGTGTTGAGGTCCCTTCGCTGCGATCATCAAGAATGCGGACTCTAGAGAGGCTCCACAAATGAAAAATGCAAGCTTGCTTCCGATGTTCGATAACAAAGATGATCTACCTTGAAGTTTCTTTAACACAAGCTCTCACTCACAAATGAAGTGAATACCCTAATATAAATGGCTAGGATAGATTAGGATGATGAAGTAGGATTTTAGCACTCATTTGTTTTCTTAATCTCAATCATTTTCATCACCTCTCAAAAATCTAGAAAGCTTTTCAAGCAAGAAGGAAGAAGAAGAAGAAGCTAAATCTTTTGTGATGAATAATGAATCCATGTGAGATTAGAAATGCAACCATGGGTTAAGTATGATAACTTAACCCATGTAGAGAATGAACCATGGTTAAAGGGTTAGGTTGGGTTAACAAAATATCTACAAAAATATCATAACAAATATCTTTGCAAGAAACAAAATCAAAGCTTCTAGAAACTTCTAGAAAAGATTAACCCAAATCAAACCCGAACCATGTTTAATCTCTACTAAACATGTTGCATTAATAACCTTAACATGTTACAATATTATATATCACATATACAATATTTATTGTAACAAAATAAAATAATACAATTAACATATATCGCATATATATCAATGTATTACCCGAGTGAGAAAAAGAATCTTTTAGTGAGCTTATATTAGTTAATATAATTTAATATATCAAATATATAATTATACATTAAACTATCAAATCAACACTTGATCCGATAATTCGGCCATTTCTCAAATAACCGACTAATATAATCTGTATCAGTTCATCGAATCAACACTTGATCCGATGACCCAGTTATATCACATATACCCGGTCGATATCTCATATCGCGAGAATCTAATATGGTATCACATATCGCATTATCCTTGGTCACGCATATCACATATATGCTCCTACTCCGTTTTGCCTGAGCCAAGAAACCTCTGTGTAGGACTCTAAAGAATCGTCAATACGCCGGCAGTAGGTGATGATCATATCAAACACCCACAAGTTGCAAGCGGTCAAGTAAATGTAACAGCCACCCAGGTATTGAGCGATCAGAAGATCAACAAGCAAGCCTATACATTCTCCTGTGATCCAATCAGTAACACTCCCGTACAGTCCGGTCTCTTCGTCTGATATGTCGCATATCTCGCCTAGGGGTGGTAAATGTCAGACCCCAGTAGCTTGATAAGTCGTGTCGATATGAGGTCTATAACAGTTCGAGAAACTACTGATAACACTTACCAGTAAATCTCAGCAACCCTGGCCAGAGATTTCCAGTTATAGCCAATCGAACACAGCGCAACATCAACTCCCTATACCGGGAGAGACGAATCCCCTCCTATCGCTCATTGCCTCCATTTGATTCGGGATTGTACCCAAAAGCCACGTTTTTGCATGCCCTCTTGGACGTGGTATGATGAAAATCAAAGCACAGAGGGAATCACACAAGACTCTATGATGATCTCGGGTCTACAGACTAACCTATACCAGTGTCACCAGAGAACTGCCATCTGACGTGAGGTATAATACCATCTGGGAGCTCTCGGCGAGTCTGTCCAGTGTACCGAGTCTCCACTGAGCACCTGTACACCATCCTTGATGTCAAACACCGATGGATATAGGATCATCCATCGCCCATCATATGGGTCAAGATGCGTATACGCTGGTCTACTCTGGTGTATCGATGCCCTGTCTCGATACACCCTCGACTAGGAACAGTTATAGGATGTACTTATCGACTATTGTGGCCCCACTAGTATGATCTCATCATATTCCCAGTAGTCGAGTACATATCCTAAGGGCTTTATCAACATGTAACATAGAGACAATCAGAGCACATGTTAAGATAAAGTACAACCAGATAGCATACTATCATGTCGAGCAAGAATGTCCTCCCTATATATGTCCAAGCATCCATTACAATATACATCATATGTACAGTAATGGCCTTTGGGGCATACATATAACTAACACCTCACACCATGCTCATTTGCCACATAACCCTCCACCTCATTTCCAAATATCAAAAAATAAATGGTTAATATAAAATGAGGTATCATCTTCTAGAAGGTATTTTGTATAAATACAAAATACTTTCTACCGTATATATATAACAGTATTCGTATCAAAATACGAATACCCAATAAATAGAATAATACTACTAATATAATACTAGCATTAAACCAATATTTGATTTAATGAACTGGCATAATCCTAATCCCGCTAGTATTATAATCCGTCCGATTAAATTCCGCACAACTAGTACACGTAATTAACCAGAACCCTGCACGTATAAACATATGGCCTCCACATCGTTTCGCCTAAACCAGTGAAACCCTCTGTGTGGGACTCTAAAGACTCGATAGTATGCTGGCAGTGGGTTTAACCACAAGCACGTCAGCAGCACTAACTGTATGTAACGGCTACCCAGGTATCTGTCGAAAAGAAGGCCGATGAGCAAACTCATCTGAACCCCTACTGAGCCTAACCGTGACAATATCCATACAGTCCGGTCTGTTCGTCTGAGAGTATCGCATACCGGGTCTAGGGGGTGGTTAACGTAAGACCCCTACTAACTTGATAAGTCGTGTTTCTGTGGCTCAAGACTATCCAAGAAACTACTGATCTAACTATCAGTAATTATCAACTGCCCTGGCCAGGGGCTTATGGGGTTGACCAACCAAACACAATGGGATATCGAATCCCTATACCAGGAGAGATGAATCCCTAACAATCACTCACTGCCTCCATGTGTCTTGGGATTGTACCCAACTAAAAACTGTTTGCATGTCTCCTTTGAGCCTTGGTTGGGTAGTAATCAAAGCACAGTGGGAACTCATACGAGACAAATGATGATCTCAGGTCTACAAACTACCTATACACGTTCCATATAAGAACTGCCATCTGACGCTTGGTATAGTACCATCCAGCAGTTCCCGGCAAGTTCGTCTAGTGTACCCATCCATAGTAAGCACCTGTATACAATCTTAGGTGAAACACACCAATGGCTGTGGGACTAACCATTGCCCCTCATCGGGGACTAGAAACGTACATACCAGTCTACTCTGGAATATCGATGCCATGTCTCGATATTCCTACGACTATGGACACTTTAAGAATGTGCTTATAGATTACCTAGCCCCCACAAATATGATCGCCATCACAACGCTGGTAGTCAAGCACATCCTACGGGCTTTATCAACATGTATAAGCAATATGCAACAACTAATAAAACATACACACATGTTAAGATAAAGGCAAACCAGATAGCATACTATCATTTCGAGCAAGATTGTCATATGTATATATAGCATCCATTACAAATAATGGCCTCTAGGGCATAAATATATCCTACAATTGTCATGTACATATATATATATCCATAGCATCCATTACAAATAATAGCCTCTAGGGCATACATATATTCTTTAATCTCCCACTTGCACTAAAGCTAATTATTTTCATAGCGAATCCCCAACATCTCGAACAACCGCTCGAACTTTGCTTGAGGTAAGGCCTTCATGAATGGATCCGCTGTGTTGTCTTTTATGTCCACTCTCCGAACCTCGATCTCCTTATGATCCACGATCTCCCTAATCAGGTAATACCGCCTCAATATATGTCTGTATTTCTGATGGGACCTTGGTTCCATTGTTAAAGCTATTGCCCCATTGTTATCGCAATACAATTGTATTGGATTGGCAATGGACGGAACCACCTAAAGTTCAAAAATGAACTTCCTCATCCAGACCGCCTCTTTTGCAGCATCGTTAGCAGTTATGTACCCAGCTTCCATCGCTGAGTCTGCGACGGTGTCCAAATTGGAACTTTTCCAGCACACCGCCCCTCCATTGAGGGTAAACACATAACCCAAGATGGATTTAGAGTTATCCTTGTCATTTGGAAGCCTGAGTCAGTAAAAGCCTCGACCTGGAGGTCCCTATTACCGTACACCAAGAACATCTCTTTTGTCCTTCTCAGGTGTTGGGTTACCTACAGCAGAAGCAAGGTTTCGGGAGGCATCATCCATGCCAAGTTAAAATTTTGCCATTGAAGATAACCCTAAACCTAGGAAGTTTAACTAGAGAATCAAACCAAACAAGCATGTTAAACACATTAACATCTAAGAGTTAGGGATTACAACCTTTGTAGTCCGTTCCTTCGCTTCATAAGCTCCGTGTTGAGGTCCCTTCGCTGCGATCATCAAGTACCCGGACTCTAGAGATGCTCCATGAAGAGAAAGATGCAATCTTGCTTCCAATCTTCAACTACTAAGATGATCTACCTTGAAGAATCTCAAACCCAAGCTCTTGCTTCAATAATCATGTATTAGTAAATCAAACACCCTAATCTAAGTAGCTAGAATAGATGAGGATGATGAAGTAGGAATTTAGCTCTCTTTTGTTTTCAAGTTCTCACTCATTATCATCACTTATCAAAAACCTAGTGAAGGTTTTCATCAAAGAAGAAAGAAGAAGAAGATGAAGCAAATCCTTTTGTGATGAATAATGAAATCATTTGTTATGGTTACAAATCAACCATGAGTTAAGCATGAAGGCTTAACCCTTGTAGAGAATAAACTAGGGTAAAGGGTTTGGGTTGGGTTAAGAAACTATCTACTCAAAAATATCAAGCTAGATGACAAAAAGGCAAAGCTTCATGAAGCTTCATGAAAGCTTCATCCAAGCTTAACCCTAATCAAAACCCTAACCATGTTTAAACTCTACAAAGCATGTTGCATTTGTAACCCTAACATGTTACAATATTATATATCACATATACAATATTTATTGTAACAAAATAAAATAATACGATTAACATATATCGTATATGCATCAATGTATTATCCATGTGAGAAAAAGAATCTTTAAGTAAGATTATATTAGTTAATGTAATGTAATATATCACATATATAATTATACATTAAATTATAAAATCAACACTTGATCCGATAATCCGGCTATTTCACAAATAACCGACTAATATAATTTGTATCAGTTCATCGAATCAACACTTGATCCGATGACTCGGCTATATCACATATACCCGGCCGATATCACATATCACGAGAATCTAATACGGTATCACATACACGTATTTTTCTCAGTCCCGCACATATCACAATGTGCTCATACTCCGTTTTGCCTGAGCCAGGAAACCTCTGTATAGGACTCTAAAGAATCGTCAATACGCCGGCAGTAGATGATGATCATATCAAACACCCACAAGCTGCAAGCGGTCAGCTAAATGTAACAGCCACCCAGGTATTGAGCGATCAGAAGATCAACAAGCATGCCTATACATTCTCCTGTGTATCCAATTAGTAACACTCCCATACAGTCCGGTTTCTTCGTCTGATATGTCGCACATCCAGTCTAGGGGTGGTAAACGTCAGACCCCAGTAACCGATAAGTCGTGTCGATATGAGGTCCATAACAGTTCGAGAAACTACTGAAACACTTACCAGTAAATCTCAGCAACCCTGGCCAGGGATTTCCAGTTATAGCCAATCGAATACAGCGCAACATCAACTCCCTATACTGGGAGAGACGAAACCCCTCCTATCGCTCATTGCCTCCATGTGATTCGGGACTGTACTGAAAAGCCACCGTTTTGCACGCCCTCTTGAATGTGGTAAGGTGGAAATCAAAGTACAGTGGGAATCACACAAGACTCTATGACGATCTCGGGTCTACATACTAACCTGTACTAGTGTCACCAGAGAACTGCCATCTGACGTGAGATATCATACTATCTGGGAGTTCTCGGCGAGTCCGTCCAGTGTACCCAGTCTCCACTGAGCACCCGTATACTTTCTCTGATGTCAAACACCAATGGATATGGGATCATCCATCGCCCATCTATATGGGTGAAGAAGCATACGCTGGTCTACTCTGGTATATCGATGCCCTGTCTCGATACACTTACGACTAGGAACATTTGAAGGATGTACTTAGCGACTACACTGTCCCCATTAGTATGATCTGCATCATAGTACTGATAGTCAAGTACTCATCCTAAGGTCTTTATCAACATGTAACAAAGAGACAATCAGAGTACATGTTAAGATAAAGAGCAACCAGATAGCATACTATCATGTCGAGCAAGAAAGTCCTCACTATATATGTCTAAGCATCCACTACAATATACATCGTATGTACAGTAATGGCCTCTAGGGCATACATATCACTAACATCAGGTACTTGAGAATATTCTTTACCGCTATCCAATATTTCTCACCTAGGTTTGACTGATACCTACTTACCACACTAAATGCATAAGCTATGTCTGGTCTGGTACATAACATCGTATACATTATAGATCCTACCGCCGAAGCGTAGGGTATAATGCTCATGCAGGCCTTCTCTTCATCAGTCTTTGAAGAAATCTCTTTGGAGAGGGTGATCCCGTGACAAGCTGGTAAATTACCACGCTTAGAATCTTCCATACTAAACCTCTTTAATATGTTGTCAATGTACCTGGACTGTGAAAGTCCCAACATTCTTTTAGACCTATCACGATAGATCTTAATCCCAAGAATATAAGAGGCATCACCCAAATCTTTCATAGAGAACTTCTATGACAAGAAGAGCTTGATTGCTTGTACCATAAGAATGTCATTCCCTGTCAGGAGTATGTCATCCATGTATAATACGAGGAAGACTACTACTCCTCTTACAATCTTCCTATAAATGCATGGTTCATTTATATTTTTGATAAAGTCAAATTATTTGACCGTCTCATCAAAGCAGATGTTCCAACTCCGCGATACTTGTTTTAATTCACAAATGGATTTAAGCAACTTGCTTACCTTTCCGCTGCTCCCGCTGTCTAAAAAACCCTCTGGCTGATCTATGTAAACGCACTCTTCTAAATTTCCATTTAGAAAAGCAGTTTTCACGTCCTTATGCCAGATATCATAGTCATGGAAGGCAGTAATGGTAAGCAGAATCCGAATGGTTTTAAGCATAACCATAGGAAAAAAAGGTTTCATCATAGTCCAATCCTGGTCTTTGACGAAAACCTTTTGCAACCAGTCTATCTTTATAGTTTTCTGCCTGTCCATCTGCACCAATCTTCTTTTTGAAGATCCATTTCCCCAGGAGGAGCAACTTCCAAAATCCATACTTTGTTGGTGTATATAGATTCCATCTCGGATCTCATAGCGTGCAGCCACTTCACCGAGTCTTTATTCTTGATAGCCTGCTGAAAACTAGTAGGCTCATCATCATTGATGATGCAATCCTCTCGATCTCTGTCTATAAGAAAGCCATAGTATCTCTCAAGCAGATGAGAATGCCTACTAGACCTGCAGAGTGGCATCGGTTCATCGGGCTCTATTGAAACCTCAGGTTCTACTAAGTCTTTAGCTGTAGTTTGTGGTTCTGAAATTTCTTTTAGTTCTACTGTGCTCTAACTAATTTCTTTTGCAATAAATTCGTTCTCTAAGAAGACGATGTGGTGAGCGACAAACACCTTTTGTTCTTCAGTATGGTAGACAACATATCTGTAACACCTTAAAACGTGATTTGAGTTAATTAAGCGACATAATTTGGGTTTTTAAATAAATTTAACTAATAATTATTTTTCACATATTTTCTATAATTAATTAATATTTTATTTAATTATTTATGTACTTGTTTTATTTATGCACACACATGTGCATGCTAATCTAGTTTTAAAATATGTTATGCTAGCACATTAATTATTTTATTATGTGTGTGTGTGTGTGTATTAAGTTAAAAGAGAAAAAGATAAACATAAAGAATAGAGGCATGGGGGAGACATGGGAGTGAGGGAGCATTAAATGAAGAGGGAGAGAGATAGAGCATGGCTCTCAAGAGCCATCTCTCATCTTACATCTCTCATTCTCTTCCTCTTTCTCTTCTTCTTCTTCTTCTTCTTACACAAATTCTTCTCTTAGAAATTTTCCCACCTCACACTTGAGCCTAAAGCAACACCAAAACCTCACTAAACCCTTCCTTAAGCATGTTTAACTTCTCTTGAAGTCTTGGAGCTTGCATGGCTAGAGTTTCATCCAAGTTTTGGTGAGGTAATGATCTTAAACCCTTAATTAGGCTCTAAGAGAAGTTTCCATGTTATTTAGTTTCACTAATATACCTTAATATTTTGGTTTAGTGGTTAATACCGTATTTCGTTAAGTCTAGATTTCTGTTCGAATCTACTTTTAACCCAGATGTTCTTTTAAGAAGTTGCCACTATAGAGAGATAATCTAGAGGCCTAGGACCTACCCCCAAAACCTAAGCCTATTCCTCTTAAACTTGGCTGCGGATTTATTATATCTGGACACAATTTGTGGCAAGTCTTGGGGCGATGTGTGTGTGTCTTGGTCGTGGGTTCTCTGGGACTATATGTAGGCCTATGGCATGTGCAACTTTCCCTAATTTCTTGTATAGGAAAATTTGGAACTGATTTGCTATAATTTAAGTGTTTCGATAAAGTGGGAAGCGGATTTTCCAACTCTCGTTTAGGTGTTTCGTGTGGTTGCAGCCTTAGGGGTGGTCTAGGATGTCGCTGCACACGTTTAGCCCGCTAAGCTAACACATGATAGCTTATGGGAGTTAGTTCGTCAGTTATGCATTTGTGTCCGTGTCTTGTCGGAAAGTTTATTAACCTCACTCGTTTTGGTTTTGTGCGATGCTAGGATCAGTTGCGGGGACTTCGGACCCAGCTAGGAAGGGGAAAGAAGTGGTCGGATTCACTTAGCTCGAGATCGTTCGGTGAGTAGATTTAACATTGATTAATCCAAAAATATGAGTTTACCGTAATCAGAAACGGCGTCGCTTCGCAGCTAGCCGGTGAGTACGGGTCGATCCACAGAGACGGGTAAATTTCTTTAAAGTGTTTTAACGAGTTGATTCTTTTTGTAGTTTTGGTAGGTTTATAAAAATCTAAAGACTGGATCTAATTAATTTAATTAAGAATCTTGCTAGGGTTAGGATTAGGGGAAGTTTTGGAAATTAAAGATTTTTCTCACCGCTTTCAATACCTTCCTTTTTTAGATCTCTTAGGTGTTAAGTTAATTATCAATAAAGTGGATACAAATCTTTTGGGAAGATGTTTCTTCCTCTAGATTTGTACCCTACCTTTGTTGATAATTATCCTAACCCTCACGGAAAACGCGCGGAACCGGCCCTTTATACTACGGTTCATCGTTACCTCGAAGGGTAGGATGCCGCAGGGAGCGGTTGTGCTCGTATGCGTGAAGTTCTAATTCATTAGGTGAAGGTGGTATTGAAAGGGGCGAGAGATTTCATCTCTCAACCCTTTCCCTAAGGCTAACCCTAACAAGCGAGGAGACTACTCGCTCATTAGGGGATGAGAAGACATTATAATTAAAAGAATAAAAATACTTACTAGTTGACGGCTCCCTCCAAACAAGAAGAACAGATCTGAATTTTGCTCTTAGAAATTCTGAATTTTATTGATTGAAAAGAGGCATGAGAAATTACAATGATTAGAGTCCTATTTATAGATAATAGGAAACCCTAGGTTACATTTTGATTCGCACATCTGTATTTACAAAAATGCCCTCTAAGAAAACACCAAGTCAAAGATCCGCGCCGCCTCAGCATTTTGGCAAATTTTCTCGAACAACGTGCCCTAGACGGCCGCGGAACCGCGGCCCGAGGCCTGGTTTGGCCGCGGTTCCGCGGCCAAAATATGGAGTTGGGCTCTGGTCTTTTTGTTGCTGGCTTCTGGTGACTTTTTATTCCTGTTTATATATGTTGTTTTCCATTTGGGCTTCTAGGTTAGTTCCAGATTTCCAGTGAACAATTCGCAATGGATTTTTAACCGTTCGCTTTGAGTCGATGTCTTGAATCTTGCTTTGTGAACTGATCTTTATGTAGGCTTGATCAAGATTCTCTGTTTGTTGGTTAAAGTCCACTTTTGCATTATCTTTTCATCGTTTCCACTGTTTCCTGTCCAAGAACCTGTAACCTGTAACATGTAGCAGACATGCGTCAAAAGCACCAGTTTCCATTGTAAAATGCATAAGAATGGGGAATATAAAATACAATATTATGGTATGAACAAATACCCCCAAACTTATCTTTTGCTCGTCCTCGAGCAAACTTATTGTTTTATTCTCTATAAAAAACCTAACCGCACTTTCGCAGGGAAACGCGATTGCACTGAGCTCGTGCAACAAGCCGTTAAACCTCTAGGTGTCCCTAGTAGGAGGAGTGTTGTCTCCTGAGGGTTTTCAGCGGATTCCACCCACAAAATCCTATCAATTTGGCCTTTCGACTTTTGTTCTCCAATTAGGTTTTCTCACTAAGAATTCTATTATCGTCGACCCGCAAATTATCCACCCATATTCTTCACACTTCCTCATTATTTAACTTAAGATTATATATGTTATGCAGAATTACTTAGCTTTCGGCATTTCTTAAGTCTTCCTTCTAGGGTTACATCTCCACTTAGGAATTTTTATTAACTCTACTAAAGATACAAGTTCTATTCTTCATTCCTTTCTCTTATCTAGATTCCAATCACATACCCCTACGTGTGTGTATAGATCACCCCTACACTTGGAAATTCAAAACAAGCAATCGTACTCTCGTCCATTGTCCAAAGTACTAATTAGTTGGTGAATGAAATTTGCTTACACATCCTTCATGCGACCGTTAATACTTCTTGAGGTACCAACGACCGATTACAAAATGCGTTTGCACTTTAAAGCGTACTTCCTAGTCTTTGCAACACCCAAGGCTTTAGCAGTGACTCCCAAACCAGTTGGTCTAAGGCACTAGGTGATGAAGCACCCTCGCTAAATATTTTTCTATTTTTACAGCCTTAAATAATCACAAAAACCAGTGTCCATTTTTTTCCTTTATTCACTTTTTTTCTTTTATTTTCATTGTACTAAGGACTTTAGACAAGAGCATTTCAAGGTCTCCTCTACTATTCCAAGTTTCAAGGTGCGTGATTGTGCAAATTGTAGGGTATACATTTTCAGAATCTAGATTTAAGCTAGGAACTATTTTTCAAACTTATACTCTAATAAAAGTTTTAATACTCTTCCCTTGTTTCGACTTAGCCCAAGAAGTGAACCCAAAATTTGCCTATTTCTAAATAAACTACAAGGCATATACTTTCTACAGTTAAACTTTAAGGAAGGTTATTTTTAGGGTTTTTAATTTACTAAGTCTAAGATCTAGTTGTTCCTAACCAGTTAACCTATTTGTCAAACTCTAGTCAATTAGCCAAAATTGAATACATTAATTTTTATAATTTTTCAAATTTTTCAAATTTTTATGGGTTTTCAAATAAGTATGCAAATGCAAAAATGTACAAATGAATGCGAAGGAAGAAGACGTACCGAGCATACCCCCAAACTTGAACTTGACAGTGTCCTCACTGTCATGCTAAACAAAGAGGGTCAAAATGCCGATACTCTCCTGTTTATTTATTTATTTTTTTTTTTAATGTTTTGAAATTTTTTTATTTTTTTATATTTTAGAGAAAAAGAAAACAAAAATATATACAAAAAGACCCTCCCCCAAACTTCAATTAAACTATGTTAGACAATACTGCCCAACTTTGCATAGGCCAAAAGTCAACACCAACCATTTGAAAAATTTATCAGTAAAGAATATTGATGGGTGAAAAAATAAGTTGTGGTGGTCCGCAAAGAATTGGGGAAGATAGAAGTAATGGAATGGGAGGTGTGGAGGTGAATATACAGGAGATGGTGAGGCATCGATACGAGAATGTAAGTGATCAGCAATCAGTGGAGTGTTAGCATTCTCGTACCGTATTAAAAGAAATGGGGGTATTTCAACTTCTAAGGGAGGAAGTTGGCTCACCACAATACCTCCAAGATGTTCCCGTGTGTCCTCTATTGACATGGCATCATCCATCAATTGTGTATGATATTCAATTATGAGGGAACTGATCTCCTCGATGTCCGCCATAGTCCTACCGAAAACTTGCCGCCTATCTTGTAAGACTTTTAAAATAGCGTTCTCTTGCTCGAAGGCTAGAGAGGCTGATATGATAATGGGAAAAGTCTCATTCTCGCCTATGTAAGCATATCTAAGGTGAGACGGCAAGGGCGTGAGTTCGAGTTTAGGAGGCGAAAGAATCATTGCGGAATCTACCTCGAACTCAAAGGACTGCAAAACAGTTTCGAAATCACTGCAAACAACTGATTCGGATGGTTCGACTGACTTATCCAAAAATTCAAATGACTCATATTCGGGCTGTGAGTCGTCGTCATCCGAAAAAGTGAAACATTCATAATCAGCATCGGTTGTGTCAACGGTGGTAGGCTCAAGGAGGGACGCACTAGTGGCATCAAAACTGTTTTCATCAAATAGAAATCTTTCAAGCTCGCAGTCCTCCTGCGTGATTTCGTGAATAGAGCAAACTTCTCGTGTACTATTTTTAGGCACGGGGGGCAGACTTCCCATCTTATAAATATTGAACTCACTAGACCTCTTTCCGAAGGATAGAGTCATGGAGCCATTGCGACAATTTATTATGGCATTGGAAGTGGCCAAAAATGGTCGACCAAGAATCACCGGAATTTGGTTTCTTGGGTTAGCAACAGGTTGTGTATCCATAACGATAAAATCAACGGGGAATATGAATTCCCCGACTTTGATCAACACATCCTCTAGTTGACCCCTTGGATAGGTGATTGATCGATCAGCCATTTGGAGAGTGCAACGAGTGGGTTTCAACTCTCCAACCCCTAATTGTTCGTATACGGAGTAAGGAATCAGGTTAACACTAGACCCAAGATCTAAAAGTGCTCGATTAATTTGCTTATCCCCAATTGTGATGGAAATCGTAGGACAGCCGGGGCCCTTTCGTTTTTGGGGTAAGGTTTGATGGTGGTTAATAGCATTGCTCACTGCACTAGCCACTAGCACTTTCTTGGGTACTTGAGATGCCTTTCTCTTCGAGGTGCACAAGCCCTTTAAGATTTTCGCGTATGAAGGGACTTGTTGGATAGCATCCAAGAGAGGTATATTTATGCTAACCTGCTTAAAGATCTCCACAATCTTTTCCACTTGTGCATTTGGTTTATTAGGACTCAACCTGTTTGGAAATGGTGCATTTTGAAAATTTGTTGAGTCACAAGTCTGTGGAGTAGAATGTGGTATAGGAACGGATCCTACTGTGGATGTGTTCGTGTTGTTAGAAATGGGTCCGTTCGAGTCAGAAGAAGTAGAGCCGTGTGAAGGGTGGAGAATAGGCTCTAAAGAAAAAGGTGAAGAAGGAAGTGAAGAAAATGAAGAAGGGGAAGAAGAACCACCGGCGGGGATGTCATCACTAGTTTCCACATTATTTTGCAACTCTCTTCCGGATCTCAACGTGGTCACCGCATTTATATTGTGATTGTGATATGCGTTTTGTGCGTGACCGGAATTGGGCAATGGTTGAGATGGAAGCTTTCCCTTTTCTCTCTCGCTCAACGCAGCAGTTAATTGTGCAATTTGTGCCTCAATAGATTTGATACTTTGATCGTGTGAGGCATTGTTATTCATTAAAGATTGAACATAACTTTCAAATCTTGCTGCGGAATCTGTAGTTTGCTTGAGAAATGCTTCAAGACTTTTCTCGAGCGAGCTAACCTTATCATCATTAGGTTGAACCAAATTGTTCGTTTGATTTGTATAAGGTTGTTGTTGGAAAGGTTGCTGGTTTTGAGTTTGTAAGGGTGCTTGTTGTTGTTGTGGAGGAGCTCTTTGAAAATTGTTATTCCCTTGGACTTGTTGATTTTGGTTCCAAGCGAAATTTGGGTGACTCCTCCACCCCTGATTGTATGTCGAAGAGTAAGGATCGTTTCTTTGTCTTTGCTGGAATGCAGCATTGACTTGATCCTGCCCTTGCATGGGTGCATTATAAGGGCACTCTTCGGTGAGATGTGATGGATTAGAACAACAAGCACAAACAGTTCGTGTGGGTAGAGTAGGGGCAGGAGAAGTCGATGAGATTTTGGTCTCAATCGCTTCTAGCTTTTTCATAAGTGAGGCCATCTCGGCCTTCATAGCAATCGACATATCTATTTGATGTATGCCTGCCCTAGATTGACCAACTGAAGAAGATGATGTGGTCTTGGTACTCTCCCATTGAATTGTTTGCTCACTTAGGTCCTCAAGAAACTGCCACGCTTCGTCGCTAGACTTAGAGAGAAAATGACCTTGACATATTGTTTCTAGCAACTGCTTCGTTGCCGCGTTCAATCCCTCGTATAATGTTTGGCAAAGTTGCCACTTTTCTATCCCATGATGAGGGCATTGAACAAGTAGGTCTTTAAATCTCTCGAAGCACTTCCAGAATGGTTCGGACGGAAGCTGTGAAAATTGTATAATTTCGTTTCGGATTCTAGCAGTTTTATGATGAGGGTAGAACTTTTTCAGAAAAGCTCTCACAAACTCATCCCAATTTCTAATGGAGTGTGATGCGGTACTGTATAGCCACTTCTCGGCTAGGTCACATAAGGTAAAAGGAATGACCCTTAGCCTTATTGCGTCATCACTTAATTGGGTTGTCTTCATCATGCCGCAAACGTTTTGGAATTTATTAATAAAAATATATGCATCTTCGGATTCCAAACCATGAAACTTAGGCAGCATATTGATGAAGTGTAGTTTTATCTCAAAGTTGTCCCCATTAGCCGGTGGGAGGGAAAGACAAGTGGGAAGGGTGGTGCGGACGGGGTAGAAGAGATCCTGGAGCGCGACTCGTGCGGGCGCTTCAACAGGCGGGAGATTCGGGTTATTCGCACCTAACGGAGGCGGAATCATTCCCGTCGGCAAGGTATAGTTGGGGCCGTGTCCCGACATACCTTCGAAAGAAGAATTTGAAGATGGAGGTAAGGAGAAGGAGGGAACGTTGACGAAGGGTTCGTCGAAGGGTTCGTTGGTCGGTACCAACGAAACACGGACTAATCGGGCGTTAGTATCCCTAGTCCAAGATGACATACACTAAAGGGTAGTGCAGTCAGAAAACAGAATGTGAGGGGAAGAAAACGACTTTGAGAAGAAGTGGTGTAAGTGAGTGCAAAGATTCTTTAGCGACAAGTTGCAAGTTTTGAAAAGATTCTCCTTTTTCTTTTTAAGTGAGCTTTTGCAAAAAGATTTTGAAAAGAGACTAGTGACACAACTGCAATTAACCACACATGCACAATCAGACCTAAGTCTAGGGTCACCTAGGTCTGCTAGACAGCTCCTAACTGTTCCAAAGGGCTAGAGATAGAACCTCAAACCGCCTCTTCACGGACAAGTACGGCCAGGTAAGTGGGAAGGAACCACCACTACAGTGGGCCTAATTAAAAACCACTAGCCTAGTCACCGCAATGTCGGTTAGGATAAACGGCCGATGCCTATACTAGTCCTCTGTCCTATTGAGCTCGACGTCCTTAGGGCTGAGTCTAATATTTTTTTAGATTAAAAGTGGTCAATGCAGATGCTTTAAGTGATTTCTGGGGTCCTGGGAAGGGTAATGAAATCCCCACCCAATCTGAATTGGTCAATAGCCCCTTAAAGTCAGATTAAAGTATGCAAAGCAGTAAATCACTTGCAATCAATTTGCTTTTAAGCGCGGCGCAAAGAATCCTGCAGAAAATCAATTATTGGAAGGGGGAAGAAGATTTTTAGCGCGAGAATCCTGCAGAAGATTTTTACAGAGAAATATATGGGAGGTTGCAGAGGAGAGAGAGAAAAATCAAACCAGCAAATTTTTAGTTGCTGACGTGGCCAACTGAGCGCGGATCCGCGGCGGGAAGCCCAGTAATGCGGCGGAAGAGCGGCCGAAAAGAAAGATCGGGCTTTGGAAATTTTTGTACTGCTCCTCTGTCCAATTTCTCCTCTGTTTTGATGTATTTTTCTCTGTTTCCCTTCCTGTGTTGTTTCAGATCCGTCAAACCTGCAAAGATTCACAAAGAGTACCCTTCAAACAATAAAAGATGATATTTTTTTTTTATATTTTTGATTTTTCAGATTTTTATAATTTTTTAAAATTTATATCAACCCGAAAATTCACAAAAAAGAAAGATTACGCCGTCCCCGGCAACGGCGCCATTTGATTAATCCAAAAATATGAGTTTACCGTAATCAGAAACGGCGTCGCTTCGCAGCTAGCCGGTGAGTACGGGTCAATCCACAGAGACGGGTAAATTTCTTTAAAGTGTTTTAACGAGTTGATTCTTTTTGTAGTTTTGGTAGGTTTATAAAAATCTAAAGACTGGATCTAATTAATTTAATTAAGAATCTTGCTAGGGTTAGGATTAGGGGAAGTTTTGGAAATTAAAGATTTTTCTCACCGCTTTCAATACCTTCCTTTTTTAGATCTCTTAGGTGTTAAGTTAATTATCAATAAAGTGGATACAAATCTTTTGGGAAGATGTTTCTTCCTCTAGATTTGTACCCTACCTTTGTTGATAATTATCCTAACCCTCACGGAAAACGCGCGGAACCGGCCCTTTATACTACGGTTCATCGTTACCTCGAAGGGTAGGATGCCGCAGGGAGCGGTTGTGCTCGTATGCGTGAAGTTCTAATTCATTAGGTGAAGGCGGTATTGAAAGGGGCGAGAGATTTCATCTCTCAACCCTTTCCCTAAGGCTAACCCTAACAAGCGAGGAGACTACTCGCTCATTAGGGGATGAGAAGACATTATAATTAAAAGAATAAAAATACTTACTAGTTGACGGCTCCCTCCAAACAAGAAGAACAGATCTGAATTTTGCTCTCAGAAATTCTGAATTTTATTGATTGAAAAGAGGCATGAGAAATTACAATGATTAGAGTCCTATTTATAGATAATAGGAAACCCTAGGTTACATTTTGATTCGCACATCTGTATTTACAAAAATGCCCTCTAAGAAAACACCAAGTCAAAGATCCGCGCCGCCTCAGCATTTTGGCAAATTTTCTCGAACAACGTGCCCTAGACGGCCGCGGAACCGCGGCCCGAGGCCTGGTTTGGCCGCGGTTCCGCGGCCAAAATATGGAGTTGGGCTCTGGTCTTTTTGTTGCTGGCTTCTGGTGACTTTTTATTCCTGTTTATATATGTTGTTTTCCATTTGGGCTTCTAGGTTAGTTCCAGATTTCCAGTGAACAATTCGCAATGGATTTTTAACCGTTCGCTTTGAGTCGATATCTTGAATCTTGCTTTGTGAACTGATCTTTATGTAGGCTTGATCAAGATTCTCTGTTTGTTGGTTAAAGTCCACTTTTGCATTATCTTTTCATCGTTTTCACTGTTTCCTGTCCAAGAACCTGTAACCTGTAACATGTAGCAGACATGCGTCAAAAGCACCTGTTTCCATTGTAAAATGCATAAGAATGGGGAATATAAAATACAATATTATGGTATGAACAAACATCTACCGGGAATCGTCTATATGGCGTTAAGCGTCGATGGCTAGATTCAAGTGACAATACCTTGTGCTATATGTTTATATATTGTGATTTGTACATGAGTATCATATTGTGGATCCTATTACCTGTTGTACATTAGCATATTATTAATAGGGCACTGCACCATTACTAACGGTTCATGTCGCACGAGCACCGATTTATATGCCCATACACACCGTTGGTAATTGCCATGTCACACTCACTATAGACATTGCCATGAATAACTACATTGTACCACATTCATAATTAACAATTAGACAGTGTTCATTGTACTAGTACGTATCATATTAGCATCATGCATACATTGCTATAGTGCCATATTCTCATATGATGTTTCATGAGATTTCTGTTTTGTGGATTTGGGGAAACCACAAAGTACATTTTGAAAACATGAAATATTTAAAAGGGGTGGTTTTCCTTGATACGATATTTCATGTCTACCGTGAGTTTTCTAGGTTCTGAGCTATGCGATACCTGATTCGAGGAGTGGGGAGGAACTATCTACGGGTACATGGTGGGCCCGGTAAGGTACCCCGGGACAAGAAGATCATGGAGTAGATGATGAGCCTGGCAGGGGAGCACTACCTACCGGTGACTGTATGGAAAGTCGGTGGATATCTAAAGGATACCGACCGGATTTATATGATGAGATGGATATGAGGGCCGATCAGAGTGACAGCGCCTGAGATATTGGGATTTTGGGTGTCGTTGTTGGACACCGGATTTCTATGATGATTTATTGAGGATGACTCTATTTTATTCCACATTCAGGACTTACTATAACATGCTTTGTTCATATAGTTGTTGTACCCTGATGTTGTACCTTGATTATGATTATACTGCATTTCACACTATTATACATATGTCATCATGCCTGCATGCTTAGGAATTGTCGCTTTTTCATCATGCTTATGATTACACCGTATGATGTTATTTATGACTCACGAGCTGGCAACTCACCCCCGTTATGCCACAGTGTCTTGCAAGGTTGATCCTCAGTGCGGTCGCGGCAGGGCACTCTACTTCATCTATTTCTGCGGATACCGCTACTTTTGGGTGTGAGATATTTTGTAGGTGTGTTTTACGTGTATCCGTATGCTTCTACTTGTATATCTTATCCTGTATCTAGTACTCTCCATCTACTACCAGTATGTATTTGACTCAGGTTGTCGCGCTCGTGTGAGCCGACTTTTGTATTATGTTGTGATATTGTTTTCACTTCTTATTTGCTTATGTCTTCGCCTACGGCGTCGTATATATATATTGTGGTTTTGTTCCGCCTTTAGGCGTGAGATTGCTCCCAATTGGGGATGCATTTTTATATATCATGTTTTGTATCCGTTTTAGACCAGTTTTTACAAAGGAGATGCTGCCAAAATTTTTTTAATAACTTGAGATTTTAAAAAGAGATGTGATGTTTTGAAACAAATGTTTTACCACTCTACTTCTTTTCATGGTTTAGATTTTTGGGTTTCAGCTTACTTAAATTACGTTACGCCTTTAAACGTTGCGTGATTTAAGTGCTGGTCGCATTCCTAAATTGGGTCGTGACAATATCCCCGTGAATTCTTGGGATATCCCATAAACTTGTATAAAATTGATCGTGCCTCGAGCTTATCAGGATTCTTCTTTTTGACAAAAGCTGAACACCCCCATATCTTAAGACATGGTCTCTTCCTACTCCATATTTCATATGGAGTGGTAGGCACAAACTTAGTTGGAACTCTATTCAATAGGTATGCAGCTGATTCTAGCACAAAACTCCAGAAGGAAAGTGATAATTCAGCACTACTCATCATAGATTGCACCATATCGAGTAGCGTGTGATTCCTTCTCTCTGAAACACCGTTATGCTGAGGTGTATACTGAGGAGTAAGCTGAGAGAGAATTTCATTCTCTTTTAAGCGCTCAAGAAAACTGGTACTTAAGTATTGTCCACCCCGATCAGATCGAAGTAACTTGATACTTTTACCTGTTTGTTTCTCCACTTCATTCTTATACTGCTTGAATTTCTCAAAGGCCTCGGATTTATATTTCATTAAGAATACATGTCCATATCTTGAGAAATCATCAGTAAAAGTGATGAAGTAGGAGTAACGCTTCGTGCATGTGTAGACATCGGACCATATACATCGCTGTGTATGAGTCCCAAGAGTACAGTGGCTCTTTCTCCGTTTCTTGTGAACGGAGATTTGGTCATCTTTTCTTTGATACATGATTGACAAATTGCATATGATATATATTCGAATGGATCCAAATATCCATCTTTATATAACTTAGTCAACCTTATTTCATTAATATGACCAAGTCTACAATACCATAAGAAGGCTTGATTTGAATCTGGAGCCTTTCTTTTGAGTGTGTTTTGAACATTGAAAACTTGATATTGATTGAGTATGTATATACCATTATCCAGTGTCCCTGACCCAATCAGTTCTTGATTTAGGTGAATATTCATGATATTTCTTTCAAGTGCAAAATTATATCCATCATTAGACAACAAAGATACCGATATAATATTACACAATATACTTGGTATACAAAAACAGCTATACAACACCAAATTATGTCCACTTGTCTAACCCAAGAGATAATCTCTTACTGTAGCAGCATCTACATTTGCTCCATTTCCTATCCTGAGGGTCATATTATCTGCCTTCAGCACTCTATGCTTTTTCAGTGCCTGCAAAGAATTACAGATGTGAGAACCAGAACCGATATCTAGTATCCATGATGTAGAGTTAACTAAAAAACAGTTTTTAATCACGAACGCACCTGAAGCTGAAGCATCAGCTTGCTTCGTGTCCTTATCTTTAGCTTTGAAAGCCTTGCAATCCTTCTTCCAGTGCCCTTTCTTTTGACAGTAGTAGAACCCATCCTTTCCCGCTTTTACTCTCCCCGAATTGTTCGATCCTTGCATCTTTTTGACACCTCCTTTAAGCTTGATGAGGGTCTTCTTCTTCTTCCCCTTAGTTTTTTCTTTGGATTTAGAAGAAGAAGATTCCCCAACAATAAGAACAGGTGTCATCTCCTTTTTCAAAGAGCTCTCAGTCACCCTCAACATTTTGAGGATCATTGGAAGATCCACTTCCATCCTATGCATGTTAAAGTTCAGCACAGACTGAGAGAAAGTGTGAGGAAGGGACTGTGGAATCAAGTCAATATATAACTCGTTCTCCAACACGCATCCCAGGTTTGCGAGTTCTTCAATTAGACAGATCATCTTCAGGACGTGTGATTGGTAGAGAGATTTTGCGTACGTGCGTTTTTAAATCAAAGTTTAGATATACAGCAATCAAGACGGTGTCGCTTGATAGCTAGTCGGTTGAGTACGGGTCGGTCCACAGGGAGATGGATTCCTTTTCTTTATGTTCTAACGAGTTAATCCTATTTTTGGTAGGTTTTGAATTTTAGAAAAACTAAGATTGAATTTAATTCAATTTAAAACCTTGCTAGGGTTAAGACTAGGTTAGATTGGAATAGGGATTCTCCCCACTGCTTTCAGTGCCCTAATGAAAAAATATAGGTGTTAGGGTAATAGTCAAAAAAGGGGATTAGTACGACTAGGAAGAAACTTCGTTTCTTCCTTTTGGTCATTGTCTGTCCTTTCTTAACTCTTAGCCCTAACCTCTATTTAAATCAACCACAACCGGTCTAGCTAGGGAATCACCGCTATCTTGTGGGATAGGGTTCCGTAGTGAGCGGTGTGTGGTTCATTTAAACAGAGTCCGTATTAATTAAAATTATAGGGGCAAGGAAAGGAGTGAGAGAGATTTCCTTCTCTCAAACCATCCCAATCCTAACCCTAACAAGTGAGGAATTACTCACTCATTAGGGAAGTTATGATAAGATTCATTTTTATAATTTTAAAAGACTATCTAAGTTGCAGATAATAAAAGACAGATAAAAATTCAGGAATTAAATTCAGATAAAAGAATGCACGATAAAAAAAACAAAAATACCCTTATTGATGACCTCTTGACGATTACAAGGAAATTAAAATTTAATCTAGAAATTAAAAAGAGGTATCTCAAAAGAGCCATCCAAAAGAGGCACACTTTATTTGGCTTTGAGCCCTCCTATTTATAGATAGGAAAAACCCTAGGTTTACATTCTGATCCATACATGAAATTACAAAACAACCCCAAAGACCGAGTCAAAGCACCGACGCCCCACCGACACGTGCATTGCACGGCCGTGGAACCGCGGCAGAATGGCCTGTTTGGCCGTGGATCCACGGTCATTTGGTGGGCTCATGGGCCCAATTCTTTAGGGTTTCTTCAAGTTACTTTTATCTTCTGTTTTCTTCACTTGGTTCCTCAAAATCTCTTCTATTTTCTTCCAGATTTCCAACAGTGCAGAATTATATGGACTTTTACCGTGATCTTCGCGTTGAAGTATTGTGCTTTGTGCTACCTTTGTGCTTTGTGCATTGAACTATCTCATGATTTTCATTTTTTTCCTTCAACTGGTAGGCGGCATCATACGAATTCATCTATTGTTGGTTGTAGTCTCACATTTGTAGCGTCTTTTCATGAATTTCAATGTAATGATCTGAGAACCTGTAACCTGCAACTATTTAGCAGACATGGATCAAAAGCACATATTTATATGTAATATGAATAAGAATGGGTGATATAATAATGCAAAATTCTGATATGAACAAATACTCCAAAACTTATCTTTTGCTCGTCCCGAGCAAAACTATTTTTATTCTCGAAAAAATCCTAACCTCACTTTCGCAGGGAATCGCGATTGCACTGAGCTCGTGCAACAAGCCATTAAACCTCTAGGTGTCCCTAGTAGGAGGAGTATTGTCTCCTGAGGGTTTTCAACGGATACTACCCACAAAATCCAATCAATTTGGCCTGTTGACTTTCATTCTTTAATTTGGTGTTCTAGCAAGAATTTCTATTATCTTTAACTTAGAAATCATCAACCCGTATTTTTCACACTCACTTTTCATTTAACTTAAGATCGTATATGTTCTGCAAATTTATTAAGCTTTCAGTATCTTTTGAATTTTCCTTCTAAGGTTCCATCTCAATTTAGGAATTTTTATCATCTCTACTGAAGATATAACCCCTATCTTTCATTCCTATCTCCCATCCAAACCCCAATCATATACCCCTACGTGTGTGTATGTATCACCCCTATACTTGGAAATTCAATTCAAGCTATCATACTCTTGTCCATCGTCCAAAGTACTTTTAGTTGGTGAATTTTAGATGAAATTGCTCGCACATCCTTCATGCGACCGTTAATACTTCTTGAGGTACTGAACGACTGATCACAAAATGTGTTAGCGCATTTAGGCGTAATTCCTCGTCTTGCAATACCTAAGCCTTAGCAGTGACTCCCAAACTAGTTGGTTTAAGGCACTAGGTGATAAAGCTCCCTTGCTATATTTTTTTATTTATGCAACCTTAAATAATTACAAAACCAGTGTTCATTTTTTTTATCTCTTTATTCACCACTTATATTTTTATTTTATTTTTTTCTCATACTAGGACTTTAGACAAGAACATTTCAAGGTATCCTCTACTATTCCAAGTTTCAAGGTGCGTGTAGGTGCTAGTTGTAAGGTATATATTTTCAGAATTTAAACTTAAGATTCAGAATTATTTTTCAAACTTACACTTCAACTAAAAATTCAATATTCTTCCCTTATTTTGACTTAGCCTAAGAACTGCGCTCAAAATTTGTTTATTTCTAAATAAACTACAAGGACATATATTTTCTACAGTTAAACTTTAAGAAAGGTTATTTTTAGGGTTTTTAATTTACTAAGTTTGGGATATAGTTATTCCCTACTATTCAACCGTCATGTTGAACTTAAGTCAAATATGGCCAAAATTGAACTTTTCAAATTTTATTATTTTTTTAAAATTTTTCAATTTTTATGGGTTTTAAAATAAGTATGCAAATGCAAAAATATACATATGAATGCGAAGGAAGAAAGCTTACCGAGCATACTCCCAAACTTAAACTTGACAGTGCCCTCACTGTCAGGCTACACCAAGAGGGTCAAAATTGCCAGTACTCCCAAGTTAGGTTTTTTTTATTAACAGAAAAAGAAAACAAAATATATATACACAAATAGGTCCCCCCAAACTTAAGTGAAACAGTGTTTCCATTGTTGAAGCATTAAAGTTCAAAGTTCGGGAGGAGAAAACACAGTATCAAGTTATACAAGGCCTTACACAGGCCAAAAGTTAGCACCAACCATTCAAAAAATTTATCGTTATAATGGTGTGGTTGGTGAAAGAATGGAGTTTAGAGAAAAGAAATGAGAAACACACGAGACCGTGTGGAGATAGAAGCAGTATACGGTCTCGGTGGAGGAGAAGAATGACGGAAGGGAAAAAGAAATGGTGGTGGTTCGACTTCTTCAGGTGAAGGTTGATTAATCACAAAATCCGTGTCATTTAGGAATGCGAGTTCGTCGGCGAAAATATCTTTGAAACTTTCATCGATGGTCCTATTGAACATTTCAATGTCAATAAGTGTCACGCTAGAATTCAACACACTTGATTTTTCAAAAATTACGGAGGTAGGAGACTCGTAAGGCTCATCTACCTTATTCTCAAAAGAGTCTAAATCAAGTTGTTTTTCTAGAATTATCGAACTCAAAATATCGGATTGTGATTCATTAATACTTGCTATCATTAAAGGAAGATTAGAAGAAGAACTAGAGAAAGTGGGAGAAAGCAGTGGAATACGAACTTGAGGGTGGAAATGGAGTGTATAAATTAGCACAATTTGTAATGACCGATGTGTAAAAAGCGATTGTGCTAATCTATCAACCCACTGAGAAATGAGATCAAATCCTTCAAGATTCATGAGAAAACATGGGTACGTCAAACTTGGTAAACCAGACATTGAAAATGAAAGGGATACGGTTTCTTGCAAAGTCTGAATAAGGATGGAGGGAAGTGATTGAGGAAGAGTATTGGTTAAAGATCCAAGAGGGTGTGTACAATCAATGAAAGGGATAGAATGAATTGGAAAATCCGACTCCTCAAAGAAAACTGCTTCATCCTCAATACTATCCTCATAATTCCCCTCAAAAGTTATCTCATCCATGCAATTATCATCAAAATCCAAATGCATATGATGTTCGGGAAAAACAGTTAATGACTCGGGATGATGAATTGGAGAGAGAAACTCATCTAAATCCGTGGGTTCATCATCCAAAAAATTCCCAGCGTTAATATCCTCGATCAAGTGAAAATTAAATTTCTCAGACACCTAATCAAAAGCATGGATATCAATCAATTCAGGTTCTAGAGTGGAGGTGTAGAGGTCAAAAGGATTGGTGATGGTTTCTCTCGAAAGGGGCCCTTCACAATGAGGTAAATCAAACACTACAAAGTCGCACAACTCATTAAACGTTCTATTTTCAACTGGTGAATCATTTGGGAGTTTTGATAGACATTTAAAACCGGAGTTGTGGGATTCAATTGGGGATGGGTAAGTTTGATTTGGAAGGATGTACAGCTCACTCTCACCACTCAAATTCTTAATATGTCCAACCGCCTCATCATACATTGGAAAATTTGGAGCTAGTTGAAAACTAGCTACCGGGTCACTAGGTTGTATAAGGTGTAAGTCTATGTCACGCACCCTACGAAATTGCGGGGAGGCGGAATATATGAAAAACGATTATCAAAGCTTCATAACACGGACTTGAGCGCATGAATCGTATCTAAACTGTTACTAGCATACTACGAGAGGTTTAACTACTCGGATTCGAAGTTATACCTCACGTTACTTATCCTTCGGGTCTTCATCGGCACCTCAACGGCCTCCTCGAGTCAAAGACGATCCACCCGAGAGCTCCTACTCCACACTTGATCTCTAACTTGAGATAGCTAGGTTGCTCAAAGTGCTAATCTAAGCTACCTAGGGGATATAGAGTGAGGTTATGGATCAATTAGTCAAGCTAACCCTTGATCTCAACACATGAGAGGTTAGGGTTAGGGTTTCAAGAATGAGAGAGCTTGAGGAGAGAGAAGGTGATGATAAGAATGATATTGAATAATGAGCTCATTTGAATATAAAAACCATAACATTTTATCAAATAAATAATTTAAATGATTAATCATCATGGTTGATGCATTCACCTTGTGTGATTCATCATATGAGTCATTAGCTAATAAATGCTTCATTTAACTCCATGGATGAACCACACAAATGAGTCATTAAGAAAGCAATAAATGCTTATGCCACCTTAACCCCCAAGTCACCATGCTTCTAGAAGCTTCCCGGAAAATTACGAGAACGCCCCTCCAATCCGTGAAAATATGGAAAAACTTTAGACTGTATAAATCCAATAACCCGATACTAGAATCTGGCGTAAACCAAAGCCGGCTAGTAAAAACTGTCCGAACGTCGTACGTGCGTTTAAACGCGTATGCGTCCGAACCGTTGTCGTAAAACCATACGACCTCTATATCATTTCTCCTAGAGCAGGGAAACTCTCTGTGTAGGACTCTAAAGACTCGACACTACGCTGGCAGTGGGTTTAATCACAGACCGCAAGCGGCACTAGCTGTACGTAACGGTCCCCAGGTAGATGTCGATAAGAAGGCTGATGAGGAAACCCATCCGAACTCCTACTGAGCCTGTTCGTGACAATATCCGTGCAGTCCGCTCTGTTCGTCTAAGACTATCGCATGTATGGTCTAGGGAGGTGGAGAACATCATACTCGTAATAACCGTACAAATCTTGTCGTAATAACCGTACAAATCTTGTCGGTATGGCCCAAGACCATTTGAGAATCTACTGATCAGTCTACCAGTAATTCTCCATCAGCCCTGGCCAGGGACTTATGGTAATGACCAACCGATCACAGTACGATATCAACTCCCTATGCCGGGAGAGACGAATCCCTAACAGTCGCTCACTGCCTCCATGTGGCTCGGGACTGTACCCAACTAAAACCTGTTTGGACGACTCCTTTGAGCCGTGGTAGGGTAGTAATCAAAGCACAGTGGGAACTCACACGAGACAAATGACGACCCTAAGTCAACAGACTATCTGCACACATGTCACCTGAGAACTGCTATCTGACGTTAGGTATAATACCATCCAGTCAGTTCTTCTGCGAGTCCTGTCCGGTGTACCCGTAACCTAACGAGCACCTTTATACTATCTCCAATACGACGTACTGATGGCTGTGGGACAGACCATCTCCCCAACTGGGATGAGAAGCGTACACACTAGTCTATCCTGGAGTATCGATGCACAGTCTCGATAATCCTATGACTAGGGACAAGTTATAGGATGTTGCTTATAGACTACCCAGCCCCCACTAGTGTGACTGCCATCATAACGCTGGTGATCAAGCAAAGATCCTATGGGCTCTACTAATATGTATAAGTGATACTTTACAAGAAACATATGCACATATTAAAGTAGACACAAACCAAGGAGCATACTACCATGTTTAGCAAGACTGTTATATAAATGTGAATATCCCAAGCTTCCATTAAGTAATATACAACCTAGTATGATACAATAATGGCCCTTAGGGCATATACACTAACAATCTCCCACTTGCACTAGGGCCATGAGCTGGCATATCGTAGACCTATCATCTCGAATAGCCTCTCGAACTGCGTCTGAGGAATGGCCTTTGTGAATGGATCAGCAATGTTATTCTCCGTCTCTACTCTTTTCACCTCGATCTCCCGGCGATCAACGATCTCCCTGATTAGGTGGTACCGCCTTAAGATGTGTCTGGACTTCTGATGGAACCTGGGTTCCTTCGCTAAAGCTATAGCGCCATTGTTATCACAATACAGAGGTATTGGATCAACACTGGTAGGAACCACCTGAAGTTCTGTGAGGAACTTCTTCATCCAGACAGCTTTTTTTGCGGCATCACAAGCAGCTATGTACTCCGCTTCCATTGCTGAGTCAGCAACGGTCTCCTGCTTGGAACTCTTCCAAAAGACCGCCCCTCCATTGAGGGTAAAGACATAACCCGACATGGACTTGGAGTTATCTTTGTCACTCTGGAAACCGGAGTCGGCAAAGGCCTCGATCTGGAGGTCTTTTCCGCCATACACCAAGAACATCTCCTTAGTCCTCCTCAGGTACTTGAGAATGTTCTTTACTGCTATCCAGTGATTCTCCCCTGGGTTTGCCTGATACCAGCTTACTACGCTCAATGCGTATGCTACAACTGGTCTGGTACATAACATCGCATACATTATAGAGCCTACTGCTGAAGCGTAGGGTATAATCGACATACGATCCCTTTCCAAATCAGTCTTGGGAGACATCTCTTTGGAGAGGGTGATTCCGTGACAAGCCGGTAGGTTACCACGATTAGAATCTTCTATACTGAATCTTTTCAATATGGTGTCTATATACCTGGACTGTGAAAGTCCCAACATCCTTTTAGATCTATCACGATAGATCTGGATCCCCAGAATGTAGGAGGCATCTCCCAGGTCCTTCATAGAGAACTTTTGTGACAAGAATCTTTTGACTGACTGTAACATAGGAATATCATTTCCTATTAGGAGAATGTCATCCACGTACAAGACGAAGAATACTACAGCTCTCCCTACAATCTTTCTGTATATGCATGGTTCATATGGATTTTTGATAAAGTCAAATTTTTTGACAGCATCATCAAAACAGATGTTCCAACTCCAAGATGCCTGCTTTAGTCCATAAATGGACTTAAGCAACTTGCATACTTTACCGCTGCTCCCACTCTGAATGAATCCCTCTGGCTGATCCATATAGACGCACTCTTCCAAATTACCATTTAGAAAAGCTGTCTTTACGTCCATCTGCCAGATCTTAAAATCATGGAAGGCAGCAATAGCAAGAAGGACCCGAATGGATTTTAGCATAGCCACTGGAGAAAAGGTTTCGTCATAGTCCAAACCAGGTCTTTGACGGAAACCCTTTGCAACAAGTCTAGCTTTATAGGTTTCAACCTGTCCATCTACACCAATCTTCTTTCTGAAGATCCATTTGCATCCTACGGGTTTTACCCCATCTAGAGCAATGTCCAAAGTCCATACTTTGTTAATGTACATGGACTCCATTTCTGTCCGCATTGCATCCAGCCATTTTACTGAGTCACCGCTCTGAATGGCTTGCTGGAAGCTAGTAGGCTCATCATAGTCAATAGTGCAATCTTCTCTATCCCCGTCTATGAGAAAACCGTAGTATCTCTCGGGCGGATGAGACTGCCTACTACTTCTGCGGATAGGCGCTGGTATGTCCCTTTCTTCTTGAACCTCTGGTTCTACCAAATTTTCAGTAGTAGTTTGTGGTTCTGGAATTTCTTCCAGTTCTATTTCGCTCCCACTTGTTTCCTTTTCTAAAAACTGATATTCTAGAAAATGGGCATTACGAGAAACAAAAACCTTTTGTTTCTTTGCGTAATAGAATAGATACCCCTTGGAGTTCTTTGGATATCCTACAAACTTACAATGTACTGATCGTGTCTCGAACTTGTCCACATGCTGCTTTTTAACAAAAGCTGGACATCCCCAAATCTTTATATACTGAAGATAGGGTTTCTTCCCACTCCACATCTGATATGGTGTGGTAGGCACAGTCTTGGTAGGAACTAATTTCAAAAGATATGCAGCTGATTCTAGTGCATATCCCCAGAATGATCGCGGTAACTCAGCCTTACTCATCATGGAACGAACCATATCCAATAGGGTTCGATTCCTCCTTTCCGATACACCGTTGTGTTGTGGTGTGTATGGAGGAGTAAGCTGAGAGAGAATTCCATTCTCTTTTAAGTAACCCAGGAACTCGGCATTTAAGTATTCACCACCTTGATCAGATCTCAGTGTCTTGATACTTTTGCCTGTTTGGTTTTCCTTCTTGGAATTTCTCAAAGGCCTCGGATTTATGCTTCATTAAGAAGACATATCCATACCTAGAGAAATCATCCGTAAAACTAATGAAGTAGGAATAACCACCTCACGCATGTGTAGACATTGGACCGCACACGTCACTGTGTACGAGTCCCAAAAGCTCGCTTGCTCTTACTCCATGTCCAGTAAACGAAGTCTTTGTCATCTTTCCTATGAGACAAGATTCACACGTAGCATAAGATTGATATTCGAACGGATTCAAATATCCTTCTCTATGTAACTTAGTCAACCTTCTCTCATTGATGTGACCCAGTCTACAATGCCATAAGAAAGCCTGATTTAATTCCGGAGACTTTCTTTTAAATGTGTTCTGGATATTGAAAACATGAGCTTGAATCAATACGTATATGTCGTTATCTAATGTACCGGAGCTAATCAAAACTTGATTTAGGTGGATGTGAACTACATCGCTTACGAATGTAAAATCATATCCCTCTCTCGAAAGTGAGGATACTGATATGATATTACAAGTCCTACTAGGTACATACAGACAGTTGCGTAGAATCAATATCTGCCCACTTGTCAATCCTAGGCGATATTCTCCCACGGATTCAGCGTTCACAGTCATTCCATTTGCAACTGTGAGAGACCAATCACCTACCTTTATAACTCTACAGTTTCTCAAAGCATGTAATGAATTACAGATATGAGATCCTGCTCCGGTATCTAGTACCCAAGAAGTAGAGTTAATTGACAAACAGTTCTCAATTACAAATACACTTGAGGCCGAAGCCACAACATGCTTCGTATCCTGGCTACTGGCTTCCAAAGCACTGCAATCATTCTGCCAATGCCTAATCCTATAACAATAGGAACGTCCCTCAATAGGGTGGTCCAGCTTGTCATAGGCAATGGACATCTGAACAGACCTTTGCCAGTCATATAAGTCAGATTCAGTCAATTTATTATCTAGATGTAACCTAGTCGTGGTCACAAGGTCGCTGCAATTAAGAGAGAGAAGAAAACACTTTAGCATGATGCTCTTGCAAGTTTAGAGTGGTTTTTAATTTATCTAAATCGAATGGCTCCTACTGTTTTTCGAATCCCTCCTCAAACCAAAAAGGAAGAACTAGCCAGGACTATTCTCACCGTACAATACTTGCTTAACCGTTCAGCCAGGCCAGTGTCGATACTTCGAGAGAGGTTTTCCAACGCTTTCGCGAAGTTCCTTCATTAAAGAACCTCTTTTCTCTGGGGCTGTAGCCTCGCTGACACCTTTCTAGACACCTACTTGGTTTATAGCATTGATCGCTAAGTGACGAATCTTCTGATAAGTAGTATATACTCACAGTAGGATCGGGATCCAAAATATCATCGTATGATAATGTTGAAGTAATCCCACCAACATTCATCAAACTCCAAAATGGTATGCTCTCTATCTGCAAATTTCAGTTTCTTTAGAAATTCCCGATATAAATTTTTGCCCCATGCTCTTATGACCTTGGCGTTGGTCAAAATATCATAAGTCACATGTCAAGTTCTACCCATCATTATCCTTGTTAATTTGAACACATCCGTACATATCCTTGACATTGGCCAAAATGATAATACGACTGTCCCAAACTAACTCATCTATCTATGTAACAAATGAATACCCAGCAGCTACCAAACACTATGCCTTGGCGTTGGTCAAAATACATAGCTTGAATACTACTGAATACCCAAATGAAATGACGGAGGGCTTCGAATGGTTTTGGCAAAACCGTGAACATAGTGAACTTGATATAATCCAAGGAACCTGATAGCTTTTTTAAAAGGAGTGGTTAAAGCTCCGTAATTAAAAATTCTGCTTTTTTAAAATAACCGAGTGGTTTCTTTTCAATTTATTCCAACGATTTAACTTTGGTTTATTTTCTTTGCATTATAATAATGTGTCCCATCATTTATCCTATCATTGCAGAAAACAACAAAAATACCACGTCATCTTATGCTATCTGCATTCGCCATGGGGTCCCGTCATCACCCGTTAGGTTACTTAACTAACGACAGAGCGGGGGCTGGGCTAGCGCGGGTGTAAAACATAAGTGACGTCAAAGGATAGCCTAGCACCTCATGAAGGGTTTGGAAGCATCACATGAACCAAAGAATGCATTTTTAGGGTGCTAATCTAACAAGCATCGGATCGTTCCTAGAAAAATTAGGGTTTCAAAAATTTTCACATCAACATATGAAAAGAAAAGCTAGGGTTTAGAGAGTACAACCTTTGTAGCTCCCTATGCTAGACTCCTCGGTTACTTAGGGTTTGAAAAAGCTCCGCTTGAACTTCTCGAGGTCACCGATGATCCACCCGGAGTCCGCTTTGTCCAAGCTTGCAACTTTATCCGATCAAGTGAACGAAATCAAGCTAACACTCTAAACAAGTGGGCTAGACTTGTGTAGAATGGTTTGTGGTTCTCTTTCTCACTTCAAAATCCTAACTTGATGATTATATTGCTCCCTACAAAAATCTAGAGAGCAAAATGAGAGAGGTTGATGAAGATGATGGCTTTTTAGAAGAAGAGAATAAAAACCCTCTCTTGAAAAATGAAAATATAAGTATATATATTTTTCATCTCTCATTTCAAACCATGGTTAATTATATAGATATTATTGCAATGGAGTTAAAAGCACAAAAGGAAAATAAACCATAGGTTAAAAGGTAGGTGAGCATGGTAAAGTGAAGAAGAGTGTAGAAACATTCTATCATTTAACCCTTTTTCTTTTCCCTTTTTGTTTTAATTCAGAAGCAATGAAAAATCCATATAATAACCATGGTGTGATTCTTATATTGCCACCATTCTCATTGTATAAGCAACCATGATGAATGTATGTATGTATGTATGTGTATATGTACATCCATATGTGCATGAATCAAAAAGGAATTCATACATGCATCCATACATCCATAGAAACAAGAAAGGATTTCTAGTGAGATTCTAATGGTTAAATGATAAATCAACACTTGATTTATCAATCCGGCCATATCACATATGACCCCTACCAAAAGCAAGCCGCCCGACCAATATACGGTATCCTATACGCGCATTTTAATCGGGTCCATGCGCATATCGCATACGCGCACTACAACGTTTCGCCTGGACTAGGAAACTCCATTGTGGGACTCTGAGACTCGTCAATACACCGGCAGTGGGTGATGATCATATCAAGCACCCCCAAGCCGCAAGCAGTCTGCTAAACGTAACGGCCACCTGGGTATTGAGCGATCAGAAGAGAACAAGCGAACCTGCTACAACTCCCGTCGAGCCGATCGGCAACACTTCGCGTACAGTCCGGTCTCCTTGTCTGATATGTCGCATATCAAGTCTAGGGGTGGTAAACGTCAGACCCCAATAACCGATAAGTCGTGCCGATGTGAGGCTCATAACGGGTCGAGAAACTACTGGTAACACTTACCAGCAAATCTCTGAAACAGCCCCGGCCAGGGACTTCCCTGTTACGGCCAATCGAGCACATTACAACATCAACCCCCAATACCGGGAGAGACGAAACCCCTCCTATCACTCATTGCCTCCATGTGACTCGGGACTGTACCCAAAACCCACCGTTTTGCATGCCCTCATGGACGTGGTAAGGTGGAGATCAAAGCACAGTGGGAATCACACAAGACTCTATGACGATCTCGGGTCTACAGACTAACCTGTACAAGAGTCACCTGAGAACTGCCATCTGACGTGAGGTATAATACCATTTGGGAGTTCTCGGTGAGTCCGTCCAGTGTACCCAGTCTCTACTGAGCACCCGTATACCATCTCTGATGTCAAACACCAATGGATATGGGATCATCCATCGCCCATCTCATGGGTCGAGAAGCGTATACGCTAGTCTACACTGGTATATCGATGCCCCGTCTCGATACACCTACAACTAGGGACCTTGAAGGATGTACTTATGGACTACCATGTCCCCACTAGTATGATCTGCATCATAGTCCAGGTAGTCAAGTACACATCCTAAGGGCTTTACCAACATGTAACTATAAGACAGTTTAAAGAGACTAGTTTACATGTTAAGATAAAGAGCAACCAGATAGCATACTATCATATCGAGCAAGAAAGTCATCTCTATATATGTCCAAGCATCTAATATAATATACATCATCTGTACAATACTGGCCTTTAGGGCATACATACAACTAACAATCTCCCACTTGCACTAGGGCCAGCTGCTGTAGTATCGCATACCGAGTATCCCGAAGCGTCTCTCAAACTGTATCTGGGGAATGGCCTTCGTGAGTGGATCCGCCGTGTTGTTCTTCGTGTCAACCCTCCTGACCTCGATCTCCCGGCGATCAACTATCTCCCGGATTAGGTAATACCGCCTCAGAATATGCCTGGATCGCTGATGGGACCTGGGCTCCTTGGCCAAATCCACCGCTCCATTGTTATTGCAATACAAAGGTATTGGATGCTCAATAGATGGAACCACTCCAAGTTCAGTAATGAACTTCTTGATCTAAACAGCCTCTTTGGCAGCATCGTTGGCAGCGATGTATTCAGCCTCCATCGTTGAATCTGCTACGGTTTCCTGCTTAGAACTCTTCCAGCTAACCGCCCCTCCGTAAAGAGTAAAGACAAATCCCGACTGCGACTTAGAGTCGTCCTTATCATTCTGGAAGCTCGAATCGGTAAAGGACTCCACTTGGAGTTCTCCGTTACCATACACCAAGAGCATCTCTTTAGTCCTTCGTAAGTACTTGAGAATGCTCTTCACAGCTGTCCAGTAACTCTCTTCAGGATCAGCTTGATACCTACTCACTACACTTAGTGAGTATGCTACATCGGGTCTGGTACATAGCATCGCGTACATGATAGAGCCTACAGCCGAAGCATAGGGTATCCCTTGCATGCGAGCTCTCTCCAAATCAGTCTTAGGAGACATCTCTTTGGAGAGAGTGACTCCAGAGATCGTGGGTAAGTTCCTACGCTTGGATTCTTCCATACTAAACCTCTTTAGTATGGTGTCAATGTACCTGGATTGGGACAATCCCAATATCCGTTTGGATCTATCTCTATAGATCCTGATTCCTAATATGCAGGAGGCATCACCAACATCTTTCATTGAGAATCTTTGTGATAAGAAGAGCTTGACCGATTGCAGCATAGGAATGTCATTTCCTATCAAGAGTATGTCGTCCACCTACAATACGAGGAAGACAACCTTACTCTCTGCCACCTTCTTGTAGATACATGGCTCATCTGGATTTTTGACGAAATCAAACTCTTTGATAACGACGTCAAAGCAGATGTTCCAACTCCGCGATGCTTGCTTTAATCCATAAATGGATTTAAGCAGCTTGCACACTTTCCCGCTGCTCCCACTGTCTACGAAGCCCTCTGGCTGAGTCATGTACACGCACTCTTCTAAATCACCGTTTAGAAAGGCGGTCTTAACATCCATTTGCCAGATTTCGTAGTCATGATATGAAGCGATGGCAAGCATGATCCGGATGGATTTAAGCATAACCACTGGAGAAAAGGTTTCGACATAGTCCACACCTGGTCTTTGACGAAAACCCTTTGCAACAAGTCTAGCTTTGAAAGTCTCCACTTTCCCATCTACACCAAGTTTTTTCTTGAAGATCCACTTGCTCCCAATGGGTTTTACCCCTTCAGGAGCAACTTCCAAAGTCCATACTTTGTTGGTGTACATGGATTCCATCTCGGATCGCATAGCATCCAGCCATTTCACTGAGTCCCTACTCGTGATGGCCTGCTCGAAGCTAGTTGGGTCATCATCCTCCATGATGCAATCCTCGCTCCCACCATCCATGAGAAAACCGTAGTATCTCTCAGGTTGGCGAGGAACCCTACTAGATCGGCGGAGAGGCTGAGGTTCGTTGGGAGCTACTGAATCCTCTGGTTCCACTAAATCTTCAGTTTGAGTGTGTGTAGCCGGAATTTCTTCCAATTCTACCTTCTCGCCATTAATTTCTTTTGCAAGAAATTCCTTTTCCAAAAAAGGTGGCATGTCGAGAAACAAACACTTTTTGTTCCTCTGTATGGTAGAAAAGATATTCATGTGAATGTTTGGGATATCCCACAAACTTGCATAGAACTGACCGCGCCTCGAGTTTGTCCGGATTTTGCCTCTTGACATAGGCCGGGCAACCCCATATCTTAACTCGTTTAAGACATGGTCTCTTCCCACTCCATATCTCATATGGTGTGGTAGGTACAGATTTAGTTGGAACTTGATTCAATAGGTATGCTGCTGTTTCCAGCGCATATCCCCAGAAGGAAATAGGTAACTCAGCTGTGCTCATCATAGAGCGCACCATATCTAATAGGGTGCGGTTCCTCCGCTCCGATACACCGTTGTGCTGTGGTGTATATGGAGGAGTCAGCTGAGAGAGAATCCCATTCTCTTTTAGGAAGTCCAGGAATTCATTGCTCAAGTATTCACCTCCTCGATCAGATCGAAGGATTTTAATACTTTTTCCGGTTTGGTTTTCGACTTCTTGTTTATATTCTCTAAATTTCTCAAAAGCTTCTGATTTGTGTTTCATCAGGAACACACATCCGAATCTAGAGAGATCGTCAGTGAATGTAATGAAGTACGATGAACCATCCCTGGCATGTGTAGACATGGGACCGCATACATCACTATGTATTAGTCCCAAGAGTTCAGTAACTCTTTCTCCGTGTCCCGTAAACGGAGTTTTGGTCATCTTGCCTTTGAGACATGACTGGCAAGTGTCATAAGATGAGAATTCAAACGGATTCAAATATCCATCCTTATGCAACTTAGCCAGTCGTGTCGCATTTATATGACCGAGTCTACAATGCCACAAGAAGGATTCGTTCATTTCTGAACTCTTCCTCTTGTGTGTGTTTGTTATGCTCAGAACTGTTGATTGATTTAGAACATAAATGCCATTACATAACGTGCCTGATCCAACCAACTTTTGGTTACGGAAAATGTTCATAACATTATCCTGTAATAAAAAATTATATCCCTCTTTACTCAACAAAGAAACCGATATAATGTTGCATATCAGGTTCGGCATGTAATAGCATTCGTTCAGAACCAAAGTATTACCAGTAGGTAATGTAAGGTGATATTCCCCGACAGTCTTAGCTGCAACAATTGCACCATTTCCAACTCTAATGTCTTTATCACCTTCTCCAAGTTCTCTACCTTTCCTGAGCCCATGTAACTGATTGCATATATGGGATCCTGACCCGGTATCTAATATCCAGGACGTAGGGCAAATGGAGAAACAGTTCTCTGTAACGAACACACCCGAAGAAAATGCATTAACATGTATTTTCTTCATTTGGGTGGCTTGGGAATCCTGGTATTCCCCTATGTCCTGTTCATTCCTATAACTCTTATAAGAAAGAACGGAACCAACGTTCCCCAGCACAGTATAACATGCGGGTTCAGTCAATACATCCATATTATTATGTTTATTAGGGCATGACATGGTCGCTACCTGGAGAGAGAGAAGAAAACACTTTAGTGTATGCTCTTGCAAGATCAGATTGGTTATTATCTTATCTAATCAGGATGGCTCCCACTGGTTTTTATCAAATCTTCCTTTAAACCCTAAAAGGAAAGACTAGCCGGGATTAATTACACCCTACAACTTCGCCGATCTTTCAGCCAGGCCAGTGTCAGTACTTTGAGGGAGGTTCCCCGTGCTTTCGCACGGACCTAATTAAAGTAAACCTCGTTTTCCCAGAGGCGTAGCCCCGTTGACACCTTTCTAGACACCTACTTGATCGACTAATTGTAATGTGTAAAACTCTCCCAGGAGTAACTCTTACTCGCAGTGAGTATCGGGATCCAACTATCTCATAGAAGGTATGCAATCTCATTGCAAATTTCAACACTTGAAATTCCCGATAATATTTTGCCCCTAGCGTCCTATAACCTTGACAAAGGCCAACAAATCATAGGATGCTAGTCAAGTTCAGCCCGTCATTTCTTGATTGAATCAAACCCACCCGCACGACCCTTGACAAAGGCCAACAAGGTCGTACGACTACCCTGAAACAATCTGCATCACATGCAAAAGCAGATAAGCACTATTCAGCTACCGCACACTACGCCTTGACAAAGGCCAACAAACGCAGCACGAATACTAAACAGTTCTTATCTGAAATGACGGAGGGCTACGACAGGTTTTTCTGAAAACCTATTGCGTAATGAACTTGATATCGTTGTAGAATCAAGTGAAGTTTTGAAATGGAGTGATTTTGAGGCTTTTCTAGTTTTGCTAAAGGGGTCACTCCCGGTGAAGGAATCATCGGCCCTTTCCTCGTCGAATGAGGTGCGGGATATATCATATATAGCACTGTGCAAAGTAAAACTCCAAAGGCCGTCAAAAGTCAAACCAAGTGTTTGTAGCATCTGCCAGTTTCGCTAAAGAGATCACTCCCGGTGAAGGGATCTCGGCTCTTTCCTCATTGAATAAGGTGCAGGGTATATCATATATACCGCTATGCAAAGCAAAACTGTAGCTACCCTTTTTATTTTAAAAATTTTGATTCTACAACATCTTTTAGGTTTCTTTTCTTTCATTAATCATATTAATGAAGTCCCATCATTTAAGTCACCTAAACATCACAGATAAATACGACGTACACTTATGCCATCCGCATTAGCCTCGATGTCCCCTCGTGCACCGTTAGGTTAGGTAACTAACGACAGAGCAGGGCAGGGCTAGTGCGGGTGTAAAACATAAGTAACGTCTATATAATATATCATATATACTATATACTGTATCCATCAGAACATATCAAATGATCACATCACAGATATCACAGCAGAAACATAGATATAATGTGGGATATACTAGGACGTCCGTATTTAGTATTTAGCCAAAATAGAAAATACGGATTCCACAGTCGCGATGAATAGCCAAGCCCACACCCTGGACCCCTACGAGAGAGGCAAGCGACCCTACCAATTCTGGAGTTTAGGAGACCCGGTCTTGACTCCTCGAGATGGCCTCCCACTGAGCCCCAGAACCTGGTCACCCGTGCTCCCCTCCTTGGGTCCATCCTAATGCGAAAAAGTAAATAATATACAACACAGGTGGCATCGACCTCAACCCGGAAGTGCCCCAAATAAAAGAATATTACATTACATTTGAATTTACATGAATGAAAATATAAAACTCTCATCTCACATAAAAAAAACCCGGCTATTCAATCGCAACAATCCTGCACATCATATCTCAGCAACACATAATATCGCATATCATCAACGTAAGTAAGTATGCATACCCCAATTGTCGTTGACGTATAGCAACGAAACCGGCGATATCGACATACTACACTTACGGTCAAAGAAAAGAAAGTGTAAAACTGCAATATCTGAAATCCACATTCTCTTTAGACATCGTAAATGCGAAGTATCACATACCTCGTATTTCATGTCTTATAATATGAATTCCACACATTGCATCACATTCCAGATAATTAGACAGTATTAAAGTTTTCGAACGAACGATCAAATACCCAAGATTCACTAAAGCTCAACACTTGAGCGGAGTTCAAAAACCAGGAGTGTGACACAGTGGTAGCGGTCCAGCCGTAGAAGAGTCAAGCCAACGCCTCACATGTGGCACGCCGTACTGCCCCAAACCCTAAGGTTCAAAAGGCAGTTCAAGACGGTCACATAATCGAGTTAAGCTTTGTTGTCTTCTAGAGGGTCCACCACAAACAAACTTACACGAACCTCCGAAGGATTTAAACCCCGTGAAAAGTGAGCAAATGATACTCGTTCAAACACTTCACTACTTTCTAATTTACACGGAAAAGCAATGAAATGAAAATTCCGATCGAATCGACAAGTCCAAAACCATCTCCAGAAATTTTCAGCAGTAAATACAGATTAAAAATACTCTAAAAAATATACAAGCAGAAAAAAACATTACAGTATAAAATTTATGCAGTGATCGACTTTTACGGCCGCGTTTCCGCGGCAAGATTAACTGTTCATTGCATAATTTTTACACCGTAATTCTTACATTTTCCTACTGAATTTTTTACGTATTTTTAATTCTGAAAATAACCAGATTTTCAAAAAAGTCAAGAGAGCACCCAAAAACCCGTATTTTCGGTTCGATCGGAGTTTTAACTTCGTAAAGGTGTCGCCTAATGTTCTAGGTCGACTCTAATACCAATGAAAGGTTAGCCTAGAACCTCATAAAGGGTTTGGAAGCATCACATGAACCAAAGAATGCATTTTTAGGGTGCTAAGCTAACAAGCATCGGATCGTTCCTAGAAAAATTAGGGTTTCAAAAATTTTCACATCAACATATGAAAAGAAAAGCTAGGGTTTAGAGAGTACAACTTTTGTATCTCCCTACGCTAGACTCCTCGGCTACTTAGGGTTTGAAAAACCTCCGCTTGAACTCCTCGAGGTCACCGATGATCCACCCGGAGTCCGCTTTATCCAAGCTTGCAACTTTATCCGATCAAGTGAACGAAATCAAGCTAACACTCTAAACAAGTGGGCTAGACTTGTGTAGAAAGGTGTTGTGGTTCTCTTTCTCACTTCAAAATCCTAACTTGATGATTATATTGCTCCCTACCAAAATCTAGAGAGCAAAATGAGAGAGGTTGATGAAGATGATGGCTTTTTAGAAGAAGAGAATAAAAACCCTCTCTTGAAAAATGAAAATATAAGTATATATATTTTTCATCTCTCATTTCAAACCATGGTTAATTATATAGATATTATTGCAATGGAGTTAAAAGCACAAAAGGAAAATAAACCATGGGTTAAAAGGTAGGTGAGTATGGTAAAGTGAAGAAGAGTGTAGAAACATTCTATCATTTAACTCTTTTTCTTTTCCCTTTTTATTTTAATTCAAAAGCAATGAAAAATCCATATAATAACCATGGTGTGATTCTTATATTGCCACCATTCTCATTGTATAAGCAACCATGATGAATGTATGTATGTATGTATGTATGTGTATATGTACATCTATATGTGCATGAATCAAAAAGGAATTCATACATGCATCCATATATCCATAGAAACAAGAAAGGATTTCTAGTGAGATTCTAATGGTTAAATGATAAATCAACACTTGATTTATCAATCCGGCCATATCACATATGACCCCTACCAAAAGCAAGCCGCCCGACCAATATACGGTATCCTATACGCGCATTTTAATCGTGTCCATGCGCATATCGCATACGCGCACCACAACATTTCGCCTGGACTAGGAAACTCCATTGTGGGACTCTGAGACTCGTCAATACGCTGGCAGTGGGTGATGATCATATCAAGCACCCCAAGCCGCAGGCGGTCAGCTAAACGTAACGGCCACCCGGGTATTGAGCGATCAGAAGAGAATAAGCGAACCTGCTACAACTCCCGTCGAGCCGATCGGCAACACTTCCCGTATAGTCCGGTCTCCTCGTCTGATATGTCGCATATCAAGTCTAGGGTTGGTAAACGTCAGACCCCAATAACCGATAAGTCATGCCGATGTGAGGCTCATAACGGGTCGAGAAACTACTGGTAACACTTACCAGCAAATCTCTGAAATAGCCCTGGCCAGGGACTTCCCTGTTACGGCCAATCGAGCACATTACAACATCAACCCCCAATACCGGGAGAGACGAAACCCCTCCTATCACTCATTGCCTCCATGTGACTCGGGACTGTACCCAAAAACCACCGTTTTGCACGCCCTCATGGACGTGGTAAGGTGGAGATCAAAGCAAAGTGGGAATCATACAAGATTCTATGACGATCTTGGGTCTACAGACTAACTGTACAAGTGTCACCTGAGAACTGCCATCTGACGTAAGGTATAATACCATCTGGGAGTTCTCGGCGAGTCCGTCCAGTGTACCCAGTCTCTACTGAGCACCCGTATACCATCTCTGATGTCAAACACCAATGGATATGGGATCATCCATCGCCCATCTCATGGGTCGAGAAGCATATACGCTAGTCTACACTGGTATATCGATGCCCCGTCTCGATACACCTACGACTAGGGACCTTGAAGGATGTACTTATGGACTACCATGTCCCCACTAGTATGATCTGCATCATAGTCCAGGTAGTCAAGTACACATCCTAAGGGCTTTACCAACATGTAACTATAAGACAGTTTAAAGAGACTAGTTTACATATTAAGATAAAGAGCAACCAGATAGCATACTATTATATCGAGCAAGAAAGTCATCTCTATATATATCCAAGCATCCAATATAATATACATCATCTGTACAATACTGGACTCTAGGGCATACATAAAACTAACATAACGTCCAATAGCTATCATATATAGATATTGTACATTCGTCAGATGCAATAATAAGCATTCCAGATCACTGATGAACTTCATTGGATTTACTAGCAATCCGCGTTTGCTTTGAGCCTGCAACAAAAGATGGATTACACAGTTGTGATGAATAGCCATTACCCCACCCTAGACCCCTACGGGTACGGAAAACTACCCGCCAAGTACCCGAAGTGAAGCGGTCTCCCTCAACAACGTGAGTAGACCACTAATCACTTCAAAGTACCCGGTAGTTTGTGCACCCCACCTTGGGTCTATCCTAGGAGCAAAAACAATAAAAATGAAATAATACAATGGTGGTTACAACCGCAACCTAGATGTGCCCCGCAAAAGAATATTACATCATATTATAATTACATCGAATGAATGAATATAAAACACATCTCAAACCCTGGCTAATCATCACAACATTCCAATCAAGTCCATATACACAAACAGTAAACATTACAGAAATGTGCAACCCCCTGCCTGTTAGTGTATATGCCCTAGAGGCCATTACTGTATCATACTAGTTTGTATATTACTTAATGGATGCTTGGGATATTCACCTTGTATATACAATCTTGCTCAAAATAGTAGTATGCTACTTGGTTTGTCTCTGCTTCAATGTGTACTTGTGTTTATTTTACTATATCACTTATACGCATTAGTGGAGCCCTTAGGATCTTTGCTTGATTACCAGCGTTGTGATGGCAGTCACACTAGTGGGGGCTGAGTAATCTATAAGCACATCCTTATACAGGTCCCTAGTCGCAGGACTATCGAGACAGGGCATCGATACTCCGGAGTAGATTAGCGTATGCGCTTCTCATCCCAGTGTGGGAGATGGTCTGTCCCACAGCCATCAGTACGTCGTACTGGAGATAGTATACGGGTGCTCGTTGGGTTACGAGTACACTGGACAGGACTCGTCGGAAACTGACAGGTTGGTATTATACCTATCGTCAGTCATCAGTTCCCAGGTGACATGAGTACAGCTTAGTCCGCTGACTTGACACTGGCACTTCGCCTCGAGTGTGTTCCCACTGCACTTTGATCACTACCCTACCACGGCTCAAAGGAGTCGTGCAAACAGGTGGTGGTTGGGTGCAGTCCCGAAGCACTTGGAGGCAGTGACGGTTAGACAGGATTCGTCTCTCCCGGTATTGGGGGTTGACATCGCGCTGTGTCTAGGAGAGCCATTACACGAGTAGTCCCTGGACAGGGCAAACGAGATATACTGGTAGGTTTCCAGTGTTATCTCAGGGTGTTTTGGGCTTCGCTCCGGCACGACTTGTACCGCTATTGGGGGACTGACGTTTACCGCCCCCTAGGCCCGCCATGCGATGTATCAGACGAACAGACCGGACTGTACGGAGACTGTCACATCCAGACTCAGTAGGAGTACCGATGGGGTTTCACCTCGTCAGCCTTCTTGTCGACATCTACCTGGGGACCGTTACGCACAGTTAGTGCCGCTTGCGGTCTGTGGTTAAACCCACTGCCAGCGTAGTGTCGAGTCTTTAGAGTCCCACACAGAGGGTATTCGCCTCTGGGCAAAACAGAGTAGAGGTCGCATGGTTTTGCGACAGGGTTCGTTCTCATCCGCGCACTTGTGCACGTTTGGAGTCCGGACGGATATTACCAGTGGGCTCTGGTTTGAGCCGGATACTGGTATAGTATTTGGGGTTGCTTTTATCTCTCAGTATTCATGTTCCTCGGAACGAGAATGCAGGTGTGTATGCACAGTTATTTGAGGAGGAGGAAGATGACTTTCATTAGGGTTTCGGAACGGGTGCGTATGCACAGTTGACAGTCGTCTTTTTCCAAACCCTAATGGATTTGTATTATATCATTTAATAATATATAATAAAATGAAATTGTGTCATGGTTAGTTTTTTGTTGACTTGTTGACCGTGGTTGACTTGTTGACCATGGTTGAACTTTTGACCATTATCATTACAAGAGAAAGATGCTCTTGATTCTTGCATTTTCATTTAATGCTTGTAATGATATTAGTCATTCTAAAACTTTCCATCAACCTTTTCATTTTGATTATTATTATTTGATAATTCATTTTCTTTTTGGATTATGGTTGCAAGAAAGGAAATGAGAGCTCATTCTATCATATTCACTCTCTCTCTTCACTTCATCTTCTTCTTCCTCTAGCCAAGAGAAACCTTCTCATGTGTTGAGAATCCTTCTCTTGAAAAACAAAAGCAACCCTTAGACACTCTCTACTCACTCTAGGATCAAGGGTTTAGCAAGCCGGCGATTCTAGTTCACTCCAAGTACGAGAAAGAGCCCAAAGGTCGAGCCTTCGAGGTGGATCCATCTTCGACGGAAGAAGGCGACAAAGGAGAACCATCAACCTCTACAAAGTTTGAAGACGAAGGAGTTCAAGTCTAGGTATAACCATCTTCATCCGAGTAGCTAACTCTCTTTAGCATAGTTTGCTAGTTTTAGTTTAGACAACGATCCCGACCTTGTTTAGTCCATGTTGCCTCTTGCACTAAAAATTTGATTTTTATACCGTTTCCGCCTCCCCGTAAGAACCGGGGGTCGCAACGTGGACTTACAGTGGTATCAGAGCCTAACTAAACTTAAACTAGCTTGGTAGTGAAGTGTAACGAAGTTCGGAACCGGAAAAATCCAAAAACCAAACTTTTACAAAATCTGAGTTTCTGTTGAAATTTTTTCTGGTCAAAATGAAAAACTTTATACTCCTAAATTCGGCTCAGGGTTTTGTGTGAACACCCAAGAAAAACGATGCAGTAATTCCTCCAATCCGCCGCCCATCCGCCGCGTGAACCCCGTTTTCGCCGCGGAAGCGCCGCGTACTGTAGTCCTCTGTGCATCGTTTTTCGTGCTGTGTGTGTCTGTGTTGGTTTTGGGATTTTTAATATATATTATATGTGCCCAGATTTTCCAGAAAAGAAATTTTCTTTTGGGGTCCTATAATTCCGTATTTTTTCCGAACTTCACTGCACTTTGACTATAATGGTTATATCTGTGATGCTTGCATGTATTTAACGTCGGCTAATCGCTATAAGACGATTAGTCGGGGTTATACATGATCTGTAATGTGCTGGAATGTGTATATGAATATGTTGGATTGTCGCGGGTGAATAGCCGGGGGTTGTGAGACGAGAGTTTACTTTTCTTGCAATTCATTGTAAATGTAAATTGATGTAATAATATTATTTGTTTGGCCGCACAACCGGGTCGGGGTTGTAGCCGTCATTGTATAATTCTTTTTACTGTTTTTGCTCCTAGGATAGACCCATGGAGGGGTGCACAAACTACCGAGTACTTGGCGGGTAGTTTGCCGCACCCGTAGGGGTCTTGGGTGGGGTATTTGGCTATTCACCGCGACCGTGTTATCCGCTTTTCGTTTCAGGCTCGAAAGGATTGAGGATTGCTAGTATATCCAATGCATTCATCTGTGATCTGTAATGTCTACTATTGCTATATCTATAACTATTTAGGCGTTGCTTATGTTTTACAGACGCGCTAGCCCAGCCCCCGCTCTGTCGTTAGTTAAGTAACCTAACGGGTAATGACGGGGCCCAGTGGCGAATGCGAATGGCATAAGCGTACGTCATATTTTGGTTGTTTTCTGCAATGGTAGGATTAAATGATGGGACGCATTAAAAGTACTAATGCAAGAATATCACGCATTAAAAGAACTAATGCAAGATAATAAACCAAGTTAAAGTCGTTGGAACACTTTCAAAAAACCACTCGGTTCTTTTCAAAAATAACTTTTAAATGCGGAGTTTGAGCCACTCCTTCTAAAAGCTATCTCGTTCCATCGACTATATCAAGTTCACTACGTTCACGGTTTCGCCAAAACCATTCGTAGCCCTCCGTCGTTTCACATGAATAGTCAATAGTATTCAAGCTGTGTTTGTTGGCCAAAGTCAAGGCACAGTGATTGGTAGCTATTGGGTATTCATGTGCAGCATAGATAGATGCGTTGGTTTGGAACAGTCGTACTGCCTTGTTGGCCAAAGTCAAGGGTATGTACGGGTGGATTCAAATTAACCTGGAGAACGACGGGTAGAACTTGACATGTGACTTATGATTTGTTGGCCAAAGTCAAGGTCATAAGAGCATGGGGCAAAAATCCACATCGGGAGTTTCATAAGTACTGAAACTTGCTAGATTTGCATACCATTTGGAGTGTGGTGATTCTGGTTGGATTCCTTCAGTTTCGTCACACGATGATATTTGGATCCCGATCCTACTGTGAGTATATGCTACTCCTCGGGAAATTTCACACTTAACGATCAATGCTATAAACCTAGTAGGTGCCTAGAAAGGTGTTAGCGGGGCTACGCCCCCAGGGAAAAGAGGTTCTTTAATTAAGGAACTTCACGAAAGCGTTGGAAAACCTCCCTCGAAGTACCGACACCGGCCTGGCTGAACGGTTAAGCAAGTATTGTGCGGTGGGATTGATCCCGGCTAATTCTTCCTTTATGGTTTGAGGAGGGATTCGAGAAACAGTGGGAGCCATCCTGTTTAGACAAACTAAAAACCACTCTAAACTTGCAAGAGCATCATGCTGAGTGTTTCTTCTTCTCTCTCCTAATTGCAGCGACCAATCAACATGACTGGACTTAAGTTACTCCTAGATAAAAACAAGCTGACAGGGCCAAACTACAAAGATTGGCTCAGGAATGTCAAGATAGCAATCACTTATGACAAGCTGGGGTATCTTCTTACCACCAAAGCTCCCCCTGTCCCTGGTCCAACTTCCAGCGTCGCGGATAAGGAAATCCGCAAGACTTGGGAGATTGATAGCGCGAAGGCCAAATGCCTCCTGCTTGCCTCGATGGACAACGAACATCAGAGGAGGCATGAGAATATGGACATGGAGTCCATATTGCTTCATACAAAAGAACTGTATGGAGAGCAATCACGTATCGCAAGATACGAAGCGTCGAAAAAGTTATTTTCGACAAGAATGGCCGTCGGATCATCAGTAGCCGAGCATGTGCTAAAGATGATCGGCTACATTGAGGAGCTCGCTGACCTAGGGATCACATTGGAGAGTGAGCTATATACGGATATAGTTCTCCAGTCCCTTCCTTCCACTTACGCCCAGTTTATAATGAACTTCAACCTACAAGAAAAGGAGGTTGAACTTTCAGAGCTCCTCAACCTGCTGAGGAGCGCAGAGGGCACCCTACAGAAAGGTAGGGAAACATCCACTTTGTTTGTAGGAGGATCATCTTCTTCTAGGTCCAAGGCGAAAGCCAAGGGAAAGAAGAAGAAAGCCCCCGCCAAACCAAGAGGCGGTGTTAGTAAAGTGGATACGAAGGGAAAGGGTAAAGCAACAAAGATAGCGGGGAAGCTTGTGGATAAGGAAGAATGCTTCTTTTGTCATAAGAAAGGACACTGGAAGAATGATTGCAGGGCCTGGAAGGCCAGAACACAGGAATTGAAGCAGGTTGCAGCTTCAGCTTCAGGTGTGTATGTTATTGAAAACTGTCTTTCTATAAACTCTACTTCCTGGGTATTGGATACCGGATCAGGATCTCATATCTGTAATTCTTTGCAGGCGTTGAGAAACCGTAGTGTTTTGAAGGCAGGTGACATGACCCTCAGAGTTGCAAACGGAGCTAGCATGGATGCTAAAGCCGTGGGGGACTATCACCTGGGAATGTCAGATGGACATGTTTTGGTTTTGCGTAATTGCTTTTTTGTACCCAACGCAACTTGTAATATCATTTCTGTATCTTTAGTTTCTAAAGAAGGTTATGAATTTGCGTTTGTAAGTAATGTTGTAAACATTCACCTTAATCAAGTTTTGATTGGGTCAGGTACTTTGAGTAATGGTATATACGTGTTAAACCAACCACAGATTTTTAATGTCCAGAATACACACAAAAGAAAGTCTCCGGAAATGAATCAGACTTTCTTATGGCATTGTAGATTGGGACACATCAATGAGAGAAGGTTGACTAAGTTACATACAGAAGGATATTTGAATGCGTTCGAATATCAATCGTATGCCACTTGTCAATCTTGTCTCAAAGGAAAGATGACAAAGACTCCGTTTACTGGACAAGGAGTAAGAGCGAGCGAGCTCTTGGGACTCGTACACAGTGACGTGTGCGGTCCAATGTCTACACATGCCCGAAGCGGACATTCTTACTTCATTACTTTTACGGATGACTTCTCAAGGTACGGTTATGTCTTCTTAATGAGACATAAGTCCGAGGCCTTTGGAAAATTCCAGGAGTATAAGAATGAAGTAGAGAAACAGACCGGCAAAAGTATTAAGATTCTAAGATCGGATCGAGGTGGAGAATACTTAAGTGCCGAGTTCCTGGACTATTTAAAAGAGAACGGAATTCTCTCTCAGCTTACTCCTCCATACACCCCGCAACATAACGGTGTATCGGAGAGACGGAACCGCACCCTATTAGATATGGTGCGGTCCATGATGAGTAACGCTGAGTTGCCGCGATCATTCTGGGGGTATGCGCTAGAATCAGCAGCGTACCTTTTGAACCGAGTTCCGACTAAGACTGTGCCTTCCACACCATATGAAATGTGGTGTGGGAAGAGACCCTATCTTAAGCACATTAAGACATGGGGATGTCCGGCTTTTGTCAAAAAGCAGCATGCGGACAAGCTCGAGGCACGCTCAGTACAGTGCAAGTTTGTGGGGTATCCAAAGAACTCAAAAGGATATTTCTTCTACTGTGAAGAGGAACAAAAAGTTCTTGTTTCTCGTCATGCCTACTTCTTGGAAACTGAGTTTTTGGAAAACCAGATAAGTGGGAGCACAGTAGAACTGGAAGAAATTCCAGAACCACAGACTGTTACTGAAAGCTTGGTGGAACCAGAGGGTTCAACAGAACAGGACATTCCTACGCCGCTCCGCAGAAGTAGTAGGCAGTCTCATCCGCCCGAGAGATACTACGGTTTTCTCATAGACGGGGATAGAGAGGATTGCATCATAGATTATGATGAGCCTACTAGCTTCCAGCAGGCCGTTCAGAGCGTTGACTCAGTGAAATGGCTGGATGCAATGCGGACCGAAATGGAGTCCATGTACACCAACAAGGTATGGACGTTGGACATTGCTCCAGACGGGGTAAAACCCGTAGGATGCAAGTGGATCTTCAAAAGGAAGATTGGTGTAGATGGACAGGTTGAGACCTATAAAGCTAGGCTGGTAGCAAAGGGTTTTCGTCAGAGACCTGGCTTGGACTACGACGAAACCTTTTCTCCAGTAGCCATGCTGAAATCCATTCGGATCCTACTTGCCATTGCTGCCTTCCACGATTATGAGATCTGGCAAATGGACGTAAAGACAGCTTTTCTAAATGGAAATTTAGAGGAGTGTGTCTATATGGACCAGCCAGAGGGTTTCATTCAGAGTGGGAGCAGCGGAAAGGTGTGCAAGTTGCTTAAGTCCATCTATGGACTAAAGCAGGCATCGCGGAGTTGGAACATCTGCTTTGATGAGACGGTCAAAGAATTTGGCTTTATCAAAAATCCAGATGAACCATGCATCTATAGTAGATTTGTAGCGAGAACTGTAGTATTCCTCGTTTTATACATGGATGACATTCTCTTAATAGGAAATGACATTCCTATGCTACAATCTGTCAAGGGGTTCTTGTCACACAGGTTCTCCATGAAAGACCTGGGTGATGCCTCATACATCCTGGGGATCCGGATCCATCGTGATAGATCCAAGAGGATATTGGGACTTTCTCAGTCCAGGTACATCGACACCATAGTGAAAAGATTCGCTATGGAAGATTCCAAGCGCGGTAACCTACCGGCTTGTCACGGGATCACCCTCTCTAAAGAGATGTCTCCCAAGACTGATTTGGAGAGGGATCGCATGTCCATTATACCCTACGCATCTGCGGTAGGCTCTATAATGTATGCGATGTTATGTACCAGACCGGATGTAGCTTATGCACTGAGTGTAGTAAGCCGGTATCAGTCAAACCCTGGGGAGAAACACTGGATAGCGGTAAAGAACATTCTCAAGTACCTGAGAAGGACTAAGGAGATGTTCTTGGTGTATGGCGGAAAAGACCTCCAGATCGAGGCCTTTGCTGACTCCAGCTTCCAGAGTGACAAGGATGATTCCAAGTCCATGTCGGGCTTTGTCTTTACCCTCAATGGAGGGGCGGTGTGTTGGAAAAGTTCCAAACAGGATACCGTTGCAGACTCGACAATGGAAGCGAAATACATCGCTGCATCTGATGCCGCAAAAGAAGCTGTCTGGATGAGGAAGTTCTTGAAAGAACTTCAGGTGGTTCCGTCCATTGTTGACCCAATACCTCTGTATTGCGACAACAACGGGGCTATAGCTTTAGCGAAGGAACCCAGGTCCCATCAGAGATCCAGGCACATCTTGAGGCGGTATCACCTGATCAGGGAGATCGTGGATCGCAAGGAGATCGAGGTTCGGAGAGTTGCTTCAGAAGACAACACTGCAGATCCATTCATCAAGGCCCTGCCCCAGACTCAGTTCGAGCGGCTGATCGAGATGATAGGTCTTCGGTACGCCAGTACATGGCCTTAGTGCAAGTGGGAGATTGTTAGTGTATATGTCCTAGAGGCCATTACTGTATCATACTAGTTTGTATATTACTTAATGGATGCTTGGGATATTCACCTTGTATATACAATCTTGCTCAAAATAGTAGTATGCTACTTGGTTTGTCTCTGCTTCAATGTGTACTTGTGTTTATTTTACTATATCACTTATACGCATTAGTGGAGCCCTTAGGATCTTTGCTTGATTACCAGCGTTGTGATGGCAGTCACACTAGTGGGGGCTGAGTAATCTATAAGCACATCCTTATACAGGTCCCTAGTCGCAGGACTATCGAGACAGGGCATCGATACTCCGGAGTAGATTAGCGTATGCGCTTCTCATCCCAGTGTGGGAGATGGTCTGTCCCACAGCCATCAGTACGTCGTACTGGAGATAGTATACGGGTGCTCGTTGGGTTACGAGTACACTGGACATGACTCGTCGGGAACTGACAGGTTGGTATTATACCTATCGTCAGTCATCAGTTCCCAGGTGACATGAGTACAGCTTAGTCCGCTGACTTGACACTGGCACTTCGCCTCGAGTGTGTTCCCACTGCATTTTGATCACTACCCTACCACGGCTCAAAGGAGTCGTGCAAACAGGTGGTGGTTGGGTGCAGTCCCGAAGCACTTGGAGGCAGTGACGGTTAGACAGGATTCGTCTCTCCCGGTATTGGGGGTTGACATCGCGCTGTGTCTAGGAGAGCCATTACACGAGTAGTCCCTGGCCAGGGCAAACGAGATATACTGGTAGGTTTCCAGTGTTATCTCAGGGTGTTTTGGGCTTCGCTCCGGCACGACTTGTACCGCTATTGGGGGACTGACATTTACCGCCCCCTAGGCCCGCCATGCGATGTATCAGACGAACAGACCGGACTGTACGGAGACTGTCACATCCAGAATCAGTAGGAGTACCGATGGGGTTTCACCTCGTCAGCCTTCTTGTCGACATCTACCTGGGGACCGTTACGCACAGCTAGTGCCGCTTGCGGTCTGTGGTTAAACCCACTGCCAGCGTAGTGTCGAGTCTTTAGAGTCCCACACAGAGGGTATTCGCCTCTGGGCAAAACAGAGTAGAGGTCGCATGGTTTTGCGACAGGGTTCGTTCTCATCCGCGCACTTGTGCACGTTTGGAGTCCGGACGGATATTACCAGTGGGCTCTGGTTTGAGCCGGATACTGGTATAGTATTTGGGGTTGCTTTTATCTCTCAGTATTCATGTTCCTCGGAACGAGAATGCAGGTGTGTATGCACAGTTATTTGAGGAGGAGGAAGATGACTTTCATTAGGGTTTCGGAACGGGTGCGTATGCACAGTTGACAGTCGTCTTTTTCCAAACCCTAATGGATTTGTATTATATCATTTAATAATATATAATAAAATGAAATTGTGTCATGGTTAGTTTTTTGTTGACTTGTTGACCGTGGTTGACTTGTTGACCATGGTTGAACTTTTGACCATTATCATTACAAGAGAAAGATGCTCTTGATTCTTGCATTTTCATTTAATGCTTGTAATGATATTAGTCATTCTAAAACTTTCCATCAACCTTTTCATTTTGATTATTATTATTTGATAATTCATTTTCTTTTTGGATTATGGTTGCAAGAAAGGAAATGAGAGCTCATTCTATCATATTCACTCTCTCTCTTCACTTCATCTTCTTCTTCCTCTAGCCAAGAGAAACCTTCTCATGTGTTGAGAATCCTTCTCTTGAAAAACAAAAGCAACCCTTAGACACTCTCTACTCACTCTAGGATCAAGGGTTTAGCAAGCCGGCGATTCTAGTTCACTCCAAGTACGAGAAAGAGCCCAAAGGTCGAGCCTTCGAGGTGGATCCATCTTCGACGGAAGAAGGCGACAAAGGAGAACCATCAACCTCTACAAAGTTTGAAGACGAAGGAGTTCAAGTCTAGGTATAACCATCTTCATCCGAGTAGCTAACTCTCTTTAGCATAGTTTGCTAGTTTTAGTTTAGACAACGATCCCGACCTTGTTTAGTCCATGTTGCCTCTTGCACTAAAAATTTGATTTTTATACCGTTTCCGCCTCCCCGTAAGAACCGGGGGTCGCAACGTGGACTTACACTGCCAACCGACATATTAGTAGTTAGGGGAGCTTTACGAACACATTAAACATTACAGATAAAAAACCTAATTAGCAAATATCTTAGAACATCGATCGACTACCTTATTCCGTGTCTACCCCAAAAGCAAACCAGCACAGAAGTAACCTAGGCAGAAACAGAATATACTGGAAAACAAAACACCAAAATATATGAATTGTAGAGCAAATCCGAGTCAACTCAGTGTTGAATCGGCGGCGGATCCGCGGCCAAAAGCACTATTTGGCCGCGGATCCGCGGCCATATAACTGAGTTGATTTCTCGTATTTTCCCAGAATTCTTATATTTACCTGCTGTGAATTTTAAGGCATATCAAATATTTTTTTCGACACTTTTAAAATTAACAGAAACTTAGGGTATCCGAGAATTCGTTTTTGCGTTTTCTAACGATCGAAGTTCTAATCAGTTTCTAACAAGCTAGTAATAGTTTAGTTGGCTCTGATACCACTGTAAGTCCAAGTCACGCACCCCACGAACTTGCGGGGAGGCGGAATATATGAAAAACGATTATCAAAGCTTCGTAACACGGACTTGAGCGCATGAATCGTATCTAAACCGTTACTAGCATACTACGAGATGTTTAACTACTCGGATTCGAAGTTATACCTCACGTTACTTGTCCTTCGGGTCTTCATCGCTGTCCTCCACTACTCGTAGGCTCCTTGGAACATCGGAACCTCAACAGCCTCCTCGAGTCAAAGACGATCCACCCGAGAGCTCTTACTCCAAACTTGATCTCTAATTTGAGATAACTAGGTTGCTCAAAGTGCTAATCTAAGCTACCTAGGGGATATAGAGTGAGGTTATGGATCAATTAGTCTAGCTAACCCTTGATCTCAACACATGAGAGGTTAGGGTTAGGGTTTCAAGAATGAGAGAGCTTGAGGAGAGAGAAGGTGATGATAAGAATGATATTGAACAATGAGCTCATTTGAATATAACAACCATAACATTTTATCAAATAAATAATTTAAATGATTAATCATCTTGGTTAATGCATTCACCTTGTGTGATTCATCATATGATTCATTAGCTAATGAATGCTTCATTTAACTCCATGGATGAATCACACAAATGAGTCATTAAGCAATAAATGCTTATGCCACCTTAACCCCCAAGTCACCATGCTTCTAGAAGCTTCCCGGAAAATAACGAGAACGCCCCTCCAATCCGTGAAAACACGGAAAAACTTTAGACTGTATAAATCCAATAACCTGATACTAGAATCTGGCTTAAACCAAAGCCGGATAGTAAAAACTGTCCGAACGTCGTACGTGCGTTTAAACGCGTATGCGTCCGAACCCTTGTCGTAAAACCATACGACCTCTATATTGTTTCGCTTGGAGCAGGGAAACTCTCTGTGTGGGACTCTAAAGACTCGATACTACGCTGGCAGTGGGTTTAACCACAGACTGCAAGCGGCACTAGCTGTACGTAACGGTCCCCAGGTAGATGTCGATAAGAAAGCCGATGAGGAAACCCATCCGAACTCCTACTGAGCCTGTTCGTGACAATATCTGTGCAGTCCGGTCTGTTCGTCTAAGACTATCGCATGTATAGTCTAGGGAGGTGGAGAACGTCAGACCCCTAATAACCGTACAAATCATGCCGGTATGGCTAAAGACCATTTGAGAATCTACTGATCAGTCCACCAGTAATTCTCCATCAGCCCTGGCCAGGGACTTATGGTAATGACCAACCGATCACAGTGTGATATCAACTCCCTATACCGGGAGAGACGAATCCCTAACAGTCGCTCACTGCCTCCATGTGGCTCGGGACTGTACCCAACTAAAACCTGTTTGCACGACTCCTTTGAGCCGTGGTAGGGTAGTAATCAAAACACAGTAGGAACTCACACGAGACAAATGACGACCCTAAGTCAACAGACTATCTGCACACATGTCACCTGAGAACTGCTATCTGACGTTAGGTATAATACCATCCAGTTAGTTCTCCTGCGAGTCCTGTCCGGTGTACCCGTAACCTAACGAGCACCTGTATACTATCTCCAGTATGACGTACTGATGGCTGTGGGACAGACCATCTCCCCAACTGGGATGAGAAGCATACACACTAGTCTACTCTGGAGTATCGATGCCCAGTCTCGATAATCCTACGACTAGGGACAAGTTATAGGATGTTGCTTATAGACTACCCAACCCCCACTAGTGTGGTTGCCATCATAACGCTGGTAATCAAGCAAAGATCATATGGGCTCTACTAATATGTATAAGTGATATGTTACAAGAAACATATGCACATATTAAAGTAGACACAAACCAAGTAGCATACTACCATGTTTAGCAAGACTGTTATATAAATGTGAATATTCTAAGCTTCCATTAAGTAATATACAATCTAATATGATACAATAATAGCCCCTAGGGTATATACACTAACATAAGGGCGGCTATGGACGCATTCAAATCCATCATCTGTTGTCTTGACGCTACCATAAAATCTTCCAACGACTGTTCCAGACTAGACATGGGTTGTGAAGGGGTTTCAATAAAAGATTCAAAGTTGTTTGGATACTGGAAACTCCCAAATGGCTGCGTAGAAGCAATGTCTAGGGAAGGTGCGAAAGTCGGGTAGGACTGGTAGGAATTGAATGGCTGGACAGGAGTAGGATTAATATTTGGATAAGAAGGTGAATGGAATTATTGATCCAAAGAATTCGCAGTGGTGAAAGGAGTGAAAGATCGGTTACGAGATTATTCAATATGTTCAGCAATAGACATGGGTTTCGGGGTTACAACAGGACTCGAAAAAGTTTTATCAACGTAAGAGGGTGGTGAAGGTTGAAATGGTTGATACAAGATGGATTGCGGAGTCCAACAGGATGCCCTAGATGCGTCTATTCGATCTTTCAAAGAAATTTTGGGCATGGAGGGGTCGTCCGAAATCCAACCAAAACAATGAGTGTAGGAAGTAATGTCTGGTTGGGGGAACCAAAGTTTGGCAAGATTTTTGCGAGGTGGGGTACCCATGATGTGTTGACAGAACAGAGAAGAAAAAGAATTTGGATTTTTTTTATTTTTTTATATTTTTAAAAAAATTATTTGTTTTTGGAGTTTTGAAATTTTTGAAAGTGTTTTTTTTAGAAAGAGTTTTGCAAAATTTTTAAGGAATTACAACACAATTTTAAACAACCACAGTTTAAATATGCATAATCAAACCAAGAGCTAGGGTCACCTAAGTCAACTAGACTGCTTCTAACTGATCCAAAACGACAAGTTGTGAGATGTCCCTCAAATTGTCTCTTCACCGCCAATTATAGCCAGGTAAGCACAAATGAAGAAAGGAAGGATCCGCTCACGAATCACCGTGAGACGGACCTTTTAAAGTTATCTTTCTCACTTGTCTAGCCTAGGCACCACAAAATCAGGTTTAGATAAACGACTGAATGCCCACAACCTTCCTCTGTCTTAATGAGCGCGACAGTCCTTAATTGGCTGAGTCTAGATATTTTTTAATTAGCTCAAGGGTGATGCATATGCTTTTAGTGATTTTTGGAGTATTAGGAAGGGTAATAAAATCCCCACCCAATCTTGATTGGTGTTATAGCCCCTTAAAAGTCCGTATTAATTATGCAAAGCAGTTAACACACTAAAAATCTAAAACACTTTGCAAAATTTTTTTTTATTTGGTAGTGCAAAGAATCCTGCACAAAAACAATTTATTGGATAGGAAGAAGAAGTTGCTGTGCAAAGAATGCCTGCAGGAAAATTTTCAGTGGAGTTCAGGGGGTAGGAGATAGAAAAAAATATACTCACAGAGAAATTTGGGGTGCTGACGTCACAGGTCCGTGGTCAACTGCTTGAATCTGCCGCAGTTCCGCGGCGGTTTAGTTGGTTTAGATCTCCAAAATTTTTCTCTGTGTTGTTTGGATTCTCCCCTGTCTGTTCAAATTCTCTGTTTCTGGATTTGTTCACTGGCTTGCAACAGATCTGAAACAGAGTTTGCTCCAAACCTGCACACTTGCACAAAAACCTTTTAAAATTAACAAGATGATTTTTTTATGTTTTTTCGTTTTAAAATTTTTAAATTTTTATAATTTTTAATTTTTTTAACCCGAAATTACACAAAGAAAGAGACTACCGTCTCCCCAGCAACGGCGTCATTTGATTGGTAGAGAGATTTTGCGTATGTGCATTTTTAAATCAAAATTTAGATATGCTGCAATCAAGACGGTGTCTCTTGGTAGCTAACCAGTTGAGTACGGGTCGGTCCACAGGGAGATAGATTCCTTTTCTTTATGTTCTAACGAGTTAATCCTATTTTTGGTAGGTTTTGAATTTTAGAAAAACTAAGATTGAATTTAATTCGATTTAAAACCTTGCTAGGTCAGGACTAGGTTAGATTGGAATAGGGATTCTCCCCACTGCTTTCAGTGCCCTAATGAAAAATATAGGTGTTAGGGTAATAGTCAACAAAGGGGATTAGCACGACCAGGAAGAAACTTCGTTTCTTCCTTTTGGTCCTTGTCCGTCCTTTCTTAACTCTCAGCCCTAACCTCTATTTAAATCAACCACAACCGGTCTAGCTAAGGAATCACCACTATCTTGTGGGATAAGGTGCCGTAGTGAGCGGTGTGTGGTTCATTTAAATAGAGTCCGTATTAATTAAAATTATAGGGGCAATGAAAGGAGTGAGAGAGATTTCCTTCTCTCAAACCATCCCAATCCTAACTCTAACTAGTGAGCAATTACTCACTCATTAGGGAAGTTATGATAAGATTCATTTTTATAATTTTAAAAGACTATCTAAGTTGCAGATAATAAAAGACAGATAAAAATTCAGGAATTAAATTCAGATAAAATAATGCACGATAAAAAAAACTAAAATACCTTTATTGATGACCTCTTGACGATTACAAGGAAATTAAAATTTAATCTAGAAATTAAAAAGAGGCATCTCAAAAGAAGCACACTTTATTTGGCTTTGAGCCCTCCTATTTATAGATAGGAAAAACCCTAGGTTTACATTCTGATCCATACATGAAATTACAAAACAACCCAAAAGACCGAGTCAAAGCACCGACACCCCACCGACACGTGCATTGCACGGCCGCGGAACTGCGACAGAATAGCCTGTTTGGCTGCAGATCCGCGGCCATTTGGTGGGCTCATGGGCCCAATTCATTAGGGTTTCTTCAAGTTGCTTGTATCTTGTGTTTTCTTCACTTAGTTTCTCAGAATCTCTTCTATTTTCTTCCAGATTTCCAACAGTACAGAATTATGTGGACTTTTACCGTGATCTTCATGTTGAAGTCTTGAATCTTTTGCTACCCTTGTGCTTTATGTATTGAACTATCTCATGATTTTCTTTTGTTCCTTTAACTGGTAGGCGGCATCATACGGATTCATCTATTGTTGGTTGTAGTCTCACGTTTGTAGCGTCTTCTCATGAATTTCACTGTAATGATCTGAGAACCTGTAACCTGCAACTATTTAGCAGACATGGATCAAAAGCTCTATTTATATGTAATATGAATAAGAATGGATGATATAATAATGCAAAATTCTGATATGAACATTGTGTTCAACCGCAGGTGATCCAATAGCTAACCTCATATGAAATAATCTTTTTTAGGTCTCGTACCTTGTGATACGAAAGTGCTCTCCATATAAATCCTTGTAATGGAGAAAGATGGATTTGATGTCCACATTCTCTTGCTGGTTATGAAGTTCATTATTCATTGAAACCAGCACAATGCACCTAGCTTTTTCACAATCCAGGTCCTACGTTTTGCGGACCTCGATGTCCGCAACCGTGGAATCTATCTTTGGGACAGGGGGAGCAGTACTGGTGAGAACATATGCCACCTTGTCCTAAGTGAGTGCAATATTGACGTTCCTCGACCAATTTTTATAGTTTGGCCCAGTCAGTGTATTTTTTTCCGAATAGTAGTTTAAATCCCATCATGGATGCTGCCAGAGAGAGAAAAGAAACACTCAGCGTATGCTCTTGAAAAATTAGATTGGTTTATTATCGTATCTAATCAGGATGGCTCCCACTATTTTCTCGAATTCTCCATCAAACCTTATAAAGAGAATTAGTCGAGATCATTTACACTTTACAAGTTCGCTAACCGTTCAGCCAGGTGGATGTTGGTACTCCGAGGGAGGTTCCCCGTTCTCTCGCACAGACCTAATTAAAATAAATCTCATTTCCGCAGAGGCGTAGCCCCGTTAACACTTTCTAGACACCTAATATGTTAACTAATTGTGAAGTGAAAAATATCTCCCAAGAGTAATCCTACTCATCAGTAGGATCGGGATCCAACTATCAATGCATGATGACCTAGATGGAAGCCACTCTAGTCACCATATTCCATAAGGTATGCTCAATCTGCAAGCTTCCTCTATGTTTGAAACTCCCGATGTGGTTTTTGCCCCAAGCTTTTATTGAAAGGTTACGCTAGCGCCCCGGCCAACTTTCGTGGCCAAATGCGGAACAAAAATTTTTCTAGGAATTCAAACTTGGCGCTAGAATAACCTTAAACCGAATTTACCATAAACCTAACAAGCAATAAAGAAGCAATCTACTATGAAAAGAGTTATACCAAGAGACTCAAGTCCTTCGGGTCTTCACTCCTCTCCTTTATTGTGCCCCTAGTGGCCTCCATGATCGAGCTTGATCGTCGGCTCCTTGCATCAAAGATGATCCACCCGAGAATGTCTACTTTGGGCTCCTACCTTTAAACTAAGGTAACTAGGTTACTTGGTTTGCTAATCTAAGTAACCTAGGTGATGTAGAGAGTGATGATGGAATGTTTTGTCTCAAGAACCGTAGGTTTCTCAACACATGATATTATTAGGGCTTGGTGTAGAAGAAGAGAAGCTTGGAAGAGATGAGAGAGTTGTAGAGAGCAACATGAGAAAACTCAAGTGAAGAATGGCTAAGATTTGTGACTAATAAAGAAAGCATCTAAAGATAATAATAAACAATTATTTCCATCACAAAATATCTAGATATTTTGTGCAAAATATCTAGATGCCACATTGCCTCAATAGTAACACACAACTCACCAAGTGAATTAACAAGTAGCCTTGGTTCACTTAAGAAAAGTCAACACCTCATACCTCCGCCTCATTAACCATTTAACTAAATGGTTAAAACAAATAATGAGGATTCTTCTTCTAAAAGTACTCTTGTAACAAATTACAAGAATACTCCTCACCGTATATACATACCCATATCCATATTCCGAAAAATACGAATACAAAAGAGACGAAAATAATCCAACAATATAATACTAGAATCCGGCTTAAACCAAATCCCACTAGTATTATCCGCCCGAACATCATGCATGCATAGTGATCGAACCCTGCCGTAAAACCATACGGCCTCTATATCGTTTCGCCTGAAGCAGGGAAACTCTCTGTGTGGGACTCTAAAGAATCGACAGTACGCTCGCACTGGGTTTAATTACAAGCACGTCAGCGGAACTAGCTGTACGCAATGGCTACCCAGGTACCTGTCGAAAAGGAAAGCCGACGACCAAACTCATCTGGATCCTTGCTGAGCCTATCCGTGACAAAATCCGTACAGTCCGGCCTCTTCGTCTAAGAATATTACATACCGGATCTAGGGGTGGTAAACGTCATGCCTTAATAGCCCGATAATTCATGCTGATGCGGCTCAGGACCAATCCGGGAAACTACTGATCAACCTATCAGTAAATCCCAACTACCTTGTCCAAGGTCTTATGATCCTGACCGATCGAACACAATGCAATATCAACTTCCAATACCGGGAGAGACGAATCCTTGAAAATCACTCACTGCCTCCATGTGGCTCGGGACTGTACCCAACCAAAACATGTTTACATGACTCAGTAGAGCCGTAGTAGGGTAATGATGAAAGCACAATAGGAACTCACACAAGACATATGACGATCTCAGATCCAAAGACTAACATGTACACATGTTACAAGAGAACCGCTATCTGACAATAGGTATAATACCATCTAGAGGTTCTCAGTGAGTCCGTCGAGTGTACTCACCCCCAGTGAGCATCCATATACAATCTTAGGTGATCACACCAATGGTTGTGGGTCCAACCACTGCCCCTCCTCGGGGTCTCGAAACGTATACGCAAGTCTACTCTGGAGTATCAATGCCCGATCTCGATACTCCCGTGACTTGGGACATTTAAGGATATGCTTATAGACTACACATCTCCCACAAGTATGAGCGCCATCATAATACTAGTAGTCAAGCAAGATCCTACGGGCTTTATCAGCATGTGGTCGACATATATAGTACATGCACATGTTAAGATAAAGACAAACCATAATAGTATACTACTGTATCGAGTCTTTATCAATATGTGCAAGCAGGATAAAATATCAATAGAAATAAATACATATATCCTGATAAAGACAAGTCAAATAATATACTACTATATATTGAGCAAGATTGTCCTGTACATATATATCCCCAGCATCCATATGTATACATATACAATACGGGCCTCTAGGGCATACATATCCAACAATCTCCCACTTGCACTAAAGGCCAGTAATTGGCGTACCAAATACCCAACGTCTGCTCTAAGGCCAGCTGCTGGCGTACCGCATACCCAACATCTCAAAAAGTCGCTCGAACTGCGCCTGAAGGAGGGCTTTTGTAAATGGATCCTCAGTGTTCTCTTTCATATCCACTCTTTGAACCTCAATCTCCTGGCGATCTATGATATCCCTGATCAGGTGATACCGCCTTAAGATGTGTCTGGACTTCTGAGGGGACTGTGGTTCCTTCGCTAAAGCTATAACCCTATTGTTATCGCAATACAAAGGTATTGGGTCAAAAATGGACGGAACTACCTGAAATTCAGTAATGAACTTCTTCATCCAGACCGCTTCTTTTGCGGCATCACTCGTAGCAATGTATTCAGCCTCCATCGTCGAGTCTGAGACGGTATCCTGTTTGGAGATCCTCCAACACACCGCCCCTCCATTGAGGGTAAACACAAAACCCGAGATAGACTTGTTGTCATTCTTGTCACTGTGGAAGCTTGAATCGGTAAAGAACTCGACCTTCAGGTCTCCATTACTGAAAACCAAGAATTTCTCCTTAGTCCTTCTCAAGTACTTGAGAATGTTCTTCACTGCTTTCCAGTGGTTCTCACCTGGGTTCGACTGATACCGGCTCACTAAGCTTAGCACGTAAGCTATATCTGGTCTTATACATAGCATCGCATACATTATAGATCTACCGCCGAAGAGTAGGGTATAATGGTGATGCGAACCCTCTCCTCGTCAGTCTTAGGAGACATCTCCTTGGAGAGGGTGATTCCGTGCAATGCGGGTATGCTACCGCGCTTGGAATCTTCCATACTAAATCTCTCTAGTATGATCCCTATGTACCTGGACTGCGAGAGTCCGAGTAATCTCTTGGATCTATCTCTGTAGATCCTGATCCCCAAAATGTATGAGGCATCACCCAGGTCCTTCATAGAGAACTTTTGTGACAAGAACAGCTTGACCGATTGTAGCATAAGAATAGAATTTCCTATCAAAAGAATGTCGTCCACGTACAAAACTAGGAATATGACAGTTCGTCCTACAATCTTCTTATAAATACATGGCTCATCCTGGTTCTTGATGAAGTCAAATTCCTTGAATGTTTCATCAAAATAAATGTTCTAGTTCCGCGATGACTGCTTCAATCCATAAATGGATTTGAGCAACTTGCACAACTTCCCGCTGCTCCCACTGTCTACGAAACCTTCTGGCTGATCTATATAAACGCACTCTTCCAAACTTCTGTTTAGAAAAGCCATTTTTACATCCATTTGCCAGATTTCATATTCATGGAAGACAGCAATGGCAAGTAGGATCCAAATGGATTTGAGCATAGCCACTGGAGAAAAGGTTTCATCATAGTCCAATCCTGGTCTTTGACGAAAACCTTTTGCAACAAGTCTAGCCTTATAGGTTTTCACCTGCCCATCTACACCAATCTTTTTCTTATAGATCCATTTTCATCCAACGGGTTTTACCCCAGGTGGAACAACTTCAAAGGTCCACACTTTATTGGCGTACATAGACTCCATTTCGGATTGCATAGCATCCAGCCAGTTATCAGAGTCCTTACTGATAATGTCCTGCTTGAAACTAGTTGGATCATCTTCTTCCAAGATACAATCCTTTCGATCCCCGTCTATGAGAAAACCATAGTATCTCTCAGGTGGATGAGAAATCCTACCAGATCTACGGAGTGGCTGAGGTTCGTCTGGGACTACTGAATTTAGCAGTTCCACCAAATCTTCGGTTACATTTTGTGGTTCAAGGATTTCTCCCAGTTCTACCGTACCCCTACTAGTTTCTTTTGCAAGAAACTCCATTTCCAAAAAGTTGGCATGGCGAGATACAAACACCTTCTGTTCCTCAGTGTGGTAAAAAAGATATCCTAGTGAATCCTTAGGATATCCCACAAATTCACATAGAACTGATCGTGCCTCAAGTCTGTCCGGTTTCTGTGTTTTCATATAGGCCGGACAACCCTATATCTTAAATCGCTTAAGATATGGATTATGTCTACTCCATACTTCATATAGAGTCTTAGGCACAGATTTGGATGGAACATAGTTCATGAAGTATGCCGCTATCTGAAGCGCATATCCCCAAAATGAAAGAGGCAACTTAGCACTACTCATCATGGAGCGAACCATATCCAATAGGGTATGATTCCTCCGCCTCGATACACCGTTGTGCTGTGGTGTATACGGAGGAGTAAGGTGAAAAAGAATACCATTCTCTTTTAAAAAGTCACGGAATTCGATACTCAAGTACTCCCCTCCTCTATCAGATCGGAGGATCTTGATACTTTTGCCAATCTGGTTCTCTACTACGCTTCTATATTCTTTGAATTTCTCAAAAGTTTCATATTTGTGTTTCATAAGATACACATATCCGAATCTAGAGAGATCGTCAGTGAATGTGATGAAGTACGAGAACCCACCCCGTGTATATATAGACATTGGACTACATACATCACTATGTATGAGTCCCAAGAGCTCTGCTGCTCTTTCTCCGTGTCCTATCAACGGAGATTTGGTCATCTTTCCTTTGAGACAAGACTGACAAGTTTCATAAGATGAAAATTCGAACGTATTCAAATATTCATCCTTATACAATTTACACAGTCTTTTCTCTCCGATATGACCAAGTCTATAATGCCATAAGTAGGATTCATTCGTATCTAAACTCTTCCTCTAGCATGTGTTTTGTACATTGAAAACTGTATTTTGATTTAGAACATAGATACCATTACACAGTGTACCTTCTACAACCAATACCCGATTAAGGTAAATATTCAAGATATTTCTATCAAGAACAAACTTATATCCATCTTTATCAAGTAAAGAGACTGATATAATGTTGCAAACCATGGAAGGTATATAGTAGCAATTATTCAAAATCATAGTATTACCCTTTGGCAACACTAGGTGATATTCACCGACGGCAGCAACATCAACTTGCGCTCCGTTTCCTACTCCGAGGGACATATCACCAGGTCCAACTATCCTACTTTTTCTCAGTCTCTGCAATAAATTACAGATATGAGATCCTGATCCGGTATCTAGTACCTAGGAGGTAGGAATAGCTGAAAAGCAGTTCTCAATAACAAAAACACCTGAAGAAGACGCAATAGTATGCTTCTTCTTCATTGGAGTCATCAAGAAATTCATGCAATCCTCTTTCCCTTGCTCGCACTTATGACCGCCATCATAAGTTAGAGCCAAACCGACGTTCCCCAGCCCCGAATAAGAATTCGGATCGGTCAAGCGATTTATTTTATTATCTTGATTAGAGCGTGAAATGATTGCTACCTGGAGAGAGAGAAAAGAAACACTCAGCGTGTGCTCTTGCAAGATTAGATTGGTTATTAATTTATCTAATCAGAATGGCTCCCACTGTTTCCTCAAATTCTTCTTAAAACCCTAAAAGAAGATCTAGTCGGGATTAATCGCACGTCACAATTCTTGCTTAACCTTTCGGCAAGGCTAGTGTCGGTACATCGAGGGAGGTTTTCCAATACTTTCACGAATTTCCTTAATTATATAAATTATTTTCCATGGAGGCGTAGCCCCGCTAACACCGTTCTAGACACCTACTTGGTTTATATCATTAATTGTTAAGTGAAATAATCTCCCGAGAGTAATCCTACTCATCAGTGGGATCGGGATCCAACTATCATTGTGTGATGCACTAGATGGAATGCACTCTAGTCATCACACTCCGGAAGGTATGCTAAATCTGCAAGTTTCTTGTATGTTTGAAACTCCCGATGTGGTTTTTGCCCCTAGGACCCTAGTGACCTTGATGGAGTCAACAAATTAAAGATTCCTAGTCAAGTTCAACCCGTCATTATCTCGATTGCATCAAACCCACCCTCATAACCCTTGACAGAGTCAACAAGGTTATACGACGGTCCTAACCAATCGCATCTAATGCTACAAACAGGCACCACTTAGCTACCGTACACTACGCCTTGACGGAGTCAACAAACGCATCTCGAATACTAAGTGCTACTTGTAGGAAATGACGGAGGGCTACGACTTGGTTTTTGGTAAAAAAAACCCGTTAACGCAATGAACTTGATATCGTTGAAGGAACCTGAGCAGTTTTGAAAAGGAGTGGTTTAAGCTCCGCTTTTGAAAACTTCTTGTTTTGAAAAAAACCGAGTAATCTACAGTATAGACTTTTGCTCAAGAGGTCACTCCCCGTGAACGGATCTCGGCTCTTGCCTCATGGAATGAGGTGCTGGATATTCATAACCGAATACCACTATACAAAGCGAAAGAATAAAACTGTAGTTTTTCGAAATTTGTTCCAACAACATCTTTTTAGGTTTCTTTTCTTGCATTAATCAAAATTAATGTGGTCCCATCATTTAACCTATCACAGCAGAAAAGAACGAAAATATGATGTACGTATATGCCATCCGCATTCGCCACTGGGCCCCATCATCACCCGTTAGGTTAATTAACTAACGATAGAGCGGGGGCGGGACTAGCGCGGGTGCAAAACATATACAACATTTACTAGTATATATATATAACATTCGTCTCAGGCATGATATAATAAACATCACAGAATCTCGGCCAACATTACAGAATGGTAGATAATCTTGGAGCCTCGGGTTTCATTTGAGCCGCAAATAAAACCCGACGTTCCCGGTCGTGTAGATAGCCTATGCAATGAAAACCTAGACCCTTACAAGCGCGGCAAGTTACCCGCCAATCCTAGAAGTGAGGCAACGCTAATCATCAAAGTGAATAGGCCACACAGCACTCCATAGAATCCGGTAACTTGAGCGCCCCTCCGTGTTTCATCCTATACCCCCCCTACGAGTGCGGCGAATAGCCCGCTAATTCTAGAATGAAGCCCCCTCCGTTGCAACGCCATGAAATGCAGGCTTGTTGCTTTCTAGAACCCGGCTATTCATGCACTCCTCCGTGGGGTAATCCTAGTACAGAAAATGAAAATAATATATACAATGGTGACATCGACCTCAACTCGGTCGTGCCCCAAACAAATAATATACAACCCGGAAAAGACGCCAGTCCATATGTCGGGCGCTCGCCCCGCAATATGAATATACAAATGAATCTAAACTGTATTACTAACATTGCACCACAAGCTATCCACCACGACCATCTAACCACAATCACAGCTCAAACACAAAACATCAACGTGAATGTCATGTTCGCAAACTCGTCTAAAAGAACATATAGCAATTAGACGAGTTATACCGATCGAATGACATTCATGGTCGCAAATAGAAATGAATGTACTGAAAACATATTAAACAGTGTTAAAAATAACGACTTCGAAGCACTCCGTATTACCATAACAAAAGATAACAGAATATCCAACCTGGGTAAAAACAAACAACAATTGAAACCCAAAATCCTAGAGACAAGATCATAGAACAAAACTCAACACAATTAACCTATAGAAAACTGGTGGAGCCGGTTTTTCTTCAAGTTTGGCCGGCCAAGTATAGATAGAATTGTCTCATTTTTAGTCTGTGTTCATTTCACAGTGAAAAGAGCAATCTGCAATTGTTTAAAAAAATTTAGAGCCTCTGAAAATTTTGACAGAAACTTGGATTTTGGTTTCATGTTTCGAAGTTATTTCAGTTTCGTTACTTTAACATTGTTTAAACCTTCTAGTCTAGGGTTTATGGACTGGCTCTGATACCATGAAAAGTTACGCTAGCGCCCCGGCCAACTGTCGTGGCCAAATGCGGAACAAAATTTTTTCTACAAATTCAAACTTGGCGCTAGAATAACCTTAAAACGGATCTACCATAAACCTAACAAGCAATAAAGAAGCTATCTACTATGAAAAGATTTATACCAAGTGGCTCAAGTCTTTCGGGTCTTCACTCCTCTCCTTTAGTATGCTCCTAGTGGCCTCCATGATCGAGCTTGATCGTCGACTCCTTGCGTCAAAGATATCCCACCTGAGAGTGTCTACTTTGGGCTCCTACCTTTAAACTAAGGTAACATGGTTACTTGGTTTTCTAATCTAAGTAACCTAGGTGATGTAGAGAGTGATGATGGAATGTTTTGTCTCAAGAACCCTAGGTTTCTCAACACATGAGACTATTACGGTATGAGGTAGAAGAAGAGAAGCTTGGAGGAGATGAGAGAGTTGTAGAGAGCAACATGAGAAAACTCAAGTGAAGAATGGCTAAGATTTGTGACTAATAAAGCAAGCATCTAAAGATAATAATAAACAATTATTTCCATCACAAAATATCTAGATATTTTGTGCAAAATATCTAGATGCCGCCTTGCCTCAATAGTAACACAAACTCACCAAGTGAGTTAACAAGTAGCCATGGCTCACTTAAGAAAAGTCAACACCTCATACCTCCACCTCATTAACCATTTAACTAAATGGTTAAAACAAATAATGAGGATTCTTCTTCTAAAATCACTCTTGTAACAAATTACAAGAATACTCATCATCGTATATACATACCCATATCCGTAATCCGAAAAATACGAATACAAAAGAGACGAAAATAATCCAACAATATAATAATAGGATCCGGCTTAAACCAAAGCCCACTAGTATTATCTGCCCGAACATCATGCGTACACAAGTACACGTATGTGCTCGAACCTTGCCGTAAAACCATACGGCCTCTACATCGTTTCGCCCGAAGCAGGGAAACCCTCTGTATGGGACTCTGAAGACTCGACAGTACGCTGGCAGTAGGTTTAACCACAAGCACGTCAGCGGCACTAGCTGTACTAAACGGCTACCCAGGTACCTGTCGAAAAGGAAAGACGACGAGCAAACTCATCTGGATCCCTACTGAGCCTATCCATGACAATATTCATACAGTTCGGTCTCTTCGTCTAAGAGTATCGCATACTGGATCTAGGGGTGGTAAACGTCATACCCTAATAACCCGATAATTCGTGCTGATGCGGCTCGGGACTAATCAGGGAAACTACTGATCAACCTATCAGTAAATCCCAACTACCTTGGCCAAGGTCTTTTGGTCCTGACCGATCGAACACAATGCGATATCAACTCCCAATACCTGGAGAGATGAATCCCTGACAACCACTCACTGCCTCCATATGGCTCGGGACTGTACCCAACCAAAACCTGTTTGCACGACTCAGTAGAGCCGTGGTAAAGTAGTGATCAAAGAACAGTAAGAACTCACACGAGACATATGACGATCTCAGGTCCAAAGACTAACATGTACACATGTCACAAGAGAACCGCTATCTGACAATAGGTATAATACCATCTAGAGGTTCTCAGCGAGTCCGTCCAGTGTACTCACTCCCAGTGAGCACCCATATACAATCTTAGGTGATCACACCATTGGTTGTGGGACTAACCAACGCCCCTCTTCGGGGTCTTGAAACGTATACGCAAGTCTACTCTGGAGTATCAATGCCCGATCTCGATACTCTCGCAACTTGGGACTTTTAAGGATGTGCTTATAGACTTCCCAGCTCCCACAAGTATGATCGCCATCATAATGCTGGTAGTTAAGTAAGATCCTACGGGCTTTATCAACATGTGGTCGACATATATAGTATATGCACATGTTAAGATAAAGACAAACTATAATAGCATACTACTGTATCGAGTCTTTACCAATATGTGCAAGCAGGATAAAACATCAATAGAAATAAGTACACATATCCTGATAAAGACAAGTCAAATAATATACTATATACTGAGCAAGGTTGTCCTGTGCATACATATTCCCAGCATCCATATGTATACATATATAATACTGGCCTCTACGGCATACATATCCAACATTTATGACCTTGACGAAGGCCAACAAATTATAAGCCGTAAGTCAAGTTCTTCCCGTCATTGGCCTGATTAATTTAGACCCATCCGGATGGCCAACAAGACTGTACGACTATCCAAAACCAATGCATTTATCTATTTTATAAACAAGTAATACACCGCTACCATTCATTATGCCTTGACGAAGGCCAACAAACATAGCATGAATACGATGTGCTACCCATTTGAAATGACGGAGGGCTACGGCTGGTTTTTATGGAAACCTTGAACGTAATTAACTTAATATCGTTGTAAGAACGATAGCTTTGAAAAGAAGTGGTTCAAGCTCCGTTTTTTAAATGGGTGTTTTGAAAAGAACCGAGTGGTTTTTTCAATTTGTTCCAGAAACATCTTTTTAGGTTTATTATCTTGCATTAATGGGTATTAATGCAGTCCCATCAATTAAATCCTATCACACCAGAAAACAACGAAAATAGAATGTATGTATATGCCATCTGCATTCGCCATGGGGCCCCTTCATGCATCGTTAGGTTACTTAACTACAGGCAGAGCGGGGCCAGGACTAGCGCGGATGCAAAACATATACAACATTTATTAATATCAACATCACAGAGAATGGAAAAATAGATCAATTAGGAACTTTACATTTCATCGAGCCACCTATGAAATACAATCCTCTACGGTAGTGTGAATAGCCGAGTGTGAACTATCCTAGATCCCTACGAGTGTGGTAAGCTGCCCGCCAATTCTAGAATTGGGTGATCCGGGTCTCGACTCCTCAAGATGGCCACCCACTGAATTCTAGAAACTGGTAGCTTGTGCACTCCTCCGCGGGTCATTCCTAGATGCAGAAATGAAAAATAATATAAAGCCGGTGAAATCATCCTCAACCCGGATATACCCCAATAAGGTAATATACATCAATTATTACATGAATTACAAAATTCACTCACATCTCACATCTAAATTCACACCAGGCCATTCACACGATGATCTATCGAACCATTCGCAACACAGAACATCACAAGATGTGTGCAACCTCTTCTAATCGACATATAGCGATTAAAAGACGTTCGACAACACATATAAACATCATAGAAGCAATTAAACAAATCTATGAAATTAGAATTCCGCATACAATTAGTAAACATTACTGATTATCCAAGACTTGAAAATCCAGTCCACTAAAGTCCCAAAAACATCTGTTTTAAGCCAATCCAGGAGTCGAAATGAACTCGAAACCCGCTCGAATTTTTTTGGGGTCGAAGAACACAAAATTAACGTATGTTTAGGGGGCCTCGGGGGGGTACCCACCCCTTAGGGCTACCATGAGGTGGCCCCTTGGGTTAAGCAGACTCGAGAGAACCCATATAGGGTGCTCTTGGGTCTCACCCCCCCAAGGCCACCACTTGGTGGTCCTGAGGGGTGGGCCTAACCTTTGGTCCCTCAGGGTACCCATGCACTGCCCTGCGGCTTCTCAGTTCAAACCGTGAGCCCGTAGGGTGTGCAAACTTATCTAAACATTGATTTTTGGGAATGTTTTTGTCAGCAGTTCGTGGGCAACAAAAAAACGGATTTCTAACGTCATAAAGAGCTATCTAAGGATTATGGAGTGGCTCTGATACCATATGGGTCTAAGTTGCACACTCTATGGGTTTTGTAGAGAGGCGGAATTTTCAAAAATCAATTTTTAAAGCATGTAACAAAAACTATAAGCCAAGAACTACCATAAGCCCTAATAGCAAAACCACATAGATGTTTATTCTACTATGATAGAATATTATACTTATGAGATTCATGTCCATCGGTTCTTCTTGATCCTCTCCTTAAACTCCTTTCGGTTCTTAATCTATCTTGGTTATCGGTCTCCTCAATCCTAGATGATCTACCTGAAGGTTCTTGATCCAAGCTCCTACTTCTAAAAGAAGCAGCTAAGCAAACTAGTTTGCTAATCTAGTTTTCTTAGATGATGTGGAGAAGTTTAGTAGTAATTTTTCTATCTCGAGACCCTTTGTCTCTCAACACATGAGAATGATAAGGGTTGTGGAAGAAGAAAGGAGAGAGAATGAGCAAAAGAAAATGAAGTAAGGTTGTGTGAAAACTCATGACCATTTTAGTTTTATGAAATCTTTTTCACAATTAAAAATGTGCACCATACTTCAATAGTAAAACCAAATGAATTAAAAATTCATTTGGCCATGCCTCGCACCATGTTCATCTTCCACATAACCCTCCACCTCATTTCCAAATATCAAAAAATAAATAGTTGATACAAAATGAGGTATCCTCTTCTAGAAGATATTTTGCATAAATACAAAACACTCTCTAACGTATATACATACCCGTATTCGTATCAAAATATGAATACCCAAGAGATAGAATAATACTATTAATATAATATTAGCATTAAATCTATCTGATTTAACGAACAAACTTAATCCTAAGCCCGCTAGTATTATAATCCGTCCGATTAAATTCCTCGCATAGTACACGTAATTAACCAGAACCCTGCATGTATAAACATACGGCCTCCACATCGTTTAGCCTTAACCAGTGAAACCCTCCGGGTGGGACTCTAAATACTCAACAGTACGCTAGCAGTGGGTTTAACCATAAGTACGTCAGTGACACTAGCTGTACGTAATGGCTACCTAGGTATCTGTCGAAAAGAAGGCCGACTAGCAAACTCATCTGAACCCCTACTAAGCCTAATCATGATAATATCCGTACAGTCCAGTCTGTTTGTCTGAGAGTATCACATACTGGGTCTAGGGGGTGGTTAACATCAGACCCCTACTAACCTGATAAGTCGTGTTTGTCACAAGACCATCCGAGAAACTACAGATCTAACTATCAGCAATTCTCAACTGCCCTGGCCAGAGGCTTATGGTGTTGACCAACCAAACACAGTGCGATATCAACTCTCTATACTGGGAGAGACGAATCCCTAACAATCACTCACTGCCTCCATGTGGCTCGGGATTGTATCCAACTAAAACCTGTTTGCACGTCTCCTTTGAGCCTTGGTAAGGTAGTAATCAAAGCATAGTGGGAACTCATACGAGACAAATGATGATCTCAGGTCTACAGACTACTTGTACACATGCCATATGAGAACTGCCATCTGACGCTTGGTGTAATACCATCCAGCAGTTCCCGGCGAGTCCGTCCAGTGTACCCATCCACAGTGAGTACCTGTATACAATCTTAGGTGATACACACCAATGGCTGTGGGACTAACCATTGCCGCTCGTTGAGGTCTAGAAATATATACACCGGTCTACTCTAGAATATCGATACCCTGTCTCGATATTCTTACGTCTATGGACACTTTAAGAATATGCTTATAGACTATCTAGCCCCCACAAGTATGATCTCCATCATAACGATGGTAGTCAAGCACATCCTACGGACTTTATCAACATGTATAATCAATATGTAATAACTAGTAAAACATACGCTCCTGTTAAGATAAAGGCAAACCAAATAGCATACTATCATTTCGAGCAAGACTGTCATGTACATATATATATCCATAGTATCCATTACAAATAATGGCCTCTAGGGCATACATATATCCTACAATTGTCATGTACATATACATACATATATATATATATATATATATATATATCCATTACAAATAATGGCTTCTAGGGCATACATATATCCTACACCCCGTCTATGAGAAAACCGTAGTATCTCTCGGGCGGATGAGAAATCCTACTAGATTTGCGGAGTTCCTGAGGTTCATCGGGTTGTATTGAATTTTCTGGTTCTACCAAATCTTCAGTTGCAGTTTGTTCTTCTGTAGTTTCATCTAGTTCTACCGTGCTCCCACTAACTTCTTTTGCAAGAAATTCCTTCTCTAAAAAGATGGCGTTGCGAGCAACAAACACCTTCTGTTCCTCGGTGCGGTAGAACATATATCCTAGAGAATTCTTAGGATATCATACAAACTTACAAAGAACTGATCGTGTCTCAAGTTTTTCCTGTTTTTGCGTTTTCAGATAGGCCGGACAACCCCATATCATAAACCGCTTAAGATATGAATTCCTTCCACTCCATATTTCATATGGAGTCTGAGGCACAGATTTGGATGGAACATAATTCAATAGGTATGCTGCTGTCTGAAGTGCTTAACCCCAGAATGAAAGAGGCAACTCAGCACTACTCATCATGCAACGAACTTTATCTAATAGGGTACGATTCCCCCACTCTGATACACTGTTGTGATGTGGTGTATATGGAGGAGTAAGTTGAGAGAGAATTCCATTCTCTTTTAGGTGGTCGAGGAATTCCATGCTTAAGTACTCCCCTCCTCTATCAGATCAGAAGATCTTGATACTTTTGCCTGGCTGGTTCTCCACTTCGCTTCTGTATTCTTTGAATTTCTCAAAAGATTTAGATTTGTGTTTCAAAAGATATACATATCCGAACCTAGATAGATCGTCGGTGAATGTGATGAAGTATAAGAACCCACCCCTTGCATGTATAGACACTGGACCACATATGAAGGGTTATGGGAGCGCCCCGGCCATCCAACCATGGCCAAATGCGGAACAAAAATTTCTAAAACCCGGCCATTACCCGATTAACCATATCGAAACCATTTACCGTAAAACTAGCAAGCTAACAAAAAGAGATAGAATGGTTATACCTAATGAACCAAGTTCTTCGGGTCTTCAACTATTTCCAAGCTCCTAATGATGCAGATTGACTTTGGTCACCGGTCTTCCTTCATCTCCGATGATCCACCCGAGGGAAATGGCGCAAGCTCCAGGTTCGTTGAATGGACCAACTGACCCTCCAAGATCGCTAGTAGTGAAGAGTGGGGGGGTGTAGGATAGTGTCACTATGATTCTTTCTCTCATCCATGAGCTCAAGTGAGCATCTCAAGAAGAAGATGAAGAAGGTGTGATGATAGCAAGGATGGCATGGAAAATTGGCTAAGTATTTTGTGTGAGCATGAGAGTGAGAGAGCACCAAAAATGAACCAACAAAAAATGAGCTAGCCTTCCCACAAAGAAATGGCCGGCCCCTTCCTCTCATGCCCCCAGAAAAATGCCATTCCCAATTTTTATTAAATAAATACACCATACCAATCTCTACATGAAAAAAAGCCATGCTTTGACCAAAACCCATACCCATGCCATGTTACCTTTTCCACCTCATCTAAAACAAATGATTTTCTAAAGAAAATCAATAATGAGGTAACACCTTCTATAAGCCATTCCGCATAAATACGGAATGCTTCCCGGTACATGTATCGAAATACACGTACGCGTATTCGTACGAAAATACGAATAGCCAAAGAGAGAAAATAAATAGTGAGCAAGAATACTAGAATACATATATATATAAATACATATGTAAATTATTAAATCAAAACTTGATTTAACAATCTGGCTTAATCCTAAGCCGCTAGTATTATCAACCGTCCGATTAAAGTCGGTGCAGCCTGTGCACATATTCAATCGGACAACTGTATGTTCCAACATACATCAACTACACCATATCGCCTGAACCGTAAAAACCCTCTGTGTGGGACTCTAAAGACTCGTCAATACGCTGGCAGTGGGTTTAACCACAAGCACGTCAGCGGCACTAGCTGTACGTAACGGCTACCCAGGTATTAAGCGAAAGGAAGGACGAAGTGCAAACTCATCCAAACCCCTACTGAGCCTATCAATGACAATATCCGTACAGTCCGGTCTTTTCATCTAAGAGTATCGCATATCGAGTCTAGGGGGTGGATAAAGTCAGACCCCTAACAACGCGATAATTCGTGTCGGTATGAAACCCATCACTACCTGAGAAACTATCGATCCTGGATCGGTAATTCTCAAATACCCCGGCCGAGGATTTCTAGTGATGGCCACCCATGCACTGTGCGACATCAACCCCCAATACCTTGAGAGACGAATCCCCGACGATCCGCTCACTGCCTCCATGTGGCTCGGGACTGTACCCAACTAAAACCTATTTGCACGACTCCTTTAAGCCGTGGTAGGGCAGTAATCAAAGCACAGTGGGAACTCACATGAGACAAATAACGATCTCAGGTCGACAGACTAACCTGTTCACATGTCACCAGGGAACTGCTATCTAACTATAGGTATAATACCAACTACCATGTTCCCGACGAGTCCGTCCAGTGTACTCATAACCCAATGAGCACATATATACTATCTTAAGTGAACAACTAACACCAATGGCTTGTGAGACCGGCCACCACCCCTCGTCAGGGTCTAGATAAGTATACACCAGTCTACACTGGAGTATCGATGCCCAGTCTCGATACTCCCACGACTAGGGACATTTAAGGATGTGCTTATAGACCCCCAGCTCCCACGTATGTGATCTCCATCACAATGTTGGCAGTCAAGGAAGAATCCTATAGGCTTTATTAACATATACATGATGATAAAGACAAACCAGATAGCATACTATCATCTCGAGTAAGACTGTTTTATCGGTATAGGTCCTCCCTCAATCATCATAATCATCTACCTGTGACTACGATAATTTCCTTGAGGGCGCTATAGCCAACAATCTCCCACTTGCACTTAAGGCTAATTATTGCAATGTCGCATACTCACAGCCCGTGTGATACCGAACACCAACTCCTCTACTAATCAGTTTCACAAACCTTGTTTGTAAAACTATAGCGTTCGAGAAATAGCCTCAGTGAGTGGATCCGCTCCAGTGTTTCTTTCTGTGTCTCTCTTTATCTCAACTTCGCGGAGAAAACTATCTCCCGAAATGAGCAATACCCGTCTTAGAATATTTCTGGATATCTGATGGGACCCAGTTCACAAATGAACTCCAAATCCAGCAAACTTCTTAGACTGTATCGTCTACTGAACTTAATCAGTATACTGTGCCATACCTTCCTCAGTATCCACTTGGACCACCTGTCCAAACTACTGCCCCACGTCAGAGGGAAAACTATAACTCTGACAGTCACTCTGTCATCCAGGTCACCTTGGAAGCCTGAAATGATAACCGTCTCCAGAAGGAGGCTGCCGTTATCAAATCCTTAGAACATCCACTTATGTTCATAAACTGCTTCCAATCATTTTCTCCAGGATTGGATTAATATATCAAATTATTGCATCTAGTGCAAAAACAACATATGGTGTGGTACTTGACATGTCACGATTGACTCAATTGCCTAAGAAAGTGATATTTCAATCATGTACATCCCTCTCCCTTTAGTCTGTAAGACACCTTTAGAGAGGGTGACTCCCTCACCTGCAGGTTCGCCACCATGCTACGAGCCGTCCATTCTAAAATACTTTTAGAATACTTTCTAAGTACCCAGATTGGGACACTTCACATATCTAGATCTAAAACCATAGATCTAGTAACCAGAATGTCTGATATAATATCCATAACCTTTGTGGAGAAACCACTGTGTAACAGCCATATTATAACCGATCGTAGTATAGGAATTTTACTTCCTACTCTGTGTATGTCATCCAAATACCAGGACATCACACCCTGCTACCTTCTTAACAGATCCATCCCCTATTCTGACTGATGAAGTCAAAAAACTTATGACTGTCACATCAAAAATTAGATGATCTTTCTCCGCTATATGTGCTTTAGTCTATAAATAGACACAAACTACTTGTCTGGTATGCTTCCGCTGCTCCCACTGACTACGACAATCCTCTGGCAGAGTCATATATACGCGCACTTCTAAAACTAGTTTAGAATGACGCTACACTCTTCCTCCTGCCGGGTCTCATAGTCAGGAACAACAGTAGTGTCAAGTCTGGGTAAACAAGAACCTCCCTGTCACCCTGCTTGAGGATACCAAAGTACCACTCGGGCGCCTGAGATTACCCACCATATCTGCGGAGTGGCTAATGGAATGTCAAACCTGATTGAATCTTTAGATTCTTATTAAATTTTCAGTAATCGTTTGTGATTCTGGAATCACTTCCAATTCTACCATACTCCCACTATTGTTTTCTGAAAAAGTCCATTTTACTAAAACTGTGGCGAGTCAAGAACAATATTACTATTGATCTTCTAGATGGTAGAAAATTAACCCTCGTCAAAGCCCGGGTTAACCCACAAACTGCCATTACAGAAATGTGCCTTGAGTCATCCAGAGTCTGGTTTTAAGCATAAGCTGGACAACTCCCCGTACCTTAACATCGTTAAGATACGAACCATTCTATATACAATATAGAAATAGAGGCACTGATTTAATTGGAACCCGATTCAAATTATGCAGCTGTCTCTAGTGCATGTAAAACAAATGGAGAGAGGACGATCAGTATTACTCAACTTAGGAGTGCATCCAATTATGTAACCTGAAAGATAAACAAGTTTCTCAAAACCATTACTATCAACTAAATACCATACACAGGTATCTACATCTTCGATCACCCTGAAGAATCCCGATAATTGCAACACATAGTTCTCTACTTTATTCTTGTACCTATAACTTCTCAAAACTTAGACTTTGTATTTCTACGAAACACGTATCTAAGAATGGAGAAGTCATAAGTAAATAGAATATAGTACGAGTACCAACCCCTCTGTCCTAATGGACACTGGGCAACATACAATACTTTGTATAAGTCCGCTGAGTTGAATAACTCAAATCATGTGTGTCGTAGGTTGAAAATTGTACCCAGGTGATTTTCTCAAATATCACCAATTACAACGAATTCCAATATAATGAGGATGATCACATAATTCCTAATAACTTACTCCCACTCATCATCTGTAAAACTATACAGATGTGAGAATCAAAGCTGGTAAAATCATACCCTGGAGGAAGGGTCTAATTGGGAAATCAGTTTTCTATTAACAATACACGGTGAAACTGAAACATGAATATGTTTCGAAGGGGTATCTGAGTATTTCTAGTAATGCCTCTTCCATTATCCAGATTCATGACTGAAACCATATATTTCCTTGCCATCTCTCCAAATCCCTCTATTTGTCTTCAGTCGTTACCTTCTGTACACCTTCGTTAGGCTTAAATGGTTTTCTTCCTTCCCTACCGTTCGGCATCAGCCTATGGTTTGGAAGAAGAATATCCAATAAGCATAATAGATGTACTCTCCTAATCCTAGGAGGACTCGCAACCTGAAAGAAGGTAAGGATAAAAGACAACTGAATAAACCTTATTCCTATTTCTCCTGAACCAGAATCCATCCTCGAAAAAGTTTCTTCGAGTTCGTATATAACCATACGATGGATTTATCCAATGGAATTGGATGTTCGTAATAATATAGAGTGTTCTGGAGAAATACAAAGGTGAAGTAGGAGCGAAAGTCTTGGTTTGGTCGTGAGTAGCAATCGCAATTTACTTTGCCCTCTTTCTAATCCTTTTACTTGTCTTTACTTATTACCTTCTGCATACCACACTTAGACTAATTGGTTTTCTTCATTCCCTACCTTTCGGCACCTTCCTATGGTTTGGAAGAAGACTATCTAATAAGCATAATAGGTGTACCGTCTCCTAATCCTAGGAGCCCTCACAACCTGAGAGAAGGTAAAAGGAAAAGACAACTGAATAGTCCTATTCATTTTCTCCAGAACCGGAAACCATCCTCGAAAAAGTTCCTTCGAGTTCGTATATAACCATACGATGGTTTTATCTAATGGAAGTGGATATACATAGTGATACGGGGTGTTCTGGAGAAAAGCAAAGGGTAGAAGAAGGAGTGGCAATGATGTATGCAACTTGGACAATCCAAAAGCCAGTGTTTTAAGAAGGTTGGGTTAATTTGGTCACTCAGTCATAGTCTAGGGTCGGGCCATAGTCGCTGTCAGAGAGAGAGAAAAGAAACACTCTGCGTGCACTCTAACTTGAATGTCTCCCACTGTATCCTCAAATTCTCCTCCAAACCTGAAAGAAGAATTAGTCAGAATCACCCAAGGAGTAAACTAACTCATCAGTAGGAATCGGGATCCAACTATCATCGCATGATAACTTGATAGAAGCCACTCAAGTTAGCACACTCCAGAAGGTATGCGCATGCCTAGCAAGTTTCCTGTATGTTTGAAACTCCCGATGTGATTTTTACCCCTAGGACCTAAGTAACCTTGACTAAAGATCAAAATGTCAAAAGGTCCTAGTCAAGTTCTACCCGTCATTATCTTGACTGCATTAGACCCACTTGTACGAGCCTTGAATAAAGATCAAAATGATCGTACGACTGTCCTAACTAATCGCATTATCTCTGCAGCAGAAAAGCACTACATAGCTACCGAACGCTGTGTCTCGGCTAATGCACGACATAAGTAGTACGAATACTAAGCAATACTAGTCTGAAATGATGGAGGGCTATGGTTGGTTTTTGGCGAAAAACCTTTAACGTAATGAACTTGATATCGTTGAAGGAATCCAAGTGGTTTTATAAATATATAGTGGCGAAAACTTTTGCTAAAGAGCTCACTCCCGGTGAAGGGATCTCGGCTCTTTCCTCGTCGAATGAGGTGCAGGATATTCCAAACCGAATACCACGATGCAAAGCAAAAAGTAATCGACTATAGTGAAGTTATTATGTTGACGCAAACTTTTACTCAAGAGGTCACTCCCGATGAAGGGATCTCGGACCTTGCCTCGTCGAATGAGGTGCTAGATATTCATAACCGAATACCACTGTGCAAAGCAAAAGCCAACGTCTGTAATGTCAGTTTTAAAAACTTGGTTCCAACAACATCATATATAGGTTTGTTTTCCTTGCTTTGATAAGAATCAACGCAGTCCCATCAATTAATCACGCCAGAAAAGAACGAAAATAAAATGTACCCATATGCCATCCGCATTCGCCACTGGGTCTCGTCAGCACCCATTAGGTTACTTAACTAACGACAGAGCGAGAACTGGGCTAGCACGTGTGCAAAACAAATACAACATCTACTAGTATATATAAATATATATAACAATCATCCCAAGCATGATAAATGCAACATCACAGAAAAGTAATAAGCATCACAGAACCATACAGATAATCTGGGAGCCCCGGGTTTCCTTTGAGCCGCAAGTGAAACCTGGCGTTCCCCTGGTCGTGTGGATAGCCTGTGCAATGAAAACCTAGATCCCTACGAGCGCGGCAAGTTACCCGCCAAAACCTGAAGCGAGGCAGCCCCCTTCAGCAAAGTGAATGGACCACCCAGTACTTCACGGAATCCGGTAACTTGAGCACCCCTCCTTGGGTCAACCTATTCCCCATACGAGTGTGGCAAATAGCCCGCTAATTCTAGAGTGAGGTCCCCTTCGTCTCAACGCCATGAGATGCGGATCTGTTGCCCTCTAGAACCCGGCTATCGGTGCACCCCACCTTGGGGTAATCCTAGTACAGAAAAGAAAATAATATACAAGGGTGACATCGACCTCAGGCCGGTCGTGCCCCAAAAGAATAATATACAAACAGGCGGTGACGACAATCCACATGTCGGACGCTCGCCCCGCAGTATCAAATGTACAAATAAATCCAAACTGCACTACCATTATGCGCAAGCTATCCACCACGACAAATCCGCAACATCACAGCACAACACAGAACATCAACGTGAATGTCACGTTCGCAAATCCGTCAAAAGGGACTATAGCGATTAGACAAGATTTACCGATCAAATGACATTCACGGTCGCAGATAGAAATGTAATGTACTGCAAATTTTAAACAATATTAAAACATATCGACTTCAAACTAACCCCCGAATAGCCACAAACAAACTGATAAAACTATATCCAAAATTGGCTAAATAAACAATACCACTACACAGAGATGCCAGAGACAAGATAACACCCCAAAACCCAAAACCTAGCTCTACTAAAAAACCGGCCTCGCCGGAATTTCACCTATGGTGATCGGCCAAATTCCGGCGACATGGTCTGGGGTTTGGGTTGTGGTCTTGTGTTCATGTCAGTAGCCTTCTGCACTTGTTTAAATAATTTTTGAAGCCACTTTGAAAATCAACAGAGAAGCATTTGTGCAGGGGCAGCATGTCGGGGTTTTTCCGATTTCGATATGTTAACGTTGTTTAAACAAGCTAGATTATGGGTTAATAGGTGGATCTGATACCATGAAGGGTTATGGGAGCGCCTCGGCCATCCAATCGTGGCCAAATGCAGAACAAAAATTTCTAAAACCCGGTGCTACCATTACCCGATTAACAAGATCGAAACCATTAACCATAAAACTAGCAAGCTAACAAAAAAAGATAGAATGGTTAAACCTAATGAACCAAGTCCTACGGGTCTTCAACCATTTCCAAGCTCCTAGTGATGCGGATCGATTTTGGTCATCGGTTTTCCTTCATCTTCGATGATCCACCCGAGGGAAACGGCGCAAGCTCCAGGTTCGTTGAACGGACCAACCGACCCTCTAAGATCGCTAGTAGTGGAGAGTGGGGGTGTAGGATAGTGTCCCTATGATTCTCTCTCTCATCCATGAGCTCAAGTGAGCATCTCAAGAAGAAGATGAAGAAGGTGTGATGATAGCAAGGATGGTATGGAAAATTGGCTAAGTATTTTGTGTGAGCATGAGAGTGAGAGAGCACCAAAAATGAACCAACAAAAAATGAGCAAGACTTCCCACAAAGAAGTGGCCGGCCCCTTCCTCTCATGCCCCCAGAAAAATGCCATTCCCAATTTTTATTAAACAAATACACCATACCAATCTCTACATGAAAAAAAGCCATGCTTTGACCAAAACCCATACCCATGCCATGTCACCTTTTCCACCTCATCTAAAACAAATGATTTTCTAAATAAAATCAATAATGAGGTGGCACCTTATAGAAGCCATTCCGCATAAATACGGAATGGTTCCCAGTACATGTATCGAAATACACGTACGCGTATTCGTACGAAAATACGAATAGCCAAAGAGAGAAAATAAATAGTGAGCAATAATACTAGACTACATATATATATATACATATGTAAATTATTAAATAAAAACTTGATTTAACAATCTGGCTTAATCTTAAGCCGCTAGTATTATCAACCGTCCGATTAAAGTCGGTGCAGCCTGTGCACATATTCAATCGGACACCTGTATGTTCCAACATACATCAACTACACCATATCGCCTGAACCGTGAAAACCCTCTGTTTGGGACTCTAAAGACTCGTCAATACGCTGGCAGTGGGTTTAACCATAAGCTCGTCAGCGGCACTAGCTGTACGTAATGGCTACCCAGGTATTGAGCGAAAGGAAGGCCGACGAGCAAACTCATCCAAACCCTTACTGAACCTATCAGTGACAATATCCATACAGTCCAGTCTATTCGCCTAAGAGTATCGCATATCGAGTCTAGGGGTGGATAAAGTCAGACCCCTAACAACACGGTAATTCATGTCGGTATGAAACCCATCACTACCTGAGAAACTATCGATCCTGGATCGGTTATTCTCACAACATACATCACTATGTATGAGTATCAAGAGCTCTGTTTCTCTTTCTCCGAGTCCAGTGAACGGAGATTTGGTCATTTTTCTTTTGAGACAAGACTGAAAAATTTTATAGGTTAAAAATTCGAACGGATTTAGATATCCATCCTTATGCAACTTAGACAGTCTTTTCTCATTGATATGGCCAAGTCTACAATACCACAAGTAGGATTCGTTCACTTCTGAACTCTTCCTCTTGCGTGTGTTTTGTATATTGAAAACTGTGTTTTGGTTTAGAACTTAGATACCATTACACAGTGTACCTTTTACAACTAATACCTGATTAAGGTAAATGTTCATGATATTTCTATGTACAAAATTATATCCATCTTTATCAAGTAAAGAAACTAATATAATGTTGTAAAGCATAGAAGGTACATAGTAGCAGTTGTTCAAAATCATAATATTGCTGCTTGGCAATATTATGTAATATTCACCAATAGTAGCAGCATCAACTTGTGCTTCGTTCCCTACTCCGAGGGATATATCACCAGGTCCAACCATCCTACTTTTTCTTAGTCCATACAATAAATTACAGATATAAGATCCTGATCTGGTATCAAGTACCCAGGAGGTAGGACTGACCGAAAAACAATTCTTAATAACAAGAACACCTAAAGGAGACGCATTAGTATGCTTCTTCTTCAACAGGGTCTTCAAGGAATTCAAGCAATCCTCTTTCCTTTGCTCAAGCTCATGACATTCGTCACAAGATAGAGCTGAACTGACGTTCCCCAGCCCCGAATAAGAATTCGGGTCGGTCAAGTCATACATTTTATTATCTTGATTAAGGCGTGATATGGTTGCTACCTGAAGAGAGAGAAAAGAAAACACTCAGTGTGCGCTCTTGCAAGTTTAGATTGGTTATTATTTTATCTAAACAGGATGACTCTCACTATTTCCTCGAATTCGCCTTCAACCCTTAAAAAGAGAAGTAATCGGGATCATTAACACCTTACAAGTTCGCTAACCGATCAGCCAGGTGGGTGTTGGTACTCCGAGGGAGGTTCCCCGTGCACTCGCATGGACCTAAGTAAATAAATCTCGTTTTCCTAGAGATGTAGCCATGTTAACACCATTCTAAATACCTAATAGGTTAGCTAATTGTGAAGTGAAAAATATCTCGCAAGAGTAATCCTACTCATCAGTAGGATCGGAATCCAACTATCATTGCGTGATAACCTAGATGGAAGCCACTCTCTAGTCACCATACTCCAGAAGGTATGCAACACTAGCAACTTTCCTATATATTTGAAACTCCCGATGTGGTTTTTGCCCCTAGAACCCTAGTGACCTTGACGGAGTCATCAAATCAAAGAGTTTTAGTCAAGTTCAACCCGTCATTATCTTGATTGCATTAAACCCACCTGCATAACCCTTGACGGAGTCAACAAGGTTACATGACTGCTCTAACCAATCGCATCTAATGCTACAAACAAGCACCACTTAGCTACCGTACACTACGCCTTGACGGAGTCAACAAACGTAGCACGAATACTAAGTACTACTCATAAGAGATGACGGAGGGTTACAGCTGGTTTTTGGCAAAAACCTTTAACGTAAAGAACTTGATATCGTCGAAGGAACCGAGCAGTTTTGAAAAGGAGAAGTTTAGGCTCCACTTTTGAAAACTAGTGGTTTTAAAGAAAACCGAGTAATCTATAATAACATAAACTTTTGCTCAAAAGGTCACTCCCCGTGAAAGGATCTAGGTTCTTGCCTCCTCGAATGAGGTGCTGGATATTCCTAAACGAATAGCACTATGCAAAGCGAAAGAATACGACTATAGTTTTTCAAAATTTATTCTGACAACATCTTTTAGGTTATTTTTCTTGCATTAATCAAAATTAATGCGGTCCCATCAATTAAAACTTATCACACCAGTAAAGAACGAAAATACAATATACGTATATGCCACCCGCATTCGCCACGGGCCCGTCATGCACCGTTAGGTTACTTAACTAACGGAAGAGTGGGGCTGGACTAGCGCAGATGCAGAATATATACAACATCTACTAATATATATATATATATATATATATATATATATATATATATAACACCACTTGTCCTAGGCATGATATAAGCAACATCACATATAAGCGATAAGCAATATGGAAAAGTGGATAATCTAGGAGCCCCGGGTTTCATTCGAGCCACAAATGAAACCCGACGTTCCCCGGTCATGTGGATAGCCTGTACAATGTATAACCAAGACCCCTACGAGCGCGGCAGGTTACCTGCCAATTCCTGAAGAGAGGCAACCCTGGTCAATAAGGTGAATGGGTCATCCAACACTTCACGGAATCCAGTAACTTAAGCGCTCCACCGTGGGTCATCCTATACCCCCTACGAGTGCGGCGAACAGCCTGCCAATTCTAGAGTAAGGCACTCCAATCTCAACACCATGAGATGGAGGTACATTGCCCTGTAGAACCTGGCTACTCGAGCACTCCACCGTGGGGTAATCCTAGTACAGAAAGAAAAAATATATACAGTGGTGACATCAATCTCAACCCGGCTGTACCCCAATAAAAGAATATACAACAAGGAAGAAACGGCAGTCCATATGTCGGACGCTTGCCCCGCAATAATGAATATACAAATGAATCAAAACTGTACAACAAACATTGCACTATAGGCTATCCATCACGACAATCCGTCAAAACCATCTCAAAGATATCACAAGCAACACCACAAATAAAACAAGATGCGTGTAACCCCTTCTAATCGACATATAGCGATTAGAAGATGTTAAACAACATATGTACGCATCACAGAAGCAATTAAAGAAAACCATGATATTAGAATTCCGCACACAATTAGCAAACGAACTAAATTTTCCAAAACTGGAAAATCTAGTGAGCTAAAGTCCCAAAAACAAGCGTTTTAAGCCAATCCAGTAGTCGAAACGAACTCGAAACCCGTCCAAATCTTCATGCAGGCAAAGGGGGAAAAATAACTGTCGACTCGGGGGCCTGGAGGGGTACCCATCCCCGGGAGCCACCACGAGGTGGCCCCATAGGGTAGGAAGACCCAAGAGCACCCATTTGGGGTGCTCTCGGGTCACCACCCCCAAGGCCGCCTTATGGTGGTCTTGGGGGGTGGGCCTGGCCTTTGACCCCCTCAGGGTTTTCCCAGGGTACCCATGCTATACTCCGCAGCTTCTCGGTTCAAAACTTGAGCCCGCGGTGTGTGCAAACTTTCCAAAACATCAATTTTTGGGACTGTTTTTGTCCGCAGTTCATGCGCGACAAAAACAACGGATTTCAAACGTCGCTGCGAGCTATCTAAAGCTAATGGAGTAGCTCTGATACCATGTTAGGAAGTTTCACACACTCTACTGGGTTAATAGAGAGGCAAAATTTTCCAAAACAATTTTTACAGCGGGCAACATCGACTACAAGATCTACTGTAAGCCCTAGATTACAAAATTTTCAAAGGTACTAATTTACTATTGGATATGTATTCTCTAGAGGCCATTATTGTATATGTATACATATGGATGCTAAGAATATGTATGTACAGGACAATCTTGCTCAGTTATATAGTATATTAATTGAGTTGTCTTTATCATGATATGTGTGTTTGTTTCTTCTGATGCTTTATCCTGCTTGCACATATTGATAAAGACTTAATACAGTAGTATACTATTATGGTTTGACTTTATCTTAACATGTGCATATGTTTTACTCATTTTTACATATGGCAGTTACATATTGATAAAACCCATAGGATCTTACTTGACTACCAGTGTTATAATGGCGATCATACTTGTAGGAGCTGGGTAGTCCATAAGCACATCCTTAAAAGGTCCCTATCGAGACTGGGCATCAATATTCCGGAGTAGACTGGTGTATACATTTCTAGACCCTGACGAGGGGCGATGGTTGGTCCCCAGCTATTGGTCTGATGCGCCTAAGATCATATACATGTGCTCATTGGGTGTGAGTATACTGGACGGACTCGTCAAGAACCTCTAGATGGTATTATACGTATCGTCAGATAGCGATTCTCAGGTGACATGAGTACAAGTTAGTCTTTGGACCTGAGGTCGTCATTTGTCTCGTGTGAGTTCCCACTGTGCTTTGATCACTACCCTACCACAGCTCTACTGAGTCGTGCAAACAAGTTTTGGTTGGGTGCAGTCCCGAACTATATGAAGGCAGTGAATGATTGTCAAGGATTCATCTTTCTAGGTATTGGGAGTCGATATCGCACTGTGTTTGATTGTCCAGGACCATAAGACCTTGGCCAAGGCAATTGGGATTTACTAATAGGTTGATCAGTAGTTCCCCGGATTGGTCTTGAGCCGCATCAGCACGAATTATCGGGGTATTAAGGTCTGACATTTACCACCCCCTAGATCCGATATGCGATACTCTTAGATGAAGAGACCGGACTGTACGGAGATTGTCATAGATAGGCTCAGTAGGAGTTCGGAGGAGCTTGCTCGTCGGTCTTCTTTTCGACAAGTACCTGGGTAGCCGTTACGTGCAGCTAGTACCGCTGACATGCTTGTGGTCAAACCCACTATCAACGTACTGTCGAGTCTTTAGAGTCCTACACAGAGGGTTTCCCTGCTTCAGGCGAAACAATGTAGAGACCGTATGTTTTATAGCAGGGTTCGATCATATACGTGTACTAGCTACACGGATCATGATTCGGGCAGATAATACTAGTGGGCTTTGGTTTAACCCGGATTCTAGTATTATATTGTTGGATATTTTCATCTCTTTGTATTCGTATTTTTTCGAAATACGGATACGGGTATGTGCTTGTAATTTTTTATAAGGATGCTTCTAGAAGAAAACACCTCATTTCTTGTTTAACCATTTTTCTTAAATAATTAATGAGGTGGAGGTATGAGGTGTTGTTTTTCATTAAATGAAGCATGGCTACTTGGTGACTCATAGGGTGACTCATGGTTTACTATTGAAGTATGCTTGATTCATTATTTGTGATTATTGGCATGCTTCATTAATTCACAAGACTTAGCCATTCATCATTCTATCATCACAACACTCTCTCTTGATCTCAAGCTTCCTTCTTCTTCCTCAACCCTAAATGTCTCATGTGTTGAGAAACCTAGGATATATTGAGACAAATTAATCCACCATCACCCTCTACATCCTCTAGGCTACTTAGATTAGCATACTAAGTACCCTACTTACCTCGGTTTAGAGGTAGGAGCTTAAAGTACACACTCTCAGGTGGAGCATCATTGACGCGAGGAGGCCGACGATCAAGAGTGATCCGTACACTCTTCGAGAAGCTAAAGGAGAGGAGTGAAGACCCGAAGGACTTGAGCCTTTAGGTATAATCCTCTATCATAGTAGATAGAACTCTTTTTCTTTCTAGTTAGGTTTATGGTAGATCCGGTAAACGGGTTATTCTAGCGCCACTTTTAAATCGTAGAAAAAAATTTGTTCCGCAAACGGCCACGGATGATGGCCAGGGCATAGTGTATCCCAACATGGTATCAGAGCCACCCCCATAAACCCATACTAGCTGGTTTAGACGTGTTTGAAATAGCGATCGACCCAAATTTTTAAAACCGCAATTCCAATTTCACAATTACTGTCGTTTTTAAAAAGTGTTCAAAAAATATTTCCAGTGACCTTAAAAATACATGCAGGATTTTTTAGAGAGACGTAAGAAATTTGAGACCATGAACCCTTAACTCCGCTGCGGAAGCGCGGCGAAACATGCTTGTTTGTCACGGTTCCGCGGCCTGAGTTGGGTTACTGTGCACAAAAATTCTTCTGGGGCTTTAATATGTGGAATTGTGATTTTTGGGAAGTATATTTTTGGCCCAGATTTGTTTGAGTATTGGTTAGCACTTGGGGCCTATACGGAAAATTTTAGTTGATCGAAATTTTAAATACGTGTGTTTCAGTGTATACATTACTATCTATGACCGTGAATGTCATTTGAGCGGTATAACCCGTCTAACTGCTATATGTTCTTTTAGATGGGTTTACAAACATGACATTTACGTTGATGTTCTGTATTTGTGTTGTGGTTGTGGTTGGATTGTTATGGTGGATAGCTTGCGGTGCAATGGTAGTAGTACAGTTAAGATTCATTTATACTTTTGTTATTGCGGGACGAGCGTCCAACATGTGGACCGTCGTTTCTGCCGGGTTGTATATTATTTGTTTGGGGCATCACTGAGTTGAGGTCGATGTCACCATTGTACATATATTTTTCTTTTCTATACTAGGATTACGCCGCGGTAGAGTGCTCGAGTAGCCGAGTTCTAGAAGGCAACATGCCCACATCTCATGGCGTTGAGACGGAGGGTGATTACTCTAGAATTGCCGGGCTATTCGCCGCACTCGTAGGGGGTATAGGGTGACCCATGAAGGAACGCTCAAGTTACCGGATCCCATAAAGTGCTGGGTGGCCCATTCACTTTTTTTATTGGGGTTGCCTCACTTCTGAGATCGGCGGGTAACTTGCCGCGCTCGTAGGGGTCCAGGTTTTCATTGCACGGGCTATCCACACGACCGAGAACGTCGAGTTTTATTTGCGGTTCAAGTGAAACCCGAGGCTCCAAGATTATCCACCATTCTGTGTTGCTTGATGTTAATCTGTGATGTTTCTTATATCATGCCTAGGACGAATGTAATATATATTTATATATATACTAGTAGATGTTGTATATGTTTTGCACCCACGCTAGTCCAGCCCCCGCTCTGTCGTTAGTTAAGTAACTTAACGGTGCATGACGGGGCCCCGTGGCGAATGCGGATGGCATATACGTATATTGTATTTTCGTTCTTTTCTGGTGTGATAGGATTTATTGGTGGGACTGCATTAATTTTGATTAATGCAAGATAAGAAACCTAAAAAGATGTTGTTGGAACAAATTTCGAAAAACTGTAGTAATATTCTTTCGCTTTGCATAGTGGTGTTCGGTCATGAACACCCAGCACCTCATTCTAGGAGGCAAGAACCTAGATCCCTTCGCGGGGAGTGACCTCTTGAGCAAAAGTTTATGCTATAGATTACTCGGTTTTCTTCAAAACCACTAGTTTTCAAAAGCAGAGCCTAAACCACTCCTTTTCAAAACTACTCGGTTCCTTCAACGATATCAAGTTCATTACGTTAAAGGGTTTTTTGCCAAAAACCCAGCCGTAGCCCTCCGTCGTTTCAGAAAATTAGTACTTAGTATTCATGCTGTGTTTGTTGATTATTCGTTAAGGCGCAGTGAACGGTAGCTATCTAATGATTCCCTGTTGCATAGATATGTGCGATTGGTTAGGACGGTCACATGATTTTGTTGCTTATTCATCAAGAATCATGTGGGTGGGTCTAATGGAATCTTGGATAACGACGGGTTGAACTTGACTGGGACCTTTTGATTTGTTGATTATTCGTCAAGGTCATTTGGGTCCTGGTGGCAAAACTATATTGGGAGTTTCAAATATAAAGGAAACTAGCAGGTTTAGCATACCTTCTGTAGTATGGTGATTAGAGTAGATTCCATCTAGGTCATCACACAATGATAGTTGGATCTCGATCCCATTGATGAGTAGTATTACTCTTAGGAGATTTTTGTACTTAACAATCAATGCTACAAACCAAGTAGATGTCTAGAACGTTGTTAGCGGGGCTATGCCTCCAGGGAAAAGACATTATGTAATTAAGAAACTTCGCAAAAGCGTTGGAAAACCTCCCTCGAAATACCAACAATAGCCTGGCCGAAAGGTTAAGCAAGTATCGTGACGTGTGATTAATCCTGACTAGTTCTTCTTTTAAGGTTTGAAGAAGCATTCGAGAAAATAGTGGGAGCCATCCTGATTAGATAAAGTAATAACCAATCTAATCTTGCAAGAGCGCACGCTGAGTGTTTCTTTTCTCTCTTTCCAGGTAGCAACCATTTCATGCCCTAATCAAGATAATAAAATATATCGCTTGACCGATCCGAATTCGTATTCGAGGCTGGGGAACATCGGTTTGGCTCTAACTTATGACAGCGGTCATGAGTATGAGCAGAGAAAAGAGGATTGCATGAATTTCTTGAGGACCCCAACGAAGAAGAAGCATACTATTGCATCTCCTTCAAGTGTTCTTGTTATTGAGAACTGTTTTTCGGTCGGTCTTACCTCCTGGGTACTAGATACCGGATCAGGATCTCGTATATGTAACTTATTGTAAGGACTGAGAAAAATAGGATGGTTGGACATAGTGATATGTCCCTCAGAGTAAGGAACGAAGCACAAGTTGATGATGTTGCCGTCGGTGAATATCACTTAGTATTGCCAAGTGGCAATACTATGATTTTGAACAATTGCTACTATGTATCCATGGTTTGCAACATCATATCATTCTTTTTACTTAATAAAGATAGATATAACTTTATTCTTGATAGAAATATCATGAACATTTACCTTAATAAGGTATTGGTTGCAGAAAGTACATTGTTTAATAGTATCTATGTTCTAAATCATAACACAATTTTCAGTGTATAAAACACACGTAAGGGGAAGAGTTCAGAAGAGAATGAATCCTATTTGTGGCATTGTAGACTTGGTCATATCGGAGAGAAAATACTGAGTAAATTACATAAGGATGGATATTTGTATATGTTCGAATTTTGATCTTATGAAACTTCTCAGTCCTGTCTCAAAGGAAAAATGACCAAATTTCCGTTCACCGGACATGAAGAAAGAGCAGCAGAGCTCTTGGGACTCATACACAGTGATGTATGTAGTCCAATGTCTATACATGTATGGGGTGGGTTCTCGTACTTCATCACATTCACTGACGATCTCTCTAGGTTCGGATACCTGTAACTTATGAAACATAAATCTGAAGCTTTTGAGAAATTCAAAGAATACAGAAACGAAGTAGAGAACCAGACTGTCAAAAGTATCAAGATCCTCTGATCTGATAGAGAAGGGAGTACTTAAGCACGGAATTTCTAGAATATCTAAAAGAGAATGGAATTCTCTCTCAGCTTACTCCTCCGTATACACCACAGCACAATGGTGTATCAGAGCGGAGGAACCGTACCCTTTTGGATATAGTTCGCTCCATGATGACTAGTGTTAACTTGCCTTTTTCATTCTGGGGACATGCGCTGCAAACAACGGCATACCTTTTCAATCCGGTTCCTTCCAAATCTATGCCTAAGTCTTCATATGAAATATGGAGTGGTAAGAGACCATGTCTTAAATTCATTAAGACATGAGGTTGTCCGGCATATGTTAAAACACAGAAACCGGACAAACTAGAGGCATGATCAGTTCTATGTAAATTTGTGGGATATCCTGAGGATTCACTAGGATGTCTGTTCTACCATACTGAGGAACAGAAGGTGTTTGTATCTCACCGCGCCACCTTTTTAGAAAGGGAACTTCTTGCAAAAGAAGTTAGTGGGAGTACGATAGAACTGGAAGAAACTTCTGAACCACAAAATGTAACTGAAGATTTAGTGGAACCGCTTGATTCAGTAGTCCCAGACGAACCTCAGCCACTCCGCAGATCTGGTAGGATTTCTCATCCGCCCGAAAGATACTATGGTTTTCTCATAAACGGGGTTTGAGAGGATTGCATCTTAGAAGAAGATGATTCTACTAGTTTCAGGAAGGCCATTATCAGTAGGGACTCTGATAAGTGGTTGGATGCAATATAATCCGAGATAGAGTCTATGTACACCAATAAAGTATGGACCTTGGATATTTCTCCACCTGGGGTAAAACCTATCGGATGCAAATGGATCTACAAAAAGAATATTAGTGCAGATGGGAAGATGGAAACCTATAAGGCTAAACTTGTTGCAAAAGGTTTTCGTCAAAGACCAGGAGCGGACTATGACAGAACTTTTTCTCCAGTGGCTATACTCAAATCCATTCGGATCCCACTTTCCATTGCTACCTTCCATGACTATGAAATTTAGCAGATGGACGTAAAAATGGCTTTTCTAAACGGAAGTTTGGAAGAGTACATTTATATGGATCAGCCGAAAGGTTTTATAGACAGTGGGAGTAGCGGGAAGGTGTTCAAGTTGCTTAAATCCATTTATAGATTAAAGCAGACATAGCGGAGCTGGAACATCTGTTTTGATGAAACGGTCATGGAATTTGACTCCATCAAGAACGAGGATGAGCCTTGTATATATAAGAAGATTGTTGGACGAACTGTCGTATTCCTAGTCTTGTACGTGGACGACATTCTTTTATAGGAAATGATATTCATATGCTACAATCGGTCAAGCTGTTCTTATCACAAAGGTTCTCCATGAAGGACCTGGGTGATGCCTCGTACATTCTGAGGATCAAGATTTACAAAGATAGATCCAAGAGATTATTGGAACTTTCACAGTCTAGGTACATAGAGACCATACTAAAGAGATTTAGTATGGAAAATTCCAAGCGCGGTAATATACCCGCATTGCACGAAATCACCCTCTCCAAAGAGATGTCTCCTAAGACTGATGAGGAGAGGGTTCACATGAGCACTATACCTTATGCTTCGGCGGTATGATCTATAATATATGTGATGCTATATACAAGACCAGATGTAGCTTACGCGCTTAGCGTAGTAAGTCGGTATTAGTCGAACCCAGGTGAGAACCACTGGACAACAGTGAAGAACATTCTCAAGTACCTGAGAAGGACTAAGGAGATGTTCTTGATTTTCGGTAATGGAGACCTTAAGGTCGAGTCCTTTACCGATTCAACCTTCCAGAGTGACAAGGATGACAGCAAGTCTGTCTCAGATTTTGTATTTACCCTCAATGGAGGGGCGGTGTATTAAAAGAGCTCCAGAAAGGACATCATCACAAACTCGACGATGGAGACTGAATACATTGTTGTGAACGATGCCGCAAAAGAAGCGGTCTGGATGAAGAAGTTCATTACGGAACTTCAGGTGATTCCGTCCATTGTTGATCCGATACCTTTGTATTACGATAACAATGGGGCTATAGCTTTAGCGAAGGAACCACGGTCCCATCAGAAATCCAGACACATCTTTATTAGTTATATTTATGCCCTGGAGGCCATTATTGTACATGATTGTATATTATAATGGATGCTTGGACATATATAGGGAGGACTTTCTTGCTCAACATGATAGTATGCTATCTGGTTGCTCTTTATCTTAACATGTTGACTAGTATTGTGATACTGTCTTACTCTCACATGTTGGTAAAGCCCATAAGATATGTACTTGACTACCAGGATTATAATGCAGATCATACTAGTAGAGCAAGGGTTGTCTACAAGTTCATCCTTTAATTATTCCTAGTCGAGGGTGTATCGAGACGGGGCATCGATATTCCAGAGTAGACTAGCGTATACACTTCTTGACCCATTTGATGGACGATGGATGATCCCATATCCATTGGTGTTTGACATCAAAGATGGTATACGGATGCTCAGTAGAGACTTAATGCATTGAACAGGACTCGCCGAGACCTCCTCGATGGTATTATACCTAACGTCAGATAGTAGTTCTCAAGCGACACTGGTACAGTTTAGTCTGTAGACCCGAGATCGTCATAGAGTCTTATGTGATTCCCACTGTGCTTTGATTTCCACCATACCACGTTCAAGAGAACATGCAAAACGGTGGTTTTTGGGTACAGTCCCGAGTCACATGGAGGCAATGAGCGATAAGAGGGGTTTCGTCTCTCCCGGTATTGGGGGTTGATGTTGCGCTGTGCTTGATTAGCCATAACAGGAAGTCTCTGACCAAGGCTAATACGGAGATTTATTGGTAAGTGTTTTCAGTAGTTTCTCGACCCGTTATGGGCCTCACATCGGCACGACTTATCAAGTTATTAGGGTCTGAAGTTTACCACCCCTAGACTCTATATGCGACATATCAGACGAAGAGACCGGACTTTATGGTAGTGTTACTGTAAGTCGATGTCATGCACCCCGCGAAATCGTAGGGAGGCAAAAAGTGTAAAAAACAATAATTTTAGCATCGTAACATCGACTATTAGCCACGATCTTATTCTAAACCATAACTAGCATCTAACCTATGAAGTATAAACTAAAGTACAGAAGTTTATACCTCACGTTCATGTCCTTCGGGTCTTCATTCCTCGCTGTCCTCCACCTCGTCATAGCTTCCTCGGATCGTCCGGATCGGGCTTCCCCGTCGGACCTCTCTTGCCGAAGATGATCCACCCGAGAGTATGTGCATCGAGCTCCCACCTCAACGGAGGCAACTAGGGCATCAAGATCGCTACTCATGATGTCGTAGACAATGTAGAATGTGTAGATGGATTGGAATTTCTTTTCTTACACTAGATTACTCAACACATGAGTTACTAGGGTTTTGAGGAAAAAGATGGTAATGGAGAAAAAGCTAGTGAGAAAAAGATTTCATAATAAAATAAGTATTTCTCTCTCTTAGTTCTAAACTGAACTCTACCCTTTCTAATATGAATAATTCATATTAGAAAATGACTTAGAGTTCAAGTTCCAACTTGATGATTCATGGGCTAAAAACCCCACAAGTGTCATCCAAAGCTTTACTCAACATTATGCAATTTACACCTCCTTTTTCTCCATGTCACAAAGTGTTTTCATTTAGACTAAAATGAAAAATACCATTATGACATAGCACCTTCTAGAAGCATCTTTGACTAATTTACAAAAATGCCCCTCGTCCGTATATACATACCTGTATCCGTATTCCGAAAAATATGAATACAAAAGACGAAAGCAATCCATCAATACAATACTAGGATCCAGCTTAAACCAAAGCCCACTAGTATTATCCTTCCATATCATCATCCATGTACTGTTAGTTATATGTATGCCCTAGAGGCCATTACTGTACATTGGATGTATATTGTAGTGGATGCTGAGACATATATAGGTAATACTTTCTTGCTCGACATGATAGTACGCTATCTGGTTGCTCTTTATCTTAACATGTATACTTTCTGTCTCTCTGTTACATGTTGATAAAGCCCTTAGGATGTGTACTCGACTTCCAGGACTATGATGTAGATCAGACTAGTAGGGCCTGGGTAGTCCATGAGTACATCCTTCAATGTTCCTAGTCATGGGAATATCGAGACGGGGCATCGATATTCCAGAGTAGACTAGCATATATCTTCTCGACCCATGTGATGGGCGATGGATGATCCTATATCCATTGGTGTTTGACATCAGATATGGTATGCGGGTGCTCAGTGGAGACTGGGTACACTGAACGGACTCGCCGAGAACTCCCAGATGGTATTATACCTCACGTCAGATGGCAGTTCTCTGGTGACACTGGTACAGCTTAGTCTTTTGACCCGAGATCGTCATAGAGTCTTATGTGTCTCCCACTGTGCTTTGATTTCCACCCTACCACGGCTCTACTGAGTCGTGCAAACAGGTGGTTTTTGGGTACAGTCCCGATTCACATGGAGGCAATGAGCTATAGGAGGAGATTCGTCTCTCCAGGTATTGGGGGTTGATGTTGCGCAATGCACGACTGGCCATAACAGGAAATCCCTGGCCAGGGTTGCAGTGATATACTGGTAAGAGTTATCAGTAGTTTCACGATTGTTATGGACCTTATATCGGCATGACTTATCGAGCTACTGGGGTCTGACGTTTACCACCCCTAGGCGAGATATGCGACATATCAGACGAACAGACCGGACTGTACGGTAAGTGTTACTGGTTGGATTCACAGGAGTGTGAGCGGGATTGCTCGTCGATCTTCTGATCGCTCAATACCCGGGTGGCCGTTACGTTTAGCAGACCGCTTGCGGCTTATGGGTGTTTGATATGATCATCACCTGCTGCCGGCGTATTGACGAGTCTTTAAAGTCCTACACAGAGGTTTCCTGGCTCAAGCGAAATGAAATAGGAGCGCATATGAGATATGTGCGGGACCGAGGATAATGCGTGTATGTGATACCGTATTCTATTCTCGCGATGAATGTATTGAATGTTTATATGCGATATAACCTAGTTATCGAATCGAAGATTGATTCGATAAGTCGATACATTGGATATTAGTCGGTCATATGCGATATGACCGGATCGTTAAATCAAGTGTTGATTTAATGATTTAATGTATAATTATATATTTGATATATTACTTTTCATTAACTAGTATTGGTTCACTCAAGATTGATTTTCTCACTTGATGTGCACATTGTATATGTGATATTTTTTTGTGCACTTGTTTGTATCACGTTTGATGATACATGCAAACTTGGGTGTGTATGATTAAACCATGGTTATGTTAATGGTTAGGGTTTTGATTTACTTATCTATTTATTTTTATTTATTCATTTATTTTGGAAAGAAATGAAATGGTTACCTGTTTTTTCCTTTGTTGAAACTTCATGAAGCTTTGAAGCTTTGACCATTTTGCTTCTTAGCCTTAACCTAACCCTAGTTTATTCTCTACACTTAACCATGGTTGCTATATGATAAGAATCACTTTATTTTTCTATTTTCAATAAGACTTATCATATTCTTCTTCTTCTTCTTCTTCTTAAACAAGAAGAAAGCTTGTTACCATTAATGGCAACATGAGAAAAAGAGTGAGAAATCCAATTCTAAAGTGAACCCACTTCCTATTTCTTCATCCTATACCACATGCCAAGTAGTATAGGGTGTTTTCTTCACAAGTTTCATGACTTGGTGAAGTTGGAGCTTGATCTTGAGTTGCTTCGACATAGATCATCTTCGGCATCGAAGTCGACGACCTAGCCCGATCATTTCTCCGACGAAACCTTCGCCAGAGTATGGATTCCGATAGGTACAGCGGAGGGACTTCATCACGGAGTCTAGGACGTGGAGGACCGGATCTACAAAGGTTGTAGTCACTTTCCTTTAGTAATAAAGTCGTTTACTTGCTTGCATCGCCTTATCATCTAGTTAACGATCCGTATTAGGGTTTGTAGGCACATGAAAAATTTGAATTGGGCATATTTAATCTGTTGTGAGACCTCATTAGTGTGCCTAGGAACCCTATATATACAAGTACACGTACATGACCGAACCCTATCGTAAAACCATACGACATCTACATCTTTTGTTCGATATTGGGAAACCCTCTGTGTGGGACTCTTAAGACTCGACACTACGCTGGCAGTAGGTTTAACTACAGGCCGCAAGCGGCACTCGCTATACGTAACGTCCCCCAAGTGTGTGTCGATGAGAAGGCTAATGAGAAAACTCATCCGAACTCCTACTGAGCCTATCTGTGACAATCTCCGTACAGTCCGGTCTGTTCGTCTAAGAGTATCGCATATCGAGCCCAGGGGGCGGTAATCGTCAGACCCCTAATAACGCAATAAGTCATGACGGAGCGTAGCCCATTACACCCTGAGAAACTACTGGAGTACCTACCAGTAAATCTCACTTTCCCTGGCAAGGGACTTTGCGTAATAGCTCTCCAAACACAGCGCGATATCAACCCCTAATACCGGGAGAGACGAATCCTATCTAACCGCCACTGCCTCCAAGTGCTTCGGGACTGCACCCAACTATTACCTGTTTGCACAACTCCTTTGATCATGGTAGGATAGTAATCAAAGTACAGTGGGAACACACTCGAGGCGAAGCAGCAGTGTCAAGTCGACGGACTAAGCTGTAGTCATGTCACCTGGGAACTGCTACCCGACGATAGGTATAATACCCACTAATAGTTCCCTATGAGTCATGTCCAGTGTACTCATAACTTAATGAGCACCTGCATACTATCTTCAGTACGACGTACTAATGGCTGTGGGATAGACCATTTCCCCTGCTGGGATGAGAAGCGGATACACTAGTCTACTCTGGAGTATCGATGCCCTGTCTCGATAATCCTACGACTAGGGACCTGTATAGAGATGTGCTTATAGACTGCCCAGCCCCTACTAGTGTGATTGCCATCACAACGCTGATAATCAATCAAAAGATCCTAAGGGCTCTACCAGTATGTATAAGCGATATGCTAAAAGAAACACATGCACATATTGAGGTAGAAACAAACCAGACAGCATACTACCATTTTGAGCAAGACTGTTAATACAACTGTGAATATCCCAAGCTTCCATTAAGTAATATACAAACCTATCATCTCCCACTTGCACTAAGTCCATGTATTGGCATATCGCAGACCTATCATCTCGATTAGCCTCTCGAACTGTGCCTGAGGAATGGCCTTTGTGAGTGGATCAGCAGTGTTGTTCTCTGTATTTACTCTCCGCACCTCGATCTCCTAGCGATCAACGATCTCTCTGATCAGGTGGTAGCGCCTCAAAATATGTTTGGACTTCTGATGGGACCTGGGTTCCTTCGCCAAAGCTATAGCGCCGTTGTCGCAATACAGAGCTAATGGATTTACAATGGACGGAACCACCTGAAGTTATGTTAGGAACTTCTTCACCCAGACGGCTTCTTTTGCGGTGTCACAAGCAGCGATATACTCTACTTCCATCATCGAGTCTGCAATGGTGTCCTGCTTGGAGCTTTTCCAATAGACCGCCCTTCCATTGAGAGTAAAGACATAACCCGATATGGACTTGGAGTCATCCTTGTCACTCTGAAAGCTGGAGTCAGCAAAGGCCTCGATCTGGAGCTCTTTTCCGCCATACACCAAGAACATCTCCTTAGTCCTTCTTAGGTAATTGAGAATGTTCTTTACTGCTATCCAGTGCTTCTCCCCTGAGTTTGACTGATACTGGCTTACCGCGCTTAGTGCGTAAGCAACATCTGGTCTAGTACACAACATCGCATACATTATAGAGCTTACCGCAGAGGCGTCGGGTATAGATGTCATGCGAGCCCTTTCCAAATCAGTCTTGGGAGACATCTCTTTGGAGTGGGTTATTACGTGACAAGTCAGTAGATTACCGTGCTTAGAATCTTCCATACTAAATCGTTTTAGTATGATGTCGATGTACCTGGACTGTGAAAGTCCTAACATCCTCTTGGATCTATCACGGTAGATCCGGATCCCCAGAATGTAGGAGGCATCACCCAGGTCTTTCATGGAGAACTTTTGTGACAAGAATCCCTTGACTGATTGTAGAATAGGAATGTCATTTCCTATCAAGAGAATGCCATCTATGTACAAGACGAGGAATACCACAGTTCTCTCTACAATCTTACTATATATGCATGGTTCATCTGGATTTTTGATAAACTTGAATTCTTTGACCGTCTCATCAAAACAGATGTTCTAACTCTGGGATCCCTGCTTTAGTCCATAAATGGACTTAAGCAACTTGCACACTTTCCCGCTGCTCCCACTCTGAATGAAACCCTCTGGCTGATCCATATAGACGCACTCTTCCAAATATCCATTTAGGAAAGCCGTCTTTACGTCCATCTGCCAGATCTCATAATCATGGAAGGCAGCAATGGCAAGAAGGATCCGAATAGATTTGATTATAGCCACTAGAGAAAAAGTTTCATCATGATCCATAACAGGTCTTTGACGAAAACCTTTTTATAGGTTTCAACCTGTCTATCTACACCAATCTTCTTTTTGAAGATCCATTTGCAGCCTACGGGTTTTACCCCTTCTAGAGCAATGTCCAAAGTCCATACTTTGTTGGTGTACATGGACTCCATCTCAGCCCGCATTGCATCTAGCCATTTTACCGAGTCGCCGCTCTGAATGGCTTGCTGGAAGGTAGTTGGCTCATCATTGTCAATGATGCAATCCTCTCTATCTCCGTCTATGAGAAAACCGTAATATCTCTCGGGCGGATGAGACTGCCTACTACTTATGCAGAGTGGTACGGGGATGTCCGGTTCTTCTAAAATTTCTGGTTCCACTATGCTTTCGGTAATAGCTTATGTTTCTGGAATTTCTTCCAGTTCTATTGCGCTCCCACTTATCTGATTTTCTAAAAATTCAGTTTCCAAGAAGTGGGGACGCTGAGAAACAAAAACATTTTGTTCCTCTGCATAATAGAATAGATACCCCCTAAAGTTCTTTGGGTATCCTACAATGTTACACAATACCGAGCGTACCTCGAGCTTGTCCGTATACTGCTTTTTTACAAAAGCTGGACATCCCCATGTCTTAAGGTACTTAAGACAGGGTTTCTTCCCACTCCACATCTCATATGGTGTGGTAGGCACAGACTTAGTAGGAACTTTATTCAAAAGATATGCAGCTGATTCTAGTGCATAACCCCAGAAGGATCGCGGTAACTCAGCCTTACTCATCATGGAACAAACCATATCCAATAGGGTTCTTTTCTGCCTTTCCGATACACCGTTGTGTTGAGGTGTGTATAGAGGAGTAAGCTGAGAAAGAATACCATTCTCTTTTAAGTAATCCAGGAACTCGGCACTCAAGTATTCACCACCTCGATCAGATCTTAGTGTCTTGATACTCTTGCCTGTTTGTTTTTCTACTTCATTCTTATATTCCCAAAATTTCTCAAAGGCCTCGGATTTATGTTTCATTAAGAAGACATATCCATACCTAGAGAAATCATCCGTAAAAGTAATGAAATAGGAATAACCACTTCGTGCAAGTATAGACATTGGACCACACACGTCGCTGTGTATGTGTCCGAAGAGCTCGCTCGCTCTTACTCCATGTCCAGTGAATGGATTCTGTGTCATCTTTCCCATGAGACATGATTGACAAGTAGCATAAGACTGATATTCGAATGGATCCAAATATCCCTCTTTATGTAACTTCGTCAACCTTTTTTCATTGATGTGACCCAGTCTACAATACCATAAGAAAGCCTTATTTAATTCTGGAGACTTTCTTTTAAGTATGTTCTGGATGTTGAAAACCTGAGCTTGATTTAATACGTATATACCATTATCTAGTGTACCTAACCCAATCAAACTCTGATTTAAGTGGATGTGGACCACATCGCTTACAAATTTAAAATTATATCCTTCCTTAGAAAGTAAGGATACAGATATGATATTACAAGCCATACTAGGTACACGCAAACAGTTACGTAAGATCAATATATGCCTACTTGTCAATCCTAGGTGATACTCCTGATCAGTCGAAAATATTGCATATTTTAACCGGCAATTTCCTCATCATTTGCATCCATATAGAAGTGTATGGTATTCATATTTCACATATTAGCAAATCGGTCGCAAAATATTAGATTACATGTATTCGACCTTAAAACCGGCATTTCTAGGGAAATTGACTGCATTGCATTACATAGCATATTTTCTATATCTTGCAACCCCTGTTTCGAAGTCTGTGCAGGAAAAGAGAAGCTTGCTCGATCATTACAATGCTCGACCATTACAATTGCTCGTAAACTCACTTAACTCAAATCTGGTATCAACAAACAAGAGGAAGTACAAATCTAAACATCAAAGAAAGCTACAAACAGCAGTACAAGACCACTGCAGAAGACACAGATCCCAAGGACAACAATGCGCGGCGGAAGCGCGGCCTATAGGCACATTGTGCGGCGGTTGCGCGGCGGGCCCAGTAACTCAGCTCCTCAAATTTCACCAAAACTCCTGTTTCAGTGGCTACAGCTCAAAAATACATCCCAACTTCCAGAATACTCCAGAGACTTCTACCAGATCAGCAAACACCTTGAGTTACATTACATTAGCCTAATCATTCTAGAACTTTCCCTAAACCCTAGCTTAAACCCTAAGCTAACTCCTAACAAACTTCTTCTAGAAACTCTTCAACAAACTTTGGGAGGGAAAATTCTAATTCAAACCTAAACCTAGGGTTTGGGAGTTCTATAAATAAGACCCTAGGCTCATCATTTGAGAAAAAATTCAACCTTGATTGAAGTTTAGAAAATCAATCTCTTTCTTCATCCCCTCTTCCTCAAGTTTAGTGAGAGAGCTTGTAGGAAACCCTAACCCTAAATCCAACCACAATTCAAGATCTTGAGTGCAAGCCAAGCAAGATGCCTTCAACCCTTTTATGAGCCGAGCCGATCTTCAATCGGGCAAGAGATCAAAGTAGATCCACGATCCACGGAGACGAACGAAGCCGAGTCAACGATCGATTTCTTCTTCTTGTAGATTCTTGAAAGAATGTATTGAAATTGTTGATTAAATAAAAGGTGATATTCTTTTATCTTGTTTTCTTTAAATTCCGCATCATGTTATCATTACTATTCTTGAATATTGTCTTTGTGGTGATGTGTGAATAAAACTCCGCTCGTCAGGGAGTCGAAACGATCTTTAGTATGATGATGTAACAAATTTGTAATCGATTCTTGAATCCCACGAGTTTGTAAACCCTAGCAAGTTCAAGAATCGACGACCCAATTCATTGCGATGCTTTCTTGATCGACATCGCTCGAGATTGGGGAGTTCCGATCGTTTCTTGAAATTGCTAGAGGCTAGAATATAAATGGTATCCTCGAAAGAACAAGGGTTAAGAGATGAAACCCTAATTTCATCAAGAAAACCCTAACTCTCGTCGATCACCATTGATCTAGTATCAATTCTTCGAAGGACAAGAACACAAAACCCTTTAGATTGCATCACGTCTAAAGATTCGATCGATTCCTACGAGCCTCTCTTATATTCTTGATTGTTGATTGGAAATATTATCAAAACAACCGATTCTTGATTGTTTATAGTTTCTTGATTCTTGCATAAAGAATAGTGACACTCGATTACAAATCACATCTTGAATCATGTTTTCGTTTATTGTTGCTTAACATTTCATTTCAAACGTATCAAAATACAATTGAATTGCACAATCCCTGTGGACGATCCGCACTCATTCATTAACTACTTCCGACACCGTGGTTTGATTGCGGTCAATATAATTTTTTGATTGTCGTTACTTTTTACATATACACGTCAGAAAATGGTTCAATCAAAATGGCGCCGTTGCCGGGGACTATTTGATTCGATAAACACAATCGGAAATCTTTTCAATCAAATGGCGCCGTTGCCGGGGATCATTTGAATTGATAAACACAATCCGAAATTCGTTTCAATCAAAATGGCGCCGTTGCCGGGGATCGCGCTAATTCATTTGCATTTTTAGTTTGAAGTGAAAGAATTATTACGTTTTACTTCTTGAAATCAAAATTCGTACAAACTCTTACACGTGTGTTGTGATTTGATTGCAAGGTGATCTGGAGCATTCTGTTCTGTGGAAAAATTTATTTGAATATACCAGAGAGCTTTAGATAGCAACAGAAAGAAGCTGTTGAAAAATTGTACACTGTTCCCAATATTTGACCGCGGAAGGGCGGCATATACGTGACTATTGCGGCGGAACCGCCGCAGTCTTGGAGGATCTCTGTGGGATTTTTCTGCAGGTGATTTCTTGCTCTCTCCTCTCACCCTTTTTAGCTCCAATTAACCCTTTGCTGCAGGATTCTTTGCAAATAAATCGCAGCGCGCAAAAGCAAAAATAAAATTGTGTGATTTTGATTTCTTGGTTGTTTGCATTCTAATACGGAAAATTAAGGGGCACGGCCAAATCCAAATTAGGTGGGGATTTCATTACCCTTCCTAGGCCCCGAAAATCGTCAAACTTGCATCCGCATTACCTCCATTAACTAAAAGAAATCTAGAGAAGACTCTAAGGACTGTCGCGCTCAATAGGACAAGAGAAGGTCGTGGGTAATTCATTGCTTATCCGCGTTTTCTTGTGGTGCCTAAGGCGAGTGTGTCTAAGGCTAGTGGTTATTAATTAGGTCCACTGTAGTGGTGGTTCCTTCCCACTTACCTGGCACTTATCCGGCCACAGGGGGACAAAGAGGCAGTGGAGGATTCTATCCTGCGACTTGTCTTTTGGCAGTTAGGAGCGGTCTAGAGATCGGACCTAGGTGACCATTAGATTCTAGGGTTGTGTGCTGCATTTGTTTTGTCGCATCATTTTTTCAAAATCCGACCCTTTTTCAAAAGCAAACACCGCATTCATTTTACCCCTAATTATAAGTCAACGCTGCCACTTGTACTAACCCTTTTTAGTACAAGATAGGCTGGACACGGGATTCTAGTGCCCGTTTAGTCCGCGTACCTTTTATCGACTCCGAAGTCGATAATTCTCCATTTACCTTTTCTTTACCCACTACCACACCCACACCGATGGATCCGAATCCATCAAATTTCTTTAACCCTAATCTGCCACCGTCCGTTGGTGCGCAGAATCCTACTCCACCCTACATCTCTCTCCAGGAAAGATGTTACCCCACCCGAGGTCCTCTTTCGACCTGCTTATCCACACCACCAGCCAACGGGGACAACTTTGAAATAAAGCCCCAGTATATCAATCTTTTACCCAAATTTCACGGACTCGAGACTGAGGACGCTTACGTTTTCATTACCAAATTTGAAAACGTATGCGCAATGATGGGTACGTCTCAACTTTCAGTGGATGCTATGCGTCTACGACTTCTTCCATTTACTTTGTGCGATATAGCCGAGAAGTGGCTATATAACACTCCCGCACATTCTATTTCGAATTGGGAAGAATTCGTCGCTGCATTCCTTAAGAAATTTTACCCAGTACAAAAGACAGCTCGACTCCGTAGCGAACTGAATCAATTTTCCCAGCTCCCTTCTGAACCATTCTCTAAATACTTTGAACGTTTTAAGGATCTTATGGTTCAATGTCCTCATCACGGCATCCCGAGATGGGAATTGTGCCGAATCATTTATGAGGGCCTTAACCCGAGCACTAAACAGAGCCTTGAAAACATGTGTCAAGGTACTTTTATGACCAAGGATGATAGGGATGCATGGAACTATTTAGAAGAGTTCGCTGAAAAATCATTACAGTGGGAGAGCGCAACCCAACCATTGAATAGGGGTGGCGTACACCAAATAGATGTGTCCATAGGTGTTCGAGCTGAAATGGCAGCAATGCAAAAGAAGCTCGACGCTATGGAACACAAATTTGCAGCAGCCTCCCTAAACCCAATGTCGCTCCCCAAAACTGTTTGTGGGTGCTGTTCTGATCCGTCACATTTAACGGAAGAATGTCCTTTAAACTCGGCGTTTCAAGGTCACGAGCATTCTAATGCCGCATTTCAACGACCTCGAAACGATCCATATTCTTCCACGTACAATCAGGGTTGGAGGAACCACCCGAATTTTGCTTGGAACCAAAACCAATCTCAAAACACGGTTCCAAACACGAATCAATTTCAACGGGCTCTTCCTCCACCACAACAGCAACCCCTTCAACTCACTCAGCACCCCTATCAGTCACAAAATTTCCAAAATCAGGGCAACACTCCTGCACAGTCTAATCCTATGCAGTCCTGTTCTGACGAGTTCTCTCAATTCACTCAAACCATAAAATCACTTTTATCAAATTTCATGGATGTTTCGACTGAGGTTAGATCTTCCGTCAGTGAAATAAAGAAAAACTCAGCGTCCCAAGCTGAGAGTATTCGCACGATGGAAGCTGAAATCGCACGCCTAAAAGCCGAAATGAGTGCGAGAGAAAAAGGGAAACTTCCCTCTCAACCCCTACAGAATCCTGGGCATTACAATGTAAATGTCATTACCACGTTGAGATCGGGAAGAGTGCTGAACAATCATGTCGGGGAAGATATTGATAATACTGAAAATCATATCAACACCCCGGCTGAGTCTTTCCCACATACACACACTTCACCTTCTGATCCTTCTTCTTCTACCAAACCACCTTCGCACGAGCCTATTCTCCATTTCCCTTTAGGCTCAACACCTTCACCCAACCCTTATAGTTCTCCACAGACGGTCCCCACACCTCCTTTGGGACCTCGTCTACCCCCCTTTCCTTCTCCTATGATGGACCCCGCGCTTATTGCGAAAGCACCTTACCCGAACCGGCTAAGGGCTAATAGAACGAGTCCTCATATGGAGAAAATTTTAGAGATGTTCAAACAGGTTAACATCAATATCCCTCTCCTAGATGCGATTCAGCAAGTCCCCGCTTATGCGAAGATTCTTAAGGACTTGTGCACTAGGAAGAGGAAGACCCAAGTGCCGAAGAAGGTCTTTATGTCTAATAACATCAGCACTGCTTTTATACCCCAGCTTCCAAAGAAAAGAAAGGACCCAGGTTGTCCTACAATATCGATTTCGATTGGGGGTAAAAACATAAATCGTGCTCTGTTAGACCTTGGCGCGAGTGTTAACCTGTTACCTTATTCTGTCTATGAGCAATTAGGGATTGGAGAGCTGAAACCTGCTCATTGCACTCTCCAGATGGCTGACCGATCTATCACCAAACCAAGGGGTGAATTAGAGGATGTGTTAATAAAGGTCGGGGAATTTGTTTTCCCTGTAGACTTCATTGTGCTCGACACACATCCTGTAGCAAACCCCCGGGGCCAAATTCCGGTGATTCTAGGTCGTCCTTTCCTTGCCACTTCCAACGCTGTTATAAACTGTAGAAATGGTTCAATGAACTTATCATTTGGAAATATGAACATTGAACTAAACATCTATAGAGTTGGAAGTCAGCCGTCAGAACCCTCTGCTCATATTTTAGATGTATGCTCTGTCCATGAGATCGCTCCCGATAGTTGTGGAGCTGAGGATCTTTGCTTTACTGATCTCGATGACATTAGCACATCTCTGTTTGATTTTGCACTAGATCTTAGTGAGGACACTTTAGCTACACATGAGTCCTGCACTTCTGACTTTTCTCCACCCGAGTCTGTATCTTTCACAGGCTCTGAGCTTCTTTGTAGATCCAAAAATCAATCTGTGACCCTTCCTTCTATCATTTCTCCGCCTGAGTTAGATCTCAAAATTTTACTTTCTCACCTGAAATATGCATATCTTGGTGAGAACGAGTCATTACCGGTTATCATTTCCGCTTCTCTTGCATCAGAGCAAGAGAATGCACTTTTATCGGTATTGAGATCTAACAAGGAGGCGTTTGGTTGGAGTATGGCGGACATCAAAGGGATTAGTCCCTTGATAGTTGAACATCATATACATGTGATGGATGATGCCAGACTGACCCGAGAACCACAGAGACGGTTGAATCCCGTCATGAAGGAAGCTGTCATGAAAGAAATCGTCAAGTGCTTAGATAATGGTATTATCTACCCCATCTCCGATAGCCAGTGGGTGAGTCCTGTACATGTCGTTCCTAAGAAATCCGGCATCACAGTTATCACAAATGAGGCGAATGAGTTGATTCAGACACGCGCCCAAACTGGGTGACGTGTATGCATCGATTATAGAAAACTCAACGCTGCTACGAGGAAAGATCATTTTCCTCTACCATTTATTGATCAAATGCTGGAACGCTTAGCGGGACGAGAGTTTTATTGTTTTATGGACGGATACTCAGGCTACAATCAGGTCCCCATCGCCAAAAAGGATCAAGATAAAACCACTTTTACTTGTCCTTTTGGTACCTTTGCTTACAGTCGCATGCCCTTTGGGTTATGCAATGCTCCCGCTACCTTTCAGCGGTGTATGATGGGGATATTCTCTGATATGGTAGAGAATTTTTTGGAGATCTTTATGGACGACTTCTCGATTTTTGGAGACTCTTTTTCTGATTGCCTTGCGAATCTAGACGCTGTTCTTACTCGTTGCAAAGAGAAGAACTTGACTTTGAACTGGGAAAAATGCCACTTTATGGTCCAAGAAGGAATAGTCCTTGGACATGTCATTTCACAGAAAGGCATTGAGGTTGACAGAGCTAAAGTAGATGTCATTCAAAACTTGCCTCATCCCAAAAGCGTCAAAGATATTCGCTCTTTCCTTGGCCATGCGGGCTTTTATAGGAGATTCATTAAGGACTTTAGCAAAATTGCTAGACCTTTAACACTACTCCTGGCCAAGGATACGACCTTCCATTTTGACTCGGATTGCGAGACAGCTTTCGACTCACTTAAACACTCACTCACTTCAGCCCCCGTTTTATCATCACCAAATTGGGACTACCCCTTTGAGCTGATGTGTGACGCATCTGATTTTGCAGTAGGTGCAGTCTTAGGACAGCACATCGATAAGATGCCACACGTGATTTACTATGCTAGTAAGACCCTGAATGATGCGCAAATCAATTATACAACAACCGAAAAAGAGCTTTTAGCGGTTGTATTTGCGTTAGAAAAATTCAGGCCTTACTTAATCGGCTCACCTATAGTTGTGTATACTGACCATTCCGCTTTAAAACATCTTCTGGCGAAGAAAGATGCAAAAGGTCGATTAATACGTTGGATCCTACTGTTACAAGAATTTGATCTTGTTATCAAAGATAAGAAAGGATGTGAAAACGTAGTAGCTGACCACCTTTCACGCATCGTTTCTTCCCCTGTGACCCTGCCGATTAATGACTCATTCCCTGACGAACAACTCTTGAGCGTATCCGCTGAACCATGGTTCAGGGATATTGTGAACTATCATGCCACGGGACTGATACCGAGCGATTGGTCAAAACAGGACAAATATCGTTTTCTTTCCCAAGTAAAACACTTTTACTGGGACGAGCCCTATTTGTTTAAATATTGTCCTGATCAGATCATTCGCCGGTGCGTCCCAAATGAAGAGTTCAAGAGTGTTCTTTCATTTTGTCATGATCAGGCCTGTGGGGGTCACTTTGGTCCTAGAAAGACAGCGGAAAAGGTTTTGCAATGTGGATTTTACTGGCCTACCTTATTCAAGGACGCATTTGAGTATTGCAAAACCTGTACACAATGTCAGTATACGGGTAGAATATCCCAGAGGAATGAAATGCCTCAGCAACCCATTCTGGTTGTTGAAATGTTTGATGTTTGGGGCATAGATTTTATGGGTCCTTTTCCCAACTCCTTTGGGAACCTGTACATATTGCTGGCGGTTGATTATGTCTCAAAGTGGGTAGAAGTCATTCCATGTCGCACTAATGACAGGAAAGTTGTCATTAAGTTCTTGAAAGAGAATATCTTTTCGCGATTTGGACACCCACGCGCTATTATTAGCGATAATGGGACACACTTCTGCAACAGATCTTTCGAGACTCTGATGCGAAAATACTCAATCAACCACCGTCTTTCTACACCCTATCACCCCCAAACAAGCGGGCAGGCTGAAATCTCAAACAGACAAATCAAACTTATCCTGGAGAAAACTGTTGCTAAGAATAGAAAAGACTGGTCGACCAAATTGACGGATGCTCTTTGGGCATTCAGGACTGCATATAAGACCGACCTAGGAATGTCTCCATATAGGATAGTATTTGGTAAAGCATGTCATCTACCTGTCGAGATAGAACATAAAGCATTGTGGGCTATAAAAGAAATAAATTTTGATCTAAACCTTGCTTGCAACTTTCGGAAGCTGCAACTTAACGAGCTAAGCGAACTCCGCGATGAAGCTTATGATAATGCTGTAATCACAAAGAATAGGACTAAGGTTTTTCACGATAAAAGCATTTTAAGGAAAACATTTTTACCTGGTCAACAAGTCCTTCTTTATGATTCACGTTTACACCTTCACGCGGGTAAGCTCCGATCTCGATGGAAGGGACCATTTGTTGTGCGGTCTGTATACCCGCATGGGGCAGTAGAAGTTGAAAATGTTAAAAACGGCACTGTTTTCAAAGTAAATGGACATAGATTAAAGCCGTATTTTTCCACTGACCCCACGGAGGAGCTCTTGTTCTTACAAGAGCCAGTTTATTTGGATTAAAATTCCTCCGTCTCACCTTCATATCCAGTATATCATTGCATCATTTTTTGAATGAAGGTGAGTAAATAAAAGATAAGTTTGGGGGAAGTTCTTCACTTATATATTTTGCCCCCACTAATAATTCCCCCCAGATTTACAGGTTTTGTAGGTATAGCTGTCGGCAACAGTGAGGACACTGTTGAAAACAAGTTTGGGGGAGGTTTGTGCTTATTTTCGCATCATTTGCATATCATCTGCATAAGCACAAAACATTTCTTTAAAAATCTATAAAAATTGAAAAATTTTCAAAACCCATAAAAATTTAAAAATTTTCAAATATAAAAATAATTTTAATATTTACACTTTTTTGTACATAAATAAGATAATGAAAGTTTAGAAAGTGAAAAGTTACATCCATGAGATTAGAAAAATTTTAGAAAACTAAGAAAATTAGAAGTTTTCTTATACGAACTAGTAATAAGTAGTTATGAGCCGTTGTCCCAAGGGTTAGTAAGATGAAGGACGTCACTAATCTGAGGATAAAAATAAGTCTGAAAAATAGTTTCTATTCTGGAAGCCAAACATTTTGAACGTTGCTACCCTGCTATTCGCACTTACACACGTCTTGAAGCCTGGGATAGTAGAGGATACCTTGAAATGCTCTTGTCTTAAAGCCAAAAGTATGAAGGAAATAAAAAAAAATGAATAAAGAAAATATAAAGTGGTGAGAAAAATGAACACTGGTTTTGTTATCACCGAAGGCAAGAAAAATGTATAGCGAGGGTGCTTCTTCACCTAGTGCCCTAAGGCCAACTGGTCTGGGAGTCACTGCTATGTCTGAGGTGGTGCAAGACGAGGAAAATACACCAAGTAAGCAAGCACAGGAGTAATCGGTCGGTTAGTACCTCAAGAAGTATTAACGGTCGCATGAAAGTATGTGAGCAATCTCATCTAAATATTCATTAATTAAAAAGTACTGAGGCTGATGGGCAAGAGTATGATAGCTTGAATTGAATTCTCCGGGTGTAGGGATGTCTTTACACACACGCAGGGTTATATGATCGATGTTTGGAAAACAGATAGGAATGAAGAATAAGACGATGTTTTATTGAGGGAGGACGTGATTTCTGACATCTTTTCATGACCATTAAGATAGGGCTCATGACAACCGAAAAGCTAGCTTAGTTGGAAACCCTAATTTTCAAAGCTTTTCTTTTACGATTCTTTTCTTTAAATGTAATATTCATGATCTTGCTTTTATTATTGGATTTTGTGGGTGCAATCCGCTGAAAACCCTCAGGAGACAACACTCCTCCTACTAGGGACACCTAGAGGTTTAAAGGCTTGTTGCACGTGCTCAGTGCAATCGTGTTGTCTACGAAAGTGTGCTAGTTAGTTTTTCTCTTTCTTTATTTTCTCCTTTTCTTTTTAATAAAACATTCGCTCGAGACGATCGAAAATAAGTTTGGGGGTATTTGATCAGTCGAAAATATTGCATATTTTAACCGGCAATTTCCTCATCATTTGCATCCATATAGAAGTGTACGGTATTCATATTTCACATATTAGCAAATCGGTCGCAAAATATTAGATTACATGTATTCGACCTTAAAACCGGCATTTCTAGGGAAATTGACTGCATTGCATTACATAGCATATTTTCTATATCTTGCAACCCCTGTTTCGAAGTCTGTGCAGGAAAAGAGAAGCTTGCTCGATCATTACAATGCTCGACCATTACAATTGCTCGTAAACTCACTTAACTCAAATCTGGTATCAACAAAGAAGAGGAAGTACAAATCTAAACATCAAAGAAAGCTACAAACAGCAGTACAAGACCACTGCAGAAGACACAGATCCCAAGGCCAACAATGCGCGGCGGAAGCGCGGCCTATAGGCACATTGTGCGGCGGTTGCGCGGCGGCCCAGTGACTCAGCTCCTCAAATTTCACCAAAACTCCTGTTTCAGTGGCTACAGCTCAAAAATACATCCCAACTTCCAGAATACTCCAGAGACTTCTACCAGATCAGCAAACACCTTGAGTTACATTACATTAGCCTAATCATTCTAGAACTTTCCCTAAACCCTAGCTTAAACCCTAAGCTAACTCCTAACAAACTTCTTCTAGAAACTCTTCAACAAACTTTGGGAGGGAAAATTCTAATTCAAACCTAAACCTAGGGTTTGGGAGTTCTATAAATAAGACCCTAGGCTCATCATTTGAGAAAAAATTCAACCTTGATTGAAGTTTAGAAAATCAATCTCTTTCTTCATCCCCTCTTCCTCAAGTTTAGTGAGAGAGCTTGTAGGAAACCCTAACCCTAAATCCAACCACAATTCAAGATCTTGAGTGCAAGCCAAGCAAGATGCCTTCAACCCTTTTATGAGCCGAGCCGATCTTCAATCGGGCAAGAGATCAAAGTAGATCCACGATCCACGGAGACGAGCGAAGCCGAGTCAACGATCGATTTCTTCTTCTTGTAGATTCTTGAAAGAATGTATTAAAATTGTTGATTAAATAAAAGGTGATATTCTTTTATCTTGTTTTCTTTAAATTCCGCATCATGTTATCATTATTATTCTTGAATATTGTCTTTGTGGTGATGTGTGAATAAAACTCCGCTCGTCGGGGAGTCGAAACGATCTTTAGTATGATGATGTAACAAATTTGTAATCGATTCTTGAATCCCATGAGTTTGTAAACCCTAGCAAGTTCAAGAATCGACGACCCAATTCGTTGCGATGCTTTCTTGATCGACATCGCTCGAGATTGGGGAGTTCCGATCGTTTCTTGAAATTGCTAGAGGCTAGAATATAAATGGTATCCTCGAAAGAACAAGGGTTAAGAGATGAAACCCTAATTTCATCAAGAAAACCCTAACTCTCGTCGATCACCATTGATCTAGTATCAATTCTTCGAAGGACAAGAACACGAAACCCTTTAGATTGCATCACGTCTAAAGATCCGATCGATTCCTACGAGCCTCTCTTATATTCTTGATTGTTGATTGGAAATATTATCAAAACAACCGATTCTTGATTGTTTATAGTTTCTTGATTCTTGCATAAAGAATAGTGACACTCGATTACAAATCACATCTTGAATCATGTTTTCGTTTATTGTTGCTTAACATTTCATTTCAAACGTATCAAAATACAATTGAATTGCACAATCCCTGTGGACGATCCGCACTCATTCATTAACTACATCCGACACCGTGGTTTGATTGCGGTCAATATAATTTTTTGATTGTCGTTACTTTTTACATATACACGTCAGAAAATGGTTCAATCAACTCCCCTACGGATACAGCATCCACGCTCATTCCGTTAGCAACCCTGAGAGTCATATCACCTGTCCTGATAACTTTACGGTTTCTCAAAGCTTGTAATGAATTACAGACATGAGATCCTGATCCGGTATCTAGTACCCAGGAAGTAGAGTTAATTGACATGCAGTTTTCAATCATAAACACACCCGAAGTTGAAGCCACAACGTGCTTCGGATCCTGGATTCTGGCTTTCCAAGCCACAACGTCCCTTCTACCAATGCTATTTTCCATGATAATAAGAGCAACCCTCCTTTCCTACTGTTAGCCCCGAAACTTTTTCCCTTCCTTTTCTATCTACCTTACTAACACCGTTTATTAGCTTTTCGGAGGTTTTCTTCTTCTCATCCTTGGCTATCGCCTCGGATCCAGAAGATGAAGATCCTCAAATAAGCAGAACGGGTGTATCCCTGGTTTCCTTCAGGGTGCCCTTTACTGGAAGTATAACTTTCTTCCCTTGGGCGTACGTAGAAGGTTGGGACTGTAGAATCAAGTCATCACTTGACTTTTTCTCCAACGTGGTCTCCAGGTCCATAAGCTGTTTAATACAGCTAATCACTGTAGGGAAGTGGTCCCCTATAGATGATCCAACAGCCAACCTCGCTTGAAGCAATTCTTTCGAGGTCTCATATCTTGCGATACGAGATTGCTTTCCATATAAAACTTTGTTATGGATGAAGATAGAAGCAAAGTCCACCTTCTCGTGTTCCCTCTGGTTCACCATCCACTGAGGCTAACACGAGGCACTTGGCATTCGCACTGTCTTTTTCCTTACGGATATCATCCGCGACGGTGGAAACTGGACCCGGGACGGCAGGGGCATGAGTAATAATGAGGTGATCCAACTTGTCATAGAAAATGGACATCTGGACAAACCTTTGCCAATTAATATAGCCTGGTTCAGTCAATTTATTATCTATTTGTAACCTATGTCCGGTCACCTGGTCGCTGCAATTAGGAGAGAGAGAAGAAACACTTTAGCATGATGCTCTTGCAAGTTTATATTGGTTTTTAATTTATCTAAACAGGATGGCTCCCACTGTTTCTCGATTCCCTCCTCAAACCATAAAAGAGGAATTAGTCAGGATTAATCTCACCCTACAATTCTTGCTTAACCGTTCAGCCAGGCTAGTGTTGGTACTTCGAGAGAGGTTTTCCAACGCTTTCGCGAAGTTCCTTAATTATAAAACCTCTTTTCCCTGGAGGCATAGCCCCTCTAATACCGTTCTAGACACCTACTTGGTTTATAGCATTGATCGTTTAGTGAAAAAATCTCCCGAGGAGTAGCATATACCTACAGTAGGATCGAGATCCAAATATCTTTGTGTGATAAAGCTGAAGGAATCCTACCAAAATTATCACACTCTAAATGGTATGCAGCACTAGAAAGTTTCAGTTTCTTTAGAAACTCCCGATGTGGATTTTTGCCCCATGCTCTTATGACCTTGACGAAGGTCAACAAATCATAAGTCACATGTCAAGTTCTACCCATCATTGTCCAGGTTAATTTGAACCCACCCGTACATACCCTTGACGAAGGTCAACAAGATAATATGACTGTCCCAAACTAACGCATCTATGCTACATATGAACACCCAGCAGTTACCAATCACTATGCCTTGACGAAGGTCAACAAACATAACTTGAATACTACTGAACATTCATATGAAATGACGGAGGGCTACGAATGGTTTAGGCAATACCGTGAACGTAGTGAACTTGATTTAATCGAAGGAACATGATAGCTTTTTTAAAAAGGAGTGGTTTAAGCTCCGCATTTAAAAATCTGCTGTTTTGAAAAAACCAAGTGGTTCTATAATTTGTTCCAATGATACAGCTTTGGTTTATTTGCTTTGCATTAATATAATGCAGTCCCATCATTTACACCTATCATCACAGAAAAAGACGAAAATACAACGTCCACTTATGCCATCTGCATTCGCCACTGGGCCCCGTCTAACACCATTAGGTTACTTAACTAACGCTAGAGCGAGGGCTGGACTAGCACGGATGTAAAACATAAGTAGTGCCTATTATATATAATATATATATATATAATAACCATTCGTCAGACACAATAATAGGCATTCCAGATCACAGATGAACACATTGGATATACTAGGAATTCCGCGCTTCGTTTAAGCCTGTAACGAAAGACGGATTCCACGGTCATGATGAATAGCAAAACCCCACCCCAGACCCCTACGGATGCGGCAAACAACCCGCCAAATTCCAGAAGTGAAGCAACCTCTCTCAACAAAGTGAGTAGGCCACTCGGCACTTAAAAGAACGCGGTAGTCTGTGCACCCCACCTTGGGTCTATCCTAGGAGCAGAAACAGTAAAAAGAAATAATACAATGGTCGCTAAAACCTCAACCCGAATGTGCCCCGCAAAATAATATTACATCAATTTTACAATTTACATCGAATGAAAGATAAAAAAATGCTTATCTCACATCCCAGCTATTCATCATCAACGATCCAACAATGTTCATATACATAAACCAATCACAGATATGTGCAACCCCGACTAATCGATATGTAGCAATTAGTCGACATTTCCAAACACATATAACAATCACAAAGCTTGAAACTTTAAATGACGTTAAAACTACGACTTCGAAAGACCCCGTATTGCCATCACAGAAAGATAACCTTATATCCAAAATTGGCAAAAACAAGCTACACCAAATACCTTAGATCTAAGCAACTAGAACACAGACCAAAATTCAAGTCATTCCACCACAAATGACCGGGTGAGCTCGGGAAATTTCCCAATGTGGCCGGCCATAATATGGTGAAATTAGCTCGAATTTAGTGTGTGTTCATGTCATACCAGGTACAGCACTCTGCAATTGCTTTAAAAAAATTTAGAGCCTCAAAAAAAATTTACAGAAACTTGGATCTTTGTCTCGATGTTTTGGAGTTATTTCGGTTTCATATTTTTACACTTTGTCTAAACAGTTAGCTATGGTTTAGTAGGCTCTGATACCACTGTTAGTTGATGCCATGCACCCCGCGAAATCGTGGGAAGGCGGAAAGTGTAAAAAACAATAATTTTAGCATCGTAACATCGACTATTAGCCACCATTGTATTCTAAACCATAACCAGCATCTAACCTATGAAGTATAAACTAAAGTACAAAAGCTTATACCTCACATTTATGTCCTTCGGTTCTTCATTCCTCGCTGTCCTCCACCTCGTCATAGCCTTCTCGGATCGTCCGGATTGGGCTTCCTCGTCGGACCTCTCTTGCCGATGATGATCCACTCGAGAGTATGTGCATCGAGCCCCCACGTCAACGGAGGCAACTAGGGCATCAAGATCGCTACTCATGATGTCGTAGAAAATGTAGAGTGTGTAGATGGATTGGAATGTCTATTCTTACCCTAGATTACTCAACACATGAGTTACTAGGGTTTTGAGGAAGAAGATGGTAATGGAGAAAAAGCTAGTGAGAAAAAGATTGCATAATAGAATAAGTATTTTTCTCTCTTAGTTCCAAACTGAACTCTACCCTTTCTAATATGAATAATTCATATTAGAAAATGAATTAGAGTTCAAGTTCCAACTTGATGAGTCATGGGCTAAAACCCCACAAGTGTCATCTAAAGCTTTACTCAACATTATGCAATTTACACCTCCTTTTTCTCCATGTCACAAAGTGTTTTCATTTAGACTAAAATGAAAAATACCATTATGACATAGCCCCTTCTAGAAGCATCTTTCACTAATTTACAAAAATTCCCCTCGTCCGTATATACATACCTTTATCCGTATTCCGAAAAATATGAATACAGAAGACAAAACCAATCCATCAATACAATACTAGGATCCAGCTTAAACCAAAGCCCACTAGTATTGTCCATCCGTATCATCATCCGTGTACAAGTACACGTATGTGACCAAACCCTGTCGTAAAACCATACGACCTCTACATCTTTTGTTCGATGCAGGGAAACCCTCTGTGTGGGACTCTAAAGACTCGACACTACGCTGGCAGTAGGTTTAACCACAGGCTGCAAGTGGCACTAGCTGTACGTAACGGCCCCCAGGTATGTGTCGATGAGAAGGCCGATGAGAAAACTCATCCGAACTCCTACTGAGCCTATCTGTGACAATCTTCGTACGGTCCAATCTGTTCGTCTAAGAGTATCGCATATCGGGCCTAGGGGCGGTAATCGTCAGACTCCTAATAGCCCAATAAGTCATGACGGAGCGTAGCTCATTACACCCTGAGAAACTAATGGAGTACCTACCAGTAAATCTCGCTTTCCCTGGCCAGGGACTTTACGTAATGGCTCTCCAAAAACAGCGCGATATCAACCCCCAATACCGGGAGAGACGAATCCTATCTAACCGCCACTGCCTCTAAGTGCTTCGAGACTGCACCTAACTATTACCCGTTTGCACAACTCCTTTGAGCGCGGTAGGGTAGTAATCAAAGTACAGTGGGAACACACTCGAGGCGAAGCAGCAGTGTCAAGTCGATGGACTAAGCTATACTCATGTCACTTGGGAACTGCTACCCGACGATAGGTATAATACCCACCAACAGTTCCCTACGAGTCCTGTCCGGTGTACTCATAACCTAATGAGTAATTACATACTATCTCCAGTACGACGTACTAATGGCTGTGGGATAGACCATTTCCCCTGCTGGGATGAGAAGCGCATACACTAGTCTACTCTGGAGTATCGATGCCCTGTCTCGATAATCCTACGACTAGGGACCTGTATAAGGATGTTCTTGTAGACTGCCCAGCCCCTACTAGTGTGACTACCATCACAACGCTGGTAATCAAGCAAAAGATCCTAAGGGCTCTATCAATATGTATAAGCGATATGCTAAAAGAAACACATACACATATTGAGGTAGAAACAAACCAGATAGCATACTACCATTTTGAGCAAGACTGTTTATACAATTGTAAATATCCCAAGCTTCCATTAAGTAATATACAAACCAGTATGATACAATAATGGCCTCTAGGGCATATACACTAACAGTTACTGATTGGATTCACAGGAGTTTGGACAAGCTTGCTTGTTGATCTTCTGATCGCTCAATATCCGGGTAGCCGTTACGTCCAGCTAGTACGCTAACGGCTTGTGAGTGACTGATATGATCATCACCTACTGCCGGCGTATTGACGAGTCTTTAGAGTCCTACACAGATGTTTCCTAGCTCATGCGAAACGAAGTAGAGAACATATATGATATGTGCGGGACCGAGATTAATACGTGTATGTGATACAGTATTCTAGTCTCGCGATGTAGGTTATATGTGATATAACCGGATTATTGAATCAAGTGTTGATTCAATAATTTGTTATATAATATTAGTCGGTTGTATACGATACAGGCGGGTTATTAAATCAAGTGTTAATTTAATAATTTGATGTGTAATTGTATATTTGATATATTAATATACATTAACTAATATTAGCTCACTTAAGAAAATGTTTTCTCAATATACATACAAATATATATGTGATATATATATTAATGAATCTATTTTGTGTCATGCAAGATGATACATTAGATTTGGGTGTGTGAGACTCATACCTAACTAAAGATAAATTGGGTAATTAATTATTAAGGGATAAAACAAAATTAGGTGGAAAATGCCATGGTTTGTGATGCTTGAAAAAGCTTGTGGAAACCATGACTTGGTCCATTAATTTTGTTTTACACTAGATATTTATTAACCTAACCATTATGTATAGCCATAGTTTAGTCTCTACATGAGTTATATATGATATTTTCTCACCCATGGTTGCTAGAGTTCACCACTTCTTCTTCATCATCTCCATTTTTGCTCTCTAGCTTTGTTATGGGAAGAAAAAGAAAAAAAGAGGTAATTAATTCTAAAGTGAGCAAAATTCCTACTTTATCAATCTATACCAAACAAGCTATTTAGTATAGGTTGTTTGCTTCACTAATTTCATAATTAGTGAAGAGGTAGCTTGAGTTAGAGATTCTTCGACGTAGATCATCTTCGGCCTCGAAAATCCTTAAGCAAGCTTGTTCCTTTCAACTAGTGGAGCCTAGCGAGAGTCCGGGACACCACTACTTGGAGCAAAGGGACTACTACACGGAGCTTTAGAAGTGAAAGACCGGTCTACAAAGGTTGTATTCCTATTTCACTTAGTGTAAAGTTTATTTACATGTTTTAAAAACCCTAATTCTCTAGTTAGATCCTTTGTTCAGGTTTGTTAGCACACTAAATTTTTATAAAATTGCATGCTTGATGCCTTCCTAAACCTAGTAGTCGTGCTAAGGAACCCAACAGTGGTATCAGAGCCTTGCTAGAGCATTAGGCGTCGTCTAGGAGAAGTAAAAGAGTTCGATCGACTTTTCAAAACCCAATTTTCCCTACTCTCTGGAAATTTTTCCAAATGTTGGATTTTTCCATTTAAAAATATTCAAAAAATCATGCAGGGTTTTCTATGGATCCCTAAGAAGAACAAACTCCTATCTCGACTATATGACCACGGAACCGCGGCCTAACCCTAGAGTTTGCGGTGGTTCCGCGGCGCCGTTGGTGAGGCAAGGAATGACCCCTCTTGTGTAGGTCCGTAGGTGGTTGTGGCATGTGCTGAGTATTTTTTTCTGATGCTCAAGTGTTGAGCTCTCAGGGAAATGTGGGTGTTTGATAAATCGATCGAAATGTTTAACATCGTCTGGATATCTGTGATTTGTGATACAAAATATGGAATCCACAATAATTGGTTTTGTGAAAACTAATTAGTGCTTTATAAATCTACCAATTTAGTCTCTTTTTGATCGGTTGTCATGGGGTTTTGATTTGGATCAAAACTCCATCGAAATCACGTAGTGTACGCGAACACTCGCCAGGTAACACTAATAGATAGCCACGCCCCATCGCCCTAACCAAGTGACTGTAGGAGAACTCTGTTGCTAAAAGCATCCGTTCGGGTGCTCGCGGCCATGGTGTTCCGCCTAAGTGCACTTCATCGACGACATCGGGGGTATGGCAGTTTACTAATGTTTGCGACGAGCATTCGATCCCGATGGTTTGACTTGACTATTCTCGCCGTGTGAAGCAGTGTCAAACCAAAATACCCAACAAGCATAAGCATTAGCTCTCCCTGAAAAGGAGGTGATCCAGCCGCACCTTCCAGTACGGCTACCTTGTTACGACTTCACTCCAGTCACTAGCCCCGCCTTCAGCATCCCCTTCCTTGCGGTTCGGGAATCCTGTTGAATTACCCGACTGGATATTGAAAAGTGTTTTCAATTTGAGACTAAAATGCCGGGTTTATAATGTTAGGCATGAAATTCGGAATATGTGATATTCCGGGTTTATGATATCTAAGGGAATTTATATGGTTAGGCATGAAATCCGAAGTATATAATAGTTTGGATTTATGATGTCTAAGGTAGTTGTGGATTTCAATTATTGTAGTTTTCACTTTCTTTTCTGCGACCGTAAATGTAATATATGGTATATCACCGGTTTCATTGCTATACGTCAACGACAATTGGGATACGCATATTTACTTACGTTGATGACATGTGATGTTATGTGTTGCTGAGATATGTTATATTGGATCGTCGTGTTTGAATAGCCGGGGTTTTTGCGTGAGATGAGAGTTTTTCATTTTCATTAATGTAAAAACTTGTATGTAATATTCTTTTATTGGGACACTTCCGGGTTGAGGATGATGTCACCATTGTTGTATATTATTTACTTTTCCGCATTAGGATAGACCCAAGACGGGGAGCACAAGTGTCAGGACCCGAATGTACGGAACACGACTGGCACTTAAATTATGAAACTTCTAGAGGCGTAACGTAATCTAAGTAAGCCAAAGCCAAGAAATCTAAACCATTTAAAGAAAATAGAGTGAAGGAAAACTTGTTTAAAAGTTAACATAGAAAATCACTTTGAAAGTCGTAGTAAACATTTTGAAAGCATCAAGTTTTCCCAAAAATTTCGGCAAAGTTTCCCTTATAAATACTGGCCCCAAACGGGTACAAAACAAGAATAATTATAAGCAATAATAGAAGGCACCCCAAGCGGGATCTAGCTATTCGCCAATTGGCGGAAACAACCACGCAAGAATATAATATACAACGCTGAAGGGAGAGGATCAAAACTCATAAAGAAACCAACATCCTCAAGAAAACCAGAGAAAAACCATCATAATACAAGCGCGCGACTCTAAGGTCGAAAGAATAAACAACTGGTTTTCTAAGTCTATCAAATATACAATGTCTGGCTGATGGAGATTACTAGATACAACTAAATAAATAAAAGTACAACAGTGGTCACGATGCAAGTCAACCCACCTACCGAAGCAATCTCCCGGGAGGGAGTGGTGTGCCAGTAAAACCGCCATGGAACCTGTACGGCAAAACCTGCAAGAAAATGTGGCACAACGGGGGTGAGTTTCCAACTCGTGAGTAGAAGACATCACCGAGTAAAAATCGCATGTATGACGCTCCTAGGTCATACCATAATATGCTCAAAATAACACTAGATATCTAGTAGTGACGGGGTAACAATCTATGCATAGTGTGATACTCAGTACTCGTGCTAGTGTCACTAAGAAGCAACAAGTCATATATCTGATGTATGAATGCATCATGAATGAGACAATCAACCCCGAAATCTGGATATAAGAAAATCTGTGTTTTTATCTTAGTAAAACTTGTATAATAAAACTGGAACATCATCAGTGAAATCGACAGAAAATCCGTGTCAAGTATCGACACAATATCTCAATATCTCAATGTCTCAATATCTACAGAAAATCCATGTCAAACATCGACACAATATCTCAATATCTCATATTCTTAATGTCTCAATGTCTCAATATCTCGGACTCCGTCAGTCCGGATCGGCCCATATCATCAAATCTCACGACTACGATCGGTATCCTCCGGATATCCACCGCGTCAAATATCACCGGTTGGTAGTGCTCCCCTGCCGGGCTCAACGCCATCTGTGCGGTCTTCTTGCCCCGAGGCACCGCACCGGGTCCACCATATACCCGCAGACGGTACATCCCCCTCCTCAAATCGGGTATATGATACAGCTTAAGAACTGAGAAAACACATGGTGGACGCTACACACAACATATCACAGGGAAACTGCAATTTGCATTTTAAAAAGATGATGAGTTTATAAAAATCTTGCGGTTTTCCCCTAAATCCAGAAATCTCATAGAAAATCCAAAATTCTAAAATCAAGAGTCAATAAGCAATGAATACAGGCATAAAGCCACCATGTTGCATAATAGAATGACTATATGAATGCGTGGGGTATCTAAGCAAGGAATGCAACATCTAAACTAATACATGAGAGCAAGCATAATAACAATATGTTGAAACTACCAGCTAGCGGGTTATACCAGTGAAGTAATGTTTTCTAAAGTGTACGTGACATGGCAATTACCGATGATGATGTGTGTGAGCCGGCAATCAAGTCTACGTGGAACATACGCATCATCATTAATGGTGCTGGTGTCCTAACAGATGGGATTCATAATAGTTAAAGAATTAGTGTATGAATCATGCAATGCGATGAGAACACATGAATGTAACGGAGAATGTATAGTAGACGCAACATTGTAGAACATACATATCTATATACGAGTCATACAATTTGGTGTTTGAAATAGCACGAATCGTGGTTTTTAGAAAAGTAGGAGCTACGGGGTTTTTGAGAAAAGATACATCCTTTGAAAAATCCGTAGTATCCCTCGGGCTATTTTTAAAAATAGTCACGATTCGTTAGTTTTGAAAATAAGTATGACTCAAGCCTAGTCTAGCATCTACCTAAACAACTAAGGGACTAACCAAGAAACTAGTCAGAAGGGTAAGAAAATCCACTTAAATTCCGAGTCAATATACTTAGTAGTCGGCGATCCAGCCTCATAACATCACGTACTGTATAATACATAGTACGACATCCTCGAGTTAAGAGTGCGGATCAATCATCATATCTATATCTCGTACGGTAAAAATCCATCGTACGGCATCCTAAAAATCGAGGTACGGGTCAACTATCATAGACATCATCATTCATATGGTATCATCATCGAACAATATCATGATCTGGGGTACTGTTCTAAAGTCTCGTACATTCTAATATCATCAACACATATTATCGTATATATAAATACGTGCCGCCCAACAATCAATTATAATATCATGTCGTATAACATATTGCGACACAATCACATATCACAATCTCACGGCATCATGCCCGATCATATCGACTCATCTCCAAGTATCATATACTATCTTCATATCACGTGTATATGTATGTATGTATGTATGTATGTATAAACCTACACTCATACATAAATATATATATATATATATATACACATATACACAAAGTCAAGTGTGCATATGTGCGTATGTATGTGACTACTAGTAACCTGTGATTCGCCTCCTAGGTAATCATCCTCTGGGTAGGTCTTCCTAGATCAACCTAATCTAAGCTAAGGTCTTCAAAGTACCCTACTCGCCAAGTATCCAAAAATCACGTCCAACTCATAATAATAATACACAATAACCCTATTCTACGTTGCGGGGGTGCTATAGGCCATCAACCCGACTTCCCCCATAGATATACATCTACTCACCTTGATCCTGGCTTGCTAAAGTCGTCGACGCCATGATCTTCCTTGTTATCCGAAGTCCACGTGAAGGTGCCTACATATATAAACACATAGTATCGTAAATAAGAATTACGTACGAAAACCAAAACGGCACACGAAACACACATAGGTTAAAACCTATGGTCTATGCCTGCAAGAATAATCAAACAACTCCCGATATCGACGTACAAACGACAAGTGACCAAGACAAAACACAAATATCCAAAGTTCAAGTCATTAAAAGTCGCGAAACCAAAACAGCAACTCAAGAAAATACTTCTAGATTTTGTCTCAGGTAAAATTAGCCAATTTTGCATATGTATAGGGTCTAATTAGAGAGTGTAGGAGCCATGGACTAAGCACGAACCCATTTGCTCACACCAAGGCCACAATTTGCGACGAAAAAGGAATTATTTGCGGCCAGGAAAAAGAATTAGGGGCTCGGGGCTCTAGGGTATCTTCTAAGTTGCCTACACGACTCACTGTAATCGCTATATAATTTTTAGAGTCTCAGGGTAGCAGAAAATCTCTAAATACCATCACTAATTCCACAAAAAACCCGACATCGGCAAATCTAAAGTTTACAGTTTAGGATCCAACCTCTGGTTTTACCCATAATACCAAAGCTACAGGGGTTTAAGGACACTATTAAACCTCAATTGCACCTTCACAACACATAACATCCCCTAAATGTCAACCTAAAATTTCCAAAGATCACTAAACTACACCATATTAACTCTAAACTACATTAGGATATAGGGAAAGCAAGATACTTAACCAAAGTATAGGGATATATCTCATTTGGCAACTCAAGAATTTTCTTAAGTTGCACAAGTTCTTCAAAACCTTGACTTGATAATACCATAGGGTTGGTAGTGGGGTTAGGATCATTTTTTATGAAGGGAGTATGAAATTTGATGGTGGTTTTGAGGATGGCCATGGAGGTTAGAGGAGGTGGAGGGAGAGGAGAAGGAGGAAGAATAATGAAGGAGAGGAATGAGATGAAGAAGAAATAAACCATAGAAAAGTGTAAAAGTTTCTCTCTCTCTTTCTCTCTCTCACCTCAACCATACTCTCATGCCTTGTCCCCACTCTCAAAATATCTCTCTTATTCCTTTTTGTTTTCATTTCACTTTTAATTTAAAAACAAAATAAAACCGTACAAATTCAATTTAAGTCATGGTCACAAATATAAACAAGTGTTTATAACTAGTCATGGTGCATGTCATGCATATAGACATGATTAAGGTTAATGCATGATTAGCGAATATTAATCAAGTTTAGCAACAAACTTGTATATAATTAATTTTATAAAAATTTATAAATGACTAAATCACATAAATCTTTTCAAAATCAATATTTGATATAAATTTCCAAATATTTTCAAACTATCGGTATATAATTATACCCTTTCATCAAAACAAATCTCATATTTTAATAATATTTGTGAAATTAATTATTTTATTTATTTAATTTCCGAAAAATAATATTTTATTTTCTGAAATGTTACAACAAGTAACCAGGTTATAAAGTCCAGTGCGAGACCATCTCGAGGAGTCGAGTCCGGGTCTCCTAACTCTAGAATTGGTAGGGTTGCTTGCTGCTCTCATAGCGGTCTAGGGATATGGGTTTGGCTATTCATCGCAACCGTAGAATCCGTGTTTTTTACTGGCTTAATTTAAAACACGGACCTCCTAATATATCCAATATTTCATATGTTGACTTCTGCTGTAATGTTCTATGATGAGATCATATAATTGCCTGAGACGAATGCTTAATATTATATATGTGATATATAATAAACGTTGCTTATGTTTTGCATCCGCACTAGTCCTTCCCCCGCTCTGTCGTTAGTTATCTAACCTAACAGTGTATGATGGGACCCTGTGGCAAATGCGGATGGCATAAGCGTACGTTATATATTCGTTTCTTCTGTGATGCTTAGGAAGCATAAATGATGGGACTTCATTAATAGGATTAATGAAAAAGAAAGAAATCTAAAGATGTTGTAGAATCAAATTTTCAAAAAGGGTAGCTCCAGTTCTTGCTTTGCATAGTGGTATTCCTTGATGAATATCCAGCACCTCATTCAATAAGGAAAGAGCCGAGATCCCTTCACCGGGAGTGACCTCTTTAGCAAAAGCTAGCAAATTCTACAATCCACTCGGTTTTGTCTTTTGATTGCTTCTCTAGTTCTTGCTTTGCATGGTAGTATTCCTTGATGAATATCCAGCACCTCATTCGATGAGGAAAGAGCCGAGATCCCTTCACCGGGAGTGACCTCTTTAGCAAAACTAGCAAAGGCCTTAAAAACACTCCTTTTCAAAATTACTTGATTCTACAACTATATCAAGTTCATTACGCAAATGGTTTTCTTAAAAACCTGTCATAGCCCTCCGTCATTTTAGATAAGGACTATTTAATATTCGTGCTGCGTTTATTGACCTTGTCAAGGCGTAGCATGCGGTAGCTGATTAGTGCTTATCTGCAACGCATATTATGCGATTGGATTAGGGTAGTCATATGACCTTGTTGACCTTCTCAAGGGTCGTACGGATGGGTTTAATTCAATCATGAAATGAACGGGTTGAACTTGACTTGCGGTTTATGGTTTGTTGACCTTGTCAAGGTCATAAATCGCTTGGGGGAAATATTATTGGTAATTTCAAGTGTTGAAATTTGCAATGAGATTACATACCTTCTATGAGATAGTTGGATCCCGATACTCACTGCGAGTAAGAGTTACTCCTGGAAGAGTTTTGCACTTCACAATTAGCCGATCAAGTAGATGTCTAGAAAGGTGTTAACAGGGTTACGCTCCTGAGAAAATGAGTTTTATTTTAATTAGGTCCGTGCAAATGCACGCGGAACCTCCCTTAAAGTACCGACACTGGCCTGGCCTAAACGATTGGTGAATTTGTAGGGTGTAATTAATCTCGGCTAGTCTTACGTTTTAGGGTTTGAAGGAAGATTTGATAAAACCAGTGGGAGCTATCCTGATTAGATAAGATAATAACCAATCTAATCTTGCAACAGCACACGTAAACTGTTTTCTTCTCTCTCTCTCTCTCTCTCTCTCTCTCTCTCCAGATAGCGACCATGTCATGCCTTAATCAAGATAACAATATTGATGTATTGATCGAACCCGCTTGTTGTATTGAGCTGGGGAACATTGGTTCAGCTCTACCTTATAATTGTTATAAGTTTGAGCAGGAAATAGGGGAATACCAGGATTCCCGTACCAACCAAATGAAGAATGAGCATGTTGATGCATCTTTTTCAGGTGTGTTCATTACCGAGAACTGTTTCTCAGTATACTCTACGTCTTGGGTATTAGATACTGGATCGGGATCCTGTAGGGTTCCGCAGCACCGCCATGGGGTTTCGGGAGGCATCGACCATGCCGTTTTCAAAATTTTAGCACGCTAAAGAACCTTAACGCTAGAATCTTAACTAGAGATTTAGACGAAACGAGAATGTAAACAACTTTACAACTAAGTGAAAGAGGAATACAACCTTTGTAGACCAGTTCTTCACTTCTAAAACTCCATGTAGTAGTCCCTTCGCACCAAGTAGTGAACACCTGAACTCTAGTAAGGGTTCACATGAAGAAATGAACAAGCTTGCTCGAAGTCTTCGAGGCCAAAGATGATCTACGTCGAGGAGACTCAAGCTCATGCTACATCTTCACTAATAGTAGACTAGTGAAGCAAACACCCTAAGCTAAATGGCTAGTCTAGTGTAGGATGATGAAGTAGGAATTTTGCTCACTTTAGAAATATTTTTCTCACAATATTTCTTCAACTCAAGAAAAGCTAGTGAGCTTTCTTAAGATGAAGAAGAATAAGAATGGTGAATGAATCTCATCTCATGAGAGTGTGAATGGCAACCATGGGTGAGTTAATATCATATACTAACTCATGTAGAGACTAAACCATGGATAATCATAATGGTTGGGTTAATAAATATCTTAAGCAAAACAAAACTAGTGGACTAAGTCAATGGGCTCAACAAGCTTCTCCAAGCTTCTGGCCATGACAAAATTTCAACCAATTTTGAATTTCTTAAATAAATAAAAAAAACCTAGATTATCATAAGCATGGTGTAAGTTTTACACACCCATGAAGCATGTATCATCTAGCATGACACAAAAAATGTCCATTAATATATATCACATATATAAAAAAGCACAAAGTGAGTAAAAGAAATACTTAGTGAGCAAATATTAGTTAATGTAAGTTAATATATCAAATATATAATTATACATTAAATTATCAAATCAACACTTGATTTAAATCCAGCTATACCACATACAACCGACTAATATCACATATCGCGATAATAGAATACGGCATCACATATCGTATTAATCTCAGTCCCGCACATATCACATATGTGCTCCTACTTTGTTTCGCATGAACCAAGAAATCTCTGTGTAGGACTCTAAAGATTCGTCAATACGCCGGCAGTAGGTGATGATCATATCAAACGCCCATAAGCCGTAAGCGGTCTGCTAAACGTAACGGTCACCCGGATATTAAGCAACAGAAGATCAACAAGCAAGCCTGCTCATACTCCTGTGAATCCAATCAGTAACACTACCGTACAGTCTGGTCTCTTTGTCTGATATGTCGCATATGTCACCTGGGGGTGGTAAACGTCAGACCCCGATAGCTTGATAAGTTGTGCCGATGTGAGGCTCATAACTGGTCGAGAAACTAATGATAACACTTACCAGTACATCTCAGAATCAGCCCTGGCCAGGGACTTCCTGTTATGGCCAATCGAGCACAGCGCAACATCAACCCCCAATACCGGGAGAGAAGAATCCCCTCCTATCGCTCATTGCCTCCATATGACTCGGGACTGTACCCAAAAACCACCGTTTTGCACGATCTCTTGAACGTGGTAAGGTGGAAATCAAAGCACGGTGGGAATCACACAAGACTCTATGACGATCTCGGATCGACAGACTAACCTATACCAGTGTCACTAGAGAATTGCTATCTGATGATAGGTATAATACCATCTAGGAGTTCTCGGCGAGTCCGTTCAGTGTACCCAGTCTCCACTGAGCACCCGTATACCTTCTCTGATGTCAAACACCAATAGATGAGGGATCATCCCTCGCCCATCATATGAGTCGAGAAGCGTATACGCTAGTCTACTCTGAAATATCGATGCCCCTTCTCGATACTCCCACGACTAAGAACATTTGAAGGATGTACTTACCGACTACCTCTACCCCACTAGTATGATCTGCATCATAATCCTGGTAGTCAAGTACTCATCCTAAAGGCTTTATCAACATGTAATAGAGAGACAATAAGTGTACATATTAAGATAAAGAGCAACCAGATAGCATACTATCATGTCGAGCAAGAAAGTACTCCCTATATATGTCCAAGCATCCACTATAATATACATCACATGTATAATAGTGGCCTCTAGGGCATACATATAACTAACAATCTCCCACTTGCATTAAAGCCATTTGTTATAATATCTCATACTCAACGCCCCATAAAAGTCTCTCTAGGGAAAGGCCTCTGTGAGTGGATCCGCCCTGTTATCCTTCGCGGCAACTCTCCTAACATCGATCCCCTAGAGATTAACCATCTCCATAATCAGGTGATATTGTCTCAGAATATGTCTGGATCGCTGATGGGACCGACGTTCCTAGGCCAAATCCACAACTCCATTGTTGTCACAATAACAGTTATTGGACACTCAATGGTAGGAACCATGTTCATCTCATGAATAAGAAATGCCCAGACAACCACTTTGGCAGCATCGTTAGTAGCGATGTATCCAGCCTTTATCGTCTAGTCTGCCACGGTATCTAGCTTGGAACTCTTCCAACATACCGTCCCTCCACTGAGGGTAAAGACAAAGCCTATGACTGTCTTTCATTCAACCTTATCACTCTGGAAGCTCGAACCAAGAACATTCTTTTAATGCTTCTCAAGTACTTAAGAATGTCCTCCACAGCTGTCCAGTGATTCTCCCAAGATCCGATTGATTCCTGATCACTATACCTAATGAGTTAGCTACATCCAGTCTGGTACATAACATCGCATACATGATAGAGCCTAGTGCCGAAGCACAGGGTATCCCTTGTATACGAGCTCTCTCCAAATCAGTCTCGACAGACATCTTTTTGGAGAGAGTGATTCCTGAGTAAGTGGGCGAACCACCACGCTTAGAATCTTCCATACTAAACACCTTTAGTATGGTGTTAATGTACCTGGATTTGGGACACTCCCAACATCCACATAGATCTATCATCATAGATCATAATCCACAAGATGTAGTAGGTATCATCCAGATCTTCCATGGAGAATCCTCGTGATAAGATGAGCTTGACCGAATGTAGCATAGGAAACCCTTTCCTATCAAGAGTATGTCATCTACGTACAATACGTGGAAGACAACCTTACTCTCTGCAACCTTCTTGTATATGCAAGGTTCATCTACCTTTTTGATGAAGTCAAACTCTTTGATTGCCACATCAGAATAAATGTTCCAACTCCGCGATGCCTGCATTAATCCTGATGGACTTAAGCATAGCTTTGAAAGTCTTAACTTTTCCATCTATACCAAGAATCTTCTCAAAATTCACTTGCTCCCTATAGGTTTCACCACTTCAGGTGCAATATTCAAAGTCATACTTTGTTGGTGTATATGGATTCCATCTCTGATTGCATAGCATCCAGCCATTTCACAGAGTCTCCACTCGTGATGGCCTGCCTGAACCTAGTTGAGCCATCATCTACCATGATGCAATCCTCGCTCCCACTGTCACCAAGAAGACCGTAGTATCTTTCAAGTGGATGAGGAACCCTACCAGATTCGCGGAGAGGCTGAGGTTCATTGGAAACTATTGAATCCTTTAGTTCCACTAAATCATCAGCTGTTAGTTTGTCTAGCTGGAACTCCTTCCAGTTATACCTCATGACCACTAACTTCTTCACAAGAAATTCCTTTTCTAAAGAAGCGGCATGCTGAGAATCAAAACACCTTTTTCTCCTCAGTGTGGTAGAAGATACTCCCTCACAAATGTTTGGGATATCCAACAAACTTACCGAACTGACCTTGCCTCGAGTTTGTCCGGATTTTTCCTTTCAACATAGGTCGGACAACCCCATATCTTAACTCATTTAAGATATGGCATCTTCCCATACCATATCACATATGGAGTGGTAGGCACTAATTTAGTCAGAATCCTATTCAATAGGTATGCAGCTTCTTAAATGCATAACCCCCAAAAGGAAATAGGCAACTTAACAGTACTCATCATAGAGCGTGCCATATCTCATAGGGTGCGATTCCTCCGTCCCGATACACCGTTGTGCTGTAATGTATACAGAGGAGTAAGCTGAGAGAGAATCACATTCTCTTTTAAATAATCCAGGAACTCCATGCCCAAGTATTCTCCTCCTCAATCACATCGAAAGACTTAATACTTTTACCCGTCTGGTTCTCAATCTTCAAGCTTATATTCCTTGAATTTCTCAAAAGCTTCAGACTTGTGTTTCAATAGGAACACATGTCCGAATCTTGAGAGATCGTCGATGAATGTAATGAAGCACAAAGAACTAACTCTGGTATTAGTAGACATAGAACCGTATACATCATCATGTATCCTTCCCAAGAGTTCGATAACTCTATCTCCGTTTCCAGTAAACGGAGTATTGGTCATTTTACCTTTGAGACAAGACTGGCAAGTATCATAAGATGAAAAATTCAAACAGATTCAAATATTCATCCTTATGTAACTTAGCTAGTCATGTCGCATTGATATGACCTAGTCTACAATGCCACAAGAAGGATTCATTCATTTCTGAACTACTCCTCTTGTGTGTGTTCTATATACTTTGAACTGTAGTTTGATTTAGAACGTATATGCTATTACATAACGTGCCTGATCCAATCAACTCTTGATTAAGGAAAATGTTCACAACATTATCCACCAAAAAAAAATTATATTCTTCTTTAACTTAACAAATAAACCGATGTAATGTTGTATATCAGGTTCGGTATGTAATAACATTCATTCAGAATCAATGTATTTGGTAATACAAGGTGATATTTGCCAACTGATTTTGCTGCAACAATTGCACCATTCTCTACACTTAGAGACATATCACCCAATCCCAGTTCTCGACCTTTCTGTAGCCCATGTAACAAATTACATATGTGGGATCCTGATCCGCTATCTCATACCCAGGACGTAGAGAATACTGAGAAACAGTTCTCGGTAACGAACACACCCGAAGAAGATACATCAATATGCACTTTCTTCGATTGGGTGGCATGAGAATCCAGTTATTCCCTATTTCCTGCTCAGTCTTATAACAATTATAAGAAAGAATGGATCCAACGTTCCCCATCACAGTATAACAAGCGGGTTTGGTCAAAACATTCATATTATTATCTTGATTAAGGCGTGATATGGTCACTACCAGGAGAGAGGGAGAAGAAAACACTCTGCGTATGCTCTTGCAAGATCAGATTGGTTATTATTTTATCTAATCAGGATGGCTCCCACTGTTTGTATCAAATCTTCCTCCAACCCCTAAAAGGTAAGGCTAGCCGGAATTAATTACACCCTACAAGTTCGCCAATCTTTCGGCCAGGCCAGTGTCGGTACTTTGAGGGAGGTTGCCCGTGCTTTCACACGGACCTAATTAAAATAAACCTCATTTTCCCAAGGACGTAACTCCGTTAACACCTTTCTAGACACCTACTTGATCGGTTAATTGTAATGTGTAAAACTCTCCCAGGAGTAACTCTTACTCGTAGTGGGTATAGGGATCCAACTATCTCATAGAAGGTATGCAATCTCGTTGCAAATTTCAACACTTGAAATTCCTGATAATATTTTGCCCCTAGCGTCCTATGACCTTGACGCAGGCCAACAAACCATAGTCCGCTAGTCAAGTTCTACCCGTACATTTCATGATTGAATTAAACCCACCCGCACGACCCTTGACGCAGGCCAACAAAGTCGCACGACTACCCTAATCCAATCGCATCATATGCAGCAGATAAGCACTAGTTAGCTACCGCACACTACGCCTTAACGCAGGCCAACAAACGTAGTACGAGTATTAAGTAGTACTTATCTGAAATGATGGAGGGCTACGATAGGTTTTTAAGAAAACCTTTTGCGTAATGAACTTGATATCATTGTATAATCAAGTGATTTTGAAAAGAAGTGTTTTTTAGGCTTTTGCTAGTTTTGCTAAAGAGATCAATCCCGATGAAGGGATCTCGGCTCATTCCTCATCGAATGAGGTGCTAGATATTTCACAAATACCACTATGCAAAGCATGAACTAAAAAAGCAATCAAAAACAAAACCGGGTGGGTTATAGCATCTGCCAGTTTTGCTAAAGAGGTCACTCCCGGTGAAGGAATCTCGGCTCTTTCCTTATCGAATAAGGTGCTAGATATTCTATAAGGAATGCCACTATGCAAGACAAAAACTAGAGCTACCAGTTTTTAAAACAAGATTCCACAATATCATTAGGTTTATTTTCTTTCATTAATCTCATTAATGAAGTCCCATCAATTATGCTTCCTAAGCATCACAGAAGAAACGAAAACTGCAATATTTATTATATATCATATATATAATATAAGCATTCATCTCAGAATATATAAAGTGATCACATCACAGAATATCAGCAGCAGAAGATACACATATGAAATATTGGATATATTAGGAATTCCGTATTTTAAATTAAGCAAGTAAAAAAACACGGATGCCACGGTCATGATGAATAGCCAAACCCACATCCCAATACCCCTACGAGAGAGGCAAGCAACCCTACCAATTCAAGAGTAAGGAGACCCGGTCTCGACTCCCCGAGATGGTCTCCCACTGGACTCTAGAACCCGGTTACTTGTGCTCCACTCCTTGGGTCTATCCTAATGTGGAAAAGTAAATAATATACATCAATGGTGACATCATCCTCAACCCGGAAGTGCCCCAATAAAAAAATATTATATACAAGTTTTTAAATGAATGAAAAAGAAAAACTCTCATCTCACATAAAACCTCCCGGCTATTCAAACACGACGATCCAATATAACATATCCCGGCAACACATAACATCACATGTCATCAACGTAAGTAAATATGCGTATCCCAATTGTCATTGACATATAGCAATGAAACCGGCGATACACCACATATTACACTTACGGTCGCAGAAAAGAAAGTGAAAACTACAATAATTGGAATCTGCAACCACCATAGACATCATTAACCCAATGTATCACTAACTTTGGATTTCATGCATAACCAAATGAATTCATTAGACATCACATGCCTAACAATTATAAACCCTGCATTTTAGTCTCAATATTGAAAACACTTTCCAATAAAAAGTCGGGCAATTCAACAAGATTTTCGACAACCTGATCGAATGCTCGTCAGAAACTTTAGTAGACGGGCGCACCTCCGATGCCGTCAACGAAGTGCACTTGGACGGAACACCGCGGCTGCGAGCAGCCGAACGGATGCTTTAGGCTACGGGGTTCTCCTACAGTCACTTGGTCGGGGCTATGGAGCGTGGCTACCTAGTAAGGTTACCCGGCAAGTATCCGCGTACGCTACATGATTGCGACGGACTTTTGATCAACATCAAAATCCTGTAGCAATCGATCACTTGAGACTAAATTGCTAGATTTATAAAATTCAAACTAGTTATCACATAACTAATTATTGTGGATTCCAAATATTGTATCACAATCACAGATAGCTAGACGATGTTAAACTTTTCGATCGAATCAACAAACACCCAAAATTTCCCAAAAAGCTCAACACTTGAGCGGAGTTTTAAAAAATACCTAGAACATGCCACAGCACCTATGAACCATCCGTAGAAGGGCTGACCCATGCCTCGCTCATGTCGCCGCGGAACTGCCGCAAACCCTAGGGTATGACCGCGGTTCCGCGATCCAAAAAGTCGAGTTTGGGTGTCGTTCTTCTAGAGGGTCCACAGAATCACTTGCATGATTTTCTAAAGATTTTAAACTCGAAAAATCCAACTCTTGAAAAATTTCCAGCAAAGGAATGATTGGGTTATTGATATCCGTTCGAACTTTTTAACATAGTCTAAAGTTATCCGAAACGATGTTAGAATTACGAATACGAAACACTCCGAATTGCCTTTACAGAAAGATAACATCACATGCAATCTTAGCAAAAACAAGCAACACCTGAAACACCAAAACCCAGAGCCTGGAACACCATAAAAATTTGAAGCCAAAACACCCTATAAAAACCGGCCAGGCTGGAATTTCTGTGAATGTGGCCGGCCAAAATTCGACCTTATTGCTTCAAAATTCTGTGGTGTTCATGTTATATCACATACAACATTCTGCAATTGCTTAAAAAAATTTTAGAGGCCGTTTAAAAATCGACAGAAACTAGGTTTTAGTGTTTCAAGTTTCGGAGTAGTTTCGGTTTCGTAATCTAACAAACATTGTCCAATTCTCTAAACCGGCTCTGATACCACTGTAGGGTTCCGAAGCACCGCCATGGGGTTTCGGGAGGCATCGACCATGCCTTTTTCAAAAATTTGGCATGCTAAAGACCCTAACGCTAGAATCTTAACTAGAGATTTAGACGAAACGAGAATGTAAACAACTTTACATCTAAATGAACGAGGAATACAACCTTTGTAGACTGGTCCTTCACTTCTAAAGCTCCGTGTAGTAATCCTTTCGCTCCAAGTAGTGAACACCCGAACTCTAGTAAGGGTTCACATGAAGAAATGAACAAGCTTGCTCGAAGTCTTCGAGGCCGAAGATGATCTACGTCGATGAGACTCAAGCTCATGCTACCTCTTCACTAATGGTAGATTAGTGAAGCAAACACCCTAAGCTAAATGGCTAGTCTACTATAGGATGATGAAGTAGGAATTTTGCTCACTTTAGAAATATTTTTCTCACAATATTTCTTCACCTCAAGAAAAGCTAGTGAGCTTTCTTGAGATGAAGAAGAAGAAGAATGGTGAATGGATCTCATCTCATGAGAGTGTGAATGGCAACCATGGGTGAGCTAATATCATATACTAACTCATGTAGAGACTAAACCATGGATGATCATAATGGTTGGGTTAATAAATATTTTAAGCAAAACAAAACTAGTGGACTAAGTCACTAGGCTCAACAAGCATCTCCAAGCATTTAGCCATGACAAAATTCCAACCAATTTTGAATTTCTTAAATAAATAAAAACCCTAGATTATCATAAGCATGGTGTAAGTCTTACACACCCATGAAGCATGTATCATCTAGCATGACATAAAAAAATGTACATTAATATATATCACATATATACTAAAGCACAAAGTGAGTAAAAGAAATATTTAGTGAGCAAATATTAGTTAATATAAGTTAATATATCAAATATATAATTATACATTAAATTATCAAATCAACACTTGATTTAATAATCCGGTATCACATATCGCGAGAATAGAATACGGTATCACATATCGTATTAATCTCAGTCCCGCACATATCACATATGTGGTCCTACTTTGTTTCGCATGAACCAAGAAATCTCTGTGTAGGACTCTAAAGACTCGTCAATACGCCGGCAGTAGGTGATGATCATATCAAACACCCACAAGCCGTAAGAGGTCTGCTAAACGTAACGGCCACCCGGGTATTGAGCGATCAGAAGATCAACAAACAAGCCTGCTCATACTCCTGCGAATCCAATCAGTAACACTACCGTACAGTCCGGTCTCTTCGTCTGATATGTCGCATATCTTGCCTGGGGGTGGTAAACGTCAGACCCCAATATCTTGATAAGTCGTCCCGATGTTAGGCTCATAACGGGTCGAGAAACTACTGATAACACTTACCAGTACATCTCGGAATCAGCCCTGGCCAGGGACTTCCTGTTATAGCCAATCGAGCACAGCGCAACATCAACCCCCAATAGCGGGAGAGACGAATCCCATCCTATCGCTCATTGCCTCCATGTGACTCGGGACAGTACCCAAAAACCACCATTTTGCACAATCTCTTGAACGTGGTAAGGTGGAAATCAAAGCACGGTGGGAATCACACAAGACTCTATGACGATCTCGGGTCGACAGACTAACCTATACCAGTGTCACCAGAGAAATGCTATCTGACGATAGGTATAATACCATCTAGGAGTTCTCGGCGAGTCCATTCAGTGTACCCAATCTCTACTGAGCACCCGTATACCTTCTCTAATGTCAAACACCAATGGATGTGGGATCATCTATCGCCCATCATATGGGTCGAGAAGCGTATATGCTTGTCTACTCTGGAATATCGATGCCTCGTCTCGATACTCCCATGACTAGGAACATTTGAAGGATGTACTTACCGACTACCTCTGCCCCACTAGTATGATCTACATCATAATCCTGGTATTCAAGTACTCATCCTAAGGGCTTTATCAACATATAATAGAGAGACAATAAATGTACATGTTAAGATAAAGAGCAACCAGATACATGTCGAGCAAGAAAGTCCTCCCTATATATATCCAAGCATCCACTATAATATACATCACATGTATAATAATGGCCTCTAGGGCATACATATACTAACAGATCCCATATATGTAATCTGTTACATGGGCTTATGAGAGGTAGTGAACTGGGAATAGGTGATCATTCTATAGTTGTAGGGAATCGTGCAATTGTTACAGCCAAAGCAGTTGGCGATTATTACCTTGTATTACCAAATGGTAATATATTGATTCTGAACGAATGTTATTACATACCGAACCTGATATGTGATATTATATCAGTTTCTTTATGAAGTAAAGAAGGATGTAATTTTGTATTGCAGGATGATGTTATGAACATTTTTCCTGAATCAAAAGTTGATTAGATCAAGCACGTTATTGTCACGACCCGAAAGAGCACGTGACTGGCCCTTGAACCATATGAAGTCTATAGGACCCCATCTGATCCAAGTAAGCCAAAAGCCCAGCAATCTAAAACCATTTAAAGAGTAAATAAGGAAAACCGTTTTTGAAAAGTAAGGAAATCATGTTTGAAAATCAAGTTTTTAAATAACTAAGCCGAATATGAATTTTTAAAATGTGTAATTTTTCCTGAAAATTTCGGCAGAGTTTCCTTTGTAAAAACTGGCCCCGAACGGGGTACAACAAGAATAATATATATGACATGATAAAAGGCATCCCCAAGCGGGAGCTAGCTCTTCGTCAATCGACGGTCACAACCACGCAAGCAATAATAATATACAACGCCAAGGGGCGAGGATCAAAACTGAAAAGAAACTCAAAAACAGCCAGAAAACCGCAATACTACAAGCGCGACTCTAAGGTCGAAATAATACAACACTGATTTCTAAGTCTGAAACAAATTACAAGTTTTGGTTGATGGACAATTCTAGGTACAATAAATAATACATGAACAAGGACGGTTCTGATACAAAAGAACCCACCTATCCAAGCAAGTCACCCATAAGGAAGCAGTGTGCCAGAAATGCCGCTATGGAATCTGTACGGCAAACCTGCAAGAACTGGGGCACAACAGGGGTGAGTTGCCAACTCGTGAATAGAAAGATATCTACAAGCAGAAATCAAATGCATGACCCATCCTGGGTCAAAACGATCAGATATACATAAACCTCAATATGAATAAAGCTGAAGCATTGCTAAACTGGCAATGTAATCTCTATACATGAGTGTAGTGCCAAGTGCTCGTGCTAGTGCCTCAGGTAATCGCATGTCATGAATATGAGGTATAACCAATGTAATCAAATCTGCACACTCGTGGATCCCGTCCACTCATCACCCACTGACAATAACCACCATGCATGTAAATATCATGAATCATGTGCATAGGAAATAATATGAGGATATAACCACCCGTGTCCCTCGCGACAATCAAAATCATGGAACCAGGGTGCCCAGCATCGACACCCGAAAACATCATGAAAACTGTGCCCAGCATCGGCACTTAAATCCTCATATATCGGGCTCCGTCAGTCCGGATCGGCCCGCGGGCTCTGTCTGCGGTATCGGCCCTCGGCCCCGGCAGTATGCCCAAAACATCTATCGACTCTGGTCGGTATCCTCCGGATAACCGTCAGATCCAACCAATCACCGGTAGGTACTCGCCCGCCTCCAGGCTCAATCGGCAAAGCTCATCGATCATCTTGCCGAGGGGAACCATACCGGGTCCACCATGTACCCGCAATCGGCTCATCCACGCCTCGATTCGGGTTACACATGTCGCTCTCAGCACCGAGAAAACACATGGTGGACGCACTGAAATATCATATCAAGGGTAACCGGGTTTTTAAAGAAATGACATATTCTCTTTTGAAATACCCTCGGTTCCCAAATCCAGAAATATCATAGAAACAACATATCTCAATGCGTACAGTCAAAGCATGATGTATGCGGCATGTAACAGTAATGCAAGCATATCAGTAAGTCATGCAACATGGAATAATAATGTGCACATGTCGAGGGAGACCGCTCTTTTAAAAGGAATATGTTTTTAAAGAGTATCTTGCGGTTCCCAAATCCCCAATCAAGCTAGAATCATCTATATATGTATACAGGTATAAGTGTACAATATGCCATGCCAGAATCATATCATGAATGCAATAGTACTATAGTGTAGTGATATGGCAATTATCGATGATGAGTGTGTGAGCCGGCAACAAGTGTACGTGGAATATATGCATCATCGATAACGGTGCTGGTATCCTAGCAGCATGACTGAAATATAACCACAGTACAAGCGATGCAATGCAAATAGCATGAATATGCGGAATCGAATAATCAACGCAAAAGTAAAGAATCTACACCAATCTGTACAAGTCATGCAGGGGTGCCATTTGAAATAAGACGAATCAGGGCTTTTGGAAAAACAAGGGCTACGGTGTTTTAAGAAAAGATACATCATTTGAAAATATCCGTATGACCCTTCTGCCTATCTTTAAAATATCCCCGATTCGTTAGTTTGAAATAGGTATGACCCGGTCCAGTCTAATGCCTACTAAGTAATCTAGACAGGAGGGGTATGAAACCACCTAATCTGAGTCAATATATAAATATAGATATGATAGTCGGTGATCTCGCCTCAATAACATATCGTATGATATCCTCGAGTCATGAGTGCGGATCTATCATCAATATCGGCTCGTACGGTAAATCGTCGTACGGCATCCCAATAGCTGGGTAGGGGTCAATATCACACTATCTCATCACATATCAGGTATCACTTATCATCAGATCACACAATCTGGGGTACTACTGTAAGTCTAGTACAAATCGACACCATCTATAAAATATGAATGCGGGTAAAGCACATGTCCAAAGGCCCGCTAAAAACTATCATATCGCACCTCAAAGGCAAACTATGTCACATCGCCGATCTCACGGCCTCACATCAAGTATCATCTCAAACCACGTATCATCCTCCAATCCCGTATATAAACACATAGTCCCATACCCATGTGTAGATATACGCACCATCATATGCACTCTAATAAATGAAAGAATGAATGCAAGTATGTGTGTAAATGTATGTGTGAGTGCAACCACTAATCTAGGGTTCGCACTATACTAAACCAATATATTCTTATCATCAAAATATCATTATTACCATCAATAACCCTAAACAACACATAATAAATATTCGTGTGTATACGTATTCGTATACATCACCACGGACTGCGGGGGTGCTATACGCCATCCACCCGACTTCTCCCCGTAGATATAAATCTACTCACCTTGCTTCTCGTGTGCCAAAGCCGATGTCGCTATCTTCACCTCCTTTGCCTCAACATCACGCGGGGTACCTACAAGTATATCACAATGCCAAAGCACATGAAAATCACATCGGAAACCAAAATAGCACACGCTACCCGCATAGGTAAAAACCTATCGACTCGCATGTAAACACAATCAAAATCCACTTGTCGTTGACGTCCAAACGCCACCCGACAGGAATGAATCACCAAATACCAAAATCCATGCTAAAACAAGTCCCAAATTATACACCAACATAGGAAAATCAACCCAGATTTCACCCTAGATGGAATCAGTCAAAACTAGACATACTCAGGGTCAAAACTAGAGGAAATGGGGGCATGCACAGAAAACGAGGCAATTCCTTAAAATACCTTATTTTAGAATTTTCCATAATTTTTCCCCATTTATCTGTATTTAATTATACCAGAATATTAAAATATTCATTAAAATAATATTAAATTATAAAATTTCCTAAAAATCATATTTTATTATTTTGAAGACGTTACAGTTATATAATGGCATATACGTTCTAAATCAAATTACAGTTCTCAATGTACAAAACATACACAAGAGGAAGAGTTCAGAAATGAACGAATTTTTCTTGTGGCATTGTAGACTAGGTCATATCAATGCGGCACGACTAGCTAAGTTATATAAGGATGAATATCTGAATCCGTTCGAATTTTCATCTTATGAAACTTTCCAGTCATGCTCAAAGGTAAAATGAACAAAACTCCGTTTACTGGACACGGAGAAAGAGCTACTGAACTCTTGGGACTGATACATAGTGATGTATGCGGTCCTGTGTCTACACATGCCAAGATTGGTTCCTCCGACTTCATTATATTCATCGAAAATCTCTCAAGATTCGGATATGTGTTCCTATTGAAACACAAGTCTGAAGCTTTTGAGAAATTCAATTGAGAAATTCAAGGAATATAAGTATGAAGTAGAGAACCAAACGGGTATAAGTATTAAAATCCTTCGATTTGATCGGGGAGGAGAATACTTGAGAATGAAGTTTCTGGATTATTTAAAAGAGAATGGGATTCTCTCTCGGCTTACTCCTCCGTATACACCATAGCACAATGGTGTATCAGGACGGAGGAATCACACCCTATTAAATATGGTGCGCTCTATGATGAATACCGCTGAGTTACCTATTTTCTTTTGGGGATATGCGCTTGAGAAGCCGTATACCTATTGAATAGAGTTCCATCCAAATTAGTGCCTACCACTCTATATAAGATATGGAATGGGAAGAGACCATCTCTTAAATGAGTTAAGATATGGGTTGTCCGGCTTATGTTGAAAAGAAAAATCCGGACAAGCTCAAGGCAAGGTCGGTACTGTATAAGTTTGTTGGATATCCCAAACATTAGAGAGGGAATATCTTCTACCACACTGAGGAACAAAAGGTGTTTTTGTTTCTCGGCATGCCGCCTTATTAGAAAAGGAATTTCTTATGAAAGAAATTAGTGGTCATGGGGTAGAACTGGAAGAAGTTCCAGCTAGACAAACTAACAGCTGATGATTTGGTAGAACTGGAGGATTCAATAGTTCTCGACGAACTTCAGCCACTCCGCAGATCTAGTAGGGTTCCTCATCCACCTGAGAGATACTACAGTTTTCTCAATGACAATGGGAGCGAGGATTGCATCATGGAAGATGATGACCCAACTAGTTTCGAGCAGGCCATCATAAGTGGGGACTCTGTGAAATGGTCGGATGCTATGGATCTGAGATGGAATCCATGTACACCAACAAAGTATGGACTTTGGTTGTTGCACCTGAAGGGGTAAAACCTATCAGGAGGAAGTGGATCTTGAAAATATTACTTGGTGTAGATGGAAAAGTTGAGACTTTCAAAACTAGACTTGTAACAAAAGGTTTTCGTCAACAACGAGGTGTGGATAATGATGATACCTTTTTTCCAGTGGCTATGCTTAAGTCCGTCCGGATCCTACTTGCCATCGCTGCATACCATGACTACGAAATCTGGCAGATCGATGTCAAGACCGCTTTTCTAAATAATGATTTAGAAGAGAGCGTGTACATGACTCAGCGAGAGGGCTTCGTAGATAGTGGGAGCAGCGGAAAGGTGTGCATGTTGCTTAAATCAATATACGGATTAAAGCAGGCATCGCGGAGTTGGAACATCTATTTTGATGTGGCAGTCAAAGAGTTTGACTTCATCAAAAAGGTAGATGAACCTTGTATATACAAGAAGGTTGTAGAGAGTAAAGTTTTCTTCCTCGTATTGTACGTGGATGACATACTCTTGATAGGAAATGGTGTTCCTATGCTACACTCGGTCAAGCTCTCCTTATCACTATGTTTCTCCATAAAGGATTTGGGTGATGCCTCTTACATCGTGGGGAAAAACACTGGACAGCTGTAAAGAACGTTCTTAAGTACTTGAGAAGCACTAAAGAAATGTTCTTGATGTATGGTAACGGTGAACTCCAAATGGAGTCCTTTACCGATTTGAGCTTCCAGAGTGATAAGGTCGACTGTAAGATAGTCGAGGGTTTTGTCTTTACCCTCAGTGGAGGGAAAATATTGTTGGAAAAGTTCCAAGCTAGATACCGTGGCAGACTCGACGATGGAGGCTGAATACATCGCTACAAACGATGCTACCAAAGAGGCTGTCTGGGTATAGATGTTCATGAGATGAACTTGGTTCCTACCATTGTGGTGAAAATGGAGTTGTGGCTTTGGCGTGGGAACCCTGGTCCCATCAGTGATCCAGACATATTCTTAGGCAGTATCACCTGATCAAGGAGATGTTTGATCTCCAAGCGATCAAGGTCAGGAGAGTTGAAACGAAGAATAACACAGCGGATCCACTCACCTAGGCCAAACCCTAGATACAGTTTGAGAGTTTTTAGGACATTGGGTATGATATACTACAACAACTGGTCTTAGTGCAAGTGGGAGATTGTTAGTTATATGTATGCCCTAGATGCCATTATTATACATGATTGTATATTTGTAACAAACCTAAACTTTCTGTACAATTTTTTTCAAAAAATACAGAAAGCGGTATTTGAGCCAGAGCACAAGTTATAAATTTGTTTTGCTTTTGAATAGCAAGAAGGAGTTTGTAGCTCATTGGTAAGACATTGCACTGCTGAACCAAAGCACCAGAGTTCAAATCCCATCAGCCATATTATTTTTTAATTAGTTTTCCTTTAATCTTTTTAGAAGCCCAAAAGTCTACACGTGCATAACCCGTAAAAACCAAGAGTCACACATAAAACAAACGGGTCCAAGACTCAGGACCAAGCACCAGGGGACACATGGCAAAGAGAATCGACCTGACTCGGCCGACTCGGGCCGGCTGGAGGTGTGAATCGGCCGGCGCCGGCGGCCGACTCAGCTCAAAACTTTGATTTTCTTGACTCATATGCAACCTTTGGACTCCCCCATAACCTTTGTACTATTCATTTTCCCTGCACATTTACAGAGCAATTTAAATCAAACATTTAATCCATTTTAATCCATTTTTATCACACCCTTTCATCTACCCTAAACCCTAATTTTTCCTATAAATACCACACCTAAACTCACCCCTTCTCACTTCCAAATCTCTGTCCAAACTCTCAAGAAAATTCCATAGACTTTGTGTGTGCATGTGGAGTTAGCAAAAGGCGAAACTCCGGCGAACTTCCGACGACGATTAGAGGAGATTCCGGCAACAAAACGATGCACCGGTGCCTCCCACTTCTTCCTTTTCCTCTCCTCTCCACTACAATCCAGTAAGTCCCTCCTCCCCTTCTCTTTTCTACTCTAAAAACTTGTATTTCTAAAACCCGACGGAAGCGGAGTTAATCCGACTTCCGATTCGGTTTTCTTTAAAAAAATTCCAATTTTCTTAAATACAACAATACCAATCTTGCACATCATGACCATTAAACATTAACAAAACGTATTGAACAAGTTTCATAGCAAAAGAATTCATAATTTTTATTGCACTTTTTCAGAAAAATACCATATAGTTTAGTTTTGACATAAATCATTATAATTTCTTGTTATACCTTTAAATAGTTCATGAGATAATGACCTACCTCCCCACAACACACATCTGTATCATAGCACGATATCTTTTTGGAATTTAGAATACGGGAATACGAATTTACAATTAAATACCTTTAACTTATAAAAACCTTTTTACTACAAGATATATATTTTTAACAAATCTTTGTAATGTGCCGCTACAACCCATTTCGAGGAACCCGTTCGGGATGGTGCAGATTATCGCACATCCTCGGGCTTAGTAGTGCGAGATGCAAACCTCAGCAAAGAGCATATGGTCTCGAAAGATTTAAATACAATTTTCTTTAGAAAATGAGATTTTTAGAAAAATAATAAATTAAAATTATTTTATATTAATATATATATGTATCATCAAAATATCTAATTTTTGCTATGATATAAATATTCTAACTTTTGTAAATCAAAAGAATCACTTTACATGAAAATACCATGCAATTCCATATAAGTTCAATACTTTACAAATAAATATCATATATTATGAAAAATAGGTTTTATTCATTAGAAATGTCACAATGATAAAATATACATCAATGAAAACTTTAAAAACGATAATAAAATACTTGAGGTGTATTTTGAAAATTATACAAAATTAGTTTTATATAAAAACCCCTCAAATTATAATAAATTAGAATAAGGACCCTAGTAAACATAGATTTAAGCGGGACCAGTCTCTTGAGCTTCAGGGAGCCGGAGATATGGGTGCTTGCCTATTTAAGGTAGATAACTTAACAAACGGTGTTATCAATATGGTAATCGTTTTTGAAAAAGACACAAATCCTGCCGTCCATGTGCAGCGGATATCAATAACATCAAAACTTAATTCAGGATTTCAATTTATTTTCTAATTGTCTGACTCAGACTGAGTCTCGATATAATCAATCTGACTTGAATGAGATTCAAGTATATATATAACAATTCAACATGAATCCATGTATATCAATCTATTCAATCTAACTTGACTGAACAGAACCATGGATATATATTCATCTACATGATTCTCCAGTTATATCCATTTACTGATATCATGCTTTCAGCAAGTCATCCATCTATACAATCTATAATACAATACAATACAATACAATATCATTAATATCAATACAATAAATACACGGGGTGTGGGGTAGTTCATGCGTGAATCCAACAAAATCTCAAGTCCCCCTAGATCATGAATCCATGTCTACTAACACAAGCAAGCTATCATGAGGGCCCGTGTTTCCTTACTCCTGGATTACAGCCTGTTGAGTTTGGAATACTTCAACACTAGGTTGAAGTCCCGTTACTAACATTTAATTCGGGCCCATGGTTCCCTACCCCTGGATTACAGCCTGTTGGGTTCGAGAACACTCTTGAGATTGGTTGACATTCACCCTTGAACTTACGTTAGATTAGTATACCCAAGTAGAGACCTGTTAAGACACTTACCTTCACTGCATGTTCACTACACTTACATAATATGGCTATGTTACTTTTATACGACCATGCTCATGATATCAAGTTTATCTACTCGTCACACATTACTATACTTGTTCATTTGTATTACAATAAAACCGCATGCTAAATAAACTTTACAAGATGATATGACATACTCAATAATTCATATTATAATTTTTCCCTATCATTACATTTTTTCTTTACTCCCCTTTTCTTTGGGACTTACCGAGCGAAAGTTCGCTGACGGACATTCCACTTTTCTCTGTTTTCTTGGAATGTTCGTCAGATACTGAGCTGAGTAGACATCCCAGAGGAGGAGCACCAACAGACTGAGTCACAGGCCTAGACCAGTTACCTTTTTTTCATTGATGTACGCCACCTGTTTAGGCGTTTCAATCTTTGTATTCTCTTTCATTTAAAAATCATGTATTGTAAATGAATCAAGTTGAATATAAATAAAGTTGTTGAAGTTTTACTTTCATGCATATTATCTTGTCTTTTTATATTGCTTATATTACGCTTAGCGTATTTATTTCGGAAAATGACCTTCTCGAAATAAATACATCGCGGCCTCGTCACGTACATGCTTCCGTCTACTAGGAAGCGGGGCGTGACAATATTATAATGGATGCTTGGAAATATATAGGGAGTACTTTCTTGCTCGACATGATAGTATGCTATCTGGTTGCTCTTTATCTTAACATGTTGACTAGTATTGTGATACAGTCTTGGTCTCACATGTTAGTAAATCCCTTAGGATGTGTACTTGACTACCAGGATTATGATACAAATCATACTAGTGGGGCCATAGTAGTCCACAAGTTCATCCTTTAACTGTTCCTTGTCGAGGGTGTATCGAGACGGGGCATCGATATTCCAGAGTAGACTAGCGTATACGCTTCTTGACCCATTTGATGGGCGATGGATGATCCCATATCCGCTGGTGTTTGACATCAAAGATGATATATGGGTGCTCAGTAGATACTGGGTACACTGAACAGGACTCGCCGAGAACTCCTAGATGGTATTATACCTAACATCAGATAGCAGTTCTCAGGTGACACTGGTACAGGTTAGTCTGTAGACCCGAGATCGTCATAGAGTCTTGTATGATTCCCACTGTGCTTTGATTTCCACCTTACCACGTTCAAGAGAACATGCAAAACGGTGGTTTTTAGGTACAGTCCCGAGTCACATGGAGGAAACGAGCGATAGGAGGGGTTTCGTCTCTCCCAGTATTGGGGGTTGATGTTGCGTTGTGCTCGATTAACCATAACAGGAAGTCCCTGGCCAGGGATGATATGGAGATTTACTAGTAAGTGTTATCAGTAGTTTCTTAACCCGTTATGAGCCTCACATCGGTACGACTTATCAAGTTATTAGAGTCTGACGTTTACCACCCCTAGACTCGATATGCGACATATCAGACGAAGAGACCGGACTGTACGGTAGTGTTACTAATTGGATTCACAGGAGTTTGGATAAGATTGCTTGTTGATCTTCTGATCGCTCAATACCCGGGTAGCCATTACGTCCAGCTAGTACCGCTGACGGCCTGTGGGTAACTGATATGATCATCACCTACTGCCAGCGTATTGACGAGTCTTTAGAGTCCTACACAGAGGTTTCCTAGCTCATGCGAAACGAAGTAGGGCATATATGTGATATGTGCAGGACCGAGATTAATACATGTATGTGATACCGTATTCTAATCTTGTGATGTAGGTTATATGTGATATAACCGGATTATTGAATTAAGTGTTGATTCAATAATTTGTTATATGATATTAGTCGGTTGTATGCGATACAGCCGAGTTATTAAATCAAGTGTTGATTTAATAATTTGATATATAATTGTATATTTGATATATTAATATACATAAGCTAATATGAGCTCACTTAAGAAAATGTTTTCTCAATATACATACAAATATATGTGTGATATATATTAATATATTTATTTTGTGTCATGCTAGATGATACATTAGATTTGGGTGTGTGAGACTCATACCTAACTAAATATAAATTAGGTGATTAATTATTAAGGGATAAAACAAAATTAGGTGGAAAATGCTATGGTTTGTGATGCTTGAAGAAGCTTGTGGAAACCTTGACTTAGTCCACTAATTTTGTTTTACTCTAAATATTTATTAACCTAACCATTATCTTTAGCTCTACATGAGTTATATATGATATTTTCTCACCCATGGTTGCTAAAGTTCACCACTTCTTCTTCTTCATCATCTCCATTTTTGCTCTCTAGCTTTGTTGTGAGAAGAAAAAGAAAAAAAGAGGAAATTAATTCTAAAGTGAGCAAAATTTCTATTTCATCAATCTATACCAAACTAAGCATTTAGTATAGATTGTTTGCTTCACTAATTTCATAATTAGTGAAGAGGTAGCTTGAGTTAAGGATCCTTCGACGTAGATCATCTTCGGCCTCGAAGATCCTTAAGCAAGCTTGTTCCTTTCGACTAGTGGAGCCTAGCGAGAGTCCGAGACACCACTACTTGGAGCAAAGGGACTACTACACGGAGCTTTAGAAGTGAAGGACCGGTCTACAAAGGTTGTATTCCTATTTCACTTAGTGTAAAGTTTGTTTACATGTTTTAAAAACCCTAATCCTCTACTTAGATCCTTCGTTCGGATTTGTTAGCACACTAGATTTTTATAAAATTGCATGCTTGATGCCTTCCTAAACCTAGTAGTCGTGCTAAGGAATCCAACAATCTTGAGGCGGTATCACCTGATCAGGGAGATCATTGACACCAGGAGATCGAGGTGCGGAGAGTGGACACAAAAGACAACAAAGCGGATCCATTCACAAAGGCTCTCCCTCAAGCGCAGTTCGAGCGACTTTTTGAGATGTTGGATATGCGATACGCCAACAACTCACCTTAGTGCAGATGTTGGATAATCGGTACGCCAATATATGGCCTTAGTGTAAGTGGGAGATGCGTATCGCATACCCAACATCTCAAAAATTCGCTCGAACTGCGCTTGAGGAAGGGGCTTTGAGAATGGATCCACCGTGTTGTCTTTTGTGTCCTCTCTCCGCACCTCGATCTCCTAGTGATCAATGATCTCCCTGATCAGGTGATACCACCTCAAGATGTGTCTGGATTTCTGATGGGACTGTGGTTCCTTGCTAAAGCTATAGCCCCATTGTTATCACAATACAAAGGTATCGGATCAACAATGGACGGAACCAGCTGAAGTTCAATAATGAACTTCTTCATCCAAACCGCTTCTTTTGCGGCATCGTTCGCATCAATGTATTCAGCCTCCATCGTCGAGTCTGCGATGGTGTCCTATTTGTAGCTCTTCCAACACGCTACCCCTGCATTGAGGGTAAACACAAAACCCGAGACAGACTTGCTGTCATCCTTGTCACTCTGGAAGCATAAATCAGTAAAGGACTCGACCTTAAGGTCTCCATTACTAAAAACTAAGAACATCTCTTTAGTCCTTCTCATGTACTTGAGAATGTTCTTCACTGTTGTTCAGTGATTCTCACATGGGTTCGACTGATACCGGCTCACCATGCTAAGCGCGTAAGATATATCTGGTCTTGTACATAGCATCGCATACATTATAGATCATATCGCCGAAGCATAGGGTATAGTGCTCATGCGAACCCTCTCCTCATCAGTCTTGGGAGACATCTCTTTGGAGAGAGTGATTTTGAAAGTGTACCCTAGCACCACCACAAGGTTTTAACCGGCATCAAGCATGCAATTTTAAAATTTTCTTGGTGCTAAGCTACACTAACCTAGAATCTTAACTATAATATTAAGGTTTAGTATGATATGAAAAGAACTATTCTAAGAGATGGAGATTACAACCTTTGAAGATCATGTCCTTCTCTTCTAAACCTCCGAGTAGTAGGCCCTACGACTCCTCTAGGCTCCACTTGAAGAATGTACGAACTTCCTTCACGATTTTCGTGTCGAAGATGATCTACCCGAAGCTCCTCTAATCCAAGCTATATCTTCACTAATCTTTGATTAGTGAAGAAAACAACCTAATGCATATTTCTAATATAGAGTAGGATGGTGAAGTAGGGGTGTTAAGCTCACTAGGTTTGTCCAAAATCCTATGGTTCACATCACATGTGAGGGTTAGGGCTTGGAGAGGGAGGAAGAAGAAAATGGAGAGAGCTTAAGAAATGAGCTCAAGAAAAATGAACAAGTCTAGAATCTCAGGTGAAGAATGGCTTAACAAACACCTCATTTATTGAAGCATGGAATAAACACCAATAAATAAATTGAACCATGGTTCAATAGTGCAAGCAAATGAATAAAATAAATGATAAAACCATGCTTTCCCATTCCACAAATATTTCCCCATTTTTCCACCTAATTTCTATTTTCTCAAAATAGAAATTCTTACCATGGTTCTTAAATATAATACACACACACACATATCATATATATATATATATATATATAAAGAAAATAATTAGTGAGAAATAATATTAGTTAATATATAATTATATCAAATATAAATATATATTTATATTATTAAATCAACACTTGATTCAATAATCCGGTAATATCAGATATAACTTTCTAATATCATTTATCGGTATATCACATTATCAAATCAACACTTGATTCAATAATCCGGTTATATCATATATAACCTAACTGATATCAAATAACCGCCAGATTAGAATACGGTATCACATACTCGTATTTAATCAGGCCCCGCGCACATATCAACATATGTTCCCTACTTCGTTTTGCTTGAACTATGAAACCTTTGTGTGGGACTCTAAAAACTCGTCAATACGTCAATAGTAGGTGACGATCACATCATTCACCTACAAGCCATCGGCGGTACTAGCTGGACGTAACGGTTACCTAAGTATTGAGCGATTAGAAGAGTAACAAGCAAGCTTGTCCAAACTCCCGTAAAGCCTATAAGTAACACTTACCGTACAGTCCGGTCTCTTCGTCTGATATGTCGCATGTCGAGTCTAGGGGTGGAATTATCAGACCGCAGTAACTTGATAAGTTATACCGATATATGGCTCATAACGGTTCGAGAAACTACTGATAACACTTACTAGTAAATCTCATCAGCCCTGGCTAGGGATTTACTGTTATGGCCAATCGAGTATAGCGCAACATCAACTCCCAATACCGGGAGAGATGAAACCCCTCCTATCACTCACTGCCTCCATGTGACTCAAGACTGTACCCAAAATCTACCTGTTTTCACGACTCATTTGAGCCGTAGTAGGGAGGAAATCAAAGCACAGTGGGAAACCACACAAGATACTATGACTATCTCGGATCTACTGACTAACCTGTACCAGTGTCACCAGAGAACTGCTATCTAACGCTAGGTATGATACCATCTAGGAGTTCTCGGCGAGTCCTGTTCCGTGTACCCATTCTCTAATGAGCACATGTGTACAATCTTTGATGTCAAACACCAATGGTTATGGGATCAACCATCGCCCCCTTACAGGGTCAAGAAACGTACACACTAGTCTACTCTGAAATATCGATACCCTGTCTCGATACTCCCTCGACTAGGAACTATTAAAGGATGCGCTTGTGGACTACACAAGTCCTAGTAGTATGATCTGCATCATAGTCGTGGTAGTCAAGCAAACATCATAAAGGCTTTATCAACATGTATCAGAGAGACAATATAATAATACAAATGTACATGTTAACATAAAGAGCAACCAGATAGCATACTATCATGTCGAGTAAGAAAGTCCTCTATATATATGTCCAAGCATCCACTATATCATACAATAATGGCCTCTAGGGCATACATATTCCTAACAAATTCCATGCAATGCGGGTATATTATCGTGCTTGGAATTTTCCATACTAAATCTCTTTAGTACGGTCTCTATGTATCTGAACTGTGAAAGTCCTAATAATCTCAGGATCTATCTCTGTAGATCTTGATCCCCAGAATGTATGAGGCATCACCCAGGTCCTTCATGGAGAACCTTTGTGATAAGAACGGTTTGACCGATTGTAACGCCTTAGATTTTGGTTAGTGTTAGTTTAGACGATAATGCGGGTTTACTGTAAAAGTTTACTAATTCGGGTTCCTCACACTTTATAACATTTAATTATTATTTTAATATTATTTGTTATGGGCATGAACGCACGTGTACACGTAATTATGAGAGTTTGTTTGTGCTAATCTAGTATTAGTGACCATGACACTTAACCCTAATTCTAATCCTTTGCTTTAATCCATTCTTTGCTTTAAACTTTAACCCTAATCCTTGATATTTTCTTTTGGGATTTTGTTTGTGAGAAAGGTGGCATGGTGACATGGTATGAATGCTTTAATCAGATAATTAATGCAAAGGATACACTCACCTCTCACTCTCACCCTACACTCACCTCCCTCTCTCATTTTCTCACACTCTCTCATTCTTTCTCACTTAATTTCTTTCATATTTCTCTATCTCCTCTAAGCCTAAACTGAACACTTCATATTCCATCACAAATCCATCTTAAAACTTCATCTAATCTCACCAAAATCACACATTTTGCTTGGATTTGCCTCTTGGATGCCTAGAAGCTTGGATAGCTTGGATCTTTGAGTTCTTTTGGTTAGGTATTGATCTCTTTCTGTTAGTTAAGTTGTTTTAGTGTTGTGTAGCCTTATAGTTTCAGTTTAGATAGTGTAAAGTTAAGTTTTTTGCAAAATATCGTATTTTTAGTGTCGTTTTGTGATATCTGTGTTTTGCCGTGACCCGGAGTGTTTACTAGAAAACCAAACAATGTAGTTGTGTTGTACCAGTGACCATAGGACCTCACCTGGAACATGAACCTAAGGAGCTCGGACTCAGCCGGCGACAAGCGGGGGATTTCCGGCGACATCGGTTATTGGGTGGAGTTGGGTTTTGGGTTTTTCTGGGTAGGTGTCTGCTATGGTTTAGGTATGTTTGGTCTTGTTTGGTTGTTGAGTTTTCTCTATAAGCAAAATCTGGGATCACATGGGTAGTTTCTAGTGTTACGACTACGCGCAATACGTTATCCGACACGGTCCATGCACTTCGTGCTGTTTTTGCTCTTGGGTTGGTTTCATCGTGTCGCTACGTACGTTAGCCACAATACGAACACTTGAGATTATGTTTGGAGTTGATGTGTCGGTAAAACGTAGTTTGTACGTATTTTTGGTCGTTTACTAATATATATTTGCTTTGTCTTGTTATGTTTTAGGTTCGCAGGCGGGGACTTCGGACGCTGCGAAGAAAGGGAAACAGGTGGTTGGCTTCACTTAGCCGGGAGCGTTAGTGAGTAGATTTAACATCTACAGGGAAATCGCTCGCATTGCATTATGCGTCTGGGCTAAAGATGTTATGTTTTGTCACATATTCTATTGCATGTATAGAGCTGCGCATACACATTACTGTTTAGTTTTTGTTATGCTTGGACTAGTACCCTTAGGACACTGCACTATTATTGACGGCTTATGTTGCACGAGCACTGATTGTATGCCACACACACCGTCAATAATTGCCATGACATGCACAACACCCTTATAGAAATGATATTGTTTGGTTAGGGACATTGTGACATTGATTCATATTTTTTTATGCATATGACTTATAGCATACCTGTATACCTACATGCTTACACATATGCCGTGACTTGCTTATATTCTAGTTACCTGTATTACATAGGGTATTGTACCATTTGCGATAGGTACATACACACATAATGACATAGCTACGTATATACCTTGCATGCATACCTTACTTATACCTGGAAGGTATATTACATCATTACTGATAGGTAGATACATATACCTTGCGGTAGCTCTATGTTTACACATATATCTAGTTGTAGCTACACGTTCACCTTTATTTGATATTATATTGGACTTGGAGAATTAGAAACCGCAAGATTTATATTTTAACTGGTTGCAGTTAAATAGCGGCTTTTCCTTTATACGCTCGCATTTCAATTATATGTTGCGTATATTATATTCATGGATTTTCGCATTGAGATATGGATTTTTCATGATGTTTTCTGGATTTGGGGACCATGGTAGTTTCATGAAATTATGCATTATTTGAAAAACCCGGTTTCCCTTGATATGATATTTCAGCACCCACCATGAGTTTTATTAGTTCAGATATATATACCCCATGCGAGGAAAGGAGGGATCCGTGTGCGGGTACATGGTGGGGGCCGGAGGTACCCGGGGTAAGAATCTCAGTGAGGAGACGAGTTAGTAAAGGAACCATACCTACCGGTGACAGTACCTATGACTCGGCGGTTATCGTGGGGATACCGACGGGAGTCATGTGCGTATGCATACGTCGAGAGGTGAGGGTCAGAGTTAAGCACTCGAGCTTTCGGTATAGCGTATGATATGTACCTATCAGGGGGCCAGTCGTGGTGACAGCACCTAATAGATCAGTATTTCAGTGTCGATGCTTGACACTTGTTTCATGATATTTTGGGTGTCGATCTTACACACTCACCTTATATGAAACTTACTTGATATTGATATTGTACACACAGGATATGTGGGATATACTGATATTGTGCATACAGGATATGTGAGATCTACTTGATGTTATACATTCGGGATATATGAGATATACTTGATGTTGGACATTCAGGATATATGAGATTTACTTGATGTTGTACATTAAGGATATATGAGACTTACATGATATGAGAGCCAATTTCGGGGCTGATTTGTGGAAATTAGGAATTAGATTGTCTTATTGGATTTTGGTCATACCACGAGGTTAGGATTTCAGTGGGAATGACATATTTTATTCCATACTCCACATTTATTGTTTATGCACTGCTTCATGTATTAGTTGTACCTGATAGAGTACTTTTCATGACTGTTGCATTTACATACTACTATATGAATTGTTTCATGTATTATTTGTACCTGGCAGAGTACCTTACATGATTATTGCATACCGATTGTCATATTATTGCTTCATGTACTAGTAGTACCTGCTAGCGTACCTTTCATGACTGATGCATTACATATGACCACTCATTGCTATTAGATGTTTATGTTAGATTCGCGCTGTACGTGCATACTCACGATTACCTGCATATGTTATTTTACTATTTTTGAGTTGGCAACTCACCCCCGTTGTGCCACAGTGTTTTGCAGGTGTTCCTCAAAGTAGTCAAAGACAGAGCTATTTTCATCCGCCGTATCATCTTTTGTTGTGGATACCGCTTCGCCTGACAGTATGCAGTTTTGCTTATGTAGGTTTTGCGGTTATCCGATGTTGCTTGTTGTATATTCGTTGTATCATATACTCTCCATCTACCATTATCTTATATGACTTAGAGACTTGATATGAGGACGATATTGTATATTATTTTGTGACTTGGAGGTTTTTATGCAGTTTTATTTATATCGTCTCTTTCTTCGCTACGGCGTCGTATATCTGTTGCGGTGGTTGTTTTCCGCCGTTGGGCGTGGATTTTGCTCCCGTTTGGGATGCTTTTACTTATATTATGTTGTACCCATTTTTGGGGGCTTGTTTTACAAAGGAGGTGCTGCCAAAATTTTAAAGGAAGAAAAGTTGGACTTTAAAGAATTTGGTTTGAGATTTCAAAAGTTTTAGCAATGTTCTTATTTCTTACTACTTTTGATGGTTTAGATTGCTGGATTTTCGGCTTACTTAAATTGTGTTACGCCTGTAGACGTTGCGTAGTTTAAGGGCCATCACGTGCCATTTTTGGGTCGTGACACCGATTGTAGTATAGAAATATCATTTTCTATCAAAAGAATGTCATCCACGTATAAGGGTAGGAATACAACAGTTCATCTTACAATCTTCTTATATATACAAGGCTCATCCTCGTTCTTGACGAAGTCAAATTCCTTGACTGTTTCATCAAAACAGATGTTCCAGCTCCGCGATGCCTGCTTTAATTCATAAATGGATTTAAGCAACTTGCACACCTTCCCGCTACTCCAACTGTCTACAAAACCTTCCGGCTGATCCATATAAACGCACTCTTCCAAACTTCCGTTTAGAAAAGCCGTTTTTATGTCCATCTGCCAGATTTCGTAGTCATGAAAGGCAGCAATGGCAAGTAGGATCTGAATGGATTTAAGCATAACCACTGGAGAAAAAGTTTTGTCATAGTCCACTTCTGGTCTTTGACGAAAACCTTTTGCAACAAGTCTAGCCTTATAGGTTTCCACCTGCCCATCTACATTTACTATGAAAGTGATTATATCTATATGAACCAAGTCCTCCGGGTCTTCTTTTCCTCTTCTAGATCTCCTTGTCCGTCGAGATCGAGCTTGGTCGTCGGCCTCCTCGTGTCAAAGACGATCCACCCGAGAGTCTATAGTTCAAGCTCCAACCTCAAACTTGAGGTAACTAAAGTACCTAGTTTGCTAATCTAAGTAGCTTAGAAGATGTAGAGTGTTAATTGAATTGGATTATCTCATAAACCCTAGATTTCTCAACTCATGAGAGGATTAGGGTATAAGGAGGAAGAAGATAGCAAAGAAAGAAAGAGAAAGCAAAGTGTAGAATGAAGCAACTCTTGTAGAATGGCTAAGTCATTCAAAATATCAAGCATATATTATTTCCAATAGAAATAATGCAACCATGCTTGAATAGTTAGAATAAATGAATAAATAAAATCAACTAGCCATGCTTCAACCATGCTTTAATAAACCTCATCCCTCCACCTCATTATCTATTTAAATAAATATATTTTCAACAAAATGAGGTGTCTTCTTCTAGAAGCATTCTAGTGAAATTACAATAAAAACCCCACCGTATATATATACCCGTATTCATACTACAAAAAACACGAATAACAAGAGATAAAATAATCCAATAGTATAATACTAGAATGTAGCTTAATTCTAAGCCCGCTAGTATTATCCGTCCGAACAAAATCCGTGTAACTAATATACTTATATGATCGAAACCCTGCACGTAAAACCATACGACCCCTACATCGTTTCTCCTGAACCAGGAAAACCCTCTGTGTGGGACTCTAAAGACTCGACAGTACGCTGGCAGTGGATTTAACCACAAGCATGTCAGTGGCACTAGCTGTATGTAATGGCTACCCGGATACCTGTCGAAAAGAAGGTCGACAAGCAAAACTTATCCGAACTCCTACTAAGCCTATCCGTGACAATCTCTGTACAGTCCGGTCTCGCATGCCAGGTCTAGGGGGTAGAAAATGTCAGACCTGAAAGTCTACCCCAGCACCGCCAAGGGGTCCTAGTGTTGGAGATAGTGCCCTCAGAGTCAATTATTGGATCACAGGCACGTGATTGCAATGATTGAAGGAGGACCTATCCCGGTAGGACAGTCTTACTCAAGATGATAGTATGCTATCTGGTTTATCTTTATCATCGTGTACTGCTTTAGGTGACCTTACGAGTCGCTATTGCACGTTGATAGAGCCCCTAGGATTCTTGCTTGACTACCAGCAGTATGAGGGCGATCATATACGTGAGAGTTGGAGTCTATAAGCACATCCTTAAAAGGTCCCTAGTCATGGGAGTTTCGAGACAGGGCATCGATACTCTGGAGTAGACTAGTGTATACAGTCGAGACCCCGACGAGGGACGGTGGCCGGTCTCACAAGCCACTGGTGTCAGTTGGTTCACCTAAGATGTATACGTGCTCATTGGGTTATGAGTACACCGGACAGGACTCGCCGGGAACCTGCTAGTTGAGATTATACCAGACGTCAGATAGCAGTTCACAGGTGACATGTGTACAGGTTAGTTCATCGACCTGAGATCGTCATTTGTCTCGTGTGAGTTCCCACTGAGCTTTGATTACTACCCTACCACGCTCAAAGGAGACGTGCAAACAGGTTTTAGTTGGGTACAGTCCCGAGCCATATGGAGGCAGTGAGCGGATCTGCAGAGGTTCGTCTCTCCCGGTATTGGTGGTGAGGTCGTGCTATATCTAGGAGAGCCAGAACATGGAAAGTCCTTGGCCAAGGCAGGAGATTTACTGGTAGGTATTCCAGTAGTATCTCAGGGTGTTCTGGGCTACACTCCGACACGACTTGTACCGCTTTTGGGGGTCTGACTTTTACCAACCCCCTAGGCCCGCCATGCGATGCTCATAGACGAACGGACCGGACTGTACGGATATTGTCACTGACAAGCTCAGTAGGGTGTCAGGATGAGTTCACTCATCGACGTCCCTTTTGGTCAATAGCTGGTGGCCCGTCACGTATGGCTAATACCTCTGACGTGCTAGTGGTTAAATCCACTGCCATAGTATTGACGAGTCTTTAGAGTCCACCACACACAGTTACTCAGGTTTTGGGAGAAACACTGTAGAGGCCGTATGGAGATATGGCAGGGTTCGATCAGATACATGCGGTATTGCACGAATCGTGATCGGACGGTTTTTACTAGCCGGCTTTGGTTTATGCCGGATCCTAGTATTTGACAGTGTAGTTTTGTCTCTTTGCATTTATATTCAGTGGGAATACAAATGCGGGCATGTATATGCAGTAGCGGGGTTTTCCTGTAATTTATTACGGGATCAGTTTTCTGAAGTTGCCAGTTTGCATTCCGTTCCGACCAGTTTTCCTTCGTTCCTTCCCGGCCGGACTTTCCGATGGAGGGGGGTTATTTGCAAGAGTGCAAATAACTTATTGTGGAGGGGTTTCTTGCATTTGTAGCTTCATTATGATATTCTTATCATCATGAGATTAGAAAGGATTTGATATTGATTTGATAATGTTATCATTATTTTTTTTGTTGTGGTCACCTTTCTACTTTTACTACCATCACCTCCCTTCATGTTTTGTTGATTCCTCCACCATTTTGATCAAGGGGGGCCAGCCACAATTTTATGTGAGGAGAGAGGCTTCACATTTTGATGAGGGAAAATTTGTTCATCTCGTTTTCTTGCTACAAAATTCTAGCTCCACTTGAAAGTTCATTTCATTCTCTTCTCCATCCATGGCAACTTCACTATCCCAAAGAGACGATTCTACACTTGCCTACAGCACTCCTTGGACGCGTCGGCTAGCCAACTTCGCGTCCGAGTTGCCTCGGTCAAGAGGTAGGAGCCCGTAAAAGAATCCGGCTACGTGGTGCCCTTTTCGACGAGGAGGCGACGACCGGAGATTCCGCGGGAGATTGGAGTGGAGACGAAGACCGAAGGACACGGATCGCTTGGTATATCTCTTCACCCATCTTTTAGTTTGCTAGTAGCTAGGTTAATGGCCCGATCCGGGTTAATAGTGCGCGGTGGTGCCGTTTTGCTAGTTTGCAAAGTTTTTCGTTTCCGCGTCTCTGGCGTCGGATCGACGGCCAGGGCGCCGCTGTGCACTTACATTGGTATCAGAGCCATGCCATTAACCATGCCTAACTTGCTCTAGTATGTTTAGAACTCGATCGAACAAAAATCCCCAAAAAACCATATTTTCCAATGCTTCATGTTTCTGTCGAAATTTTTTCAGCTCAAAAAATTTTTTAGGTTGTTGCAGAAACACGTGCAGGTAATTCTAAGCATTCTGTAAAAATTTGGTCGCCTGAACTCACTATATCACCACGGAACCGCGGCCAAACCCATGCTTGGGCCGCGGTTCCGCCGCGCTTTGTACTGTTCATTGTACCAAAATTTTACGGTGGGCTTATGAGTTAAAAATAGGTGTTTTGGGATATTCTTTTTGGGCCCGGATTTTCTGTGAGTGCTACAGTACTGCTTGGGGCCCACTTCGGTAAATTTGTTCGATCGGATATTTTAAACATGCTAGTTCACAGTATTTACATTATATCTGCGACCGTAAATGTCACTTGATCGGTAAATCCTGTCTAACTGCTTTAGCCCGGTTAGACGGATTTACGAACGTGACATTCACGTTGATGTTCTGTGTTATGCTGTGATGTTGCGGATTGGTCGTGGGGGATAGCCTGGTTGCAATGGTAGTACAGTTTTGTTTTATATGTACATTTGATATTGCGGGGTGAGCGTCCGACATGTGGACTGTCGTCACTGCCTGTTTGTATTATTTTTTTGGGCACGACCAGGTTGCGGTCGATGTACCCGTTGTATGTATATTTTACTTTCTGTACTAGGATTGCCCCACGGAGGGGTGCCCGGATAGCCAGGTTCTAGAGGGCAACGAGCCCGCATCTCATGGCGTTGAGACGGAGGGGGCTTCACTCTAGAATTGGCGGGATATTCGCCGCACTCGTAGGGGGTACAGGTTGACCCAGGAGGGGTGCCCAAGTTACCGGATTCCGTGAAGTGCTAGGTGGTCCATTCACGTTGCTGAAGGGGGCTGCTTCGCTTCAGGTTTTGGCGAGTAACTTGCCGTGCCCGTAGGGGTCTAGGATTTCATTGCACAGGCTATCCATACGACCAGGGAAACGTCAGGTTTCAGTAGCGGCTCTATGAAACCCGGGGATCCCAGATATCTGTATTGTTCTTTGATGCTGTACATTTCTGTGATGTTGCATTTTATCACGCCTTTAGCGAAAATTATATATTATATATATACTAGTAGATGTTGTATATGTTTTGCATCCGTGCTAGTCCAGTCCCCGCTCTGTTGTTAGTTAAGTAACCTAACGGGTAATGACGGGACCCAGTGGCGAATGCGGATGGCATATACGTACATCATTATTTTCGTTCTTTTGTGGTGTGATCAATTGATGGGACTGCGTTGATTCGGATCAATGCAAGATAAACAAACCTATTCTGATGTTGTTGGAACACTTTTTCAAAAAGCTATTATTACAAGGGCGTTCTCTTTTGTTTTGCATCGTGGTATTCAGTTGGAATATCCCGCTCCTCAGTCGACGAGGCAAGGGCCGAGATCCCTTCACCGGGAGTGACCCCTTGGACAAAAGTTTGCGTCAGGGCAATAACTTCACTATAGCCGATTACTTTTGCTTTGCATCGTGGTATTCAGTTGGAATATGCTGCACCTCATTCTACGGGGAAAGCGCCGAGATCCCTTCACCGGGAGTGACCTCTTTAGCAAAGGTTTTCGTTACTATATTTTTCTAAAAAGCTATCCGTTCCTTCAATGATATCAAGTTCATTACGTTAAAAGTTTTCGCCAGAAACCATTCGTAGCCCTCCGTCATTTCAGAACGGTAGCACTTAGTATTCATGCTATGTATGTTGGCCTTCATCAAGGCATAGTGTATGGTAGCTATTTGTTACTTTTCTGCAGCATAGATAGATGCGTTGGTTTAGGACAGTCGTACTACTATTTTGGCCTTCGTCAAGGGTATGTACGGGTGGGTTCAAATTAACCTGGATAATGACGGGTAGAACTTGACATGTGACTTATGATATGTTGGCCTTCGTCAAGGTCATAAGAGCATGGGGCAAAAATCCACATCGGGAGTTTCTAAAGAAACTGAAACTTGCCAAATATGCGCATACCTTCTGGAGTGTGATAACGTGAGCGGATTCCGTCATGTTATCATGCGATGATAGTTGGATCCTGATTCCCACTGATGAGTTGGTTTACTCCTCGGGTGATCCCGGCTAATTCTTCTTTTAGGTTTGGGGAAGAATTTGACGTTACAGTGGGAGGTTTCCAGATTAGATAAAGTGATAACCATTTTGATCTAGGTTAGAGTGCACGCCGAGTGTTTCTTTTCTCTCTCTCTTTGGCAGCGACCATTGACCCGACCCTAGACTATGACTCAGTGACCAAGTTGACCGAACCTTCTTAACACTGGCTTTTGGATTGTCAGAGTTGCAAACCTCATTGCCACTCCTACTTTTACCCTTTTCTCCAGGACACCCCGTATTACTGCGAACGTCCACTTCCATTGGACAAAACCATCGTATGGTTATATACGAACTCGAAGGAATTCGAGGATGGTTTCCGGTTCTGGAGAAAACGAATAGGACTATTCAGTTGTCTTTTCCTTTCACCTTCTCTCATTGCGAGTACTCCTTAGTTTAGGAGATAGTACACCTATTACGCAAATTGGATAGTCTTCTTCCAAACCATAGGCAGGTGCCGACCGGTAGGGAATGATGAAAACCAATTAGCCTAAATGGTGTACAGAAGGTATTAAGTTAAGACAAAGCGAAGGATTAGTAAGAGGGCAAAGTAAACTGCGACTGCTATTCACGACTAAACCAAGTATTTCTTCGCCAATCCTAAATCACCTTTGTATTTCTCCAGGACACTCCGTATCACTACGAAGATCCCAAGTTTATTGGATAATCCATCGTATGGTTATATACAAACTCGAAAGGAACTTGTTCCAGTTCGGGGATGGATCCTGGTTCAGGAGAAATAGGAATAAGGTTTATTCGGCTGTCTTTTATCTTCACCTTCTCTCGCATTGCGAGTGTTCCTAGGATTAGGACAGTACACCCATTATGCTTATTGGATAGTCTTCTTCCAAACCATAGGCTGGTGCCGAACGGTAGGGAAGGAAGAAAACCATTTGGCCTAAATGGGTGTACAGGAGGTAATGACTAAAGACATATAAAGGGATTTGGAGAGGTGGCAAAGAATTATACGGTTACAGTTGTGAATCTGAATAATGGAAGAGGCATTACTAGGAATACCGGGATACCCCATCGAAACATTTTAATGTTTCAGTTTCACTGTGTACTGTTAAAAGAAAACTGATTTCCCAATTAGACACTTGCTCCAGGGTATGTATTTACCAGGTTTGATTCTCATATCTGTATGGTTTTACAGATGATGAATAGGAGTAAGTTATTGGAAATTAGGTGATCATCCTCATTATGTCGGAATTCGTTGTAATTGGTGATATTTGAGCAAGTCACCTGGGTTGTTTGCCGGACGGCAAATATTTGGTTTTGAATATCCGTTGTTATGCACCAATTTCAAATTGATATATCTGTACGTCTATTTTTATAGAGTGAGATATACATTTTGAAATTATGTCTATGACATTTACCTATATCAGTGGATGGTTAGGTAAGGAGCATTGAACAACGGTGTAATTCTTCTTAACCATAAGTACAGTTTTCAACCTACAACACACAGTGAATGAGTTATTAGACTCAAGGGACTTATACAGAGTATTGTATGTTGTCCAGTGTCCATTAGAACAGAGGGGTAGGTACTCGTACTATATTCTGTTTACTTGTGACTTCTCTAGTTCTTAGACAGGTGTTTCGTAGAAACACAGGGTCTGAGTTTTGAGAAGTTATAGGTATAAGAATAAAGTAGAGAACCAGATGTTGCAAGTATCGGGATTCTTCAAGGTGATCAAAGATGTAGATACTTGTGAATGGTATTCAGTTGTTAGTAATGATTAAGAGAATTAGCTTCTCTTTCAGGTTACTCATAATTGGAAGCATTCCTAAGTTGAGTAACGCTGATCGGCCTCTCTTCCATTTAGTTGACATGCACTGGAGACAGCTGCATGATTTGAATCTGGTTCAATTAAATCAGTGCCTCTGTTTCTGTATTGGATATAGAACAGTTCATATCTTGACATTGTTAAGGTACGGGGAGTTTTCCGGCTTATGCTTAAAATCAGACTCTGGACAACTCAAGGCACGTTTCTGTAATGGCTGTTTGTGGGTTGACCCGGGCTATGACGAGGGTTGATTTTCTACCATCTGGAAGATCAATAGTGATATTGTTCTTGACTCGCCACAGTTTTAACAAAAATGGATTTTTTCAGAAAACAGTAGTGGGAGTATGGTAGAACTGGAAGTGATTCCAGAACCGCAAATGATTACTGAAGATTTGATAAGAACCTAAAGATTCAATCTCGTTTGACATTCCATTGGCCACTCCGCAGATAAAGTGGGTAACCTCAGGCACCCGAGAGGTACTTCAGTAGCTTCAAGGACGGTGGCAGGGAGGTTCTTGTTTACCCAGACTTGCCATTACTGTTGTTCCAGACTGTGAGACCCGGCAGGAGAATGAGTATAGCGTCATTCTAAACTAGTTTTAGAAGTGTACGTCTATATGACTCTGCCAGAGGGTTGTCGTAGTCAGTGGGAGCAGCGGAAGCATTGGTGGACAGGTGGCTTATGTCTATTTATAGACTAAAGCAGATATAGCGGAGATAGATCATCTATTTCTGATGTACAGTCATAGGTTTGACTTCATCAGAATAAGGGGTCGATCTGTTAAGAAGGTAGTAGGGTGTGATGTCCTGGTATTTGGATGACATACACAGAGTAGGAAGTGATATTCCTATACTACGATCGGTTATACTTTGGTCGTCACACAGTGGTTTCTCCACATAGGACATGGATATTATATCAGACATTCTGGTCACTAGATCTATGGTTTTAGATCTATATTTGGGTGGTTTCCCAATCTGGGTACTTAGACAGCATTCTATGAGTATTTAGAATGGACAACTCCTGGAACGGTAGTATACCTGCAGGTGATGGAGTCACTCTCTCCAAAGGTGTCTTACAGACTAAAGGAGAGAGGGATGTGCATGATTGGCAGATCACTTGCTTAGGCAATTGAGTCGATCATGATATGCTAAGTACCACACCAGATGTTGTTCTCGCAGTAGGTGCAATAAGTTGATATTCATTAAATCCTGGAGAAACAATCGGAAGCAATTTTAGAACATAAGTGAATGTTCTAGGGATTTGATAATGACAGCCTCTTTTAGGAGACGGTTATCATTCCAGGCTTCCAAGGTGACCTGGATGGCAGAGTGGCTATCAGAGTTATAGTTTTCCCTCTGACGAGGGGCAGTATTTTGGACAGGTGGTCCAGGTGGATACTGAGGGAAGGCATGGCGCAAAATACTGATTAAGTTCAGTTGACGATACAGTCTAAGAAGTTTGGATTTGGAGTTCATTTATGAGCTAGGTCCCATCATACATCCAGACATTCTAAGACAGGTATTGCTCATTTCGGGAGATGGCTTTCTCCGCGAACTTGAGATAAAGAGAGACATAGAAAGAAACACCATAGCGGATCCACTCACTGAGGCTATTCCTCGAACGCAATAGTTTCACAAACGAGCTTTGTGAGACTGACTGTAGAGGAGTTGGGTGTTCGGTATCACACGGGCTGTGAGTATGCGACATCGCAATAATTAGCCTTGAGTGCAAGTGGGAGATTGTTGGAGATAGTGCCCTCAGGGTCAATTATTGGATCACAGGCACGTGATTGCAATGATTGAGGGAGGACCTATCCCGGTAGGACAGTCTTACTCAAGATGATAGTATGCTATCTGGTTTATCTTTATCATCGTGTACTGCTTTAGGTGACCTTACGAGTCGCTATTGCACGTTGATAGAGCCCCTAGGATTCTTGCTTGACTACCAGCAGTATGAGGGCGATCATATACGTGAGAGCTGGAGTCTATAAGCACAGCCTTAAAAGATCCCTAGTCGTGGGAGTTTCGAGACAGGGCATCGATACTCCGGAGTAGACTAGTGTATACAGTCGAGACCCCGACGAGGGGCGGTGGCCGGTTTCACAAGCCACTGGTGTTAGTTGGTTCACCTAAGATGTATACAGGTGCTCATTGGGTTATGAGTACACCGGACAGGACTCGCCGGGAACCTGCTAGTTGGGATTATACCAGACATCAGATAGCAGTTCCCAGGTGACATGTGTACAGGTTAGTTCATCGACCTGAGATCGTCATTTGTCTCGTGTGAGTTCCCACTGTGCTTTGATTACCACCCTACCACGCTCAAAGGAGACATGCAAACAGGTTTTAGTTGGGTACAGTCCCGAGCCACATGGAGGCAGTGAGCGGATCTGCAGGGGTTCGTCTCTCCCGGTATTGGGGGTGAGGTCGCGCTGTGTCTAGGAGAGCCAAAACATGGAAAGTCCTTGACCAAGGCAGGAGATTTACTGGTAGGTATTCCAGTAGTATCTCAGGGTGTTCTGGGCTACACTCCGATACGACTTGTACCGCTTTTGGGGGTCTGACTTTTACCAACCGCCTAGGCCCGCCATGCGATGCTCATAGATGAACGTACCGGACTGTACGGATATTGTCACCGACAGGCTCAGTAGGGTGTCAGGATGAGTTCACTCATCGACGTCCCTTTTGGTCAATAGCTGGTGTCCCGTCACGTATGGCTAATACCTCTGACGTATTAGTGGTTAAATCCACAGCCATAGTATTGACGAGTCTTTAGAGTCCACCACACACAGTTACTCAGGTTTCGGGCGAAACACTGTAGAGGCCGTATGGAGATATGGCAGGGTTCGATCAGATACGTGCGGTATTGCACGGATCGTGATCGGACGGCTTTTACTAGCCGGCTTTAGTTTAAACCGGATCCTAGTATTTGACAGTGTAGTTTTGTCTTTTTGCATTTGTATTCAGTGGGAATACAAATGCGGGCATGTATATGCAGTAGCGGGGTTTTCCTGTAATTTATGACGGGATCAGTTTTCTGAAGTTGCCAGTTTGCATTCCGTTCCGGCCAGTTTTCCTTTGTTCCTTCCCGGCCGGACTTTCCGATGGAGGGGGGTTATTTGCAAGAGTGCAAATAACTTATTGTGGAGGGGTTTCTTGCATTTGTAGCTTCATTATGATATTCTTATCATCATGAGATTAGAAAGGATTTGATATTGATTTGATAATGTTATCATTGTTTTTTTTGTTGTGGTCACCTTTCTACTTTTACTACCATCACCTCCCTTCATATTTTGTTGATTCCTCCACCATTTTGATCAAGGGGGGCCGGCCACAATTTTATGCGAGGAGAGAGGCTTCACATTTTTATGAGGGAAAATTTGTTCATCTCTTTTTCTTGCTACAAAATTCTAGCTCCACTTGAAAGTTCATTTCATTCTCTTCTCCATCCATGGCAACTTCACTACCCCAAATAGACGATTCTAAACTTGCCTACAGCACTCCTTGGATACGTCGGCTAGCCAACTTCGCGCCCGAGTTGCCTCGGTCAAGAGGTGGGAGCCCGTAAAAGAATCCGGCTACGTGGTGCCCTTTTACGACGAGGAGGCGACGACCGGAGATTCCGCGGGAGATTGGAGTGGAGACGAAAACAGAAGGACACAGATCGCTTGGTATATCTCTTCACCCATCTTTTAGTTTGCTAGTAGCTAAGTTAATGGCCCGATCCGGGTTAATAGTGCGCGGTGGTGCCGGTTTGCTAGTTTGCAAAGTTTTTCGTTTCCGCGTCTCCGGCGTCGGATCGACGGCCGGGGCGCCGCCGTGCACTTACACCTAGCAGCATCAAGCATGCCGAATTTTAATTTTTATTAGGTGCTAAGCTAGAATGTACAAGATATTTGCTAGATTATTTGGGTTTGCAATGATGATATGTATGATAAATAGAAAAGTGAAGATGGTTATACCCTCGTAGATCGAGTCCTTCACTTCACATGCTCCATGTAGTAGTCCCGCGACTCCACTAGGCTCCACTTGAGGCAATGGACGAGCTTCCTCCGATGACCTTCGTTCCGAAGATAATCCACCTGAAGTCCCTCCAACTCAAGCTACCTCTACACTAAACTCTTTGGTGTAGGAAACACGCTACACTCGATCGCTAGTCAAGTGTAGGATAGTGAAGTAGGGGATATGAAAGCTCACAAGTTTGTGTTCAAGCTTCATGGTTCACATCACATGTGAGGGTTGAAGCTTGAACCATAACAATGAGGAAGAAGAAGAAGCTAGAAAGCATGAGAGAAAAATAGGAGCAACTCAAGAAAATGGCTAAGTGTTGGAATGAACAAGTGTATGGCTAACCCCTTGACCCTCACTCATTCAAGCATGCAATTATTGCAATATAAAATTGCAAACATGCTTGAATAGTGAGTCAAGATGAATAAACAATGAATAAAGCCCATGCTTGCAACCATGCTCCCAAAGTCTCCCTATTTTCCACCTCATTTCTATTTTCACAAAATAGAAATATACATGCCATCTTATATATATATTTATATATATATCATATATATATATATATATATATATATATATTAATACATATAAGAAAATACTTAATGATCTAATGATATTAGTTAATACATAATTATATCAAATATAATATATATCACATTATTAAATCAACACTTGATTTAATAATCCGGTTATATCATATATGACCGACTAATATAATTTATCTATATATCGCATTATCAAATCAACACTTGATTCGATAATCTTATTATATCACATATAACCGAACTTGATAACAAATAACTACCAAATTACAATACGGTATCATATACACGTCTTTAATCAGGCCTACACACATATCATATATGTGTCCTACTTCGTTTCGCTTGAACCAGGAAACTTCTGTGTGGGACTCTAAAGACTCGTCAATACGCCAGCAGTAGGTGATGATCACATCAGTCACCTATAAACCGTCGGCGGTACTAGCTGGACGTAACGGCTACCCGGGTATTGAGCGATATGAAGATTAACAAGCAAGCTTGTCTATAATCTCTATGAAGCCCATCAGTAACATTACCGTACAGTCCGGTCTCTTCGTTTGATATGTCGCATATCATGTCTAGGGGTGGTAAACGTCAAACCCCAGTAACGTGATAAGTCATGCCGATTTCTGGCCTATAACGGTTCGAGAAACTACTGATAACTCTTATCAGAAAATCTCAGCAGTAGCCCTAGCCAGGGACTTCCAGTTATAGCCAATCGAGCATAGCGCAAGATCAACCCCCAATACCGGGAAAGACGAAACCCTTCCTATCGCTCATTGCCTCTATGTGACTCAGGACTGTACCTAAAATCCAATTGCTTGCACATATCCTTTGAGCATGATAGGGAGGAAATCAAAGCACAGTGGGAGCCACACAAGACTCTATGACGATAGGTATAATACCAACTAGGTGTCCTAGGCAAGTCTTGTTCGGTGTACCCATTCTCCAATGAGCACCTGTGTACAATCTTTAATATCACACACCAATGGTTATGGGATCAACCATCGCCCTCTAACGGATAAGAAACGTACACACTAGTCTCCTCTGGAATATCGATACCCTAGTCTTGATATCCCCTCGACTAGGAACTGATAAAAGGATGTACTTCTGGACCACCATGGCCCCACTAGTATGATCTCATCATAATCCTGGTAGTCGAGTACATATCCTAAGGGTTTTACCAACATGCAAGAGACAGACCGGAAAAATACCAGTCTACATGTTAAGATAAAGGTAACTTGATAGCATATTATCATGTCGAGCAAGAAAGTCCTCTATATATATGTCCAAGCATCCACTATATCAACAATAATGGCCTCTAAGACATACATATTGCTAACAATCTCCCACTTGCACTAAAGCCAGTTGTTGTAGCATACCCAACATCCCAAAAGTCTCTCGAATAGCATCTAGGGGAGGGCCTCAGTGAGTGGATCCGCTGTGTTATCCTCTATGTCAACACTCCTGACCTCGATCTCCCGGAGATCAACTATCTCTCTGATCAGGTGATATTGTCTAAGAATATGTCTGGATCGCTGACGAGACCGGGGTTCCTAGGACAAAGCCACAACTCCATTGTTATCACAATACATCGGTATTGGATGCTTAATGGTAGGAACTAAGTTAATCCTATAAACTTATTCATCCAGACAACCTCTTTGGCAGCATCGTTGGTAGCAATGTAATTAGCCTCTATCAACGAGTCTGCTACGGTATATAGCTTGGAACTATTCCAATATACCATCCCTCCACTGAGGGTGAAGACAAAACTCAAGACTGACTTTCAGTCGTCCTTATCACTCTGGAAGCTCGAATCTGTAAAGGACTCCATCTGGAGTTCACTGTTACCATACACCAAGAACATCTCTTTAGTGCTTCTCAAGTACTTAAGAATGTTCTTCACAACTGTCCAGTGTTTCTCCCAAAGATCTGATTGATACCTACTCACTACACCTAGTGAGCATGCTACATCTGGTCTGGTACATAACATCGCATACATGATTGACCCGACAGCCGAAGCATAGGGTATCCCTTGTATGCAAGCCCTCTCCAAATCAGTCTTGGGAAACATCTCTTTGGAGAGAGTGATTCCTGCGGGTACATTACCACGCGTTGAATCTTTCATACTAAACCACTTTAGTATGATGTCTGTGTACCTAGATTGGGACAATCCCAAATCCGTTTAGATCTATCTCTATAGATCTACGTCCCCAGGATGTAAGAGACATCGATTAGATCCTTCATGGAGAACATGTGTAACGAGAGGAGCTTGACCGGGTGTAGCATAGGAACATCGTTTCCTATCAAGAGTATGTCATTCGCGTACAATACGAGGAAAACAACCATGCTCTCTACAACCTTCTTATATATACATAGTTCATCTACCTTTTTGATGAAATCAAACTCTTTGACAGCTTCAACAAAATAGATGTTCCATCTCCGCGATGCCTGCTTTAATCCGTAGATAGATTCAAGCAGCTTGCATACGTTTCCGCTGCTCCCACTGTCTACGAAGCCCTCTGGAAGTGTCATATACATACTCTCTTCTAAATCACCATTTAGAAAAAGCGGTCTGACGTACAATCTGCCAGATTTCGTAGTTATAGTACGCAACAATGGCAAGTAGGATCCTGATGGACTTAAGCATAGCGACAGGAGAAAAGGTTTCATCATAGTCGACATCAGATCGTTGACGAAAACCTTTTGCTACAAGTCTAGCTTTGAAAGTCTCAACTTTTCCATCTACACCAAATTATCTCTCTCAAAGATTTTCTTGTTCCCAATGGGTTTTACCCCTTCAGGAGCAACATGCAAAGTCAACACTTTGCTGGCGTACATGGATTCCATCTCAGATCACATAGCATCCAGCCATTTCACATAGTCTCCACTTGTGATGTCCTGCTTGAAACTAGTTGGGTCATCATCTCCATGATACAATCCTTGCTCCCACCGTCTATGAGAAAACCGTAGTATCTCTCAGGTGGATGAGAAACCCCACTAGATCTACGGAGTGGCTGCAGTTCGTCGGGGACTATTGAATCCTTCGGTTCCACCAAATCGTCAGTTATAGTTTGTGTTGCTGGAACTACCTCCAGTTCTACCTCTTTGCTACTAATTTTTTTCAAGAAATTCCTTTTCCAAAAAGGTGGCATGTCGAGGAAAAAAACACCTTTTGTTATGTAACAACCGAGTTCATTTATACCAATTCCAGTTCCCGTATTTATATATCTGTGGTATTTTATTGATTTATCATGTTTGGGTGCGAATGGTATTTTACATTTTACATTGCATTCGACCCGACCCGCTTGCTTAAACATGTTGATTCATATTTATGAATCACCTTGACTTGTTAGGTAGACTTGTGCATTCTCAACTTTATCGCATACTAGCATTTTACCTGGTATAGCATCTTTTACCATATAACATTTTAATTCACGTAAAATATTTTAAAAATATATTTCATAGCCTTCATGATACCCCTAACCACGTGGTAGCATCCGCGCATCTTGTTCTCACCCCGTTCAGTGAAACGGACGTGTTTGGATGGCTACGCGCACGTACGTGCATCCGTTCTTGGGGGTATGCTTTTTCGTTACCTAAGTATTCATTTTGAATTTTGAAAGTCGCATATATTTTAAATATTTTAAATCTGAAATTTTAGACCCAACCCAGGCGTGTTTTGGAGTAAATTTGTATTTGCCTCGCAAAACGTACTAATATTATATTAATATTTTATTCTAACAGTTACAATTATATATATATATATATATATATATATATATTATATTTTTTTTAAACTAAATAAATCCTTATCTCACCGTCTCTCTCTCTTTATGTATATTTTATTTGGCTTTAAATTTTCTTTTAAAAGATTTCTGTAACTAATCTAACAGACCCCTCTCTCTATTCTAATATATTAATTATTAATTATTATTTTTTTCCCTGTGCATACATCCTCTGTCTCTCCCTCTCTCCTCTCTCTTCTTTTCTTTCTTCTCTATTCTTTCTCTCTCCCCACAAAACGCCAATATTATCTCTCCTCACTGTTCTTTCCCTCTCTCTCTCTCTCCTCTCGATCTCTCTCTTCCCTCTATCTCTCTCTCCCTTTCTCTCTCTATCTCGCTCTCTCTCTCTCTCCCTCATCATCTTCTTCTTCTTTTTTTATTTCATTTTTCCCGCTTCGCCTACACCTTCACGAAACCCATAACGCGCCATGCCTACGCCGTTGCTTGCGGCCACCGTCGCCGCCAACGTCTACACCTCCTCGTCCTCCTTCGCCTCCTCATCTCCCTCAATCACCATCTCCTCTTCTCTCCCCTGCATAACCCACTCCCGATGACAAACCCAAGAACCTACCGCGACGAACACAAGAACCCCATCGTCTCATCATCGTCTCATCGTCGCCTCGTCGTCGACCTCTGCTTCCCGTCGCCGTCACGATCACCACCCCTTTCTCCTCCAACTTACATCTCCACAACTTTCTTACCTTCTCTCCTCTCTCCTTTCTCCACCGACATCACCCTCAACTTTCTTCACCATCACCCTCTCCGATCTTCTACTTCTTCCTAATGGACGAGAATCTCGCCGCCAGCGCCACTATCGCCGTCTCCTCCTCTCTTCTTTCGCCGGCGTCTCCTCACTCCGGTCTTTCCTCTCCCGTATCCCTTCAACCTCCAACACCAGACGAGGACCTATCTCCTCTTGCCGTCGCCATCTTCTTTGACCCAGAACCCCAACATCCGAGAACCCAATGCCACGACCATCATTGGCTTCATCCTCGCCATCATCGTCATCTCATCCCGTCGCGTCCTTCAAAACATCTCACCGGCATCTCCTAGCTTCTGTCAACCTCGCCGCATCTCTCGCTTCAGCCCCGAGACTTCTTCGTCGCACCCAACTCTAGCCATCTTGATCGACTCTTGCAGCCCCTCGACTCCAAAACCCATGAAAAGAAGTCCTAGACCCTCGGACCATTCACCCAAGACTCTATCGCCATCGTCGCCACAAAACCCGAGCACCATCAAGGCCGGACCGAACCTTGCCGTCACCGTCATCAATCCTAAAGTATGATTACCTAGAAAATAGTTTAAGTTTTGAAGATGCATTGTGATGCCTATTAAAGATTGTGTGTCTATATATATATATATATATATATATATATATATATATATATATATATATATATATATATATATATATATATATATATATATATATATATTCAAAGTTTGGTTCTACACCTCGAGCTGTACTACTGGCCAAAGCACTTTAACCGAGCCGCATCGTATAGCCGAGCCAAACATCAAAGTTTGGGTCTTTACTTTGCATCGTGGTGTTTATCCGATCGAGGCAAGTAAAACTTGCTACATGCTATTTAAGTTATTTATACTTATTTAATTGCATATTAAACCTGTAATTTAAATCTAATACCACATGTTCCATTTTAACATTTCGATGTTCCATTTATATCATTGTAAATCTAGAACTTGAAAACATATCATGTTGCATATTAGATTACAATACATTTTACCCACGTCCATATTTATATCACATGGTGCTTGGTTGCATAGCCCATAGTACCCTTTCATTTGTTTATAACCTTTCGGGAACCCGTTTGCATCCATCTAATCTAATATATATACAATTGCATCCCTAGATCCTTTAATACATAATAATGTGATTTTAACATTCCATATTTGATAAAGTTTATTTAATTAGTGGTGGAACTATAACCTTAACCCAAATCGATAACTGTGCATCCATATGTTTTAATCTGTACGTATTTGCATACCACATCACAATATTCCATTTTATTGTTCCATTGGTACCCCATACTTGTTTTGTATACCCATGCTTAGTATAGTGTGATTTTGAGCACCCACGTGACATTTGTGTACCTCTGACAAGACTGATACACTATTACTTGATACGACTTGATACCATGCACTTCTTGACATGATTGGATTTATATACACTACCTGACTTGATCTGATGTACTATAGCTTGACCTGTTACCTGATCATGTTACTAATGCCAACAACCTTGACATGTTGTCCATACAGACATTTCCTGTTGTCTATTCAGACAAACCTGTACCTACGTGATCCTGTGTTGGCATTAGCTCCAGATTTATTAATACCTGACTTGAACACATAACTTGGGGGTATGGAGAAATCAATGATGAAACCTGACTTGTAACTCGACAGTTCGATACCTTTACTGATCAGTCTTATGGGCTAAGCCAACCCCGGGATGATGCTGCTGACATCACTCGTCATTACCTACTACCCTTTACTGCCTTGCGGCACGTCTCTGATTCAGCCGAGAGTCTTAGACCGTGATCCCGGGCACGCACGGGATACTATCCACCCTTTACTGCCTTGCGGCACGTCTCGGATTCAGCCCGAGAGTCTTAGACCGTGATCCCAGGCACGCACGGGATACTATTGAGTTACATCGATAATTCATCAAATTGATTTCAAAGACTTGAGAGTAGTTAACCCAGTAGACCAGTTTAGAATACTCACTGCACATCACTTGTGCCTTACCCTTCACTGTCATTTTTATATTACTGTTATACCTATTTTACTGTTCATACACATACCTGTATGTCTTGCTACCCCTGTTTATTTTATTGCTTGATATTATGACGCACTGACGTCTGGGTTTTGCATGGCCCAGATCCTCTGCCTTTGTTGCAGACTGGTCAGGAATACTGCCGCTATTAGACCGAGCAGTAAGGATCCTGTTGGTATCCAGATTTACTTTCCAGGTGTCTAGTTTATTGGATCTTTTGCTTCCGCATATTATATTATTTCTTGACTCATTTATTCTGGCTCATGGACATGTATTAAATAGTTTAGTTTATTTTACTATCCTTGATATCTCTACAACCGTAATGTGACTGTGGAAGGATATTTCCTATCCACAGGTAGCATGGTTGGCTATGTCACGTGCCTATCTTAGCGTACTCTGGGAAGCGGGGTGTGACATGGTTTCTTTGGTATCAGAGCCATAGGATATAGGTTAATCGAGTTTGATTCTTTTGTAGTTGGGTATTGGACCCAATACACGAATCAGAATACTCGTGATTAGGTACATGTCCTGCCATCTTATTATCATGATTCTTGAATCATATCTTTCACGTATCCTTTGCCTTGACGATATGCAAACCACTTTGCATCTCAACTTGAAACCTTTTGGTTCTCTATTGTTTCTCCCTATTTCTTGATTCTGATACTAGGATTTGGGCGACTTGAGTGGAGTTATGTGATTGTAACTATGAACTGCAGCATAGTTACAATGCGGTACTCTATTTAAGTAACTTGGAATTCTAGTTTTGATTCATTTCCTTGTTTTATGATCGTTATATTACCTTGCTTCTCTCGGTTTCATTGCTTACCAGTTATTATTTTATCGCAAGCTTGAATCATGTTTACTATGCTTAATCCTCTTCAGTATCTTGACTTCGGATGAAGTCATCCGGTATCTTACTTGTTCATGTTTTCCCCGCATTAGAATTATTCAATTCTGGTGCATCCCTTTGTTTGTTGTTGTCTTAGGAATGGATTTTCTCGGCACTTTCCACGCTCATATTGATTGTAAGGAAAGGAAAGTGATTTTCCAGATTCCCGGACATCGGGAGTTTGTTTTGCTGGAGGAAGCAGTTCTGTCAGGCCAGTCGAGTTTAGGGCTAGGCCAAAAAACAATGTTCTTTCATCGATGGAAGTTAATAAGGAGGAAGCGCCATCTGTAGTTCGAGAGTTCATGAATGTATTCGAAGACATCTCAGGTTTATCGCCAAAACGAGATGTGGAGTTTGCGATCGATCTTGTTCCTGGTGCAACGCCAATCTCAAAGGCGTACTATCCAATGGCACCAGTGGAGTTGGAAGAAGTAAAGAAACAAGTTACCGAATTACTTAAGAAGGGTTGGATTCGCAGCAGTAACTCGCTTTGGGGAGCTCCAGTTCTTCTAGTCAAGAAGAAAGATGGCACAAGGAGGATGTGCATCGATTATCGAGAATTAAACCGGGTGACTATTAAGAACAAGTACTCGATCCCTCGCATTGGCGAATTGTTCGAGCAACTTAGTGGCACAAGGGTATTCTCGAAGTTGGATTTGTGATCCGGATATCATCAGGTCCGAGTTAAATCAGAAGATATTTGCAAGACTGCGTTCAGAACTCGGTATGGACATTACGAGTACTTAGTGATGCCCTTCGGAGTAACGAATGCACCGGCGATATTTATGGACTTGATGAACCGAATCTTTTCACCATTCTTGGACCAGTTTATAGTGGTGTTCATTGATGATATTCTGGTTTACTCGAGGAGCATTGAAGAGCATGCAGGACACTTGAAGATCGCATTGCAGACATTGAGGCAAGAAAGATTGTATGCAAAGATGAGCAAGTGCGAGTTTTGGCTTGATGAAGTGAAGTTTTGGGGGATGTCGTGCCTAGAGATGGAATCGCCGTTGATCCCGAAAAGATTGCAGCAGTTCGAGATTGGCCGATTCCGAAGAATGTTGCAGAGATCAGAAGCTTCCTTGGACTTGCCAGGTATTACAGAAGGTTCGTGGAGAATTTTGCTCGTTTGGCTGAGTCTTTGACCAAGCTTACGCGCAAGGAAGTACCATTTATGTGGACGGATAAGTGTGCGTCAGCTTTTGAGGCGTTGAAGAAAAGATTAATAACCGCTCTTATTTTGACCGTACCAGACAGTTCTGGAGGATTGGTGTTTCACAGTGACGCATATGAGAAAGGTTTGGGGATGTGTTTTGATGCAGCATGGGAAGGTTATAGCTTACGCATCGAGACAGTTGAAGACCCATGAGAAGAATTACCCAACTCATGATTTGGAGCTAGTAGCTGTGATTTTTGTTTTGAAGATTTGGAGACACTACTTATTGGGCGAAAAGGTCAAAGTATACACCGATCACAAAAGCCTAAAGTACGTGTTCACACAGAAAGAGCTTAATATGAGGCAGCGTAGATGGTTGGAGCTGATGGCTGACTACGATCTTGATCTTAAGTACCATCCGGGGAAAGTTAATGTTGTGCCGGATGCGCTTAGTCGGTTGCCAGCAATTCAGATGTTGACTGCACAGAAGGAGCTTATGGAAGACTTTCGGAGATTCAAGTTGGAGATCGTGCTACTGCATTCTTCAGGACAGTTGATGCAGCTGCAAGTATAGTCGTCATTGATCGAGAGTATAAAAGCAGAGCAGTCGAAAGACCCAAGATTGCAAAGGTTTCAAGAACAGGTTGAAGCTAGACTTCGAACGGACTTGTTAACTCATGAAGATGATTCGTTGCGATATGGTAGCCGTTTGTGTGAGCCAAAAGGAGATATTCACGAAGAAGTTATGAAGGAGGCGCACAGTTCAGCATATTCCGTACATCCAGGAGGCACGAAGATGTACCGAGATCTACGACAGCATTTCTGGTGGGAAGGCATGAAATGGGAGATTGCCCGCTTTATAGCGAAGTGCCTGGTGTGTCGGCAAGTTAAGGCTGAACATCAGAGGGTTGCTGGTTTATTGCAACCACTTCCGATTCCTCAATGGAAGTGGGAACATATAACCATGGATTTCATGACGGCTTTACCGCGGAGTCCAAAAGGCAACAATGCAGTTTGGGTAATTGTTGATCGATTGACCAAGGCAGCCCATTTCATACCATTTCGAGTTGGTCAATCAACAGAAGCTTTGGCAGAACGGTACATACAGGAGATTGTAAGATTGCATGGAGTACCGGTGAGCATCGTGTCCGACCGTGACACTCGTTTCTTATCGCACTTCTGGAAGAGCTTACAGAAAAGTTTGGTGACTCAATTGAAGTTTAGCACAGCTTATCATCCTCAGACAGATGGCCAGTCGGAGAGAACGATCCAAACTCTTGAAGACATATTGAGAGCTTGCATGTTAGACTTCAAGGGTTCTTGGGAGGATCATCTACACTTGGTGGAGTTTTCAAACAATAACAGTTTCCAGGCGACTATTCAGATGGCTCCATTCGAAGCTTTATATGGTCGCAAATGTCGTTCACCTGTTTGTTGGGATGATGTTGGAGAACGAAGATTGTTGGGACCGGATTTGATTGTGCAAACAGTTGAGAAGGTTAACACTATCCGGAATCATATGAAAGCAGCACAAGACCGACAAAAGAGTTGGGCAGATATATCGAGAAGATCTTTGGAGTTTGTGGTTGGTGATTTGGTGTTTTGAAGATATCACCAACTAGAAGAGTTATTCGTTTCGGGAGTCGAGGCAAGCTTAGTCCTCGATTCATCGGACCTTTCGAGATTTTGGAGCGTGTTGGAGAAGTGGCATATCATTTGGCGTTACCACAATCTTTAGAGAATGTTCATGACATGTTTCATGTACCTCAACTCCGTAAGTATGTTCGAGACGAAACACACGTACCGGATCATTCAGAGCTGACTATACAAGAAGATTTAACCTTTGAGGAGCGACCGATGTCGATTGTGGATCGAAGAGAAAAGGTTCTTAAGAACAAAGTTATCCCTCTTGTACTTGTTTCTTGGGGAAATCGCTCGCATGGAGAATCAACTTGGGAACAAGAAGATGAAATCCGGCAGAAGTTTCCACATCTATTCTTGTAGTATGTTGATTGTTTATCCTTTCTTGTCCTTGGAATTTCGAGGACAAAATTCTTTTTTTAGTTGGGTATAATGTAACAACTGAGTTCATTTATACCAATTCCAGTTCCCGTATTTATATATCTGTGGTATTTTATTGATTTATCATGTTTGGGTGCGAATGGTATTTTACATTTTACATTGCATTCAACCCGACCCGCTTGCTTGAACCTGTTGATTCATATTTATGAATCATCCTGACTTGTTATGTAGACTTGTGCATTCTCAACTTTATCGCATACTAGCATTTTACCTGGCATGGCAACTTTTACCATATAACATTTTAAGTAACGTAAAATATTTCAAAAATACATTTCATAGCCTGCATGATACCCCTAACCCCGTGGTAGCATCCGCGCATCTTGTTCTCGCCCCGTTCAGTGAAACGGACGAGTTTGGATGGCTACGCGCACGTACGTGCATCCGTTCTTAGGGATATGCTTTTTCATTACCTAAGCATTCATTTTGAATTTTGAAAGTCGCATATATTTTTCATATTTTAAATCTGAAATTTTAGACCCGACCCGGGCATGTTTTGGAGTAAATTTGTATTTGCCAAAATCTCAAAACGTATTAATATTATATTAATATTTTATTCTAACAGTTATAATTATATATATATATATATATATATATATTAAACTAAATAAATCCTTATCTCACCGTCTCTCTCTCTCTATGTATATTTTATTTGGTTTTAAATTTTCTTTTAAAAGATTTCTGTAACTAATCTAACAGACCCCTCTCTCTATTCTAATATATTAATTATTAATTATTATTTTTTTCCCCTGTGCATACATCCTCTGTCTCTCCCTCTCTCCTCTCTCTTCTTTTCTTTCTTCTCTCTTCTCTCTCTCTCCCCACAAACGCCAATATTATCTCTCCTCACCGTTCTTTCCCTCTCTCTCCTATCAATCTCTCTCTTCTATTTATCTCTCTCTCCTTTTCTCTCTCTGTCTCTCTCTCTCTCTCTCCCCCTCATCGTCTTCTTCTTCTTTTTTTTATTTCGTTTTTCCCGCCTCGCCTACACCTTCACGAAACCCATAACGCACCATGCCTTCGCCGTTGCTTGTGGCCATCGTCACCGCCAACGTCTCTACCTCCTCGTCCTCCTTCGCCTCCTCATCTCCCTCGATCACCATATCCACTTCTCTCCCCTGCACAACCCACTCCCGACGACAAACCCAAGAACCCACCGCGACGAACTCAAGAACCCCATCGCCTCATCGTCGTCTCATCTTCGCCTCATCGTCGACCTCTCCCTCCCGTCGCCGTCATGATCACCATCCCTTTCTCCTCCAACTCACCTCTCCACCACTTTCTTCCTTTCTCTCCTCTCTCCTTTCTCTACTGAGATCACCCTCAACTTCCTTCACCATCACCCTCTCCGATCTTCTTCTTCTTCCTAGTGGCCGAGAATCTCGCCGCCAGCGCCACTATCACCGTCTCCACCTCTCTTCTTTCGCCGGTGTCTCCTCACTCCGGTCTTTCCTCTCCCGTATACCTTCAACCTCCAACACCAGACGAGGACCTATCTCCCATTGCCGTCGCAATCTTCTTTGACCCAGAACCCCAACATCCGAGAACCCATTGCCACGACCATTACTGGCTTCATCCTCGCCATCATCGTCATCTCATCTCATCGCGTCCTTCAAAACATCTCACCGGCATCTCCTAACTTCGGTCACCCTCGCCACATCTCTCGCCTCAGCCCCGAGACTTCTTCGTCGCACCGAACTCTATCCATCTCGATCGACTCTTGCAGCCCCTCGACTCCAAAACCCATGAACAGAAGTCCTAGAACCCTCGAACCATTCACCCAAGACTCTATCACCATCGTCGCCATAAAACCCAAGCACCATCAAGGCCGGACCGAACCTTGCCGTCACCGTCATCAATCCCAAACTATGATTACCTAGAAAATTGTTTAAGTTTTGAAGCTTCATTGTGATGCCTATTAAAGATTCTCTCTCTCTCTCTCTATATATATATATATATATATATAGATTTATTCAAAGTTTGGCTCTACACCTCGAGCTGTACTACTGGCCAAAGCACTTTAACCGAGCCGCATCGTATAGCCGAGCCAAGCATCAGAGTTTGGGTCTTTACTTTGCATCGTGGTGTTTATCCGATCGAGGCAAGAAAACTTGCTACATGCTATTTAATTTATTTATACTTATTTAATTGCATATTAAACCTGTAATTTAAATCTAATACCACATGTTCCATTTTAACATTTCGATGTTCCATTTATATCATTGTAAATCAAGAACTTGATAGCATATCATGTTGCATATTAGATTACAATACATTTTACCCACGTCCATATTTATATCACATGGTGCTTGGTTGCATAGCCCATAGTACCCTTTTATTTGTTTATAACCTTTCAGGAACCTGTTTGCATCCATCTAGCCTAATATATATACAATTGCATCCCTAGATCCTTTAATACATAATAATTTGATTTTAACATTCCATATTTGATAAAGTGTATTTAATTAGTGGTGGAACTATAACCTTAACCCAAATCGATAACCGTGCATCCATATGTTTTAATCTGTACCTATTTGCATACCACATCACAATATTCCATTTTATTGTTCCATTGGTACCCCATACTTGTTTTGTATACCCATTCTTAGTATAGTGTGATTTTGAGCATCCACGTGACATTTGTGCACCCCTGACATGACTTGATACACTATTACTTGATACGACTTGATACCGTGCACTTCTTGACATGATTGGATTTATATACACTACCTGACTTGACCTGATGTACAATAACTTGACATGTTACCTGATCTTGTTACTAATGCCAACAACCTTGACATGTTGTCCCTACGGACATTTCTTGTTGTCTATTCAAACAAACCTGTACCTACTTGATCCTTTGTTAGCATTAGCTCCAGATTTATTAATACCTGACTTGAACACATAACTTGGGGGTATGGGGAAATCAATGATGAAACCTGACTTGTAACTCGATAGTTCGATACCTTTACTGATCAGTCTTATGGGCTAGGCCACCCCCGGGGTGATGCTGCTGACATCACTCGTCATTACCTACTACCCTTTACTGTCTTGCGGCACGTCTCGGATTCAGCTGAGAGTCTTAGACCGTGATCCCGGGCACACACGGGATACTATCCACCCTTTACTGCCTTGCGGCACGTCTCGGATTCAACCCGAGATTCTTAGACCATGATCCCGGGCACGCACGGGATACTATTGAGTTACATCGATGATTCATCAAATTGATTTCAAAGACTTGAGAGTAGTTAACCCAGTAGACCAGTTTAGAATACTCACTGCACATCACCTGTGCCTTACCCTTCACTGTCACTTTTATATTACTGTTATACCTGTTTTACTGTTCATACACATACCTGTATATCTTGCTACCCCTGTTTATTTTATTTCTTGATATTATGACCCCTGACGTCTGGGTTTTGCATGGTCCAGATCCTCTGCCTTTGTTGCAGACTGGTCAGGAGTACTGCCGCTATTAGACCGAGCAGTGAGGATCCTGTTGGTATCCAGATTTACTTTCCAGGTGTCTAGTTTATTGGATCTTTTGCTTCCGCATATTATATTATTTCTTGACTCATTTATTCTGGCTCTTGGAAATGTATTAGATAATTTAGTTTACTTTACTGTCCTTGATATCTCTACAGCTGTAATGTGACTGTGGAAGGATATTTCCTATCCACAGGTAGCATGGTTGGCTATGTCATGTGCCTATTTTAACGTACTCTGGGAAGCGGGGCGTGACATGTTCCTCGGCGTGGTAAAAGATATACCCTCGCGAAATGTTTGGGCTATCCTACAAACTTACACAGAACTGACCTTGCCTTGAGCTTGTCCGGATTTTGCTTTTCAACATAGGTCGGACAGCCCCATATCTTAACTCGTTTAAGAGATGGTCTCTTTCCATTCCATATCTCATATGAAGTGGTAGGCAACGGATTTTATTCGAACTCTATTCAATAGGTATGCATCTATCTCAAGTGCATGCCCCCGAAAAGAAATAGGCAACTCAGCAATACTCATCATAGAGCGCACCATATCTAATAGGGTGCGATTCTTCCACCTCGATATACCGTTGTGTTGTGGTGTATATGGAGGAGTAAACTAAGAGTGAATCTCATTCTCTTTTATATAGTCCCGGAATTCCGTGCTCAACTATTCTCCTCCGCGATCATATCGAAGGATTTGAATACTTTTACCCATCTGGTTCTCAACTTCGTACTTATATTCCTTAAAATTCTCAAAAGATTCAGATTTGTGTTTCAACATGAACACATGTCTGTATCTTGAGAGAACATCGGTGAATGTAATAAAGTACGTGAAACCAACCCTGGCATGTGTAGACATAGAACCACATACATCACCATGTATCTGTCCAAGAGTTCAGTAGTTCTTTCTCTGTTTCCAGTAAACGAAGATTTGGTCACCTGGTCTTTAAGACACGACTGGAGAGTTTCATAAGATGTAAATTCGAACGGATTCAAATATGCATCCTTATGCAACTTAGCTAGGCTTGTCGTATTGATATGACCTAGTCTACAGTGCCACAAGAAGGCTTCGTTCATTTCTGAACTGTTCCACTTGTGTGTTCTGTATACTTAGAACTGTGGTTTAATTCAAAACGTGTATACTGTTATACAACGTACCATACCCAATCAACACTTGATTTAGGAAAATATTCACAATATTTTTAGTACGAAATAACAGTCACTTAGAATCAATGTATTACCAGTTGGTAATACAATGTGATATTCGCCAACTGCTTTGGCTGCAACAATTGTACCATTCCCTACTACTAGAGATATATCACCCTTAAAAGTCTACCCTAGCAACAGCAAGGGGTCCAAGAGGCATCAAGCATGCCAAATCAAAATTTTTATGGCACTAGGCTAGACTTAACAAGATCTTTAGCTAGTTAATTAAGGTTTATAATTTATATAAACTAAAACTAAAGAAGAGAAATATGGCTATACCCTCGTAGATCGAGTCCTTCACTTCACAAGCTCTATGTAGTAGTCCCGCGACTCCACTAGGCTCCACTTGAGGCTTTGGATGAGCTTCCTTCGAAGACCTTCGTGCCGAAAATGATCCACATGAAGTCCCTCCAATTCAAGCTACTTCTATACTAAACTCTTAGGTGTAGAAAACACGCTACACTCGATCGCTAGTCAAGTGTAGGATGGTGAAGTAGGGGATATTAAAGCTCACAAGTTTGTGTTCAAGCTTCATGGTTCACATCACATGTGAGGGTTGAAGCTTGAACTATGGCAATGTGGAGGAAGAAGAAGCTAGAGAGCAACTCAAGAAAAGAGCAAGCATGAAAAATGACTAAGTGTTGAATGAGATGAAGAATGGCTCATGATCAAAAACCCTCACTCATTGAAGCATGCCCATTTTTCAAATAAAATATGAAGCCATGCTTCAATAATAAGTCAAGATGAATAAAATATATTATGTGCCATACCTCACACCATTCCACTTCAATTTCCACCTCATTTCTATTTTCACAAAATAGAATTCTATTCCATGCTTCATTATTATATATATCATATATATTAATATATTTATAATGAAGAATAATTAGTGAGCTAATGATATTAGTTAAGATATAATTATATCACATATAATATATATCGCATTATTAAATCAACACTTGATTTAATAATCCGGTTATATCACATATGACCGACTAATATCATTTATCTGTATATCACATTGTCAAATCAATACTTGATTCGACAATCTAGTTATATCACATATAACCGAACCGATAATAGATAACTGCCAGATTACAATACGGTATCACATACACGTATTTAATCAGGCCCACACACATATCACATATGTCTTCTACTTCGTTTCGCTTGAACCAGGGAACTTCTGTGTGGGACTCTAAGGTCTCGTCAATACACCAGCAGTAGGTGATGATCACATCAGTCACCCACAAGCCGTCAGCGGTACTAGCTGGACATAACGGCTACCCAGGCATTGAGCGATATGAAGATCAACAAGCAAGCCTGTCCATAGTCTCCATGAAGCCTATCAGTAATACTACCGTACAGTCCAGTCTCTTCGTCTAATATGTCACATATCATGTCTAGGGGTGGTAAACATCAAACCCCAGTAACGTGATAAGTCATGCCGATGTCTGGCCTATAACAGGTTGAGAAACTACTGATAACACTTATCAGTAAATCTCATAAGCAGCCCTGGTCAGGGACTTCCAGTTATAGCCAATCAAGCATAGCGCAACATCAACCCCCAATAACGGGAAAGACGAACCCCCTCCTATCGCTCATTACCTCCATGAGACTCGGGACTGTACCCAAAATCCACCTGTTTGCACGTCTCCTTTGAGCATGGTAGAGAGGAAATCAAAGCATAATGGGAGCCGCACAAGAATCTATGACGATCTCGGGTCTGCAGACTAACATGTACCAGTGTCACCAGAGGACTGCTATCTGACGATAGGTATACTACCATATAGGAGTCCTCGGCGAGTCCTGTTCGGTGTACCTATTCTCTAATGAGCACATGTGTACAATCTTTGATGTCACACACCAATGGTTATGGGATCAACCATCGCCCTCCAAGGGACAAGAAACGTACACACTAGTCTACTATGGAATATCGATGCCCTAGTCTCGATATTCCCTCGACTAGGAACTGATTAAAGGATGTACTTTTGGACCACCATGGCCCCACTAGCATGATCTCATCATAATCCTAGTAGTCAAGTACATATCTTAATGGTTTTACCAACATGCAAGAGATAGACCAGAAGAATACCAGTCTACATGTTAAGATAAAGGTAACTTGATAGCATACTATCATGTCGAGCAAGAAAGTCCTCTATAAATATGTCCAAGTATCCACTATATCATCAATAATGGCCTCTAGGGCATACATATTCTTAACAATCTCCTACTTGCACTAAGGCCAGTTGTAGAAGTACCTCATACCCAACGTCCCAAAAGTCTCTCGAATAGCATCTAGCGGATGGCCTCAGTGAGTGGATCCGCTGTGTTATCCTCTATATCAACTCTCCTAATCTCGATCTCCCGGAGATCAACTATCTCCCTGATCAGGTGATATTGTCTAAGAATAGGTCTGGATCGCTGACGGGACCGGGGTTCCTCTGCCAAAACCACAGCTCCATTGCCATCACAATACTCATGTATTGGATGCCCAATGGTAGGAACCAAGTACATCATATGAACTTTTTCATCCAGACAACCTCTTTGGCAGCATCGTAGGTAGCGATGTAATTAGCCTTTATCAACGAGTCTGCTACGGTATATAGCTTAGAACCCTTCCAACATACCGTCCCTCCACTGAGGGTGAAGACAAAACCCGAGACTGACTTTCAGTCGTCCTTGTCACTCTGGAAGCTTGAATCTGTAACGGATTCCATCTGGAGTTCACCGTTACCATACACCAAGAACATCTCTTTAGTCCTTCTCAAGCACTTAAGAATGTTCTTCAGCTGTCCAGTGGTTTTTCCAAAGATCTTTTCGATACTTGCTCACTACACCTAGTGAGTAAGCTACATCTGGTTTGGTACATAACATCGCATACATGATTGACCCGTCTGCCAAAGCATAGGGTATCCCTTGTATGCGAGCCCTCTCCAAATCAGTCTCGAGAGACATATCTTTGGAGAGAGTGATTCTTAAACAAGCGGGTACATTACCACGCTTAGAATCATCCATACTAAACCCCTTTAGCATGGTGTCTATGTACTTGAATTGGGACAATCCCAAATCCATTTAGATCTATCTCTATAGATCTATATTACCAGGATGTAGGAGTCATCAGTTAGATCTTTCATGGAGAACATGTGTGATAAGAGGTGCTTGACCGAGTGTAGCATAGGAACACCCTTTCTTATCAGGAGTATGTCATCCGCGTACAATACGAAGAAGACAACCATACTCTCTACAACCTTCTTATTTATACATGGTTCATCTACCTTATTGATGAAGTCAAACTCATTGACAGCTTCATTAAAATAGATGTTCCATCTCCGTAATGCCTGATTTAACCCATTAATGGATTTAAGCAGCTTGCACATTCTTCCTCTGCTCCCACTGTCTATGAAGCCCTCTGGCAGTGTCATATACACGCTCTCTTCTAAATCACCATTTAGAAAAGCGGTTTTGACATGCAGTCTGCCAGATTTCGTAGTCATGGTATGCAGCAATAGCAAGTAGGATCCTAGTGGACTTAAGCATAGTTTTGAAAGTCTCAACTTTTCCATCTACACCTCATTATCTTTCATAAAGATCTCCTTGTTCCCGATGGGTTTTACCCCTTCAAGAACAACATGCAAAGTCAACACTTTGCTGGTGTACATGTTGAAACTAGCATATTGGAAGATCAATCGGCCAAAATAACCATTAGCAGCTACGATATTATAAGTTTCTTCCTCTTGACCGAATCTGTAACCTTCATTAGCAGATTCGTTTTCAGTAGTTTCACTGATTAAACTAGAGGTTACCAAGGAACCATGCATAGCACTAAATAGGGAGCCGCCGAATACACCAGCCACGCCTAACATGTGAAATGGATGCATTAGGATGTTGTGCCAGATCGCATAGCATCCAGCCATTTCACATAGTCTCCACTTGTGATGGCCTACTCGATACTAGTTGGGTCATCATCTCCATAATGCAATCCTCGCTCCCACTGTCTACGAGAGAACCGTAGTATCTCTCATGTGGATGAGGAACCCTACTAGATCTGCGGAGTGGCTGCGGTTCGTCGGGGACTATTGAATCCTCCGGTTCCAACAAATCGTCAGTTATAGTTTGTGTTTGCTGGAACTTCTTCCAGTTCTACATCATCGCCACTAATTTCTTCCACAAGAAATTCTTTTTCCAAAAAGGTGGCATGTCGAGAAACAAAACATCTTTTGTTCCTCGGTGTGGTAGAAGATATACCCTTGTGAATGGTTGGGATATCCTACACACTTGCACAGAACTGACCTTGCCTCGAGTTTGTCCGGATTTTGCTTTTCAACATAGGCCGGACAACCCTATATCTTAACTCGTTTAAGAGATGGCCTCTTCCCATTTCATATCTCATATGGAGTGATAGGCAACATATTGATCGGAACACTATTCAATAGGGATGCATCTTCTCAAGTGCATGTCCCTGAAAGGAATTAGGCAACTCAGCAGTACTCATCATAGAGCGCACCATATCTCATAGGGTGAGATTCCTCCACCCCGATATACCGTTGTGCTATGGTGTATACGGAGGAGTAAACTGAGAGAGAATCTCATTCTCTTTTAAATAGTCTCGGAATTCCGTGCTCCAGTATTCTTCTTCCCGATCATATCAATGGATTTGAATACCTTTACCCATCTGGTTCTCATCTTCGTACTTATATTCCTTGAAATTCTCAAAAGATTCAGTTTTGTGTTTCAACAAGGACACATGTCCGTATCTTAAGAGAACATCGGCGAATGCAATAAAGTACGCGGAACCAACCCTGGCATATGTAGACATAGGACCGCATACATCACCATGTATCTGTCCAAGAGTTCAGTAGCTCTTTCTCCGTTTCCAGTAAACAGAGATTTGGTCACCTAGTCTTTGAGACATGACCGGCAAGTTTCATAAGATGTAAATTCGAACGGATTCAAATATGCATCCTTATGGAACTTCAGCTAGTCTTGTCTCATCGACATGATCTAGTCTACATTGCCTCAAGAAGACTTCGTTCATTTCTGAACTGTTCCTCTTGTGTGTGTTCTGTACGTTTAGAACTGTAGTTTGATTCAGAACGTGTACACTGTTATACAACATACCTTACCCAATCAACACTTGATTTAGAAAAATATTCACAATATTTATTGGTACGAAATAACAGTTGCTAAGAATCAATGTATTACCAGTTGGTAACAAAAGGTGATACTTTCCAACTGCTTTGGCTGTAACAATTGCACCATTTTCTATTTCTAGAGATATATCACCCTTTCCCAGTTCTCTACTTGTTTTTAGCCCATGTAACAAATTACATATATGGGATCCTGATCCAGTATCTAATACTCAGGACGTAGAGTTAACTGAGAAACAGTTCTTAGTAACGAACATACTCGAAGAAGATGCATCAACATGCTTATTCTTCGTATGGGTGGCGTTGGAATCCATATATTCCCTTATTCTTTGCTCAGACCCATGACAATCATAAGATAGAGCGGAACCTAGCCCAGTATAATAAGTAGGTTCGGTCAAAATATCCATATTATTATCTTGATTAAGGCATGTCAATGGTCACTACCAGGAGAGAGAGAGAAGGATAATCACTGTGCGTGCGCTCTTTGCAAGATTAGATTGGTTATTTTATCTAATCAGGATAGCTCCCACTATTTTATCAAATCTTCCTTCAAATCATAAAAGGTAAGATTAGCCAGGATTAATTACACCCTACAGTTTCGCCAATCGTTTGGACAGGCCAGTATCGGTACTTTGAAAGAGGTTCCCCGTGCTTTCGCACGGACCTAATTAAAATAAACATCGTTTTCCTTGAGACATAACCCCATTGACATCTTTCTAGACACCTACTAGATTAGCTAATTGTAAAGTGCAAAACTCTCCTAGGAGTAACTCTTACTCGCAGTAGGTATCGGGATCCAATTATCATATAGAATGTAAGCAATCTCATTGCAAATTTCACCACTTGAAATTCCCGATAATGTTTTTACCCCTAGCCACTTATGACCTTGACAAAGTCAATAAACCATAAGTGCTAGTCAAGTTCTACTCGTCATTTCTTGATTGAATTAAACACACCCACACGATCCTTGACAAGGTCAACAAGACCGCACGACTACCCTAACCCAATCGCATCACATGCTGGCAGATAAGCACTAATCAGCTATCACATACTACGCCTTGACAAGGTCAACAAACGTAGCACGAATACTATATAGTATTTTTCTGAAATGATGGAGGGCTACGCAGATTTTTAAGAAAACCATGAGCGTAATGAACTTGATATCGTTGTAGAATCTAATGATTTTGAAAAGGAGTGTTTTGAGGCTTTTGCTAGTCTCGCTAAAGAGGTCACTCATGGTAAAGGGATCTCGGCTCTTTCCTTATTGAATGAAGTGCAGGATATTCAGGAATACCACTATGCAAAGAAAGAACTAGAAAAGCAATCAAAAACAAAACCGAGTAAGTTGTAGCATTTGCTAGTTTTGCTAAAGAGATCACTCCCGGTGAAGGGATCTCGGTTATTTCCTCATCGAATGAGGTGCTGGATATTTATCAAGGAATACCACTATGCAAAGCAAAAACTAGAGTGACTCTTTTTGAAAATTTGATTCTACAACATCTTTTGGTTTCTTTCTTTTCATTAATCACATTAATGAAGTTCCATCAATTAATGTTTCCTAAACATTACAGAAAAAGAAAAAAAAATAGAACGTACGCTTATGCCATCCGCATTCGCCACGGGGCCCGTCATGCACCATTAGGTTAGTTAACTGCCAGCAGAGCGGGGGCTGGACTAGCACGGGTGCAAAACATAAGCAACGTTTATTATGTAAGTCTACGGTAGCGCCCCGGCCTTCATTCCGAGGCCAAACGCGGAAACAAAAGCTTTTTACTGAACCGGCGCTATCGTAGTCTTTCACCCGGATCGAACCATTAACGCTAAACTAGCTAACTACAAGAAGTTAGAATGGCTATACCGATCAATCCGTGTCCTTCGGTCTTTGGCCACCATCTCTAGCTCCTCGTGGCATCTCCGATCTCCGGTCTCCTCGTTGGAAAGGCACCACGTCAAGGAGTCTTTTTACGGGCTCCCCCTTAAAACGAAGCAACTCGGACATGAAGTTTGTTAGCCAACATGTTCAAGGTGATGTAGAGAATGTGTGTGATAACATTGTCTCAAGCATCCATTGATCTCAACACATGAGAGCGTATGGATGGAGGTTAAAGATGAAGCCATGGTGGAACTTGTGGGCTAGAGGAAGAAGAAGAAGAAGAGCTTTTCTTTTCTATTGTGTTGAGATGAAAAATGAGAGCACCCATATGAATCCCAAGAGCTGTTAGTGTATATGCCCTAGAGGCCATTACTGTATCATACTAGTATGTATATTACTTGATGGAAGCTTGGGATATTCACAGTTGTACAGACAATCTTGCTCAATATAGTAGTATGCTACTTGGTTTGTCTCTGCTTTAATGTGTACATGTGTGTTTATTTATTATATCACCTATACGCATTAGTAGAGCCCTTAGGATCTTTGCTTGATTACCGGCGTTGTGATGGCGATCACACTCGTGGGGGCTGGGTAATCTACAAGCACATCCTTATACACGTCCCTGGTCGTGGGAGTATCGAGATAGGGCATCGATGCTCCGGAGTAGACTAGCGTATGCGCTTCTCATCCCAGCACGGGAGACGGTCTGTCCCACAGCCGTCAGTACGTCGTACTTGAGATAGTATGCGGGTGCTCGTTGGGTTACGAGTACACTGGACAGGACTCGTCGGGAACTGATGGTTGGTATTATACCTATCGTCAGTTATCAGTTCCCAGGTGACATGAGTACAGCTTAGTCCGCTGACTTGACACTGTCATTTCGCCTCGAGTGTGTTCCCACTGTTCTTTGATTACTACCCTACCACGGCTCTACTGAGTCGTGCAAACAGGTAGTAGTTGGGAGCAGTCCCGAAGCACTTGGAGGCAGTGACGGTTAGACAGGATTCGTCTCTCCCGGTATTGGGGGTTGACATCGCGCTGTGTCTAGGAGAGCCATTACACAAGTAGTCCCTGGCCAGGGCAAGCGAGATGTACTGGTAGGTTCCAGTGTTATCTCAGGGTGTATTGGGCTTCACTCCGACACGACTTGTACCGCTATTAGGGGACTGACGTTTACCGCCCCCTAGGTCCGCCATGCGATGTATCAGACGAACAGACCGGACTGTACGGAGAATGTCACATTCAGACTCAGTAGGAGTTCAGATGGGGTTTCACCTCGTCAGCCTTCTTGTCGGCATCTACCTGGGGACCGTTACGCACAGCTAGTGCCGCTTGCGGTCTGTGGTTAAACCCACTGCCAGCGTAGTGTCGAGTCTTTAGAGTCCCACACAGAGGGCATTCGCCTCTGGGCAAAACAGAGTAGAGGTCGCATGGTTTTGCGACAGGGTTCGTTCTCATCCACGCACTTGTGCACGTTTGGAGTCCGGACGGATTATACTGGCAGGCTCTGGTTTGAGCCAGATACTGGTATATGTTTTGGGGTTGCTTTTATATCTTGGTATTCTTGTTCCTCGGAACGAGAATGCAGGTGTGTATGCACAGTTGCTTGAGGCGGAGAATGAGGTTTTTCATTAGGGTTTCGGAACGGGTGCGTATGCACAGTTGACAGTCTTCATTTTCCAAACCCTAATGGATTTATATATTATCTATTAATAATAGTAATTAAATGAGAATTATGTTATGGTTGAGTTTTTGTTGACTTGTTGACCTTGGTTGACTTGTTGACCATTGACCACTTTCATGCCTTGAAAGTCTTCCTTGATTCATGCTTACTTTTTATTAAATGAAGCATGGTTGTGGTCATTCCAAATACTACCATCAACTATTCTCATTTTCAATTATATCATTTAGATAATATTTTTCTTTTGCATTATGGTTGCTAGAAAGAAAAATGAGAGCTCATTCTATCATAACCTCTCTCTCTCCTCATTTTCATCTTCTTCTTCCTCTAGCAAAGAGAAACCTTCTCATGTGTTGAGAATCATTCTCTTTAAAAGGAAAAGCAAACCCTAATCACTCTCTACTCATTCTAGGATGAAGGTTTAGCAAGCCGGAAACCCTAGTTCACTCAAAGATCGAGGAAGAGCCCAAAGTCGAACCTTCGAGGTGGATCTATCTTCGGCAAGAAGAAGGCGACGAGAAGAGGACCATTCAAGCTTCTACAAAGAACAAGAAAGAAGAACAACAACAAGAAGAGAAGGAGTTCAAGTTTAGGTATAACCATCAACATAGTAGCTAACTCTCTTTAGCTAGAATACTAGTTTTAGTTTAGCAAAGATCCGGCTTTTACGGTCCATGTTACAAAGTTTAGAAAAAATTTTGATTTACCGTTTCCGCAACCCCGTAAGTACCGGGAGAGGTAACATGGACCTAACAGTGGTATCAGAGCCTAACTAAACTTAAACTAGTTTGGTAGCGAAGTGTATGGAAGTTCGAAACCGAAAAATCGCAAAACCGGAAAAACAAAACCCTAAGTTTCTGTTGAATTTTTTTCTGCTCTAAATGAAAAACTTTATACTTGTAAAATCGTCTCAGGGTTTTGTTTAAACACAGAAGAAAAACGATGACATAATTCTTTTAAATAGCCGCGCTTCCGCGGCACGAGGTAGGGATGTGCCGCGGAAGCGCCGCAGTATGGTTTCCTTGATGCATCGTTTTTCGTGCAGTGTTCTTCTGGTGGGATTTTGGGATTTTTCAGATATATTATATGTGCCCAGATTTTCCAGAACTGAAATTCACTTTTGGGGTCCTATAATTCCGTATTTTTTCGAACTTCGCTACACTTTGGCTATGTTGGTTATATCTGTGATGTTTGCATGTATTGAACGTCGGCTAATCGCTATAAGACGATTAGTCGGGGTTATACATGATCTGTGTTTGATATTGTAATGTGTATATGAATCTGTTGGACTGTCGCGGGTGAATAGCCGGGTTGGATGTGAGATGAGCTTTTGTTTTTCTTTCATTCATTGTAAATGTAAATTGATGTAATATTTTTTTTTTGTTTGGCCGCACAACCGGGTCGGGGTTGTAGCCGTCATTGTATAATTCTTTTTACTGTTTTTGCTCCTAGGATAGACCCATGGAGGGGTGCACAAACTACCGGGTAGCTCGAAGTGCCGAGTGGCCTACTCATGGCATTGAGGGAGGTTGCTTCGCTTCGGGTACTTGGCGGGTGGTTTGCCGCACCCGTAGGGGTCTTGGGTGGGGTTTTGGCTATTCACCGCGACCGTGTTATCCGCTTTTCGTTCCAGGCTCGAAAGGATTGCGGATTGCTAGTATATCCAATGTATTCATCTGTGATCTGTAATGTCTATCATTGCTTTACTATTTAGGCGTTGCTTATGTTTTACAGCCGCGCTAGCCCAGCCCCCGCTCTGTCGTTAGTTAAGTAACCTAACGAGTGATGACGGGACCCCGTGGCGAATGCGAATGGCATAAGCGTACGTCATATTTTGGTTGTTTTCTGCAATGGTAGGATTAAATGATGGGACGCATTAAAAGAACTAATGCAAGAATATCACGCATTAAAAGAACTAATGCAAGAAAATAAACCTAAAAGACGTTGTTGGAACAAGTTTTTCAAAAAGCTGTTATTGCAAGGACGTTCATTTTTGTTTTGCATCGCGGTATTCGGTTATGAATACCCAGCACCTCAGTCGACGAGGCAAGGGCCGAGATCCCTTCACCGGGAGTGACCCCTTGGACAAAAGTTTGCGTCAGGGTAATAACTTCACTATAGTCGATTATTCTTGCTTTGCATCGAGGTATTCATCTTACGAATGCCCAGCACCTCACTCGACGAGGAAAGAGCCGAGATCCCTTCACCGGGAGTGACCTCTTTAGCAAAAGTTTTCGCCACTGTATTTTTCAAAAAGGTGCTATCAGGTTCCTTCAACGATATCAAGTTCATTACGTTAACGGGTTTTTTCGCCAAAAAAAAAACCCAGCCGTAGCCCTCCGTCATCTCCTACAAGTACTACTCAGTATTCGAGCTACGTATTTTGGCATTGTCAAGGCGTAGTGATCGGTAGCTAAGTATTGCTTGTTTGCAGCCTTATTTTTCGGATTATTTAGGACAGTCGCATAGCTATGTTGGCATTGTCAAGAGTTATGCGGGTGGGTCTAAGTTAATCAAGATAATGACGGGCCGAACTTGACTAACAGTTCATGATATGTTGGCATTGTCAAGGTCATGAATCGTTAGGGGCAAAAACCACATCGGGAGTTTCAAAAGAACTGAAACTTGCAGATTTAGCATACCTTCTGGAGTGTGGTGACTAGAGTGGATTCCATCTAGGTTATCACACAATGACAGTTGGATCCCGATCCCACTGATGAGTTGGTTTACTCTCGGGAGATTATTTCACTTAACGATCAATGCTATAAACCTAGTAGGTGTCTAGAAAGGTGTTAGCGGGGTTACGCCCACAGGGAAAAGAGGTTCTTTAATTAAGGAACTTCGCGAAAGCGTTGGAAAACCTCCCTCGAAGTACCGACACTAGCCTGGCTGAAAGGTTAAGCAAGTATTGTAATGTGAATTAAAACCCGGCTAGTTCTTCTTTTAAAAAGGTTTTAAGAAGGATTTGAGGAAACAGTGGGAGACACCCTGGTTAGATAAATTAATAAACCAATCTAATCTTGCAAGAGCATACGCTGAGTGTTTCTTTTCTCTCTCTCCAGGCAGCAACCTTTTCACGCCCTAATCAAGATAATAAAATGTATCGCTTGACCGATCCGAATTCTTATTCGGGACTGGGGAAAGTTGGTTCAGCTCTAACTTGTGACAACAGTCATGAGCATGAGAATGGGAAAGAGGAAAGTATGGATTTCCAGGATACCCAGTTGAAGAAGAAGCATGGTTTTGCATCTACTTCAGGTGTTCTTGTAATTGAGAACTGTTTTACGGTCAGCCCTACCTCCTGGGTACTTGATACCGGATCAGGATCTCATATCTGTAATTTATTGCAGGGACTGAGAAAAAGTAGGAAAGTTGCACCGGGTGATATGTCGCTCAGAGTAGCGAACGGAGCACAAGTTTATGCGGCAGCCGTCGGTGAATATCACCTAGTATTGCCAAATGGCAAGACTATGATTTTGAACGATTGCTACTATGTACCCTCTATGGTTTGCAACATCATATCAGTTTCTTTACTCGATAAAGATAGATATAAGTTTGTTCTTGAAAAGAATATCATGAACATTTACCTTGATAAGGTACTGGTTGCAGAGGGTACACTGTTTAATGGTATCTACGTTCTAAATCAGAATACAGTTCTCAATATACAAAACACATGCAAGAGGAAGAATTCAGATATGAATGAATCCTACTTGTGGCATTGTAGACTCGGTCATATCGGAGAGAAAAGACTGAGTAAGTTGCATAGAGATGGACTCTTGAATGCGTTCGAGTTTTCATCTTATGAAACTTGTCAGTCTTGTCTCAAAGGGAAGATGACCAAATCTCCATTCACCGGACATGGAGAAAGAGCAAGAGAGCTCTTGGGACTCATACACAGTGATGTGTGTGGTCCGATGTCTATACATGCAAGGGGTGGGTTCTCGTACTTCATCACATTCACTGACGATCTCTCTAGGTTCGGATATGTGTATCTGATGAAACACAAATCTGAAACTTTTGAGAAATTCAAGGAATTCAGAAAGGAAGTAGAGAACCAGACAGGCAAAAGTATCAAGATCCTCCGGTCTGACAGGGGAGGGGAGTACTTAAGCACGGAATTTCTAGATTACTTAAAAGAGAATGGTATTCTCTCTCAGCTCACTCCTCCTTATACACCACAGCACAACGGTGTGTCGGAGAGAAGGAATCGTACCCTATTGGATATGGTTCGATCCATGATGAGTGATGCTGAGTTACCTTTTTCATTCTGGGGACTTGCGCTGGAGACAGCGGCATACTTGCTGAATCAGGTTCCGTCTAAATCCGTGCCTAAGACTCCATATGAAATATGGAGTGGTAAGAAACCATATCTAGAACGAATTAAGATATGGGGCTGTCCGGCCTATGTAAAAGTACAAAAACCAGACAAGCTTGAGGCACGATCAGTTTTATGTAAGTTTGTGGGATATCCTAGAAATTCTCTGGGATATCTGTTCTACCACACTAAGGAACAGAAGGTGTTCGTTGCTCGCCGCGCCACCTTTTTAGAGTGGCAATTTCTTGCAAAAGAAATAAGTGGGAGCACGGTAGAACTGGATGAAATATCTGATCCACAAAATCAAACTGAGGATTTAGCAGAACCAGAAAGATCAGTGACCCCAAACGAACCTCAGCCACTCCGCAGATCTGGTAGGATTTCTCATCCGCCCGAGAGATACTACGGTTTTCTCATAGACGGGGATCGAGAGGATTGCATCTTGGAAGAAGATGACCCTACCAGTTTCAGGCAGGCCATTATCAGTAGGGACTCTGATAAGTGGCAGGAAGCAATGCAATCCGAAATGGAGTCCATGTACGCCAATAAAGTGTGGACCATGGATATTGCTCCACCTGGGGTAAAACCCGTTGGATGCAAATGGATCTACAAAAGAAAACTTGGTGTAGATGGGCAGGTGGAAACCTATAAAGCTAGACTCGTTGCAAAAGGTTTTCGTCAAAGACCTGGTTTGGACTATGATGAGACTTTTTCTCCGGTGGCTATGCTCAAATCCATTCGGATCTTACTTGCCATTGCTGCCTTCCATGACTATGAAATCTGGCAGATGGATGTTAAGACGGCTTTCCTAAACGGTTGTTTGGAAGAGTGCGTTTACATGGATCAACCAGAAGGTTTCGTAGACAGTGGGAGCAGCGGAAAGGTGTGCAAGTTGCTTAAATCCATTTATGGATTAAAGCAGGCATCGCGGAGCTGGAACATCTGTTTTGATGAGGCAATCAAGGAATTTGATTTCATCAAGAACGAAGATGAACCCTGTGTGTATAAGAAGATTGTAGGACGAACTGTCGTGTTCCTAGTCTTGTACGTGGACGACATTCTTTTGATAGGAAATGATGTTCCTATGCTACAATCGGTCAAGCTGTTTTTGTCACAAAGGTTCTCCATGAAGGACCTGGGTGATGCCTCGTACATTCTGGGGATCAAGATCTATAGAGATAGATCCAAGAGACTATTGGGACTTTCGCAGTCCAGGTACATAGAGACCGTACTAAAGAGATTTAGTATGGAGGATTCCAAGCGCGGTAACATACCCGCATTGCACGGAATTTCCCTCTCCAAGAAGATGTCTCCTAAGACTGACGAGGAGAGGGTTCGCATGAGCACTATACCCTACGCTTCGGCGGTAGGATCTATAATGTATGCGATGCTATGTACAAGACCAGATGTAGCTTACGCGTTGAGCACGGTAAGCCGGTATCAGTCAGACCCAGGGGAGGACCACTGGATAGCAGTGAAGAACATTCTCAAGTACCTGAGGAGGACTAAGGAGATGTTCCTGGTTTACGGTAATGGAGACCTCAGGGTCGAGTCCTTTACCGATTCAAGCTTCCAGAGTGACAAAGATGACAGCAAGTCTGTCTCGGGTTTTGTGTTTACCCTCAACGGAGGGGCGGTATGTTGGAGGAGTTCCAAGCAGGATACCGTCGCAGACTCGACGATGGAGGCTGAATACATTGCTGCAAGCGATGCCGCAAAAGAGGCGGTCTGGATTAAGAAGTTCATTAGTGAACTTCAGGTGGTTCCGTCCATTGTTGACCCAATACCTTTGTATTGCGATAACAATGGGGCTATAGCTTTAGCGAAGGAACCAAGGTCCCATCAGAAATCCAGGCACATCTTAAGGCGGTATCACCTGATCAGGGAGATCATTGATCGACAGGAGATCGAGGTGCGGAGAGTGGATACAAAGGACAACACTGCGTACCCATTCACAAAGGCTTTACCCCAGACTCAGTTCGAGCGGCTGATCGAGATGATAGGTCTTCGATACGCCAGTACATGGCCTTAGTGCAAGTGGGAGATTGTTAGTGTATATGCCCTAGAGGCCATTACTGTATCATACTAGTATGTATATTACTTGATGGAAGCTTGGGATATTCACAGTTGTACAGACAATCTTGCTCAATATAGTAGTATGCTACTTGGTTTGTCTCTGCTTTAATGTGTACATGTGTGTTTATTTATTATATCACCTATACGCATTAGTAGAGCCCTTAGGATCTTTGCTTGATTACCGGCGTTGTGATGGCGATCACACTCGTGGGGGCTGGGTAATCTACAAGCACATCCTTATACACGTCCCTGGTCGTGGGAGTATCGAGATAGGGCATCGATGCTCCGGAGTAGACTAGCGTATGCGCTTCTCATCCCAGCACGGGAGACGGTCTGTCCCACAGCCGTCAGTACGTCGTACTTGAGATAGTATGCGGGTGCTCGTTGGGTTACGAGTACACTGGACAGGACTCGTCGGGAACTGATGGTTGGTATTATACCTATCGTCAGTTATCAGTTCCCAGGTGACATGAGTACAGCTTAGTCCGCTGACTTGACACTGTCATTTCGCCTCGAGTGTGTTCCCACTGTTCTTTGATTACTACCCTACCACGGCTCTACTGAGTCGTGCAAACAGGTAGTAGTTGGGAGCAGTCCCGAAGCACTTGGAGGCAGTGACGGTTAGACAGGATTCGTCTCTCCCGGTATTGGGGGTTGACATCGCGCTGTGTCTAGGAGAGCCATTACACAAGTAGTCCCTGGCCAGGGCAAGCGAGATGTACTGGTAGGTTCCAGTGTTATCTCAGGGTGTATTGGGCTTCACTCCGACACGACTTGTACCGCTATTAGGGGACTGACGTTTACCGCCCCTAGGCCCGCCATGCGATGTATCAGACGAACAGACCGGACTGTACGGAGAATGTCACATTCAGACTCAGTAGGAGTTCAGATGGGGTTTCACCTCGTCAGCCTTCTTGTCGGCATCTACCTGGGGACCGTTACGCACAGCTAGTGCCGCTTGCGGTCTGTGGTTAAACCCACTGCCAGCGTAGTGTCGAGTCTTTAGAGTCCCACACAGAGGGCATTCGCCTCTGGGCAAAACAGAGTAGAGGTCGCATGGTTTTGCGACAGGGTTCGTTCTCATCCGCGCACTTGTGCACGTTTGGAGTCCGGACGGATTATACTGGCAGGCTCTGGTTTGAGCCAGATACTGGTATATGTTTTGGGGTTGCTTTTATATCTTGGTATTCTTGTTCCTCGGAACGAGAATGCAGGTGTGTATGCACAGTTGCTTGAGGCGGAGAATGAGGTTTTTCATTAGGGTTTCGGAACGGGTGCGTATGCACAGTTGACAGTCTTCATTTTCCAAACCCTAATGGATTTATATATTATCTATTAATAATAGTAATTAAATGAGAATTATGTTATGGTTGAGTTTTTGTTGACTTGTTGACCTTGGTTGACTTGTTGACCATTGACCACTTTCATGCCTTGAAAGTCTTCCTTGATTCATGCTTACTTTTTATTAAATGAAGCATGGTTGTGGTCATTCCAAATACTACCATCAACTATTCTCATTTTCAATTATTATCATTTAGATAATATTTTTCTTTTGCATTATGGTTGCTAGAAAGAAAAATGAGAGCTCATTCTATCATAACCTCTCTCTCTCCTCATTTTCATCTTCTTCTTCCTCTAGCAAAGAGAAACCTTCTCATGTGTTGAGAATCATTCTCTTTAAAAGGAAAAGCAAACCCTAATCACTCTCTACTCATTCTAGGATGAAGGTTTAGCAAGCCGGAAACCCTAGTTCACTCAAAGATCGAGGAAGAGCCCAAAGTCGAACCTTCGAGGTGGATCTATCTTCGGCAAGAAGAAGGCGACGAGAAGAGGACCATTCAAGCTTCTACAAAGAACAAGAAAGAAGAACAACAACAAGAAGAGAAGGAGTTCAAGTTTAGGTATAACCATCAACATAGTAGCTAACTCTCTTTAGCTAGAATACTAGTTTTAGTTTAGCAAAGATCCGGCTTTTACGGTCCATGTTACAAAGTTTAGAAAAAATTTTGATTTACCGTTTCCGCAACCCCGTAAGTACCGGGAGAGGTAACGTGGACCTAACAAGCTAGCCCAAGGCTAAGTGGCTATCCACTCTCTCTCCACCTCTCATTTCAACACAATAATCAATCACAAATGTGACATTAGCACAAAAAATAATACCATGACTAACCAATGAAGCACATGGCACATTTAATGCACTAAATCATGATATCCACTCACAATTTCCACCATCTAAAGATTAATCCAAATATTTAGTCCAACAATAAAATATGGCAACATCTAAAGTAAACTCGTGACGGATCACAAGGATACCTCTCATTTGTATATACATACCTGCATCTGCATTCCGACTGAATGCAAATGCAATGAGACTAAAGTAATCCAACAAATCTAATATTAGGATCCGGCTTAAACCAAAACCCACTAATATGATCCGTCCGATCATGATCCGTGCATTAGTGCATGTATATGATCGAACCCTGCCATAAAACCATACGGCCTCTACAACGTTTCGCCCGAAACTTGGGAAACTATCTGTGGGGGACTCTAAAGACTCGTCAATACACTGGCAGTGGGTTTAACCACAATCACGTCAATGGTACTAGCTGTACATAACGGCTCCCAAGTATTGACCAAAAAGGAAGGCTGATGAGCGAACTCATCCAGAAACCCTAATGAGCCTGTCAGTGACAATATCTGTACAGTCCGGTCCGTTCGTCTATGAGTATCGCATATAGGGCCTAGGGGGTTAGTAAACGTCAGACCCCCAAAAGGCGGTATAAGTCTTGTCGGAGTGTAGCCCAGAACACCCTGAGATACAACTGGAATACCTACCATTGAATCTCCTGCCTTGGCCAAGGACTTCGTGTAATAGCTCTCCTAGACACAACGCGATCTCACCCCCAATACCGGGAGAGACGAAACCCCTGCCAATCCGCTCACTGCCTCCATGTGGCTCGGGACTGTACCCAACTAAAACCTGTTTGCACGACTCTTTTGAGCCATGGTAGGGTAGTAATCAAAGTACAGTGGGAACTTACACGAGACAAATGACCATCTCAGGTCCATAGACTAACCTGTACACATATCACCAGGGAACTGCTATCTGACGCTAGGTATAATACCAACTAGCATGTTCCCGGCGAGTCCATCCAGTGTACTCATAACCCAATGAGCACCTGTATACGTCTTAGGTGAACCAACTGACACCAAGGATTGTGAGACCAGCCACCGTCTCTCGTCGGGGTCTCGATCGTATACACTAGTCTACTCATGGAGTATCAATGCCCAGTCTCGAAACTCCCATGACTAGGGACACTTTAAGGATGTGCTTATGGACCCCAGCTTCCACGTATATGATCGCCATCATACTGCTGGCAATCAAGCAAGAATCCTATGAGCTCCACCAATGTGTAACAGTGATCTGTAAGGTCACCTAAAGCATGTACACGATGATAAAGGTAAACCAGATAGCATACCATCATCTTAAGCAAGACTGTCCTACCTGCATAGGTCCTCCCTCAATCATTGCAATCACGTGCCTGCGATCTAATAATTGACTTTGAGGGCACTATATCCAACAATCTCCCACTTGCACTTAAAGATAATTATTTCGATGTCGCATACTCACAGCCCGTGTGATACCGAACACCCAACTCCTCTACTGATCAGTCTCACAAAGCCCATTTGTGAAACTATTGCGTTCGAGGAATAGCCTCAGTAAGTGGATCCGCCTTGATGTTTCTTTCTATGTCTCTCTTTATCTCAAGTTCGCGGAGAAAGCCATCTCCCAAATTGAGCAATACCTGTCTTAGATTATGTCTGGATATCTGATGGGATCTAGTTCAAAAATGAACTCCAAATCCAAACTTCTTAGACTATATCGCCAACTGAATTTAATCAGTATCCTGCACCATGCATCCCTCAGTATCCGCTTGGACTACCTATCCAAAATATTTCCCCTCGTCAGAGGGAAAACTATAGCTCTGACAGTCACTCTGTCGTCCAGGTCACCTTAGAAGCCCGGAATGATAACCGTCTCCCGAAAGAGGCTACCATTATCATATCCCTAGAACATTCACTTATGTTCTAAAACTACTTCCGAACGTCTCTCCAGGATTGGATTAATATCATCTTATTTCAGCTAGTGCGAAAACAGCATCTGGTGTGGTACTTGACATCCCATGATCAACTCAATTGCGTAAGCAAGTGATATGCCAATCATGCTGTAACAACCCTAATTTTTCTTATACACTTTTTCCTATATAAATTTTTCAAATAATTTTTTTCAAAAATCCACAAAGGGGTATTTTAGCCTGAGCACAAGATATAGGTAATTATTTTGTTTTTAATTACAAGCTACAAGAATGTAATAACTCCATTTTTAGTGTACAAGAAATTACTTTAAATTTAATATATACTTGGAGTATTTACTCTTACTGCTATCATTTTAAGTAATTAAATAACTCCATAATTACAAGAAGGAGCTTGTAGCTCATTGGTAATACCTTGCACTGCTGAACCAAGCCACCAGAGTTCAAATCCCATACCCCACATTATTTTTAATATTGATTTTTTTTAAACCTTTAGAATACCAAGAGTTTACACGTGCATATCTCACAAAAACCCCACTACACCCAAGCATGTAACACTTGCAGGAGTTAGATGAACCGTCGGGGGGATCCAGGCCACCGGACTCGGCCGAGAATCGGCCAACAAGGCCTTGACTCGGCCGACTCAGTGCTCCGACCGAGTCACGGCCGAATCACCCCCGATTCGGCCGATTCCGGCGATGGTCACAACATAAAAGTTATGTCTTTTCATATTCCCTATGCCCCTGCAAAGTTTCAGTCTCATACCACTTCCAGAACTCTTTAAAACCCCCAATTACTCCACTTTTAATACATTTTTTATTACATTTTATCACATTTTTATTTTTAACTTTTCATCTACCCTAACCCTAGCCTAACCCTATAAATACCAACTCTACACACTACCCTCTCACCCCTAAAATCTTGAGCCACTCTCTCAAAAGTTTTCCAAGAAGTGTGTGCTTTGAAAACAAGTTCGTGGCGAAGCTCCGACGAGATTCCGGTGGGAATTCTGGCGACGTTTTTAGAAACAACCGGCGACGAAGCAACTCCTCGGCAACTTCTTTTGTTCTCCTATACTCTTTAGTATAGATCGAAACCCGTAAATCCCATTCTTTCCTTCTTTCTACTTCTTAAAAATACGGAATTTCGAAACCCGACGGAAATCGGAACAAACCGATTTCCGATTCGGTTTTTCAATAAAATCTCACTTGTCACTAATTCCATAATACCTAAACTTATCCATGTTGACTATTAATCACATAACAATTAATTTGGATAAAGTTTCTCACATGAAATGATAACTTTTGCAATATCGTATTCTTTTTCACATTAATACTATAATGTTTACTTTTCTTCTTCTAATCAATTCAATCATTCCTAAACACCTTCATCTTGACCACTAAACTTGTAAAAATCAATTTAAATTAGTTTTCACACATGAAATGATAACTTTTTCAATTTACCGTATTTTCACTTTAATACCATGAAGTTTCAATTTCACATTTAACCCCTTAGCCTTAATATACATTTAAAATAGAGCACGAGATAATGACCTACCTCCACACACACGCAAATGCAAACCCTAAAATGATATCATCAAAATTTAGAATACGCTAAAACGAAATTTTCATTAAAATACCATAATCTTCATAAAACCATTCTTAAAGGTTTAGATTTGTTGCATTTTTAAATAAATACTTCTTACTAGGAAAATACGATAAGTTGTGAACATCGATCGTTTATCTAAACTGACTTTGTGGTGTCTAGGCTAGGCAAGTGAGCTTGGGTAACTTTAAAAGGCCCGCCTCACGATTCGTGAGCGGATCCCTCCCTCCTCACTTGTACTTATCTGGCCACAATTGGCGGTGAAGAGGCAATTTGAGGCTTCTAACGACTTGTCGTTTAGACCATTTAGAATAGGTTAGTTGGCTTAGGGAAACCCTAGAATGTAAAATACGGAAAACTACACTTTGCGAATAAATACCTTTTATTTTATAAAACCGTTTTCTAAAGGATTAATATTTTACAATTTTTGCAAAGCGCCGCTACAACCCATCTTTGGGGAACCCGTTCGGGATCGTGTGGTTTATCGCGCACCCTCGGGCTAGTAGTGCGAGATTCAGACCTCCGCAAGGAGCATTCGGTCTCGAAAGATTTAAAATACGACATCTTAAGAAAAATGAGATTTTTGAAATATAAAATATCTATTAAAATTATTTTTGTATAAACATATGTATATTTATCTTTTAAATACCTATTTTATTATAATATAAATTTTCCACCTTTTTCTAAAAATCACAAAAGTATAAAGGTTACACTAAAATACCATGAACTTCAAATAATCAATATTACAGATAAATACCCTTATTTATGAAACTAGGATATTTTTATTAGAAATGTCACAATATAAAATCCACAACTCTAAAGACGAGTAATAAATACTTGAGGCGTATTTTGAAAAGTATATAAATGTATTTTTACATAAAACCCCCTCAAGTTTTATAAATTACCCTAAGGACCCTAACAATTATAAGACTTCGATTTACATTTCTGATTGTCTGACTCGGGTTTGAGTCTGATTAATCTGACTTGAATATGATTCAAGTCAAACCATAATCTACAAGTTTCCAAGTCAATATGAACACATGAATCCATGAATACAATTATCAGTTTATACAATTTGGCTGAACCGAACCATGGATATATTCCTTTTACATGTTTCCTAGTATTCTATTTACATGACTCTACGGTTATAACCGTTTCCTGATATCATGGTTTCGGTCAGTCAGTCAATTAATCATACAACCAACATAAATTACAAGATAACAATACAAACAAGACATCGCGGGGTTTAAGGGGTAGATTGGTACGGAAGGTGTTAAAGGTGGCACGAGACGGTAAGATTAAGACACATAACATGAATCCAATTGCCGTTGTTCCGAGTTGTATAACGGAGCCTTGTACTTCCATTTGCCCTGGTCTCTGGCATACTGAGACCCCTCTCGTATACACTAGCATCCTTCTGTATCAAGCTACAACAACAGCGTTAACACAATACTACAATAATATAACAATGTAATACAACTGTAACGGACACTCTCTCTCTCTCTCTCTCTTACTCTCTATCTATTCTCCTCTTATCTTTGGGACTTACCGAGCGATTTGTTCGCTGACGACATTCTGTTTCTCTCTTCTTTGAATGTCGTCAGGTGGTTTGGACCCGGCAGAAGTTGAGCCATCGCAAGAAGACTTGGAGTAGTTTACTGAAGACCCTGCACAGTAGTTCATTGTACACTTTTCTTTTCAGTACTTTTCTTTTCCTGTTATGCCACTGTTTAGGCATCTTTTATTCCAGTTGTATTTCCTTTCATGCATTATACAAAGAATGTTAATAAATAAAAGTTGTTGTTCTTTTAAATCTTGTCTCTTGTGTATTTATTTTATATTGCTTAGATATGCTTAGCGTATGTACTTCTGAGTATATACATAGCGGGCCTCGTCGCGTCCCCTTCGCCGTACACTGGGAAGCGGGACGTGACAGGTTTTGTTGGTGGCCCATGCAGGTCAGAGCTGTATGAATCCCTATCATGCAGTTCTGGTCTGAGTGAACAACCTAAGCAATATAACACAAGAACCAGCAACTAAAACATTCTTTACAATTCATATTTGTTGAATCTTTCCATTTCATATTCCTTGAATCTTATCATTTCATGTACTTGAATCTGTCCTAACCCAAAATTTTTCTTCAGGGTTATGGATTCTCCAAACAACACCAGCATCAACGTCAACAACACACCCTTAGCACTACCTCTCACACCGGCTGTTACTGCGCCACCTACCGAGCAAACAGTGCTACTTGAAGCAATCCACAGCCTTATCGAGGGACAGCAACAACTCTTGAACCGTCCCGAGACTGATGCTCCTGAAGTGAAGCAATTCAGGGCTTTACATCCCAAACAGTTCTCAGGAAAGGGGAGCCCACTGGAAGCTAAGGAATGGGCTCAAAGTATCGAGGATGATCTGGCCGCATCACAAGTGCCAGACGTCTCTTGGGTCCGTGTAGCGAAACTACAACTCACGGACAACGCTCGCAACTGGTGGAAGGCGGAAGAAAGACGTCTCGCGCAGCCTATTGAATGGACAACGTTTCGCGAGAAATTCGACGCGAAATACTTCCCTGTGACTGCCAGGTTTGCCATGGAGCAGCAGTTTATTCATCTACAACAGGGTTCAATGTGGGACAAATCAGTAGATGAATACGATGCTGAATTCACCATGTTAAGCCGATTCGCGGCACACTTGATACCGACGGACGATATCAGAGCCCGTTGCTTTCAACAATGACTGGACACGGAGATTCAGGCTGCTCTAGCCACAGGAAAGTTTTTGACTCATGAGGATGCTCTAGAAGCCGCCCGCAGCTATGAGACAGTAATAAAAGCAAGAGGCAGACCTCAGTCTACAGGAGTCAAACGCCCTGCCAACCAAATGGCAGGTGGAGCCTCTTCCAGGCCATCGTTTGAACCCAGGAGAATTGAAGAAATTTGCCATTACTGCCATAGAAAGGGACACTTGTGGAAGGACTGTAGGCGCGCAAAAGGTCTATGTCTAATTTGTGGCGCATCCAACCACGGCATTGGAAACTGTCCTTACAACAGCAACTCATCTCACACACACACCTACCAACCGCAGCGGCCAACCATCCAGGCTCCTGCAACTCGTCCTGCACTACCTGCTCCACCACCTGCACAGCCTAATCGCCAATTCCAACAAGCAATAAGGGACATGCCTAGAGGACAGAGAAACAGGCCTCAAAGGCAGAAACAGGCCTCAAAGGCAAAATGTGCCTCCAGCTAGAAGGAATATACCACAGCGACAGACCTTCACATTAGAAGCCGTAGAAGCCGAGACTGTAGGTCAAGGTAACACCGGTAAGCCTTTTTCACCCTTGTAACTCTTTGTTATTTTTATACACTATCTATACTACAGCCACCAAACTTCTTTGCACTTTTACACTTTCCTTTTACAAATTTCGAGGACGAAATTTTTATAAGGAGGGTAGAATGTAACAACCCTAATTTTCTTATACACTTTTTCCTATACAAATTTTTCAAATATTTTTTTCAAAAATCCACAAAGGGGTATTTTAGCCTGAGCACAAGATATAGGCAATTATTTTGTTTTTAATTACAAGCTACAAGAATGTAATAACTCCATTTTTAGTGTACAAGAAATTACTTTAAATTTAATGTATACTTGGAGTATTTACTCTTGCTGCTATCATTTTAAGTAATTAAATAACTCCATAATTACAAGAAGGAGCTTGTAGCTCATTGGTAATACCTTGCACTGCTGAACCAAGCCACCAGAGTTCAAATCCCATACCCCACATTATTTTTAATATTGATTTTTTTTAAACCTTTAGAATACCAAGAGTTTACACGTGCATATCTCACAAAAACCCCACTACACCCAAGCATGTAACACTTGCAGGAGTTAGATGAACCGTCAGGGGGATCCAGGCCACCGGACTCGGCCGGGAATCGGCCAACAAGGTCTTGACTCGGCCGACTCAATGCTCCGACCGAGTCACGGCCGAGTCACCCCCGATTCGGCTGATTCCGGCGATGGTCACAACATAAAAGTTGTGTCTTTTCATATTCCCTATGCACCTGCAAAGTTTCAGCCTCATACCACTTCCAGAACTCTTTAAAACCCCCAATTACTCCACTTTTAATATATTTTTTATTACATTTTATCACATTTTTATTTTTAACTTTTCATATACCCGAACCCTAGCCTAACCCTATAAATACCAAGCCTACACACTACCCTCTCACCCCTAAAATCTTGAGCTACTCTCTTAAAAGTTTTCCAAGAAGTGTGTGCTTTGAAAACAAGTTCGCGGCGAAGCTCCGACGAGATTCCGGCGGGAATTCTGGCGACGTTTTTAGAAACAACCGGCGATGAAGCAACGCCTCGGCAACTTCTTTAGTTCCCTTATACTCTTTAGTATAGATCGAAACCCGTAAGTCCCATTCTTTCCTTCTTTCTACTTCTTAAAAATACGGAATTTCGAAACCCGATGGAAATCGGAACAAACCGATTTCCGATTCGGTTTTTCTATAAAATCTCACTTGTCACTAATTCCATAATACCTAAACTTATCCATGTTGACTATTAATCACATAACAATTAATTTGGATAAAGTTTCTCACATGAAATGATAATTTTTGCAATATCGTATTCTTTTTCACATTAATACCATAATGTTTATTTTTCTTCTTCTAATCAATTCAATCATTCCTAAACACCTTCATCTTGACCACTAAACTTGTAAAAATCAATTTGAATAAGTTTTCACACATGAAATGATAACTTTTTCAATTTACCGTATTTTCACTTTAATACCATGAAGTTTCAATTTCACATTTAACCCCTTAGGCTTAATATACATTTAAAATAGAGCACGAGGTAATGACCTACCTCCACACACACGCAAATGCAAACCCTAAAATGATATCATCAAAATTTAGAATACGATAAAACGAAATTTTCATTAAAATACCATAATCTTCATAAAACCATTCTTAAAGATTTAGATTTGTTGCATTTTTAAATAAATACTTCTTACTAGGAAAATACGATAAGTTGTGGACATCGATCGTTTATCTAAACTGATTTTGTGGTGTCTAGGCTAGGCAAGTGAGCTTGGGTAACTTTAAAAGGCCCGCCTCACGATTTGTGAGCGGATCCCTCACTCCTCACTAGTACTTACCTGGCCACAATTGGCGGTGAAGAGGCGATTTGAGGTTTCTAACGACTTGTCATTTAGACTATTTAGAAATAGGCTAGTTGGCTTAGGGAAACCCTAGAATGTAAAATACGGAAAACTACACTTTGCGAATAAATACCTTTTATTTTATAAAACCGTTTTCTAAAGGATTAGTATTTTACAATCTTTGCAAAGCGACGGTACAACTCATCTTTGGGGAACCCGTTCGGGATCGTGCAGTTTATCGCACACCCTCGGGCTAGTAGTGTGAGATTCAGACCTCCGCAAGGAGCATTCGGTCTCGAAAGGTTTAAAATACGACATCTTAAGAAAAATGAGATTTTTGAAATATAAAATATCTATTAAAATTATTTTTGTATAAACATATGTATATTTATCTTTTAAATATCTATTTTATTATAATATAAATTTTCCACCTTTTTCTAAAAATCACAAAAGTATAAAGGTTACACTAAAATACCATGAACTTCAAATAATCAATATTACAGATAAATACCCTTATATATGAAACTAGGATATTTTTATTAGAAATGTCACAATATAAAATCCACAACTCTAAAGACGAGTAATAAATACTTGAGGTGTATTTTGAAAAGTATATAAATGTATTTTTACATAAAACCCCCTCAAGTTTTATAAATTACCCTAAAGACCCTAACAATTATAAGACTTCGATTCACATTTCTGATTGTCTGACTCGGGTTTGAGTCTGATTAATCTGACTTGAATATGATTCAAGTCAAACCATAATCTACAAGTTTCCAAGTCAATATGAACACATGAATCCATGAATACAATTATCAGTTTATACAATTTGGCTGAACCGAACCATGGATATATTCCTTTTACATGTTTCCTAGTATTCCATTTACATGACTCTACGGTTATAACCATTTCCTGATATCATGGTTTCGGTCAGTCAGTCAATTAATCATACAACCAACACAAATTACAAGATAACAATACAAACAAGACATCACGGGGTTTAAGGGGTAGATTGGTACGGAAGGTGTTAAAGGTGGCACGAGACGGTAAGATTAAGACACCTAACATGAATCCAATTGTCGTTGTTCCGGGTTGTATAACGGAGCCTTGTACTTCCATTTGCCCTGGTCTCTGGCATACTGAAACCCCTCTCGTATACACTGGCATCCTTCTGTACCAAGCTACAACAACAGCGTTAACACAATACTACAATAATATAACAATGTAATACAACTGTAACAGACACACTCTCTCTCTCTTACTCTCTATCTATTCTCCTCTTATCTTTGGGACTTACCGAGCGATTTGTTCGCTGACGACATTCTGTTTCTCTCTTCTTTGAATGTCGTCAGGTGGTTTGGACCCGGCAGAAGTTAAGCCATCGCAAGAAGACTTGGAGCAGTTTACTGAAGACCCTGCACAGTAGTTCATTGTACTCTTTTCTTTTCAGTACTTTTCTTTTCCTGTTATGCCACTGTTTAGGCATCTTTTATTCCAGTTGTATTTCCTTTCATGCATTGTACAAAGAATGTTAATAAATAAAAATTGTTGTTCTTTTAAATCTTGTCTCTTGTGTATTTATTTTATATTGCTTAGATACGCTTAGCATATGTACTTCTGAGTATATACGTAGCGGGCCTCGTCGCGTCCCCTTCGCCGTACACTGGGAAGTGGGGCGTGACACATGCACATCCCTCTCCCCTTTAGTCCGTAAGACACCTTTAGAGAGGGTGACTCCATCACCTGCAGGTACACTACCATGCCAGGAGTCGTCCATTCTAAAGCACCTTTAGAATACTGTCTAAGTACCCAGATTGGGGCATTTCCCAAATCTAGATCTATAACTATAGATCTAGTAACCAGAATGTCTGATGTTATATCCATATCCTATATGGAGAAACCACTGTGTGACAACCACAGTATAACCGATCGTAGTATAAGAATTTCACATCCTACTATGTGTATGTCTTCCAAATACCAGGACATCACACCCTACTACCTTCTTAACAGATCCATCCCCTATTCTGATGAAGTCAAAACCTATGACTATCACATCAAAATTAGATGATTTATCTCCGCTGTATCTGCCTTAGTCTATAAATAGACAGAAGCTTCTTGTCCACTATGCTTCCGCTGCTCCCACTGACTACGAAAACCCTCTGGCAGGGTCATATACACGTGCACTTCTAAAGCTAGTTTAGAACAATGCTATACTCATCCTCTTGCCGGGTCTTATAGTCTGGAACAGTAGCAATGGTAAGTCTGGATAAACAAGAACCTCCCTGCCACCATCCTTGAGGATACCGGAGTACCTCTCGGGCACCTGAGGTTACCCACCATATCTGCGGAGTGGCTAATGGAATGTCAAACTTGATTGAATTTTTAGGTCCTATTAAATTTTCAGTAATCGTTTGCGGTTCTGGAATCACTTCCAGTTCTACCATACTCACACTACTGTTTTCTGAAAAATTCCATTTTATTTAAAACTGTGGCGAGTCAAGAACAATATCACTATTGTTCTTCCAGATGGTAGAAAGTCAACCCTCGTCATAGCCCGGGTTAACCCACAAACAGCCATTACAAAAACGTGCCTTGAGTTATCCAGAGTCTGGTTTTAAGCATAAGCCGGACAACCCCGTATACCTTAACATCGTTAAGATATGAGCCATTTTATATCTAATATAGAAACAGAGGCACTGATTTAATTGGAACCAGATTCAAATCATGCAACTGTCTCCAATGCAAGACAACTAAATGGAGAGAGGCCGATCAACATTACTCAACTTAGGAATGCATTCAGATATGAGTAACCTAAAAGGGAAGCAAGTTCTCAAAACCATTACTTTCAACTGAATACCATACACAAGTATCTACATCTTCGATCACCTTGAAGAATCCTGATACTTGCAATACCTGGTTCTCTACTTTATTCATATACCTATAACTTCTCAAAACTTAGACCTTGTATTTCTACGAAACACATGTCTAAGAACTAAAGAAGTCACAAGTAAACATAATATAGTACGAGTACCAACCCCTCTGTCCTAATGGACACTGGACAATATACAATACTCTGTATAAGTCTCCTGAGTCTAATAACTCATACCCTGTGCATCGTAGGTTGAAAACTGTACTTATGGTTAAGAAGAATCACACCGTTGTTTAATACTCCTTACCTAATCATCAACTGATATAGGTAAATGTCATGGACATAATTTCAAAAAGTTATATCTCACTTTATAAAAATAAACATACAGATATATCAATTTGAAATTGGTGCATAACAACGGATATTTAAAACCAAATATTTTCCATCCGGCAAAAACCCAGGCGATTTCCTCAAATATCACCAATTACAATGAATCCCGATATAATAAGGATGATCACCTAATTCCTAATAACTTACTCCCACTCATCATCTGTAAAACCATACAGATATGAGAAGCAACCTTGTAAATACATACCCTGGAGTAAAGACCTAATTGGGAAATCAGTTTTCTGCTAACAACGCGCAGTGAAACTGAAACATGAAAATGTTTCGAAGGGGTATCCGGGTATTCTTAGTAATGCCTCTTCCATTATCCATATTCATGACTGTCACCGTGTATTTCTTTGCCATCTCTCCAAATCCCTTTATTTGTCTTTACTTATTACCTTCTGTACATCCCTTAGGCTAATGGTTTTCTTCCTTCCCTACCGTTCGGCGCCAGCCTATGGTTTGGAAGAAGACTATCCAATAAGTGTAATAGGTGTACTCTCCTAATCCTAGGAGTACTCGCAATCTGAGAGAAGGTAAAGATAAAAGACAACTGAATAAACCTTATTCCTATTCTCCTGAACCAGAACCCATCCCCGAACTGGAACAAGTTTCTTCGAGTTCGTATATAACCATACGATGGATTATCCAATAACTGTGGATCTTCGTAGTGATACGGGGTATTCTGGAGAAATACAAAGGTGAAGTAGGAGTGGCGATGAGATACTCGATTTGGTCGTGAATGATAGCAGTCGCAGTTTACTTTGCCCTCTTTTTAATCCCTTTATTTGTCTTTACTTATTACCTTCTGTACACCACACTTAGGCTAAGTGGTTTTCTTCATTCCCTACCATTCGGCACCTGCCTATGGTTTGGAAGAAGACTATCCAATAAGCGTAATAGGTGTACCCTCTCCTAATCCTAGGAGCCCTCAAAACCTGAAAGAAGGTAAAGGGAAAAGACAACTGAATAGTCCTATTCAATCTCTCCAGAACCAAAATCCATCCTCGAATCTGGAACAAGTTCCTTCGAGTTCGTATATAACCATACGATGGATTTACCCAATGGAAGTGGACATTCGTAGTGATACGATGTGCTCTGGAGAAATGCAAAGGGTAAAAGAAGGAGTGGCAATGATGTATGCAACTCAGACAATCCAAAAGTCAGTGTTTTAAGAAGGTACGGTTAACTTGTGTAGGGTTCCTAGGCACTCATACAAGGGTCTATAAGGCATCAACCATGCCCGGATAAAATTTTAGACGTGCCGAACAACCCAAAGCTGGGATCTTTTCTAGATAATTAGGGTTTCACATGCAAGTAAACATCTTTACAACTAAGAGTGAGGGATTACAACCTTTATAGTACGCTCCTTCGCTTCATAAGCTCCGAGTAGAAGTCCCTTCGCTGTGATCCATGATCTTCCGGACTCAAGAGATGCTCTACAACCCGAATGATTCATGCTAGCTTGTAGTCTTCCTTTTCTCCAATGATCTACCACGAAATTTCTATAACTCAAGCTCTCTCTCTCTAATGAGGTGAACACCCTAATCTAATTGGATAGATTAGATGAGGATGATGAAATAGTATTTATGCTCTCTTTTATTATCAAATTCTCACACTAAATCATCACATAAAGAAAACCTAGAAAGCTTTCTCAAAGCTCAAGGAAGAAGAAGAAGAAAGAAAATCCTTTTGTGATGAATAATGAAAATTATCATTATGATTAATAATGCAACCATGGTTGAATATGAAGAGACTAACTCATGTAGAGACTTAACCTAGGATGAAGGGTTTGGGTTGGGTTAGAAAATATCAAGCATAATATCTTTGTTAGAAACAAACTAAAAGTTTCTAGAAGCTACAAGAAAAAGCTAACCCAAATCAAACCCTAACCTTGTTTAATCTTCACTAAACATGTTGCATTAGTAATCATATCATATTACAATATTATATATCACATATATAATATATATTTGTAACAAAAGAAAATAATACAATTAACATATATCGCATATATATCAATGTATTATCCGGTGAGAAAATGAAATAATAAAGCGAGCCGATATTAGATAATGTAATGCAATATATCACATATATTATTATACATTAAATTATCGAATCAACACTTGATCTGACAATCCGGCTATATCGAATATAACCGACTAATATATCATGTACCGATTCATCGAATCAGCACTTGATCCGATGACCCGGCTCATACCAAAATAACACGAGAATATAATACGGTATCTCATATCGCATTATCCTCGGCCATGCACATATCACATATGTGTCCCTACTCCATTTTGCCTGAGTCAATAAACCTCTGTGTAGGACTCTAAAGAATCGTCAATACGCCGGCAGTAGGTGATGATCATATCAAACACCCACAAGCTGCACGCGGTCAGCTAAACGTAACAGCCACCCAGGTATTGAGCGATCAGAAGATCAACAAACAAGCCTGTACATTCTCCTGTGAATCTAATCAGTAACACTCCCGTACAGTCCGGTCTCTTCGTCTGATATATTGCATATCTAGTCTAGGGGTGGTATACGTCAGACCCAGTAACCAATAAGTCGTGTCGATGTGAGGCTCATAATGGGTCGAGAAACTACTGATAACACTTACCAATAAATCTCTATATCAACCCTGGCCAGGGACTTCCAGTTATAGCCAATCGAACACAGCACAACATCAACTCCCTATACCGGGAGAGACGAATCCCCTCCTATCGTTCATTGCCTCCATGTGATTCGGGACTGCACCCAAAAGCCACCGGTTTGCACGCCCTCTTGGACGTGGTAAAGTGGAAATCAAAGCACAGTGGGAATCACACAAGACTCTACAACGATCTCGGGTCTACAGACTACCATGTACCAGTGTCACCGGAGAACTGCCATCTGACGTGAGGTATAATACCATTTGGGAGTTCTCGGCGAGTCCGTCCAGTGTACCCAGTCTCTACTGAGCATCCGTACACCATCCTTGATGTCAAACACCGATGGATATGGGATCATCCATCGCCCATCATATGGGTCAAGATGCGTATACGCTAGTCTACTCTGGTGTATCGATGCCCTGTCTCGATATACCCTCGACTAGGAACGGTTATAGGGTGTACTCATTGACTACTATGGCCCCACTAGTATGATCTCATCATAGTCCCAGTAGTCGAGTATAGATCCTAAGGGCTTTATCAACATGTGAGAGTAGGACAGTAAACTAATATAAGTCAACATGTTAAGATAAAAAGAAACCAAATAGCATACTATCATGACGAGAAAGAAAGTCCTCTATATATATATCCAAGCATCCATTATAATATACATCATATGTACAACAATGGCCTCTAGGGTATATACATAACTAACAATCTCCCACTTGCACTAAGGCCAGCTGTTGTAGTATCTCATACCTAGCATCTCGAATAATCTCTCAAACTATATCTGTGGAATGGCCTGCGTGAGTGGATCCGCAGTGTTGTCCTTCGTATCTACTCTCCTGACCTTGATCTCCCGGCGATCAACTATCTCCCTGATCAGGTGATACTATCTTAGAATATGTCTAGACTTTTGATGGGACCTGGGTTCCTTGGCCAAAGCCACAGCTCCATTGTTATTATAATACAGAGGTATTGGATGCTCAATGGATGGAACCACACCAAGTTCACTAATGAACTTCTTTATCCAGACAGCCTCTTTGGCAGCATCGTTGGTAGCGATGTATTCAGCCTCCATCGTCAAGTCTGCAACGATATCCTGTTTGGAACTCTTCCAACATACCGCCCCTCCATTGAGGGTAAAGACAAATCCCGAGTGCGACTTAGAGTCGTCCTTATCACTTTAGAAGCTGGAATCTGTAAAGGACTCCGCCTGGAGTTCTCCGTTACCATACACCAAGAACATCTCCTTAGTCCTTCGTAAGTACTTGAGAATATTCTTCACAGCTGTCCAGTAACTCTCTCCAGGATCTGCTTGATACCGACTCACTACACTTAGTGAGTATTCTACATCGGGTCTGGTACATCGCATCGCATATATGATAGAGCCTACTACCGAAGCATAGGGTATCCCTTGCATGCGAGCTCTCTCCAAATCAGTCTTGGGAGACATCTCTTTGGAGAGAGTGAGTCCAGATATCGTGGGTTGGTTCCCACGCTTGGATTCTTCCATACTAAACCTCTTTAGTATGGTGTCAATGTACCTGGATTGGGACAATCCCAGTATCCGTTTAGATCTATCTCTATAGATCATGATTCCCAATATGCAGGAGGCATCACCTAGATCTTTCATTGAGAATCTTTGTGATAAGAAGAGCTTGACTGATTGCAGCATAGGAACATCATTTCCTATCAAGAGTATGTCATCGACGTACAATACGAGGAAGACAACCATTCTCTCTGCAACCTTTTTATATATACAAGGTTCATCTATATTTTTGATGAAGTCAAACTCTTTGACTACAACATCAAAGCAGATGTTCCAACTCCACGATGCTTGCTTTAACCCATAGATGGATTTAAGCAGTTTGCATATCTTTCCGTTGCTCCCACTATCTACGAAGCCCTCTGGCTGGGTCATGTACACGCACTCTTCTAAATCACCGTTTAGAAAGGCGGTCTTAACATCCATTTGCCAGATTTCATAGTCATAGCATGCAGCAATGGCAAGTAAGATCCGGATGGACTTAAGCATAGCCACTGGAGAAAAGGTTTCGTCATAATCTACACCTAGTCATTGACAAAAACCCTTTGCAACAAGTCAAGCTTTGAAAGTCTCAAATTTTCCATCTACACAAATTTTCTTTTTAAAGATCCACTTGCTCCCAATGGGTTTTACCCCTTCAGGAGCATTTTCCAAAGTCCATACTTTGTTGGTGTGCATGGATTCCATCTCAGATCGCATTGCATCCAGCCATTTCACAAAGTCACCACTCGTGATGGCCTGCTCGAAACTAGTCGGGTCATCATCTTCCATGATGCAATCGTCGCTTCCACCATCAATGAGAAAACCGTAGTATCACTCAGGTGGATGAGAAACCCTTCTAGATCGGCGGAGAGGCTGGGGTTCGTCGGGTACTACTGAATCTGGCTCCAATAAATCATCAGTTGTAGTTTGTGGTGCTGGAACCTCTTCCAGCTCTACCTCTTTGCCACTAATTTCTTTTGCAAGAAATTCCTTTTATAAAAAGGTGGCATATTGAGAAACAAACACTTTTTGTTCTTCAGCGCGGTAGAAAAAGTACCCTTGGGAATTCTTAGGATATCCTACAAACTTACAAAGAACTGATCATACCTCGAGTTTGTCCGGATTTTTCCTTTTGACTTAGGCCGGACAACCCCATATCTTAACTCATTTAAAATATGGTCTCTTCCCACTCCATATCTCATATGGTGTGATAGGTACAGATTTAGATGGAACTTGATTCAATAGGTATGCTATTGTCTCAAGCGCGTAACTCCAGAAGGAAATAGGTAACTCAGCAGTGCTCATCATAGAGCGCAACATATTTAATAGGGTGCAATTCCTCCGCTCCGATACACCGTTGTGCTGTAGTGTATAAGGAGGGGTAAGCTGAGAGAGAATCCCATTTTCTTTTAGATAATCCAGAAAATTATTGCTCAAGTATTCTCCTCCTCGATCAGATCGAAGTATCTTAATACTTTTGCCCGTTTGGTTCTCTACTTCGTGCTTATATTCTCTGAATTTCTCAAAAGCTTCAGACTTGTGTTTCATCAGGAACACATGTCCGAATCTTAAGAGATCGTCAGTGAATGTAATGAAGTAGGAAGAGCCGTTCCTGGCATGCATAGACATAGGACCGCATACATCACTATGTACCAGCCCTAAGAGTTCGGTAACTCTTTCTCTGTGTCCACTAAACGGAGTTTTGGTCATTTTCCCTTTGAGACATGAATGGCAAGTTTCATAAGATGATAATTCGAACAGATTCAAATATCCATCCTTATGTAACTTAGCTAGTCGTATCGCATTGATATGACCAAGTCTACAATGCCATAAGAAAGATTCGTTCATTTCTGAACTCTTCCTCTTGTGTGTGTTTTGTATATTAAGGACTCTATTTTGATTGAGAATGAATATGCCATTATGTAACGAGCCTGATCCAATCAACTTTTGATTCAGAAATATGTTCATAACATTATCCTGTACTACAAAATTATATCCTTCTTTACTTAATAAAGAAACTGATATAATGTTGCACATCATGTTCGGTATAAAATAACACTCATTCAAAATCAATGTATTACTACTTGGTAATACAAGGTGATATTCGCCAACTGCTTTGGCTGTAATACTTGCACCATTCCCTACTTATACGGAATGATCACCTTTTCCCAGTTCTCTACCTTTACGTAGCCCATGTAACAATTTACATATGTGGGATCCCGATCCGGTATCTAATACCCAGGACGTAGGGTGAACTGAGAAACAGTTCTCAATAACTAACACACCCGAAGAAGATGCATCAACATGCTTGTTTTTCGTTTGGGCGACTGAGAATCAAGATATTCTCATGTTTCCTGCTCAGTCTTATAACACTTATAAGATAGAACGGGTCCGACGTTCCCTTGCTCAGTATAATAAGCGGGTTCAGTCAATACATCCATATTATTATCTTGATTATGGCCTGACATGATCGCTACCTGGAAAGAGAGAGAAGAAAACACTTTAGTGTATGCTCTTGCAAGATTAGACTGGTTATTATCTTATCTAATCAGGATGTCTCCCACTGTTTTTATCAAATCTTCCTTCAAACCCTAAAAGGTAAGATTAGCCGGGATTAATTGCACCCTACAATTTCGTTAATCTTTCAACCAGATCAGTGTCGGTACTTGAGAGAGGTTCCCGTGCTTTTGCACGGACCTAATTAAAATAAACCTTATTTTCCCAGAGGCATAACCCCGTTAACATTTTTCTAGACACCTACTTGATCGGCTAATTGTCTTGTATAAAATTCTCTCAGGAGTAACTCTTACTCGCAGCGGGTATCGAGATCCAACTATCTCATAGTAGTTATGCAATCTCATTGCAAATTTCAACACTTGAAATTCCCGATAGTGCTTTTGCCCCTAGAACCTTATGACCTTAACATAGTCAACAAATCATAATTGCTAGCCAAGTTCAACCCGTCATTTCCCGATTGAATTAAACCCATCTATACAACCCTTAACATAGTCAACAAAGTCGTACAACTACCCTAATCCAATCACATCTCATGTTTTAGCAGATAAGTACTAATTAGCTACCGCACACTACGCCTTAACATAGTCAACAAACGTAGCACGAATACTAACTAGTCTCTATCTGAAATGACGGAGGGCTACACAGGTTTTTCAGAAAACCATGAGCGTAATGAACTTGATATTGTTGTAGAAACAAGTGATTTTGAAAAGGAGTGTTTTTTAGGCTTTTCTAGTTTCGCTAAAAAGGTCACTCCCGGTGAAAGGATCTTGGCTCTTTTCCCATCGAATAAGGTGCAGGGTATATCATATATACCGCTGTGCAAAGCAAGAACTATATAAGCTGTCAAAAACTAAACCGCGAGTTTGTAGCATCTGCCAGTTTCGCTAAAGTGGTCACTCCCGGTGAAGGGATCTCGGCTCTTTCCTCATCGAATAAGGTGCAGGGTATATCATATATACCACTATGCAAAGCAAAACTGTAGCTACCCTTTTTATAAAGTTTTGATTCTACAACATCTTTTAGGTTTCTTTTCGTTTTATTAATCTCATTAATAAAACCCATCAACTTATGCTTCCTAAACATCACAGAAGAAACGAAAGCAGTAATATTTATATATCAGCATATATATCTAGTATAAGCATTCGTCTCAGGCAGTAATATGATCTCATCACAGAACATTGCAGCAGAAGAACATATATAAAATATTGGATATACTGGGATGTCCGTGTTTTAATACGAGCCGATATAAAACACGGATTCCACGGTCGCGATGAATAGCCAAACCCACATCCCTAGACCCCTACGAGAGCGGCAAGCAACACTGCCAATTTTAGGGTTAGGAGACCCGGTCTCGACTCCTCGAGATGGCCTCCCACTGGACCCTAGAACCCGGTTACTTGTGTTCTCCTCCTTGGGTCTACCTAATGCGGAAAAGTAAATAATATACACTGGTGACATCAACCCCATCCCAGAAGTGCCCCAATAAAAGAATATTACATACAAATGAATTTTACATGAATGAAAATAAAAACCCTCATCTCATATAAAACCCCCGGCTATTCAGAACACGACGATCTAATATAACATATCACAGCAACACATAATATCTCATATCATCAACTTAAGTAAGTAAGTATGCATACACCGATCGTCATTGATGTATAGCAACGAAAACCGGCAATACAACTACATACTACACTTACGGTCACAGAAAAGAAATTGTAAAACTACAACATTTGGAATCCACAATCACTTTAGACATCATAAATCCGAAATATCACATACTTCGCATTTCATGCCTAACTATATGAATTCCACATATTGTATCACATTCCAGATAAATAGACAATATTAAACTTTCTGATCGAATAATCAAATACCCAAGATTTCCTAAATAACTCAACACTTGAGCGGAGTTCAAATAATCCCAGAATATGTCACAGTACCAATGGTCCAGCCGTAGAAGGGTCAAGCCAACTCCTCACATGTGGCACGCCGTACTGCCCTAAACCCTAAGGTTTAGAGGCGGTTCAGACGGTCACATAATCGAGTTAAGATTTGTGTTCTTCTAGAGGGTCCACCGCGTTACTTGCACGTTTTTCCGAAAGATTTAAACCCAAGAAAAATTCAACACTTGAAAGTTTTTCGTGTCGGGAAAAAGTGAGTTAATAATATCCGTTCGAACAATTTAACAGTTTCTAAATTATCCGGAAAACAGAACGAAATTAAACTTTCCGATCGAATCAACGAATTGAAAATAATCCCAAGAACACTCAACACTTGAGTCAAATTAAAAATACCCAGAAGCAGCTATAAATACCTATGGATGTATTGTGCCAAAAAACTAACCCTAATTCTACTGCGCTACCGCGGAACCACCGCAGAAGGCATGGTACGGCCGCGGTTCCACGGCGCTTTAGTGGAATTTTGGTGTCGTTTTGCACAATAACTCTTAGAATTCCCTACTGATTTTTTTGAGTATTTTTAATGCAGAAAAATCCCATTTTTACAAAATTTCCAGAGAGGGGGTCTAGTTCGATGTATCGGGGTTCGATCGGAATTTTAACTTCGTAAACACGTCGCCTAATGCTCTAGCTAGGCTCTGATATCACTGTAGGGTTCCTAGACACTCATACAAGGGTCTATAAGGCATCAACCATGCCCGGATAAAATTTTAGACGTGCCGAACGACCCAAACCCAGGATCTTTGCTAGATAATTAGGGTTTCACATGCAAGTAAACATCTTTACAACTAAGAGTGAGAGATTAAAACCTTTGTAGTCCGCTCCTTCGCTTCATAAGCTCCGAGTAGAAGTCCCTTCGCCGCGATCCATGATCTCCCGGACTCAAGAGAGGCTCCACAACCCGAATGATCCATGCTAACTTGTAGTCTTCCTTTTCTCCGATGGTCTACCTCAAAGTTTCTATAACTCAAGCCCTCTCTCTCTAATGAGGTGAACACCCTGATCTAATTGGCTAGATTAGATGAGGATGATGAAATAGTAGTTATGCTTTCTTTTATTATCAAATTCTCACACTAAATCATCACATAAAGAAAACCTAGAAAGCTTTCTCAAAGCTCAAGGAAGAAGAAGAAGAAAGAAAATCCTTTTGTGATGAATAATGAAAATTATCATTATGATTAATAATGCAACCATGGTTGAATATGAAGAGACTAACTCATGTAGAGACTTAACCTAGAGTGAAGGGTTTGGGTTGGGTTAGAAAATATCAAGCAAAATATCAAGCATAATATCTTTGCTAGAAACAAACTAAAAGCTTCTAGAAGCTACATGAAAAAGCTAACCCAAATCAAATCCTAACCATGTTTAATCTTCACTAAACATATTGCATTAGTAATCATATCATATTACAATATTATATACCACAAATATAATATATATTTGTAACAAAAGAAAATAATACAATCAACATATATCGCATATATATCAATGTATTATCCGGTGAGAAAATGAAATAATAAAGCAAGCCGATATTAGATAATGTAATGCAATATATTACATATATTATTATACATTAAATTATCGAATCAACACTTGATCCGACAATCCGGCTATATCGAATATAACCGACTAATATATCATGTACCGATTCATCGAATCAACACTTGATCCGATGACCTGGTTCATACCAAAATATCGCGAGAATATAATACGGTATCTCATATCGCATTATCCTCGGTCATGCATATATCACATATGTGCCCTTACTTCATTTTGCCTGAGTCAAGAAACCTCTGTGTAGGACTCTAAAGAATCGTTAATACGCCGGCAGCAGGTGATGATTGTATCAAACACCCACAAGCTGCAAGCGGTCAGCTAAACGTAACAGCCACCCAGATATTGAGCGATCAGAAGATCAACAAGCAAGCATGTACATTCTCCTGTGAATCCAATCAGTAACACTCCCTTACAGTCCGGTCTCTTCGTCTAATATGTCGCATATCTAGTCTAGGGGTGGTATACGTCAGACCCCAGTAACCGATAATTCGTGTCGATGTGAGGCTCATAACGGGTCGAGAAACTACTCATAACACTTACCAGTAAATCTCTATATCAACCCTGGCCAGGGACTTCCAGTTATAGCCAATCAAACACAGCACAACATCAACTCCCTATACCGGGAGAGACGAATCCCCTCCTATCGCTCATTGCCTCCATGTGATTCGGGACTGCACCCAAAAGCCACCGTTTTGCATGCCCTCTTAGATGTGGTAAGGTGGAAATCAAAGCACAGTGAGAATCATACAAGACTCTATGACGATCTCGGGTCTACAGACTACCCTATACCAGTGTCACCGGAGAACTGCCATGAGGTATAATACCATCTGGGAGTTCTCGGCGAGTTCGTCCAGTGTACCCAGTCTCCAATGAGCACCCGTACACCATCCTTGATGTCAAACACTGATGGATATGGGATCATCCATCGCCCATCATATGGGTCTAGATGCGTATACGCTAGTCTACTCTGGTGTATCGATGCCCTGTCTTGATACACCCTCGACTAGGAACAGTTATAGGGTATACTCATCGACTACTATGGCCCCACTAGTATGATCTCATCATAGTCCCAGTAGTCGAGTACAGATCCTAAGGGCTTTATCAACATGTGAGAGTAAGACAGTAAACTAATATAAGTCAACATGTTAAGATAAAGAGAAACCAAATAGCATACTATCATGACGAGCAAGAAAGTCATCTCTATATATATCCAAGCATCCATTATAATATACATCATATGTACAACAATAGCCTCTAGGGTATATACATAACTAACAACTTAGTCACTGAGTCATAGTCTAGAGTCGGGTCATGGTCACTGCCAAAGAGAGAGAGAAAAGAAACACTCTGCGTGCACTCTATCCTAGATCAGAATGGTCATCAATTTATCTAATCAGGAAACCTCCCACTGTAACCTCAAAATTCTCCTCCAAACCTGAAAGAAGAATTAGTCGGGATCGCCCGAGGAGTAAACCAACTCATCAGTGGGAATCGGGATCTAACTATCATCGCATGATAACGTGATGGAATCCACTCACGTTATCACACTCCAGAAGGTATGCACATGCCTGGCAAGTTTCAGTTTCTTTAGAAACTCCCGATGTGATTTTTACCCCATACACTTATGACCTTGACGAAGGCCAACAAATCATAAGTCGCATGTCAAGTTCTACCCGTCATTGTCCAGGTTAATTTGAACCCACCCGTACATATTATTGACGAAGGCTAACAAATAGTACGACTGTCCCAAACCAACGCATCTATCTATGCAACAGAAAGGTAACAAGTAGCTATCATACACTATGCCTTGACGAAGGCCAACAAATATAGCATAAATACTAAGTGCTACCCATCTGAAATGACGGAGGGCTACGAATGGTTTTTGGCGAAAAACCTTTAACGTAATGAACTAGATATTGTTTTTCACGACCCGAAAAGTACGCAACATGACCGGCACTTAAATTACGAAACGTCTCGAGGCGTACGTAATCTAAGTAAGCCAAAACCCAGAAATCAAAACCAAGTAAAGCAGTAGAGTGAAGGAAAAACCAATTTAAATCAAGTAGTTTTGCAACATAAGCCAAAATATGCATTTTTAAAATCACAAGTCTTTTCTAAAAATTTCGGCAGAGTTTCCTTTGTAAATACTGACCCCGAATGGGGTACAACATGATAAATATATACATGAATAATAAAAGGCATCCCCAAGCAGGAGCTAGCACTTCGTCAATCGACGGCCACAACCACGCAAGCAATATAATATACAACGCCGAAGGGCGAGGATCAAAACTCAAAAGGAAACTCAAAACAATATGAAATCCATAATAATACAACGCACAACTCTAAGGTCGAAAGAATATACATCACTGGTCTCGAAGTCTGAATAAATATACAAGTTTGGTTGATGGAGTCACTAGATACAACTGAATAAAATAAAGGTACAATAGTGGTCACGATATAAGTGAACCCACCTACCAAAGCAATCACCCAGAAAGGAAGCAGTGTGCCAGTAAGCCGTAACGGAACCTGTACGGAAAAACCTGCAAGAAACTGTGGCACAACAGGGGTGAGTTGCCAACTCATGAGTAGAAAACATCACCGAGCAGAAATCGTATGTATGACACAATCCTAGGTCAATACGATCAATAATATATATAACCTCAAATGATAAGTCTGAAGCATGAAAAGGTGGCAAGGGTAAACATCTACATAAGTGTAATCCCATGTGCTCGTGTCAGTGCCTCAGATAGCAACATATCATATAACTGAGGTATGAATGCATGAAAATAGAATACATGTAAATGAAGAAACTGCTTTCATAACTTAGTGAGATTTCTGTATATTTAAAATGAGGTATCATCAATGAAATCAACATAAACAGTGTCTAGCATCGACACAAAACATAAATCCCAATATCTCAATATCTCAGGCTTCGGCTATCCGGACCGGCCTGTATTATCAAATCTCAATACCTCAATATCTCAAAATCTCAGTGTCTCAAATCTCACTATCTAGGGCTCCGTCGGTCCGGATCGGCCCCTATCATCGATCGCACGACCACGAACGGTATCCTCTGGATATCCGACGCGCCAGGTAAAATCACCGGTAGGCAGTCTGCCCTGCCGGGCTCATCATCCTCCATGAAATCACTCTTGCCCTGGGGTACCTGTTCATACCATAATATTGCATTATTATATTCAACAGTCCTAGTTATTTTACAAATAAACAGGTGCTTTTGACCCATGTCTGCTACTTAGTTGCAGGTTACAGGTTCTTGGAATAAAAACAGTGAAAAAGACAAAAGACAATGCAAAAGTGAGACTTCGACCAACAAACAGAGAATCTTGATAAAGCCTACACAAAGATCAGTTCACAAGTACAAAGCAGTGCAAGGTTCAAGACTTCGTCACGAAGCAACGGCAAAAGTCCATTACAATGTTCACTGGAGAGATCTGGAAGAAACCTAGAAGCCCATTTAAGAAAAGTACTAAAGATACAGGAAGCAAAAAAGGCCCAGAACTAGCACACAAAATCTCAGAAGCCAAGACCACAATTGGGCCGCGGAACCGCGGCCCAACCCATGCTGAGGCCGCGGTTCCGCGGCCATATAGAGCCCGGAGCTGAATAATTTTTACCAAAATGTGTGCGGATCTTTGACTAGGTCTTTTCTTTGAGGGTATTTTTGTAATAGCAGACGTGCGAGTCAATTGTAACCCTGGGATTTCTATGTCCTATAAATAGAAACCCTAATACCTCTTTTGAGGTATGCCTCCTTTCATTAATAAAATTCAGATTTCTTTTGGAGGCATCGGTACCTCTTTTCATATCATCTATTCAGATCTGACAACCCTGTGTAAATGTTTGGAGAGAGCCATCTGTAAGTAGTTTTATTTAATTGCTCTAGTTTAGATTTAATTCCTTGCCCTAGATAAATGTTCTTCAATTCCCTAATGAGCGAGTAGTCTCCTCGCTTGTTAGGGTTAGCTTTGGGGAAGGCTTTTGAGAGATGAGATCTCCCATCCCTTTCTTGCCCATCACATATAATCAATAGGACTCCATACATACATGCAACACCGCTCCCTACGGCACCCTATCCCACGAGGTAGCGGTGATACCGTAGTATAAAGGACCGGTTGCGCGTGTTTTCCATGGAGGTTAGGGTAAGGATCGATAAAGGAAGGACAAGAACCTAGAGGAAGAAACATGTTCCCGAATGGATCTAATCCCCTTTATTGATAATTACCATAACTCCTCTTAGATCCTAATTTGGGTATAGGAAGCGTTGAGATTTATTTACATTTCCAAACCTACCATAAACCTAACCCTAGCAAGATTTAGATCTAGATAATCTTAGTATAGGTAGATTTAGTTTTTAGATTTAATAAATCAATCCGAACACCTATCGGAATTAACTCGTTTGAGCGATTAGGAAATTCACAACATTCCTGTGGACCGACCCATACTCATCGGCTAGCTACCAAGCGACGCCGTTCTTGATTGCGGTAATATATTTTTGATCTATAAAATCTCATTAAATCAAATGGCGCCGTTGCCGGGGATTGCGTGTTATTTCCTTTTTGCAATTTCGGGTTAATATAAATTAAAAAATCATAAAAACTGAAAAGTCAAAAAAAATATAAAAATATATCATCTGTTATTTTTTGGAAAGGGTATTTTTTATGAATCTTTGCAGGATCAACGGTCTGGAAAAATCCAGAGTGCAAAATAGAAAAAGGTACATCAGAACAGAAAGGAGTTGGAAAAACAGAACACCACAATTTTTCTGGGGACCTGAAGCCTCCGTACCGCCGCTAACCCGCCGCGAAAACCCCCTTTCCGCCGAGGAACCGTGGCCCTCCTGCCACGTCAGCGCGCGAAAATTCACTGTTTGTTTCCTCTTCCCCCTCTCTGCAAATCCCCATATATCTTTTTGTCAAATCTTCTGCAGGATTCTTTGCGCTTAAAAATCTTCCCCCTTCTCAATAACAAATCTTGTACAGGATTCTTTGCGCCGCGCATAAAATAAAAAGATTTGATTGCAAGTGATTTACTGTTTTGCATATCTTTAATCGGACTTTAAGGGGCTTTTGACCAATTCAGATTGGGTGGGGATTTCATCACCCTTCCCAGGACCCCAGAAATCACATAAAGCATTTGCATTGACCAATCCTTAATTAAAAAATACTAGACTCAGCCCTAAGGACGTCGCGCTCAATAGGACAGAGGACTAGTTGTAGGCATCGGCCGTTAATCCTAACCTGACTTTGCGGTGTCTAGACAAGTGTGTCCAAGGCGAGTGGTAACTTAATTAGGACCACTACTTGTAGTAGGGAGCCTCCCACTCACCTAGCACTTACCTGGCCGCAGTTGGAGGTGAAGAGGCGGTTTGAGGTCCTATTTCTAGCCCTTTAGAATAGTTAGGAGCTGTCTAGCTGACCTAGGTGACCCTAGATCTAGGCTTGATTGTGCATTTCTGGTTGATTGCATTTTTGTCTAAGCCCTTTATCAAAAATCTTTTTTTGCAAACAGTTCCAAATAAAGAGAAAAAGAAAAAAAAAAGGAAAAAATTTATAAAAACTTGCAAAATTTTGTCGCTAAGAAATCCTTGCACCCCACTTACACCCACCTTCTTTCTCTTCTCCTTCTAACATCATGGGTACCCCACCTCATAAATCGCTTGCCGAACTTTGGTATCCTGAACCAAACTTTGCCTCTTACGCGAATTGTTTCAGTCGATTTAAGGACGACCCCTCCATGCCTAAAATTTCGTTGAAATATCAAATAGAAGCGTCTAGGAGAAACAGTTCAACTTTGCAATCCACTTTGTATCAACCATCTCAACCTTCACCATCTTCGTACGTTGATACCACTATTTCGAGTCCTATTGTACCTCCTAAACCCATGTCTATTGCGGAGCATATTGCATAATCTCATAGACGATCTTTCACTCCTCTCCACACATCCAGTTCTAGGGATCAACAAGCCCATTCACCTTTTTATCCAAATGTTGACCCTACTCCTGTCCAACCATCCAATTCCTACCAGTCCTACCCGACTTTCCCACCTTCCCTAGACATTACTTCTACACAGCCATTTGGGAGTTTCACATATCCAAACAATTTCGAATCTTTTACCGAAACCCCTTCACAACCCATGTCTAGTCTAGAACAGTCGTTGGAGGCGTACATTGCAGCAACAAACAAAATGATTAGGAATGTGCATGCGTCCATAGCCGCCCTTATACAACCTAATGAACCGGTAGCTAGTTTCCAACTAGCTCCAAAAATTCCAATGTATGAAGCGGCGGTTGGACAGAGTGATAATTTAAGAGGAGAGAGTGAGTTTTACACCCTTCCAAATCAAACCTACCCATACCCAATTAAACCCCACAACTCCGGTTTTCAAACAAGTGTCCCAAATGATTCAACAGTTAAGGATAAAAATGAGTTGTGCGACTTTGTAGTGCTTGATTTGCCAGATTGCGAAGGGTCCTTTTCGAGTGAAACCATCACCAATCCTTTTGACCTCTACACCTCCACTCTAGAGCCTAAATTAATTGATATCCATACTTTTGATGAGGTGTCTAAAAAAATTGATTTTCACTTGATCGAGGATATAAACGCCGGGAATATTTTGGATGATGAACCCATCAATTTGACTGAAATTTTATCTCCAATTCATCATCCCGAGTCATTAATTGTTTCTCCCAAACTTCATAGGTGTCTTGATTTTAATGATAATGACATGGATAAGATAAATTTTGAGGACAATTATGAGGATGGTATTGAGGAGAGTATTGAGGATAATATTAAGGATGAACCATTTTTGTTTGATGTGTCGGATTTTCTAATTCATCCTCTTGAACCTTTAACTAAATCACCCTCCCTCCTTTCCATCATTCCGACTACGCAAACGATCACGCTTGAAGACTATGAGCTTGAAAAATTTCTCTTTGAATCTGACACAGTTCTCACAGACGATAACGATTACGAGTGTTTCACTTTTTCGGACGATGTTGAAAACTCACCTCCCGAGTTTGAGTCCTTTACATTTTCAGATGAGTTAGTTGACCCATCAGACTCGGTTGCTTACAGTCATTTCGAACCATTGATGGAATCTTTGAAGTTCGAGACAGATTACTTAGGTGAGAATAAGATTATCCCTAAATCACTCCCTTTCGTCTTTCCTATCACTTCGACCACGCAAGACTCCGTCGCGTTTCCATTTTCAATGGAGGGTTTACCAAGTTCGATGTACCCATGTTTTCTTACGAATCTTGAGGGATTTGACCCCATTTCTCGACGGGTTGATAAATTAGCACAATCGCTTTTAACACATCGGTCATCACAAATTGCACTAATTTATTCACTCGATTTACACCCTCAAGATCGTACTACACTTCTTTCTCTTTTCCGCCATTCTTTTCCTCCACCGAGACCTTATTCCACTCTTCTTCCCATTCGGTCTCGTGTGTTTCTCAACTCCTTTCCCTACACCCCATTCTTTCACCAACCCTACCATTATCACGATAGAATTTTTGAATGGTTGGCGCTAACCTTTGGCTTGTGTAAGGTCTTGTGTAGTTTGGGGAGGACCTTGTTGTATATATGTGTATATATATATAATTTTTGTTTACTTTTTCTATTAAAAATAAAAAAAATTCAAAACAATAAAAAATAAAAAAATTATATATAAATAAACAGGGGAGTGCCGACATTTTCAACCCTCTTGGTGTAGCATGACAGTGAGGACACTGTCAAGTTTAAGTTTGGGGGTGTGCTCGGTAAGCCTTCTTCCTTCGCATTCATGTGTATATTCTTACATTTGCATAATTATTTTAAAACCCATAAAAATTGAAAAATTTCAAAAATTATAAAAAATAATATATTCAATTTTGGCCATAATTGACTTGAGTTTGACAAAAAGGTTAACTAGCTAGGAACAACTAGATCTTAGACTTAGTAAAGTAAAAACCCTAAAAATAACATTTCTTAAAGTTTAACGATAGAAAGTATATGTCTTTGTAGTTTATTTAGAAATAGGCAAATTTTGAGTTCACTTCTTGGGCTAAGTTAAAACAAGGGAAGAGTATTGATGTTTTTATTAGAGTATAAGTTTGGAGAATAATTCCTAGCTTAAGTCTAGATTCTGAAAATATATACCCTACAAATTGCACAAACACACACCTTGAAATGCACTTGTCTAAAGTCCTTAGTACGAAGAAAATAAAATGAAAAATACAAGTGTGAATAAAGAGGAAGAAAAATGAACACTGGTTTTTGTGATTACTTAAGGCTGTAAAAATAGAAAAATATTTAGCGAGGGTGCTTCATCACCTAGTGCCTTAGACCAACTGGTTTGGGAGTCACTGCTAAAAGCCTTGGGTGTTGCAAGACTAGGAATTACGCTTTAAAGTGCAATCGCATTTTGTAATCGGTCGTTGGTACCTCAAGAAGTATTAACGGTCGCATGAAGGATGTGTAAGCAAAATTCATTTAAAATTCACCAATTAATAAGTACTTTGGACAACGGACAAGAGTATGATTGCTTGATTTGAATTTCCAAATATAGGGGTGATATATATACACACACGTAGGGATATGTGATTGGAATTTAGATAAGAGAGAGGAATGAAGAATAGAACTTGTATATTTAATAGAGTTGATAAAAATTCCTAAGTGGAGATGGAACCCTAGAAGGAAAACTTAAGAGATGCCAAAAGCTAAGCAAGTTTACAGAACATATATAATCTTAAGTTAAATGATGAGAAAGTGTGAAGAATATGGGTGGATAGTTTACGAGTCGACAATAATAGAATTCCTTGTTAGAAAACCTAATTGGAGAATTAAAATTAATGAGCCGAATTGATAGGATTTTGTGGGTGGTATCCGCTGAAAACCCTCAGGAGACAACACTCCTCCTACTAGGGACACCTAGAGGTTTAACGGCTTGTTGCACGAGCTCAGTGCAATCGCGTTTCCCTGCGAAAGTGAGGCTAGGTTTTTGTCAAGAATAAAACTAGGTTTGCTCGAGGACGAGCAAAAGATAAGTTTGGGGGTATTTGTTCATACCATAATATTGCATTATTATACTCCCCAGTCCTAGTTATTTTATAAATAAACAGGTGCTTTTGACCCATGTCTGCTACTTAGTTGCAGGTTACAGGTTCTTGGAATAAAAACAGTGAAAAAGACAAAAGACGATGCAAAAGTGAGACTTCGACCAACAAACGGAGAATCTTGATAAAGCCTACACAAAGATCAGTTCACAAGTACAAGGCAATGCAAGGTTCAAGATATCGTCACGAAGCAACGACAAAAGTCCATTCAATGTTCACTGGAGAGATCTGGATGAAACCTAGAAGCCCATTTGAGAAAAGTACTAAAGATACAGGAAGAAAAAAAGGCCCAGAACCAGCACACAAAATCTCAGAAGCCAAGACCACGATTGGGCCGCGGAACCGCGGCCCAACCCATGCTGAGGCCGCGGTTCCGCGGCCATATAGAGCCCGGAGCTGAATAATTTTTACCAAAATGTGTGCGGATCTTTGACTAGGTCTTTTCTTAGAGGGTATTTTTATAATAGCAGACGTGCGAGTCAATTGTAACCCTGGGGTTTCTATGTCCTATAAATAGAGACCCTAATACCTCTTTTGAGGTATGCCTCCTTTCATTAATAAAATTCAGATTTCTTTTGGAGAGCATCGGTGCCTCTTTTCATATCATCTATTCAGATCTGACAATCCTGTATAAATGTTTGGAGAGAGCCATCTGTAAGTAGTTTTATTTAATTGTTATAGTTTAGATTTAATTTCTTGCCCTAGATAAATGTTCTTCAATTCCCTAATGAGCGAGTAGTCTCCTCGCTTGTTAGGGTTAGCTTTAGGGAAGGCTTTTGAGAGATGAGATCTCCCATCCCTTTCTTACCCATCACATATAATCAATAGGACTTCATGCATACATGCACACACCATTCCCTACGGCACCCTATCCTACGAGGTAGCGGTGATACCGTAGTATAAAGGACCAGTTGCCCGTGTTTTCCATGGAGGTTAGGGTAAGGATCGATAAAGGAAGGACAAGAACCTAGAGGAAGAAACATCTTCCCGAATGGATCTAATCCCCTTTATTGATAATTACCATAACTCCTCTTAGATCCTAATTTGGGTATAGGAAGCATTGAGATTTATTTACATTTCCAAACCTACCCTAAACCTAACCCTAGCAAGATTTAGATCTAGATAATCTTAGTATAGGTAGATTTAGTTTTTAGATTTAATAAATCAATCCGAACACCCATCAGAATTAACTCGTTTGAGCAATTAGGAAATTCACAACATCCCTATAGACCGACCCGTACTCATCGGCTAGCTATCAAGCGACGCCGTTCTTGATTGCGGTAATATATTTTTGATCTATAAAATCCCATTAAATCAGTACCATACCGGTTCCACCATGTACCCGAGACGATTCATACGTCTCCTCGAATCGGGTCTCAAAATCCATTTCATAACTAAGAAAACATCATGGTGGACGACTCATACATCACGAGAAAACCGCACTTTTCATTTTAAAGAGAGAGAGAGAGAAGTTTATACATATTCTTGCGGTTTTCTCCCAAATCCAGGAAATCTCATGAAAATCCGAAATCCAATCATCAATAACGACTAAACAGTGAATATCGGCATAAAACTCTATAATACTGCATAACAGAATAATAATATGCATGAAGTAGCAAGTAATAACTGCAATGTCTAAACTGACATATAAGGCAAGTACACTAATATCATGTCGAAACTATCAACTGACAAGGAATGTCAATAAGATATATTTTTCTAAAGTGTACGTGACATGGCAATTACCGATGATGATATGTGTGAGCCGGCAAACAAGTGTATGTGGAACATACGCGTCATCGGTAATAGTGCTGGTGTCCTAACAGCATGATTTCAATATTAACATATGAAAACACAATATAGGCATGCAATGCGATGCGAGCAGCAAGAATATGCGGGAGCTGAATATCAAATACAATGATAACGAATCTGCATATGTCTAATTATGAGTCATACGGTTTTTCCATTTGAATTAACACGGTGTTTTGAAAATAAGGGCTACGGTGTTTTTAAGAAAAGATACGTCCTTTGAAATATCCGTAGAATCCCTTGGCCTGTCTTGAAAATACTCACAATTCGTTAGTTTTGAAATAGGTATGACTCGAATCTAATCTACCATTTACAAGTAAATTGTAGGGCTAAACAAAAGGCTGATCGAAAGGTAAGGAAATCGCCTAACATCTGAGTCGATACATACATATATATATATAACAGTCGGTGATCCCGCCTCAAAAGTATCCCATACGATACAATATCTATAATATGACATCCTCAAGTCAAGTGTGCGGATCTATCATCAATATATAGCTCGTACGGTAAATCCGTCGTACTGTCTCCCAAATCTTGGTACGGGTCAAATGTCACATCTATCACATTATTCATCTGTTATCCTCTTTATCAAATATCATGATCCGGGATACTGATCTACGTCTAGTACAATACTGATACCACATATGTATATGTATGCGTGTGTATGAAACACCACGTCAAAAGACCCGCTAAAACATCGTGTCGTATCTCAAAATATGATCCACGTCACATCACCGATCTCACAGCCTCAAGCCCAAACTCATCGACTCATCTCCAATCCTAAGTAATATTCTCATAATCCCGTATATGTATATGTGTGTGTATATATATATAGTCCCATACCCATGTGTGTGTGTGTGTATACATATCCCCATATACTCACAGGTAAAAAATGCAAATGTATGCAAGTGTGTGTGTGTGTGTGCGCGCGTGTGTGGGTGTAACAACTACTCTAGAGTTTCGTAACTAACACTAAACTAATCCATGAATACATAACCATATCCTGAATATCCATGTCTCACATAAAAGATATCATATATATAGTATATATATAGCATACTGTACATCGAACTGCGAGGGTGCTATATGCCATCCACCCGACTTCCCCCGTAGATATATATCTACTCACCTTGACCTTCGCTTGCCGATGCCGATGTTCCCACGCGCTCTCTTTTTGTCTTGAAGTCTTCGCGAGGTGTTCAGACCATAATATTGCATTTATCATTCCCCTATTCTTATCCTTTTTATAAATAAACAGGTACTCTTGACGCACGTTTGTTGCATATTACAGGATACAGGTTTCTGGAGCAAATACAGTGAAAAAGACACAAAACAACAGAAAAGGGACTTTTGACCAACAATTAGACGAATCCTAGTCGAGCCCAGTTCGCATAGGTGCAAGGCAACGAATGTCAATGTGAAACGGTTAAAAAGCCCAATACAAGTCTTCACTGAAGATCTGGAGAAGAGTGAGAAGCCAACAGAGAAAATACATATAAAAATACAGAGCCCCAGAACTCCTGAAGAAAGCCCAAAATACAGGCGGCCCAAGATCACCAAAGGGCCGCGGATCCGCGGCCCAAGCCAGCATTCGCCGAGGAACCGCGGCCGTCTAATGCCCGGGTCGGTGGAGATTTCTTCTGTTGCAGCGACGTTGTGGGAGTTGGGATTTCCAGTGGGCAAATCAGTAATTCCGCATGTGCGAGACTCTGAAACCCTAATTCTCCTGTTTACTTATAAATTGTAATCTAGATCTGTAAAAATGTATGCCTCTTTTCAATAAATAAAATTCAAAATTTCTGGAAGTGACATTCAGATCCATTCTGTCTTTTACTTGGAGGGAGCCATCAAATCAGTAGGTAATTTATTTCCTTGCTTTTATTTTCTAGTATAATTTATCATTCCCTAATGAGCGAGTAGTCTCCTCGCTTGTTAGGGTTAGCCTTAGCGAAAGGGTTGAGAGATGAGATCTCTCACCCTTTTCAATGCCATCTTCACTTTAGAGTTAGAACTCCATGCATACGCACACATCCACTCCCTACGGCACCCTACCCCTCGAGGTAACGGTGAACCGTAGTATAAAGGGCCGGTTGCGCGCGTTTTCCATGGGGGTTAGGATAATTATCAACAAAGGAAGGATACAAATCTAGAGGAAGAAACATCTTCCCAAAAGATTCGTATCCACTTTATTGATAATTAACGTAACATCTAATAGATCTAAAAAAGAAGGCATTGAAAGCGGTGAAGGAAACATTAATCTCCAAAACTTCCCCTAAGCCTAACCCTAGCAAGACTCTTAATTAGATTAATTAGATCTAGTTTTTATAGATTTTTATAAACCAATCAAAACGACAAATAGAATCAACTCGTTAAAACACACTAAAGGAATTTACCCGTCTCTGTGGATCGACCCGCACTCACCGGCTAGCTGCGAAGCGACGCCGTTTCTGATTGCGGTAAACTTCATATTTTTGACACTCAATCAAATGGCGCCGTTGCCGGGGACGGCGTAATATTTCTTTTTGTGAATTTTCGGGTTGATATAAATTTAAAAAATTATAAAAATCTGAAAATATAAAAAAAATAAAAAAAATTATCAACTTTGATCTGTTTGAAGGGTGTATCTTTTGAATCTTGCAGGAACAGCGAAGAATTGAAGATCTGAAATTTTACAGAGCGCAAATCAGAAAGTTACATATAAGAACAGAGAGGAACTATCAGTACAGAGAAACAAAATTTTTTCCAGTGGCTGAACCCACCCCCTGACCGCTCTTCCGCCGCATAAACGGGGTTCCCGCCGCGGATCCGCGCTCTGGCTGCCATGTCAGCGCATCAGATTTGCACTGTTTGTTCCCTTTTCCTCCCCTCTGCAACCTACAATATATCTCTCTATAAAAATTTTTGTGCAGGAATTCTTTGCGTAAAGAGTCTTTCTCCCCCTTCTAAATAACAGATTTTCTGCAGGTTTCTTTACGCCGCGCTAAAAATTTTTGATTGCAAGTGAAATTTTATTTGTTTTGCATAATTTAACCGGATTCTAAGGGGCTATTTGACCAAACTCAGATTGGGTGGGGATTTCATCACCCTTCCCAGGACCCCAGAAAAACACCTAAAGCATTTTGCATCGACCACCTTTAATTAAAAAAGATTAGACTCAGACCTAAGGACAGCGAGCTCAATAGGAAAAGGACTAGGGTAGGCATCGGCCGTTTATCCTAACCGACATTGCGATGTCTAGGCTAGTGGTTATTAATTAGGCCCACTGTGGTGGTGGTTCCTTCCCACTTACCTGGTCGTACTTGTCCGTGAAGAGGCGGTTTGAGGTCTATTTCTAGCCCTAGTTAGGAGCTGTCTAGTAGACCTAGGCGACCCTAGATCTAGGCCTGATTGTGCATGTGCGGTTGATTCTATTGTGTCACGAGTCCATTTTCTAAAACCTTATTGCAAAACTCTCCAATAAAAAAAATATAAAGAAAAATCTTTTAAAAACTTGCAAAAATTTTGTCGCTAAGAAATCCTTGCACTCTTCTATCATGGGTACCCCACATCATAAATCTCTTGCCGAATTTTGGTATCCCGAACCTAACTTTGCGTCGTTCGTCAATTGTTTCGGTCAATTTAAAAACGATCCCTCCTTGCCAAAAATTTCGTTGAAAGATCAAATAGAGGCATCTAGGAGAAATAGTTTGACTTTTCAACCCACTCCGTATCAACCGAGTCAACCTTTACAACCTACATATGTTGATACCACTTCTTCAAGTCCTTCTGTCACTCCTAGGCCGATGTCCATTGCTGAGCAAATTGCTCAATCTCGCAGTCGATCTTTCACCCCTCTCCACTCATCTAGTTTTAGGGATCCGCACGATTATTCACCTTCTTATCCATATGTTGACCCTACTCCTGTCTTACCACCCACTTCCTACCAGTCATACCCGACCTTCCCACCTTCACTAGACGCTGTTTCTACACAGCCATTAAGGAGTTTCACATACCCAACCAATTTTGAATCTTTTACTGAAACCCCCTCACCACCTAAGTCTAGTTTGGAAGAGTCGTTGGAAGCATATATTGCTGCAACAAATAAAATAATGAGGAATGTGGAAGCATCCATGGCCGCCCTTATGCAACCTAGTGAACCGGTAGCTAGTGTCCCGCTAGCTCCGAATTTTTCAATGTATAAGGCGGCTGTTGGACAGAGTGAGAATGAGAGAGGATTTTCAAATCAAACCTACCCTTACCCAATTGAAGCCCAAAACTCCGGTTTTCCATCGATTGTTCCAAATGATTCACCAGTTGAAAATAAAAATGAGTTGTGCGATTTTGTAGTGTTTGATTTGCCAAATTGTGAGGAACCCCTTTCGAGTGAAACCGCACCTAATCCTTTCGATCTTTACACCTCCACTCTAGAACCTACATTGATAAATATACATGCTGTGGACGAAGTGTCTAAAGAAATTGATTTTCACTTGATTGAGGATTTAGATGCCGGGAATATTTCGGATGATGACCCTGTCGATTTAATAGAAATTTTATGTTCAAATCATCATCCTGAGTTATTAAATGTTTCCCCCGAATCTCATATGCGTCTAGATTTTGATGACAATGGCATAGATGGATTAAATATTGAGGAGAGTCTTGAGGATAATATCGAGGTTGAACCATTTTTATTTGATGTGTCGGATTTTCCAATTCAGCCTCCTGAAGCTTTGACTGTTATATCACCCTCGCTCCTTCCTATTGTTCCGACCGAACAAATGACAGTTACGCTTTCATCTCCTATACCAAGTTCGGCGTACCCATGTTTTCTTGCGAATCTTGAGGGATTTGACCCCATTGCACGATGAGTTGGTAGGTTAGCGCAATCGCTTTTAACACATCGGTCATTACAAATTGCGCTAATTTATTCACTCAATTTACACCCTCAAGATCGCACTCCACTTCTTTCTTCTTTCCGTCTTTCTTCTCCCCCACCGAGACCATATTCTACCATTCTTCTTTCCACACGGTCTCGCGTGCTTTTCATCTCTTTTCTTTCCATCCCATTTTTGCACCAACTCTACCATTACCATGATAAGATTTTTGAATGGTTGGTGCTAACATTTGGCTTGTGTAAGGCCAAGCTTAACTTTGGGGGGAATCTTGTTGTATATATGTATATATCCTTTTGTTTTCTTTTTCTATAAAAAATAAAAAAAAATTAAAAACATAAAAGAAAAATTATTATAAATAAATAAACAGGGGAGTATCGGTATTTTGACCCTCTTGGTTTAGCATGACAGTGAGGACACTGTCAAGTTCAAGTTTGGGGGTATGCTCGGTACGTATTCTTCCTTCGCATTCATTTGTACATATTTTTTGCATTTGCATACCTATTTGAAAACCTATAAAAATTGAAAATTTTCAAAAATTATAAAAATTATTGTATTCAATTTTGGCTTATTTGACTAGAGTTTGACAGATAGGTTAACTAGCTAGGAACAACTAGATCTTAGACTTACTAAATTAAAAACCCTAAAAATAACATTCCTCAAAGTTTAACGGTAGAAAGTATATGCCTTGTAGTTTATTTAGAAATAGGCAAATTTTGGGTTCACTTCTTGGGCTAAGTCGAAACAAAGGAAGAGTATTGATGTTCTTATTAGAGTATAAGTTTGAAAAATAGTTCCTAGCTTAAGTCTAGATTCTGAAAATGTATACCCTACAATTTGCACTATCACGCACCTTGAAACTTAGAATAGTAGAAGAGACCTTGAAATACTCTTGTCTAAAGTCCTTAGTACAATGAAAATAAAAGAAAAAAAATGTGAATAAAGAATAAAAAAATGGACACTGGTTTTTGTGATTACTTAAGGCTGCAAAAATAGAAAAATATTTAGCGAGAGTGCTTCATCACCTAGTGCCTTAGACCAACTGGTTTGGAAGTCACTGCTAAAGCCTTGGGTGTTGCAAGGACTAGGAAGTACGCTTTAAATTGCAAACGCACTTTGTAATCGGTCGTTGGTAGCTCAAGAAGTATTAACGGTCGCATGAAGGATGTGTAAGAAAATTTCATTTAAATTCACCAACTAATTAGTACTTTGGACAACGGACAAGGGCATGATTGCTTGATTTGAATTTCCAAATGTATGGGTGATCTATACACACACGTAGGGGTATGTGATTGGAATTTAGATAAGAGAGAGGAATGAAAGATAAAATTTATATCTTTAATGGAGTTGATAGAAAATTCCTAAGTTGAGATGAAACCCTAGAAGGAAGACTTAAAAGATGCCGAAAGCTAAGTAGGTCTACATAACATATATAATCTTAAGTTAAATAATGAGGAAGTGTGAAGAATATGGGTGGATGATTTACAAGTGGAAGATAATAGAATTCCTTGTTAGAAGACCTAAATGAAGAACAAAAGTCAGTGGGCCGAGTTGATAGGATTTTGTGGGTGTAATCCGCTGAAAACCCTCAGGAGACAACACTCCTCCTACTAGGGACACCTAGAGGTTTAACGGCTTGTTGCACGTGCTCAGTGTAATCGCGTTTCCCTGCAAAAGTGCGGTTAGGATTTTAGTGAATAAATAATAAGTTTGCTCGAGGACGAGCAAAAGGTAAGTTTGGGGGTATTTGTTCAGACCATAATATTGCATTTATCATTCCCCTATTCTTATCCTTTTTATAAATAAACAGGTACTCTTGACGCACGTTTTTTGCATATTACAGGATACAGGTTTCTGGAGCAAATACAGTGAAAAAGACACAAAACAACAGAAAAGGGACTTTTGACCAACAATTAGACGAATCCTAGTCGAGCCCAGTTCACATAGGTGCAAGGCAACGAATGTCAATGTGAAACGGTTAAAAAGCCCAATACAAGTCTTCACTGAAGATCTGGAGAAGAGTGAGAAGCCAACAGAGAAAATACATATAAAAATACAGAGCCCCAGAACTCCTGAAGAAAGACCAAAAGACTGGCGGCCCAAGATCACCAAAGGGCCGCGGATCCGCGGCCGTCTAATGCCCGGGTCGGTGGAGATTTCTTCTGTTGCCACGACGTTGTGGGTGTTGGGATTTCTAGTGGGCAAATCAGTAATTGCGCATGTGCGAGACTCTGAAACCCTAATTCTCCTGTTTACTTATAAATTGTAATCTAGATCTGTAAAAATGTATGCCTCTTTTCAATAAATAAAATTCAGAATTTCTGGAAGTGACATTCAGATCTATTCTGTCTTCTACTTGGAGGGAGCCATCAAATCAGTAGGTAATTTATTTCCTTGCTTTTATTTTTTTAGTATAATTTATCATTCCCTAATGAGCGAGTAGTCTCCTCGCTTGTTAGGGTTAGCCTTAGCGAAAGGGTTGAGAGATGAGATCTCTCACCTCTTTCAATGCCATCTTCACTTTAGAGTTAGAACTCCATGCATACGCACACATCCGCTCCCTACGGCACCCTACCCCTCGAGGTAACGGTGAACCGTAGTATAAAGGGCCGGTTGCGCGCGTTTTCCATGGGGGTTAGGATAATTATCAACAAAGGAAGGATACAAATCTAGAGGAAGAAACATCTTCCCAAAAGATTCGTATCCACTTTATTGATAATTAACGTAACATCTAATAGATCTAAAAAAGAAGGCATTGAAAGCGGTGAAGGAAACATTAATCTCCAAAACTTCCCCTAAGCCTAACCCTAGCAAGACTCTTAATTAGATTAATTAGATCTAGTTTTTATAGATTTTTATAAACCAATCAAAACGACAAATAGAATCAACTCGTTAAAACACACTAAAGGAATTTACCCGTCTCTGTGGATCGACCCGCACTCACCGGCTAGCTGCGAAGCGACGCCGTTTCTGATTGCGGTAAACTTCATATTTTTGACACTCAATCACGAGGGTACCTACATATAGTAACGTATCGTATTGCATTAAAATCCAAATCGAAACCAAAACGACACGCGGAACTCATATAGATCCAAACCTATGGTTTGCCCTCGCAACTTAACCAAATAACACCCGATAGAGACGTACAAACATCAAGTGATCGATGCTAAACACAAATACAAAAACTTAAATCCATAACATCATGAAACGTGAAGTAGTAACTAAGAAAACATGATCCAGATTTTTTCTCAGGTGAAAATAAGGTAAGCGAACAATACTAGGGTGATATATAGGGTGTATATGACCTACTAAAGCAACCTGGGCCCTAACCCCTGCCCCATGGCCAGCCACACCCATGAAATTTTTGGCCTGCTCGGTTCTTCAGGGTGGGATGGGGTTCGTCTTGGTATGGTGGCCTCCTAGGGTCCAATATGGGTCAATGGTATTGTTTGCTTTTCAAGTTTTTGTAGGGTTCCTAGGCACACTAGTGAGGTCTCACAAGGCATCGATCATGCCAAATTAAAATTTTAACGGTGCCGAGAAACCCGACTACGGACCATTTGCTAGATATCTAGGCGAAAAGTAAACTAGTTAACAATTAACTAATGGGAAACGGAAATACAACCTTTGTAGATCCGGTCCTCCACCTCCACGGCTCCGAGATGAGGTCCTCTCCGCTGTCCAAATCAAATCCGGGCTCTAGCGTCGACTTCATCGGAGAACGAGCGAGCTAGGTCGTCGATGTCCATGCCGAAGATGATCTACGTCGAGGTATCGCTAAATCAAGCTCCGACTTCATCAAGTCAAGAAACTTGTGAAGTAAACACACTCTACTACTTGACAAGAGGTAGAGGATGAAGAAATAGGAGTTGGGTTCAATTTAGAATTGGATTTCTCACTCTTTATCATCAATCACCATTGATGACCTAAGCTTTCCTTCTTGAGTTCAAGGAAGAAGAAGAAGAAAAGATATGATAAGATGAATAAATATTGAAAAAGAAAATCAATACTTATCATAACATGAACCATGGTCAAGTGTAGAGATTAAACTAGGGTTAATGGAGTGGTTAGGGTTAAGCATGAGACAAAATGGTTACTTAGGTCAAAGCTTCATGAAGCTTCAACTAGAATCCAAAACAAGCCACCATTTTCCTTTATGCTATTCATTTTTCCAAAAAGAATAAATGAACAAATAAATGAATAAGAAAATGTAAACCCTAACCATTACATAACCATGGTTTAAACTTTACACAAAACACAAGTAAACATGTATCATCAAACATGATACAATCAAGTGCACAAAATCATATCGCATATGCAATGCGCACACCCGAGTGAGAAAATCCATTTTAAAGTGAACCGATACTAGTTGATGCAAAGTAATATATCAAATATATAATTATGCATTAAATCATTAAATCAACACTTGAATTAACGATCCGGTCATGACGCACATAACCGACTGGTATCATTAGTAACATCTTATCGAATCAACACTTGATCCGATAACCCGGCTATATCGCATATAACCGATCAATGTCACATCGCGAGAATCGAATACAGTATCACATACTTGTATTATTCTCGGTCCCGCACATATCTCATATGCGCTCCTATTTCGTTTCGCTTGAGCCAGGAAACCTCTGTGTAGGACTCTAAAGACTCGTCAATACGCCGGCAGCAGATGATGATCATATCAAACACCCACAAGCCGCAAGCGGTCTGCTAAACGTAACGGCCACCCGGGTATTGAGCGATCTGAAGATCGACGAGCAAGCCCGCTCACACTCCAGTGAATCCGACCAGTAACACTACCGTACAGTCCGGTCTGATCGTCCGATATGTCGCATATCTCGCCTAGGGGTGGTAAACGTCAGACCCCAATAGCTCAATAAGTCATGTCGATATGAGGTCTATAACTTTTCGAGAAACTACTGGTAACACTTACCAGTAAATCTCAGCAACCCTGGCCAGGGATTTCCTGTTATAGCCAATCGAACACAGCACAACATCAACTCCCTATACCGGGAGAGACGAATCCCCTCCTATCGCTCATTGCCTCCATGTGACTCGGGACTGTACCCAAAAACCACCGTTTTGCACGCCCTCTTGGACATGGTAAGATGGAAATCAAAGCACAGTGGGAACCACACAAGACTCTATGACGATCTCGGGTCAACAGACTACTCTGTACCAGTGTCACCAGAGAACTGCCATCTGACGTGAGGTATAATACCATCTGGGAGTTCTCGGCGAGTCCGTCCAGTGTACCCAGTCTATACTGAGCACCCGTATATCATCTCTGATGTCAAACACCAATGGATATGGGATCATCCATCGCCCATCTGTATAGGTCGAGAAGGTACACGCTAGTCTACTCTGGTATATCGATGCCCCGTCTCGATACACCCTCGACTAGGGACTTTGAAGGATGTACTTATGGACTACCATGTCCCCACTAGTATGATCCGCATCATAGTCCAAGTAGTCAAGCACACATCCTAAGGGCTTTACCAACATGTAACAGAGAGACAATCAGTATGCACGTTAAGGTAAAGTTCAACCAGATAGCATACTATCATGTCGAGCAAGAAAGTCCTCCCTATATATGTCCCAGCATCCACTACAATATACATCCTATGTACAGTAATGGCCTCTAGGGCATACATATAACTAACAATCTCCCACTTGCACTAGGGCCATCTGTAGCAGTGGTTGTAGTATCTCATACTCAACCATCCCATAAAAGTCTCTCTCTGGGAACAGGCCTTTGTGAGTGGATCCGCTGTGTTGTCCTCTGAGTCTACTCTCCTAACCTCGATCTCCCTGGAGATCAACCATCTCCATGATCAAGTGATACTGCCTTAGAATATGTCTGGATCACTGATGGGACCAGCGTTCCTTGGCATGAGCCACGACTCCATTGTCTCACAATGGTAGAAACGTAGTTCATCTCATGAACCAATATACACCCAAACAGCCTCTTTGGTAGCATCTTAAGTAGCGATGTATCCTGCCTTTATCGTCTAGTATGCCACGGTATCTAGCTTGGAACTCTTCCAACATACCTTCCCTTTACTGAGGGTAAAGACAATGCCTGTGACTGACATTCAGTCGTCTTTATCACCCTGGAACCCTTCCAGTGATTCTCCTCAGGATCGATTGACACCACCTCACTACATCTAGTGAGTTTCCTAACATCCATTTAGATCTATCTCATAGATCCAAAATCCAGGATTTAGTAGGTATCACTTTAATCCTATATGGAGAATGTTTGTGATAAGCGGAGATTGATCTAGCGTAGCATAAGAAACTCCTTTCTTATCAAGAGTATGTCATCCATGTACTCTACGAGGATCGTCACCATACTCCCTACTACCTTTTTGTATATACAAGGTTCATCTACCATTTTGATGATGTCAAACTCTTTGACCACTTCATCAAAACAGATGTTCCAACTCCGCGATGCCTGCTTTATCCTATAAAGCATCTTGCACACGTTTCCGCTGCTCCCACTGTCTACGAAGCCCTCTGGCTGTGTACTTATAGACGCTCTCTTCTAAATCATCATTTAGAAAAGCAGTCAAGACACCCAACCACCAGATATCGCAGCATGGTATGTAGCCGTGGCAAGTAGGATCTGGATGGACTTAAGCATAGGTACGGGAAAAGGTTTCATCATTATCCACGCCTGGTCAATGACGAAAAACTTTAACAAGTCTAGCTTTGAAAGTCTCAACTTTTCCATGTACACCAAGTAATATTCTCAAGATATACTTGCTCCTGATGGGGATTTAACCCTTCAGATATAGTAACCAAAGTCCATACTTTGTTGGTGTATAAGGATTCCATCTCAGATCGCTAAGCATCCAGCCATTCTTACAGAGTCCCACTCCTGATGGCCAGCTCGAAAATAGTTGGGTCATCATCTCATAATGCAATCCTCGCTCCCACTATCATAGAGAAACCGAAGTATCTCTCAGGTGGGTGAGGAACCCTACTAGATCGGCGGAGAGGCCGAGGTTCGTTGGAATCTACTGAATTCTTTGGTTCTTTCAAATCATCAGCTGCAGTTTGTATAGCTGGAACATTTCCAGTTCTACATAACAGACCTTGCCTCGAGCTTGTCCGGATTTTGCATTTAGACATAGGTCGGACAACCCCAAATCTTAACTAGCTTAAGACATAGGCTCAACCCTTTCCATATCACATATGAAATGGTAGGCAACTGATTTGATTGGAATCCTATTCAATAGGTATGCAGCTTCTCAAGTGCATAACTCCCTAAAAGGAAATAGGCAACTCAGTAGTACTCATCATAGAGCGCACCTTATCATATAGGGTGTGATTGCTCCGCCCCGATACACCATCGTGCTATGGTGTATACAGAGGAGTAATGCTGAGATTCTCCTTTAGAATAGTCCAGTATTTCCGTGCTCAAGTATTCTCCTCCTTGATCACATCAAAGGACATAATACTTATACCCTTATTGGTTCTCTACTTCTAACTTATATTCTGTGAATATCTCAAAAGGTTCGGACTTATGTTTCAACAGGAACGTATGTCTGAATCTTGAGAGATTATCAGAGAATGTAATGAAGTAAAAGAACCGGTCTTGGCATGTGTAGACAGGGGACCTACATACATCAACATGTATCATCCCAAGAGTTTACTAACTCTTTCTCTGTTTCCAATAAACAGAGCTGTGGTCATCTTATCTTTGTGACATGACTGGCGAGTTTCACAAGATGTAAATTCAAACTGATTTAAATATGCATCTATATGTAACTCTAGCTAGTCGGGTCACATTGATCTGACCTAGTCTACAATACCTTAAGAAGGAATCGTTCATTTCTGAACTCTTCCTCTTGTGTGTGTTCCATATACTAAGAACTGTAGTTTGATTTAGAACATCAACGCTTTTAGATAACGTGCCTGATACGATCAACTTTTGATATAGAAAATGTTCAAAACATTATCCAACAATACAAAATTTTATCATTTCTTTACTGATAAAGAGACTGATATGATTTTATATATCAGATTCGGTATCTAATAACATTCGTTTAGAATCAATGTATTGGTAATACAGGGTGACAGTGACCAACAGACTTGGCTGCAACACTTGCCCCGTTTTCTGCCTCATGAAACTTATCACCCGTTCTCAGTTCTCTACCTTTCTGTAGCCCTATGTAACATGTAACATATTACATATCTGGAATCCTGATCTGGTATCACATACCCAGGACGTAGAGGATACTGAGAAACAGTTCTGTATAATGAACACACCCGAAGATGATGCATCAGCATGCACTCTCTTCGTTTGGGCGGCACGGGAAATCTGGTATTCCCCAATTTCCTGCTCGGTCTTATAACAATTATAAGTTGGAGCGGGACCAACGTTCCCCAGCTCAGTATAACAAGCGGGTTCGGTTAAATATCCGTATTATTATCTTGATTAAGGCGTGACATGGTCGCTACCAGGAGAGAGAGAGAAGAAAACACTCAGCGTGCGCTCTTGCAAGAATAGATTGGTTATTATTTTATCTAATCAGGATGGCTCCCACTGCTTTTTATCAAATCTTCTTTCAAACCCTAAAAGGAAAGACTAGCCGGGATTAATTACACACTACAAGTTCGCCAATCTTTCAGCCAGGCCAGTGTCGGTACTTTGAGGGAGGTCCCCCGTGCTTTCGCATGAACCTAATTACTGTAAACCTCGTTTTCCTAGAGGCGTAACCCCGTTGACACCTTTCTAGACACCTACTTGATCGGCTAATTGTAATGTATAAAACTCTCCCAGGAGTAACTCTTACTCGCAGCGGGTATCGGGATCCAACTATCTCATAGAAGGTATGCAATCTCATTGCAAATTTCAACACTTGAAATTCCCGATAATATTTTGCCCCTAGCGTCCTATGACCTTGACAGAGGTCAACAAACCATAGGCTGCTAGTCAAGTTCAACCCGTCATTTCCTGATTGAAGTAAACCCACCCGCACGACCCTTGACAGAGGTCAACAAGGTCGCACGACTACCCTAAATCAATCACATCATATGCTTATGCAGATAAGCACTAATCAGCTACCGCACACTACGCCTTGACAGAGGTCAACAAGCGCAGCACAAATACTAACCAGTACATATCTGAAATGACGGAGGGCTACGACAGGTTTTTCTGAAAACCTATTGCGTAATGAACTTGATATCGTTGTAGAATCAAATGATTTTAAAATGGAGTGCTTTTGAGGCTTTTCTAGTTTTGCTAAAGGAGTCACTCCCGGTGAAGGGATCGTCGGTCCTTTCCTCGTCGAATGAGGTACGGGATATATCATATATATCACTGTGCAAAGCAAAAACACTTAAAAGCGATCAAAAGACAAACCGAGTATGTAGCATCTGCCAGTTATTTCTAAAGGAGTCACTCCCGGTGAAGGGATCTCGGTCCTTTCCTTATCGAATAAGGTGCAGGATATATCATATATACCGCTGTGCAAAGCAAGAACTGTTGCTACCTGTTTTATTTTGAAATTCGATTCTACAACATCTTAGGTTTCTTTTATTTCATTAATCACATTAATGAAGTCCCATCATTTAAAGTACCTAAACATCACAGATAAATACGACGTACACTTATGCCATCCGCATTCGCCTCGATGACCCCTCATGCACCGTTAGGTTAGGTAACTAACGGCAGAGCGGGGCAGGGCTAGCGCGGGTGTAAAACATAAGTAACGCCTATATAATATATCATATATACTATATACTGTATCTATCACAGAACATCACATGATCACATCACAGATAAGGCAGCAAAAGAATCATATGAAATATTGGATATACTAGGACGTCCGTGTTTTTAATACGAGCCAGTATAAAACACGGATTCCACGGTCGTGATGAATAGCCAATCCCACACCCCTAGACCCCTACGAGAGCGGCAAGCGACCCTACCAATTCTGGAGTTAGGAGACCCGGACTCGACTCCTCGAGTTGGTCTCCCACTGGACTCCAGAACCCGGTTACTTGTGCTCCCCTCCTTGGGTCTATCCTAGTGCGAAAAAGTAAATAATATACAAACGGTGACTACTTCCGCTACCTGGAAGCGCCCCAATAAAAGAATATTACATACATGTTTTTACATGAATGAAAATGAAAAACACTCATCTCACATAAAAACCCCCGGCTATTCAAACACGACGATCCAATATAACATATCCAGCAACACATAACATCACATGTCATCAACGTAAGTAAATATGCGCATCCCAATTGTCGTTGACATATAGCAACGAAACCGGCGATATCACATATTACACTTACGGTTACAGAAAAGAAAGTGTAAAATTACAACAGTTGGAATCCGCAATCTGCATAGACATCGCATGCCTAATCAAATGAATACCTTAGACATCACATGCCTAACAATTATAAACCCCGCATTTTAGTCTCATTATCGAAAACACTTTTCAATATCGAGTCGGGCAATTCAACAAGATTCCCGACATCCTGATCGAATGCTCGTCGCAAACTTCAGTAGGCGGCCGCACCCCCGATACCGTCGACGAAGTGCACCAAGGCGGAACACCGCTACCGCGAGCACCCGAACGGATGCTTTCGGCGACGGGGTTCTCCTACAGTCACTTGGTCGGGGCTATGGAGTGAGGCTGTCTATTAAGTTTATCCGGCGAGTATCCGCGTACGCTACGTGAATGCGACGGACTTTTGATCACATCAAAATTCCGTGGCAACCGATCAAGTGAGACTAAACTGCTATGTTTATAACATTCATTTAGTTATCTCATAACTATTGTGAATTCCAATTATTGTATCCCATTCCAGATAAACAGAAAATGTTAAACTTTTCGATTGAATATTCGAACACCCAAGTTTTCCCGATACAGATCAACACATGAAATAAGTCTAACAACATTCAGTTCGTGCCTCAGTACCAACGGTCCAGCCGTAGAAGGGTCAAGCCAACGCCTCACATGTGGCACGCCGTACTGCCCCAAACCCGAAGGTTCAAAGGGCAGTTCAAGACGGTCACATAATCGAGTTAAGGTTTGTTGTCTTCTAGAGGGACCATCGCGTTACTTGCACTACTTAGAACGTCGTTAAACTACGGAAAAATCCAACACTTGGAAATTTCCCGACAGGGGAAAAATTGGGTATTTATATCCGGTCGAACTTTTTAACATATTCTAAAATTTATCCGGAAAGCCACACAGACAAAATTTGATACTCCGATCGAAACACCGAATCCCCAAAAACACAGCAGAAAAATTCAACTCTTGAATAAATATTAAAAATTCCCAGAAAACTCGGCTCTTTGAACTAGGAATTACTGTGCAAAGGAACAGGGCTGACGTCATCAAGGGGCCGCTGATCCGCCGCAGAATCCATGATTCTGCCGCTAATCCGCCGCTAATTTTACTGTTCACCAGAAACATTTTGCACCGTAATTCTTATTTTCCCCTGCTGAATTTTTTAGCAATTTTTAATTTGGAAAAACTCACTGTTTTCAAAAAAGGATAGAGAGCGTGTTAGAAATAGGTTTTCGGGTTCGTTCGGACTTCAAACTCCGTCTGGACTTCGCCTAAGGCTCTAGCTTGGCTCTGATACCACTGTAGGGTTCCTAGGCACACTAGTGAGGTCTCACAAGGCATCGATCATGCCAAATTAAAATTTTAACGGTGCCGAGAAACCCGACTACGGATCGTTTGCTAGATATCTAGGCGAAAAGTAAACTAGTTAACAATTAACTAATGGGGAACGGAAATACAACCTTTGTAGATCCGGTCCTCCACCTCCACGGCTCCGAGATGAGGTCCTCTCCGCTGTCCAAATCAAATCCGGGCTCTAGCATCGACTTCATCGGAGAACGAGCGAGCTAGGTCGTCGATGTCCATGCCGAAGATGATCTACGTCGAGGTATCGCTAAATCAAGCTCCGACTTCATCAAGTCAAGAAACTTGTGAAGTAAACACACTCTACTACTTGGCAAGAGGTAGAGGATGAAGAAATAGGAGTTGGGTTCAATTTAGAATTGGATTTCTCACTCTTTATCATCAATCACCATTGATGACCTAAGCTTTTCTTCTTGAGTTCAAGGAAGAAGAAGAAGAAAAGATATGATAAGATGAATAAATATTGAAAAAGAAAATCAATACTTATCATAACATGAACCATGGTCAAGTGTAGAGATTAAACTAGGGTTAATGGAGTGGTTAGGGTTAAGCATGAGACAAAATGGTTACTTAGGTCAAAGCTTCATGAAGCTTCAACTAGAATCCAAAACAAGCCACCATTTTCCTTTATGCTATTCATTTTTCCAAAAAGAATAAATGATCAAATAAATGAATAAGAAAATGTAAACCCTAACCATTACATAACCATGGTTTAAACTTTACACAAAACACAAGTAAACATATATCATCAAACATGATACAATCAAGTGCACAAAATCATATCGCATATGCAATGCGCACACCCGAGTGAGAAAATCCATTTTAAAGTGAACCGATACTAGTTGATGCAAAGTAATATATCAAATATATAATTATGCATTAAATCATTAAATCAACACTTGATTTAACGATCCGGTCATGACGCACATAACCGACTGGTATCATTAGTAACATCTTATCGAATCAACACTTGATCCGATAACTCGGCTATATCGCATATAACCGATCAATGTCACATCGCGAGAATCGAATACAGTATCACATACTTGTATTATTCTCGGTCCCGCACATATCTCATATGCGCTCCTATTTCGTTTCGCTTGAGCCAGGAAACCTCTGTGTAGGACTCTAAAGACTCGTCAATACGCCGGCAGCAGATGATGATCATATCAAACACCCACAAGCCGCAAGCGGTCTGCTAAACGTAACGGCCACCCGGGTATTGAGCGATCTGAAGATCGACGAGCAAGCCCGCTCACACTCCAGTGAATCCGACCAGTAACACTACCGTACAGTCCGGTCTGATCGTCTGATATGTCGCATATCTCGCCTAGGGGTGGTAAACGTCAGACCCCAATAGCTCAATAAGTCGTGTCGATATGAGGTCTATAACTTTTCGAGAAACTACTGGTAACACTTACCAGTAAATCTCAGCAACCCTGGCCAGGGATTTCCTATTATAGCCAATCGAACACAGCACAATATCAACTCCCTATACCGGAAGAGACGAATCCCCTCCTATCGCTCATTGCCTCCATGTGACTCGGGACTGTACCCAAAAACCACCGTTTTGCACGCCCTCTTGGACGTGGTAAGATGGAAATCAAAGCACAGTAGGAACCACACAAGACTCTATGACGATCTCGGGTCAACAGACTACTCTGTACCAGTGTCACCAGAGAACTGCCATCTGACGTGAGGTATAATACCATCTGGGAGTTCTCGGCGAGTCCGTCCAGTGTACCCAGTCTATACTGAGCACCCGTATATCATCTCTGATGTCAAACACCAATGGATATGGGATCATCCATCGCCCATCTGTATGGGTCGAGAAGGTACACGCTAGTCTACTCTGGTATATCGATGCCCCGTCTCGATACACCCTCGACTAGGGACTTTGAAGGATGTACTTATAGACTACCATGTCCCCACTAGTATGATCCGCATCATAGTCCAGGTAGTCAAGCACACATCCTAAGGGCTTTACCAACATGTAACAGAGAGACAATCAGTATGCACGTTAAGGTAAAGTTCAACCAGATAGCATACTATCATGTCGAGCAAGAAAGTCCTCCCTATATATGTCCCAGTATCCACTACAATATACATCCTATGTACAGTAATGGCCTCTAGGGCATACATATAACTAACAGTTTTGGTCTCGGGTCACTCCAGATTTCTCTACACCCACTAAAACTCACAAAACCGACCTTTACAGTTTTTTGTTTTCAGTTCCAGGTTTTGTATTGTGTTTGGTCTGGGTTTTTGACAAATTGGGGGGGTTTAAGGTCACTAGTAAGGTTCAATAACACAATCCCAACTCAAGAAAACCCTAACCCCTTTCTATGAATTTTCAAAGCTCACAAAAACGCACCAAATCACAACTAAACATATATATGGTTAAAATTGAATGAAAAACTATACTAAGTGTGAAGGGATTACCTCGTTTGGAACTCATGAAACCCCTACAGCGCCAAAACGCAAACTTTCTTGGTCCAAGGTGTAGCTTGTGAGCTCTAGCACAAATTTTGTAAAATGGAGATAGAGTTTTGATGAGGGAAATGAGGTGTTTGTGAGGGTTTGATGAAGAGGGAGATGAGGTTCAGCCATGGGCTGAAGAGGGGAGGAATATGAAGAGGAAATAATGAAGGAGGGAAAAGCTATGACCAAGGTTGACCCCCTCACCACTCTCTCTCATACCCATACCTTACACTATGCACATTTTTTAATGTTTTCCTTTTCTTTTCTTTTCTTTTCTTTTCCTTCTCATTTAAAACAACAACCATGCCAAAAAATAAGAGAAGACCTTGAAGAAAATGTAACAAGTGCTAAAAAAAATGACATGTGCACAAAACACGCTTAAAGTCCGATTAGCGATTTTTAATCACGATTAGCACTAAAATAGTGTCAAATAAATTATAAACTTTCATAATTTGCATGAATCACATAAAGCACCCTCATTTCAGTAATTTCTAAAAATTTTCAAATTTTCCCCATTTATCGGTATTTAATTATACCGCCCTATTAAAATATTTAATATTTTATTATTTAATTATAAAAATTCCCAAAAATAATATTTTATTTTTCTGAAATATTACAATCTTCCCCCCTTAAAGAAATTCGGTCCCTGAATTTAAATTTAAACCCCTCAATACTAAAACATTTCAGTAAAAAAAGTTCAAGTCGTCGGGGCTCCGAAATCACAAATACATAAAACGCATCGTAGCGCAATGTATGCGCATGAACAATGAGCAGATATCTCAAAATCAGAACTCCGACAAGCATCCCGCAATCATCGAAGTCATGGTGAAGACACCTATGTCAAATCCAAAATGAAACCAATATGGTATACATCAAAACTATACATGTAAACATCAAATCTATACATGTAAACATCTGAAGGAAATGCATGCCAAACCTTTTTAAGTCGTTGTACGATGCACATAACACTGCACAGTGGCGGACGTCTCTAGTAAGAAAATAACTATACATATATATATATATATATATATATATATATATATATATATATATATCCTTTGTTTAATATGCACGTCCAGCCGTTTTGAAAACAATTTAGAAGGGTTTCTTGTTTTAAACGTTTCGTGTCATCTCAGACACGTAGGTAAATACTGAGACTATAGCTCCCTTTTTGGAAATCCCTTCGATAACTATCAATGTATGCAAAATATATCCAGGTACTGTTCTCTGACTAGTCCTGCCCAGCTACTATATCAATAGTAAATATCATAAAAACGTATTGCTCCATAAGAAATCAATCCCAAAAGGTGCATAAGAATACCGCGTGCGTCTGGTGTGCACGAATATCAAAATCCATGAATGTGCCATACATGTGCACAGAAATAACATCTAAGTGCAACGAGTGTGCATGAAACACCTATCAGAGGCAACGGTGTGCCTGACAGCGATATCAGGTGCATCTGATATGCACGAAGAATCCCGATTTAGTGCATCTGGTGTGCACCAAAATCGCATCTCAAATCATGGGCCTAACATGCGCGAAAATGCAAATCAGGTGCATCCATCATGCACGAATAAAAAAATCTAAATCATGTGCATCCAACATGCTCGAAATCACGAAATCCAATATCAAGCGCGTCAAATATGCGCAAGAATCCAATCAGGTGCACAAATATTGAGTATCACAATCGAAATCGACGGTATACAACACATCTCAAATCCAAATCAGGTATACCGTAGTATCAAATCCCACAACCATGTGCATCAGCGTGTACAAAATCTAACCAAAACACTAAAAGTGCATGAAAACTATGCCGTAAGCATAAATCAAATCATATGCATGCCCTAGGAATGAAGTCAAAATCAATACCTCAAATAACATCAAATCGAAGTCTTGTGCAACTGTAGTGCACAAAATACGTATCACTGCACTGCAAGCATATGTGAACTATACCGAGTGCAAAAATCAAATCAGGTACGTACCATATGCACAAAATCTACCCAACTATATGAAATCCATGAAATCATAAGCATGTGCGGCCAAGGCACCAAAAACGATATCAAGTGCAATAACTGTGCACAAATCATAAATCAACACAACGGTGTATAAAACATATCTCAAGTGCAATAATTACGCACAAAATACAAATACCCAGTAGGTGCAACCATGGTGCACGAAAACAAAACTCGGTCATCAAAACTCAATCATGCGAATAAATCGCCCAAAATACCGAAATCAAGTGTGGCAAAATAGTCCCGCTCAAGCACATTCTCTAAGAATCTCTGGCCAACTGTCATGATCACCCATAACATGTCTCGTCGACGATGCCGAACTCTGGCCTGCTGGTTTGCGTAAAATGACCACTCCTGGGTCCAAGTCTTCTAGTGCATTATTCCAGAAAGGTCATGTCGAGGTCTCTCCCAAATCTCGTTTCTGCCGAACTGTCCGGAAGTTATCACCCTTCACTAAATCTGTTTCTTGTTCCGGAACGGCTGCATACTCATCGCAACTCCTTCTGGAAGATATATCTATATACAACGCCTCTACATGCGTATCACATCTCTGATGTCGGCGGAGCGGAACGTCGTCTCATCAAGATCTCGCACAAACCTCTTACTCCACTTTTCTCTAATGTCGACTGCTTCGGACTCGTCTCATCGTGGCTGCATGGACTGTGCTCCAATGCTATACTCGTATCTAGAGTCTCGCAAGCAATGCATTCCATCGCATAGCATCCGAATGAAGTCGAACCATTCGATCGATTCGTCAAAACCTCATAATACCCTAAGAGCTCAATATCTTGGGTACGGTTTAATAGTATCGAGTACATACCACAGCATCGGTGGACCAGCCGTAGAAGGGCAAACCCAAGGCTCACTAATGGCACCGTGGACCTTCCACAAACCCTAAGGTTCAAAGGCTTTCACACGGTCATTATGTCGAGTTAGGGTTTCATTCTTCTAGAGGATCCATAGAATTGCTTGCCTGTCCTTCCGAATACTTTAAACTTGGAATATTGGTTTCTGACATTCGATCGCCTCTATCGACTCTCAACGTACCTACGTGAAGTCGTCTCTAGCTGGAATCAATCTATCTAATGATCTCGCATCGGGGTAAGCGAAAGAACCACATATCCTAGTCATTCATCCTCGGGTGACTAGCGATCTTCTATCATATCTCTAAATACAACTCGTACTGCAATAGCTCTAACATCTGGGGCAATATCTCGCCGTTCGCAGCAACAACTGGCTCATTCATCTGCACACTGAACAGTGCCTCAATCATCATGAATAAGCGATATCAATGGTCATCACATTCTGGATGGCCTCTATCAGTGGCTCAATCCTCTGGTGCTGATCTGCACGTCCAAGTAATCTCATAAAAGCGACCCATCAAACACTCATGGCGCGAAAACACAATAAAACGACGCCTCACTATGCAATCGTATGTCCCTAGAATCACGCCCTGGTCAGTCCTCGTCCGTGACGAGCTCATGCTGACCGCAACTCTAGCCATAGCTCTCTCTGCCCGTGTAATCGTGGCAGCAAAACCATAACCGAAATCGATGAGGATAGATCATGAATGAATATAATATTGTGCAAAGAAATGTACACCCTGAGGCTTCTTAAGCGGAGTATCATATCGTAAATATGCCGCGGAACATACGTACGGTGCGTCACTCTACTCAAGCTACATACTCCATCAACCAAGGGTAATCCTACACTCCGAAGGTAAAACCTAACGCTCTGATACCAACTTTGTCACGACCCGAAAAGTATGGAACATGACCGGTAAAGCAGTAGAGTGAAGGAAAAACCAATTTAAATCAAGAAATTTTGCAACATAACCCGAAATATGCATTTTTAAAATCACAAGTCTTTTCTGAAAATTTCGGCAAAGTTTCTTTTGTAAATACTGGCCCCGAACGGGTATAACATGATAAATATATACATGAATGATAAAAGGCATCCCCAAGCAGGAGCTAGCTCTTCGTCAATCGACGGCCACAACTATGAAAGCAATATAATATACAACGCCAAAGGGCGAAGATCAAAACTCAAAAGGAAACTCAAAACAACATGAAATCCATAATAATATAACGCGCGACTCTAAGGTCGAAAGAATATACATCACTGGTCTCTAAGTCTGAATAAATATACGAGTTTGGTTGATGGAGTCACTAGATACAACTGAATAAAATAAAGGTACAATAGTAGTCACGATATAAGTGAACCCACCTACCAAAGCAATCACCCAAAAAGGAAGCAGTGTGCCAGCAAGCCGTAACGGAATCTGTACGGCAAAACCTGCAGGAAACTATGGCACAACGGGGGTGAGTTGCCAACTCGTGAGTAGAAAACATCACCGAGCAGAAATCTATGTATGACACAATCCTAGGTCAATACGATCAATAATATATATAACCTCAAATGATAAGTCTGAAGCATGAAAAGGTGGCAAGGGTAAACATCTACATAAATGTAATCCCATGTGCTCGTGTCAGTGCCTCGGGTAGCAACATATCATATGAATGAAGTATGATTGCATGAAAATAGAATACATGTAAATGAAGAAACTGCTTTCATAACTTAGTGAGATTTCTGTATATTTAAAACGAGGTATCATCAATGAAATCAACATAAATAGTGTCTAGCATCGACACAAAACATAAATCCCAATATCTCAATATCTCAGGCTCCGGCTATCCGGAATGGCCTGTATCATCAAATCTCAATACCTCAATATCTCAAAATCTCAGTGTCTCAAATCTCACTATCAAGGGCTCCGTCAGTCCGGATCGGCCCCTATCATCAATCACACGACCACGAACTGTATCCTCCGGATATCCGACGCGCCAGATAAAATCACCGGTAGGCAGTCTGCCCCTGCCGGGCTCATCATCCTCCATGAAATCACTCTTGCCCAGGGGTACCATACCGGGTCCATCATGTACCCAAGACGGTTCATACGTCTTCTCGAATCGGGTCTCGAAATCCATCTCATAATCGAGAAAACATCATGGTGGACAACTCATACATCACAAGAAAACCGCATTTTTCATTTTAAAGAGAGAGAGAGAGAGAGAGAGAAGTTTATACATATTATTGCGGTTTTCTCCCAAATCCAGGAAATCTCATGAAAATTCAAAATCCAATCATCAATAACGAGTAAAGAGTGAATATCGGCATAAAACTCCATAATACTGCATAACAGTGAATAATAATATGCATGAAATAGCAAGTAATAACTGCAATGTCTAAACTGGCATATAAGGCAAGTACACTAATATCAAGTCGAAACTATCAGCTAACAAGCTATGTCAATAAGATATATTTTTCTAAAATGTATGTGACATGGCAATTACCGATGATGATGTGTGTGAGCCGGCAAGTAAGTGTATGTGGAACATACGCATCATCGGTAATGGTGCTGGTGTCCTAACAGCATGATTTCAATATTAACATATGAAAACACAATAAAGGCATGCAATGCGATGCGAGCAGCAAGAATATGCGGGGGCTGAATACCAAATACAATGATAACGATTCTGCATATGTCTAATTATGAGTCGTACGGTTTTGCCATTTGAATTAACACGAATCATGGTGTTTTGAAAATAAGGGCTACGGTGTTTTTAAGAATAGATACGTCCTTTAAAAATTCCGTAGAATCCCTTGGCCTGTATTTAAAATACTCACGATTCGTTAGTTTTGAAATAGGTATGACTCGAATCTAATCTACCATTTACAAGTAAACTGCAGAGCTAAACAAAAGGCCGATCGAAAGGTAAGGAAACCGCCTAACATCTGAGTCGATATATATATATATATATATATATATATATATATATATATATCAGTCGGTGATCCTGCCTCAAAAGTATCCCATACGATACAATATCTATAATATGACATCCTCAAGTCAAGAGTGCGGATCTATCATCAATATATAGCTCGTATGGTAAATCCGTCGTACGGTCTCCCAAATCTGGGTACGGGTCAAATATCACATCTATCACATTATTCATCTGTTATTCTCTTTATCAAATGTCATGATCCGGGGTACTGATCTACGTCTAGTACAATACTGATACCACATATGTATATGTATGCGTGTGTATGAAACACCACGTCAAAGGACCCGCTTAAATATCATGTCGTATCTAAAAATACAATCCACGTCACATCACCGATCTCACGGCCTCAAGCCCAAACTCATCGACTTATCTCTAATCCCAAGTACTATCCTCATAATCCCGTATATGTATATGTGTATATATATATACATAGTCCCATACCCATGTGTGTGTATATATATACATACCCACATATACGCACAGGTAAAAAAAGTAAATGTATACAAGTGTGTGTGCGCGTGTGTGGGTGTAACAACTACTCTAGGGTTTCGCAACTAACACTAAACTAATCCATGAACACATAACCATATCCTCAATATCCATGTCTCACATAAAAGATATCATATATATATATATAGTATATATAGCATACTGTACATCGAACTGCGGGGGTGCTATACGCCATCCACTCGACTTCCCCCGTAGATATATATCTACTCAACTTGACCTTCGCTTGCCGATGCCGATGTCGCCACGTGCTTGCTTTTTGTCTTGAAGTCTTCGCGACGGTACCTACATATAGTAATGTATTGTATCACATTAAAATCCAAATCGAAGCCAAAACGACACACGGAACTCACATAGGTCCAAACTTATGGTTTGCCCTCGCAACTTAACCAAATAACATCCGATAGAGACGTAAAAACATCAAGGGATCGATGCTAAACACAAATACCAAAACTTAAATCCATAACATCGCGAAACATAAAGCAGCAACTAATAAAATATGCTCCAGATTTTGTCTCAGGTGAAAACAAGGTAAGCAAACAACACTAGGGTGATATATAGGGTGTATATGACCTACTGAAGCAACCTGGACCCTAACCCCTACCCTATGGCCGGCCACACCCATGAAATTTCCGGCCTGCTCGGTTCTTCAGGGTGGGATGGGGTTCGTCTTGGTATGGTGGCCTCCTAAGGTCCAATATGGGTCAATGGTATTGTTTGCTTTTCAAGTTTTGGTCTCGGGTCACTCCAGATTTCTCTACACCCACTAAAACTCACAAAACCGACATTTACAGTTTTCTGTTTTCAGTTCCAGGTTTTGTATTGTGTTTGATCTGGGTTTTTGAAAAATTGGGGGCTTTAAGCTCACTAGTAAGGTTCAATAACACAATCCCAACTCAAGAAAACCCTAACCCCTTTTCTATGAATTTTCAATGCTCACAAAAACACGCCAAATCACAACTAAACACATATATGGTTAAAAGTGAATGAAAAACTGCACTAAGTGTGAAGGGATTACCTCGTTTGGCACTCACGAAACCCCTACAGCGCCAAAACGCAAACTTTCTGGGTCCAAGGTGTAGCTTGTGAGCTCTAGCATAAATTTTGTAAAATGGAGATAAAGTTTTGATGAGGGAAATGAGGTGTTTGTAAGGTTTTAATGAAGAGGGAGATGAGGTTCAGCCATGGGCTGAAGAGGAGAGGAAGATGAAGAGGAAATAATGAAGGAGGGAAAAGCTATGACCAAGGTTGACCCCCTCACCACTCTCTCTCATGCCCATACCTCACACTATGCACATTTTTTTAATGTTTTCCTTTTCTTTTCTTTTCTTTTCTTTTCCTTCTCATTTAAAACAATAACCATGCCAAAAAAGAATAGAAGGCCATGAAGAAAATGTAACAAGTGCTAAAAAATGGTATGTGCACAAAACACGCTTAAAGTCCAATTAGCAATTTTTAATCGCAATTAGCACTAAAATAGTGTCAAATAAATCATAAACTTTCATAATTTTCATGAATCACATAAAGCACCCTCATTTCAGTAATTTCTAAAAAAAAATTCCCCATTTATCGGTATTTAATTATACCGCCCTATTAAAATATTCAATATTTTATTATTTAATTATAAAAATTCCTAAAAATAATATTTTATTTTTCTGAAATGTTACATCGTTGAAGGAACCGGATAGCTTTTTATAAATATATAGTGGCGAAAACTTTTGCTAAAGAGGTCACTCCCGATGAAGGGATCTCGGCTCTTTCCCCGTAGAATGAGGTGCAGGATATTCCAAACTAAATACCACGATACAAAGCAAAAAGTAATCGGCTATAGTGAAGTTATTACCCTGACTCAAATTTCTGTCCAAGAGGTCACTCCCGATGAAGGGATCTCGGCCCTTGCCTCGTAGAATGAGATGCTGGATATTCATAACCGAATACCACTGTACAAAACAAAAGAGAACGTCCTTGCAATAACAGCTTTTGAAAAATGTTCCAACAACATCGAATAGGTTTGTTTTCCTTGCATTGATCCGAATCAACGCAGTCACATCAATTAATCACACCAAAAAGAACAAAAATATGATGTACGTATATGCCATCCACATTCGCCGCTGGGTCCCGTCATCACCCGTTAGGTTACTTAACTAACGACAGAGCGAGGACTGGACTAGCGCGGATGTAAAACATATACAACATCTACTAGTATATATATATCAATATATAATAATCGCTCCAGGCATGATAAAAGCAACATCACAGAAATGTAATAAGCAACACAGAACAATACAGATAATCTGGGAGCCCCGAGTTTCCATTGAGCCGCAAATGAAACCCGACGTTCTCCTGGTCGTGTGGATAGGTTGTACAATGAAAACCTAGACCCCTATTGGCGTGGCAAGTTACCCGCCAAAACTAGAAGCGAGGCAGCCCCATTCAGCAAAGCGAATGGGCCACCCAGCACTTCATGGATCCGGTAACTTGAGCACCCCTCCTTGGGTCAACCTATACCCCCTATGAGTGCGGCGAATAGCCCGCCAATTCTAGAGTGAAGCCCCCTCCGTCTCAAAGCCATGAGATGCGGGCCCGTTTCCCTCTAGAACCCGATTACCTGTGGACTCCACCGTGGGGTAATCCTAGTACAGAAAAGAAAATATGTACAACGGTGCCATCGACCTCAACCCGGTCGTGCCCCAAAAAAATAATATACAAACGGGTAGTGACGGCAGTCCATATGTCGGACGCTCGCCCCGCGATATCAAATGTATAAATAAATCCAAACTGCACTAACATTGCATACAAGATATCCACCACGACAACCCGCAACATCACAGCACAATACAGAACATCAACGTGAATGTCACATTTGCAAACCCGTCTAAAAGAGCTATAGCAATTAGACAAGATTTACCGCTCGAGAGACATTCACGGTCGCAGATAGAAATGTAAGTACTGTGAACTAACGTATTTAAAATTTTGATCAAAAAAATTTCCCGAAGTGGGCCCCAAGTGCAAATCCAGCACTCAAATAAATCTGGGCCTTAACAAAATAATCCAGAAACCACAATTCCACATGAAACACATCCAGAAGAAAAATGAAGCTCTGAGCCTACATTTCCACCGTGGATCCGCGGCAAACATGCCAGTTCTGCCGCGGTTCACGGCGTAATGATGGGATCGTGCTTTCAAATTTCTTTAGGGGTCTTAGAAAAGCCTGCACGATTTTCTGACATACTGAAAATAATTTTTCGACCACAAAAAAATTTTGGCAAAAACTTCATGAATGGAAATGCGGTTTTGGAAATTTTGTTCGATCGAGCTTTTAAACATGTTACAACTAGCTAGTATGAGTTAATGGCGTGGCTCTGATACTATGTGAGTCTATGGTAGCGCCTCGGCCGTCATTCCGAAGCCAAAGGCGGAAACAAAAGCTTTTTACTGAACCGGTGCTATCGTAGTCTTTCACCCGGATCGAACCATTAACGCTAAACTAGCTAACTACAAGAAGTTAGAATGGCTATACCGATCAATCCATGTCCTTCGGTCTTTGGCCGCCATCTCTAGCTCCTCGCGGCATCTCCGATCTCCGGTCTCCTCGTCGGAAGGGCACCATGTCAAGGAGTCTTTTTACGAGCTCCCGCTTCAAACCGAAGCAACTCAGACATGAAGTTTGCTAGCCGACATGTCCAAGGTGATGTAGAGAATGTGTGTGATAACTTTGTCTCAAGCATCCATTGATTCTCAACACATGAGAGTATATAGATGGAGGTTAAAGATGAAGCCATGGTGGAACTTGTGAGCTAGAGGAAGAAGAAGAAGAGCTTTTCTTTTCTATTGTGTTGAGATGAAAAATGAGAGCACCCATATGAATCCCAAGAGCTAGCCCAAGGCTAAGTGGCTGCCCACTTTCTCTCCACCTCTCATTTCAACACAATAATCAATCACAAATGTGACATTAGCACAAAAAATAATACCATGACTCACCAATGAAGCACATGGCACATTTAATGCACTAAATCATGACATCCACTCACAATTTCCACCATCTAAACATTGTTAGTTATATGTATGCCCTAGAGGCCATTACTGTACATTGGATGTATATTGTAGTGGATGCTGGGACATATATAGGTAGGACTTTCTTGCTCGACATGATAGTACGCTATCTGGTTGCTCTTTATCTTAACATGTATACTTTCTGTCTCTCTAATTACATGTGGATAAAGCCCTTAGGATGTGTACTCGACTTTCAGGACTATGATGTAGATCATACTAGTGGGGCCTGGGTAGTCAATGAGTACATCCTTCATTGTTCCTAGTCGTGGGAATATCGAGACGGGGCATCGATATTCCAGAGTAGACTAGCGCGTATCTTCTCGACCCATGCGATGGGCGATGGATGATCCCATATCCATTGGTGTTTGACATCGAAGATGGTATGCGGGTGCTCAGTGGAGACTGGGTACACTGAACGGACTCGCCGAGAACTCCCAGATGGTATTATACCTCACGTCAGATGGCAGTTCTCTGGTGACACTGGTACAGCTTAGTCTGTTGACCCGAGATCGTCATAGAGTCTTGTGTGTCTCCCACTGTGCCTTGATTTCCACCCTACCACGGCTCTACTGAGTTGTGCAAACATGTGGTTTTTGGGTACAGTCCCGATTCACATGGAGGCAATGAGCGATAGGAGGGGATTCGTCTCTCCCGGTATTGGGGGTTGATGTTGCGCTATGCTCGACTGGCCATAACAGGAAATCCCTGGCCAGGGTTGCAGTGATATACTGGTAAGAGTTATCAGTAGTTTCACGAATGTTATGGACCTCAAGTCGGCATGACTTATCGAGCTATTGGGGTCTGACGTTTACCACCCCTAGGCAAGATATGCGACATATCAGACGAACAGACCGGACTGTACGGTAAGTGTTACTGGTTGGATTCACAGGAGTGTGAGCGGGCTTGCTCGTCGATCTTCTGATCGCTCAATACCCGGGTGGCCGTTACGTTTAGCAGACCGCTTACGGCTTGTGGGTGTTTGATATGACCATCATCTGCTGCCGGCGTATTGACGGGTCTTTAGAGTCCTACACAGAGGTTTCCTGGCTCAAGCGAAACGAAATAGGAGCGCATATGAGATATGTGCAGGACCGAGAATAATGCGTGTATGTGATACCGTATTTCATTCTCGCGATGAATGTGTCGAATGGTTGTATGTGATATAACCTAGTTATCGAATCAAGGATTGATTCGATAAGCCGATACATTGGATACTAGCCGGTTATATGCGATATGACCGGATCATTGAATCAAGTGTTGATTTAATGATTTAATGTATAATTATATATTTGATATATTATTTTGCATTAACTAGTACTGGTTCACTTTAAATGGATTTACTCACTTGATTTGCACAAGTTGTATATGAGATATACTTTTGTGCACAAGATTGTATCATGTTTGATGATACATGCAAGCTTGGGTTTGTGTAAAGAATTGACCATGGTTATATGAATGGTTAGGGTTTCTTTTATTTACTTATTCATTTATCTATTTATTTTTTTAAAAAGGTAAAGAAAACAAAATGGTTTCTTTTGGATGCTTCAAGCATCTTTGACCTTATGACCATTTTGTCTTCATCTCCTAAACCTAACCATTCTACTAACCTTAGTTGATTCTCTACACTAAACCATGGTTGTTGACATGATAAGTATCATATTGTTTTTGTTTTTAAATAACACTTATCATAATTCTTTATCATCTTCTTCTTCATCTTCAACTTGAAGAAAGCTTGCACCATCAATGGCAACTAGCCAAAATGAGTGAGAAATCCAAATCTAAAGTCTACCCACTTCCTATTTCTTCATCCTCTACCTCTTGCCAAGTTGTATAGGGTGTTTCCTTCACAAGTTTTCAAGGCTTGGTGAAGTTGGAGCTTGTTCTTGTGATGCCTCGACGTAGATCATCTTCGGCATCAAACCGACGATCAAGCCCGCCCATTCTTCGATGATGCCAATGCTAGAGTCAAGGGTTCGATTTGGACAGCGGAGGGAGATCATCGCGGAGCTTAGGAAGTGGTGGACCGGATCTACAAAGGTTGTAGTCACTTTCCCTTAGCATTTAATTCGATTACATGCTTGCTTCGCCTATATATCTAGTTAACGATCCGTATTAGGGTTTGTAGGCACAAGGAATTCTTTGATTTGTGCATGTTTGATCACTTGTGAGACTTCATTAGTGTGCCTAGGAACCCTACAGTGGTATCAGAGCCTAGCTAGAGCCTTAGGCGAAGTCCTGACGGAGTTAGAAGTCCGATCGACCCAAATACCCCGACTTGAAAATGCTCTCTGGACAATTCTGTAAAATGTGGATTTTTGTAGATTAAAAATATTCAGAAAAATCAGCAGGAAGATATAAGGGTTACTGTAAAATTCGAGGGCCTGATTCCATAAAGGCGCCGCGGATCCGCGGCATGAGCATGCTCATGCGGCTGATCCGCGGCCATTTTGTCGTTTTGTGCATCCAATTTTGCACAGTAATTCTTAGTTGTCTGTGCTGGTTTTCCTGGGGATTTTTAATATTTTTTTCCAGAGTTGCATTTTCTGGGTTGTATTGGGAACTCGGTGTATCGATCGGATTGTCTAATTTTGTCAGTGTGTTTTTCCGGATAAATTTTAGAATATGTTAAAAAGTTCGACCGGATATAAATACCCAATTTTTCCCCTGTCGGGAAATTTCCAAGTGTTGGATTTTTCCGTAGTTTAACGACATACTAAGTAGTGCAAGTAACGCAATGGACCCTCTAGAAGACAACAAACCTTAACTCGATTATGTGACCGTCTTGAACTGCCCTTTGAACCTTCGGGTTTGGGGCAGTACGGCATGCCACATGTGAGGCGTTGGCTTGACCCTTCTACGGCTGGACCGTTGGTACTGAGGCACGAACTGAATGTTGTTAGACTTATTTCATGTGTTGAGCTGTATCGGGAAAACTTGGGTGTTCGATTGTTCGATCGAAAAGTTTAGCGTTTTCTATTTATCCGGAATGTGATACAATAATTGGAATTCACAAGTAGTTATGAGATAACGGAATGAATATTATAAACATAGCAGTTTAGTCTCACTTGATCGGTTGCCACGGAATTTTGATGTGATCAAAAGTCCGTCGCAATCACGTAGCATACGCGGATACTCGCCGGGTAAACTTAATAGACAGCCTCACCCCATAGCCCCGACCAAGTGACTGTAGGAGAACCCCATCGCCGAAAGCATCCGTCCGGGTGCTCGCGGCAGCGATGTTCCGCCTTGGTGCACTTCGTCGACGGTATCAGGGGTGCGGCCGCCTACTAAAGTTTGCGACGAGCATTCGATCAGTTTTTCGGGAATCTTGTTGAATTGCCCGACTTGATATTGAAAAGTGTTTTCGATAATGAGACTAAAATGCGGGGTTTATAATTGTTAGGCATGCGATGTCTAAAGAATTCATTTAGTCAGGCATGCGATGTCTAAGGTGGTTGCGGATTCCAACTGTTGTAGTTTTACACTTTCTTTTCTGTGACCGTAAGTGTAATATGTGATATCGCCGGTTTCGTTGCTATATGTCAACGACAATTGGGATGCGCATATTTACTTACGTTGATGACATGTGATGTTATGTGTTGCTGGATATGTTATATTGGATCGTCGTGTTTGAATAGCCGGGGGGTTTTTATGTGAGATGAGTGTTTTTCATTTTCATTCATGTAAAAACTTGTATGTAATATTCTTTTATTGGGGCACTTCCAGGTTGCGGAAGTTGTCACCGTTGATGTATATTATTTACTTTTCCGCATTAGGATAGACCCAAGGAGGGGAGCACAAGTAACCGGGTTCTGGGGTCCAGTGGGAGACCAACTCGAGGAGTCGAGTCCGGGTCTCCTAACCCTAGAATTGGTAGGGTTGCTTGCCGCTCTCGTAGGGGTCTAGGGGTGTGGGCTTGGCTATTCATCACGACCGTGGAATCCGTGTTTTATACTGGCTCGTATTGAAAACACGGACGTCCTAGTATATCCAATATTTCATATGATTCTTTCTGCTGCGTTATCTGTGATGTGATCATGCGATGTTCTGTGCTCTGTTCAGATAGATGTAGTATATAGTATATTTGATATATTATATAGACGTTGCTTATGTTTTACACCCGCGCTAGCCCTGCCCGGCTCTGCCGTTAGTTACCTAACCTAACGGTGCAGACGGGACATCGAGGCGAATGCGGATGGCATAAGCGTACGTTATATTTATCTGTGATGTTTAGGTGGACTTAAATGATGGGATATTCATTAATAAGATTAATGAAAGAAAATAAACCTAATTGATGTTGTGGAATCGAATTTCAAAATAAAAACAGGTAGCTACAGTTCTTGCTTTGCATCGCGGTGTTCATTGTAGAATATCCTGCACCTTATTCGATAAGGAAAGGACCGAGATCCCTTCACCGGGAGTGACTCCTTTAGCAATAACTGGCAGATGCTACAACCCTCGGTTTGTCTTTTGATCGCTTCTATAGTTTCTGCTTTGCACAGTGATATATATGATATATCCCGCACCTCATTCGACGAGGAAAGGGCCGACGATCCCTTCACCGGGAGTGACCCCTTTAGCAAAACTAGAAAAGCCTCAAAAACATTCCATTTAAAAACCATTTGATTCCGCAACGAGATCAAGTTCAAAGCGTTAAAGGTTTTCATAAAAACCATTCGCAACCCTCCATCATTTTAGGAAGTAGAGTACTTAGTATTCGTGCTGTGTTTGTTGACCATAGTCAAGGCACAGTGTACGGTAGCTAAGTGATGTCTTCCTACACCGCATATGATGCGATTAGTTAGGACAGTCGCGTGACTTTGTTGACCTTAGTTAAGGGTCATGTGGGTGGGTCTAATTAATCACGAAATGACGGGTAAAACTTGACTAGTACTTATGATTTGTTGACTATAGTTAAGGTCATAGGTGCTAGGGGTAAAAACCTTTATCGGTTGTTTCAAGTGTTGAAATTTGCAATGAGATTGCATACCTTCTATATGATAGTTGGATCCCGATACCCAGTGCGAGTAATTGTTACTCCTGGGAGAGTTTTGCACTTTGCAATTAGCCGATCAAGTAGGTGTCTAAAAAGGTGTCAACGGGGTTACGCCTCTGGGAAAACGAGGTTTACTGTAATTAGGTCCGTGCGAAAGCACGGGGAACCTCCCTCAAAGTACCGATACTGGTCTGGCTGAAAGATTGGCGAAATTGTAGAGTGTAATTAATCCCGGTTAGTCTTTCCTTTTAAGGTTTGAAGGAAGATTTGATAAAAACAGTGGGAGCCATCCTGATTAGATAAAATAAATAACCAATCTATTCTTGCAAGAGCGCACGCTGAGTATTTTCTTCTCTCTCTCTTCAGGTAGCGACCATATCACGCCTTAATCAAGATAATAAAATGGATGTATTGACCGAACCCGCTTGTTATACTGAGCTGGGGAAAGTTGGTCCCGCTCTAGCTTATAATTGTTATAAGACAGAGCAGGAAATAGGGAATACCAGAATTCCTATGCCGCCCAAACGAAGAAAGTGCATATGATGCATCTCTTTCGGGTATGTTCATTACAAAGAACTGTTTCTCAGTATTCTCTGCATCCTGAGTATTAGATACCGGATCAGGATCCCAGATATGTAATCTGTTACATAGGGCTACAAAAAGGTAGAAAAACTGAGAACGGGTGATAAGTTTCATGAGACAGAAACCGGGGCAAGTGTTGCAGCCAAGTCTGTTGGTCACTGTCACCCTGTATTACCAGTTCATTGATTCTGAACAAATGTTATTAGATACCGAACCTGATATACAAAATCATATCAGTCTCTTTATTAGTAAAGAAGGATATAATTTTGTATTGTTGGATAATGTTTTGAACATTTCCTATATCAAAAGTTGATCGGTTCAGGCACGTTATCTAAAAGCATTGACGTTCTAAATCAAACTGCGGTTCCAAGTATACAGAACACACACAAGAGGAAGAGTTCAGAAATGAACGAATCCTTCTTGAGGCATTGTAGACTAGGTCACATCAATGCGACCCGACTGGCTGAAGTTACATTTTAGATGCATATTTAAATCAGTTTGAATTTACATCTTGTGAAACTTGCCAGTCATGTCACAAAGATTAGATGACCATAGCTCTGTTTATTAGAAACAGAGAAAGAGTTAGTAAACTCTTGGGACTGATACATGATGATGTATGTAAAGTCTCCTGTCTACACATGCCAGGACTGGTTCTTCATACTTCATTATATTCTCTGATAATCTCTCAAGATTCAGTCATATGTTCCTGTTGAAACATAAGTCCGAACCTTTTGAGATATTCACAGAATATAAGTTAGAAGTAGAGAACAAAAATACGGGTATAAGTATTATGTCCTATGATAAGATCAGGGAGGAGAATACTTGTGCATAGAATTCTTGGACTATTCTAAAGGAGAATGAGATTTTCTCTCAGTGTTACTCCTCTGAATACACCACAGCAGAACGGTGTATCAGGGCGGAGCAATTGCACAATATTAGATATGGTGTGCTCTATGATGAGTATTACTGAGTTACCTATTTCCTTTTGGGGTTATACACTTGAGAAGCTGCATACCTATTGAATTAGGTTTGAATCAAATCAGTGCCTACCACTCCATATGAGATATGGTATGGGAAGAACCCATCTCTTAAGCGAGTTAAGATTTGGGGTTGTCCGGCCTATATTTAAAGCAAAATCCGGACAAGATCGAGGCAGGATCAGTTCTGTAGAACTGGAAAGGTTCCAGCTAAACAAAACTGCAGTTGATGATTTGACAGAACCATAAGATTCTATAGTTCCCGACGAATCTCAACCTCTCCGCCGATCTAATAGAGTTCCTCATCCGCCTGAGAGATACCTCGGTCTCTCGATGACAGTGGGAGCGAGGATTGCATCATGAGATGATGACCCAACCAGTTTCAAGCAGGCCATCGAGAGTAAGGACTCTATAAGAATGGCTGGATGCTTAGTGATCTGAGATGGAATCCATATACACCAGCAAAGTATGGACTTTAGCTGCTATATCTGAAGGGTTAAATCCCCATCAGGAGCAAGTATATCGTGAGAAGATTACTTGGTGTAGATGGAAAAGTTGAGACTTTCAAAGCTAGGCTTATTAAAGGTTTTAGTCATCAACCAAGCATGGATAATGATGAAACCTTTTTCCAAGTGACTATGCTTAAGTCCATCCGGATCCTACTTAACATTGCTCCATACCATGACTACGATATCTGGTGGTTGGGTGCCCTGACTGCTTTTCTAAATACTGATTTAGAAGAGAACGTCTATAAGAACACAGCCAGAGGTCTTCGTAAACAGTGGGAGCAGCGGAAACGTGTGCAAGTTGCTTTACATAATGAAGCAGGCATCGCGGAGTTGGAACGTCTGTTTTGATGTGATAGTCAAAGTGTTTGACTTCATCAAAAGGTAGACGAACCTTGTATATACAAAAGGGTAGTAGAGAGTAAGGTGGTCATCTTCGTATTGTACGTAGACAACATACTCTTGGTAGGAAAAGAGTTTCCTATACTACGATCGGTCAATCTCCTATTATCACAAGGATTCTCCAAATAGGATAAAGATGATACCTCCTAAATCCTGAGATTTGGACCTATGAGATAGATCTAAAGGGATATTGGGGTTCTCACTAGGTATAGTGAGATTGTATCAATCGATCCTAGGGAGAATCACTGGAAGTGTTCCAGGGTGATAAAGACGACTGAATGTCAGTCACAGGCACTGTCTTTACCCTCAGTAAAGGGACGGTATGTTGGAAGAGTTCCAAGCTCGATACCGTGGCAAACTAGACGATAAAGGCTGGTAACATCGCTATTAAAGATACTGCCAAAGAGGCAGTTATGGTGTATATTGGTTCATAAGATGAACTAGGTTCCTGCCATTGTATGACAATGGAAGTGTGGCTTCGGCCCTGGAACCCTGGTCCCATCAGTGACCCAGACAAATTCTGTGGCAACATCACCTGATCATGGAGATAGTTGATCTCCAGGGTGATCGAGGTTAGGAGAGAAGACTCAGAGGACAACACGGCGGATCCACTCACGAAGGCCTTTTTCCCAGAGAGAGACTCATATGGGATGGTTGAGTATTAGATACTGCGACCACAGCTACAGATGGCCCTAGTGCAAGTGGGAGATTGTTAGTTATATGTATGCCCTAGAGGCCATTACTGTACATTGGATGTATATTGTAGTGGATGCTGGGACATATATAGGTAGGACTTTCTTGCTCGATATGATAGTACGCTATCTGGTTGCTCTTTATCTTAACATGTATACTTTCTGTCTCTCTGATACATGTTGATAAAGCCCTTAGGATGTGTACTCGACTTCCAGGACTATGATGCAGATCATACTAGTGGGGCCTGGGTAGTCAATGAGTACATCCTTCATTGTTCCTAGTCGTGGGAATATCGAGACGGGGCATCGATATTCCAGAGTAGACTAGCGCATATCTTCTAGACCCATGCGATGGGCGATGGATGATCCCATATCCATTGGTATTTGACATCGAAGATGGTATGCGGGTGCTCAGTGGAGACTGGGTATACTGAACGGACTCGCCGAGAACTCCCAGATGGTATTATACCTCACGTCAGATGGCAGTTCTCTGGTGACACTGGTACAGCTTAGTCTGTTGACCCGAGATCGTCATAGAGTCTTGTGTGTCTTCCACTGTGCCTTGATTTCCACCCTACCACGGCTCTACTGAGTTGTGCAAACAGGTGGTTTTTGAGTACAGTCCCAATTCACATGGAGGCAATGAGCGATAGGAGGGGATTCGTCTCTCCCGGTATTCGGGGTTGATGTTGCGCTATGCTCGACTGGCCATAACAGGAAATCCCTGGCCAGGGTTGCAGTGATATACTGGTAAGAGTTATCAGTAGTTTCACGAATGTTATGGACCTCAAGTCGGCATGACTTATCGAGCTATTGGGGTCTGACGTTTACCACCCCTAGGCGAGATATGCGACATATCAGACGAACAGACCGGACTGTACGGTAAGTGTTACTGGTTGGATTCACAGGAGTGTGAGCGGGCTTGCTCGTCGATCTTCTGATCGCTCAATACCCGGGTGGCCGTTACGTTTAGCAGACCGCTTGCGGCTTGTGGGTGTTTGATATGACCATCATCTGCTGCCGGCGTATTGACGAGTCTTTAGAGTCCTACACAGAGGTTTCCTGGCTCAAGCGAAACGAAATAGGAGCGCATATGAGATATGTGCAGGACCGAGAATAATGCGTGTATGTGATACCGTATTTCATTCTCGCGATGAATGTGTCGAATGGTTGTATGTGATATAACCTAGTTATCGAATCAAGGATTGATTCGATAAGCCGATACATTGGATACTAGCCGGTTATATGCGATATGACCGGATCATTGAATCAAGTGTTGATTTAATGATTTAATGTATAATTATATATTTGATATATTACTTTGCATTAACTAGTACTGGTTCACTTTAAATGGATTTACTCACTTGATTTGCACAAGTTGTATATGAGATATACTTTTGTGCACAAGATTGTATCATGTTTGATGATACATGCAAGCTTGGGTTTGTGTAAAGAATTGACCATGGTTATATGAATGGTTAGGGTTTCTTTTATTTACTTATTCATTTATCTATTTATTTTTTTTAAAAGGTAAAGAAAACAAAATGGTTTCTTTTGGATGCTTCAAGCATCTTTGACCTTATGACCATTTTGTCTTCATCTCCTAAACCTAACCATTCTACTAACCTTAGTTGATTCTCTACACTAAACCATGGTTGTTGACATGATAAGTATCATATTGTTTTTGTTTTTAAATAACACTTATCATAATTCTTTATCATCTTCTTCATCATCTTCAACTTGAAGAAAGCTTGCACCATCAATGGCAACTAGCCAAAATGAGTGAGAAATCCAAATCTAAAGTCTACCCACTTCCTATTTCTTCATCCTCTACCTCTTGCCAAGTTGTATAGGGTGTTTCCTTCACAAGTTTTCAAGGCTCGGTGAAGTTGGAGCTTGTTCTTGTGATGCCTCGACGTAGATCATCTTCGGCATCAAACCGACGATCAAGCCCGCCTATTCTTCGATGATGCCAATGCTAGAGTCAAGGGTTCGATTTGGACAGCGGAGGGAGATCATCGCGGAGCTTAGGAAGTGGTGGACCGGATCTACAAAGGTTGTAGTCACTTTCCCTTAGCATTTAATTCGATTACATGCTTGCTTCGCCTATATATCTAGTTAACGATCCGTATTAGGGTTTGTAGGCACAAGGAATTCTTTGATTTGTGCATGTTTGATCACTTGTGAGACTTCATTAGTGTGCCTATGAACCCTACAGACATTAATCCAAATGTTTAGTCCAACAATAAGATATGGCAACATCTAAAGTAAACTCATGACGGATCACAAGGATACCCCTCACCTGTATATACATACCTGCATCCGCATTCCGACTGAATGCAAATGTGATGAGACTAAAGTAATCCAACAAATCTAATACTAGGATCCGGCTTAAACCAAAACTCACTAGTATGATCCGTCTGATCATGATCCGTAAACTAGTGCACGTATATGATCGAACCCTGCCATAAAACCATACGGCCTCTACAACATTTCGCCCGAAACTTAGGAAACTATCTGTAGGGGACTCTAAAGACTCGTCAATATGCTGGCAGTGGGTTTAACCACAAGCACGTCAGTAGTACTAGCTATACGTAACGGCTACCCAAGTATTGACCAAAAGGGAAGGCTAATGAGTGAACTCATCCAGAAACCCTACTGAGCATGTCAGTGACAATATCCGTACAGTCCGGTCCGTTCGTCTATGAGTATCGCATATCGCGCCTAGGGTTTGGTAAACATCAGACCCCCAAAAAGCGGTATAAGTCGTGTCGAAGTTAGCCAGAACACCCTGAGATATTACTGAAATACCTACCAGTGAATCTCCTACCTTAGCCAAGGACTTCGTGTAATGGCTCTCCTAGACACAGCGCGATCTCACCCCCAATACCGAGAGAGACGAAACCCCTGCCGATCAGCTCACTGCCTCCATGTGGCTCGGGACTGTACCCAACTAAAACCTGTTTGCACGACTCTTTTGAGCCGTGGTAGGGTAGTAATCAAAGTACAGTAGGAACTCACACAAGAAAAATGACCATCTCAGGTCGATAGACTAACCTGTACACATATCACCAGGGAACTGCTATCTGACGCTAGGTATAATACCAACTAGCATGTTCCCGGCGAGTCCATCCGGTGTACTCATAACCCAATGAGCACATGTATACGTCTTAAGTGAACCAACTGACACCAATGGCTTGTGAGACCAGCCACCGCCCCTCGTCAGGGTCTTGATCGTATACACTAGTCTACTCATGGAGTATCGATGCCCAGTCTCGAAACTCCCACGACTAAGGACACTTTAAGGATGTGCTTATGGACCCCAGCTCCCACATATATGATCGCCATCATACTGCTGGCAATCAAGCAAGAATCATATGGGCTCCACCAACGTGTAATAGTGATCCGTAAGGCCACCTAAAGCATATACACGATGATAAAGATAAACCAGATAGCATACTATCATCTTGAGCAAGACTGTCCTACCTGCTTAGGTCCTCCCTCAATCATTGCAATCACGTGCCTGCGATCCAATAATTGACTTTGAGGGCACTATATCCAACATATTATATATCATATATATAATATAACTTGATCACATCATAGAAACAAGCAGCAAAAGCAACATATGAAATATTGGATATACTAGGATTTCCGTGTTTTAAATTTAGCCACTAATGTAAAACACGGATTCCACGGTCGTGACGAATAGCCAAACCCATATCCCATAGACCTCTACGAGAGCGGCAAGTAACCCTACCAATTCTAAAGTTGGGAGACCCAGTTTCAACTCCTTGAGATGGTCTCCCACTGGACCCTAGAACCCGCTTAGTTGTGCTCCCCACCTTGGGTCTATCCTAATGCGGAAAAGTAAATTATATACATCAATGGTGACATCATCCTCAACCCGGATGAGCCCCAATGAAATAATATTACGTTGAATTTTACATGAATGAAAATATAAAAACTCTCATCTCACATAAAAAAAACCCGGCTATTCAATCATGAAGTTCCAATAAATCATATCAACAACAACACATAACATCTCATGTCATCAACGTAAGTAAATATGCGTATCCCGAAAACTCTTTGACATATAGCAACGAGATCGGGATACCCCACATATTATACTTAAGGTCGCAGAAAAGAAATGTAAAACTGCAATAATTAGAATCCGCATATCCTTAGACATCATAAACCCGGAATATCTCATATTCCGAATTTCATGCCTAAACTATAAATCTTGCATTTTAGTCACATATTAAAAACTATTTTCAATATTTTAGTCGGGTAATTCAACAAGATTTCCGACTACCCGATCGAATATGCGTCGGAAACTATAGTAGATGGCCGCACCCCCGATGCCGTCGACCAAGTGCACTTAGGCGGAACACCGTGGCCGTGAGCACCCGAGTGGGTGCTATTGGCAACAGGGTTCTCCTACAGTCACTCGGTTACAATAGGGCGAGGCTATCTGGTAAAGTTATTCGGCGAGTATTCGCGTACTATACGCAATTGCGACGGAGTTTCGATCCGAATCGAAACTTCATGGCAATCGATCTACCAAGACCAAAACGCTAGATTTATAAACACTAACTGGTTTTCACAAAACTAATTAAATGCGGATCCTTACTACTGCATCCATATCAAACAAAAACCCAAAACGATGCAACAATTATGACTACGAAATACTCCGTATTAGTCCCTAACCAAATTAACATCTCATGAAATTTTGGACTAATCAAACAATACCTAAAACCCCAAAATACTAGCAGCAAGAACACCCAAAAATACGAGACCAAATGGAGCATTGGGGACTGGCCAGGCCGAATTTTCTGGGCATCTCACTGGGTCAAAACCGGTGAAGTGGTCTCAAATTTTTTCAGTGTTCGAGATGTATCACATACAACATTCTGCAGTTGCTTAAAAAAAATTTGAGATCATTTTAAAAACGACAGAGAACAGGGTTTCTTGGCACAGTTTCGGAGTTGTTTCGATTTCGTGATTCTAATTACATCGTCTAATCTTTTAGCTTAGGCTCTGATACCATAAAAGTCTACCCTAGCAACAGCAAAAGGTCCAAGAGGCATCAAGCATGCCTAATCAAAATTTTATCGCGCTAGACTAGACTTAATAAGATCTTTAGCTAGTTGATTAGGGTTTATATTTGATATAAACTAAAACTAAAGAAGTGAAAGATGGCTATACCCTCGTAGATCGAGTCCTTCACTTCACATGCTCCGTGTAGTAGTCCCGCGACTCCACTAGGCTCCACTTGAGGCTTGGGACGAGCTTCCTTCGAAAACCTTCGTGCCGAAGATGATCCACGCGAAGTCCCTCCAATTCAAGCTACTTCTACACTAAACTCTTTGGTGTAAAAAACATGCTACACTCGATCGCTAGTCAAGTGTAGGATGGTGAAGTATGGGATATTAAAGCTCACAAGTTTGTGTTCAAGCATCATGGTTCACATAACATGTGAGGGTTGAAGCTTGAACTATGACAATATGGAGGAAGAAGAAGCTAGAGAGCAACTCAAGAAAAGAGCAAGCATGAAAAATGAATAAATGTTGAATGAGATGAAGAATGGCTCATGATCAAAAACCCTCACTCATTGAAGCATGCTCATTTTTCAAATAAAATATGAAGACATGCTTCAATAGTAAGTCAAGATCAATAAAATATATTATGTGTCATACCTCACACCATTCCACTTCAATTTCCACCTCATTTCTATTTTCACAAAATAGAATTTTATGCCATGCTTCATTATTATATATATCATATATATTAATATATTTATAATGAAGAATAATTAGTGAGCTAATGATATTAGTTAAGATATAATTATATCATATATAATATATATCACATTATTAAATCAACACTTGATTTAATAATCCGGTTATATCACATATGACCGACTAATATCATTTATCTGTATATCACATTATCAAATCAACACTTGATTCGACAATCTGGTTATTGCTTGGTTACCTAAGACGGCAGCGAGGTTTCGCGAGGCATCGACCATGAAAAATTCAAAAAAAAATTCGTTTTAGCTAACCCTAACTAAGAATCGTTAACTAGAATTCGACGGAAATAAAAATGCAAACACTTTGCAAGTGAAAGAGAGCAAGGAATACAACCTTTGTAGACCAGTCCTTCACTTCAATAGCGCCGTGTAGTCGTCCCTTCACTGCGATCGTGAACTCCGGACTCTAGAGAGGCTCCCTTGAAAAAACGAACATGCTTGCTTCGATGTCTTCGCGGCCGAAGATGATCTACGTCGAGGTGACACTAACCCAAGCTATCTCTTCACTAACTATGAAATTAGTGAAGCAAACACCCTATACTAAATGGCAAGTAGTAGAGGATGATGAAGTAGGAAGTGGGCTCACTTTAGTTTTATTTTTCTCACAAATTTTCTTCAATCTCCATTGAAGCTAGAAAGCTTTTGAGGAAGAAGAAGAAGATAACTCTCATCAAGTGAGAATAAGAGTGAGGTTAGAATTGCAACCGTGGTGAGTTAGTGTCATACCTAACTCATGTAGAGAATTAACCAAGGGCTAAGGTTAAGGCTTGGGTTAAGAAATATCTTAAGCATGACAAACAAGTGGACTTGGTCAATATTCTACAAGCTTCTCCAAGCTTAACCTTGACTAAATCCAAATGTTTTATTTGCTTAAAACAAATAAAACCCTAGCTTAAACCCTATCATGGCTATAAGTCTCATACACCCATCTTGCATGTATCATCAACCATGACACAATTCATATACACAAATATACATATCACATATATACAATGTGCACATCAAGTGAGAAAAGAAATCTTAAGTGAGCTAATACTGGTTAATGTAATATAATATATCAAATATACAATTATACATTAAATTATTAAATCAACTCTTGATTTAATAATCCGGCTATATTACATATAACCGACTAATATCATATGTAACAACTTATCGAATCAACACTTGATCCGATAACCCGGCTATATTGCATATAACCGACCAATGTCACAAATCGAGAGAATAGAATACGGTATCTCATATCGTATTAATCTCGGTCCCGCACATATCACATATGTGCTCCTACTCCGTTTCTCTTGAGCCAAAAAACCCCTGTGTAGGTGTTAGTTATATGTATGCCCTAGAGGCCATTACTATACATAGGATGTATATTGTAGTGGATGCTGGGACATATATAGGGAGGACTTTCTTGCTCGACATGATAGTACGCTATCTGGTTACTCTTTACCTTAACATGTATGATGTTTGTCTCTCTGTTACATGTTGGTAAAGCCCTTAGGATGTGTGCTTGACTACCTGGACTATGATGCGGATCATACTAGTGGGGACATGGTAGTCCATAAGTACATCCTTCAAAGTCCCTAGTCGTGGGTGTATCGAGACGGGGTATCGATATACCAGAGTAGACTAGCGTATACCTTCTCGACCCATACAGATGGGCGATGGATGATCCCATATCCATTGGTGTTTGACATCAGAGATGATATACGGGTGCTCAGTAGAGACTGGGTACACTGGACGGACTCGCCGAGAACTCCCAGATGGTATTATACCTCACGTCAGATGGCAGTTCTCTGGTGACACTGGTACAGAGTAGCCTGTTGACCCGAGATCGTCATAGAGTCTTGTGTGGTTCCCACTGTGCTTTGATTTCCATCTTACCAGGTCCAAGAGGGCGTGCAAAACGGTGGTTTTTGGGTACAGTCCCGAGTCACATGGAGGCAATGAGCGATAGGAGGGGATTCGTCTCTCCCGATATAGGGAGTTGATGTTACGCTGTGTTCGATTGGCAATAACAGGAAATCCCTGGCCAGGGTTGCTGAGATTTACTGGTAAGTGTTACCAGTAGTTTCTCGAAGTGTTATAGACCTCATATCGACACGACTTATCGAGCTATTGGGGTCTGACGTTTACCACCCCTAGGCAAGATATGCGACATATCAGACGATCAGACCGGACTGTACGGTAGTGTTACTGGTTGGATTCACTGGAGTGTGAGCGGGCTTGCTCGTCGATCTTCAGATCGCTCAATACCCGGGTGGTCGTTACGTTTAGCAGACCGCTTGCGGCTTGTGGATGTTTGATATGATCATCATCCGCTGCCGGCGTATTGACGAGTCTTTAGAGTCCTACACAGAGGTTTCCTGGCTCAAGCGAAACGAAATAGGAGCACATATGAGATATGTGCGGGACCGAGAATAATACGAGTATGTGATACTGTATTCGATTCTCGCGATGTGACATTGATCGGTTATATGCGATATAGCCGGGTTATCGGATCAAGTGTTGATTCGATAAGATGTTACTAATGATACCAGTCGGTTATGTGCGTCATGACCGGATCGTTAAATCAAGTGTTGATTTAATGATTTAATGCATAATTATATATTTGATATATTACTTTGCATTAACTAGTATCGGTTCACTTTAAATGGATTTTCTCGCTCGGTTGTGCGCATTGCATATGCGATATGATTTTGTGCACTTGTTTGTATCATATTTGATGATACATGCAAATTAGGGTTTGTGTAAAGAATTAAACCTTGGTTAAAGAAATGGTTAGGGTTTTTATTTGATTATTCATTTATTCATTTGTTTTTATTTTTGGAAAATAAATTGCATAAAATAGAATGGTGGCTTTCTTTTGTTTTCTTTCATGAAGCTTCATGAACTTTTGACTTAGTCACCATTTTGTCTCATGCTTAACCCTAACCAATTCAATTAACTCAAGTTAATTCTCTACACCTAACCATGGTGAGAATTATGATAAGAATGGATTTTTATTTATTCTTCAATGCTTATAATAAAATTATCATAACACTTTCTTCTTCTTCTTCATCTTCTTCACATGAAGAAAGTTCACTTCATCAATGGTGATTGATGAAAATGAGTGAGAAATCCAATTCTAAAGTCTACCCACTTCCTATTTTTTCATCCTCTACCTCTTGCCAAGTAGTAGAGTGTGTTTTCTTCACAAGTTTCTTGACTTGGTGAAGTCGGAGCTTGATTAGCGATGCCTCGACGTAGATCATCTTCGGCATGGACATCGATGACCTAGCCCGTCCATTCTCCGATGAAGCCGACGATAGAGCCCGGGACTTCTTATGGACAGCGAGGAGACTTCATTGCGGAGCTATGGAGGTGGAGAACCGGATCTACAAAGGTTGTATTTCCGTATCTCTTAGTTAAGTGTTAACTAGTTTGCATTTTCGCCCAGACATCTAGCCGACGATCCGTAGTCGGGTTTCTCGGCACCTAGATTTTTCGAAATTGGCATGGTTGATGCCTTGTGAGACCTCATTAGGGTGCCTAGAAACCCTACAGTGGTATCAGAGCCTAGCTAGAGCCTTAGGCGAAGTCTAGACGACGTTTGAAGTCCGAACGAACCCGAAACCCCAAATCAAAATTGCTCTCTGGAAATTTTCTAAAATCTGGGATTTTTCAATATTAAAAATATGCAGAAAATAAAGCAGGGTTTATTATGAACTACTATGCAAAACGGAGCCGTAACTCCGTCATGACGGCGCGGAACCGCGGCCTAAGCCCACGTGGCGCGGCGGTTCCGCGGCGATACTGTTGACTCTTTGACTTTTGTTTGCACAGTAATTCCTATTTTCTGGAGTTGGATTTTCTGGGAATTTTTAATATTTATTCAAGAGTTGAATTTTCTGGGGTTGCTTTGGGGATTCGGTGTTTCGATCGGGGTATCAAATTTTGTCTATGTGGCTTTCCGGATAAATTCTTGAATATGTTAAAAAAGTTCGACCGGATATAAATACCCAATTTTTCCCCTGTCGGGAAATTTCCAAGTGTTGGATTTTTCCGTAGTTTAACGACGTTCTAAGTAGTGCAAGTAACGCGATGGACCCTCTAGAAGACAACAAACCTTAACTCGATTATGTGACCGTCTTGAACTGCCCTTTGAACCTTCGAGTTTGGGGTAGTACGGCGTGCCACATGTGAGGCGTTGGCTTGACCCTTCTACGGCTGGACCGTTGGTACTGAGGCACGAACTGAATGTTGTTAGACTCATATTTCATGTGTTGATCTGTATCGGGAAAACTTGGGTGTTCGATTGTTCGATCGGAAAGTTTGACATTTTCTATTTATCCGGAATGGGATACAATAATTGGAATTCACAATAAGTTATGAGATAACTGAATGAATGTTATAAACATAGCACTTTAGTCTCACTTGATCGGTTGCCACGGAATTTTGATGTGATCAAAAGTCCGTCGCAATCACGTAGCGTACGCGGATACTCGCCGGGTAAACTTAATAGACAGACTCACTCCATAGCCCTGACCAAGTGACTGTAGGAGAACCCCGTCGCCGAAAGCGTCCGTTCGGGTGCTTGCGGCAGCGGCGTTCCGCCTTGGTGCACTTCGTCGACGGTATCGGGGGTGCGGCCGCCTACTGAAGTTTGCGACGAGCATTCGATCAGTATGTCGGGAATCTTGTTGAATTGCCCGACTTGATATTGAAAAGAGCTTTCGATAATGAGACTAAAATGCGGGGTTTATAATCGTTAGGAATGCGATGTCTAAGGAATTCATTTGGTCAGGCATGCGATGTCTGAGGTGGTTGCGGATTCCAACTGTTGTAGTTTTACACTTTCTTTTATGTGACCGTAAGTGTAATATGTGATATCGCCGGTTTCGTTGCTATATGTCAACGACAATTGGGATGGACATATTTACTTACGTTGATGACATATGATGTTATGTGTTGCTGGATATGTTATATTGGATCGTCGTGTTTGAATAGCCGGGGGTTTTATGTGAGATGAGTGTTTTTCATTTTCATTCATGTAAAAACTTGTATGTAATATTCTTTTATTGGGACGCTTCCAGGTTGCGGAAGTTGTCACCCTTTGTATATTATTTACTTTTCCGCACTAGGATAGACCCAAGGAGGGGAGCACAAGTAACCGGGTTCTGGAGTCCAGTGGGAGACCAACTCGAGGAGTCGGGTCCGGGTCTCCTAACTCTAGAATTGGTAGGGTTGCTTGTTGCTCTCGTAGGGGTCTAGGGGTGTGGGTTTGGCTATTCATCACGACCGTGGAATCCGTGTTTTATACTGGCTCGTATTGAAAACACGGACGTCCTAGTATATCCAATATTTCATATGTTTCTTCTGCTGCGATATCTGTGATGTGATCATGTGATGTTCTGTGATGGATACTTTATATAGTATATATGATATATTATATAGACGTTACTTATGTTTTACACCAGCGCTAGCCCTGCCCCGCTCTGCCGTTAGTTACCTAACCTAACGGTGCACGAGGGGACATCGAGGCGAATGCGGATGGCATAAGTGTACGTCGTATTTATCTGTGATGTTTAGGTACTTAAATGATGGGACTTCATTAATGTGATTAATGAAAGAAAAGAAACCTAAGATGTTGTAGAATCGAATTTCAAAATAAAGCAGGTAGCTACAGTTCTTGCTTTGCACAGCGGTATATATGATATATCCTGCACCTTATTCGATGAGGAAAGGACCGAGATCCCTTCACCGGGAGTGACTCCTTTAGCAATAACTGGCAGATGCTACACACTCGGTTTGTCTTTTGATTGCTTTTAAGTGTTTTTGCTTTGCACAGTGATATATATTATATATCCCGCACCTCATTCGACGAGGAAAGGACCGACGATCCCTTCACCGGGAGTGACTCCTTTAGCAAAACTAGAAAAGCCTCAAAAGCACTCCATTTTAAAATCATTCGATCCTACAACGATATCAAGTTCATTACGCAATAGGTTTTCAGAAAAACCTGTCGTAGCCCTCCGTCATTTCAGATAAGTAGTAGTTAGTATTCGTGCTGCGTTTGTTGGCCTTTGTCAAGGCGCAGTGTGCGGTAGCTAACTGGTGCTTATCTGCTTATGCATATGATGCAGATTGGGTTAGGGTAGTCGTGCGACCTTGTTGGCCTTTGTCAAGGGCCGTGCGGGTGGGTTTAATTCAATCAGGAAATGACGGGTTGAACTTGACTAGCATCCTATGGTTTGTTGGCCTTTGTCAAGGTCATAGGAGGTTAGGGGCAAAATATTATCGGGAATTTCAAGTGTTGAAATTTGCAATGAGATTGCATACCTTCTATGAGATAGTTGGATCCCGATACCCGCTGCGAGTAAGAGTTACTCCTGGGAGAGTTTTATACATTACAATTAGCCGATCAAGTCGGTGTCTAGAAAGGTGTCAACGAGGTTACGCCTCTGGGAAAACAAGGTTTACATTAATTAGGTTCATGCGAAAGCATGGGGGACCTCCCTCAAAGTACCGACACTGGCCTGGCTGAAAGATTGGCGAACTTGTAGTGTGTAATTAATCCCGGCCAGTCTTTCCTTTTAGGGTTTGAAGGAAGATTTGATAAAAAGCAGTGGGAGCCATCCTGATTAGATAAAATAATAACCAATCTATTCTTGCAAGAGCGCATGCTGGGTGTTTTCTTCTCTCTCTCTCCAGGTAGCGACCATATCACGCCTTAATCAAGATAATAAAACGGATTATTGACCGAACCCGCTTGTTATACTGAGCTGGGGAACGTTGGTCCCGCTCCAACTTATAATTGTTATAAGACAGAGCAGGAAATTGGGGAATACCAGATTTCCCGTGCCGCCCAAACGAAGAGAGTGCATGCTGATGCATCATCTTCGGGTGTGTTCATTATACAGAACTGTTTCTCAGTATCCTCCGCATCCTAGGTATATGATACCGGATCAGGATCCCAGATATGTAATCTGTTACATAGAGCTACAAAAGGGTAGAAAAACTGAGAACGGGTGATAAGTTTCATGAGGCAGAAAACGGGGCAAGAGTTGCATCCAAGTCTGTTGATCACTGTCACCCTGTATTACCAGAATACATTGATTCTGAACGAATGTTATTAGATACCGAACCTGATATACCAAATCATATCACTCTCTTTGGTAGAAAAGAAAGGATATAATTTTGTATTGATGGATAATGTTTTGAACATTTTCTATATCAAAAGTTGATCGTATCAGGCACGTTATCTAAAAGCGTTGATGTTCTAAATCAAACTATAGTTCTTAGTATATGGAACACACACAAGAGGAAGAGTTCAGAAATGAACGAATCCTTCTTGAGGCATTGTAGACTAGGTCATATCAATGTGACCCGACTAGCTAGAGTTACATATAGATGCATATTTAAATCAGTTTGAATTTACATCTTGTGAAACTCGCCAGTCATGTCACAAAGATAAGATGACCATAGCTCTGTTTACTGGAAATAGAGAGAGAGTTAGAAAACTCTTGGGACTGATACATGATGATGTATGTAAGGTCTCCTGTCTACACATGCCAGGACCGGTTCTTTATACTTCATTACATTCTCTGATGATCTTTCGAGATTCAGACCTATGTTCCTGTTGAAACACAAGTCTGAACCTTTTGAGATATTCATAGAATATAAGTTAGAAGTAGAGAACCAGAATACGGGTAAAAGTATTATGTCCTTTGATGTGATCAAGGAGGAGAATACTTGAGCACGGAATTCCTGGACCATTCTAAAGGGGAATGAGATTCTCTCTCAGCATTACTCCTCCGTATACACCATAGCACGATGGTATATCGGGGCGGAGCACATACACCCTATTTGATATGGTGTGCTCTATGATGAGTACTACTGAGTTACCTGTTTCCTTTAGGGAGTTATGCACTTATGAAGTTGCATACCTATTGAATAGGGTTCCAATCAAATCAGTTGCCTACCGCTTCATATGTGATATGGTATGGGAAGAGCCCATGTCTTAAGTTAGTTAAGATTTGGGGTTGTCCGGGCTATGTCTAAAAGCAAAATCCGGACAAGCTCGAGGCAAGGTCTGTGATGTAGAACTGGAAAGGTTGCAGCTATATAAACTACAGCTGATGATTTGATAGAACCAAAGGATTCAGTAGATTCCAACGAACCTCAGCCTCTCCGCCAATCTAGTAGGGTTCCTCACCCACCTGAGAGATACTTCTGTTTCTCTATGACAGTGGGAGCGAGGATTACATCATGAGATGATGACCCAACTAGCTTCGAGCTGGCCATCGAGAGTAAGACTCTGTAAGAATGGCTGGATGTTTATCGATCTGAGATGGAATCCTTATACACCAACAAAGTATGGACTTTGGTTGCTATATCTGAAGGGTTAAATCCCCATCAGGAGCAAGTATATCTTGAGATGATTACTTGGTGTAGATGGAAAAGTTGAGACTTTCAAAGCTAGACTTGTTAAAGGTTTTCGTCATCGACCAGGTATGGATAATGATGAAACCTTTTCAAGTAGCTATGCTTAAGTCCATCCAGATCCTACTTGTCACGGCTACATACCATGACTACGATATCTGGTGGTTGGGTGTCATGACTGCTTTTCTAAATGATGTTTTAGAAGAGTGCGTCTATAAGTACACAGCCAGAGGGCTTCGTAGACAGTGGGAGCAGCGGAAACGTGTACAAGATGTTTTATAGGATAAAGCAGGCATCGCGGAGTTGGAACATCTGTTTTGATGGATTAGTCAAAGAAGTTGACATCATCAAAATGGTAGATGAACCTTGTATAAACAAGAAGGTAGTAGGGAGTATGGTGACGATCCTCATAGAGTACGTGGATGACATACTCTTGATAGGGAAGGATTTTCCTATGCTACGCTCGATCAATCTCCGCTTATCACAATGATTCTCCATATAGGATCAAAGTGATACCTCCTAAATCCTGGGTTTTGGATCTATGAGATAGATCTAATTGGATGTTAGGATTCTCACTAGTTGTAGTGAGACGGTATCAACCGATCCTGGGGAGAATCACTGGAAGGGTTCCAGGGTGATAAAGACGACTGAATATCAGTCACAGGCATTGTCTTTACCCTCAGTGGAGGGACGGTATGTTGGAAGAGTTCCAAGCTAGATACCGTGGCATACTAGAAGATAAAGGCAGGATACATCACTACTTAACATGCTACCAAGGAGGATGTTTGGGTGTATATTGGTTCATGAGATGAACTATGTTCCTCCCATTGTGTGACAATGGAGTTATGGCTTATGCCGAGGAACGCCGGTCCTATCAGTGATCCAGACATATTCTAAGGCAGTGTCACCTGATCATGGAGATGCTTGATCTCCAAGAGATCGAGGTTTGGAGAGTAGACTCAGAGGACAACACAGCGGATCCACTCACAAAGCCCTGTTCCCAGAGAGAGATTTTTATGGGATGGTTGAGTATGAGATACTACAACCACTGCTATCAGATGGCCCTAGTGCAAGTGGGAGATTGTTAGTTATATGTATGCCCTAGAGGCCATTACTATACATAGGATGTATATTGTAGTGGATGCTGGGACATATATAGGGAGGACTTTCTTGCTCGACATGATAGTACGCTATCTGGTTACTCTTTACCTTAACATGTATGCTGTTTGTCTCTCTGTTACATGTTGGTAAAGCCCTTAGGATGTGTGCTTGACTACCTGGACTATGATGCGGATCATACTAGTGGGGACATGGTAGTCCATAAGTACATCCTTCAAAGTCCCTAGTCATGGGTGTATCGAGACAGGGCATCGATATACCAGAGTAGACTAGCGTATACCTTCTCGACCCATACAGATGGGCGATGGATGATCCCATATCCATTGGTGTTTGACATCAGAGATGATATACGGGTGCTCAGTAGAGACTGGGTACACTGGACGGACTCGCCGAGAACTCCCAGATGGTATTATACCTCACGTCAGATGGCAGTTCTCTGGTGACACTGGTACAGAGTAGTCTGTTGACCCGAGATCGTCATAGAGTCTTATGTGGTTCCCACTGTGCTTTGATTTCCATCTTACCACGTCCAAGAGGGGGTGCAAAACGGTGGTTTTTGGGTACAGTCCCGAGTCACATGGAGGCAATGAGCGATAGGAGGGGATTCGTCTCTCCCGGTATAGGGAGTTGATGTTGCGCTGTGTTCGATTGGCTATAACCGGAAATCCCAGTCCAGGGTTGCTGAGATTTACTGGTAAGTGTTACCAGTAGTTTTTCGAAGTGTTATAGACCTCATATCGACACGACTTATCGAGCTATTGGGGTCTGACGTTTACCACCCCTAGGCGAGATATGCGACATATCAGACGATCAGACCGGACTGTACCGTAGTGTTACTGGTTGGATTCACTGGAGTGTGAGCGGGCTTGCTCGTCGATCTTCAGATCGCTCAATACCCGGATGGCCGTTACGTTTAGCAGACCGCTTGCGGCTTGTGGATGTTTGATATGATCATCATCCGCTGCCGGCGTATTGACGAGTCTTTAGAGTCCTACACAGAGGTTTCCTGGCTCAAGCGAAACGAAATAGGAGCACATATGAGATATGTGCGGGACCGAGAATAATATGAGTATGTGATACTGTATTCGATTCTCGCGATGTGACATTGATCGATTATATGCGATATAGCCGGGTTATCGGATCAAGTGTTGATTCGATAAGATGTTACTAATGATACCAGTCGGTTATGTGCGTCATGACCGGATCGTTAAATCAAGTGTTGATTTAATGATTTAATTCATAATTATATATTTGATATATTACTTTGCATTAACTAGTATCGGTTCACTTTAAATGGATTTTCTCGCTCGGTTGTGCGCATTGCATATGCAATATGATTTTGTGCACTTGTTTGTATCATATTTGATGATACATGCAAATTAGGGTTTGTGTAAAGAATTAAACCTTGGTTAAAGAAATGGTTAGGGTTTTTATTTGATTATTCATTTATTCATTTGTTTTTATTTTTGGAAAATAAATTGCATAAAATAGAATGGTGGCTTTCTTTTTGTTTTCTTTCATGAAACTTCATGAACTTTTGACTTAGTCACCATTTTGTCTCATGCTTAACCCTAACCAATTCAATTAACTCAAGTTAATTCTCTACACCTAACCATGGTGAGAATTATGATAAGAATGGATTTTTATTTATTCTTCAATGCTTATAATAAAATTATCATAACACTTTCTTCTTCTTCTTCATCTTCTTCACATGAAGAAAGTTCACTTCATCAATGGTGATTGATGAAAATGAGTGAGAAATCCAATTCTAAAGTCTACCCACTTCCTATTTCTTCATCCTCTACCTCTTGCCAAGTAGTAGAGTGTGTTTTCTTCACAAGTTTCTTGACTTGGTGAAGTCGGAGCTTGATTTAGCGATGCCTCGACGTAGATCATCTTCGGCATGGACATCGATGACCTAGCCCGTCCATTCTCCGATGAAGCCGACGATAGAGCCCGGGACTTCTTATGGACAGCGAGGAGACTTCATTGCGGAGCTATGGAGGTGGAGAACCGGATCTACAAAGGTTGTATTTCCGTATCTCTTAGTTAAGTGTTAACTAGTTTGCATTTTCGCCCAGACATCTAGCCGACGATCCGTAGTCGGGTTTCTCGGCACCTAGATTTTTCGAAATTGGCATGGTTGATGCCTTGTGAGACCTCATTAGGGTGCCTAGGAACCCTACAGTAGGACTCTAAAGACTCGTCAATACGCCGGCAGTAGGTGATGATCATATCAAACACCCACAAGCCGCAAGCGGTCTGCTAAACGTAATGGCCACCCGGGTATTGAGCGATCAGAAGATCAACAAGCAAACCTGCTCATACTCCTATGAATCCAATCAGTAACACTACCGTACAGTCCGGTCTCTTCGTCTAATATATCACATATCTCATCTGGGGTGGTAAACGTCAGACCCCAGTAACTCGATAAGTCGTGCCAATGTGAGGCTCATAACGGGTCGAGAAACTATTGATAACACTTACCTGTATATCTCTGAAGCAGCCTTGGCCAAGGACTTCCTGTTATAGCCAATCGAGCACAGCGCAACATCAACCCCCAATACCGGGAGAGACAAAACCCCTCCTATCACTCATTGTCTCCATGTGATTCGGGACTGTACCCAAAAGCCACCATTTTGCACGTTCTCTTGAACGTAGTAAGGTGGAAATCAAAGCACAGTGGGAATCACACAAGACTCTATGACGATCTCGGGTCTATAGACTAACATGTACCAGTGTCACCAGAGAACTACCATCTGACGTTAGGTATAATACCATCTGGGAGTTCTCCGTGAGTCCGTCCAGTGTACCCAGTCTCCACTGAGCACCCGTATACTGTCTCTGATGTCAAACACCAATGGATATGAGATCATCCATCGCCCATCTACATGGGTCGAGAAGCTATACTCTAGTCTACTCTGGTATATTGATGCCCTGTCTCGATACACCTACGACTAGGAACATTTGAAGGATGTACTTAGCGACTACACTGTCCTCACCAGTATGATCTGCATCATAGTCCAGGTAGTCAAGTACTCATCCTAAGGGCATTATCAACATGTAATCATAGAAACAATCAGCGTACATGTTAAGATAAAGAGCAACCAGATAGCATACTATCATGTCGAAAAAGAAAGTCTTCTATATATATTACCAAGCATCCACTACAATATACATCGTATGTATAGTAATGGCTGTTCATATCAGAAAACTGCATTCTAATACCGCTCATTCATTATCTATTTGTTGTATTTATCGGAACTATTAACTAGTGTCTGCTCAGTAATACTAATTACAGGTATCCGTGACAAAATACTGGAAATACATTCAAAAGCACGGATATATCATTTGAGAGCCGACACTGCAACCAGAACCGCAAACCGACCGATACTTTATGAGTTTCTTTTTGCAACAAGTTTGTGTACACACTTTTTATCTAAATGGTCCAACACAAACAAGTGTGTATACAAGACTTATAGGCACATGTGGACATGAAGTAATGTGCATTCAATGCTAAATATTGTGTGTTGATTTAAAGATTCAAATTTCCTTCCAAAACTGAGTGCAAATCAAATTCAAATAGACAAATCAGCATGGACCATGATGGGGGCAGCCATGAATCAAGGCACAAATAGACATGAAGTAATGTGCATTCAATGCTAAAGATTATGTGTTGATTTAAAGATTCAAATTTCCTTCCAAGCACTGGGTGCAAACCAGGTCAAAACAGAGAGAATAAACTGGACCAAAGTGATACTGGGGACACCATATGACCACATACCAAGAACGAGCCTATGATCTCGGATTTGGGCCGAGATCATACCCATGGTGGCCGGCCCAAAATGTCCAAAATGCCCCCAGTTTTGTACAGTGCATACCTTGCTGCCATCTCGTTCATTTTTATTGTTTGTTTGATTTTCTTTAGAGCCTATAAATACAGACCAGAGGCCAAAGGGGAAGGGGGCTTTTCTTTTCTCTAGTTTTGTTTTAGAATTCTTGTAATTTTTAAGTTTGCTTCTCTTTGTAATTCTTGAGCTCTTGCCATTTTGTCTTGACCTTGCAACTTCTCATTTGAACTTGCAAGTTTAAGGCTTAGGTTCTTGACTTCAAGATCTCTTGTAATTTGTTTACAATTCAATAAAAAGTTCTCATTTTTATTACCATGTCTTGTTCTATTTTACATATTTGAACTTGTGAAATTCTTGCTTTATTTTGATCTTGCAACCTCTTAAGTGAGCTTGCAACCTTAAAATTTGGTATTTGGATTTCGCATTGCACCAGGCTTAAAGAACACTTGGAGATATTCACACTTGGATTCATTGGTTCTCTCTTTATCTTTCTTTTCTCGTATCTTTTATTATGTTCCTTACTCTTTTCTCTTTTCTTTATTTTTACTTTGTAAATATGTGTGAGTAATCTATTTACTTATTAAGGGTGGAATATGGTTAGAATGTATTTGAAGATGTTCTTTGCTAAAACTTTAAAAACTTTAAACTTTGCAATTGAAACTCCATGCAAATCACTTGCAATTCCGCTCCGCTAGGTATCCTATCCTACCACGATAGCGATGATTCCTAATCGTGACCGAATTGCTAGTGGTTTGCCGAAGGCTAAAATCAAGAGATAACAACGGAATGATAAGGGACAAGGAAGACGGATTTAGCGAAATGCCATAAATACCGTATTTCAAGTTCCCTAATCCGCGTTGTTACCTATTGCTTTAGTGTCAATACCAAAGTTAGGGTTATAAGGAATCGGTAAACATCACCTTCATACAATCTAACCTATTACTACCCTTAACAAGTCTCTTTTTTATACATATCCTTGTTACGACATTTAGTTTAACCAACAAATCAAAAAACGGTATTAACTCGTTAAAACAAGCCTAAAAACTTACCATCTCCCTGCGGACGACTCGTACTCATCGCGGCTCGCTACACGCGACACCGTTTTGATTGCGGTAATTTCAAAACTCTTTTTAAATACGACACGGTGAAAACGTAACAATCAAATGGCACCATTGCCGGGAAGACGGTAACGCTTTTATACTTGTAGCCTCGGATTAATTTTTGCATATTTTGTATAAAACTAATTTTCTAACACATTCAAACGGATAAAACCATTCTTTTTAAAACCAACACAAACACAATAAACATTCTTTTTTCTTCTCTGGATTTGAATTCTGCTAACACTCTGAGGTTTAAAGAAATAAATCAAGTTATAAAAGTGGAATGACATTACTTCACTGAGGAAACACATAAAATTTTAGACCATTTCCTCACAAATAAACCGGCGACAGTACCCTCATTTCCGAGCTCGCCGGCCTTGGTGTGGCCTTTTCACTTTTGGTTTTTTGTGTTACCTCCAGTGTTCCAATAGCATCCCATTTTTATTGTTTGATTTTCTTAATTAATTGTGTTCAGAATTTTGGCTATCCATATCGCTTTTTGGCTCAAACATCCGTATTTTTCCGACATTTGCAGATTTGACGGATTGTGAGCAGCGATCATGCGGAACAAAGGGGCATTTTCAAGTACAAGGGGAGTGAACACTTAGTGCCAAAGATCCGGGTAGTTGGACCCGCGCAAGCGAACCATTCGACCACTCGGAGGCAATATCGACACGAATTTCTTAAACTCGATACTTTTTGGTACGTATTTTTCTAAACCTCCCTTCTCAACCCCGACGCTCCAATATTCTTGTCTTTGCAGGATTCTTAGCAACATCGCCGCAAAAAGCCAAAGAAAAGACTAACCGTATTTGTTGCAGCGCCACATTTAAAATAAAAAAATGAATTGAATGATTGTTTGAAAACAAAACTTTGTTGAATTTGAGCATTCCATCATTTAATACGGACTTAAGGGGCTCTAACACCAATCCAGATTGGGTAGGAATTTCATCACCCTTCCTAATACCCCTGAAATCACTAATTGCATAAGTGTCACCTCAAGCTTAATAAAAAATATCTAGACTCAGCCAACTTAGGACTTGTCACGCTCAATAGGACAAAGGAAAATTGTGGGCATTCAGTCGTTTATCTAAACATGACTTTTGTGGTGCCTAGGCTAGACAAGTGAGGAGGTCTGGCTGTGAAGAGGCGATTTGAGGGTTATCTCACAATTTGTCGCTTTGGAACAATTAGGAGCAGGTCTAGTAGACTTAGAGGACGCTATTCTAGGTATTGATTGTGCATTTGTGATTGTGTTTGTTGAACTGTCATTTCATTTTCCCATTCTTTTGAAACAAACACAAATTCACCATTTTTACCACCATCACCCAATTTTTCTCCACTTTCGTTTTCTTACCCTCACATTCTATACTTTGACTAGTGTATGTCCGCTTGGACTAGGGACCCTAGTGCTTATCTAGTCCACGTTTTGTTAGTCCCTACGGACTACGCGATCGACACCACAGTCAAAACTCCTTCTACGCCTTTTTCACCCTTACCTTTGCCGGCCAACTCCGACGTTGACCGAGATTCTGTTCATATATCTTCACCATCACCATCACCAAATTCTTCTTCTGAGATGTCAGGATTTCCTCCTAACATCCTTTCACCTATCCCGGGACTGATTCCACCTCATCTGGGTGCGAATAACCCGCAACCACCTCATGTTGAAGCGCCACAGCGAATCGTGCTTCAGGATCGTTTCTATCCTACCCGCTCTGCACTTCCAACCTGTCTTTCACTTCCGCCGTCCAATGGGGATAATTTCAAAATTAAGCCCCACTTCATCAACATGTTGGCTAAATTTCACGGGCTGGAATCCGAAGATGCCTGCATCTTCATCAACAAATTCCAGAACGTCTGCGCAATGATGAAGACAACCCAACTGTCCGACGATGCTATACGGCTACGAGTCATTCCTTTCACTCTGTATGACCTTGCTGAGAAGTGGCTATACAACACCGCATCGCATTCCATAACTAGTTGGGATGAGTTTGTAAAAGCGTTTCTTAAAAAGTTCTACCCAAATCATAAGACCACGAGAATCCGAAACGAAATAAACCAATTTTCCCAACTTCCTACCGAACCTTTTTGGAAGTGCTTTGACCGATACAAAGACCTTCTTGTTCAGTGCCTTCATCACGGTATTGAAAGATGGCAACTTTGCCAGACCTTATACGAGGGCCTGAATCAAGCAACTAAGCAGTTGCTGGAGACCATTTGTCAAGGCCGCTTTCTATCCAAATCTGACGAGAAAGCTTGGCAATTCTTCGACGATCTCGCAGAACAAACGCTTCAATGGGAGAGCACCAGACCGAGCACTTCTTCTTCCTCTTCTACTTCTTCCGGTCAGTCTAGGGCAGGCATTCATCAACTCGATATCTCAATTGCAATGAAGGCAGAGATGGCTGTAATCACACGAAAATTGGAAGCAATTGAGAGCAAATTCTCATCTCCTTCTCCTGCCCCTGCTCTTCCCCCTCGTACCATCTGCGCTTGTTGTTCTGATCCATCCCATTTGACGAAGAGTGTCCTTACAACCCACCTTTCTAAGGACGGGATCAGGTCAATGCTGCATTTCAGTAGAGACCAAGAAATGATCCATACTCTTCCACTTACAATCCCGGTTGGAGGAACCACCCCAATTTCGTTTGGAACCAGAATCAAAATCAGTTCCAAGGGCAGAACAATTTTCAAAGGGGGCCTCCTCAACAACAAGCTCAGTAACAAACTTAACAACAATATCAGCAGCCCTTCCAACCCCAACCTTTTCAAAATCCGATGAACAATTTTGCACCCAATAATTCTTTTCCTCAAAACAACTTTGTTCCATTAAACAACGATAAGGTTTCCTCGCTAGAACGGAGTCTGGAGGCGTTTGTAAAACAATTGACTCAATCCAACACCAACATCCAGTCTTTTATTCAGTCTCTGGTGCAACACACCGCTGCTCATGGGCAAAGCATAAAGACCATCGAAGCCCAGATTGCACAGCTGAATGCAGCGTTAAGAGAGAGAGAAGGGGAAGCTTCCTTCTCAACCACTCCCAAATCCTGGTCATCCACATAATGTACATGTTTCTCTAGAACAACAAAACCATAATGTGAGTGTCGTGACTACGTTAAGATGTGGAAGGATGCTGCACAACAACATTGGCATGCGGATAGACGACGACACCCCGACCGTTTCTTCTTCTTCGTCTTCTGAGCCTATTCTGCATTCTTCAAAAGGCTCTTATTCTTCCGCTACTCCGAACGGACCCACATCTCACTCTACGAAAACTCCAGCTCTGAGATCCGTTCTAACTCCACAATCTCCTCCACAAGCATTGGACTCAACCAATTTCAAAAACGTTCCATTTCCAAACCGGTTGAGGTCCAATAAACAAAATCCATAAATGGAGAAGATTCTGGAGTTGTTTAAACAGGTTAACATCAACATTCCCCTCTTAGATGCAGTCCAACGAGTCCCTTCCTATGAAAAAATCTTAAAGGACTTATGCACTAAGAAGAGAAAATCTCAGGTACCCAAGAAAGTTTTCTTAGCTAGTGCTGTGAGTGATGCTTTTACCCAAACTTTACCTCAAAAATGGAAGGACCCTGGCTGTCCTACGATTTTAATAACCATTGGGGATAATAACATCAACCGCGCTCTTTTGGATCTTGGTGCCAGTGTTAACCTTCTTCCGTACTCTGTATATGAGCAACTAGGTGTAGGAGAGCTGAAACCCGCACACTGTACTCTCCAAATGGTAGACCGATCTATTACCCATCCTAGGGGTGAGCTAGAAGATGTGCTAATAAAGGTTGGAGACTTCATATTTCCCGTTGACTTCATTGTTTTAGACACACAACCTGTAGCTAATCCCCGGAATCAAATTCCGGTGATACTAGATCGTCCATTCCTTGCAACCTCAAATGCTGTGATCAATTGTCGAAACGGTTCGATGAACCTATCTTTTGGAAACATGACAATTGAACTCAACATTTTTAGGTTAGGGAATCAGCCCTCCGAACCTAATGCTCATATACCGGACGTTTGTTCGATCCAGGAGATCACCCCTGAGGACTATGAATTCGAGGAATTTTTGTTCGATCATAGCAATCTTGATGCCACTAGTGCGTTCCTCTTTGAACCTGCTGTTTCTTCTGCTCCCGACAGTGATTACGAGTGTTTCACTTTCTCGAACGATCTTAGCTTGTCGCCACCCGAGCTTGAATCTTTTGAATTTCCGGATGCGTTAGCTGAACCATCCAAATCGGTCGCTTACACTCGTTTTGAGCCTCTACTGGAATCCTTTGAGTTTGAGACCTTTTCGCCAATCTTGCCTTCAATCATTTCACCTCCAGCGCTCGAACTCAAACCGTTGTCGTCTCACCTCAAGTACGCTTACTTAGGTGAGAACGAGACCCTCCCTATCATCATCCCGGCTTCTCTAGCTCCAGAGCAGGAGAAAGGCCTTCTTACGGTCTTGCAAAGGAATCGTGTAACATTTCAGAAAATATAAAATATTATTTTTGGGAATTTAATATTAAAATAATATATTTCCCGAAAACTGCCCGATTTGCGAAATTGAGGTTTTCGAAAAAAAGCATAAATATATACCAATAATTGTGAAATAAATAGAAATTAAAATTATTTATTCATTTAAAAATATATTTAAAGGATTTGTCATTTTTAAAATTTATTATATGCAATTTTGATAAAAACCCGATTAGTGCATTGCTAATCGCGATTAAGCCAAATCCGCATTTCTACAGTTTTTCATGGCCAGTGCACCATGTCATGTTATGTGGTGATTACATGTTGTGTTCTCATGTTATTTTGGGTATTTTGTGACTTGGATTTTTAATAAAAAGAAAAGGGTAAGAAGAGAAAGGGTAAAAGGGTAATATTGAGAGAGAGTGGGTGGAAATAAGAGAGGAGAGAGAGAGTGAGTGGAAATAAAAAGAAAAGGGTAAGACTAGAGACCTGATAGGTATATAGAGCGTTGGGATATGGACAGTTTTCGAGGAATCGTGTGCGGAACACACAGATGTCAAGGAAACGAGAAAAGATTATGTAAGAGTACTAGCCTCCGTACAGTTCGGCGTAGGCAAGATCGGAAGAGACCTTGAGCAGGATTCCTTCCAGGACACTGCTGCAATGAGATTTGCACCCAAGATTAGATGTGTCACGTGCTTTCAGAGAGCCAGAGGCCGACGCCAGTAACGTGCTGCCTTACGAGTGGTCGTGATGATTGACGGAGAGATGACCAGAGAAGTGTTAGAACGGAATCATCTCCGTTAGCACACCTGACAGGGCCGATGAGCCGATGGATTGCGGGATTGGTAATCCACAGAGAAGATAAGGACCCAGAGACAGAAGATGCCATGCCGTGAGCGGGAGGCGAGCGGATGTTCTTGCCCTGCCAGTTTTTAGGCGCACCGATTTTTTTCTTTCTTTTTCTCGACATTGTGGGAGGTGTACCTCGATGTACTTTGTTGCGATTTGCGTTGTGATCCGAGTATCACACTTGTATCGCTTAGGTTTGAGTTTTGATGACGAGTTTCTTGATATTGATTTCGTGCACCATGGCTGCACCTACTGAGTATTTACGTTTTGCGCATAGCTATCACACCAGATATGTATTTTATATACACCGTTGTGTTGATTTGCGATTTGTGCATATCCATTGCATTTGATGTTGGTTTTGTACCTTCGTAGTATATGTTTATGATTTCATGGATTTCATGTGGATGAGGTGATTTTTGCATTCGGATAGCATATATGTGCTTGCAGTGCATTGATATGTGTTTTGTGCACGCAGTTGCACACGATTTTGATTTTTACACCTTGGTGTACTCGGTGTTGCTTTTTATGCGTTTGAGTTATTGATGGTATTTCATGCATTTGATGCACCAGATGTTGTTTTCGTGCACAATAGGTGCACCAGATATTGTTGTCATGCACACTTGTTGCAGTGGACAGATGCTTTCGTACACACCCGTTGCACGTAGTTTTGGGATTTTGTGCATATTGTGGCACATGTATTTGGATTTGATTTCCATGCGCACTAGACGCATGCGATCACTGGATACGCCTTTTTTGGCTAATCTTGCTTTTGAGCACTTTGTTTTCATGTTGGGCGCTATATTGTGTAGTAGCCAAATAGGACTGATCTGAGGACGGTACCTGAGTATCTTGCATGCATTAAAAGATTACAAAAAAGGGTTTTCAAAAGGAGCTATAGTCTTGCTATTTTCTACGTCTCCGTGAGCGACGCGAACGTTTATAAAGGAGAACCTTTTGGGATATTTTCAAAACGACGGAACGTATATTTAGCAAAATATATATGGACATATATTATTATTTTAAAATGAGCGTCCACCAGTTATGCCGTGAGTTACGCATTCCCGCGGCGATTTAGAAAAGATTTTGCATGTATTTTATTCAGATTTTGAAAGCTTTCCAAAAATGCGTACTATACACGTATTATAGTATTTGACTAGTGTATATTGGAATTCAGTATTGGATTTCGGGATCCGTATCTCTATTGTAACTCCGAGGATATCTGTGCAAATCAGATGATTTGCATAACGCTTGACGGAGTTCGATTTTGAGCTTTGTACTCATTTTCATGCGCACTTGACGCGCGCGCGGTGTTATTTCTGCGTTTTCCATGACTTCGGAGCCCCGTTGATTTGAGATGATTATTGAAATGTTTTAGATTTTAGGGGTTTAAATATAAATTCGGGGACCGAATTTATTTAAGGGGGGAAGATTGTAACATTTCAGAAAATATAAAATATTATTTAGGGGAATTTAATATTAAAATAATATATTTCCCGAAAACTGTCCGATTTGCGAAATTGGGGTTTTCGAAAAAGGGTATAAATATATACCAATAATTGTGAAATAAATAGAAATTAAAATGATTTATTCATTTAAAAATATATTTAAAGTATTTGGCATTTTTAAAATTTATTATATGCAATTTTGATAAAAACCCGATTAGTGCACTACTAATCGCGATTAAGCCAAATCTGCATTTCTACAGTTTTTCGTGGCCAGTGCACCATGTCATGTTATGTGGTGATTACATGTTGTGTTCTTGTGTTATTTTAGGTATTTTGTGACTTGGGTTTTTAATAAAAAGAAAAAGGTAAGAAGAAAAAGGGTAAAAGAGTAATATTGAGAGAGAGTGGGTGGAAATAAGAAAGGGGAGAGAGAGGGGCTGCCTCATTCCAAACTCCCCCATCATTTTCTTCTTCTTCTTCCTCTCTTCTCTCCACCTTCACCCCATGATATCACCTCAAATTTTTGATCAAAACCCTAATTCCCTTTCACAAAAATTGATCCCCTCAACACCCTCTATACATTGGACCAAGAAAAGTAAGATTTCGACCACCTTGAGGAGCTAGGATTTTTCTTGGGTTGCCCAAGTGAGGTAATTTCATCACCCTTAGCATAATATTTCATTCACTTTACCTTTCATGCAAGTTTAGAGGTGAATTTGTGATGTTTAGTGAACCTTGGGAAACCCTAGTAAAGGGTTGAGTGTTTGTTGAAATTGGTGATGTTGTGGCGTTAACTAGACTTGGGTGCTGTTTAATGACCTGGACCAGAGCTTAGAAACTCCAAAACAAGGATTTAGAAACCCCGACATCGGATAAATGTGTGATGATTTGTGAGGGTATTTTGGAATCTGGAGCAACCCGGGGACACTAGAAATGATTTTGCAATTACTAGGAGTCGTGCAGGCCCCTAGGAAGCTACCACCAAGACCTGAGCCCTATACCCTGCACCCAGGCCGCAGATTTATTCAATCTGGCCACAATTTGCGGCCAGGGTAGGTTAGAATTGATCCGTATTTGTTCTGGGGTCCCTTTAGGTGTAAATTAGACCCTCCATATATGCAAAATTGACCAATTTGGCTTAGGGTAAAATCTAGGACCATTTCCATGAGTTGGTGCATTATTTTACGACTTCGTTTTGACTTGATTTTGGTATTTGGTACTGTGTTTCCGTCATGTGGCGTTTGGACGTCAGCGACCTGGGTTAATTGTCGTGTTTTGCACGTAAAGCTATAGGTTTTGACCTATGAGCGAAATGTGTGTCGTTTTGGTTTTTCCGCCTTGATTTTAATACGTATTGCTATGGTTTATTATTGTAGGTACCTTCGCGTGGACTCCGAGGCGACGGAGCGTGGCTTCATCGACTTCGGCGAATAAGAACCACGGTGAGTGGATCTATATCTACGGGGGAAGTCGGGTGGATGGCGTATAGCACCCCCGCAATGTATTGATGGAAAACTGATTATAGAATATGGTTAGGATACCTAGATTAGGAAACTAGGGTTAGAATGAAAATAGCTATGAAACCATATTAGAAACTAGAGGATAGTTAGAAGTGATATGTTACTACTATCATAGGATGACGTTTAGCGATATTGCCGTTTAGGGTACCGTAGGACTAGATAGTCGATGTAGATGCGTCATCCGAACCATACCTTTTTCTAAACCGAAGAGTCGTATGTATCTTTTAAATATATATCTTGAAAGATGTTACGGATTTTCAAATGATATCTTTTTCTTAAAAACACCGTAACCCCTATTTTCAAAACTACGATTCACTTCTTTAAAAATCTGATTGTATGGTTCGGGTATGTATATTAGATTAGATACTTATACTTAATAGAGATAGAATGTTTATGTAAATTTGATTTGATGTGTGATATAAATGTGATGAAAGAATATAAGACTAATATGATGATATGATGATATGATGATATGATGGTATACGGATGCGAGTCGATCGAGATGATTTATATCCTGCCGGTCCCCTGATATGAGATTATTGTAGATGTGACCTGGGACATAGGTATATAGAGATCTATATATATATATAGAATGTTGTGAATCATGGATGATAGGCCGTATGTGATATTAGGCCGTACCCTCATTTGTCTTATAGGATGATAGGATCCCTATTAGCTTAATGTCGTCGTACGATGATTTTCCATACGTGATGAGTTTGACTTGATGATTGATCCTTACCCATGACTAGAGGTTGTCGTACGACGGATTATACCGTATGCGATATTGTTAGACTGGATGCCGATTGATGGATTCCCTGACTCGGTCATGTTAGATACGTATACCCGTCAGCATTTGCATATATTTTACCTTATGCTGCATTCATGTTAATCGCGTTGCATTGCTTATACCTGTGATAGTATACCTGCACCATTATCGATGATGCGTATGTTACACGTACACAGATTATAGGCTCACACACTTCATCATTGATAATTGCCATGTCACTACACAGTAGGATTGCTGCATCATGATATGACCCTTCGCATAACCTGCTTACGCATACACATTGCATATCCACATTGGTGCACATATACATTGATATATTCATACTTGCGCACATACACATTGTATATCCATATTGGTGCACACATACATTGATATATCTATACTTGCGCATATACATAATGTACCTATATAGAGAACTGGTTTTTATCGGAAGATTGGGAACCGCATGTTATATTTTTAAAAACTGGAATCATTTTAAAAGAGCGGTTTTCCCTTAATATGTCATATCACTATTCCATGTTGCGTGATACACGATATGCTTACATTTCTATTATATGTCGCATGCATCATGCTATATGATTTTACGCATTGAGATATGTTGTTTTCATGAGATTTCTGGATTTGAGAACCGTGGACATTTTAAAAGAGATTATGTGTTGTTTTAAAAAACCCGGTTTCTCCTGATATGATATTTCAGTGCGTTCACCATGTGTTTTCTCGGTTTTGAGAGCGACATGTGAAACCCGATTCGAGGAGACGGATGAGTCCAATTGCGGGTACATAGTGGACCCGGTATGGTACCCCAGGACAAGAAAGGGATGCTGTCTATACAGACGGTGAGCCTGGCAGAAGGACTACTACCTACCGGTGATAGTATTTGGGCTCAGCGGATATCCGGAGGATACCGACCGGAGTCGAGAGATGATATGGGCCGATCCGGACTGACGGAGCCCGATATATGAGGATTTACGTGCCGATGCTGGGCACGGTTTTCATGATGTTTTTGAGTGTCGATGCTAGGCACTCAGGTTCCATGATTTTGATGTGTCGGGAGGGACACCGTTGATATATATATCCTCATATTTTCATGCACACTCCTTTATGATATTTATGTGCATGCATACATTAATTATATGGGTGGACGAGATCGACATCCATACATACCTCGATTTTGGGTCGACGATATCCACATGCATACATACCTTGATTATGGTTGGACGAGATCCATATACATGCATTGATTATTACCGTTGGATGTTACCCACATACATATAGGTATTGACTACCTTGTTGGCACATATACAGACTCGGTCACCCAAGATATCATAGTATTACCTTTATGATATAGTTGACCTAGGAGTCGTTGTTTATTCGATTTCTATCTGCTGATATTTTTCTACTCACAAGTTGGCAACTCACCCCCGTTGTGCCACAGTTCTTGCAGGTTGACCGCTTAGATCAGTAGCGGTTTCGCTGGCACACAGTTGCATTCGGGTGTTTTGTATTGGTAAGTGGGACAATTGTATCGTACCCACTCTTGTATCTATATTTTATTGTATCTAGTTAACTTCATCAATCAAAAGTTGTAAATTGTGTAAGTGATGAGACTTAGTGAGACTTGTAGTTGCGAGATTTGGGCGATGGGTTTTATTTTCACTTTTGGGGTTATGTCTTGCTCATTTCTTTATCTTTTTGTGGTGAACTTTGCCGTTGGGCATCGTATACTTTTATATATTGTCTTGCGTGGTTGTGATCCGCCATTTGGCGAAGAGCTAGCTCCCGCTTGGGTATGCCATTATTCTTATGATGTATTTGTGGTTTTGGATCAAAATATACAAAAGGGGTGCTGCCAAAATTTTTAAAAGACGAAACATGTTTTCAAACTAGTAAATTTCACTTGCATCATTCATATTCCTTTTCTGTGCATTAAGAAAACTTGATTTCATATACCTTTATTTCAAAACCTCACCTCCTTTATTTTTCTAAAAGGTTTAGATTTCTGGGTTTCAGCTTACTTGAATTCCGTTACGCCTTTAGACGTTGCATGATTCAAGTGCTGGTCACGAGCTAATATTTCGGGTCGTGACAAATCGGTAAGCTTTTGGCTGGTCAATGGCGGACATCAAGGGGATTAGTCCCCTGATCGTTGAACATCACATTCATATGATGGATAATGCTAAACCAGCAAGTGATCCAAAAAGGCGACTCAATCCGGTCATGAAGGAAGCTGTGAAAAAAGAGATCGTCAAATGTCTAGATAGTGGTATCATTTACCCTATTTCTAATAGCCAGTGGGTCAGCCCCATTCACGTTGTCCCCAAGAAGTCGGGCATAACGGTCATCACCAACGAGGAGAACGAGTTAATCCCTACTCGCAACCAAACCGGATGGCGAGTATGCATTGATTATAGAAAACTCAACGCCGCAACGCGGAAGGACTACTTTCCGCTATCATTCATTGACCAAATGCTAGAACGATTGGCTGGACATGAGTACTACTGCTTTCTGGATGGCTACTCCGGCTATAACTAGATTCCCATCGCCGAAAAGGACCAGGACAAAACCGTGTTCACCTGTCCTTTCGGCATGTTTGCATATCGCCGCATACCCTTTGGGTTATGCAATGCGCCCGCTACCTTCCAGCGGTGTATGATGGGAATCTTCTCATACATGGTGGAGAAATTCTTGGAGATCTTCATGGAAGATTTCTCCATTTTCGGCGATTCCTTAGACGAGTGTTTGCAGCATCTCGACGCTGTCCTTACCCGGTGTAAGGATAAAAACCTCACTTTGAACTGGGAAAAGTGCCACTTCATGGTATGTGAAAGTATTGTCCTAGGACATATCATTTCGTAAAATGGCATTGAGGTAGACAAAGCGAAGATTGAAGTCATTTCCAATCTCCCTCCTCCCAAATGCGTCAGAGACATCCGAGCCTTCCTTGGCCATGCCGGTTTCTATAGACGGTTCATCCAGGACTTTAGCAAGATTGCTAGGCCTTTGACTCTTCTGCTGGCCAAGGACACCACATTCGACTTCAACTCGAGCTGTGTGACTGCGTTCGAATCACTAAAAAACTCACTCACTTCTGCTCCCATATATTCTTCTCCTGACTGGACGTATCCCTTTGAGATTATGTGCGATGCATCCGACTTTGCTATCGGTGCGATCCTTGGACAGCACATCAATAAGATGCCGCATGTAATCTACTATGCTAGCCGGACCCTGAACGATGCCCAACTGAATTACACAACAATAGAGAAGGAATTCTTGACTGTTGTGTTTGCATTAGAAAAATTCAGGCCTTAGTTGATCGGCTCTCCAGTCATCATCTACACAGACCATTCAGCTCTACGCCATCTTTTTGCGAAGAATGAGGCAAAATCTCGGCTGATACGTTGGATCCTCCTACTTCAAGAGTTTGACCATGTCATCAAGGACAAAAGAGGATGTGAAAATGTAATGGCCGACCATCTTTCACGACTTCCTTCTTCGCCGACGCATCAACTTCCATCCGGATGAACAGCTTTTTGACAGTATCGTGCGAACCCTGGTTCATAGATATTGTGAACTATTTGGCAACAGGATTACTACCGAACGAATGGTTAAGTCAGGACAGACTTCGATTCTTATCCCAAGTAAAACACTTTTACTGGGACGAACCATATCTGTTCAAGTACTGTCCCGGCCAGATTATTCGCCGGTGTGTTCCTGATAATGAGTTCAAGAGTGTGCTATCGTTTTGCCACGATCAAGCATGTGGCGGGCATTTTGGCCCAAGAAAGACAGCCGAGAAGATCTTGCAGTGTGGCTTCTACTGGCCACAACTCTTCAAAGATGCTCATGATTACTGCTAGACTTGCTCCCGGTGCCAACACTTGGGCCGGATATCCAGGAGAAACGAGATGTCGCTCCAACCAATCTTGGTTGTCGAGATTTTCGATGTTTGGGGAATTGATTTCATGGGGCCATTTCCCAGCTCTTTTGGGAACCTGTATATTCTTCTCGCTGTTGATTATGACTCTAAGTGGGTCGAGGCTGTACCCAGCCGGACTAACGACAATAAAGTTGTCGTTAGATTCCTTAAGGTAAACATCTTTTCCCAGTTTGGGCACCCCCGCGCGATCATTAACGATAATGGAACGCATTTCTGTAATAGGACTTTCGAGGCCTTGATGCGGAAATATTCCATTAATCATAAGCTATCTACGCCCTACCACCCCCAAACATGTGGGCAAGCCGAAGTTTCAAATCGGCAAATCAAGCAGATATTGGAGAAGACGGTTTCCAAGAACCGTAAGGATTGGTCTTTGAAACTCACTGATGCCCTTTGGGCATTTCGAACTGCTTATAAAACTGATCTTGGCATGTCTCCTTATTGACTTGTTTACGGAAAGGCTTGCCACCTTCCAGTAGAATTCGAGCATCGCGCATTTTGCGCGATCAAAGAGCTTAATTTGACCCTTGAAGATGCGGGCAGCTATCGGAAGCTGCAGCTGAACGAATTGAACGAACTTCGGGATGAGGCTTACGACAACGCGGTTATTGTAAAGAACCGAACGAAGGTGTTTCATGATAAACACTTTACACGCAAAACTTTCACACCTGGACAGCAGGTGCTTCTTTACGACACCCGACTACATTTTCATCCCGGTAAGCTCAGATCTCGCTGGAAGGGACCGTTTTTTGTGCGGACTGTATATCCGCACGGCACGGTGGATTTGGAAAATCCAAAAGATGGTTCGTTTTTCAAAGTAAACGGACACAGACTGAAACCGTATCTTAGCGCTGAACCATCAAAGGAGCTCCTGGTCTTGCAGGAGCCGGTTTACCCTCATAATCTTCCTCTGTCTACCACCAAACTTCGGTTATCCAGCCAAAACAGTGGACACTGTTTCAAATAAGTTTGGGGATATGTATATACTATTTTCTTTTATATATATGTGAATATTCTTGTCCGGTGCATATCCATTTTTGATGAGCAATCTTGTCTAGTGATGCTCAGTTCTCATTCCTTAAAAAAATTGTGTATATATAACTGACGATTTTGACCCTTCAATAAATTTGCCTTCTTGATGTACAATGACAGTGGGGGCACTGTCCAGTTTATGTTTGGGGGTACGCTCGGTACGCATTTTCTAACCTTCGCATTCATGTGCATATTTTGCATTTGCATACTTATTATAACCCATAAAAACCAGAAAATTTTCTAAAAACATAAAAACTGTGTCGTGAAGGTAGCTAGTGGGAGAATTTAGATTCAATATTTTCGACGGTTTTGTTTGATAAGATAGGAATAACTAAATCCTATTTTTAGATTTTGAAAACCTGAAAAATAGCCCTCATTTGAAATTAACTATAGCTAATATACGTCTTTACATCACACTACACGTGTCATGAGTTTTTGAAAATTAGATGACAAGTCTTTTATGTCTGAAAACTTTTAAATTGATAAACTATTTTCTGAGGATCAAATAGGTTTGTTCTGAAATAAGTAATATCAAGAATAGTTTATAAAGTGAAGCGGATATGGAGGGATGTTATTGATACCTTAATTGGAACTAATTCTAAAGAATAACCCATATGAAACTTGATTGGAGTGATTACACACCTGACTCACTAAACACGTCTTTTATCCAAAAAAAATAATAATAATTGAACTACCGGTTATATCTCCATTCGCATTAAATCAACATGATTTTCACGTTAAAATTAGTCTTTTGTTTTAGGGCCTAGGTAACTTGAGTAATTAAGTCCGCTGGGGTGTCTCTACACCTAATGTTCTAAAACCAACTGGTTTAGGAGTATTGACCCAAAGCTCGCTAAGAAGCCTAGAAAGTCCAAATTAAAACAAAGTCAAGCAAGTGTTCTCTCCGAGTTAAAATTCCTAACGGTTCTTTGTGTGAGAATAATCTTGACAAAAGACAGATTTTTATAAAATATTTCTAGCGGAGATATGAAGGTTTTATCCTATGATGAAGACTATTGCACGTTCACAGAGGTGTGTATGAAACGAAAACAAGAAAAAGATGGAGTGAAAAATAAGACCTAGTTCCCTGTTAAGGAAGATAGAAATTCTGGATTTGAAACCTAACTGGCAAAAAAAACTTGAGAAATACTTAACTCTTTATAAAACTTATGCGATCCTTTTTATGTTTTTATCTGAGCTTTACTTTGTGACATGACGACTTTAATCGATCCTTTTGAAACATAACGACACTATTTGCACTGCACGGAAAGACATATAAAATCTTAAGTTAAATAAGAAGCGAGGTATGAAAAATAAAGGTTCGATTGTACTAAATTTAGGATAATAGAATTGCTAGCTTTAAAACAAAACCTTAGGGTTTGAATCATAGTTATTTCGCAAAAACTGGCTTGACAGGATTTTGTGGGTGGAATCCGCTGAAAACTCTTAGGAGACAACACTCCTCCTACTAGGGACACCTAGAGGTTTAACGGCTTGTTGCACGAGCTCAGTGCAATCGCGTTCCCTACGAAAATGAGGTCAGGATTCTTTTTGTTTTGCTCGGGACGAGCAAAAGATAAGTTTGGGGGTATTTGTTCATATCAGAAAACTGCATTCTAATACCGCTCATTCATTATCTATTTGTTGTATTTATCGGTACTATTAACCAGAGTCTGCTCAGTAATACAGATTACAGGTATCCGTGACAAAATACTGGAAATACATTCAAAAGCATGAATATATCATTTGAGAGCCGACACTGCAACCAGAACCGCAAACCGACTGATACTTCATGAGTTTCTTTTTGCACCAAATTTGTGTACACACTTTTTATCTAAATGGTCCAACACAAACAAGTGTGTACACAAGACTTTTAGGCATATGTGGACATGAAGTAATGTGGATTCAATACTAAAGATTGTGTGTTGATTTAAAGATTCAAATTTCCTTCCAAAACTAAGTGCAAATCAAATTCAAATAGACAAATCAGCATGGACCATGATGGGGGCAGCCATGAATCAAGGCACAAATAGAAATGAAGTAATGTGCATTCAATGCTAAAGATTATGTATTGATTTAAAGATTCAAATTTCCCTCCAAGCACTGGGTGCAAACCAGGTCAAAACAGAGAAAATAAACTGGACCAAAGTGATATTGGGGACACCATATGACCACACACCAAGAACGAGCCTATGATCTCGGATTTGGGCCGAGATCATACCCATGGTGGCCGACCCAAAATGTCCAAAATGCCTCCAGTTTTGTACAGTGCATACCTTGCTGCCATCTCGTCTCATTTTTATTGTTTGTTTGATTTTCTTTAGAGCCTATAAATACAGACCAGAGGCCAAAGGGGAAGGGGGCTTTTCTTTTCTCTAGTTTTGTTTTAGAATTCTTGTAATTTTTAAGTTTGCTTCTCTTTGTAATTCTTGAGCTCTTGCCCCTTTGTCTTGACCTTGCAACTTCTCATTTGAACTTGCAAGCTTAAGGCTTAGGTTCTTGACTTCAAGATCTCTTGTAATTTGTTTACAATTCAATAAAAAGTTCTCATTTTTATTACCATGTCTTGTTCTATTTTACATATTTGAACTTGTGAAATTCTTGCTTTACTTTGATCTTGCAACCTCTTAACTGAGCTTGCAACCTTAAAATTTGGTATTTGGATTTCACATTGCACCAGGCTTAAAGAACACTTGGAGTTATTCACACTTGGATTCATTGGTTCTCTCTTTATCTTTCTTTTCTCGTATTTTTTATTATGTTCCTTACTCTTTTCTCTTTTCTTTATTTTTACTTTGTAAATATGTGTGAGTAATCTATTTACTTGTTAAGGGTGGAATATGGTTAGATTGTATTTGAAGATGTTCTTTGCTAAAACTTTAAAAATCTTAAACTTTGCAATTAAAACTCCGTGCAAATCACTCGCAATTCCACTCCGCTAGGCATCCTATCCTACCACGATAGTGATGATTCCTAATCGTGACCGGATTGCTAGTGGTTTGCCGAAGGCTAAAATCAAGAGATAACAATGGAAGGACAAGGGACAAGGAAGACGGATTTAGCGAAATACCGCAAATACCGTATTTCAAGTTCCCTAATCCGCGTTGTTACCTATTGCTTTAGTGTCAATACCGAAGTTGGGGTTATAAGAAATCAGAAAACATCACCTTCATACAATCTAACCTATTACTACCCTTAACAAGTCTCTTTTTTTATATATATCCTTGTTACGACATTTAGTTTAACCAACAAATCAAAACACGGTATTAACTCGTTAAAACAAGCCTAAAAACTTATCATCTCCTTACGGACGACCCGTACTCATCGTTGCTCGCTACACGCGACACCGTTTTGATTGCGGTAATTTCAAAACTCTTTTTAAATACAACATGGTGAAAACGTAACAATCAATGGCCTCTAGGGCATACATATCACTAACAATCTCCTACTTGTACTAGTGCCATCTGTTGTAGTATCTCATACCCAATAATCAGCAGTTGTTGAAGTATCTCATACTCAACCATCCCATAAGAGTCTCTACTAAGAAATAGCCCTTTGTGAGTGGATCCGTGCTGTTGTCCTCTGTGTCTACTCTCCTAACCTCGATCTCCCTGGAGGTCAACCATCTCATGATCAGGTGATACTGCCTAAGAATATGTCTGGATCACTGATGGGACGGGGTTCCTAGGACAAAGCCACAACTCCATTGTCACACAATGGTAGGAAGAAGTTGATCTCATGAATTATATACATCCAGACTACCTCTTTGGTAGCATCCATAGTAGCAATGTATCCAGCCTTTATCGTCTAGTATGCCACGGTATCTAGCTTGGAACTCTTCCAACATACCGTCCCTCAACTGAGGGTAAAGACAATACCTGTGACTGACATTCAGTCAACCTTACCACCCTGAAAGCTATCCAGTGATTCTCCCCAGGATCGATTGATACCATCTCACTACACCCAGTGAGAAAACTAACATCTATTTAGATCTATCTCATAGAACCAAAACCCAGGATTTAGGAGGTATCATCTTGATCCTATATGGAGAATCCTTGTGATAAGAGGAGATTGACCGAGTGCAGCATAGGAAACTCCTTTCCTATCTGGAGTATGTCATCCACGTACAATACGAGGATCACCACCATACTCCCTACTACCCTTTTTGTATATACAAGGTTCATCTACCATTTTGATGAAATCAAACGCTTTTACTACCACATCAAAACAAATGTTCCAACTCCGCGATGCATGCTTTAACACATAAAGCAACTTGCACACGTTTCCGCTGCTCCCACTATCTACGAAGCCCTCTGGCTATGTACTTAAAGACGCTCTCTTCTAAATCACTATTTAGAAAAGCAGTCATGACATCCAACCGCCAGATATCGTAGTCATGGTATGTAGCAATGGCAAGTAGGATCCGGATGGACTTAAGCATAACCACTAGAAAAGGTTTCATCATTATCCAAACTTGGTCGATGACGAGAACCTTTTACAACTAGTTTTAGTTTTGAAAGTCTCAACTTTTCTATGTACACCAAGTAATCTTCTCAAGATATACTTGCTCCTGATGGGGATTTAACCCTTCAGATAAAGCAACCTATGTCCATACTATGTTGGTGTATATGGATTCCATCTCAGATCGCTTAGCATCCAGCCATTCTCACAGAGTCCCCACTCCTGATGGCCTGCTCGAAACTAGTTGGGTCATCATCTCATGATGCCATCCTCGCTCCCACTATCATAGAGAAAACTGAAGTATCTCTCAGGTGGGTGAGGAACCCTACCAGATCGGCGAAGAGGCTGAGGTTCGTTGGGAACTATTGAATCCTCCGGTTCTACCAAATCATCAGCTGCAGTTTGTATAGCTGGAACTCCTTCCAGTTCTACCTCATGACCACTAATTTCTTCACAAGAAATTCCCTTTCCAAAAGGTGGCATGCTAAGAAACAAAACACTTTTTGTTCCTCAATGTGGTAGAAGATATTCCCTTACGAATGCTTGGGATATCCAACAAACTTCCCCAGAACTGACCTTGCCTCGAGTTTGTCCGGATTTTGCTTTTGACATAGGCCAGACAATAGGAGTGGTAGGCACCTTATTGAGTGGATATCTTAACATTCTTAAAAGATGGGCTCTTCCCATACCATATCACATATTGAGTGGTAGGCACTTTATTTGGTTGGAACCCTATTCAATAGGTATGCAACTTCTCAAGTGCATAACTCCCAAAAGGAAATAGGTAACTCAATAGTACTCATCATAGAGCACACCATATCACATAGGGTGCGATTGATCCGCCCCGATACACCAATGTGCTGTGGTGTTTATGGAGGAGTAATGCTGAGAGAGAATCTCATTCTCCTTTGGAATAGTCCAGGAATTCCGTGCTCAAGTATTCTCCTCCCTGATCTCATCATAAGATATAATACTTATACCCGTTTTGATTCTCTACTTCTAACTTATATTCTCTGAATTTCTCAAAAGCTTCAGACTTGTGTTTCAACAGGAACATATGTCTGAATCTTGAGAGATCATCAGTGAATATAATGAAGTACAAAGAACCAGTCCTGGCATGTGTAAACAGGGGACCTACATACATCATCATGTATCAATCCCAAGAGTTCACTAACTCTTTCTCTGTTTCCAATAAACGAAGCTATGGTCATCTTATCTTTGTGACATGACTGACAAGTTTCACAAGATGTAAATTCAAACTAATTTAAATATGCATCTAAATGTAACTTAGCTAGTCAGGTCGCAGTTGATATGACCTAGTCTATAATGCCTTAAGAAGGATTCGTCCATTTCTGAACTCTTCCTCTTGTGTGTGTTCTGTACGTTAAGAACTGTAATTTGATTTAGAACGTATATGCTTTTAGATAGCGTGCCTGAACCGATCAACTCTTGATATAGGAAATGTTCAAAACATTATCCAACAATACAAAATTATATCCTTCTTTACTTAATAAAAAGACTGATATGATGTTGTATATCAGATTCGATAGCTAATAACATTCGTTCAGAATCAATGTATTTGGTAATACAGGGTGATAACTGCCAACTAGCTTAGCTGCAACACTTGCACCGTTTCCAACTCTTGAAACTTATCACCATTTCCCAGTTCTCTACCTATCTGTAGCCCAAGTAACAGATTACATATGTGGGATCCTGATCCGGTATCTCATACTCATGACGTAAAGGATACTGAGAAACAGTTCTCGGTAATGAACACACCCAAAAAAGACGCATCATCATGTATTTTCTTCGTTTGGGCGGCACGGGAATCCTGTTATTCCCCTATTTCCTGCTCGGTCTTATAACATTTATAAGTTGGAGTGGGACCAACGTTCCCTAGCGTAGTATAACAAGCGGGTTCGGTTAATACATCCGTATTATTATCTTGATTAAGGCGTGACATGGTCGCTACCTGGAGAGAGAGAGAAGAAAACACTCAGCGTATGCTCTTGCAAGATTAGATTGGTTATTAATTTATCTAATCAGGGTGGCTCCCAATGTTTTAGTCAAATCTTCCTTCAAACCCTAAAAGGAAAGACTAGCCGGGATTAATTACACCATACAAGTTTGCCACTTTTTCAGCCAGACCAGTGCCGGTACTTTGAGGGAGGTTCCCCGTGCTTTCACACGGACCTAATTAAAAAAAACCTCGTTTTCCCAGGGGTGTAACCCCGTTAACACCTTTCTAGACACCTACTTGATCGGCTAATTGTAATGTGTAAAACTCTCACAGGGGTAACTCTTACTCGCTGTGGGTATCAGGATCCAACTATCTCATAGAATGTAGGCAATTCATTGCAAATTTCAACACTTGAAATTCCCAATAATATTTTACCCCTAGCGTCCTATGACCTTGACGGAGGTCAACAAACTATAGGCTGCTAGTCAAGTTCAACCCGTCATTTCTTAATTGAAATAAACCCACCCGCACGACCCTTGACGGAGGTCAACAAGGCCGCACGACTACCCTAATCCAATCGCATCGTATGCAGCAGATAAGCACTAGTCAGCTATTGCACACTACGCCTTGACGGAGGTCAACAAACGTAGCACGAATACTAAGTAGTACTTATTTGAAATGACGGAGGGTTACGACAGGTTTTTAAGAAAACCTTTTGCATAATGAACTTGATATCGTTGTAGAATCAAATGATTTAAAATGGAGTGTTTTTTAGGATTTTGCTAGTTTCGCTAAAGAGGTCACTCCCGGTGAAGGGATCGTCGGCTCTTTCCTTATCGAATGAGGTGCAAGATATTTACAATACCACTATGCAAAGCAAGAACTAGAAAAGCAATCAAAATACAAAACTGAAGGTTGTAGCATCTGTATGTTATTTCTAAAGAGGTCACTCCCGGTGAAGGGATCTCGGCTCTTTCCTTATCGAATAAGGTGCTAGATATTCTACAAGGAATACCACTATGCAAAGCAAAAACTAGAGCTACCTGTTTTTGAAAATTCGATTCCACAACATCTTTAGGTCTCTTTTATTTCATTAATCTCATTAATGAAGTCCCATTTATTATGCTTCCCAAGTATCACATATGAAACGAAATCAACAATATATAATATATATCATATATATATATATAATATAAGCATTCGTCTCAGAATATAATCAATGATCACATCACAGAATATCGCAGCAGAATAAAACATATGAAATATTGGATATACTAGGATTTCCGTGTTTTATTTTAAACCTGTATAAAACACGGACTCCACGGTCGTGATGAATAGCCAATCCCATACCCCTAGACCCCTACGAGAGCGGAAAACAACCCTACCAATTCTAAAGTTAGGAGACCCGGTCTCGACTCCTCGAGATGGTCTCCCACTGGACCCTAGAACCCGGTTACTTGTGCTCCTCGCCTTGGGTCTATCCTAATGCGGAAAAGTAAATAATATACAATGAAGACATCATCCTCAACCCGGAAGTGCCCCAATAAAAGAATATTACATACAATGAATTTTACATGAATGAAAATAAAAACTCTTATCTCACATAAAACCCCCGGCTATTCAAACACGACGATCCAATATAACATATCCCAACAGCACATAACATCACATGTCATCAACGTAAGTAAATATGCGTATCCCAATTGTCGTTGACGTATAGCAACGAAACCGGCGATACACCACATATTACACTTACGGTCGTAGAAAAGAAAGTGAAAAACTACAACAGTTGGAATCCGCAACCACCTTAGACATCATATGCCTAACCAAATGAATTTCTTAGACATCGCATGCCTAACATTTATAAACCCCGCATTTTAGTCTCGATCTCAAAAACACTTTTCAATATCTAGTCAGGTAATTCAACAAGATTCCCGACATTCTGATCGAATGCTCGTCGGAAACTTTAGTAGACGGCCGCACCCCCCGATACCATCGACGAAGTGCACTAAGGCGGAACACCGCTACCGCGAGCATCCGAACGGATGCTTTTGGCGACGGGGTTCTCCTACAGTTACTTGGTCGGGGCTATGGGGCGTGGCTATCTATTAAGTTTACCCGGCGAGTATCCGCGTACGCTACGTGATTGCGACAGACTTTTAATCACATCAAAATCCTGTGGCAACCGATCAAATGAGACTAAATTGCTAGATTTAAAACATTCAAAATAGTTATCTCATAACTACTTTTGTGGATTTCAAATATTGTATCCCATCACATAATATCCGGACAACGTTAAACTTTTCGATCGATTCATCAAAGTCCCACAATTTCCCGACAGCTCAACACTTGACCACAGTTTTAATAATACCCAGAAGATGTCACGGTACCTATGAACCAACCGTAGAATGGTCAAACCAATGCCTCACATGTGACAACGCTGAACTACCACAAACCCTAGGGTTTAGTGGCGGTTCTGACGGCCACATAATCGAGTTAAGATTTCGTTCTTCTAGAGGGTCCACAGAATCACTTGCATATTTTTCCGAATACGTTAAACTTGGAAAAAATGAGCTTTTGATATTCGATCAAACTTTTTAATTTCGCCTAGACAATATGTGAATAACCCAAAACAATGTTAAAACTATGAATACGAAACACTCCGAATTGCTTATAGTGTAAGATTACATCACATGCAAAATTAGCAAAAATAAACAACACCTGAAACATCAAAACCAAGTCACTGGAACACACCCAAAAATTGAACCCCAAACGACACTGTTCATCCGAGGTCGCCGGAATTTCAGTGCTTGTCGCCGGCCATTTTCCGGCGGAGAGGGGTGAAATTTCTTGTGTGTTCATGGTGTATCATAAACAACATTCTGCACTTGTTTAAAAAAAATTCTAAAAGGTTTTTAAAATCGACAGAAACTTGAGTTTCGCGTTGCATGTTTCGGAGTTGTTTCGGTTTCGTAATTCTAACAAAATTCGTCTAAATTTCTAACATGGCTCTGATACTAATGCAGGGTTACCTAAGGCGGCAGCGAGGTTTCGGGAGGCATCGACCATGCCAAATTCAAAAAAAATTCATTTTAGCTAACCCTAACTAAGAATCGTTAACTAGAATTCGACGGAAATGAAAATGCAAACACTTTGAAAGTGAAAGTGAGCAAGGAATACAACCTTTGTAGACCGGTCCTTCAGTTCAATAGCTCCGTGTAGTAGTCCCTTCGCTGTGATCGTGAACTCCGGGCTCTAGAGAGGCTCCCTTGAAGAAACGAACATACTTGTTTCGATATCTTCGAGGCCGAAGATGATCTACGTCAAGGAGACACTAACCCAAGCTATCTCTTCACTAACTATGTTATTAGTGAAGCAAACATCTTATACTAAATAGCAAGTAGTAGAGGATGATGAAATAGAAAATGGGCTCACTTTAGTTTTATTTTTCTCACAAATTTTCTTCAATCTCCATTGAAGCTAGAAAGCTTTTGAGAAAGAAGAAGAAGATAACTCTCATCAAGTGAGAATAAGAGTGAGGTTAGAATTGCAACCATGGTGAGTTAGTGTCATGCCTAACTCATGTAGAGAATTAACCAAGGGCTAAGGTTAAGGCTTGGGTTAAGAAATATCTTAAGCATGACAAACAAATGGACTTGATCAATTGATCAGTCGAAAATATTGCATATTTTAACCAGCAATTTCCTTATCATCTGCATACATATAGAAGTGTACGGTATTCATAATTCACATATTAGCTAATCGGTCGCAAAATATCAAATTACATGTATTCGACCTTAAAACCGGCATTTTTAGGGAAATTGACTGCATTGCATTACATAGCATATTTTCCATATCTTGCAACCCCTGTTTTGAAGTCTGTGCAGGAAAAGAGAAGCTTGCTCGATCATTACCTTGCTCGACCATTACAATTGCTCGTAAACTCACTGAACTCAAATCTGGTATCAACACAGAAGAGATTAAACAAATCTAAATATCATAAAAAGCCACAAACAGAAGCCCAAGACCACTGAAGAAAGCCCAAGCCCCAAGGCCATTAATGAGCCGCGGAAGGGCGGCCAATTCCTAGTTCTTGCGGCGGAAGCGCGGCTATATGGTGACGTCAGCTCCTCAGTTTCAGTGCACAACTCCTCTTTCAGGGCCTACAGCTCAATAATGCACACAAACTTCCAGAAGATTCCAGATACTTCCTCCAGATCAGCAAACACCTAAACTAGCCTAATACTTCTAGAACTTTCCCTAAACCCTAGCTTAAACCCTAAGCTAACTCCTAACAAACTCCTTCTAGAAACTCTTCAACAAACTTTGGGAGGGAAAGTTCTAATTCAAACCTAAACCTAGGGTTTGGGAGTTCTATAAATAAGACCCTAGGCTCACTCATTTCTGATGTTGGCAACCTTGGGAAAGTTTAGAAAATCAATCCCTTTCTTCATCCCCTCTTCCTCAAGTTTAGTGAGAGAGCTTGTAGGAAACCCTAACCCTAAATCCAACCACAATTCAAGATCTTGAGTGCAAGCCAAGCAAGATGCCTTCAACCCTTTTATGAGCCGAGCCGATCTTCAATCGGGCAAGAGATCAAAGTAGATCCACGATCCACGGAGACGAGCGAAGCCGAGTCAACGATCGATTTCTTCTTCTTGTAGATTCTTGAAAGAATGTATTGAAATTGTTGATTAAATAAAAGGTGATATTCTTTTATCTTGTTTTCTTTAAATTCCGCATCATGTTATCATTACTATTCTTGAATATTGTCTTTGTGGTGATGTGTGAATAAAACTCCGCTCGTCGAGGAGTCGAGACGATCTTTAGTATGATGATGTAACAAATTTGTAATCGATTCTTGAATCCCACGAGTTTGTAAACCCTAGCAAGTTCAAGAATCGACGACCCAATTCGTTGCGATGCTTTCTTGATCGACATCGCTCAAGATTGGGGAGTTCCGATCGTTTCTTGAAATTGCTAGAGGCTAGAATATAAATGGTATCCTCGAAAGAACAAGGGTTAAGAAATGAAACCCTAATTTCATCAAGAAAACCTTAACTCTCGTCGATCACCATTGATCTAGTATCAATTCTTCGAAGGACAAGAACACGAAACCCTTTAGATTACATCACTTCTAAAGATCCGATCGATTCCTACGAGCCTCTCTTATATTCTTGATTGTTGATTGGAAATATTATCAAAACAACCGATTCTTGATTGTTAATAGTTTCTTGATTCTTGAGTAAAGAATAGTGACACTCGAATACAAATCACATCTTGAATCATGTTTTCGTTTATTGTTGCTTAACATTTCATTTCAAACGTATCGAAATACAATTGAATTGTGCAATCCCTGTGGACGATCCGCACTCATTCATTAACTACATCCGACACCGTAGTTTGATTACGGTCAATATAAGTTTTTGATTGTGATATCTTTACAAGTTTATTTTACACAACCGAAATTACAACCAATCAAAATGGCGCCGTTGCCGGGGATCGCGCTAATTCATTTGCATTTTTAGTTTGAAGTGAAAGAATTATTACGTTTTACTTCTTGAGATCAAAATTCGTACAAACTCTTACACGTGTGTTGTGATTTGACTGCAAGGTGATCTGGAGCATTCTGTGCTGTTGAAAAATCATTTGGGATATACCAGAGAGCTGGAAATATCAACAGAGAGCAGCTGAAGAAGTTTGATCCAGTGAACTCACTGTCGGAGCGCGGAAGGGCGGCACAAAACAACCAAACGCGGCGGATCCGCGGCTTAGTCAAGGGATCTCTGGAAAATTTTCCAGCAGGTAATTTCATACTCTCTCCCCTCTCTCTTTTTAGCTCCAACTAACCCTTTGCTGCAGGATTCTTTGCAAATAAATCGCAGCGCGCAAAAGCAAAATTAAAATTGTGTGTGATTTTTGATTTCTTGGTTGTTTGCATTCTAATACGGAAATTTAAGGGGCACGGCCAAATCCAAATTAGGTGGGGATTTCATTACCCTTCCTAGGCCCCGAAAATCGTCAAACTTGCATCCGCATTACCTCCATTAACTAAAAGAAATCTAGAGAAGACTCTAAGGACTGTCGCGCTCAATAGGACAAGAGAAGGTCGTGGGTAATTCATTGCTTATCCGCGTTTTCTTGTGGTGCCTAAGGCGAGTGTGTCTAAGGCTAGTGGTTATTAATTAGGTCCACTGTAGTGGTGGTTCCTTCCCACTTACCTGGCACTTATCCGGCCACAGGGGGACAAAGAGGCAGTGGAGGATTGATCCTGCGACTTGTCTTTTGGCAGTTAGGAGCGGTCTAGAGATCGGACCTAGGTGACCATTAGATTCTAGGGTTGTGTGCTGCATTTGTTTTGTCGCATCATTTTTTTCAAAATCCGACCCTTTTTCAAAAGCAAACACCGCATTCATTTTACCCCTAATTATAAGTCAACGCTGCCACTTGTACTAACCCTTTTTAGTACAAGATAGGCTGGACACGGGATTCTAGTGCCCGTTTAGTCCGCGTACCTTTTATCGACTCCGAAGTCGACAATTCTCCATTTACCTTTCCTTTACCCACTACCACACCCACACCGATGGATCCGAATCCATCAAACTTCTTTAACCCTAATCTGCCACCGTCCGTTGGTGCGCAGAATCCTACTCCACCCTACATCTCTCTCCAGGAGAGATGCTACCCCACCCGAGGTCCTCTTTCGACCTGCTTATCCACACCACCAGCCAACGGGGACAACTTTGAAATAAAGCCCCAGTATATCAATCTTTTACCCAAATTTCACGGACTCGAGACTGAGGACGCTTACGTTTTCATTACCAAATTTGAAAACGTATGCGCAATGATGGGTACGTCTCAACTTTCAGTAGATGCTATGCGTCTACGACTTCTTCCATTTACTCTGTGCGATATAGCCGAGAAGTGGCTATATAACACTCCCGCACATTCTATTACGAATTGGGAAGAATTCGTCGCTGCATTCCTTAAGAAATTTTACCCAGTACAAAAGACAGCTCGACTCCGTAGCGAACTGAATCAATTTTCCCAGCTCCCTTCTGAACCATTCTCTAAATACTTTGAACGTTTCAAGGATCTTATGGTTCAATGTCCTCATCACGGCATCCCGAGATGGGAATTGTGCCGAATCATTTATGAGGGCCTTAACCCTAGCACTAAACAGAGCCTTGAAAACATGTGTCAAGGTACTTTTATGACCAAGGATGATAGGGATGCATGGAAGTATTTAGAAGAGTTCGCTGAAAAATCATTACAGTGGGAGAGCGCAACCCAACCATTGAATAGGGGTGGCGTACACCAAATAGATGTGTCCATAGGTGTTCGAGCTGAAATGGCAGCAATGCAAAAGAAGCTCGACGCTATGGAACACAAATTTGCAGCAGCCTCCCTAAACCCAATGTCGCTCCCCAAAACTGTTTGTGGGTGCTGTTCTGATCCGTCACATTTAACGGAAGAATGTCCTTTAAACTCGGCGTTTCAAGGTCACGAGCATTCTAATGCCGCATTTCAACGACCTCGAAACGATCCATATTCTTCCACGTACAATCAGGGTTGGAGGAACCACCCGAATTTTGCTTGGAACCAAAACCAATCTCAAAACACGGTTCCAAACACGAATCAATTTCAACGGGCTCTTCCTCCACCACAACAGCAACCCCTACAACTCACTCAGCACCCCTACCAGTCACAAAATTTCCAAAATCAGGGCAACACTCATGCACAGTCTAATCCTATGCAGTCCTGTTCTGACGAGTTCTCTCAATTCACTCAAACCATGAAATCAATTTTATCAAATTTCATGGATGTTTCGACTGAGGTTAAATCTTCCGTCAGCGAAATAAAGAAAAACTCAGCGTCCCAAGCTGAGAGTATTCGCACGATGGAAGCTGAAATCGCACGCTTAAAAGCTGAAATGAGTGCGAGAGAAAAAGGGAAACTTCCCTCTCAACCCCTACAGAATCCTGGGCATTACAATGTAAATGCCATTACAACGTTGAGATCGGGAAGGGTGCTGAACAATCATGTCGGGGAAGATATTGATAATACTGAAAATCATATCAACACCCCGGCTGAGTCTTTTCCACATACACACACTTCACCTTCTGATCCTTCTTCTTCTACCAAACCACCTTCGCACGAGCCTATTCTCCATTTCCCTTTAAGCTCAACACCTTCACCCAACCCTTATAGTTCTCCACAGACGGTCCCCACACCTCCTTTGGGACCTCGTCTATCCCCATTTCCTTCTCCTATGATGGACCCTGCGCTTATTGCGAAAGCACCTTACCCGAACCGGCTAAGGGCTAATAGAACGAGTCCTCATATGGAGAAAATTTTAGAGATGTTCAAACAGGTTAACATCAATATCCCTCTCCTAGATGCGATTCAGCAAGTCCCCGCTTATGCGAAGATTCTTAAGGACTTGTGCACTAGGAAGAGGAAGACTCAAGTGCCGAAGAAGGTCTTTATGTCTAATAACATCAGCACTGCTTTTATACCCCAGCTTCCAAAGAAAAGAAAGGACCCAGGATGTCCTACAATATCGATTTCGATTGGGGGTAAAAACATAAATCGTGCTCTTTTAGACCTTGGCGCGAGTGTTAACCTGTTACCTTATTCTGTCTATGAGCAATTAGGGATTGGAGAGCTGAAACCTGCCCATTGCACTCTCCAGATGGCAGACCGATCTATCACCAAACCAAGGGGTGAATTAGAGGATGTGTTAATAAAGGTCGGGGAATTTGTTTTCCCTGTAGACTTCATTGTGCTCGACACACATCCTGTAGCAAACCCCCGGGGCCAAATTCCGGTGATTCTGGGTCGTCCTTTCCTTGCCACTTCCAACGCTGTTATAAACTGTAGAAATGGTTCAATGAATTTATCATTTGGAAATATGACCATTGAACTAAACATCTATAAAGTTGGAAGTCAGCCATCAGAACCCTCTGCTCATATTTTAGATGTGTGCTCTGTCCATGAGATCGCTCCCGATAGTTGTGGAGCTGAGGATCTTTGCTTTACTGATCTCGATGACATTAGCACATCTCTGCTTGACTTTGCACTAGATCTTAGTGAGGACACTTTACCTACACATGAGTCCTGCACTTCTGACTTTTCTCCACCCGAGTCTGTATCTTTCACAGGCTCTGAGCTTCTTTGTAGATCCAAAAATCAATCTATGACCCTTCCTTCTATCATTTCTCCGCCTGAGTTAGATCTCAAAATTTTACCTTCTCACCTGAAATATGCTTATCTTGGTGAGAAAGAGTCATTACCGGTTATCATTTCTGCTTCCCTTGCATCAGAGCAAGAGAATGCCCTTTTATCGGTATTGAGATCTAACAAAGAGGCGTTTGGTTGGAGTATGGCGGACATCAAAGGGATTAGTCCCTTGATAGTTGAACATCATATACATGTGATGGATGATGCCAGACCGACCCGAGAACCACAGAGACGGTTGAATCCCGTCATGAAGGAAGCTGCCATGAAAGAGATCGTCAAGTGCTTAGATAATGGTATTATCTACCCCATCTCCGATAGCCAGTGGGTGAGTCCTATACATGTCGTTCCTAAGAAATCCGGCATCACAGTTATCACAAATGAGGCGAATGAGTTGATTCAGACACGCGCCCAAACTGGGTGGCGTGTATGCATCGATTATAGAAAACTCAACGCTGCTACGAGGAAAGATCATTTTCCTCTACCATTTATTGATCAAATGCTGGAACGCTTAGCGGGACGAGAGTTTTATTGTTTTATGGACGGATACTCAGGCTACAATCAGGTCCCCATCGCCAAAAAGGATCAAGATAAAACCACTTTTACTTGTCCTTTTGGTACCTTTGCTTACAGTCGCATGCCCTTTGGGTTATGCAATGCTCCTGCTACCTTTCAGCGGTGTATGATGGGGATATTCTCTGATATGGTAGAGAATTTTTTGGAGATCTTTATGGACGACTTCTCGATTTTTGGAGACTCTTTTTCTGATTGCCTAGCGAATCTGGACGCTGTTCTTTCTCGTTGCAAAGAGAAGAACTTGACATTAAACTGGGAAAAATGCCATTTTATGGTCCAAGAAGGAATAGTCCTTGGACATGTCATTTCACAGAAAGGCATTGAGGTTGACAGAGCTAAAGTAGATGTCATTCAAAACTTGCCTCATCCCAAAAGCGTCAAAGATATTCGCTCTTTCCTTGGCCATGCGGGCTTTTATAGGAGATTCATTAAGGACTTTAGCAAAATTGCTAGACCTTTAACACTACTCCTGGCCAAGGATACGACCTTCCATTTTGACTCGGATTGCGAGACAGCTTTCGACTCACTTAAACACTCACTCACTTCAGCCCCCGTTTTATCATCACCAAATTGGGACTACCCCTTTGAGCTGATGTGTGACGCATCTGATTTTGCAGTAGGTGCAGTCTTAGGACAGCACATTGATAAGATGCCACACGTGATTTACTATGCTAGTAAGACCCTGAATGATGCGCAAATCAATTATACAACCACCGAGAAAGAGCTTTTAGCGGTTGTATTTGCGTTAGAAAAATTCAGGCCTTACTTAATCGGCTCACCTATAGTTGTATATACTGACCATTCCGCTTTAAAACATCTTCTGGCGAAGAAAGATGCAAAAGGTCGACTAATACGTTGGATCCTACTGTTACAAGAATTTGATCTTGTTATCAAAGATAAGAAAGGATGTGAAAACGTAGTAGCTGACCACCTTTCACGCATCGTTTCTTCCCCTGTAACCCTGCCGATCAATGATTCATTTCCTGATGAACAACTCTTGAGCATATCCGCTGAACCATGGTTCAGGGATATTGTGAACTATCATGCCACGGGGCTGATACCGAGCGATTGGTCAAAACAGAACAAATACCGTTTTCTATCCCAAGTAAAACACTTTTACTGGGACGAGCCCTATTTGTTTAAATATTGTCCTGATCAGATCATTCGCCGGTGCGTCCCGAATGAAGAGTTCAAGAGTGTTCTTTCATTTTGTCATGATCAGGCCTGTGGGGGTCACTTTGGTCCTAGAAAGACAGCGGAAAAGGTTTTGCAATGTGGATTTTACTGGCCGACCTTATTCAAGGACGCATTTGAGTATTGCAAAACCTGTACACAATGTCAGTATACGGGTAGAATATCCCAGAGGAATGAAATGCCTCAGCAACCCATTCTGGTTGTTGAAATGTTTGATGTTTGGGGCATAGATTTTATGGGTCCTTTTCCCAACTCCTTTGGGAACCTGTACATATTGCTGGCGGTTGATTATGTCTCAAAGTGGGTAGAAGCCATTCCATGTCGCACTAATGACAGGAAAGTTGTCATTAAGTTCTTAAAAGAGAATATCTTTTCGCGATTTGGACACCCACGCGCTATCATTAGTGATAATGGGACACACTTCTGCAACAGATCTTTCGAGACTCTGATGCGGAAATATTCAATCAACCACCGTCTTTCTACACCCTATCATCCCCAAACAAGCGGGCAGGCTGAGATCTCAAACAGACAAATCAAGCTTATCCTGGAGAAAACTGTTGCTAAAAATAGAAAAGACTGGTCGACCAAATTGACGGATGCTCTTTGGGCATTCAGGACTGCATATAAGACCGACCTAGGAATGTCTCCATATAGGATAGTTTTTGGTAAAGCATGTCATCTACCTGTTGAGATAGAACATAAAGCATTGTGGGCTATAAAGGAAATAAATTTTGATCTAAACCTTGCTTGCAACTTTCGGAAGCTGCAACTTAACGAGCTAAGCGAACTCCGCGATGAAGCTTATGATAATGCTGTAATCACAAAGAATAGGACTAAGGTTTTTCACGATAAAAGCATTTTAAGGAAAACATTTTTACCTGGTCAACAAGTCCTTCTTTATGATTCACGATTACACCTTCACGCGGGTAAGCTCCGATCTCGATGGAAGGGACCTTTTGTTGTGCGGTCTGTATACCCGCACGGGGCAGTAGAAGTAGAAAATGTTAAAAACGGCACTATTTTCAAAGTAAATGGACATAGACTAAAGCCGTATTTTTCCACTGACCCCACGGAGGAGCTCTTGTTCTTACAAGAGCCAGTTTATTTGGATTAAAATTCCTCCGTCTCATCTTCATATCCTGTATATCATTGCATCATCTTTTGAGTGAAGGTGAGTGAAAGATAAGTTTGGGGGAAGTTCTTCACTTATATATTTTGCCCCCACTAATAATTCCCTCCAGATTTACAGGTTTTGTAGATATAGCTGTCGGCAACAGTGAGGACACTGTTGAAAACAAGTTTGGGGGAGGTTTGTGCTTATTTTCGCATCATTTGCATATCATCTGCATAAGCACAAAACATTTCTTTAAAAATCTATAAAAATTGAAAAAAATTTCAAAAACCCATAAAAATTTAAAAATTTTCAAATATAAAAATAATTTTAATATTTACACCTTTTTTGTATATAAATAAGATAATGAAAGTTTAGATAGTGAAAAATTACATCCATGAGATTGGAAAAATTTTAGAAAACTAAGAAAATTAGAAGTTTTCTTATACGAACTAGTAATAAGTAGTTATGAGCCGTTGTCCCAAGGGTTAGTAAGATGAAGGACGTCACTAATCTGAGGATAAAAATAAGTCTGAAAAATAGTTTCTATTCTGGAAGCCAAACATTTTGAACGTTGACACCCTGCTATTCGCACTTACACACGTCTTGAAGCCTGGGATAGTAGAGGATACCTTGAAATGCTCTTGTCTTAAAGCCAAAAGTATGAAAAAAAATATATGGTGAGAAAAATGGACACTGGTTTTGTTATCACCAAGGGAATAAAAAAATATATAGCGAGGGTGCTTTTTCATCTAGTGCCCTAAGGCCAACTGGTCTGGGAGTCACTGCTATACCTAAGGTGGTGCAAGATTAGGAAAATACACCAAATAAGCAAGCACATGAGTAATCGGTCGGTTAGTACCTCAAGAAGTATTAACGGTCGCATGAAAGTGTGTGAGCTCATCAAAAAAAAAAAAAGAAAAAAAAGAGTACTGAGGTTGATGGGCAAGGGTATGATAGCTTGAATTGAATTCTCCGGGTGTAGGGATGTCTTTACACACACGCAGGGTTATATGATCGATGTTTGGAATACAGATAGGAATGAAGAATAAGACGATGTTTTATTGAGGGAGGACGTGATTTCTAACATTTTTTCATGACCATTAAGATAGGGCTCATGACAACCGAAAAGCTAGCTTAGTTGGAAACCCTAATTTTCAAAGTCTTTCTTTTACGATTCTCTTCTTTAAATGTAATATTCATGATCTTGCTTTTATTATTGGATTTTGTGGGTGCAATCCGCTGAAAACCCTCAGGAGACAACACTCCTCCTACTAGGGACACCTAGAGGTTTAAAGGCTTGTTGCACATGCTCAGTGCAATCGTGTTGCCTACGAAAGTATGCTAGTTAGTTTTTCTCTTTCTTTATTTTCTCCTTCTCTTTTTAATAAAACATTCGCTCGAGACGATCGAAATTAAGTTTGGGGGTATTTGATCAGTCGAAAATATTGCATATTTTAACCAGCAATTTCCTTATCATCTGCATACATATAGAAGTGTACGGTATTCATAATTCACATATTAGCTAATTGGTCGCAAAATATCAAATTACATGTATTCGACCTTAAAACCGGCATTTTTAGGGAAATTGACTGCATTGCATTACATAGCATATTTTCCATATCTTGCAACCCCTGTTTTGAAGTCTGTGCAGGAAAAGAGAAGCTTGCTCGATCATTACCTTGCTCGACCATTACAATTGCTCGTAAACTCACTGAACTCAAATCTGGTATCAACACAGAAGAGATTATACAAATCTAAATATCATAAAAAGCCACAAACAGAAGCCCAAGACCACTGAAGAAAGCCCAAGCCCCAAGGCCATTAATGAGCCGCGGAAGGGCGGCCAATTCCTAGTTCTTGCGGCGGAAGCGCGGCTATATGGTGACGTCAGCTCCTCAGTTTCAGTGCACAACTCCTCTTTCAGGGCCTACAGCTCAATAATGCACACAAACTTCCAGAAGATTCCAGATACTTCCTCCAGATCAGCAAACACCTAAACTAGCCTAATACTTCTAGAACTTTCCCTAAACCCTAGCTTACACCCTAAGCTAACTCCTAACAAACTCCTTCTAGAAACTCTTCAACAAACTTTGGGAGGGAAAGTTCTAATTCAAACCTAAACCTAGGGTTTGGGAGTTCTATAAATAAGACCCTAGGCTCACTCATTTCTGATGTTGGCAACCTTGGGAAAGTTTAGAAAATCAATCCCTTTCTTCATCCCCTCTTCCTCAAGTTTAGTGAGAGAGCTTGTAGGAAACCCTACCCCTAAATCCAACCACAATTCAAGATCTTGAGTGCAAGCCAAGCAAGATGCCTTCAACCCTTTTATGAGCCGAGCCGATCTTCAATCGGGCAAGAGATCAAAGTAGATCCACGATCCACGGAGACGAGCGAAGCCGAGTCAACGATCGATTTCTTCTTCTTGTAGATTCTTGAAAGAATGTATTGAAATTGTTGATTAAATAAAAGGTGATATTCTTTTATCTTGTTTTCTTTAAATTCCGCATCATGTTATCATTACTATTCTTGAATATTGTCTTTGTGGTGATGTGTGAATAAAACTCCGCTCGTCGAGGAGTCGAGACGATCTTTAGTATGATGATGTAACAAATTTGTAATCGATTCTTGAATCCCACGAGTTTGTAAACCCTAGCAAGTTCAAGAATCGACGACCCAATTCGTTGCGATACTTTCTTGATCGACATCGCTCAAGATTGGGGAGTTCCGATCGTTTCTTGAAATTGCTAGAGGCTAGAATATAAATGGTATCCTCGAAAGAACAAGGGTTAAGAGATGAAACCCTAATTTCATCAAGAAAACCCTAACTCTCGTCGATCACCATTGATCTAGTATCAATTCTTCGAAGGACAAGAACACGAAACCCTTTAGATTACATCACTTCTAAAGATCCGATCGATTCCTACGAGCCTCTCTTATATTCTTGATTGTTGATTGGAAATATTATCAAAACAACCGATTCTTGATTGTTTATAGTTTCTTGATTCTTGAGTAAAGAATAATGACACTCGAATACAAATCACATCTTGAATCATGTTTTCGTTTATTGTTGCTTAACATTTCATTTCAAACGTATCGAAATACAATTGAATTGTGCAATCCCTGTGGACGATCCGCACTCATTCATTAACTACATCCGACACCGTAGTTTGATTGCGGTCAATATAAGTTTTTGATTGTGATATCTTTACAAGTTTATTTTACACAACCGAAATTACAACCAATCATCAATGTTCTACACGCTTCTCCAAGCTTAACCTTGACTAAATCCAAATGTTTTATTTGCTTAAACAAATAAAACCCTAGCTTAAACCCTATCATGGCTATAAGTCTTATACACCCATCTTGCATGTATCATCAAGCATGACACAATTCCTGTACACAAATATACATATCACATATATACAATGTGCACATCAAGTGAGAAAGAAATCTTAAGTGAGCTAATACTGGTTAATGTAATATAATATATCAAATATACAATTATACATTAAATTATTAAATTAACTCTTAATTTAATAATCCGGCTATATTACATATAACCGACTAATATCATATGTAACAACTTATCGAATCAACACTTGATCCGATAACCCGGCTATATCGCATATAACCGACCAATATCACAAATAGCGAGAATAGAATACGGTATCTCATATCGTATTAATCTCGGTCCCGCATATATCACATATGTGCTCCTACTCCATTTTGCTTGAACCAAGAAACCCCTGTGTAGGACTCTAAAGACTCGTCAATACGCCGGCAGTAGGTGATGATCATATTAAACACCCACAAGCCGCAAGCGGTCTGCTAAACGTAACGGTCACCCGGGTATTGAGCGATCAGAAGATCAACAAGAAACCCTGCTCATACTCCTGCGAATCTAATCAGTAACACTACCGTACAGTCCAGTCTCTTCGTCTGATATGTCGCATATCTCATCTAGGGGTGGTAAACGTCATACCCCATTAACTCGATAAGTCATGCCGATGTGAGGCTCATAACGGGTCAAGAAACTACTGATAACACTTACCAGTATATCTCTGAAGCAGCCTTGGCCAAGGACTTCGTATTATAGCCAATCGAGCACAGCACAACATCAACCCCCAATACCGGGAGAGACGAAACCCCTCTTATCGCTCATTGCCTCCATGTGATTCAGGACTGTACCCAAAAGCCACTATTTTGCACGTTCTCTTGAACGTGGTAAGGTGGAAATCAAAGCATAGTGGGAATCACACAAAACTCTATGATGATCTCGGGTCTACAGACTAACCTGTACCAGTGTCACCAGAGAACTGCCATCTGACGTTAGGTATAGTACCATCTGGGAGTTCTCGGCGAGTCCGTCCAGTGTACCCAGTCTCCACTGAGCACACGTATACTGTCTCTGATGTCAAACACCAATGGATATGGGATCATCCATCGCCCATCTACATAGGTCGAGAAGCTATATGCTAGTCTACTCTGGTATATCGATGCCCTGTCTCGATACACCTACGACTAGGAACATTTGAAGGATGTACTTAGCGACTATACCGTCCCCACTAGTATGATCTGCATCATAGTCCTGGTAGTCAAGTACCATCCTAAGGGCTTTATCAACATGTAATCATAGAGACAATCAGTGTACATGTTAAGATAAAGAGCAACCAGATAGCATACTATCATGTCGAGCAAGAAAGTCCTCCATATATATGACCAAGCATCCACTACAATATACATCGTATATACAGTAATGGCCTCTAGGGCATACATATCACTAACAGTTATATCACATATAACCGAATCGATAACAGATAACTGTCAGATTACAATATGGTATCACATACACGTATTTAATCAGGCCCACACACATATCACATATGTGTCCTACTTCGTTTCGCTTGAACCAGGGAACTTCTGTATGGGACTCTAAAGACTCATCAATACGCCGGCAGTAGGTGATGATCACATCAGTCACCCACAAGCCGTCAGCGGTACTAGCTGGACGTAACGGCTACCAGGGCATTGAGCGATATGAAGATCAACAAGCAAGCCTGTACATAGTCTCCATGAAGCCTATCAGTAACACTACCGTACAATCCGGTCTCTTCGTCTGATATGTCGCATATCATGTCTAGGGGTGGTAAACGTTAGACCTCAGTAACGTGATAAGTCGTGCCGATGTCTGGCCTATAACAGGTTGAGAAACTACTAATAACACTTATCAGTAAATCTCATAAGCAGCCCTGGCCAGGGACTTCCAGTTATAACCAATCGAGCATAGCGCAACATCAACCCCCAATACCGAGAGAGATGAAACCCCTCCTATCGCTCATTGCCTCCATGCGACTCGGGACTGTACCCAAAATCCACCTATTTGCACGTCTCCTTTGAGAGTGGTAGGGAGGAAATCAAAGCATAGTGGGAGCCGCACAAGATTCTATGACAATCTCGGGTCTACAGACTAACATGTACCAGTGTCACCAGAGGACTGCTGTCTGACGATAGGTATAATACCAACTAGGAGTCCTCGGCGTGTCCTGTTCGGTGTACCCATTCTCCAATGAGCACCTGTGTACGATCTTTGATATCATACACCAATGGTTATGGAATCAACCATCGCCCTCCAAGGGACAAGAAACGTACACACTAGTCTACTCTGGAATATCGATGCCCTAGTCTCGATATTCCCTCGACTGGGAACTGATTAAAGGATGTACTTTTGGACCATCCTGGCCCCACTAGCATGATCTCATCATAATGCCGGTAGTCAAGTACATATCCTAAGGCTTTACCAACATGCAAGATACAGACCGGAAGAATACCATTCTACATATTAAGATAAAGGTAACCTGATAGTATACTATCATGTCGAGCAAGAAAGTCCTCTATATATATGTCCAAGTATCCACTATATCATCAATAATGGCCTCTAGGGCATACATATTCCTAACAACCCTTTCTCAGTTCTCTACCTGTCTATAGCCTATGTAACAAATTACATACATGGGATTCTGATCCGGTATCCAATACCCAGGACGTAGAACAAACTGAGAAACAGTTCTCGGTAACGAACACACCCGAAGAAGATACATCAATATGCTTATTCTTCGTTTGGGTGGCGTGGGAATCCGTATATTCCCCTATTCCTTGCTCAGACTTATGACAATCATAAGATAGAGCGGAACCTAACCCAGTATAATAAGTAGGTTCGGTCAATATATCCATATTATTATCTTGATTAAGGTATTTCATTGGTCGCTATCAGGAGAGAGAAGGATAATCATTTTGTGTGCGCTCTTTGCAAGATTAGATTGGTTATTTTATAAAATCATGATGGCTCCCACTGTTTTTATCAAATCTTCCTTCAAACCCTAAAAGGTAAGATTAGCCGGGATTAGTTACACCCTACAGGTTCGCCAATCGTTCGGCCAGGCAGGTATCGGTACTCCGAGGAAGGTTCCCCGTGCTTTCGCACGAACCTAATTAAAATAAACCTCATTTCCCTATAAGCATAACCCCGTTGACACCTTTCTAGACACCTACTTGATTAGCTAATTGTAAAGTGCAAAACTCTTCCAGGAGTAACTCTTACTCGCAGTGGGTATCGGGATCCAACTATCACATAGAAGGTATGCAATCTCATTGCAAAATTCAATACTTGAAATTCCCAATAATGTTTTGCCCCTAACGTCCTATGACCTTGACAAAGGCCAACAAACTATAGGGCGCTAGTCAAGTTCAACCCGTCATTTCCTGATTGAATTAAATCCACCCGTACGACCCTTGACAAAGGCCAACAAGGTCGTACGACTACCCTAATCCAATCGCATCATATAGTTGCAGATAAGTACTAATCAGCTACCGCACACTACGCCTTGACAAAGGCCAACAAACGCAGCACGAATACTAAATAGTAGTTATCTGAAATGACGGAGGACTACGCAGGCTTTTAAGAAAACCATGAGCGTAATAAACTTGGTATCGTTGTAAAATCTAATGATTTTGAAAAGAAGTGCTTTGAGGCTTTTGCTGGTTTCTCTAAAGAGGTCACTCCCGGTGAAGGGATCTCGGCTCTTTCCTCATCGAATGAGGTGTTGGATATTCAACAAGGAATACCACTATGCAAAGCAAGAACTAGAGAAGCTGTCAAAAACAAAACCGAGTGAGTTGTAGCATTTGCTAGTTTCGCTAAAATGGTCAGTCCTAGTGAAGGGATCTCGGCTCTTTCCTCATCGAATGAGGTGCTGGATATTCATCAAGGAATACCACTATGCAAAGCAAAAAACTAGAGCTACCCTTTTTTGAAAAATTTGATTCGACAACATCTTTAGGTTTATTTTCTTTCATTAATCTCATTAATGAAGTCCTATCATTTAATGTTTCTTAAACATTACAGAAAAATGAAACGAAAATAGAACGTATGCTTATGCTATCCACATTCGCCATTGGGCTCCGTCATGCACCATTAGGTTACTTAACTACCGGCAGAGCGGGGGTTGGACTAGTGCGGGTGCAAAACATAAGCAACGTTTATTATATATCATATATATAATATCACATTTGTCTCACAGAGTTATATGGTCACATCACAGAACCAAGAAGCAAAAGCAACATCTGAAATATTGGATATACTGGGATTTCCGTGTTTTAAATTTAGCCAGTAATGTAAAATACGGATTCTACAGTCGTGAAGAATAGCCAAACCCACACTCCTAGACCCCTACAAGAGTGGCAAGTAACCCTACCAATTCTAGAGTTAGGAGACCCGGTCTTAACTCCTTGAGATGGTCTCCCACTAGATTCTAGAACCCGGTTACTTATGCTCTCTACCTTGGGTCTATCCTAATGCGGAAAAGTAAATAATATACATCAATGGTGACATCATCCTCAACCGGGAAGTGCCCCAATAAAAGAATATTACATTACAGATTTTACATGAATGAAAATAAAAACTCTCATCTCACATAAAACCCCCGGCTATTCAATCACGATGATCCAATAAAATATATCACCAGCAACACATAACATCTCATGTCATCAACGTAAGTAAATATGCGTATCCCGAAAATTCTTTGACATATAGCAACGAGATCATGATACTCCACATATTACACTTAAGGTCGCAGAAAAGAAACAGAAAACTACAATAATTAGAATCTGCAATATCCTTAAATATCATAAACCCGGAATATCTCATATTCCGAATTTCATGCCTAACTTATAAACCTTGCATTTTAGTCTCAAATTGAAAACTCTTTTTAATAATGTATCGGATAACTCAATAAGATTCCCGACTTGGTGATCGCGTACTATACGCAATTGCGATAGAGTTTTGATCCGAATCAAAAACTCCGTGGCAATCGATCAAGTGAGACTAAACGGCTAGATTTACAAAATACTAACTAGTTTTCACAAAACTAATTATTCCGGATTCTAACAATTGTACCACATATCATCAAAGTCTAAACGACATTAAACATTTCGATCGGTTTAACAAACACCCAGAAAATCCAGAGACCTCAACAACTTGAGTATTATTAAAAACACCCAGAAAGTGCCAAATTATAAAATGGAGCAGCACAGAAAACATGAGTTCATAACTCTTCAAAAGAGCGGCGGAACCGCGGCTAAACAGGCGTTTTGGCCGCGGTTCTGCGGTCCTTTGAGGGAGTTAGGAGCTCAAATTTTCTGGGGCTCCATAAAATACCCTGCACGATTTTTTGGATATTTTTAATTACGAAAATTTCAACGTTTGAAAAATTCGACGGAAACTATAAAGATCGAGCGTTTCGAAAACCGATCGAACACTTTAACATCGTAACGACCTACAGGAATGTTCTAGCTTGGCCATGATACCATGAAAGTCTACCTTACCACCACCATGAGGTCCTAGGGGCATCAAGCATGCCCGATTTTAATTTTTAGTAGTGCTAAGCTAGACTAAACAAGATCTTTTGTTAGAATATTTGGGTTTAATCTATGATGATATGAATATGTAGGAGAAGTGAAGATGGCTATACCCTCGTAGATCGAGTCCTTCACTTCACATGCTCCGTGTAGTAGTCCCACGACTCTACTAAGCTCCATTTGAGTCTATGGACGAGCTTCCTACGATGACCTTTATGCCGAAGATGATCCACGCGAAGTCACTCCAACTCAAGCTACCTCTACATTAAATTCATTAGTATAGGAAACACGCTACACTCGATTGCTAATCAAGTGTAAGATGGTGAAGTAGGGGATATGAAAGCTCACAAGTTTGTGTTCAAGTTTCATGGTTCACATCACATGTGAGGGTTGAAGCTTGAACCATGACAATGAGGAAGAAGAAGAAGTTAGAGAGCATAAGAGCAAAATAGGAGCAACTCAAGAAAATGGCTAAGTGTTGGAATGAATAAGTGTATGTCTAACCCTTTGACCCTCACTCATTCAAGTATGGAATTATTGCAATATAAAATTGCAACCATGCTTGAATAGTGAGTCAAGATGAATAAACAATAAATAAAGCCTATGCTTGCAACCATGCTCCCAAAGCTCCCCATTTTCCACCTCATTTCTATTTTCACAAAATAGAAATATACATGCCATGCTATATATATATGATATATATATGATATATATATATATATATTAATACATATAAGAAAATGTTTAGTGAGCTAATGATATTAGTTAACACATAATTATATCAAATATAATACATATCACATTATTAAATCAACACTTGATTTAATAATCCGGTTATATCACATATGACCGACTAATATCATTTATCTGTATATCACATTATCAAATCAACACTTGATTCGATAATCTTGTTATATCACATATAACCGAACTTGATAACAGATAACTGCCAGATTACAACATGGTATCACATACACGTATTTAACCAGGCCCACACACATATCATATATGTGTCCTACTTCGTTTCGCTTGAACCAGGGAACTTCTGTGTGGGACTCTAAAAACTCGTCAATACGCCAGCAGTAGGTGATGATCACATCAGTCACCTACAAGCCATCAGCGGTACTAGCTGGATATAACGGCTACCCGGGTATTGAACGATATGAAAATCAACAAGGAAGCATGTCCATAGTCTTGATTAGTCGAAAATATTGTATATTTTAGCCGGTAATTTCTTCATCATTTATACTCATTTAGAAGTGTACGGTATTCATATTTCACATATTAGCAAAACTGTCACAAAATATCAGATTGCATGTATTAGACTCTAAAACCGACACTATAAAGGAAATAGACCGCATTTCATGGCATCGCATCATCCCTATATTGCGCAACACTTGTTTTGAGATCTATGCAGGAAAACTCAGAAGCAAAGCCAAAAGAGCTGATCAAACGTTACGCCAACTCAATAATTTCAGTTCTGGTATCAATCCAAAGGGACAAATAAAATTCAACATATCCTATAAAGGCCCATACATCAGCCCAAGCAAGAACCAGATAGCCCAAGCTCCAACTCTCCAAAAGAGCCGCGGAACCGCGGCGGGAGCCGGCTTGCGCCGCGGTTCCGCGGCGGCCCTGCCACGTCATCAATCCAATTTTGCTGCACAACTCTTACCTCACTTCCAGAAGCTCAGAAAGACATGACAAATTCCAGAAGACTCCAGAAATTTGTGCCAGATCAGCAAACTAGGGTTTCTAATGCTTAATTAATCCTAACTTAAACCCTAAGCTAGCTCCTAACAAACTCTTTCTAGAAACTCGTCAACAAACTTTTGGAGGGAATTGTAATTTCAAACCTAGACCTAGGGTTTGGGAAGTCTATAAATAGAAGCCTAAACCTAGGGTTAAAGGATATATACCTGATACTTGGATCCATTATCCAAGACTTAGATACTTCTTCATTTTACCCTCTTCATCATCTTCTTCCACAAGTCTAGTGACAAGGCTTGTGTGAAACCCTAACCCTAATTCCAATCAAAAGCCAAGATCCCGAGTACCCCATCAAACAAGAAGCTTTGCAACCTTTTATGAGCCGAGCCGATCTTCAACAGAGCAAGTGGTCCAAGCTGATCCACGACTCACGGAGCCGAGCGATGCCAAGTCGACAATTTAATTCTTCCTCTTGTAGTTCTTGAGCGACTGTAATCAAATTGTTGATATAAATAAAAGGTGATATTCTTTTATCTTGTTTTCTTTAAATTCTTGCATCATGATTCGATCTAAATTTCTAGTTGTAATTCTTGTTGTGATGTTTGAGTAATACTCCGCTCGTCAAGGAGTCGAGACGATCAATAGAATGATGATGTAATAAATCTGAAAACGATTCTTGATTCCTACGAGTTTTGTAAACCCTAGCAAATTCAAGAACCGACAACCCATTTCGTTGCGATGCTTTCTTGATTGATATCGCTCGAAATTGGGGAGTTACGATCGTTTCTTGAAATTGCTAAAGGCTAGAATGTGAATGATATCGACGAAAGAACAAGGGTTAAGTGATGAAACCCTAGTTTCATGAGAAAGCCCTAACTCTCGTCGATCATCATCGATCTAGCATCAATCCTTCGAAGGACAAGAACACGAAATATTGAAATTACATCACGTCTATAGATCCGATCGATTCCTAGGAGCCTCATTTAGATTCTTGACATTTGGTTGGAAATATCATCGAAACCCGATTCTCGATTGTTTATCATTTTCTTGATTCTTGATTGGATTGGTGACACCTGAATCAATCGATAAATCTTGAATCATGTTTTGTTTTCTTTTCGATTAACTTTTCAATTCAAACAAATTAAATATAAAAAAACAAATCGCACAATCCCTGTGGACGATCCGCACTCACTTACAATCTACATCCGACACCGTAGTTGATTGCGGTCAAATAATTCTTTGATTGTGAACTTTATTCAATTTTCTAATTACCGACACAAAGAAACTTATTCGCTTTATTCGATTTACACAAACAAGAATTTCTTTCCAATCAAATGGCGCCGTTGCCGGGGATCGCGCGCTAATTCGTTTCATATTATAGTTTGAATTGAAAGATTTATTCCATTGTTATTTTTAGATCAAAATTCGTACAAACCCTAAACAATTTGTTGTGTTTCATTGCAAGGAGATCTGGAGCTTGCTGGGAATTTAGAAAAAATTTTGGAAAATATCAGAGAGCTGAGGGAGTCTACTGTAGCTCCCTGAAAAATTTTGGAGGAGTGATCTCATCATCCAACCGCGGAAGCGCGGCATAAGGCAGGATCTGCGGCGGAAACGCGGCAGGCTTGGGGGATCTCTGAAATTTTTTTGTTTCAGGTGACTTCTTACCTTCTCCTCTCTCCTCTTTTTAGCTCCAACTAACAATTTTCTGCAGACTTCTTTGCAAATAATCGCAGCTCGCAAAAAGCAAAATTAAATTTGTACGTGATTTTGATTCTTAGTTGTTTGCATTCTAAATACGGATATTAAGGGGCACGGCCAAATCCAAATTAGGTGGGGATTTCATTACCCTTCCTAGGCCCCGAAAACCACAAAACTTGCATCCGCATTGACCCACATTAACTAAAAGAAATCTAGAGAAGACTCTAAGGACTGTCGCGCTCAATTAGGACAAGAGAAGGCCGTGGGTAATTCATTGCTTATCCGCGTTTTCTTGTGGTGCCTAAGGCGAGTGTGTCTAAGGCTAGTGGTTTTTAATTAGGCCCACTACTTACGTAGTGGAGTACCTTCCCACTTACCTGGCACTTATCCGGCCACAGGGGGACAAAGAGGCAGTGGAGGATTCTATCCTGCGACTTGTCTTTTGGCAGTTAGGAGCGGTCTAGAGCCGGACCTAGGTGACCACTAGATTCTAGGGTTTGTGTGCTGCATTTGTTGTGTCGCATCATTTTTTTCAAAATCCGTCCCTTTTTCAAAAGCAAACACCGCATTCATTCATTACCCCTAATTATAAGTCAACGCTGCCACTTGTACTAACCCTTTTTAGTGCAAGATAGGCTGGACACGGGATTCTAGTGCCCGTTTAGTCCGCGTACCCTTTATCGACTCCAAAGTCGATATTTCTCCATTTACCTTTCCTTTACCTACTATCACACCCACACCGATGGATCCGAATCCATCAAACTTCTTTAACCCTAATCTGCCGCCGTCCGTTGGTGCACAGAATCCACCCCGCATTTCTCTCCAGGAGAGGTGCTACCCTATTCGAAGTCCTCTTTCGACCTGCTTATCCATTTCACCAGCCAACGGGGATAACTTTGAGATTAAGCCCCAGTACATCAACCTTTTACCCAAATTCCACGGACTCGAGACTGAGGATGCTTACATTTTCATTACCAAATTTGAAAACGTATGCGCAATGATGGGTACGTCACAACTTTCAGTGGATGCTATGCGTCTACGACTTCTTCCATTTACCTTGTGCGATATAGCCGAGAAGTGGCTATATAACACTACCGCACACTCTATTACGAATTGGGAAGAATTCGTCGCTGCATTCCTTAAGAAATTTTACCCAATGCAAAAGACAGCTCGAATCCGTAGCGAACTGAATCAATCTACCCAGCTCCCTGCTGAACAATTCTCTAAATGCTTTGAACGTTTTAAGGATCTTTTGGTTCAGTGTCCTCATCACGGCATCCCTAGATGGGAGCTTTGCCGAATCATATATGAGGGCAGTAACCCTAACACTAAACAGAGCCTTGAAAACATGTGTCAAGGTACTTTTATGACTAAGGATGATGGGGAAGCTTGGCGATATTTAGAAGAGTTCGCTGAAAAGTCTTTACAGTGGGAAAGTCCATCATTTAGGAGTGGCAACAACCAATCAGATGTTTCCATAGGACTTAGAGCTGACATTTCAGCTATACACAAGAAACTCGAGACTATGGAAAACAAATTTTTAGCCGCCTCCCTTAATCAAATGTCACTTTCTAAAACTGTATGTGGCTGCTGTTCTGATCTGTCTCACTTGACGGAAGAATGTCCATTTCAAGGTCGTGAGCATACCAATGCCGCATTTCAAAGACCTAGAAACGATCCATTTTCTTCCACATATAATCAGGGTTGGAGGAATCACCCTAATTTTGCTTGGAACCAATCACAATCTCAAAACACGGCTCCAAACCAAAACAATTTCCAAAGGGTCCCTCCACCACAACAGCAACCACAACTTCAATTGAGTCAGCACCCCTTTCAAGCACATAATTTTCAAAATCCGGTCAACACACCTACACTGTCTAGTCCTTTACAGTTGACCGGAACTGATGAATCCTCTTCTTTTGCACAATACATGAATTTGGTCTTAACAAATATCATGCAAGTTTCGGCTGAAATGAAGTCTTCTGTCGATAAAATTGAGAAAAACTCTGCATTCCAAAACGAGAGTATTAAATTAATGGAAGAAGAAATTGCACGATTAAAAGCCGAAATTAGTGCAAGAGAGAAAGGGAAACTTCCAGCTCAACCCTTATCCAATCCTGGCTATTCACATCATGTGAATGCAATCACCACGTTGAGATCTGGAAGAGTGCTTGACAATCATGTTGAGGAAGAAGTTGATGATATTGACAATCCTATCAACACCCCGGCTGAGACCTTTCCTCACACACACACTTCTACTTCTAGTTCTGACCCCAGTTCTTCTACCCCACCACCTTCTTCCGAGCCTATTCTTCGTTTCTTAAAAGGCTCGCCACTACAGCCCACCTCTTTTACTCCTCCACGGACGATCCCCACTTCTAAACTGGGATCGGTTCCACACACACTTCCTTCTCCTATGATGGACCCAGCACTTATTGCTAAAGCACCTTATCCTAATCGGTTAAGGGCTAACACACCAAGTCCACATATGGAGAAGATCACTGAGATGTTTAAACAGCTTAACATCAATATCCCTCTTCTAGATGCTATCCAACAAGTCCCTGCATATGCAAAAGTTCTTAAAGACTTGTGCACTAGAAAGAGGAAGAAACAAATGCCCAAGAAGATATTCATGGCAAAGACTGTAAACACGGCTTTCCCCCAGCAATTACCGAGAAAACGTAAGGATCCTGTATATCCTACGATTTCCATCTCTATTAGGGAGAAACACATTAACCGTGCTCTACTAGATCTTGGGGCAAGTGTTAACCTGCTTCCTTTCTCAGTTTATGAGCGGTTAGGGATCGGAGAGTTGAAACCATCTTCTTGCACTCTCCAGATGGCTGACCGATCAATCACCAGACCTAGGGGTGAACTAGAGGATGTGTTAATAAAAATCGGGGAATTTATATTCCCTGTAGACTTTATTGTAATTGAGACACAGCCTGTAGCGAACTCACGGAATCAAATTCCGGTGATTTTAGGTCGCCCCTTTTTGGCCACTTCCAACGCTATCATCAACTGTCGTAATGGTTCTATGACCCTATCCTTCGGGAAGAGGACAATTGAGATGAACATCTACAAGTTGGGAAGTGTACCCTCCGAACCAACTGCTCAGGTCTGTTCTGTCGACTTAATGGATGTCGACAGCAGCGAATTTGATGACCGTCATAATACTGATTTTGACTCTTTTCATACGTTATTGTTTGACCCAGCTTTGTATCATACACATACGGACTCTTCCACTGAGATGTCCGGGTCAACGATTATGAACCATTCTTAGAGTCTGAAGATCACCCCGCACTGTGTGATGACATTATTCTTCGGGGTATTGATGAAACTTTTGAGGAGATCTTCGCTGATGAACTCGCATTTCTGAATAACACGGGTGTTGAGACGAATTATGTCCCAATCATTGAAATTGAACCTCCACCCTTTCTTCTAACTTGTAAGAAGAATGCGAGTAATCCATCACACTCACTGTATCGTCTCTCCAAAATGAGACGCACACACATTCTATTCCACCACTTAACATTTCCCCACTTCTTCTTCCACCAACCCGAGCACTACATTGATAAAATTTTCGAATGGTTGGTGTTGACGTTCGGTCTTTGCAAAGCTTGGCATCGACCAATGATTTTTGACCCCCACTTATGATTTTCAAAGCTTAACATTGCATAACTCAAGTTTGGGGGGGTATGTTTTTCTGGCTCCTAAAAAGAATTTTTACAAAATGATGAGCCAAAAATAAGTTTGGGGGAGGTTCTTCACTTAAATATTTTGCCCCCGCTAATAAATTCCTCTCAGGCTTACAGGTTTTTCGAGATTTAGCAGATGGCAACAGTGAGGACACTGTTGAAAACAAGTTTGGGGGAGGTTTGTGCTTATTTTCGCATCATTTGCATATCATCTGCATAAGCACAAAAACATTTTTGAAAACCGATAAAAATTTAAAAAATTTCAAAAGATAAAAACATTTTTTGTACATAAATAAGATAATAAAAGTTTAGATAGTGAAAAATTACATCCATGAGATTAGAAAAATTTAAGAAAACTAAGAAAATTAGAAGTTTTCTTATACGAACTAGTAATAAGTAGTTATGAGACGTTGTCCTGAGGGTTAATAAGATGAAGGAAGTCACTAATCTGAGGATAAAAATAAGTCTGAAAAATAGTTTCTATTCTGGAAGCCAAACATTTTGAACATTGATACCCTGCTATTCGCACTTACACACGTCTTGAAGCCTGGGATAGTAGAGGATACCTTGAAATGCTCTTGTCTTAAAGCCGATGTATGAAGGAAATAAAAAGAAAAAGTGAATAAAAAAATATATAAAGTGGTGAGAAAAATGAACACTGGTTTTGTTATCACCGAGGGCAATAAAAAAATATATAGCGAGGGTGCTTCTTCACCTAGTGCCCTAAGGCCAACTGGTCTGGGAGTCACTGCTATGCCTTAGGTGGTGCAGAACGAGGAAAATACACCAAATAAGCAAGCACATGAGTAATCGATCGGTTAGTACCTCAAGAAGTATTAACGGTCGTATGAAAGTGTGTGAGCAATCTCATCTAAATATTCATTAATTAAAAAGTACTGAGGCTGATGGGCAAGAGTATGATAGCTTGAATTGAATTCTCCGGGTGTAGGGATGTCTTTACACACACGCAATGTTATATGATCGATGTTTGGAAGAAAGATAGTAATGAAGAATAAGACGATGTTTTATTGAGGGATGACGTGATTTCCGACATCTTTTCATGACCATTAAGATAGGGCTCATGACAACCGAAAAGCTAGCTTAGTTGGAAACCCTAATTTTCAAGGCTTTTCTTTCACGATTCTTTTCTTTAAATGTAATATTCATGATCTTCCTTTTATTATTGGATTTTGTGGGTGCAATCCGCTGAAAACCCTCAGGAGACAACACTCCTCCTACTAGGGACACCTAGAGGTTTAAAGGCTTGTTGCACGTGCTCAGTGCAATCGTGTTGCCTACGAAAGTGTGCTAGTTAGTTTTTCTCTTTCTTTATTTTCTCCTTCTTTTTTTAATAAAACAGTTCGCTCGAGACGATCGAAATTAAGTTTGGGGGAATTTGATTAGTCGAAAATATTGTATATTTTAGCCGGCAATTTCTTCATCATTTGCACTCATTTAGAAGTGTACGGTATTCATATTTCACATATTAGCAAAACTGTCACAAAATATCAGATTGCATGTATTAGACTCTAAAACCGACACTATAAAGGAAATAGACCACATTTCATAGCATCGCATCATCTCTATATTGCACAACACTTGTTTTGAGATCTATGCAGGAAAACTCAGAAGCAAAACCAAAAGAGCTAATCAAACATTACGCCAACTCAATGATTTCAGTTCTGGTATCAATCCAAAGGGACAAATAAAATTCAACATATCCTATAAAGGCCCATACATCAGCCCAAGCAAGAACCAGAGAGCCTAAGCTCCAACTCTCCAAAAGAGCCGCGGAACCGCGGCGGGAGCCGGCTTGCGCCGCGGTTCCGCGGCGGCCCTGCCACGTCATCAATCCAATTTTGCTGCACAACTCTTACCTCATTTCCAGAAGCTCAGAAAGACATGACAAATTCCAGAAGACTCCAGAGATTTCTGCCAGATCAGCAAACTAGGGTTTCTAATGCTTAATTAATCCTAGCTTAAACCCTAAGCTAGCTCCTAACAAACTCTTTCTAGAAACTCCTCAACAAACTTTTGGAGGGAATTGTAATTTCAAACCTAGACCTAGGGTTTGGGAAGTCTATAAATAGAAGCCTAAACCTAGGGTTAAAGGATATATACTTGATACTTGGATCCATTATCCAAGACTTAGATACTTCTTCATTTTACCCCCTTCATCATCTTCTTCCACAAGTCTAGTGACAGGGCTTGTGTGAAACCCTAACCCTAATTCCAATCAAAAGCCAAGATCCCGAGTACCCCATCAAGCAAGAAGCTTTGCAACCTTTTATGAGCCGAGCCGATCCTCAACAGAGCAAGTGGTCCAAGCTGATCCACGACTCACGGAGCCGAGCGATGCCAAGTCGACAATTTAATTCTTCCTCTTGTAGTTCTTGAGCGACTGTAATCAAATTGTTGATATAAATAAAAGGTGATATTCTTTTATCTTGTTTTCTTTAAATTCTTGCATCATGATTCGATCTAAATTTCTAGTTGTAATTCTTGTTGTGATGTTTGAGTAATACTCCGCTCGTCAAGGAATCGAGACGATCAATAGAATGATGATGTAATAAATCTGAAAACGATTCTTGATTCCTACGAGTTTTGTAAACCCTAGCAAATTCAAAAACCGACAACACATTTCGTTGCGATGCTTTCTTGATTGATATCGCTCGAAATTGGGGAGTTACGATCGTTTCTTGAAATTGCTAAAGGCTAGAATGTGAATGATATCGACGAAAGAACAAGGGTTAAGTGATGAAACCCTAGTTTCACGAGAAAGCCCTAACTCTCGTCGATCATCATCGATCTAGCATCAATCCTTCGAAGGACAAGAACACGAAATATTGAAATTACATCACGTCTATAGATCCGATCGATTCCTACGAGCCTCATTTAGATTCTTGACATTTGGTTGGAAATATCATCGAAACCCGATTCTCGATTGTTTATCATTTTCTTGATTCTTGATTGAATTAGTGACACCTGAATCAATCGATAAATCTTGAATCATGTTTTGTTTTCTTTTCGATTAACTTTTCAATTCAAACAAATTAAATATAAAAAAAATGAATTGCACAATCCCTGTGGACGATCCGCACTCACTTACAATCTACATCCGATACCGTAGTTGATTGCGGTCAAATAATTCTTTGATTGTGAACTTTATTCAATTTTCTAATTACCGACACAAAGAAACTTATTCGCTTTATTCGATTTACACAAACAAGAATTTCTTTCCAATCAAGTCTCCATGAAGCCCATCAGTAACACTACCATACAGTCTGGTCTCTTCGTCTAATATGTCGTATATCATTTCTAGGGGTGGTAAACGTCAGACCCCAGTAACGTGATAAGTCATGCCAATGTCTGGCCTATAACGGTTCGAGAAACTACTGATAACTCTTATCAGTAAATCTCAGCAGCAGCCCTGGCCAGGGACTTCCAGTTATAGCCAATCAAGCATAGCGCAGTATCAACCCCCAATACTGGGAGAGACGAAACCCCTCCTATCGCTCATTGCCTCCATGTGACTCGGGATTGTACCCAAAATCCACCTATTTGCACGTCTCTTTTAAGCGTGGTAGGGAGGAAATCAAAGCACAGTGGGAGCCACACAAGACTCTATGACGATCTCGGATCAACAGACTAATCTGTACAAGTGTCACCAGAGGATGCTGTCTGACGATAGGTATAATACCAACTAGGAGTCCTCGGTGAGTCCTGTTTGATATACCCATTCTCCAATGAGCACCTGTGTACGATCTTTGATGTCACACACCAATGGTTGTGGGATTAACCATCGCCCTCTAAGGGATAAGAAATGTACACACTAGTCCGCTCTGAAATATCGATGCCCTAGTCTCGATATCCCCTCGATTGGGAAATGATTAAAGGATGTACTTTTGGACCACCCTGGCCCCACTAGTATGATCTCATCATAATCCTGGTAGTCAAGTACATATCCTAAGAGCTTTACCAATATGCAAGAGACAGACCGGAAAAATACCAGTCTACATGTTAAGATAAAAGTAACCTGATAGCATACTATCATGTCGAGCGAGAAAGTTCTCTATATATATGTCTAAGTATCCACTATATCAACAATAATGGCCTCTAGGGCATACATATTCCTAACAAGAGCTCTAATAACCTGACAAGTCGTGCCGATATAGCTCAAGACCATCCGAGAATCTACTGATCTACCTATTAGTAATTCTCAATCCGCCATAGACAGGGACTTATGGTGTTGGCCAACCGAACACAGCGCGATATCGACTCCCTATACCGAGAGAGACGAATCCCCGACAATCGTTCACTGCCTCCATGTGGCTGGGGACTGTACCCAATTAAAACCTGTTTGCATGACTCAGTAGAGCCATGGTGAGGTAGTAATCAAAGCATAATAGGAACTCACACGAGATAAATGACGACCTCAGGTCGACAGACTATCTGTACTTATATCATTAGAGAACTGCTACCTGACGACTGGTATAATACCATCTAGCCAGTTCTCGGCGAGTCTGTCCAGTGTACTCACGCCCAGTGAGCACCTGTATACGATCTTAGGTGCCAAAGACCAATGGCTGCGGGACCAACCATTGCCCCTTATCGGGGTCTCGAAACATATACACCAATCTACTCCGGAGTATCAATGCCCTGTCTCGATACTCCCATAACTAGGGACATTTAAGGATGTGCTTATCGACTATCCAGCTCCCACAAGTATGATTGCCGTCACAACACTGGTAGTCAAGCAATGATCTTACGGGCTTTATCAACATGTATTAACGATACGTAATAACAAGTAATACATATACACATGTTAAGATAAAGACCAAACAAATAGCATACTATCATATCGAGCAAGATTGTCCTGTACATACATATGTCCAAGTATCTACTTGTATACATATACAATAATGGCCTCTAGGGCATACATATCCAACAACGCCTGCGGCGATCGCGCAATACGCATGTACCTATATTTTATTTCAGATAAGGGTTCATTTATTCCAGGACAAGAGTAAGAGCAGAGTTAGTCTTACGTGGCTGGCGCTGTTAGAGGATCTCGATCAGTATGACACTTTATTATATGAGAGTGTAGTTCTGTCATTTCTCTATAAACGGCTGCATTGATGGAGTAGAAGAGTTTTGGGGGCTGCTTGATGCTTCTTCTGGTATAAATTATTAAAACACCTCATTACTCTTAATTTGCATAATTAAATTGAGTTTCATTGTAATTCATATTGTATTTTAGATTTGGTCATGGACATATCTCTGTATTGGTCGCCCGACATTACGACCCAATTTGCTTTAGATGGCCAAAGGCTATATGGTTACGGGTAAGTAATTGAACCTATGCGCATATTTAAAATTTCAAGTTTTCTTCGAATATTAACTTACTGTTGTGTGCAAACTCTATGCAGGTGGAACGTGGCCAGGTCATGGGATATGACACGGGATCACAGTCTCCGCTTCTACCGCAACGAGTTTGATGTAATGGAAGAGACAGCTGTTACGTGGACACCGTACACACTTGACCTGTTGGGCACTCTTCATTCGTTATGCTTGTCAGGCGCCGGCTTTTGGCTTACGAGGACACCGATCATCTGCAATGAGATTATTCAAATGTACGTGTTAGACTGTGTCCTTCACCAGTTTGGCTTAAGGCAGCACATACCAAGAACGTGTGAATCTATGCCTTGCAAACACACTCTTGATGTGGTGGAGCAGACAGCGCGTCAAGATGGAACGCTAGCTGGAGAAGCTTAGCTCGTGGAGTATCATATTTGGGTAGATCACTGGTACGATCGTCCAAACCACATAGCCAATAAGATACATCCAAGTATACCTATAGAACAATACATGCCTGGTATTGGATGATCATGCGTAAATTCATCTTTACAGCCGCCCCTCCGATGATCTCATATACGCTTCGAGAACCGATAGAGAGAAATTTGATAACTTCATATCAAACCTTATAAAAGTATAATCTTATTTTTATGAAATTCATTATTTTATTTACCATCAATATAGGTCCAAACCTGTTGGATATGTATGCTCTAGAAGCCATTATTGTAGAGTACTAGTTTGTATATTACATTTTGGAAGCTTGGGATATTTACACGGATTGACGACGGTCTTACTTGATATAGTAGTATGCTACTTGGTTTGTATCTATCTTAATATGTGTATATGTTTCTTTTAACATATCGCTAATACATATTGATGGAGCCCTTAGGATGTTTGCTTGACTACTAGCGTTGTGATAGCGATCACACTAGTGGGGGCTAGGTAGTCTATACGCACATCTTTATACAGGTCCCTAGTTATAGGATTATCGAGACTGGGCATCGATACTCCAGAGTAGACTAGTGTATACGCTTCTCATCCCAGCAGGAGAGATGGTCTGTCCCACAGCCATCAGTATGTCGTACTAGAGATACTATGCAGGTGCTCATTGGGTTATGAGTTTCACTGGACGGACTCGTAGGGTACTGCTGGTTGGTATTATACCTATCGTCAGGTAGTAGTTCTCAGGTGACATGAGTACAAGTTAGTCCGTTGATTTGACACTGCTGCTTCGCCTCAAGTGTGTTCCCACTGTTCTTAGATTGCTACCCTACCACGGCTCTATTGAGTTGTGCAAATAGGTAGTAGTTGGGTGCAGTCCCGAAGCACTTGAAGGCAGTGGCGGTTAGATAGGATTCGTCTCTCCCGGTATCGGGGGTTGATATCGCGCTGTGTTTGGAGAGCCATTATACAAAGTCCCTGTATAGGGCAAGTGAGATTTACTGGTAAGTTTTCTAGTAGTTTCTCAGGGTGTTCTGAGCTACACTCCGACATGACTTATACCGCTATTAGGGGTCTGACGTTTACCACCCCCTAGGCCCGATATGAGATACTCTTAGACGAACAGACCGGACTGTACGGAGATTGTCACAGACAGGCTCAGTAAGAGTTTGGATGAGCTTGCTCATCGACCTTCTTATCGACAGATACCTAGGTAGCCGTTACGTACAGTTAGTACCGCTGACGTGCTTGTGGTTAAACCCACTGCCAGAATACTGTCGAGTCTTTAGAGTCCCACACAGAGGGTTTCCCAGCTTTGGGCGAAACGAGTAAAGGTCGTATGGTTTTACGACAGGGTTCGATCACATACGTGTACTTGTGCGCGTGTGGTGTTCGAGCGAACAATACTAGTGGGCTTTGGTTTCAGCCGGATCCTAGTATTTGATTATTGGATTAACTTCGTCTCATTGTATTCGTGTTTCTCGGAACACGGATGCGGGTATGTATATACGGATGATAGGGGGTAAAGAAGGAGATACCTCATTAGGATTTTGACCATTGACTTGGTCAAAACAAATATGAGGTAAAGAAAAGACTTTGTTATTTTTGGTAAATGATAATTATATATGGCATGGCTACTTGGGTTGACCTTTTGACTTGGCTTGACTTGTTGACCATAGATATTTTGATGAGATATTTTTGACCTAGATATTTTGGTGAGATATTTTCATAACATGCTTGAGGTTATATAAAAGATAACCATTCCATTTATTATTATTATTATCACAAATATTTTCTCTTTCCTTAAGCTTGCTCTCTCCTTCTTCCTCTCTCAAACCCTAGTGTATCATGTGTTGATAATCAAGGGTTAGTGAGACTAAACCACTCTAAATCACACTCTACTCACTCTAGTCTACTTAGATTAGCAAGCTAAGTATTCTAGTTACCTCAACTTGGAGGTTTAACTCAAGGTTGGAACTCTCGGATGGATCATCATTGACATAAGGAGGCCGAAATTCAAGCATGATCCATACTTCCATCGAGGAGCTTAAGGAGAGGATCGAAGACCCGAAAGACTTGTTTTCTTTAGGTATACATTCTATCATAGTAGATAGAACCCTAACATGCTATCTAGGTTTATGGTAAAGATCCGGTTTTAGGTTTATTCTAGCACCAAGTTTCGTATTGTTATAATTTTTTGTTCCGCATTTGGCCACGGAAGTTGGCCTGGACGCTGGCATAACCCTTCAAAACCATGTATGCGTTAGAAGATATAACTGATAAGGGGATTAGTGGCACTAGGAACTCAACGAGCTGCTTTATGAATATCAAGTCTCTCATCATGAGTAAGTTCGTGAGGCACAGATTCACACGTCCACCTCCCATGCTTGCATCATCGATCACATATGCACGAATAGGATATGGACGGGCACAGCCAGCGCCGTCTCAGCATCTGGATAAGTACGAGCATGGACCATCACACCCAGAGCCATCTCAGCCACCTACCTCCGATGAAGCCGGCCTATCATAGCCTTGACATCCTGTAGCGAAAAAGAAGAGGACACCAGGGATGTTGTGACGACTTCGTTAGATTTCACGGAGTATTGTGTTGTATTGTACTGTAGTCGAACTTGTGTGGAGTCGGCTTAACTTAATTTATTTTACAGTGTTTATTGCTTTCAGCTTATTGGTCTTCGCCTTGCGGCATCGTATATTTTACGTGGATTGTGTCTCCGCCATGTAGGCATCGAGTTAGCTCCCATATGGGGATGCTATTATTTTACTATTGCCGTACAAGGAATTTTATTCAAAATTTACGAAGGAGGTATTGTCCGATTTTATTCAAACTTTAATTCTTTACAAAACACACTTTAATCCAAATTGATATTATTAACGAAGCATCTGGATTCATTAAAATAAACACACATCCATTCAAAATACATACCCGATAAAGTAAGTCTCACTCTCTCACACACAAGCAAATGTCCATACATAATATATTACACGCATCCACAACATACATGCAAATACGCAAACAAAATAGATAGCAAGAACAATAACAACACCAGAATTCATCACTAAAATTTCAGAAATAAATTCTCTTCAGTACCGAGTTTCGCAGCAACAAAATTGATCCGCTCTGTAATGATATTAATAGCCTCATCACCTACTGCGGAATTTCGAGTCAGTTCGAGATGGTTCAAAGTCTGACGGTGCATAAAAATACGGTAGAGAGAGCTTGTGGAGTACTCGATATCGCGACTAGAAAGAAGACCCATAAAATGAAAGAATTGGAGATGGCGATTTGCTTCCCCATGGTGGTCATGGGTTACTTCTTTAAGGGAAGAAGGGAGTGCATCCAATACGGCTAATTGCAAGAGCCGAAGAATTTCACGATTGATCTTCATCGGCCAGTTCATACCCCCGTAAACGATAGAGAATGCCTCCGTAACTAGCACATCCTATCCTTGTGTATACAGCTTTCATGACGGTGTAAGAGATGCTCATCTTGATATCATCGATTGATGACAATTCTACAGATGAAGATCCCGACATTGAGAGAGCGAGACCGAGATCGGAAAGAGAGTGAGATAGAGATCGGGATCTGAAACAGATAGAGTAGAGAGATTTGAGAGAGCGCAAAGAGATATTTGAGAGAGAAAGAGAGAGCGCAGAGAGAGATTTGAGATAGAGAGGAAGAGTGAACCTTCATTTATACAAAGACAACCAGTCATGAGTCTGCTTCTTTTATGGGCGCAGTTGGCAACTATGCCAAGAAAATACACTTAATCACGGGGTTGTTTCTTTCTGGGGCGCAATTGTCAACTGCGCCTCATAAAGACGTAGACCCGTGACTAAGTGCATTTTTTATGGGCACCTTTGCCAACTACGCCAATAAAAGACGCAGACCCGTGACTCAAACAAGTGGCCTAAATTTGTGACTCAACTAGTACAAAAAATTGTTCTATTTTTTGTGACTTCACGGGGTGCAGTTTGAAATGGCACCCTTTACAAATGTATGGGGCGCATTTTGAAAGTGCGTCCCTGATAAATGCACGAGACACTTTAAAAATGCGCTCCATATATTTTAAAGCAAAATGATTGGGTCGCATTTTGGAAGTACGCTCATTATATTTTAAAGCAAAATGCATGGGGGCACATTTTAAAAGTGCACCCAATGCATTTGTAAGTGCCACACTTTCAAAGTGCGTTTCATGCATTTATAAGGGACGTAGTTCCAAATCGCGCCCTTTATAAATTTTTTTTTTAAAACACCACTTGGTGTCTACATGGCCAAAAGTGGTCTGCCTTTGAAAATGCATTTGAAAGTCGTCTATTTTTATAATTATTTTTTAAATTTGGCCCAACGTACTTTAACAAAGGAAAGCCTAAGTTACTAGAAAAATCCTCACGAAGCTCTCAAACTCCCAAGAACAATCAAGACCAAGATCATCCATATCAACGCCGATGAGTTCGAGAGAGGAGGAGAAGAAGAAGGCGGCGGCGAGCCCTTCGAGCGGCCGCGGCGGGATCCGAACGCTGTCGGATCTGAACAGGCAGCCTGCGTCCGGCCCCGATCGCGACTCCGACGGGCCGCAGGAGTACTACGCCGGCGGAGAGAAGAGGTGATCCCCTTGTGTCTCTCCTTGATTTAGGGTTTTGTACCCATCTAGGGTTTTTTCAGGTTTCGAAGTCGATTTGATCTACGGTTTATTTTTTTCCTTGATGATGTGGTGTTTCAATTGAACCAAATCTGTTATCTCATCATGAAGCAAACGAACTAAAAGAACTAATTTCAAGAAATAAGATGCTAGAACTGATGATATTATATATCACTAAGATAACCCTAAATTCATTATAGGAAACGAGGACTAAACTAAGAACAAGAAGATTTCATTTCAATTCTCAACTTAGGGCATATATGAAGAGGATGAGGGGGTGAGTAATTGCAATTCGGCCCTTAGCTATAATCATTTCCTGATAATTCGTTGGCTTTTTATGCTATAATCATTTCACAAATAATCCTCTGGCCCATTATGCTTGTACCCTTATACCAATACTCCCCCCTTCAATTAATTGAACTTGTCTTCAAGGTAAAAAATGAAGCAACTCCAGCATTTGTGTCTCTCCACTATCGAACTCTAAGCCATTGCCTTTTTCCATGGTATATGACTATATGCCACTCCATATGCACCCATGTCACTGTCTTTTTAAACTATGGAAGTCTTCTTTTCAGTTGTATTGTATCACATATAGAGCTGTTATCTAAACAACTTGACCATCTTGAAGAGATTTGACTATAATAACTGCAATGTGGGGCAAAAATAAAGAACTGCATGAAATCCTGATCCCAATCCAATAGATAAAGCTGGCATAGCTACTAGATGAATGTCTAATCTTGGGTGTTCAAGAGAAAACCGACAATTTGCATCAAGTTTTTCAATTGGCATCTTTAAAGCTTCATCAAACTTAAAGCATGAAGTTTTGAAATTGAAATACCCTTGTGTTTATTTTGGAGTTCTCAAGGAATATCTAGGCAACTATAAATAATTCAGATGTATAATGCTTCTTAATCATAAGCATAATTTTCTTATGCACTCCAACTTCCATTTATTTGTGCTTTGTGATAAATTCATACAATAATTCAGTAGGTGAACACACATCCTTTATATTCTATAATTTGAAGAATCTTATCTATACTAGACAATGCATGATCTGCCATCCTCGGAATCAAAATTGCCAATATCAGAGGAGCTTAAGTTTTAATAGTCCATCTTGTAAGAAAGAAAATGTGACTGTAGTTGAAAGTGCCCAAACAGTGATAAGTAGGAAGTTTTTGCACAAACTGTCAACCCTCTCAATGTCACTTTGAAGATTAATTGAGTCCCTTGTCGGTAAACCAATTTTAGCTAACAACCTATTTGAAAACCAAAAACTAATTACTAACTAATTGGTACCTGACAATTAACTTCGCAAAATTGACCTTGTCTCAAGGTCAAATTAACTGCAACTTCATGGGCTTAAATTGCTCCAAATCAATAAACTTGGCAATAGGTTCAAAGAAACAATTCTAAGTACTATATGCATGACCAAATTTACAACCCAATTTCTTATATTTTTCATTCTATTAGAACCCAACATACAAAACTATAGCCCGCCTAAGATATAGAATTAGGAGATAGATCCACCGAATTAAATGGGAATGATCATGTACTCATTTATTACTTGCTTTGGCATAGAATCAAGCGCATTTTGTGCAAATAGGGAAGGGAACTTTGTTAAACGCGTAATTACACGTTGCCATTTTGATTAAGTTTAGAAATTGAGTGGTACAGATTGATGAGTGGTCAACCGGATAGAGGTAGTTTCGATGATGGTAGAACCTATGGTGTTATGAATGTTGGCAGTGAAGTCATTAAACCGTGATATAAAACACGTATTGTTTTCTTATATATTGTATCATGTAGCATATATTATATTGTGTAGAGTAAGATAATATTTTTTCTTGCGCTATTGCGGAATAATGAAGTAATTATGTATAAAATTAAGTATATTAAATAAAGCAATCAATTTAGCTACATAAAGCAATATACAATTAAAGTAAAAAACATTCATCAAATAAAAATTAGAGTAAAATTAAAAAACTGCAAGCCTGCAATCATGCAAAGGATGAAATAAATCACATAAGAAGGCAAACAGGCTTGAAAAAGTTGAAGGGGTAGCAATGAGGTACAACAAAGTTGAACATGGTAGCAAAAGAGGCTCAATGGATTAGAAAGCTGCAAACTCGTACTCGAAGTGCATAGAGGAATTTGATGGAAGCAACAATGAACTTGATAAGACATCAAAGAGACGAGTTGGAGGTGTCAACAAACCTGTAACTACTCTAGGGTAGGAAAACTCGATGGGAACTCAAATTTGAGCAGCCTTATTGGGAAGTCGATAAGAGCATTGAACGACACGATCGAAGTTTTGAAATGGTCATGGTCAAGGAAGAGAAATTGGGAAATTTCAACCACATACTCCTATATATATATATATATATATATATATATATATATGAGAATAATGTAGAAAAGATGCCCTTAGAGTTTTTTCGTTAGGTGGCGTAAAAAAACTGCACCCTCCATTTTATTCGACGATCGGTAGCGGCGGAGCCAGGAATCGGAGTAAGCAGGGGCCCAACAATATACCATCATAAGCTACATCACATGTTAAGGGAAAAATTCCTTAGATAATATATAACTAAAAATAATATTTTGAGACAAAATTGACAAAAATTGATTCTATCATTACTCAATCCTTTAACATACAAAAATTTAGTCTAAATTTGAAGTGATATCCACAAAAAAGACAGTAAAATATAATTCGCCACTTCAAATTGTGCACGACGATTTTTTACTACATAGAACCCATCTATAATTGTGTCGTCGTCAAACTTTTCAGCTATTTCTCTCTTGATGTACAAAATCAAACAATTTGCAAAAAAACATCCGCCATCTTGCTTCGAAGTCTTGTTTTGACGAGTTTCATAGCAGAAAATGATCGTTCGGTAGTTGCAGTCGAAACCGGAAGGGTCAAAATAAGATGAATCAATCTATCAATGAGATAAAACGTTTTGGATTGGTTTCCATCAATCCTCTACATAGCTCAGAAATTTTAGATAAATTGTGCAAATGTTTATGAGCGTGTACATCAAGATCATAATGTTGCAATTGAGTTCTCAATAAATAGAACTCTTGCTCTGTGAAATCTTGGGGATATAATTTTTCGGCAAGCGCACTTATATCATCAATATTGAACGAACTATAGATATCTCTCGGATCCAAAACCAAGCTAAGACAAAGTTCCGTAGAGTCATCGTTTAATCGACTATTTAACTCTTGCAATTCAGAGTCTATAGTGGCATTAAAAATGTCAACTCGATAACGATGTTCTATAATAATAGCATTTCGTGGAGCCTGGAAGCGTTGATCATTGTATTTCACACTCATATTAGGAACTTTAATCTCATTTTTCTCATATGATATAACCTTATGGAAGAAGTCATTCCACCCGTTTCTCTTAATTTTTGAATAAGAAATTTTGAGGATGACACGAGATTCATAGCATTTAGTATATCGTGAGATTGATTTTGCAAGCATTGACAAAGAATATCGGTAATTTCCAAAACTTCTTTCATAAGATGTAAGACGAAAATAAATTCAAATGCTCTCATATTTATGAAAGCGGCTGCGACATCTACATGTTGAGCGGACGCAGATCCATGGTCATAAATATCAAGCAAAACCGTGTAAGTTGCACTGTACAGTCTTACTACACTGCAAACAGAAGAAAAATAAGATGGCCATCTAGTATCTCCTGATCGTTGCAGTGCCCCAATTTGATTAGCCCCCGAGCCGGTCTTAAGCTTACTAAGATCAATCATATGTTGGATGTATTCTTGTTGAGCATCACGTAATTGATCATTGCATTTGGAAAAGATACCGATGGTATTAATAATGTACACCAACTCATTAAAGAAATTGTGTACCGGCTTTACTTCCTATGACGTCACACCTAGAGCTAATTGAAATTTATGTGCAAAGCAATGCACATAGCATGCATATGGGCATGCATCAAGGAACAAAGCTTTTAATCCTTTCCATACGCCTCGCATATTACTTGCTCTATCGTATCCTTGGCCTCGCATATCTTGAATATTAAGATTAAATCGAGCGAGAACGGTATATATTTCATCTTTTAGAGTTTGCGCGCTTGTATTTGTAACATGCACAAGATCCAAAAAACGCTTTCGCACGAATCCTTCACTATCCACGAATCTGATCATGATGGCCATTTGCTCCGTTTTAGATTCATCTCGTGATTCTTCTACTATAACACAATATATCATCGTCAATTTCTTTGCGAATTTCATTTTGCACCATCCAAGAAATAATAGATAGAGTCTCCTTTTAAATCATAGGGAAGGTATACATAGCATTTCCTAGAGCATTTTCTAGAACTTCATTTACTTGGTTATATTTCACAATTTTTTTCCATCTCAATGAAATTGCCTCAATTGATTGAATCTGGACATTCATTGTGACCTCGAAAAGCGATTGCTTGAAATGCACAATATCGTAAAGCGTTGATTGAAGTTTCAAGACGCAAACGATTGCATGCAATTTGATGAGAAGTATGTCTTTCCATCACTTTATCGATATGAATGGATTGAGCTATCAAATTCAAACAACTTTTGAAGGCAATGTCATGTGGAGAGCAATGCTCCTTTCTCATTTGAGTTAGAAAAGCACAATCTTTTCTATTCACTTTTTTCCAATTATGAAATCCTTCTATTGTGAATGTACTCGAATCAAAATGCCCACTAGGTTTTTTATTGAACACAACATGGCAAACAATAAACGACATCCTTAACGGGGGGAATACTCCAACCAAGAAGGAAATTTTTTCAAACTAAGAGGGTTGGAATTTGCGATTTTGTACTCCGGAGGATGGATACTCGGAAAGCTTGTGCTGATAAAGTCCGGCTTTAATATAGGCTTGTCGTATTTCATCATGTTGATTAACCGAATGTTCCTATATTTGAAGCCGCAAACCCGGATCACGCTCGATAATTGGAAGGGAAGGAAGCGTATTGATTTCATTCTCAATTCGCAAACGTTTAGAAGAAAGATTAACGATAGTTGGATTTGGAAGATGACCGATATTTGAAGAAGAGGGAAGTGTGTTGGTTTCAACAATCTCGGTTGGGGGTTTTCGTTTGAAGGACGACTTGATGGTTTTCGGTTTGCTCATGCTTATCTAAATTTCAAAATTACACAATAATTAAAATTCATCAATAACCTTTAATTTTTACTTTAAGAGATATCGGGGAGTGATCTATTGCAAATCTGTCCACATTTTTTAAAAATGGGAACTCTCGATCTACAACATATTTGAACGATCCGAACCGTTCAAGTTGATCATCCTACCTTCGATTCAATGTGTATGAAAAATCAAAAGGTTTGAAGACTTCTAACCCATGCATCGAATGAGTGCAAAATGAACGCCGTCCAATATAACAACATATATTTCATCCGATGCATGGGTTAAAGGTATTCAAATTCTTTGATTTTTTGTACACATAGACTTGAAGGCAGGGTGATTTACTTGAACGGTTCGGATCGTTCATATATGTTGTAGATCGAGAGTTCCCGTTTAAAAAAAACACGGACCGGTTTGCAATAGAGCGCTCCTTAATAGATATTTACTTTAAAACTACACAAACATTAATTCATTCCTTAAAAAAATATTTTTATATAAATATAAATAAATTCAGGGATTGCATCAATTAAACAATAAGCTAAACAAACTTGATTAAAATTGAAGTCTAAACCTTAAAAAATTGAAACTCTAATTTTAACATGTCATATACAAAATTTTGAAAACTAAATCCTAATATGAATTCGGGATAAAGTAAAATCAAATTAACTATAAGTATTGAACTTAATATATTAATAATGCTTACGTAAATAGAAGATATAATACAAAATTGAGAAATTGAAGTTTCCAACCCTTCAATCCTTCATGAATCGTTGGCAATAGATATCTCCATTAAAGAAACTATAAAGAGAGATATGAGGCGAGAACTTAGGGAGAGAGACCGAGCCTTCACCGAGGCACCACCCATCAAGATCGAGAGAGACAGAGAGTCAAACCCCAGAAAGAGAGAGAGTTGGGAATTAGAAATAATGTGTTGGGTTATTAGGTTTAATAAATAGATATTGGGTTTTGAGCCTTTTGACTTATTGAATAACAATTAAGAAGTCATGGGCCCAACTCTAAATCCCAACACCCAACCCATTAAACTTAACACCCAAACCCTAAACTTATCCCCAAACTAGTCTCGTTTTCATCCTTTTGCTACGTTGTGGCTGCCTCCTCTCTCTATGGGTGCGTTGTTGGCCCTTGGCTGCTCCGAGTGCCTCGTCTTCAACTCTTCATCCTCTCTTTGTGCGTTGTTGGCAGCTGAACCTTGCTGGGGCCGAGCTCGAGATTTGCCGGGGCCGTGACCTCTCGCAAAGCTCTGGGGGTCATTCTCCGATGAAAATCCTTCAAGGGTCCAGGCGTATCCCGTCCCCTTGTCTCCGCCCCTGACGATCGACACCCATCATAATTATCTTTATCATCTAAGATGTGGATACACCAAATTTTATATGATTCTACCTCTTTTTCACCATTGAATTACCAATGTAAAAAGTTTTATGGACGGTAAACTATTAAATTTGCACCCACTAAATTAACGGTGAAAAATGGTAGAATCATATGAAATTTGGTGTATCTACATCTTAGAAGATATAGATGGAGGTGATGGATACCGATCGTCGAAATAAATTATGGAGGGTGTAGTTTTTCGACGCCACAAGCGGAAATTCCCTCATATGACATCTTTATTCCATTATTCTCTATACACACAGATAGATATACGCATACACACATACATGCATATAGAGAGACATGATCCTATCAGCAGGATTTGTAAACGAAGCATGCTTACTTTCTTTGGATTTTTTTGGGGATGCGTGTAGACAATTATGAAGAAAAGTTCTCATTTAGAAAGACATGCATAATTGTTTGTACAAATATCAGTGTGCGGCCAATGATTAGGAGGTTATGAAATAAATCATATCAATATGATCCTAGTCTAATTTACACACATACAATGCCATCTTAGAAGTTTTTACAGTGGCAGAACAGATGACAACACACTGGATCCATGTCACTTTATCTTTCTTTACTTCAGTCTAAAAGTGTTATCTCAAAATAAAGTTGTACATTAATCAATGTATAGTATGATGCCATATGTCCCGTTCTGTATAAACTTTTTACAGTGGCAATGTATACTCTATTCTCTCTTGTGGGCACGCCCGTGTGTAGGTGTGTTTGTAGGTATGTATTAGGTATGCACGACCGAGTAGTGGATATTTTATAATTGAACCTGCAATCGTAACCAGTGTTCTAAAAGCGGTCTAGGCCGTCGCTTAAGCGATGCAAAGCTGCTTCGCTTCAGTTTTGGGCGGTTTAATTAAGCGGTTTAAGCTCTTAAACCGTCCAGCCAGCTTAAGCGGGCGCCTAAACGCAGCCCATTTAATGGAATAAAAATTAGTCTTTTTTGAAGTATCATGGTTGGGTTTGTTCTCTTTTCATCATACCTGACCCAAACCCATAATGAAAATAAAAGTTAGTCAATTTTGCTCCTTTTTCTGAATAATTTTTGAATTATATAGATCAAAATTTATTTTTTGCTGATTTATATTGTTAAAACATCAATATGTTCCGAGTTATCATGCTAAATTATGAATATATTATATTTCTACTGTGGAAATTTCAATATATTGCTATTTTCTGTGTTGAAGTGTCAATATATTGTTGAAATTTCAATATGTATATATATTAAATATAATTTTACCTAAAATTAACGTTAGGCGGTACCCAAACGCTCAGTTCTGCCTAGCGCTTTTTACGACCTTGATCATAACTCATAACTTTTCACATTACAGATTTATATTTTATTGTTTAGTTTACGCACGATGTATATTGTATTGGACAATACAAACTATGTTTTGTATAATAATTTTAGGGTTTGATACAACACATCATGTGTCGTAATCTTCTTGCATCAAACTATTTCATACAATATGTGTCGTGTATCTACAAAACTAACTACACTGGTTAGCTTGAAGACCGCAAAATCATGATATTCAATGTCCTAAAGAGTCGTGCAAAGAGAACTGAGTGCAAAGAGAAGATGAGTCGTCGTGAATTGCTTATAAACTTCACTTATGATAGACTCGGATAAGCTATTAACCTTATCTTGAGGCGTCACTCAGTTCGAATGCTATGTCTTCATAATCTTTAGCCCGTGCGATAGAAGCTTTGTTGAAGGCTTGACTAGCAGCAGATTCATTCTAGAATTATCCACATCACCTCCAAGCCTTTTTAGGAGGCAAAAAATCAAAGCCCCTCCTTACTAGAATGAAATGTCACTTTTGAAAATGTTGACGACTACCTTCGCCTTTTCACTTGCTTATGCTGAAATGCTCTTCATTAGGTTCTCATGTAGAGTAAGATAGAGTTGGAGGAGGAAATGGGTTTGGGCTTGGTTCTTGTTGGGGGCCTATTGTAGAAAAGACATGTAATTTTTATATTTTACTCTTTCCATGCCATTCTTGATGAATTCTAACCCATCAAACTTTTAATTTAATAAATAATGAAATCGATCATGTATGATGTAAAGAGTTTTCAGGATATTTAATCTGCATAGTTAGATTTTTATTATATCTTGTCGCTCCAAGCATTTTTCAATGTGATTGGGCGAATCACAAAGCTAGGTTTCCATTCACAATTAAGAGTTGTTTCCTAAGTGGCTCTATTATTGATAGGTAAAACTCAAAAGTGTAGGACTTAAAGAGCTATCAAGAACTTCACAAAAAAATACAAGAAAGTAGGGGAAGTAGGAAAATTTCATTGAAAGGGAAAGACGGAATGCTAAGGTTTTTCTCTTGACACTTGCTCTCAAGACCCTTACAAAACAAGCTAAAACATAACAGTATGATTTTCTTCATGTCTTTCTTCATCACTAATCCTCTTTTAAAACTCTTCATTAACAACATCCTAACAACTTTTACTGACGACTCAACAACTAACTTCTAATTAATTGGTATTTAGCATATTTGGGCTAATTGTAGAAAAAATCCATCAAAGTTTCAGAGTTTTGAATTGTATTTTGCTACCTTATGCTGTTAATGGAAAATATAAAAGATTGTCACACCCTTCAACAAATAAACCTCAAAAGTGCTATGTCATAAACAAATCCATTTAAAAGAAGAAAAAAATCAAATTAAAAAGTATCTGATTATTAAACATTGCCGAAATCTCCAAAACAAAAAGTTGATTTTTAATGCAGCGATATCGGAGTTTTCATGATTCAAGCCATTGCCACTATCATTCATCTAAGCCTTAGATCTATAGTTGTGGACATTAAACCTATGTGATGATGGGAAGATAGGATTTTGAAGCCAATGTGTTGGGTTGAATATGCTTCTAATCATCTTTTGAGATTTGCAAGAGCCGCTTCTGGTGAAAAAGATTTTCAATGGAATAAAAATATGGATTTATCTCCAATCAATGTTTTAAACTGGAAAATAGAGCGAGGACTCGATGCAGGATTAGAAAGAAAAGATTAATAGAGGATTAAAGTTGGGTTTATGCTTTGGATTCGAGTTTTGAGCATGGAAAATAATTTAAACTATTGGTTAGAGTTTTTCAAGAAAGATGATGAGAGAAAGAAGAAGATATGATACAATTTAGTTTTAACTTAGGGGCAATATTGTCCAGACCATGTCACGTGAGTAGCGGATGGGAAACTAGTAGGAATTTTGATGCAGCAAATTTTAAATTAAATATATAAGTGCAACATAGGTTCGATTATTCGGGATTATCAATTAACCCGGTATATTGCTTATCAAAAACTACTTTATTTCCAACCTATTAATAATTTTAATATTTTCAACTAAACTTAGCGATATCTTGATTATGATATGATTTGTTTTAGGTTTACTGTCTGAACCAATTTTCTCTATTTAATTAGAGGGTCAATAATGCTTTTTGCACTTTATTGCGTTGTGGACTTTAACTTGATTGCAACTCATTTACCATTTAGTTGACCTATGTAATACACAGTGGCACGTAAGCTGTTTTTAATAGTTCATTATCACCCTCATCTTTCTTAAAATAATGAACATACCTATAGAACACTCAACTAGATTGAGAATGTGCCATATAGTTGTTGGACAAACCTTATGCTCAGCTCTCACCTTGATATCTCCCCTCAAATTTTCTTTAAATTAGTGGCTCATTAAGGTATTGGTAAAATAGAAGTTTTTGGTCTTCGAAGCAAGGTGTCACCGCCTAAATTCTTTGATTAGGACAGTTTAGATGAATCGAGAAAACAATAATCTAGATATCAATTATTCATGCTCTAAATGTTAAGTACATCCCATGCTGTCTACAAACAAAGTTAATTATTGATAACCAAACTCCATTTTATAAGTCTTGCTTCATTTTGTTTGCTTGTCGCAGACTATGCTTTTGTGGTATTTCATTAGAGAATGCTTTTTGATGTAGAAAAGCGAAATAAAATCAATTAATTGAATTATGTTAGTACAGTAGTAACTTGTAAATCTTAATGGACCCAACCATATTCACTTTTTGTTAGGCTTTGTTCACAAGTTTGCCTACTTCCAATGTGTACCAACTTAATATAATTGATTTTTCTAATTATGTCTAAATCAACTTGTGGATCTTCCCTCAAATGCTTTTATATATGCCTCATTTGTTTCTGTAAGACCCTTTTTGATTAACTAAAATTATTCAATTTTCTATGGAATTGTGAGTTGCTAATAGTGCTCTTCTTATGCAGTGGAATGCTTGTTCAGGGTCCTACCAAAGGGGGCCATGACGTTGATGCAATATTCGACCAAGCTAGGCAATCGGGATCTCAGCAGGGACCTTATGAGCCTCAACCATCCTCGAGTTCAAGAAGTTTAACTGGGACCGGTAGACTTCTCACGGGTGAAACGGTACCAACCACTACTCCTCGACTACTTGAAAATACTATGCACAGTATATGTTTCTGGAGTGATGGATTTACTGTTAATGATGGACCATTGAGAAGGTTTGATGACCCTGCAAATGCACCATTTTTAGAGGTACGATTACCATGTACGGCATCTGTTGACAATTTGCTGTGCCAATCAGTTGTTGCACTATAAACTGTATTGCTCAAACGGTGCTTTGAATATTTTGTCTTCTATTGTTTGTGTTGTGGATATCTGCCAAGTTTCAAGTACAGGTTTCAACATTTTTGTTCACGAGAGTTTCAAATTTTATATCTTGCTTCATCAATAACAAGTGCTTGTAGTACCAGTACTTGCTATCTCATTAAACTTGTATTTTGCTGCATGGATATAGTATTTCGTAAAACTTGCACTTCAATTATGTTTAAGGAAATGTAGCCAAATTTGTCAGGATATGGGATTTGCTAAGAGAATTTTAAGTCATGCCTCTTTGGTGATTTGGTCTGGGAAAAATTACCCCATACTGAAAAAGTCAGTCTCTCATTGATTGCTATTTAGGAGCAGTTCTTGTAGTTTTATGTATGCTTGCACGATAACCAATTCTTTTCTTATCAAAATGAACTTCAACATTAGGCATAGTGTTAAGTTAGGAGGATCAAAGGATTTAAGTGTTATGCTCGCCCATACTACCTTAATTACCAACTTTAATACGGCAGTGCAGTATTCATCCTTCTCCTTTTGTATTTCTTTGTTGAGACATTCAGTTCATATTGGATCATCAACATCTTCAATATGTTATACCAATTTTTTTTTTTTGAAAATCCAGTTGGCAGAAGTTTGTTCTCTAGAAATATGGGGATGCCCTAGTTCCAGCCGAGATAACAAAAAGGTTAATATCCACCATGAGAGGGAAATTATTAAGACAAACTCATTGAATGACTTTATTATAAGAACATCAGACTAGCCTTTTAGCCGAACTTTTTTGCCTGCATTACAGCTTGGGCTTTCTCATAGTCTGCTGAGCTCTCAAGTCCTACATTGTTTATGTTTTTTTCTGTTTTTTCTCCTCCTTTTTCCTTTCTTTTTTATTATACTTATTTTAGCAAGTACACTGTTATGTTGTTTGTGATTAGATTGCTTCTAATGTAGAACCCAAAGCCCCTGGATGATCATTACCTTTGCGACATCACAGGCGAATTATTTTTAGTTTATACCGAGAGGGCCATTAGTCGTGAGGGGTTTAAATATGCATAATATAATCACTGCCTCTGGAATATCAGCCTAGGTGATTATGCCCCATTGTCTCCACATCTCAATTCGTTCTGGATCTGCACAAATAGTAGCTCTTGGATCAACATTTCAATTGTTGAGAGCAACTAGAATGTGATCTCTGTTAGTGGATGTTCCATTGAAGTAACATCGTTACAACCTTTCATTTGTCATTTTTCAGCCGTGGCAACATGCCTAAATCCCCCTTTCCCCCTGCCTAAACCATCTTCCTTGAAGGCATTCTAGTCATTCTTCAATGCTTGTGGGGAAAGAAATCAATTGTGGCCTCAACATTGTTTCATGGCTGCCAATAAACAGGTATGGGGCTAGAGCGGAGAAATGACTACATTTAGGTTTCACAGTTTCATGCAACTTCAAACCTCTTAGAAAAGCATGTGATGTTTAGAAAGTCATTCATACATCTTTGTCCACTCGCATCATAAAAGGGTAATGTGTAGTCCTGAATATTAGGAGCAAGACTGATGCAATAAATAAAGAAGGTAATTGCCACCAAGCTTGCATCTCGCTCATATGCTGAGTTTTTTTTTTTTGTAGAATTAGCAATATTTTCAATGATTTAAAATGAAATAATTTGTGAGTTAAATATGTATGCATTATGTTTGGATATGGAGATGAGTGTTGCTGTTACAGAGGCTGGTCCTAACCTTAGAGAAACAGAGATGAAGTGAGTTATATTCATGAGTCTTGTAATTGGTTGCCGTTCTGTGCTGATAATGTCATAATATCTAAACTGCGATATTTGAGATTTTTTAAATAAATATTTTATCTTCCTCAAATAAAGACAACATCAGTCATTGTTTTCGCTTCAAATTTGTACAGGCCATATAACGATACTGATAAATACCCAACTTTTGCAGAGCATCAAAAGGTCGGAGTGCCCTAAAGAACTGGAGCCAGAAGATAGGAGGTCTGTCGTTCATGTTAACCTCACGAGGAGGGAAGTAAATTGCCCTGTGAGTTCCTATACAAGATTACGACCTTTACATCCCTTTTTACTTTGTTTTATACTTAGTGTTGTTGTAATGAAATGTGTTTTGTCTTGATTGCCACCACCCCACGCACCCAACCAACAAAAAAGAAAAAAAACACCACACATACACACCCACCCCCAAACCTCCCACAAAAGAAAAAGGAAAAAAGAACTCTGGTAGACTTGTGCCTGTAAATCTTGGATGTTTGGAAAAAGACAAATAGATATCAAAGATTTTGGAAAGTCCTATTTTTGGCCAGAAATTTTGCACTAATTAAGAGATATGGTACTGTCATGTCGACAATCGGCCATAAATTTGTTAAATTACTCATGAAGCATCACTTCATATATTCTCCATAGCCCTCTTTGCTAGAAATTTGGCACCGTGCAAAGAGGATTCATGTCAGGTCGATAGCTTGTCATATTATTATCAACCCCCCCCCTCCCCCCCCCCCCCCGCCCAAAAAAAATTAAAAATAAAAATAAAGCCCGACTTCATAGCGAAGCATTGTCCTCTTTGCCAAAGATTTGACAGTTAACGGGGGTTGGAGTTAGATCGACAGCCACTGCCAATCTTTCATGAAGCTTAGCTTCATAGTTGATCTATAATCCCTTCTGCTATAATTTGGCACTAATTAAGAGAATTGATATCATGTCCATAATCGGTCATAAAATGGCCAAATCTTTCATGGAGCCTTGCTTTGTACTCTATCCTTAGTCCCCTTTGCCCGAAATGTTGGTGTTAATTTATGGACGGACAGTTAATGGCAGGTCAACAGCCCGATCATAAAACTGCCAAATCTTTCATGAAGGCTCTCTCATAGTTAACCCCAATTTTCCATATATGATGCTGACCTTTGGCTATTTCGCAGGAACCGGTGAAACACCTTGGTTCATTTCTAGGCGTAGGAAGAACTCTCGGCAGCGGATCTTCTTCCATCCAGCCTCCACCACCATCTTCTTCCTCCTCTTCTCCCGCTCGTGTAGTAGTTGATGACTCTAGGCCTACTACTTCAATACAACTTCGGCTGGCCGATGGCTCTCGCGCTGTTTCACGCTTCAATACTGACCACACTGCCGCCGACATCAGGGCATTCATTGATAATTACTCAGCAAGCCAAGGAAGAAGAGCCTACACATTACAGAGCGTTGGTTTCCTACCTAAGCTGCTCATCGATGAAACCCAGACGATCGAGCAAGCCGGCCTTGCCAATTCCGTCATCATTCAGAAGCTATGAGTATCTTTTTGTTTTGGAATGTTCAAGATATTTGGTTGGCTGAAGTATTTGGATGGTGCCTTAAGGCATAGGACATTGGAATTATTGTGTGGTGACAGACCACAAAATATGCAACTGGGCATTCCCCACTTTCCCCATATACTTGATATTCCCATATGCTTTCCTTGATGCTATAAGTTCCATATATTCAGATTTCTATGCTGCTATTTGATTTTGTGCGTTTGGTTTTATTTATTTGGACCGCTAGAAGACAATAGGGTCCAAGATGCTGATTTGGTTGTGTAAGAAAGTTATGGGCTGCATCTGGGCAATTTGCAAGACTTAAGTTATTGCCGGATATTTCAAATAAATCTTCTGAGTTGTACAAGAACTTTAAATTTTAGTTGTGGCTACGGTCGCCAGCAGGTAGTTGGCTGTCGTTGCCCCACACCGGCAATGCTCATAAAGTTGGGCCCCGATCCACTAAAATCCCTAGGGGATCCATCAATTATGTTTTAGGTAGTTTTGTTGTGCCAGACCGTAGCTACATAGAGCTCTGCTCGAAACCTTATAGGCCTTGTTATTCATAGTCTATATGCTGTTTATGGCCCATTTGTTAATGTGATGTGAATCAAATATGAAAATTGATTAGGAATTATGTATATGCCGTCTATATGCTCGCAAAGAATTTATTTTAAATTCTCACTCATCGTCTTTAACAGTTTTTACATATTGCATCATTTTAGTTGCATATATCTTGATGTGTTCCTTAATTCACTAGATGACCGAAACCTAATTTTGCTAGCTGGATTGAGGTTTCTAATTTTAATTTACAGGAGGCAATGATTTGTTGTTTAGGGTTTCAAAATAAAATTAAACCTGACTCCCATCAAAGGTCATTAACGGATGCCGATCAAATAAGCACGAATAAATATCGCATGCACCAAGGGGAAAAAAAAACTACACCGAAATTTATGCAGTTCGATAAATAATCTCAGCAAAAATCCGAATCCACACGTCAAGAACATTAGCATATACTAAAAAATGGGCATGATGTGCACTACTTAGGGAATTGAACTCTCTTCCCTTAATTTGTAGCCAATAAAAGTCCGTGAATTCTATCCCAAATTCACATCGTCAAGTAATAGTCATAAAGACCTTTTTAAAATACAAGGATTTGCAGGAGCCGAAACGGGGAAATCCTTCAATATAAATCAGTACACTTTATTCCAATCCTTGGTGACAGCTATATTGTGGTTACACTGCTGTCTAGTGGTGCAACTTAAGAGATAACCCTGGGATATTATGTAAGCAAATTTATGTAGTTCGATAAATAATCTCAGCCTATGCAACGAAGAACCAAGACCCCTACAAGTGCAGCAAGTTACCCGTCATTTTCAGAAGCGAGGCAACCCCAATCAACAAAATGAATGGGCCACCCAACACTTCACGGAATCCGGTAACTTGAGCACCCCTTCGTGGGTCATCCTATACCCCCTACGAGTGCGGCGAATAGCCCGCCAATTCTAGATTAAGGTCCCCTCCGTCTCAACGCCATGAGATGCGGGCCCTTGTCCTCTAGAACCCGGCTACTCGAACACTCCACCACGGGGTAATTCAAGTACAGAAAAGAAAAGTATATATACAATGGCGACATCGACCTCAACCCGGTCGTGCCCCAATGAAAGAATATACAATCTGGCGGAAACGGCAGTCTACATGTCAGACGCTCGCCTCGCAATAATGAATACATAGATGAATCTAAACTGTACAACTACCATTGCACTAGCGCTATCCATCACGAAAATCCGAACATACCATCACAGATATCAACATCACAGCAGTACATCAACGTGAATATCATGTTCGTAAACCCGTCTAATTGTATATGTAGCAATTAGTCGGTTTATACCGCGCAATGATATTCACGGTCGCAGATAATAACATATGCACTGATAAATATGTATTCAAAATTTCGATCGACTAAAACTTTTCCATATTGACCCCAAGGGCAAACCATCACTCAAAAAAATCGGGACAAAAAACATACATCCTAAAAATTACATTTCTATATTATAGAGTGCCAGAAAAAATTTGAAGCACAACGGCCATATATCGACCGTGGAACCGCGGCCAACAAGCATGTTAGGCAACGGTTTCGCGGTCGTATATTGGGCTTATCTGCCCAAATTTTTTCAGGGCCTCTAAAAATGCCTGCACGTATTTTTAATGCAATCTGAAATATTTTTTGAACAACTTTCAAAAATGGCAGCGGGCATGTCAAAATGGAAATGCGATTCGGAAAATTTCGTCGATCGATATTTTAAGTTTGTGAAAACTAGCTAGTAAAGGTTTATAGGGTGGCTCTGATACCATGTTGGGTTTTCTAGCACCCTAGCCATCTACCGTGGCCGTTGCGGAACAAAAATGGTGTTTAAAAACTGGCGCTAAAAACCCGTCCTAGAATCGAACCATAAACCTAAACTAACTAACTACAAAGATGTCTAGCTACTGAGTTAGAATTGTTTTACCGAAAGATTCGTGTCCTTCGATCTTCTACCTTCTTCGTTAGCTCCTTGAGCTCATCTTGATCGAGCTTGACCGCCGTTTTTCCTCCGTCGAAAATGATCCATCCGAGAGATGTGGCTCATGACTCTAACTCCACACTAAGAATTTAGTGGAGCAACTAGGGGCTCTGGGCTCTAGGTTGCTAATCTAGAGTGCCTAAGAATGTAGCGAGTTGCTCTAAGTGTATATCTATCTCTTTTCTATCCTTGATTCTCAACACATGAGATGGTGGAGTAGAAGATGAAGAAGGAGTAGAAGATGAAGAAGGAGGAGGAGGAGCACAAGAAAGCCTAGAGAAGAGAGATAAGCAAAATGCTGAGAGTGTTTTCCAAATGACCATCCAAGAGAGAGAAAACCATGAAGCATGGTTTTGTATATCTCATTTTCCAAATAAAAAATAGCAACCATACTTGAATAGTTTGCACAAATGAATTGAAAATTCATTTGTCAACACTATTCAAGCATTGTTCTCACCATTCTCTCTTCACTATCTTTACACCTTATTTCCATTTAATTTAATAAATGGATAAACCAAAATGAGGTGTCCACTTTCTAGAATGTTTTCCGTATAAATACGGAATACACTCAACTATATATACATATCCTTATTCGTACCAAAATACGAATATCCAAACAGATAGAATAACACAAAGAACATAATACTAGAGTATACATATCGAAATATATATACGAAAATTATTAAATCAATACCTGATTTAATAATCCGGCTCAATCCTAAGCCGGCTAGTATTATCAACCGTCCGATCGAAAGTCCGGGTAACTAGTACAATCATTCGATCGGAGCCCTGTACGTATCAAAATACGGCTACTACATCATTTCGCCCGAACCAGGGAAACCCTCTGTGTGGGACTCTAAAGATTCGTCAATACGCTGGCAGTGGGTTTAACTATAAGCACGTCAGTGATACTAGCTGTATGTAACGACAAACCAGGTATTGAGCGAAAGGAAGGCCGACGAGAAAACTCATCTGAACCCCTACTGAGTCTGTCTGTGACAATCTCCATATATTCCGGTCTGTTCGTCTAAAGTATCCCGGGTCTAGGGGATGGATAAAGTCAGACTCCCTAATAACACGATATTTCGTGTCGGTGTGAAGCCCATCACCTACTGAGAAACTACTGATCCAAATCAGTATTTCTCGTCTACCTTGGCCAAAGATTTCTGGTGATGGCCACTCGTGCACAGCGCGACATCAAGCCCCAATACCAGGAGAGACGAATCCCCGACGATCCGCTCACTGCCTCTATGTGGCTCTGGGCTGTTCCCAACTAAAACCTGTTTGCACGACTCTTTTGAGCCGTGGTAGGGTAGTAATCAAAGCACAGTGGGAACTCACACGAGACAAATGACGATCTCAGGTTGACAGACTAACCTGTACTCATGTCACCTGAGAATTGCTATCCGACAATAGGTATAATACCATCTAGCATGTTCCCGGCGAGTCCGTCCAGTGTAACTCATAACCCAATGAGCACCTGTATACTATCTTAGTTGACTAACTGACACCAATGGCTTGTGAGACCGGCTACTGCCCTTCGTCGGGATCTCGAAAAGTATACACTAGTCTACTCCGGAGTATCGATGCCCAGTCTCGATACTCTCTCGACTAGGGACATTTAAGGATATGCTTATAGACCATCCGGCTCTCATATATATGATCGCCATCATAATGCTGGTAGTCAAGCAAGTATCCTATGAGCTCTATCAACATATAATAGTGATCTGTAATACCACATAATGTATGTACATGATGATAGAGACAAACTAGATAACATACTATCATTTTTTAGTAAGACTGTTCTACCCATATAGGTCCTCCCTCAATCATCACAATCGTGTGCCTGAGATTATAATAATTGACTTGAGGGCACTATATCCAACAACCCGTATTCATCTCGGTTAGCTTCAAGCGACACCGTGTTGATTGCGGTATCTAGGAATTCACAAACAAAATTTTTCACATCAATCATGTAGCAAAATTATGTGAGTTCTTTGTTTGTTTGGAGTTTGGGTTATTTTTTTTGGAGTTAAAAAGATAGAGGTGAGTACCTATGGTGAGGATAAAATATTTCACCACTCTAAGAAAAAAATAGCATGAACTTAAAAAGCACTATACTAGAAGGTAATCATATCCAGCCAAATTATTTATTATTAAAAAGTATGAGTTTGTAAGAGTCAAGCCAAGAGTTGAGGCTAAAAAAAATAGGCCACATGTTGATACTCATAAGTGGGAATTCCCCAGACCACGACACGTAACGAATGACGTGCCGTCCACGTAAACCCACTAGATTCCTAGAGGCTATAGAGATAGAATAAGTATGATGCATTGGGGACATTCTTCGGCGCTTTGCTTCCGAGGTTGCACCTGACCTTTTAGAAGATCTCCCCGGAGTACGTTCCCCCTTCGGCTGACCGCCAGCCAATTGCTCGTCTCCGAGCTATCCTATAGCTGAGATTCCTCAGCTCACTTACTCGTCTCTGAGCTATCCTATATCTGAGATTCCTTAGCGTCCCTGCTTTGCCGGGAGCATGGAGCCCAAACGCCTCCATAACGGATCCGTGTATCTCGCCATGACGAGATCTCCGCCGCTCCACGTCCCGCATCCCGCGCTAGCATATCTCGCCATTAATGAGCGTATCTCGCCATTAATGGGCGTATTTGTTAGTGATATATGCCCTAGAGGCCATTATTGTATAGTACTGGATTGTATATTACATTTTGGGAGCTTGGGATATATACAGATATAATAACAGTCTTGCTCAAAATGATAGAATGCTATCTGGTTTGAATCTATCTTAACATATGTATATGTTTCTTTTAACATATCCCTAATATATGCTGATAGAGCCCTTAGGATCTTTGCTTGAGTTCCAGTATTGTGATGGAAGTCACACTAGTGGGAGCTGGGTAGTCTATAAGCACATCCTTAAACTTGTCCCTAATCGTAGGATTATCGAGACAGGACATCGATACTACAGAGTAGACTAGTGTATATGCTTCTTATCCCCGTCAGGGGAGGTGGCCTGTTCCCCAGCATTGGTATACGGTACCAAAGATAGTATACAGGTGCTCATTGGGTTATGAGTTATACTGGATGGACTCGCTGGGAACTGTTGATTGGTATTATACCTATTGACCGTTAGCAGTTCCCCGGTGACATGAGTACATGTTAGTCCGTTGACTTGATATCACTATTCGTCTCGAGTGTGTTCCCACTGTACTTAGATTACTACCCTACCACGGCTCAAATGAGTCGTACAAACAGGTAGTAGTTGGGTGCAGTCTCGAAGCACTTGGAGGCAGAAGGGGATAGAAGGGATCCGTCTCTTCCAGTATTGGAAGTTGATATCGTGCTGTGTACGGTTAGCCAATACACAAAGTCTCTGGCCAGGGAAAGTGAGATTTACTGGTAGGTACACCAGTAGTTTCTCAGGGTGTATTTGGTTCCATACCGACATGACTTATTTCACTATAAGGGGTCTGACGTTTACCACCCCTAGGCTCGATATGCGATAATCTTGGACGAACAGACTGGACTGTACGGAGAATGTCACCTATAGGCTCAGTAGGGTTTTCGGACGAGTTATCGTGTCGATCTTCTCTTCGACAGATACCTGGGTAGCTTTTATGTACATCTAGTGCTACTGACATGCTTGTGGTTAAACCCACTGCCAGCGTATTGTCGAGTCTTTAGAGTCCCACACAGAGGGTTTCCCGGTTCAGGCGAAATGGTGTAGTTTGCGTATGGTTTTACATAGGGGTGTTCGATTGAACATGTGTATTTATGCAAGTGCTTTAATTGGACGGTTTAGTAGTACTGGCAGGTTTGAAAGACAGCCAGTTTTGATGCTAGTATTATATTGCGCTCTTTTGGGTATTTGTATTTAACACGAATATGTTATTTATACGAATACGTGTATTTGTATAAATACGAGTATTTGTGCTTTGATACAAATACATGTATTCTTTCTAAATATGAATACGCATATTTTGTATTTTTGGTATAAATACAGTATTCGTATTTTGGTAGAAATATGGTATACGTATTTATTATAAATACGGGTTTTAGTATACTTTTTTATATACATGCATTTGTATTTATATATTTATATTTATATGTATACTAGTGAGGTGGCTACACACACACTCTCTCTTTTCTTCATCTTACACTTGGAAGTGTGTAGGCTTGTAACTCACCCTAGTGAGTCACCAAGCCCACCCACTCTTTTGTTTTAAGGGTGAAGAGAGAAGAGCGAGAGTGAGAGAGATATTTTTTGAGATGGTCGATCTTTCTCATGTGAGGAAAATTCTCTAGTTGCTATCCTCTTCATCTTCTTCCTCAATCCTCTCTCTTGAGTTGTGAGGATTAAAAGAGAGTATTTAGTTTCACAAACTACACCACTCTAAGCATCTTGTTTTAGCAAGACTTGATTTTTAGTTGCTTCTGACGAAACTGTCGCTTGAATCGGCATCGGGAGGATTGTCTTTGACACGGAAGATCGGCTTCGAGATCTCGTTTCATCAACTCAAAGAGCTTGAGGAGTCAACTTTCAAGACCCGAAAGACCATCTACAAAGGTTTTTATTTCAACCGAGTAGTTAAAACTCTAGTTAGGGTTTGTTTTAGTATATTGTTTGGGCTTGTATCCAGGGAATTTTAGTGTATTGTGCTCAAGTTTTAAAGTTTTTTGATTCTGCATAGCCGTAGTTGACACGGCACGGAGCACATATACACTTACACTGGTATCAGAGCCACCCAAACACTTAACCAACTGAATAGACAAAGTTTAGAGTTTCAAAACCGAAACAACTCCGAAACGATAAAACCTAGATCTAAGTTTCTGTCGATTTTAAAAAGGCTTCTAAATTTTTTTTAAACAAGTGAAGAATTCTCCTCATAAAGTAACTAGAACACAAAAAAAAACGAGGCACTAGATCCAAGAAAAAACTGCCGGAAATGGGGTTTTTCCCGCCCTCGCTGGTTTTACTATGGAGGATGGTTTCGTGCTTCTTGTGGTGTTTTGTACTCTTGGATTTAGGATTTATTGTATTGTTTGATTTTGCTCAGATTTCATCTAATGTTATCTTTGTGCATGGGAAATGCGGAGTGTTTCTAATGAAAGTATACCCTAGCACCACCATGAGGTTTTAGTAGCATCAAGCATGCCAAATTTTAATTATTACTAGGTGCTATGTTAGACTAAACAAGATCTTAACTTTAATATTAGGATTTTTCTATGATGATATGAACTACTAAAGAGAAGGAAAGAATATTATACCCTTGTAGATCGAGTGCTTCACTTTACATGCTCCGTATAGTAGTCCACGCGACTCCACTAAGCTCCATTTGAGGGTTTGGACGAGCTTCCTCCGATGACCTTCGTGCTGAAGATGATCCACGCGAAACCCGCTAGCTCAAGCTACCTCTTCACTAATCTCCTTTTAGTGAAGGAAACACGCCACACCAAAGTGCTAATTTGGTGTGGGATGGTAAAGTAGGGGATTTGGTTTGCTCACTAGTATGTGTTCAAGCTTCATGATTCACATCACATGTGAGGGTTGAAACTTGAACTATGATAAGAGGAAGAAGAAGATGAGAGCATGAAAGCAACACAAGAAAATGACTAAGTGTTGGAATAATGAAGTGAACCATGGCAACCCCTTGACCCCTCACTCATTCAAGCATGGAAAAATGGCAATATAAAATTGCAACCATGCTTGAATAGTGAGTCAAGATGAAAAAACTAAAGAAAAATGCCATGCCTCACCATGCTCCCATTTTCCACCTCAATTTCTATTTTTCTCAAAAATAAAAAATACACCATACTTCATTATTATATATATATATATATATATATATATATATATTATGAAGAATAATTAATGAGCTAATGATATTAGTTAAGATATAATTATATCACATATAATATATATCACATTATTAAATTAACACTTGATTTAATAATCTGGTTATATCACATATAACCGACTAATATCATTTATCTGTGTATCACATTATCAAATCAACACTTGATTTGATAATCTGGTTATATCACATATAAGCTGACTGATAACAAATAACTATCAGATTACAATACGGTATCACATACACGTATTTAATCAGGCCCACACACATATCACATATGTGTTCTACTTCGTTTCGCTTGAACCAGGGAATTTCTGTGTAGGACTCTAAAGACTCGTTAATACGCCAGCAGTAGGTGGTGATCACATCAGTCACCTACAAGCCGTCAGCAGTACTAGCTAGACGTAACGGCTACCCGTGTATTGAGCGATATGAAGATCAACAAGCAAGCTTGTCCATACTCTCCATGAAGCCTATCAGTAACACTACCATACAGTCCGGTCTCTTCGTCTGATAGTCGCATATCATGTCTAGGGGTGGTAAACGTCAGACTACAGAAACGTGATAAGTCATGCCGATGTCTGGCCTATAACGGTTCGATAAACTATTGATAACTCTTATCAGTAAATCTCAGCAGCATCCCTGGCCATGGACTTCTAGTTATAGCCAATCGAGTATAGCGCAACATCAACCCCCAATACCGGGAGAGACGAAACCCCTCCTATCGCTCATTGCCTCCATGTAACTCGGGACTGTACCCAAAATCCACCTGTTTGCACAACTCCTCTTGAGCATGGTAGGGAGGAAATCAAAGCACAGTGGGAACCACACAAGACTTTATGACGATCCTGTACCAGTATCACCAGAGGATTGCTATCTGACGATAGGTATAATACCAACTAGGAGTCCTCGGCGAGTCCTATTCGGTGTACACATTCTCTAATGAGCACCTGCGTACAATCTTTGATGCCACACACCAATGATTGTGGGATCAACCATCGCCCTCCAAGGGACAAAAAACATACACACTAGTCTACTCTGGAATATCGATGCCCTGTCTCGATATCCTCTCGACTAGAAACAGTTAAAGGATGTACTTTTGGACTACCCTGGCCCCACTAGTATGATCTCATCATAATCCTGGTAGTCAAGTATACATCCTAAGGGCTTTATCAACCTGTAATAGACAGACATTATAAAAATACCGATCTACATGTTAATATAAAGGTAACTAGATAGCATATTATCATGTCGAGCAAGAAAGTCCTCTATATATATGTCCAAGCATCCACTATATCAACAATAATGGCCTCTAGGGCATACATATAACTAAAAATCTCCACTTGCACTAAGGTCAGTTGTTGTAATATCTCATACCCAACGTCTCAAAAGTCTCTTAAAGAGCATCTGGGGGATGGCCTCAGTGAGTGGATCCGTTGTGTTATCCTCTGTGTCAACTCTCCTGACCTCGATCTTGCAGAGATCAACTATCTCCCTGATCAGGTGATACTGTCTAAGAATATGTCTGGATCGCTGACGGGACCGGGGTTCCTAAGCCAAAGCCATAACTCCATTGTTATCACAATACACAGGTATTGGATACTCAATGGTAGGAACCAAGTTCATCTTATGAACTTTATTTATCCAGAAAACCTCTTTGGCAGAATCGTTGGTAGCAATGTAATTAGCCTATATCAACGAGTTTGCTACGGTATATAGCTTGGAACCCTTCCAACATACCGTCCCTCCACTGAGGGCGAAGACAAAACTCAAGACTGACTTTCAATCGTCCTTATCACTGTGGAAGTTTGAATCGGTAAAGGACTCCACCTGGAGTTCACCATTACCATACATTAAGAACATCTCTTTTGTCCTTCTCAAGTACTTAAGAACGTTCTTCACAGCTGTTCAGTGCTTTTCCCCAAGATCTTTTCGATACTTACTTACTACACTTAGTGAGCAAGCTACATACGGTCTGGTACAATACATCACATACATGATTGACCTGACTGCCGAAGCATAGAGTATCCCTTGTATGCGAGCCCTCTCCAAATCAGTCTTGGGAGACATCTCTTTGGAGAGTGTGATTCCTGAACAAGCGGGTGCATTACCACACTTAGAATCTTCCATACTAAACCCCTTTAGTATGGTGTCTATGTACCTGGATTCGGACAATCCCAAATCCATTTATATCTATCTCTATATATCTATATGCCTAGGATGTAGGAGGCATCAGTTAGATCTTTCATGGAGAACTCGTGTGATAAGAGGAGCTTGACCGAGTGTAGCATATGAACATCGTTTCCTATCAAGAGTATGCTATCCGCGTACAATACGAGGAAGACAACCTTAATCTCTACAACCTTCATATGTATACATAGTTCATCTACATTTTTGATGAAGTCAAACTCTATGACAGCTTCATCAAAACAGACGTTCCATCTCCGCGATGCCTGCTTTAACCCGTAGATGGATTTAAGCAGTTTGCACACGCTTCCTCTGCTCCCATTGTCTACGAAGCCCTCTGGCAATGTCAAATACACGCTCTCTTCTAAATTACCATTTAGAAAAGCGGTTTTGACGTGCAATCTGCCAGATTTCGTAGTTATGGTATGCAGCGGTAGCAAGTAGGATCCTGATGGACTTAAGCATAGCGACAGGAGAAAAGGTTTCATCATAGTTGACGCCAGGTCGTTGACAAAAACCTTTTGCTACAAGTATAGCTTTGAAAGTCTCAATTTTTCCATTTACACCAAATTATCTTTCTCAAAGATCCTCTTGTTCCCGATGGGTTTTATCCCTTCAGGAGCAACATCCAAAGTCAATACTTTGTTGGTGTACATAGATTCCATCTCAGATCGCATAGCATCCGACCATTTCATAGAGTCCCAACTCATTATGGCCTGCTCGAAACTAGTTGGGTCATCATCTCCATGATGCAATCCTCGCTCCCACCGTCTATGAGAAAACCGTAGTATCTCTCAGGTGAATGAGGAACCATACTAGATCTGTGGAGTGGCTGCGGTTTGTCGGGAACTATTGAATTCTCTGGTTCCATCAAATCGTCAGTTATAGTTTGCGTTGCTAGAACTTCTTCCAGTTCTACCTCACTACCACTAATTTCTTCCACAAGAAATTCCTTTTCTAAAAAGGTGGCATGTCGAGTAACAAAACACCTTTTGTTCCCCGATGTGGTAGATTATATACCCTCGCAAATGTTTGGGATATTCTACAAACTTGCACAGAACTGACCTTGCCTTGAGTTTGTCCGGATTTTGCTTTTTAACATAGGCCGGACAACCCCATATTTTAACTCTTTTAAAAGATGGTCTCTTTCCATTCCATATCTCATATGGAGTGGTAGGTAACGGATTTGGTCGGAACTCTATTCAATAGGTATGCATCTATCTCAAGTGCATATCCCCAAAATGAAAAAGGTAACTCAGCAGTACTCATCATAGAGCACACCATATCTAATAGGGTGCGATTCCTCCATCCTGATATGCCGTTGTGCTGTGGTTTATACGGAGGAGTAAACTGAGAGAGAATCTCATTCTCTTTTAAATAATCCTGGAATTCCGTGCTCAAGTATTCTCCTACCCGATCATATCGAAGGATTTGAATACTTTTACCCATCTGATTCTCAACTTCGTACTTATATTCCTTGAAATTCTCAAAAGATTCAGATTTGTGTTTTAACAAGAACACATGTCTATATCTTGAGAGAACATCGGTGAATGTAATAAAGTATGCGAAACCATTCCTGGCATGCGTAGACATAGGACCGCATACATCACCATGTATCTGTCGAAGAGTTCAGTAGCTCTTTCTCTGTTTCCAGTAAACGGAGATTTGGTCACCTAGCCTTTAAGACATGACTGGCAAGTTTCATAAGATGTAAATTCAAACGGATTCAAATATGCATCCTTATGGAACTTTAGTTAGTCTTGTCTCATGGATATGACCTAGTCTACAATGCCACAATAAAACTTCGTTCATTTCTGAACCGTTTCTCTTGTGTGTGTTCTGTACGTTTAGAGCTGCGGTTTGATTCAGAACGTGTATACTGTTATACAACGTACCATACCCAATCAACACTTGTTTTAGGAAAATATTCAAAATATTTTGGTACGGAATAACAGTCACTCAGAATCAATGTATTACCAGCTGGTAATACTAGGTGATATTTGCCAACTGCCTTGCCTGCAATAATTGCACCATTCCCTACTAATAGAGACATATCATCCTTTCTCAGTTCTCTACTTATCTGTAGCCCATGTAACAAATTACATATGTTGGATCCTGATCTGGTATCAAATACCCAGGACGTAGAGCAAACTGTGAAACGGTTCTCGGTTACGAACACACCCGAAGACGATGCATCAACATGCTTTTTCTTCGCACGGGTGGCGCGGGAATCCTGATATTTATTAGTTATGTATATGCCCTAGAGGCCATTGTTGTACATATGATGTATATTATGATGGATGCTTGGATATATACAGAGAGGACTTTCTTGCTCGTCATGATAGTATGCTATTTGGTTTCACTTTATCTTAACATGTTGACTTGTATTGGTTTACTGTCTTTCTCTCACATGTTGATAAAGCCCTCAGGATCTGTACTTGACTACTGGGATTATGATGAGATCATACTAGTGGGGCCACGGTAGTCGATGAGTACATCCTATACCTGTTCCTAGTCGAGGGTATATCGAGACAGGGCATCGATACACCAGAGTAGACTAGCATATACGCATCTTGACCCATATGATGGGCGATGGATGATCCCATATCTATCGGTGTTTGACATCAAAGATGGTGTACGGGTGCTCAGTGGAGACTGGGTACACTGGACGGACTCGCCGAGAACTCCCAGATGGTGATATACCACACGTCAGATGGTATTTCTCCGGTGACACTGGTACAGCGTAGTCCGTAGACCCGAGATCGTCATAGAGTCTTGTGTGGTTCTCACTGTGCTTTGATTTCCACCTTACCACGTCCAAGAGGGCATGCAAAACGGTGGCTTTTGGGTACAGTCCCGAATCACATAGAGGCAATGAGCGATAGGAGGGGATTCGTCTCTCCCGGTATAGGGAGTTGATGTTGTGCTGTGTTCGATTGGCTATAACTGAAAGTCCCTGGCCAAGAATGATATAGAGATTTACTGGTAAGTGTTACTGGTAGTTTCTCGACCTGTTATGAGCCTCACATCGACATGACTTATCGGTTACTAGGGTCTGACGTATACCACCCCTAGACTAGATATGCGACATATCAGATGAACAGACCGGACTGTACGGGAGTGTTACTGATTGGATTCACAAGAGAACGGACAGGCTAGCTTGTTGATCTTCTGATTGCTCAATACCTGGGTGGCTGTTACGTTTAGCTGACCGCTTACAGCTTGTGGGTGTTTGATATGATCATCACCTGCTACCGGCGTATTGACGATTCTTTAGAGTCCTACACAGAGGTTTCTTGGCTCAGGCAAAACGGAGTAGAGGCACATATGTGATATGTGCAGGACCGAGGATAATGTGATATGAGATACCGTATTATATTCTCGCGATATTTAGATATGAACCGGGTCATCGGATCAAGTGTTGATTCGATGAATCGGTACATGATATATTAGTCGGTTATATTCGATATAGCCGGATCGTCGGATCAATTGTTGATTCGATGATTTAATGTATAATGATATATATGATATATTGTATTACATTATCTAATATTGGCTAGCTTTATTATTTCATTTTCTCACCGGATTAATACATTGATATATATGCGATATATGTTAATTATATTATTTTCTTTTGTTGCAAATATATAATATATATGTGATATATATTATTGTGACATGATATGATTTATTATGAAACATGATTAGGGATGATAAAAAGGGATTAGGGTTTGATTAGGGTTAGCTCTTTCTTGCACTTTCTAGAAAGATTCTCTTTTGTCAAGTATAAGATACTATGGTTGATATTATCTTATGACTCATTACTTAACCTAACCAAACCCTAGCTCTAGTTTATTCTCTACAAAGGTTAAACCTATCATCCTTGACCATGGTTTCATATCAATCATATATTCTTATCTACTATTCATCACAAAAGAATTATCTTCTTCATTCATCATCTTCTTCTCTCTTAGCTTTGTGAAAGCTTGCTAGTTATTTCTTTTGTGATGATTTCTTGTGAGAAAATGATATAAAAAGAAAGTATAAATACTACTCCATCATCCTCATCTAATCTAGCCCATTAGATTAGGGTGTTCATCTCATTAGAGTGAGAGAGCTTGAGCTATTGCAACTTCGACGTAGATCATCGGAGAAAAGGAATACGACAAGCTATCATGGATCGTTCGAGTCGTGGAGCCTCTCTTGAGTCCGGGAGATCATGGATCGCGGCGAAGGGACTTCTACTCGGAGCTTGTGAAGCGAAAGAGCGGACTACAAAGGTTGTAATCCCTCACACTTAGTATTAAAGATGTTATCTTGCATGTTAAACCCTAATAATCTAGCAAAGATCCCGTCTTTGGGTTGTTCGGCACATCTAAAATTTTATTCGGGCATGTTTAATGCTTTATGAACCTTCACAAGAGTGTCTAGGAACCCTACAGTGGTATCAGAGCCTAGCTAGAGCATTAGGCGACGTGTTTACGAAGTTAAAACTCCGATCGAACCCGAACCGACAAAAATGAACCCCTCTCTGGACTTTTTCTAAAAACTGTGATTTTTCAGAATTAAAAATTCTTAAAATTACCAGCAGGAAAATATAAGCATCTACCTGAAACACGTGTCAATGATCCGTAGATTGCGCCGCGGAACTACGGCAGTACTTTGCTCCTGCCACGGATCCGCGGCCGTACAGTCATATTGTTGACTCGTTTTTCAATGGTTATAACCGTAGGTGATTATGTATTTTTCTGGGTACTTTTAATCTGGCTCAAGTGTTGAGTGTTCTGGGGTTTATTTTGTAATCGTAGATTCGATCGGAATATTTAAATTTGTTATTATTTCCGGATATTTAGAAACTGTTAAAAAGTTCGAACGGATATCATTAACTCAATTTTTCCCGGCACGAAAAATATTCAAGTGTTGAACTTTTCTTGGGTTTAAATCTTTCGGAAAACCGTGCATGTGACGCAATGGACCCTCTAGAAGACAACAAACCTTAACTCGATTATGTGACCGTCTTGAACTGCCTTTTGAACCTTCGGGTTTGGGGCAGTACGGCGTGCCACATGTGAGGCGTTGGTTTGACCCTTCTACGGCTGGACCGTTGCTACTGTGATGTATTCTGAAACTTTTGAACTCCGCTCAAGTGTTGGGCGATTTAGAAAATCTTGGGTATTTGATTATCTATTCGAAAAGTTTAATACTGTCTATTTATCTGGAATATGATACAATATGTGGAATTCATACAGTTAGGCATGAAATGCGAAATATGTGATATTTCGGATTTACGTTGTCTAAAGAGATTGTGGATTCCAAATGTTGTAGTTTTACACTTTCTTTTCTGTGACCGTAAGTGTAATATGTGATATCGCCGGTTTCGTTGCTATATGTCAACGAAAATTGTGATGCGCATATTTACTTACGTTGATGACATGTGATGTTCCGTGTTGCTGGATATGTTATATTGGATTGTCGCGTTCTGAATAGCCGGGGTTTTTTTTATGTGAGATGAGAGTTTTTATTTTCATTCATGTAAAATTCGTTTGTATGTAATATTCTTTTATTGGGGCACTTCCGGGATGAGGTTGATGTCACCATTGTATATTATTTACTTTTCCGCATTAGGTAGACCCAAGGAGGGGAGCACAAGTAACCGGGTTCTAGGGTCCAGTGGGAGGCCATCTCGAGGAGTCGAGACCGGGTCTCCTAACCCTAGAATTGGCAGTGTTACTTGCCGCTCTCGTAGGGGTCTTGGGATGTGGGTTTGGCTATTCAACGCGACCGTGGAATCCGTGTTTTATACAGGCTCATATTAAAAACACGGACGTCCTAGTATATCCAATATTTCATATATGTTCTTCTGCTGCAATGTTCTGTGATGAGATCATATTACTGCCTGAGACGAATGCTTATACTATATATACATATATGCTGATATATAAATATTACTGCTTTCGTTTCTTCTGTGATGCTTAGGAAGCATAAGCTGATGCGTTTTTTTTTATTAATGAGATTAATAAAAAGAAAAGAAACCTAAAGATGTTGTAGAATCAAAATTTTATAAAAAGGGTAGCTACAGTTTTGCTTTGCATAGCGGTATATATGATATACCCTGCATCTTATTCAATGAGGAAAGAGCTGAGATCCCTTCACCGGGAGTGACCTCTTTAGCGAAACTGGCAGATGCTACAAAACTCGGTTTGTCTTTTGATTGCTTTTAGAGTTTTGCTTTGCACAGTGATATATATGATATGTCCTGCACCTTATTTGATGAGGAAAGAGCCGAGATCCCTTCACCGGGAGTGACCTCTTTAGCAAAACTAATGAAAGCCTAAAAAACACTCCATTTCAAAATTTCACATGATTCTACGACGATATCAAGTTCATTACGCTCATGGTTTTCTGAAAAACCTGCGTAGCCCTCCGTCATTTCAGATAAGTACTACTTAGTATTCGTGCTACGGTAGTTTGGCATTCGTACGGCGTTGTTTGGCATTCGTCAAGGGTCGTGCGGGTGGGTTTAATTCAATCAATAAATGTACGGGTTGAACTTGACTAGTGGACTATGGGTTGTTTGGCAATCGTCAAGGTCATAGAACGCTAGGGGTAAAATATTATTGGGAATTTCAAGTGTTGAAATTTGCAATGAGATTGCATACCTTCTATGAGATAGTTGGATCCCGATACTCGCTGCGAGTAAGAGTTACTCCTGGGAGAGTTTTACACATTACAATTAGCCGATCAAGTAGGTGTCTAGAAAAGTGTTAACGGGGTTACGCTTCTGGGAAAACGAGGTTTACTTTAATTAGGTCCGTGCGAAAGCACGGGGAACCTCCCTCAAGTTCCGACACTGATCTGGCTGAAAGATTGACGAAATTGTAGGGTGTAATTAATCCCGGCTAATCTTACCTTTTAGGGTTTGAAGGTAGATTTGATAAAAACAGTAGGAGACATCCTGATTAGATAAGATAATAACCAATCTAATTTTGCAAGAGTATACGCTAAAGTGTTTTCTTCTCTTTCTCTCCAGGTAGCGACCATGTCAGGCCATAATCAAGATAATAATATGGATGCATTGACTGAACCCGCTTATTATACTGAGCAGGAGAACATTGGACCCGTTCTTTCTTATAAGAGTTATAAGACTGAACAGGGAACAGGAGAATATCTGGATTCTCAAGCTGCCCAAAAGAACATGCATGTTGATGCATCTTCTTCAGGTGTGTTAGGTATTGAGAACTGTTTCTCAGTTCACCCTACGTCCTGGGTATTAGATACCGGATCAGGATCCCACATATGTAAATTATTACATGGGCTACGTAAAGGTAGAGAACTGGGAAAAGGTGATCATTCCGTTCAAGTAGGGAACGGTGCAAATGTTGCAGCCAAAGCAGTTGGCAAATATCACCTAGTATTACCAAGTGGTGATACACTGATTCTGAATGAGTGCTATTATATACCGAACATGATGTGCAATATTATATCAGTTTCTTTATTGAGTAAAGAAGGATATAATTTTGTAGTACAGGATAATGTTATGAACATATTCTTAGATCAAAAGTTGATTGCATCAGGCTCGTTACATAATGGCATATTCATTCTAAATCAAAATACAGTCCTCAATATACAAAACACGCACAAGAGGAAGAGTTCAGAAATGAACGAATCCTTTTTGTGGCATTGTAGACTTGGTCATATCAATGCGACACGACTTGCTAAGTTATATAAAGATGGATATTTGAATCCGTTCGAATTATCATCTTATGATACTTGCCATTCATGTCTCAAAGGAAAAATGACCAAAGCTTTGTTTAGTGGACACGGAGAAAGAGTTACGGAACTCTTAGGACTGGTACATAGTGATGTATGCGGTCCCATGTCTACGCATGCCAGGAACGGTTCTTCTTACTTCATTACATTCACTGACGATCTCTCTAGATACGGGCATGTGTTCCTGTTGAAACACAAGTTTGAAGCTTTTGAGAAATTCAGAGAATATAAGCACGAAGTAGTGAACCAAACGGGTAAAAGTATTAAGATCCTTCGATCTGATTGAGGAGGAGAATACTTGAGCAATGAGTTCCAAGATTATCTAAAAGAGAATGGGATTCTCTCTCAGCTTACTCCACCTTATACACTACAGCACAACGGTGTATCGGAACGAAGGAATCACACCCTATTAGATATGGTGCGCTCAATGATGAGTACAGCTGAGTTACCTATTTCCTTCTGGGGGTATGCGCTTGAGACAGCCATACACCTATTGAATATGGTTCCTACCAAATCAGTGCCTACCACTCCATATGAGATATGGAAAGGGAAGAGACCATCTCTTAAGTATGTTAAGATATGGGGTTGTCCAGCCTACGTCAAAAGACAAAATCCGGACAAACTCGAGACAAGATCTGTCTTATGTAAGTTTGTAGGATATCCCAAAAATTCATAAGGGTATATCTTCTACCATCCCGAGGAACAAAAGGTGTTTGTTTCTCGACATGCCACTTTCTTAGAAATTTTTTTTCTTATGAAACAGATTAGCGGCATTGAGGTAGACCTGGAAGAGGTTCCAGCGACACAAACTATAACAGAAGACTTGGTAGAACCAGAGGATTCAGTAGTACCCGACGAACCCCAGCCTCTCCGCCGATCTAGCAGGGTTTCTCATCCGCCTAAGAGATACTACGGTTTTCTCATTGATGCTGAAAGCGAGGATTGCATCATGGAAGATGATGACCCGACTAGTTTCGAGCAGGCCATCACGAGTGGTGACTCTGTGAAATGGTTGGATGCAATGCGATCTGAGATGGAATCCATGTACACTAATAAAGTATGGACTTTAGAAAATGCTCCTGAAGAGGTAAAACCCATTGGGAGCAAGTGGATTTTTAAAAAGAAATTTGGTGTAGATGGAAAAGTTGAGACTTTCAAAGTTAGACTTGTAGCAAAGGGTTTTCGTCAATGACCAGGTGTGGATTATGACGAAACCTTTTCTCCAGTGGCTATGCTTAAGTCCATCCGGATCTTACTTGCCATTGCTGCATACCATGACTACGAAATCTGGCAAATGGATATTAAGACCACCTTTCTAAATGGTGATTTAGAAGAGTGCGTGTACATGACTCAGCCAGAGGGCTTCGTAGATAGTGGGAGCAGCGGAAAGGTATGCAAGCTACTTAAATCCATTTATGGGTTAAAGCAAGCATCGCGGAGTTGGAACATCTGTTTTGATGTTGTAGTCAAAGAGTTTGACTTCATCAAAAACATAGATGAACCTTGTATCTATAAGAAGGTAGTAGAGAGTAAGGTTGTCTTCCTCGTATTGTACGTGGATGACATACTCTTGATAGAAAATGATATTCCTATGCTGCAATCAGTAAAGCTCTTCTTATCACAAAGATTCTCAATAAAAGATCTAGGTGATGCCTCCTGTATATTAGGGATTAGGATCTATAGAGATAGATCCAAACGGATACTAGGATTGTCCCAATCCAGGTACATTGACACCATACTAAAGAGGTTTAGTATGGAAGAATCCAAGCGTGGGAACCAACCCACGATCTCTGGACTCACTCTCTCCAAAGAGATGTCTCCCAAGACTGATTTGGAGAGAGCTCGCATGCAAGGGATACCCTATGCTTCGGCGGTAGGCTCTATCATGTATGCGATGCTATGTACCAGACCCGATGTAGCATACTCACTAAGTGTAGTGAGTCGGTATCAAGCAGATCCTGGAGAGAGTCACTGGACAGCTGTGAAGAACATTCTCAATTACTTGCGAAGGACTAGAGACATGTTCTTGGTGTATGGTAACGGGGAACTCCGGGTGGAGTCCTTTACCGATTCCAGCTTCCAAAGTGATAAGGACGACTCTAAGTCGCACTCGGGATTTGTCTTTACCCTCAATGGAGGGGCGGTATGTTGGAAGAGTTCCAAACAGGATACCGTTGCAGACTCGACGATGGAGGTTAAATACATCGCTGCCAACAATGCTGCCAAAGAGGCTGTCTGGGTTAAGAAGTTCATTAGTGAACTTGGTGTGGTTCCATCCATTGAGCATCCAATACCTTTATATTGCGATAACAATGGAGCTGTGGCTTTGGCCAAGGAACCAAGATCCCATCAATATTCCCCTATTCCTTGCTCAGACTTATGACAATCATAAGGTAGAGCGGAACCTAGTCCAATATAATAAGTAGGTTCGGTCAATACATCCATATTATTATCTTGATTAAGGCATTTCATTGATCGCTACCAGGAGAGAGAGAAGGATAATCACTTTGCGTGCGCTTTTTGCAAGATCAGATTGGTTTTTATCTAATCAGGATGGCTCCCACTATTTTTATCAAATCTTCCTTCAAACCCTAAAAGGTAAGATTAGGCGGGATTAATTACATTCTACAAGTTCTTTAATCGATCAGCCAGGCAAGTGTCGGTATTTCGAGGGAGGTTCCCCGTGCTTTCGCACGAACCCAATTAAAATAAACCTCGTTTCCCTAGAGGCATAACCCCGTTGACACCTTTCTAGATACCTACTGGATTAGCTAATTGTAAAGTGCAAAACTCTCGCAGGAGTAACTCTTACTCGCAGTGGGTATCGGGATCCAACTATCATATAGAAGGTATGCAATCTCATTGCAAATTTCAACACTTGAAATTCCCGATAAAGGTTTTTACCCCTAGCCACTTATGACCTTGACAAGGTCAACAAATCATAAGCGCTAGTCAAGTTCTACCCGTCATTTATTGATTGAATTAAAACCACCCACATGACCCTTGACAAGGTCAACAAGGCCGCATGACTACCCTAACCCAATCGCATCACATGCGGGCAGATACGCACTAATCAGGTACCGCACACTACACCTTGACAAGGTCAACAAACGCAACACGAATACTAAATAGTACTTATCTGAAATGACGGAGGGTTACGCAGGTTTTTAAGAAAACTATGAGCGTAATGAACTTGATATCGTTGTAGAATCTAGTGATTTGGAGTGTTTTAAGCTCCGTTTAAAAATCGAATAGTTTTGTAGCGTTTGCTAGTTTTGCTAAAGAGGCCATTCCTGGTGAAGGGATCTCGGCTCTTTCCTCATCGAATGAGGTGCTGGATATTCTACAAGGAATACCACTATGCAAAATAAGAACTAGTACAGCTTGCAAAACTAAACGAGTGAGTTATAGCATTTGCTAGTTTCGCTAAAGAGGTCACTCCCGGTGAAGGGATCTCGGCTCTTTTCTCATCGAATAAGGTGATGGATATTCATCAAGGAATACCACTATGCAAAGTAAAAACTAGAGCTACCCTTTTTAAAAATTTGATTATACAACATCTTTAGGTTTCTTTCTTTTCATTAATCTCATTAATAAAGTCCTATCATTTAATGTTTCCTAAATATCACAGAAAATGAAACAAAAATGGAATGTACGCTTATGCCATCCGCATTCGCCACTCGGCCCCGTCATGCACCGTTAGGTTACTTAACTAACGGCAGAGCAGGGGCTGGACTAGTGCGTGTGCAAAACATAAGCAACGTTTATTATATATCATATATAATATAATATTCGTCTCACGCAGTTATATGATCACATCACAGAACCAAGCAGCAGAAGCAACATATGAAATATTGGATATACTAGGATGTCCGTGTTTTAAATTTATCCAGTAATGTAAAACACGGATTCCATGGTCGTTATGAATAGCCAAACCCACATCTCATAGACCCCTACGAGAGCGACAAGTAACCCTACTAATTATAGAGTTAGGAGACCCGGTCTCAACTCCTTGAGATGGTCTCCCACTGGACTCTAGAACCCGGTTACTTGTTCTCCCCGCCTTGGGTCTATCCTAATGCGGAAAAGTAAATAATATACATCAATGGTGACATCATTCTTAACCCAGAAGTGCCCCAATAAAAGAATATAACATACAGATTTTACATGAATGAAAATAAAAACTCTCATCTCATATAAGAAACCCCCGGCTATTCATTCACGATGATCCAATAAATCATATCAACATCAACACATGATATCATATAGCATCAACATAAGTAAATACGTGTATCCCTAACATCGTTGACATATAGCAACGAAATTCGGGATATCCCACATATTACACTTACGGTCGCAGAAAAGAAATGTAAAACTACGATAATTAAAATCCTCAATATCCTTAGACATCATAAACCCGGAATATCTCATATTCCGGATTTCATGCCTAACTTGTAAAACTTGCATTTTAGTCTTAAATTGAAAACTCTTTTCAATAAATTGTCGGATAATTCAACAAGATTCCCGACTAAGTGATCGCGTACTATACGCAATTACGACGAAGTTTTGATCCGAATCAAAATTTCGTGGCAATCGATCAAATGAGACTAAATGGCTAGATTTACAATAAACTAACTAGTTTTCACAAAACTAATTATTCCGGATTCTAACAATTGTATCACATATCATCAATATTTATACAACGTTAAACATTTCGATTGATTTAACAAACGCCCACAAAATCCAGCGACTCAACAACTTGAGTATCATTAAAAACATCCAGAAAGTGCCAAGTGATCAAATGGAGCAGCAGTAGAAAAATGAGACCACAATAACAATAACATGCCGCGGAACCGCGGCCAAACATAGTGTTTGGTCGCGCTTTCACGGCCATTTCTGGAGTTGGGTGCTTAAAATTCTACAGACTCCATAAAAAACCCTGCATGATTTTTTGGATATTTTTAATTTAAAAAATTCCAACGTTTGAAAAATTCGACAGAAACATCAAGATTTGGCTGGTTTCGAAACCGATCGAACACTTTAACATCGTAACGACCTACCCAAAAGTTCTAGCTTGGCTCTGATACCATGAAAGTATACCCTAGCACCGCCATGAGGTTTTAGTAGCATCAAGCATGCCAAATTTTAATTTTTACTAGGTGCTAAGTTTGACTAAACAAAATCTTAACTAGAATATTAGGGTTTTGCTATGATGATATGAGCTACTAAAGAGAAGGAAAGAAAGTTATACCCTCGTAGATCGAGTCCTTCACTTCACATACTCCGTGTAGTAGTCCACGCGACTCCACTAGGCTCCACTTGAGGGTTTGGACGAGCTTTCTCCAATGACCCTCATACCGAAGATGATCCACGCGAAGCCCGATAGCTCAAGCTACCTCTTCACTAATATCCTATTAGTCAAGGAAACACGTCACACCAAAGTGCTAATTTGGTGTGGGATGGTGAAGTAGGGGATTTTGTTTGCTCACTAGTATGTGTTCAAGCTTCATGATTCACATCATATGTGAGGGTTGAAGCTTGAACTATGATAAGAGGAAGAAGAAGATGGGAGCATAAGAGCATCATAAGAGCAACACAAGAAAATGACTAAGTGTTGGAATAATGAAGTGAACCATGGTAACCCCTTGACCCCTCACTCATTCAAGCATAGAAAAATAGCAATATAAAATTGCAACCATGTTTGAATAGTGAGTCAAGATGAATAAACTAAAGAAAAATGCCATGCCTCACCATGCTCCCATTTTCCACCTCAATTTCTATTTTTCTCAAAAATAGAAAATACACCATGCTTCATTATTGTGTGTGTGTGTGTGTGTGTATATATCATATATATTAATATATATATATATATTATGAAGAATAATTAGTGAGCTAATGATATTAGTTAAGATATAATTATATCACATATAATATATATCACATTATTAAATTAACACTTGATTTAATAATCTGTTTATATCATATATAACCGACTAATATCATTTACCTGTGTATCATATTATCAAATCAACACGTGATTCGATAATCTGGTTATATCACATATAACCTGACTGATAACAGATAACTGTCAGATTACAATACGGTATCACATACACGTATTTAAAATGAAATTATAACAAGCATGAACAAAGTAACCATTTGAGTAAGGTTATACCTCAACAATTTTGAAGATCTAACATGCAACTTAGCCTCCCCAAAATGCTACTAGCTTCAAGATCTAAGCTTAGATTTGGCCAACGAAAAATGGGTAAGGGTTTAATGAAGAATTAGTGAGGTTTTTGTCTGGATTTTTGATGGAAATTTTGAGGATTTTTTAGATGGAATGAAGTGGGGAAATGGAGGATTGGGGGCTGCCTTGTTTCGGCCAAGTGGAGAAAGAGAGGAGTGAGGTGAGGATAAATGAGAGAGAGTGGTGACCACACTCCACACAACAAGTATATAAACACCATACATCAATGTTTATTATTTTTCCTTTTTTCCTTTTTCTTTTCTCTTAATTGAAGTGGGAAATGAGTGGGGAAATTAGGGAAGGGGCTGCTGGTTTCGGCCAGGATGAGGGATGGGAGGTGAGTGTGTGTGTGTGTTTGTGAAGTCAAGAAAAAGCCCGTACCTAATATAATATGTACCTTACCTCAATTATTGTTTTCATTTTCCTATTTATTTTGTTTTCTATATAAATTTTCTTGAATTATCTAGAACCATGGTCACATTCACTTTCACAAGAAAAACAACATGTTACATTTTGGTTTAATGTGTCCTTGTTCACTAAAGTATAAGTAACCCATTCCAATTTGTAATTATTACTAATTAAATGTATAAGTGAAAGCTTGAAATAATATTTAAAATAATTAATTTGGAAAAATATTTAATTAAACTAGCAAATTTATAAGTAACTAATTAAATACCAAATACTAGCAATTATATAGCTAGAATATGTATATTTAAGTCTATGTTGAAAAATAATTATATCTTGGTTTTTATGGAAAACTTCAGTTATTTTACCGATTATCGGAAATTTCACCTAAACAATTTTTTTCAGAACGTTACAATCTCGGGTCTACAGACTAACCTCTACCAGTGTCACTAGAGAACTGCTATCTAACGATAGGTATAATACCATCTAGGAGTTCTCGGCGAATCCTGTTCGGTGTACCCATTCTCCAATGAGCACCTATGTACAATCTCTGATGTCAAACACCAATGGCTGTGGGATCAACCATCGCCCCATACTGGGTCAAGAAACATACACACTAGTCTACTCTGGAATATCGATGCCCTGTCTCGATACTCCCTCGACTAGGAATAATTAAATGATGTACTTGTGGACTACCCTGTTCCCACTAGTATGATCTGCATCATAGTCCTGGTAGTCAAGTACATATCCTAAGGGCTTTATCAACATGTAACGGAGAGACAGTATAATGATACAAGTATACATGTTAAGATAAAGAGCAACCAGATAGCACACTATCATGTCGAGCAAGAAAGTCCTCTCTATATATGTCTAAGTATCCACTATAATATACAATCATGAACAATAATGGTGTCTAGGGCATACATATAACTAACAATCTCCCACTTGCACTAAGGCTAATTGTTGTAGTATCTCATACCCAACATCCCAAAAAGTCTCTCAAATGGCCTTCGTGAGTGGATCTGCCGTGTTATTCTTCGTGTCAACTCTCATGACCTTGATCTTTCGGAGATCAACTATCTCCCTGATCAGGTGATACCGCCTAAGAATATATTTAGATCACTGATGGGACTGCGGTTCCTTGGCCAAAACCACAGCTCCATTTTTATCACAATACATAAGTATTGGATGCTTAATGGTAGGAACCTCACCAAGTTCATCTCATGAACTTGTTCATCCAGACAGCCTCTTTAGCTGCATTGTTGGTAGCGATGTATTCAGCCTTCATCGTCGAGTCTGCTATGGTATCTGGCTTGGAACTCTTCCAACATACCGTCCCTGCACCGAGGGTAAAGACAAAACCCGAGACCGACTTACAGTCGTCCTTATCACTCTGGAAGCTTGAATCGGTAAAGGACTCGACATGAAGTTCACCGTTACCATACACCAAGAACAATTTTTTAGTCTTTCTCAAGTACTTAAGAATGTTCTTCACAACTGTCCAATGCTTTTCCCCAGGATCTGATTGACACCTACTCACTACACCTAGTGAGTATGATACATCCGCTTAGATCTATCTCTATAGATCTTAATCCCAGGATGTAGGAGGCATCAGCCAGATCTTTCATGGAGAACCTGTGTGATAAGAAGAGCTTGACCGAGTGTAGTATAGGAACATCGTTTCCTATCAAGAGTATGTCATCCACGTACAATACGCGGAAGACAACCTTACTCTCTACAACCTTCTTGTATATACAAGGTTCATCTACGTTTTTGATGAAGTCAAACTCTTTGACTTGCACATCAAAACAGATGTTCCAACTCCGCGATGCCTGCTTTAATCCGTATATTGATTTAAGCAGCCTGCACACCTTTCCACTGCTCCCACTATTTACGAAGCCCTCTAGCTGTGTCATGTACCCGCTCTCTTCTAAATCACCATTTAGAAAAGCGGTCTTGACGTCCAACTGCCAGATTTCGTAGTCATGGTATGTAGCAATGGCAAGTAGGATCTTGATGGACTTAAGCATAGCCACTGGAGAAAAGGTTTCATCATAGTCGACACCTGGTCGTTGATGAAAACCTTTTGCTACAAGTCTAGCTTTGAAAGTCTTAACTTTTCCATCTACACTAATTATCTTCTTAAGATCCACTTGCTTCCGATGGGTTTTACCCCTTCAGGAGCAACTTTCAAATTCCATACTTTGTTGGTGTACATGGATTCCATCTTAGATCGTATAGCATCCAGCCATTTCACAGAGTCCCCACTCGTGATGGCCTGCTCGAAACTAGTTGGGTCATCATCTTTCATGATGCAATCCTCGCGCTCACCATCTACGAGAAAACCATAGTATCTCTTAGGTGGATGAGGAACCCTACTAGATCTGCGGAGTGGCTGAGGTTCGTTGGAGACTATCGAATCCTCTGGTTCTATCAAATCATCAGCTGTAGTTTGTGTAGTTGGATCTTCTTCCAGTTCTACCTCATGACCACTAATTTTTTTCACAAGAAATTCCTTTTCTAAAAAGATGGCATTCCGAGATACAAACACCTTTTGGTCCTCATTGTGGTAGAAGATATACCCTCACGAATGCTTGGGATATCCTACAAACTTGCACAGAACTGATCTTGCCTCAAGCTTGTCCATATTTTGCTTTTTAACATAGGCCGGACAACCCCATATCTTAACTCGTTTAAGAGATGGTCTCTTCATATTCCATATCTCATATGGAGTGGTAGGCACTTAATTGGTTGGAACTCTATTCAATAGGTATGCGGCTGTCTCAAGCGCATAACCCCAAAAGGAAATAGGCAACTCAGCAGTACTCATCATAGAGCGCACCATATCTAATAGGGTGCGATTTCTCCGCTTCGATACACCGTTGTGCTGTGGTGTATACGGAGGAGTAAGCTGAGAGAGAATCCCATTCTCTTTTAAATAATCCAGGAACTCCGTGCTCAAGTATTCTCCTCTCCGATTAGATCGAAGGATTTTAATACTTCTACCCATTTGGTTTTCTACTTCGCACTTATATTCCTTGAATTTCTCAAAAGCTTCAGATTTGTGTTTCAACAAGAACACATATCCGAACCTTGAGAGATCATCGGTGAATGTAATAAAGTACGAGGAACCATTCCTGGCATGTGTAGACATAGGACTGCATACATCACTATTATCAGTCCTAAGAGTTCAGTAGCTCTTTCTCCGTGTCCTGTAAACGGAGTTTTGTTCATTTTGCCTTTGAGACATGATGATTGTTAGAGATTCTGCGTGTTCAAGTTTAGTTAATTACCGCAATCAAGACGGTTTCGCTTGTAGCTAGCCGGTTGAGTACGGGTCATCCGCAGGGAGATGGGAATCTTTTTCTATGTGCTTTAACGAGTTAAGTCCAAAAGTCCAGATTTGTTTGTGATTAACTAAGTGTTAAAATGATATGTAAAGAGAGCTTGTTAGGGTTAGGATTAGGTTAGTTTGAGTTAGGAGTCGCTCACTTCTTTCGTTGCCACTCTTAATATCGGTGTTACGGTAATCGGCAACAACGGGGATTAGCACGACTAGGAAGGAACTTGCGAGTATAAGCTAGGCTTTCCAACGCTTAAGTTCTTTCTTTTGGTGCTTGTCCGTCCGTTCTTGGCTCTTAGCCATAACCTCCAGTTAATTCAACCACAACCGGTCTCACTACGGAATCACCGCTATTATGTAGGATAGGGTGCCGTAGGGAGCGGATTGTGGTTCAATTGACGGGAGTCGATTTAAGATGTTGGGCAAGGAAAGAGTGAGAGAGATTTCCTTCTCTCAAATTTCCCTTATCCTACCCTAACAAGTATGGAAACTACTCACACATCATAATGAAAAGAAAATAAAACAAAAGAGGAAGATAGAAAGAAAGAGATTAGAAGATAACAACTAGCTATTTGCGACCTCACCTTGGCAAGGATCAAGCGTAAGCATCATGGTTGTTTAAGGATAAAGGAAAAGAGAAAAGAAAGAAACAACAATAAATAACAACAACTACTTATCAATTAATAATTACAAGCGATTAACATAAAAAGAGCAAGACAAATATTATAACAAAATGAACTTCTTTATTCATCATTCTTCACTCACAAAAGCTCACTACAAGTTTTTCAATGGAGAAGAGATGAGAAGAGGAAGAAGAACAACAAGTATTCTAAAACCTAAAATACAAGATTAAGCACACCCTTGGCTTCACAAGTTCTGCACTATTTATAGGCAGGGAAATGGAAATCTAGGGTAACAATCTGCCTCTATATGAAAAGACAAAAATACCCCTAAAAAATAGTCAACTGCCGCCACCATATGGCCGCGGAACCGCGGCCTAGACCCCCCCATTGGCCGCGGTTCCGCGGCCGTATTGAGGAGTTAGGCCCTCCAACTTTCTGTGCTTCCCTGGTTTTCTCTGTACTTTATTCTGGTATATGTGTTTTCTCAGATTTTCTTCACGATTTTTCCAGAATTTCTGTTGAGCAAAAGGTGATTTGATGTGGATCTTTTTGTCATGATTTTCTTGAGCTCCGTGTAGATTTCTTGGATCCTGTGTTGCCATTGAGCCTTGTGCATGAAAATGACATTGATTTGCCATTTTGTCTCTTAAACTGGTGTGTGGCAACAGAGGGATAAAGAGCGGAAACCCGTGTTTTATCTGTGGTTGGCAGGAACCCGGATTTTGTCGTGTTTTTCCATGAATTTCACCATTAAGAGCCGAGAACCTGTATCCTGCAATTGACTAGCAAACACGGCTCAAGAGTACCTACCGATAAACAATATGATAAAAATTGGGCGGTATAAAAATGCAATAATCTGATATGAACAAATACCCCCAAACTTATCATTTGCTCGTCCCGAGCAAAGCCAATTTATTCACAAAAAATTTCCTAACCTCACTTTCGCAGGGAACGCGATTGCACTGAGCATGTGCAACAAGCCGTTAAACCTCTAGGTGTCCCTAGTAGGGGGAGTGTTGTCTCCTGAGGGTTTTCAGCGGATACTACCCACAAAATCCGGTCAAGCTAGTTTTGCAACATAACTATGATTCAAACCCTAAAGTTTTGTTTCAGAAAATAACAATTCTATGATCCCAAGTCTAGACTATCAAACCCTTATTTTTCACACCTCGCTTCTTATTTATCTACAGATTTTATATGTCTTTACGTGCAGTGCAAATAGTGTCGTTAAGTTTCCAGAAGGATCGATTTAAAGTCATTATGTCACACAATAAAGCCCAGATAAATTTTTTAAAAGGATCACATAAGTTTTATAAAGAGTTAAGCATTTTTCAAGTTTCGTTTTCCAGTAAAGTTTCAACTTCAGAATTTCTATCTTCCTTAACAGGAAACTAGGTCTTATTTTTCACTCCACCTTTTTTCTGTTTTCATTTCATACACACCTCTGTGAACATCCAATAGTCTTTATCATAGAATAAAACCTTCATATCTCCGCTAAAATTTTTATAAAAGCTTGTCTTTTATCAAGATTATTCTCACACAAAGAACCGTTAGGAATTTTAACTGGGAGAGAACACTTGCTTGACTTTGTTTTAATCTGGACTTTCTAGGCTTCTTAGCGAGCTTTGGGCCAATGCACCCAAACCAGTTGGCTTTAGGGCATTAGGTGTAGAAACATCCCAGCGGACTTAATTACTCAAGTTACCTAGGTCCAAAAACAAAAGACAGTTGGGCGTGAAAATCATGATGATTCAATATGAACGGAGACATAACCGGCAGTTCAATTATTTTTTTGGATCAAAGACGTGTTTAGTGGATTTGGTGTGTAATCATTCCAATCAAGTTTCAGATGGGTTATTTTTCAGACTTAGTTCCAATTAAGGCATCAATAACATTCCTTCATATTCACTTCACTTCATAAACTATTCTTGATATTACTTATTTCAGAACAAACCTATTTGATCCTCAGAAAATCATTTATCCATTTAAAAGTTTTTAGACATAAAAGACTTGTCATCTAATTTCCAAAACTCACGACACGTGTAGTGTGATGTAAAGACGTATATCAGCTATAGTTAATTTCAAAGGAGAGTTATCTTTCAGGTTTTCAAAATCTAAAAATAAGATTTAGTTATTCTTATCTTATCAAACAAAAACCGTCGAAATATTGAATCAGAGTTCTCCCACTAGCTAACTTGACAAAAAGTTTTTATGTTTTTAGAAAATTTTCTGATTTTTATGGATTTTATGGAATTAAAAATGCAGATGCAAAATATACATATGAATGCGAAGGTAAGAAATGCGTACCGAGCGTACCCCCAAACTTAAACTGGACAGTGTCCTCACTGTCATTGCGAGAAGAGATTATTTGAAGGGTCAAAATTGTCGGTTAGCTATACACACATTTTTTTTTGTTTTTAAAGAAAAGAAAAGAGAAGCAAAAATGGAAAAGAATATCCACAAAAATGTTCAAAATGGTATATACATACCCCCAAACTTATTTGGAACAGAGTCCACTTGTTCTTGGCAGGATAACCGAAGTTTGGTGGTAGGCAGAGGAAGATTATGCAGGGTAAACCGGCTCCTGCAAGACCAGGAGCTCCTCTGTTGGTTTGGTGCTAAGGTACGGTTTGAGTCGGTGTCCATTCACTTTGAAAAATGAACCGTCCTTTGGATTTTCCAAATCCACAGCGCCATGCGGATACACATTCCGCACAAAATACGGCCCTTTCCAGCGAGATCTGAGCTTTCCTGGATGGAAGTGTAGCCGGGTGTCGTAAAGCAATACCTATTGACCAGGTACGAAAGTTTTGCGCAAAAGGTGTTTATCGTGAAACACCTTCGTTCGGTTCTTAACGACAACCGCGTTATCGTAAGCCTTATCCCTAAGCTCGCTCAGTTCGTTCAACTGCAGCTTCCGATGGCTGCCCGCATCTTCGAGAGACAGATTCAGTTCTTTTATCGCCCAAAATGCGCGATGCTCTATTTCGATAGGTAGGTGGCAGGCTTTTCCGTATACAAGCCGATAGGGAGACATGCCAAGATCGGTCTTATAAGCAGTTCGAAATGCCCAAAGGGCATCAGTGAGTTTCAGCGACCAATCTTTTCGGTTCTTGGAAACCGTCTTCTCCAGTATCTGCTTGATTTGCCGATTTGAAACTTCGGCCTGCCCGCAGGTTTGGGGGTGGTAGGGCGTAGAGAGCTTATGATTAATGGAATATTTCCGCATAAAGGCCTCGAAAGTCTTATTGCAGAAATGACTTCCATTGTCGCTAATGATCACTCGGGGGTGCCCAAAACGGGAGAAAATGTTTTCTTTAAGAAACCTAACGACAACCTTGTTGTCGTTAGTTCGGCTGGGCACAGCCTCGACCCATTTAGAGACGTAATCAACAGCGAGAAGAATGTACAAGTTCCCGAAAGAGCTGGGAAACGGCCCCATGAAATCTATCCCCCAAACGTCGAAAATCTCCACAATCAAGATCGGTTGGAGCGGCATCTCATTCCTCCGGGATATCCGGCCCATGTGTTGGTACCGGGAGCAAGTCTTGCAATAGTCATGAGCATCTTTGAAGAGTTGTGGCCAGTAGAAACCACATTGCAAGATCTTCTCAGCTGTCTTTCTGGGGCCAAAATGCCCGCCACACGCTTGATCATGGCAAAATGACAGCACACTCTTAAATTCCTCGTCAGGGACACACCGACGAATAATCTGGTCGGGACAGTACTTGAACAAATAGGGTTCGTCCCAGTAAAAGTGTTTTACTTGGGATAAGAAGCGAAGTCTGTCCTGACTTGACCATTCAGTCGGTAGTAATCCTGTGGCCAAATAGTTCACAATATCTGCGAACCAGGGTTCGCAAGATACTGTCAAGAGCTGTTCATCCGGGAAAACGTCGTTGATCGGAATTGGAAGCGAAGGCGAAGAAGGAAGTCGTGAGAGATGGTCGGCAATTACGTTTTCACATCCTCGTTTGTCCTTAATGACAAGGTCAAACTCTTGAAGCAAGAGGATCCAACGTATTAACCGAGACTTTGCATCTTTCTTCGCAAAAAGATAGCGCAGAGCAGAATGGTCTGTGTAGACAATGACTGGAGAGCCGATTAGGTAGGGCCTGAACTTTTCTAAAGCAAATACAACAGCCAAGAATTCCTTCTCAGTTGTTGTATAATTGATTTGGGTGTCGTTCAAGGTTCGGCTCGCATAATAGATGACGTGCGGCATCTTGTTGATGTGTTGTCCAAGGACAGCACCAATGGCAAAGTCGGATGCATCGCACATAATCTCAAATGGGTGTGTCCAGTCAGGTGAAGAAAGAACGGGAGCATAATTGAGTGAGCTTTTCAATGACTCGAACGCAGTCACACAGCTCGAGTTGAAGTCGAATGGCGTGTCCTTGGCCAGCAAAAGAGTCAAGGGCCTAGCAATCTTGCTAAAGTCCTTGATGAACCGTCTATAGAAACCGGCATGGCCAAGGAAGGCTCGGATGTCTCGGACGCATCTGGGAGGAGGTAGATTGGAAATGACCTCAATCTTTGCTTTGTCAACCTCTATGCCATTTTGCTAGATGATATGTCCTAAGACAATACCTTCGCGCACCAAGAAGTGGCACTTCTCCCAATTCAAGTGAGATTCTTGTCCTTACATCGGGTAAGGACAGCGTCAAGATGCAGCAAACACTCGTTGAAGGAATCGCCGAAGATGGAGAAATCGTCCATGAAGATCTCCAGAAATTTTTCCACCATGTCTTAGAAGATTCCCATCATACACCGCTGGAAGGTAGCGGGCGCATTGCATAACCCAAAGGGCATGCGACGATATGCAAACGTGCCGAAAGGACAAGTGAAAGTGGTCTTGTCCTGGTCTTTTTCGGCGATGGGAATTTGATTATTGCCGGAGTAGCCATCAAGAAAGCAATAGTACTCGTGTCCGGCCAATCGTTCAAGCATTTGGTCAATGAAAGGTAGCGGAAAGTGGTCCTTCCGTGTTGCGGCGTTGAGTTTTCTGTAATCGATGCATACTCGCTACCCATTTTGGGTGCGAGTAGGGATTAACTCGTTCACCTCGTTAGTGATGACCGTTATACCTGATTTCTTGGGGACAACGTGAATGGGGCTAACCCACTGGCTATCAGAGATAGGGTAAATGATACCACTATCCAGACATTTTACGATCTCCTTCTTCACAGCCTCTTTCATGACTGGATTGAGACGTCTTTGTGGATCCTGGGCTGGTTTGGCATCATCCATCAGATGAATGTGATGTTCAACGATCAGGGGACTAATCCCCTTGATGTCCGCCATGGACCAGCCAAAAGCTTGCCTGTTGCTGTGCAAGACCGTGAGAAGGGCTTTCTCTTGCTCTGGAGCTAGAGAAGCCGAGATGATGACAGGGAGGGTCTCGTTCTCACCTAAGTAAGCGTACTTAAGGTGATGTTGGATATATATGCCCTAGAGGCCTACATTGTATAGGATGCTTGGGATATGTATGTACATGACAGTCTTGCTTGATATGATAGTACGCTATTTGGTTTGACTTTGTCTTAACGTATAATATATTTTACTTGGTATTTATATATATATGTTAATAAAGCCCATAGGGTGTTTGTCTGACTACCGGCGTTGTGATGGCAGTCATACTAGTGGGAGCTGGATAGTCAATAGGCACACTCTTAGATGTCCCTGGTCGCAGGAGTATCGAGATTGGGCATCGATACTCCGGAGTAGACTAGTGTATACATATCTAGATCCTGATAAGGGGCAATGGATTGGTCCCGCAACCATTGGTGGTGTTCACCTAAGATTGTATACAGATACTCACTGGGTGTGAGTACACCGGACATGACTCGCCGAGAACTGACTGGATGGTATTATACCTAACGTCAGATAGCAGTTCTCAGGTGACATGATTGCAGATAGTCCGTTTACTTAAGGTCATCATTTGTCTCGTGTGAGTTCCCACTGTACTTTGATTATTACCCTACCACGGCTCAAAGGAGTCGTGCAAACAGGTTTCAGTTGGGCACAGTCCCGAGCCACATGGAGGCAGTGAGAGACTGTTAGGGATTCGTCTCTCCCGGTATAGGGAGTTGATATCGCACTGTGGTCGTTTGGTCATTACCATAAGTCCCTGGCCAGGGCTGATTGAGAATTACTGATGGAATGATCAGTAGATTCTCGGGTGGTCTTGAACCATACCGACACGACTTGTACGGTTATTAGGGGTCTGACGTCCACCACCTCCCTAGACCATACATGCGATACTCTTAGACGAACAGACCGGACTGCGCGGATATTGTCACAGACAGGCTCAGTAGGATTTCAGATGGGTTACCTCATCAGCTTTCTTATCGACAACTACCTGGGGACCGTTACGTACAGCTAGTGCCGCTTGCGGTCTGTGGTTAAACCCACTGCCAACGTAGTAGTCGAGTCTTTAGAGTCCCACACAGAGATTTCCTAAACCCAGGCGAAAAGATATAGAGGTCGTATGGTTTTACGACAAAGGTTCGGACGCATACGCGCTTGAACGCACGTACGACATTCGGACAGTTTTTTACTAGCCGGCTTTGGTTTAAGCCAGATTCTAGTATCAGGTTATTGGATTTATACAGTCTAAAGTTTTTCCGTGTTTTTACGGATGAGAGGGGCGTTCTCGTAATTTTCCGAGAAGCTTCTAGAAGGATGTGACATGGAGGGAGAGGTGGCATTTTCATTTAATGAATTAGTGACTCATTGTGAGTGATTCATCATGTCATTAATGCATTATTAAATGCTTAATGACTCACATAATGAATCACCCACTTGCATTAATGAAACATGATGAATAATCTCTTATTATTCATTTCTTTTAATTCATTATGTTTCATATATCAAGTGAGAAGCTTTTTCATTTCATATATTATTATCATTATCATCTTCTCACTCTCTCTCTTCAAGCTCTCTTTCCTTCACCAAAGCCTAATCCTACCCCTCATGAGTTGAGAACAAGGATTAGGGAAGACTAATTACTCCATAACCTATCTCTACATCACCTTAGCTACTCTATTTAGCAACTAGAGAAACTAAGTAACCTCAAGTTTAGAGGTTATAGCTTGGATTAGGGTTCTCGGGTGGATCGTCTATCACGAAAGAAAGCCGAAGAGGACGTGGAGATCCAAAGAGGCTGTAGATAACATTAAGACGAAGGACTAGAACCGTTTGGTATAATCTCTTAACATAGTAGTTTAGAACTCTATAGCTTTTGTTAAAACTTGTTTAGCAAACGATTCATACGGTTAATCGATGTTTGATCATAGAACAAGATTGTTATTCATATTTCCGCCTCCCCATAAGTATTGGGGTGTTGAACATCGACTTACAGTGGTATCAGAGCCTAGCTAAACAGTATTTAACTTACTTGCAAATTTGTATGAATTTCGAACGAAAAAAACGAAACCGGAAAAGCCCGAAAACTTCAGTTTCTGTCGATTTTTAAATGAAGTCCTAAAATTTTTCAGGGAGGTTCAGAAAGCTTATAAAGATAGTAGAAGAACACCCAAGAAAATTGGGCACATGATTCGGCTAAAGCGCCGCGGAAACGCGGCGGATCCCACCGATCCGCCGCGGTTCCGCCGCCGAGTTGCCGAGTCATGAACCCAATTTTCCTGTGTTGGTTCTGTGTGATATTTGGGATTTTCTGGAATGTTTAATTTTTGCTCAGGTTTCAGATTTGCAGAGCAGTATTGGAGCAAAATTAAAAGTGTTTAATCGATCGAAATTATACAGTATTTGCTTGTTGGATTATATCTGTGATTGTATAATGTGTTCGTAAACCTCCCCTAACTGCTAGTATGTCAGTTGGCAGGGGGTTGCACATTTTGTAGGGTTCCTAGGAATCCTAATGAAGTCTCACAAGGCATCGAACATGCCAATTTATAATTTTATGGTGCCGAGAAACCCTAGACTACGGATCTTAGACTAGATGTTTAGGCGAAACAAGAAACTAGTTAACTATTTAACTAGAAGTTAGATGCTACAACCTTTGTAGATCCGGATTTCCACTTCCTTAGCTCCACGTGGGTGTGCTCTCGCTGTCCATCATGAATCCTAGACTCATTCGTCGGCTTCATCGGGAAAACGGGCGAGCAAGGTCGTCGGCTTCGAGTCAAAGACGATCTACGTCGAGGTTGCACTAGTTCAAGCTTCGACTTCACCAAGTAGTGAAACTTGTGAAGAAAACACCCAAAACCACTTGGCAAGAGGTAGAGGACGAAGAAATAGGAGGTGGGTTCACTTTAGATTTGGATTTCTCTCACTAGATCTCAAGTTGCCATTAAAGTAGCAAGCTTGAAGAAGAAGAAGAAGATGAAGATGGTTATGATAAGTTCTATTAAAAAGAAATAGAAAATCAATACTTATCATAACTTAAACTAGGGTTAAGTGTAGAGAATAAACCATGGTGAATTAAGTGGGTTAGGGTTAAGCAAGAAGACAAGAATGGTTAAAGAAGTCAAAGCTTCATGAAGCTTCAACTAATGACAAAAGAAAGCCACCATTCTCTTTAAACTTATCCAAATAAATGAATAAACAAATAAATGAATAAATAAATATGCAAAACCCTAATTATCATAATAACCATGGTTTAATTCTATTCACTTAACCATATGATCAAGTATCATCAAACATGATACAAAAAAGTGCACAAAAGTATATCACATATACAATGTGCAATCCTGTTGGAGGTAGTGCCCTCAGAGTCAATTATTGGATCACAGGTACGTGATTGCAATGATTGAGGGAGGACCTATCCCGGTAGGACAGTCTTACTCGAGATGATAGTTTGCTATCTGGTTCATCTTTATCATCGTGTACTGTTTTAGGTGACCTTACAGGTTGCTATTACACGTTGGTAGAGCCCCTAGGATTCTTGCTTGACCACCAGCAGTATGAGGGCGATCATATAAGTGGGAGCTGGTAGTTTATAAGCAAATCCTTAAAAGGTCCCTAGTCGTTTGAGTTTCGAGACAGGGCATCGATTCTCCAGAGTAGACTAGTGTATACAGTCGAGACCCCGACGAGGGGCGGTGGCCGGTCTCACAAGCCACTGGTGTCAGTTGGTTCACCTAAGATGTATACAGGTGCTCATTGGGTTATGAGTACACCGGACAGGACTCGCCGGGAACATGCTAGTTGGTCATATACCAGACGTCAGATGGCAGTTCCCTGGTGACATGTGTACAGGTTAGTTCATCGACCTGAGGATCGTCATTTGTCTCGTGTGAGTTCCCACTGTACTTTGATTACTACCCTACCACGCTCAAAGGAGACGTGCAAACAGGTTTTAGTTGGGTACAGTCCCGAGCCATATGGAGGCAGTGAGCGTATCTTCAGGGGTTCGTCTCTCCCGGTATTGGGGGTGAGGTCGTGCTGTGTCTAGGAGAGCCAGAACGTGGAAAGACCTTGGCCAAGGCAGGAGATTTACTGGTAGGTATTCCAGTAGTATCTCAGGTGTTCTGGGCTACACTCCGACACGACTTGTACCGCTTTTGGGGGTCTGACTTTTACCAACCCCCTAGGCCCGCCATGCGATACTCATAGACGAACGGACCGGACTGTACGGATATTGTCACTGACAGGCTCAGTAGGGTGTCAGGCTGAGTTCGCTCACGGACGTCCCTTTTAGTCAATACCTGGTAGCCCGTTATGTATTGGCTTATACCTCTAACGTGCTAGTGGTTAAATCCACAACCAAGGTGTTGATGAGTCTTTAGAGTCCCCCACATTCAGTTACTCAAGCTTTCGGGCGAAAAGCTGTAGACGCCGTATGGAGATATGGCAGGGTCCGATCAGATACGTGCGGTATTGCACGGATCAGGAGATCGGACGGTTTGTACTATAGGCCGTATGGCTTTATGGCAGGGTTCGATCAGATACGTGCGGTATTGCACGGATCAGGATCGAACGGATATTACTAGCCGGCTTTGGTTTAAGCCGGATCCTAGTATAGTACAGTGTAGATTTTGTCTCATTGCATTTGTATTTCGGTCGGAATACAAATGCGGGTGTGTATGCACAGTATCGGGGTTTTCCTGTAATTTATTACGGGACCAGTTTTTGGAGTTGCCAGTTTGTTTTCCGTTTCGGCCAATTTTCCTTTGATCGTTCATTGGCCGATGTTTGGTGGAGGAGGGTTTATTTGCATTGTTGCAAATAGGCTTTTGTGGAGGGGGTCTTTGCTTATTGTAGCATCATGATGGTTTTCATGATGTGCACCATCATTGACTTTTTCTTTCTCATCATGGTTGGACATTGTGAGGTGATGATGGTGGTGTTGAGTGTGGTTTTGATATTGTGATGATGTTCTTTCATGATGGCTTTTGCATCATAGCCATTCCTCTTTCTCTCTCTTGTATGATAGAGTTTTTCCCACTCATTCTTTTGGCTTCAATCTCATTCTCTCCTCTCTCCAAGGGTGGTGGCCGGCCATGTTATTCATGGACTGTCCAAAAATTGTAGTGGGGTTTTTGTTGTTCATTTGATGCACAAAATATCCCCAAGCTCCTCCATATTTGTTCTTGTTTCATCCCTCCACCAAATGGCACCTCCTTAACCCCAAAATGAGACATGGATCTCTACACCACTCATTCTACAGTAAATCTTGGGCACGTCGAGTAGCCGGCTTCGTGCCCGAGTTGCCTCGGCATTGAGGTGGGAGCCCGTAAACAAAGTAGGCGATGTGGTGCACTTCCGGCGACGAGGAGGAGACGGGACTTTTCCGCAGGAGATCGGGACCATGACGAGAAGACCGGAGGACTTGGATCGTCGGTATATCTCTATTCCCTTTCTTTTTGTTTGCTAGGACTAGTTAATGGTTCGATCCGGGTTATAGTGCGCGGTGGTGCCGGTTTGCTAAGTTCGCAAAATTTAAGTTATTCACCGCTTCCGCAATTGGCCGTCGGATTGACGGCCGGGGCGCCGCCGTGCACTTATAAATCCAAGTGAGAAAAATCCGTTTAAAGTGAACCAATACTAGTTAATGCAAAGTAATATATCAAATATATAATTATACATTAAATCATTAAATCAACACTTGATTCAATGATCCGGTCATGTCGCACATGACCGACTAGTATTTAACGTATCGGCTTAACGAATCGATCTTCGATTCAATAACTAGGTTATATCGAATATGACCATTCGATACATATATCGCGAGAATGGAATACGGTATCACATACACGCATTATTCTCGGTCCTGCACATATCTCATATGCGCTCCTATTTCGTTTCGCTTGAGCCAGGAAACCTCTGTGTAGGACTCTAAAGACTCGTCAATACTCCGGTAGCAGATGATGATCATATCAAGCACCCACAAGCCGCAAGCGGTCTGCTAAACGTAACGGCCACCCGGGTATTGAGCGATCAGAAGATCGACGAGCTAGCCCGCTCACACTCCTGCGAATCCAACAAGTAACACTTACCGTACAGTCCGGTCTGATCGTCTGATATGTCGCATATCTCACCCAGGGGTGGTAAACGTCAGACCCCAATAGCTCGATAAGTCGTGTCGATATGAGGCTCATAACGGGTCGAGAAACTACTGGTAACACTTACCAGCATTTCTCTGATCAGCCCTGGCCAGGGACTTCCCTGTTACGGCCAATCGAGCACAGCGCAACATCAACCCCTAATACCGGGAGAGACGAAACCCCTCCTATCGCTCATTGCCTCCATGTGACTCGGGACTATACCCAAAGACCACCGTTTTGCATGCCCTCATGGACGTGGTAAGGTGGAGATCAAAGCACAGTGGGAATCACATAAGACTCTATGACGATCTCGGGTCTACAGACTAACCTGTACAAGTGTCACCTGAGAACTGCCATCTGACGTGAGGTATAATACCATCTGGGAGTTCTCGACGAGTCCGTCCAGTGTACCCAGTCTCTACTGAGCACCCGTACACCATCTCTGATGTCAAACACCAATGGATATGGGATCATCCATCGCCCATCTCATGGGTCGAGAAGCGTATACGCTAGTCTACACTGGTATATCGATGCCCCGTCTCGATACACCCACGACTAGGGACCATGAAGGATGTACTTATGGACTACCATGTCCCCACTAGTATGATCTGCATCACAGTCCGGGTAGTCAAGTACATATCCTAAGGGCTTTACCAACATGTAACTATAAGACAGTATAAAGAGACTAGTGTACATGTTAAGATAAAGAGTAACCAGATAGCATACTATCATATCGAGCAAGAAAGTCATCTCTATATATGTCCAAGCATCCAATATAATATACATCATCTGTACAATACTGGCCTCTAGGGCATACATATAACTAACAATCTCCAACTTGCACTAGGGCCAGCTGCTGTAGTATCGCATACCGAGCATCCCGAAGAGTCTCTCAAACTGTATCTGGGGAATGGCCTTCGTGAGTGGATCCGCGGTGTTGTTCTTCGTGTCAACCCTCCTGACCTCGATCTCCCGGCGATCAACTATCTCCCGGATCAGGTGATACTGCCTCAGAATATGCCTGGATCGCTGATGGGACCTGGGTTCCTTGGCCAAAGCCACCGCTCTATTGTTATCGCAATACAAAGGTATTGGATGCTCAATGGATGGAACCACACCAAGTTCAGTAATGAACTTCTTGATCCAAACAGCTTCTTTAGCAGCATCGTTGGCAGCGATGTATTCAGCCTCCATCGTCGAGTCTGCCATGGTTTCCTGCTTGGAACTCTTCCAGCTAACCGCCCCTCCATAAAGGGTAAAGACAAAGCCCGACTGTGACTTAGAGTCATCCTTATCACTCTGGAAGCTCGAATCGGTAAAGGACTCCACTTGGAGCTCTCCGTTACTATACACCAAGAACATATCTCTAGTCCTTCGCAAGTACTTGAGAATGCTCTTCACAGCTGTCCAGTGACTCTTTCCAGGATCAGCTTGATACCTGCTCACTACACTTAGTGAGTATGCTACATCGGGTCTGGTACATAGCATCGCATACATGATAGAGCCTACTGCCGAAGCATAGGGTATCCCTTGCATGCGAGCTCTCTCCAAATCAGTCTTGGGAGACATCTCTTTGGAGAGAGTGACTCCAGAGATCGTGGGCAAGTTCCCACGCTTGGATTCTTCCATACTAAACCTCTTTAGTATGGTGTCAATGTACCTGGATTGGGACAATCCCAGTATCCGTTTGGATCTATCTCTATAGATCCTGATTCCCAATATGCAGGAGGCATCACCAAGATCTTTCATCGAGAATCTTTGTGATAAGAAGAGCTTGACCGATTGCAGCATAGGAATATCATTTCCTATCAAGAGTATGTCGTCCACGTACAATACGAGGAAGACAACCTTACTCTCTGCCACCTTCTTGTAGATACAAGGTTCATCTGGATTTTTGACGAAATCAAACTTTTTGATAACGACGTCAAAGCAGATGTTCCAACTCCGCGATGCTTGCTTTAATCCATAAATGGATTTAAGCAGCTTGCACACCTTCCCGCTGCTCCCACTGTCTACGAAGCCCTCTGGCTGAGTCATGTACACGCACTCTTCTAAATCACCATTTAGAAAGGTGGTCTTAACATCCATTTGCCAGATTTCGTAGTCATGAAAGGCAGCAATGGCAAGCATGATTCGGATGGATTTAAGCATAGCCACTGGAGAAAAGGTCTCGTCATAGTCCACACCTGGTCTTTGACGAAAACCCTTTGCTACAAGTCTAGCTTTGAAAGTCTCCACTTTCCCATCTACACCAAGTTTCTTCTTAAAGATCCACTTGCTCCCAATGGGTTTTACCCCTTCAGGAGCAACTTCCAAAGTCCATACTTTGTTGGTGTACATGGATTTCATCTCGGACCGCATTGCATCCAGCCATTTCACAGAGTCACCACTCGTGATGGCCTGCTCGAAACTAGTCGGGTCATCATCTTCCATGATGCAATCCTCACTTCCACCATCAATGAGAAAACCGTAGTATCTCTCAGGTGGACGAGAAACCCTACTAGATCGGGGGAGAGGCTGGGGTTCGTCGGGTACTACCGAATTTTTGGTTCCACTAAATCTTCAGTTATAGTTTGTGTTTCTGGAACTTCTTCCAGTTCTACCTCAGAGCCACTAATCTCTTTTGCAAGAAATTCCTTTTCTAAAAAGGTGGCATGTTGAGCAATAAACACTTTTTGTTGTTCACTGTGGTAGAAATAATATCCATTTGAATGTTTAGGATATCCCACAAACTTACATAAAACTGACCGTGCCTCGAGTTTGTCTGGATTTTGCCTTTTGACATAGGCCAGACAACCCCATATCTTAACTCGTTTAAGACATGGTCTCTTCCCACTCCATATCTCATATGGTGTGGTAGGTACAGATTTAGTTGGAACTTGATTCAATAGGTATGCCGCTGTCTCAAGCGCATACCCCCAGAAGGAAATAGGTAACTCAGCTGTACTCATCATAGAGCGCACCATATCTAATAGGGTGCGATTCCTCCGCTCCGATACACCGTTGTGCTGTGGTGTATATGGAGGAGTCAGCTAAGAGAGAATCCCATTCTCTTTTAGGAAGTCCAGGAATTCATTGCTCAAGTATTCACCTCCTCGATCAGATCGAAGGATTTTAATACTTTTTCCGGTTTGTTTCTCGACTTCTTGTTTATATTCTCTAAATTTCTCAAAAGCTTCAGACTTGTGTCTTATCAAGTACACATGTCCGTATCTTGAGAGATCGTCAGTGAATGTAATGAAGTACGAAGAACCATCCCTGGCATGTGTAGACATGGGACCGCATACATCACTATGTATCAGTCCCAAGAGTTCGGTAACTCTTTCTCCGTGTCCCGTAAACGGAGTTTTGGTCATCTTGCCTTTGAGACATGACTGGAAAGTGTCATAAGATGAAAATTCGAATGGTTTCAAATACCCATCCTTATGCAACTTAGCCAGTCGTGTCGCATTGATGTGACCCAGTCTACAATGCCACAAGAAGGATTCGTTCAGTTCAGAACTCTTCCTCTTGTGTGTGTTTGTTATACTCAGAACTGTTGATTGATTTAGAACATAAATGCCATTGCACAACGTGCCTGATCCAACCAACTTTTGGTTATGGAAAATGTTCATAACATTGTCCTGTAGTACAAAATTATATCCCTCTTTACTCAACGAAGAAACCGATATAATGTTGCATATCAGGTTCGGCATGTAATAGCATTCGTTCAGAACCAATGTATTACCAGTTGGTAATGCAAGGTGATATTCCCCGACAGTCTTAGCTGCAACAATTGCACCATTTCCAACTCTAATGTCTTTATCACCTTCTCCAAGTTCTCTTCCTTTTCTAAGCCCATGTAACTGATTACATATATGGGATCCTGATCCGGTATCTAATACCCAGGACGTAGAGCAAATGGAGAAACAGTTCTCAGTAACGAACACACCCGAAGAAAATGCATCAACATGTATTTTCTTCATACGGGTGGCATGGGAATCCTGGTATTCCCCTATATCCTGTTCATTCCTATAACTCTTACAGGAAAGAACGGAACCAACGTTCCCCGGCACAGTATAACATGCGGGTTCGGTCAATACATCCATATTATTATCTTGATTAAGGCATGAAATGGTTGCTACCTAGAGAGAGAGAGAAGAAAACACTTTAGCGTATGCTCGTGCAAGATCAGATTGGTTATTATCTTATCTAATCAGGATGGCTCCCACTGCTTTTTATCAAATCTTCCTTCAAACCCTAAAAGGAAAGACTAGTCGGGATTAATCACACACTACAAGTTCGCCAATCTTTCAGCCAGGCCAGTGTCGGTACTTTGAGGGAGGTCCCCCGTGCTTTCGCACGAACCTAATTAATGTAAACCTCGTTTTCCCAGAGGCGTAACCCCGTTGACACCTTTCTAGACACCTACTTGATCGGCTAATTGCAATGTGTAAAACTCTCCCAGGAGTAACTCTTACTCGCAGCGGGTATCGGGATCCAACTATCTCATAGAAGGTATGCAATCTCATTGCAAATTTCAACACTTGAAATTCCCGATAATATTTTGCCCCTAGTGTACCATGACCTTGACAGAGGTCAACAAATCATAGTGCACTAGTCAAGTTCAACCCGTCATTTCTTGATTGAATCAAACCCACCCGCACGACCCTTGACAGAGGTCAACAAGGTCGCACGACTACCCTAATCCAATCACATCACATGCTTTGCAGATAATTACTAGTTAGCTACCGCACACTACGCCTTAACAGAGGTCAACAAACGCAGCACGAATACTAAATAGTCTTTATCTGAAATGACGGAGGGCTACGTCAGGTTTTTCTGAAAACCTATTGCGTAATGAACTCGATATCGTTGTAGAATCAAATAAAGTTTTGAAATGGAGTGATTTTGAGGCTTTTCCAGTTTTGCTAAAGGGGTCACTCTCGGTGAAGGGATCTCGGTCCTTTCCTCATCGAATAAGGTGCGGGGTATATCATATATACCGCTATGCAAAGCAAGAACTGTAGCTACCTGTTTTATTTAAAATCTGATTCTACAATATCTTAGGTTTCTTTTCTTTCATTAATCATATTAATGAAGTCCCATCATTTAAATACCTAAACATCACAGATAGATATGACGTACACTTATGCCATCCGCATTCGCCTCGATGTCCCCTCGTGCACCGTTAGGTTAGGTAACTAACGACAGAGCAGGGCAGGGCTAGCGCGGGTGTAAAACATAAGTAACGTCTATATAATATATCATATATACTATATACTATATCTATCACAGAGTCACAACACAGATATCGCAGCAGAATAAACATATGAAATATTGGATATACTAGGACGTCCGTGTTTTCAATACGAGCCAGTATAAAACACGGATTCCACGGTCGTAACGAATAGCCATCCCACACCCCTAGACCCCTACGAGAGCGGCAAGCAACCCTGCCAATTCTAGGGTTAGGAGATCCGGACTCGACTCCTCGAGTTGGTCTCCCACTGGACCCCAGAACCCGGTTACTTGTGCTCCCCTCCTTGGGTCTATCCTAATACGGAAAAGTAAATAATATACAAAAGGTGACATCTTCCGCTACCTGGAAGTGCCCCAAATAAAAGAATATTACATACAAGTTTTTACATGAATGAAAATGGAAAACACTCATCTCACATAAAAACCCCCGGCTATTCGAACACGACGATCCAATATAACATATCCAGCAATACATAACATCACATGTCATCAACGTAAGTAAGTATGCATACCCCAATTGTCGTTGACGTATAGCAACGAAACCGACGATATGAACATACTACACTTACGGTCACAGAAAAGAAAGTGTAAAACTACAACAGTTGGAATCCGCAATCTCTTTAGACATCGCATGCCTAACAGATATAAATCCCGCATTTTAGTCTCATTATCGAAAACTCTTTTCAATATCATACGGGACTAAATTGCTAGATTTATAACATTCATTCAGTTATCTCATAATTACTTGTGAATTCCAATTATTGTATCACATTCCAGATAAACAGAAAATGTTAAACTTTTCGATCGAACAGTCGAATACCCAAGTTTTCCCGATACAGCTCAACACATGAAATAAGTCTAGCAACATTCAGTTCGTGCCTCAGTACCAACGGTCCAGCCGTAGAAGGGTCAAGCCAACGCCTCACATGTGGCACGCCGTACGGCCCCAAACCCGAAGGTTCAAAGGGCAGTTCAAGACGGTCACATAATCGAGTTAAGGTTTGTTGTCTTCTAGAGGGTCCATCGCGTTACTTGCACTACTTAGAACGTCGTTAAACTACGGAAAAATCCAACACTTGGAAATTTCCCGACAGGGGAAAAATTGGGTATTTATATTCGGTCGAACTTTTTAACATATTCTAAAAATTATCCTCAAATACACAAAGACGAAATTTGATACCCCGATCGAAACACCGAATCCCCAAAGCAACCCCAGAAAATACAACTCTTGAATAATTATTAAAAATTCCCATAAAACTTAGCACCAGAAAAGAAGAATTACTGTGCAAACAATATTGGGTAAAGTGAACAGTTGGCCGCGGAACAGCGGCAGAAGCCATGCTTCTGCCGCGTTTCCGCGGCTGTTTGGAAGCTTCATGAGCTCGTGTTTCACCATAATTCTTAGATATTCCTGCTGAATTTTTTAGGCATTTTTAATCTTGAAAAATCCCAGATTTTAGAAAATGTACAGAGAGCATGTTAAGTTTAGGGTTTCCGGTTCGTTCGGGCTTCAAATTGCGTCTAGACTTCGTCTAAGGCTCTAGCTAGGCTCTGATACCACTGTAGGGTTCCTAGGCATCCTAATGAAGTCTCACAAGACATCGAACATGCCAATTTATAATTTTATGGTGCCGAGAAACCCTAGACTACGGATCTTAGACTAGATGTTTAGGCGAAACAAGAAACTAGTTAACTATTTAACTAGAAGTTAGATGCTACAACCTTTGTAGATCCAGATTTCCACTCCCTTAGCTCCACGTGGGTGTACTCTCGCTGTCCATCACAAATCCTAGACTCATTCGTCGGCTTCATCGGGAAAACGGGCGAGCAAGGTCGTCGGCTTCGTGTCAAAGACGATCTACGTCGAGGTTGCACTAGTTCAAGCTCCGACTTCACCAAGTAGTGAAACTTGTGAAGAAAACACCCAAAACCACTTGGCAAGAGGTAGAGGACGAAGAAATAGGAGGTGGGTTCACTTTAGATTTGGATTTCTCTCACTAGATCTCAAGTTGCCATTAAAGTAGCAAGCTTGAAGAAGAAGAAGAAGATGAAGATGGTTATGATAAGTTCTATTAAAAAGAAATAGAAAATCAATACTTATCATAACTTAAACTAGGGTTAAGTGTAGAGAATAAACCATGGTGAATTAAGTGGATTAGGGTTAAGCAAGAAGACAAGAATGGTTAAAGAAGTCAAAGCTTCATGAAGCTTCAACTAATGACAAAAGAAAACCACCATTCTCTTTAAACTTATCCAAATAAATGAATAAACAAATAAATGAATAAATAAATATGCAAAACCCTAATTATCATAATAACCATGGTTTAATTCTATTCACTTAACCATATGATCAAGTATCATCAAACATGATACAAAAAAGTGCACAAAAGTATATCACATATACAATGTGCAATCCAAGTGAGAAAAATCCGTTTAAAGTGAACCAATACTAGTTAATGCAAAGTAATATATCAAATATATAATTATACATTAAATCATTAAATCAACACTTGATTCAATGATCCGGTCATGTCGCACATGACCGACTAGTATTTAACGTATCGGCTTATCGAATCGATCTTCGATTCGATAACTAGGTTATATCGAATATGACCATTCGATACATATATCGCGAGAATGGAATACGGTATCACATACACGCATTATTCTCGGTCCTGCACATATCTCATATGCGCTCCTATTTCGTTTCGCTTGAGCCAGGAAACCTCTGTGTAGGACTCTAAAGACTGGTCAATACTCCGGTAGCAGATGATGATCATATCAAGCACCCACAAGCCGCAAGCGGTCTGCTAAACGTAACGGCCACCCGGGTATTGAGCGATCAGAAGATCGACGAGCTAGCCCGCTCACACTCCTGCGAATCCAACAAGTAACACTTACCGTACAGTCCGGTCTGATCGTCTGATATGTCGCATATCTCACCTAGGGGTGGTAAACGTCAGACCCCAATAGCTCGATAAGTCATGTCGATATGAGGCTCATAACGGGTCGAGAAACTACTGGTAACACTTACAGCATTTCTCTGATCAGCCCTGGCCAGGGACTTCCCTGTTACGGCCAGTCGAGCACAGCGCAACATCAACCCCCAATACCGGGAGAGACGAAACCCCTCCTATCGCTCATTGCCTCCATGTGACTCGGGACTGTACCCAAAGACCACCGTTTTGCACGCCCTCATGGACGTGGTAAGGTGGAGATCAAAGCACAGTGGGAATCACACAAGACTCTATGACGATCTCGGGTCTACAGACTAACCTGTACAAGTGTCACCTGAGAACTGCCATCTGACGTGAGGTATAATACCATCTGGGAGTTCTCGGCGAGTCCGTCCAGTGTACCCAGTCTCCACTGAGCACCCGTACACCATCTCTGATGTCAAACACCAATGGATATGGGATCATCCATCGCCCATCTCATGGGTCGAGAAGCGTATACGCTAGTCTACACTGGTATATCGATGCCCCGTCTCGATACACCCACGACTAGGGACCATGAAGGATGTACTTATGGACTACCATGTCCCCACTAGTATGATCTGCATCACAGTCCGGGTAGTCAAGTACATATCCTAAGGGCTTTACCAACATGTAACTATAAGACAGTATAAAGAGACTAGTGTACATGTTAAGATAAAGAGTAACCAGATAGCATACAATCATATCGAGCAAGAAAGTCATCTCTATATATGTCCAAGCATCCAATATAATATACATCATCTGTACAATACTGGCCTCTAGGGCATACATATAACTAACACATTTCTGAAATGGATTTTATCTGTTTGTGTATATAAACTGTATTGGACTGTTGTGGTGTTTAGCCGGGTTTTGTAATGGGTTTTTGTATCAATTCATTTGATGTAAATGTAATAAGTTGTAATATTATTTTGCGGGGCACATCCAGGTTGCGGTTGAAGCCACCGTTGTATTATTTCTTTTTACTGTTTTTGCTCCTAGGATAGACCCAAGGTGGGGTGCACAAACTACCGGGTATTTTGAAGTGTTGGGGCAGACCGCTTCACTTCTGGTACTTGGCGGGTAGTTTGCCGTACCCGTAGGGGTCTGGGGTGGGAAAATGGCTATTCATCACAACTGTGTAATCCGTCTTTCATTGCAGGCTCAAAAGAAATGCGGATTGCTTGCAAATCCAATATTGTTTATCTGTGATCTGGAATGCCTATTATTGCGTCTGACGAATGTACAATATCTATATATGATAGCTATTTAGACGTCGCTTATGTTTTACACCCACGCTAGCCCAGCCCCCGCTCTGTCGTTAATTAAGTAACCTAACGGGTGATGACGGGACCCCGTGGCGAATGCGGATGGCATAAGAGGACGTTGTATTTTCGTTGTTATCTGTAATGATAGGTTAAAGATGGGACGCATTATTATTAATGCAAAGAAAATAAAACCTAAACTGAATCGTTGGAACAATTTCTAAAAACCACTCGGTTTTCTTGAAAAAGCAAATTTAAATGCGGAGCTTAAACCACTCCTTTTAATAAAAGCTATCTTAGTTCCTTCGATCAAATCAAGTTCACTACGTTAACGGTTTTTTTGCCAAAAAACCAGCCGTAACCCTCCGTCGTTTCAGATAGACAGCACATCGTATTCATGCTATGCTTGTTGGCTTACGTCAAGGCATAGTGTATGGTAGCAGTGTGTGTGCCTATTTGTTGCATAGATAGATGCATTAGTTTAATACAGACGTACACCTTGTTGGCCTACGTCAAGGGCTTGTACGATGTATTTAAATTGATCAGGACAACGACGGGTAGAACTTGACTTGCGTCTTATGACTTGTTGGCCTACGTCAAGGTCTATAAGAGCTTGGGGTAAAAATCACATCGGGAGTTTCAAACATAAAGGAAACTTGCAGATTTAGCTTACCTTCTGGAGTGTGGTGACTAGAGTGGCTTCCATCTAGGGCATCATGCAATGATAGTTGGATCCCGATCTCACTGATGAGTAGGATTACTCTCGGGAATTTCTCTCACTTAACAATCAATGCTATAAACCAAGTAGGTGCCTAGAAAGGTGTTAGAGGGGCTACGCCTCCAGGGAAAAGAGGTTCTCTAATTAAGGAACTTCGCGAAAGCGGTGGAAAACCGCCCTCGAAGTACCAACACCAGCCTGGCTGAAAGGTTAAGCAAGAATTGTGACGTGTGATTAAATCCTGACTAGTTCTTCTTTTAGGTTTTGAAGAAGGATTTGAGGAAACAGTGGGAGCCATCCTGTTTAGATAAATTAATAACCAATCTAAACTTGCAAGAGCGTATGCTGAGTGTTTCTTTTCTCTCTCTCTGGCAGCTACCATGACTGGACTAAAACTATTACTTGAAAAGAATATACTGACCGGGCATAACTATAAAGATTGGCTAAGGAACGTCAATATTGTACTGACTTATGACAAAGTTGCATATGTTACCACCGCTGTTCCTCCCCTTATCCCAGGACCAGATTCCTCAGTTGCGGACAAGGAAGTTCGTAAAACCTGGGTTCTAGACTGTGAGCGAGCTAAGTGTATCGTGCTGGCGTCCATGAATAATGAACTCCAGAAACAGCACGAGAGTATGGATATTATATCCATATTCCTCCATTGCAAGGAATTGTATGGTGAACACTCCCGTATCCTGAGGTACGAAACCTCAAGGAAACTTTTCCAGATGAGGTTAGCTCCAGGATCGCCTGTTGGAGAGCACGTCCTCAAAATGATCATCCTCATTGAGGAACTCGCAAACCTGGGATGCGTGCTAGAGAATGATTTGTATATCGATTTGATTTTGCAGTCCCTTCCCCACACCTTCTCTCAGTTCGTGCTGAACTTCAACATGCACGAAATGGAAGCGGATCTTCCAAAGCTTCTCAATATGTTGAGGGTAGCAGAGACCTCCTTGAAAAAGGAGAAGACCCCCGTTCTGTATGTTGGCCAATCATCTTCTTCTAAATCTAAAGCGAAAGCTAAAGGGAAGAAGAAGATGAAAGCCACCAAACCGAAGGGAGGGGTCAAGAAGGTGCAGGGAAAGAACAAGGCAGGAAGGGTAAAGGCAGAAAAGAACGAGTGCTTCTATTGTCACAAGCAAGGGCACTGGAAGAAGGACTGTTTGGCCTTTAAAGCCAAGGACATGAAGCAAGCTGTTGCTTCTGCTTCAGGTGTGTTCGTAATCGAAAATTGTCTTTCAGTAAACTCTACTTCATGGGTACTTGATACCGGTTCTGGTTCTCACATCTGTAATTCTTTGCAGGATCTGAGAAATAGCAGAGTACTGGGGGCAGGTGATATGACTCTCCGGATGGGCAATGGAATACATGTAGATGCAGTTGCAATAGGGGAATATCACCTAGGGTTGAATAGTGGACACATTTTGGTATTGTATAGCTGTTTTTGTATTCCCAGTATGTTGTGTAATATTATATCAGTATCTTTGTTGTCTAATAAAGGATATAATTTTGTGCTTGAAAGAAATGTCGTGAACATTCTCCTAAATCAAGAACTGATTGGGTTTGGCACACTGGAAAACGGCATATACATACTTAATCAACCTCAAATTTTCAATATTCAAAACACGCGTAAAAGAAAGGCTCCAGATTTGAATCAAGCCTTCCTATGGCATTGTAGACTTGGTCATATAAATAAAACAAGGTTGAATAAGTTACATAAAGATGGATATCTAGATCCGTTTGAATATTCATCATATGCAACTTGTCAATCATGTATCAAAGGAAAAATGACCAAATCTCCGTTCACCGGACACGGAGAAAGAGCCACCGAGCTCTTGGGACTAGTACACAGTGATGTATGTGGTCCGATGTCTACGCATGCACGAAGTGGTCACTCCTACTTCATAACTTTTACTGATGACTTCTCTAGGTATGGACATGTGTTCTTAATAAAGCATAAATCCGAGGCTTTTGAGAAGTTTAAGGAGTATAAAAATGAAGTAGAGAAACAAACTGGTAAAAGCATCAAGACACTTCGATCTGATCGAGGTGGAGAATACTTAAGTACCAGTTTTCTTGAATACTTAAAAGCGAATGGAATTCTCTCTCAGCTTGCTCCACCTTATACACCTCAGCATAATGGTGTATCAGAAAGAAGGAATCGCACGCTATTAGATATGGTGCGTTCAATGATGAGTAGTGCTGAGTTGCCACTTTCCTTCTGGGGATTTGCTCTAGAATCAGCCGCATACTTATTGAATAGAGTTCCAACTAAGTCTGTACCTACCACTCCATATGAAATATGGTGTGGGAAGAGACCATATCTCAAGTATATCAAGATATGGGGGTGTCCGGTATATGTTAAAAGGCATAATCCGGACAAGCTCGAAGCACGATCGGTTTTATGCAAGTTTGTAGGATACCCCAAGCATTCAAGGGGGTACATGGTCTACCACACTGAAGAACAAAAGGTGTTTGTCGCTCGTCACATTGTCTTCTTAGAAAGCGAATTTCTTGCAAAAGAAATTAGTGGGAGCGCGGTAGAACTGGAAGAAATTCCAGAACCTCAAACTGCAACCGAGGACTTAGAAGAATCTCAGATTTCAATAGAACATGACGAACCAATGCCACTTCGCAGATCTAGTAGGATTTCTCATCCTCCTGAAAGATATTATGGTTTTCTTCTTGATGGGGATCGAGAGGATTGCATCATCGATGATGATGAGCCTACTAGTTTTCAGCAGGCTATCACGAGTAGCGACTCAGTGAAGTGGCTGGATGCAATGAGATCCGAAATGGAATCCATGTACACCAATAAAGTATGGACTTTAGAAGTTGCTCCTCCTGGGGTAAAACCAGTTGGGTGCAAATGGATCTTCAAAAAGAAGATTGGTACATTTGGACAAGTGGAAACCTACAAAGCTAGACTAGTAGCAAAAGGTTTTCGTCAAAGACCAGGATTGGACTATGATGAAACTTTTTCACCAGTAGCTATGCTTAAATCCATTCGGATCATGCTTGCCATTTCTGCCTTCCATGACTATGAAATCTGGCAAATGGATGTAAAAACAGCTTTTCTAAATGGACATCTAGAAGAGAGTGTTTACATGGATCAACCAGAAGGTTTCTTAGACAGTGGGAGCAGCGGAAGAGTGTGCAAATTGCTTAAATCCATTTATGGGTTAAAGCAAGTATCGCGGAGTTGGAACATCTGCTTTGATGAAACAGTCAAGGAATTTGACTTTATCAAAAATGTAGATGAGCCATGTATTTATAGGAAGATTGTAGAAGGAGCAGTAGTCTTCCTCGTTTTATACGTCGACGACATACTACTGATGGGGAATGATATCCCTATACTATAATCAGTATAGCTCTTCTTGTCACAGAAATTCTCTATGAAAGACTTGGGAGATGCATCATACATTCTGGGCATTAAGATCTATCGAGATAGATCTAATAGAATATTGGGACTTTCACAGTCCAGGTATATAGACACTATACTAAAGAGATTTAGTATGGAAGATTCCAAACGCGGCAATATGCCCGCTTGTCACGGAATCACCCTCTCCAAAGAGATGTCTCCAAAGACTGATAAAGAGAGGGCTCGCATGGGCATTATACCCTACGCTTCGGCGGTAGGATCAATAATGTATGTGATGTTGTGTACCAGACCGGATGTAGCTTACGCACTTAGTGTGGTAAGCAGGTATCAGTCTGACCCAGGTGAGAAACATTGGAGAGCGGTGAAGAACATTCTCAAGTACTTGAGAAGGACTAAGGAAATGTGTTAGTTATATGTATGCCCTAGAGGCCATTACTGTACATAGGATGTATATTGTAGTGGATGCTGGGACATATATAGGGAGGACTTTCTTGCTCGACATGATAGTATGCTATCTGGTTACCCTTTACCTTAACGTGTATGCTGATTGTCTCTCTGTTATATGTTGGTAAAGCCCTTAGGATCTGTACTTGACTACCTGGACTATGATGCGGATCATACTAGTGGGGACATGGTAGTCCATAAGTACATCCTTCAAAGTCCCTAGTCGTGGGTGTATCGAGACGGGGCATCGATATACCAGAGTAGACTAGCGTGTACCTTCTCGACCCATGTAGATGGGCGATGGATGATCCCATATCCATTGGTGTTTGACATCAGAGATGATATACGGGTGCTCAGTAGAGACTGGGTACACTGGACGGACTCGCCGAGAACTCCCAGATGGTATTATACCTCACGTCAGATGGCAGTTCTCTGGTGACACTGGTACAGAGTAGTCTGTTGACCCGAGATCGTCATAGAGTCTCGTGTGGTTCCCACTGTGCTTTGATTTCCATCTTACCACGTCCAAGAGGGCGTGCAAAACGGTGGTTTTTGGGTACAGTCCCGAGTCACATGGAGGTAATGAGCGATAGGAGGGGATTCGTCTCTCCCGGTATAGGGAGTTGATGTTGCGCTGTGTTCGATTGGCTATAACAGGAAATCCCTGGCCAGGGTTGCTGAGATTTACTGGTAAGTGTTACCAGTAGTTTCTCGAATAGTTATAGACCTCATATCGACACGACTTATCGAGCTACTGGGGTCTGACGTTTACCACCCCTAGGCGAGATATGCAACATATCAGACGATCAGACCGGACTGTACGGTAGTGTTACTGGTCGGATTCACTGGAGTGTGAGCGGGCTTGCTCGTCGATCTTCAGATCGCTCAATACCCGGGTGGCCGTTACGTTTAGCAGACCGCTTGCGGCTTGTGGATGCTTGATATGATCATCATCTGCTGCCGGCGTATTGACGAGTCTTTAGAGTCCTACACAGAGGTTTCCTGGCTCAAGCGAAACGAAATAGGAGCGCATATGAGATATGTGCGGGACCGAGAATAATACGGTATGTGATACTGTATTCGATTCTCGCGATGTAGCCGGATTATCGGATCAAGTGTTGATTCGATAAGTTGTTACTGTTGATATTAGTCGGTTATATGCGATATGACCGGATCGTTAAATCAAGTGTTGATTTAATGATTTAATGCATAATTATATATTTGATATATTACTTTGCGTTAACTAGTATCGGTTCACTTAAGATGGATTTTCTCACTAGGATGTGCGCATTGTATATGCGATATACTTTTGTGCACTTGATTGTATCATGTTTGATGATACATGTCATACTAGGGTTCAAGTGTAAAGATTAAACCTTGGTTAATGAAATGGTTAGGGTTTATTATTTATTATTCATTTATCTTATTTAATTATCTTTTTATTTTTGATAAATGAATAAAAGAAAAGAGAAAAGAATGGTGGCAAATTTTGGAGTTTAGTTGTAGCTTCATGAAACATTGAACTAGTCAACCATTCTTATCTCATCCTTAACCCTAACCATTCCCACTAACCATGATTCATTCTCTACACTTGACTCTAGTTAAAGTTATGATAAGAATTCATTTTCTTTTCTTTTTTAATTATTCTTATCATATCTTTTCTTCTTCTTCTTCCTTGACTTCAAGAAGAAAAGCTTCACCTCATCAATGGTGATTGATGAATTAGAGTGAGAAATCCAATTCTAAAGTTAACCCAACTCCTATTTCTTCATCCTCTACCTCTTGCCAAGTAGTAGAGTGTGTTTACTTCACAAGTTTCTTGACTTGGCGAAGTTGTGAGCTTGATCTAGCGATGCCTCGACGTAGATCATCTTCGGCATGGACATCGACGACCTAGCTTGCCCATTCTCCGACGAAGCCGATCCTAGAGCCCGAATTTGATTTGGACAGCGGAGACGACCTCGTTGCGGAGCTATGGAGGTGGACAAATGGATCTACAAAGGTTGTATTTCCGTATTACTAATAGTTAATTGTTAACTAGTTCTTTTTCGCCTAGACATCTAGTTATCGATCCGTAGTTTAGGGTTTGTAGGCACCATAATTTTCGAAATTGCCATGGTTGATGGCTTGGGAGACCTCAATAGTGTGCCTAGGAACCCTACAGTGGTATCAGAGCCTAGCTAGAGCCATAGGCGAAGTCTAGACGGAAATTGAAGTCCGAACGAACCCGAAACCCCGAACCAATATTGCTCTCTGTCCTTTTTTCAAAAACAGGGTTCTATCCATATTAAAAATGTTCAGAAAAATCAGCAGACAATCCTAAGAACAACTGTGAAATACGAGTACTTGTTTCCAACAGTGTGCCGCGCTTCCGCGGCACGAGCATGGCTCGTGCGGCGGAAGCGCGGCAGTTTTGTCGTTTTTGGCATCCTAATTAGTACAGGAATTCACAATATTCTGTGCTGGTTTTCCTGGGTATTTTTAATATTTTTTCAAGAGTTGAATTTTCTGAGTTGATTTGGGGATTCGGTGTTTCGATCGGGGTATCAAATTTCGTCTGTGTGGCTTTCCGGATAAATTTTAGAATATGTTAAAAAGTTCGACCGGATATAAATACCCACTTTTTCCCCTGTCGGGAAATTTCTAAGTGTTGGATTTTTCCGTAGTTTAACGACGTTCTAAGTAGTGCAAGTAACGCGATGGTCCCTCTAGAAGACACAAACCTTAACTCGATTATGTGACCGTCTTGAACTGCCCTTTGAACCTTCGGGTTTGGGGCAGTACGGCGTGCCACATGTGAGGCGTTGGCTTGACCCTTCTACGGCTGGACCGTTGGTACTGAGGTACGAACTGAATGTTGTTAGACTTATTTCATGTGTTGATCTGTATCGGGAAAACTTGGGTGTTCGAATATTCAATCGGAAAGTTTAACATTTTCTGTTTATCTGGAATGGGATACAATAATTGGAATTCACAAGTAGTTATGAGATAACTGAATGAATGTTATAAACATAGCACTTTAGTCTCCCTTGATCGGTTGCCACGGAATTTTGATGTGATCAAAAGTCCGTTGCAATCACGTAGCGTACGCGGATACTCGCCGGGTAAACTTAATAGACAGCTACACCCCATAGCCCCGACCAAGTGACTGTAGGAGAACCCCGTCGTCGAAAGCATCCGTTCGGGTGCTCGCGGTAGCGGTGTTCCGCCTTGGTGCACTTCGTCGACGGTATCGGGGGTGCGGCCGTCTACAGAAGTTTGCGACGAGCATTCGATCAGGATGTCGGGAATCCTGTTGAATTGCCCGACTTGATATTGAAAAGTGTTTTCGATTTTGAGACTAAAATGCGGGGTTTATAATTGTTAGGCATGCGATGTCTAAGTAATTCATTTGGTCAGGCATGCGATGTCTGAGGTGGTTGCGGATTCCAACTGTTGTAGTTTTACACTTTCTTTTCTGTGACCGTAAGTGTAATATGTGATATCGCCGGTTTCGTTGCTATATGTCAACGACAATTGGGATGCGCACATTTACTTACGTTGATGACATGTGATGTTATGTGTTGCTGGATATGTTTTATTGGATCGTCGTGTTTGAATAGCCGGGGGTTTTTATGTGAGATGAGTGTTTTTCATTTTCATTCATATAAAAACTTGTATGTAATATTCTTTTATTGGGGCGCTTCCAGGTTGCGGAAGTAGTCACCGTTTGTATATTATTTACTTTTCCGCACTAGGATAGACCCAAGGAGGAGGGCACAAGTAACCGGGTTCTGGAGTCCAGTGGGAGACCAACTCGAGGAGTCGAGTCCGGGTCTCCTAACTCCAGAATTGGTAGGGTTGCTTGCCGCTCTCGTAGGGGTCTAGGGGTGTGGGTTTGGCTATTCATCACGACCGTGGCTCGTATTGAAAACACGGACGTCCTAGTATATCCAATATTTCATATGATTCTTCTGCTGCGATATCTGTGATGTGATCATGTGATGTTCTTTGACAGGTACAGTATATAGTATATATGATATATTATATAGATGTTACTTATGTTTTACACCCGTGCTAGCCCTGCCCTGCTCTGCCGTTAGTTACCTAACCTAACGGTGCACGAGGGGACATCGAGGCGAATGCGGATGGCATAAGTGTACGTCATATCTATCTGTGATGTTTAGGTACTTAAATGATGGGACTTCATTAATGTGATTAATGAAATAAAAGAAACCTAAGATGTTGTAGAATCGAATTTCAAAATAAAACAGGTAGCTACAGTTCTTGCTTTGCACAGCGGTATATGTGATATATCCTGCACCTTATTCGATGAGGAAAGGACCGAGATCCCTTCACCGGGAGTGACTCCTTTAGCAATAACTGGCCGATGCTACACATTCGGTTTGTCTTTTGATTGCTTTTAAGAGTTTTTGCTTTGCACAGTGATATATATGATATATCCCGCACCTCATTCGACGAGGAAAGGACCGACGATCCCTTCACCGGGAGTGACTCCTTTAGCAAAACTAGAAAAGCCTAAAAAACACTCCATTTCAAAATTCATTCGATCCTACAACGATATCAAGTTCATTACGCAATAGGTTTTCAGAAAAACCTGTCGTAGCCCTCCGTCATTTCAGATAAGTTGTATATAGTATTCGTGCTGCATTTGTTGGCTTTCGTCAAGGTGCAGTGTGCGGTAGCTATATGCTGCTTATCTGCTAGCATACGATGCGATTGGATTAGGGTAGTCATGCGGCTTTGTTGGCTTTCGTCAAGGGTCGTGCGGGTGGGTTTAATTCGATCAAGAAATGTACGGGTTGAACTTGACTAGCGGGCTATGGTTTGTTGGCTTTCGTCAAGGTCATAGCACGTTAGGGGCAAAATATTATCGGGAATTTCAAGTGTTGAGATTTGCAATGAGATTGCATACCTTCTATGAGATAGTTGGATCCCGATACCCGCTGCGAGCAAGTGTTACTCCTGGGAGAGTTTTATACATTGCAATTAGCCGATCAAGTAGGTGTCTAGAAAGGTATCAACGGGGTTACGCCTCTGGGAAAATGAGGTTTACATTAATTAGGTTTGTGCGAAAGCACGGGGGACCTCCCTCAAAGTACCAACACTGGCCTGGCTGAAAGATTGGCGAACTTGTAGTGTGTAATTAATCCCGGCTAGTCTTTCCTTTTAGGGTTTGAAGGAAGATTTGATAAAAAGCAGTGGGAGCCATCCTGATTAGATAAAATAATAACCAATCTATTCTTGACAGAGCGCACGCTGAGTGTTTTCTTCTCTCTCTCTCTCCAGGTAGCGACCATATCACGCCTTAATCAAGATAATAATACGGAATATTGACCGAACCCGCTTGTTATACTGAGCTGGGGAACGTTGGTCCCGCTCCACCTTATAATTGTTATAAGACAGAGCAGGAAATTGGGGATTACCAGAATTCCCGTGCCGCCCAAACGAAGAGAGTGCATGCTGATGCATCATCTTCGGGTGTGTTCATTATACAGAACTGTTTCTCAGTATTCTTTACGTCCTGGGTATGTGATACCAGATCAGGATCCCAGATATGTAATCTGTTACATAGGGCTGCAGAAAGGTAGAGAACTGAGAACGGCTGATAAGTTTCATGAGGCAAAAAACGGGGCAAGAGTTGCAGCCAAGTCTGTTGGTCACTGTCACCCTGTATTACCAATACATTGATTCTGAACGAATGTTATTAGATACCGAACCTGATATACAAAATCATATCAGTCTCTTTATTAGTAAAGAAAGGATATAATTTTGTATAGATGGATAATGTTTTGAACATTTCCTATATCAAAAGTTGATCGTATCAGGCACGTTATCTAAAAGCATTGATGTTCTAAATCAAACTACAGTTCAAAGTATACGGAACACACACAAGAGGAAGAGTTCAGAAATGAACGAATTCTTCTTGAGGTATTGTAGACTAGGTCAGATCAATGTGACCCGACTAGCTGGAGTTACATAAAGATGCATATTTAAATCAGTTTGAATTTACATCTTGTGAAACTCGCCAGTCATGTCACAAAGATATAATGACACTAGCTCTGTTTATTGGAAACAGAGAAAGAGTTAGTGAACTCTTGGGATGATACATGTTGATGTATGTAGGTCCCCAGTCTACACATGCCAAGACCGGTTCTTTGTACTTCATTACGTTCTCTGATGATCTCTTTAGATTCAGACATATGTTCTTGTTGAAACACAAGTCCGAACCTTTTGAGATATTCACAGAATATAAGCGAGAAGTAGAGAACCAGAATACGGGTATAAGTATTATGTCCTATGATGAGATCAAGGAGGAGAATACTTGAGCACGGAAATACCGGACTATTCTAAAGGAGAATGAGATTCTCTCTCAGCATTACTCCTCCGTATACACCATAGCACGATGGTATATCGGGGTGGATCAATCACACCCTATATGATAAGGTGTGCTCTATGATGAGTACTACTGAGTTACCTAATTCCTTTTGGGAGCTATGCACTTGAGAAGCTGCATACCTGTTGAATAAGGGTTCCAATCAAATCAGTTGCCTACCGTTTCATATGTGATATGGTAAGGGAAGAGCCCATCTCTCAAGTTAGTTGAGATTTGGGGTTGTCCGGCCTATGTCTAAAAGCAAAATCCGGACAAGCTCGAGGCAAGGTCAGTTATGTAGAACTGGAAATGTTCCAGCTATACAAACTACAGCAGATGATTTGGTATAACCAGAGGATTCAGTGGAAACCAATGAACCTCAGCCTCTCCGCCGATCTAGTAGGGTTCCTCACCCACCTGAGAGATACTTCGGTTTCTCTGTGACAGTGGGAGCCAGGAATGCATCATGAGATGATGACCCAACTAGCTTCGAGCTGGCCATCGAGAGTAAGACTCTGTAAGAATGGCTGGATGTTTTTCGATCTGAGATGGAATCCTTATACACCAACAAAGTATGGACTTTGGTTGCTATATCTGAAGGGTTAAATTCCCATCAGGAGCAAGTATATCTTGAGAAGATTACTTGGTGTACATGGAAAAGTTGAGACTTTCAAAGCTAGAATTGTTAAAGGTTTTCGTCATCGACCAGGCGTGGATAATGATGAAACCTTTTACAGTAGCTATGCTTAAGTCCGTCCAGATCCTACTTGTCACGGCTACATACCATGACTGCGATATCTGGTGGTTGGGTATCTTGACTGCTTTTCTAAATGATGATTTAGAAGAGAGCGTCTATAAGTACACAGCCAGCAGGCCTCGTAGACAGTGGGAGCAGCGGAAACGTGTGCAAGATGTTTTATATGATAAAGCAGGCATCGCGGAGTTGGAACATCTGTTTTTGATGAATTAGTCAAAGAAGTTGACATCATCAAAATGGTAGATGAACCTTGTATAAACAAAAAGGTAGTAGGGAGTATGGTGGTGATCCTCGTAGAGTACGTGGATGACATACTCTTGATAGGGAAAAAGTTTCCTATGCTACGCTCGATCAATCTCCGCTTATCACAATGATTCTCCATATAGGATCAAAATGATACCTACTAAATCCTGGATTTTGGATCTATGAGATAGATTTAATTGGATGTTAGGATCCTCACTAGTTGTAGTGAGACGGTATCAACCGATCCTGGGGAGAATCACTGGAAGGGTTCCAGGGTGATAAAGACGACTGAATGTCAGTTACAGGCATTGTCTTTACCCTCAGTAAAGGGACGGTATGTTGGAAGAGTTCCAAGCTAGATACCGTGACATACTAGACGATAAAGGCAGGATACATCGCTACTAAAGATGCTACCAAAGAGGCTGTTTGGGTGTATATTGGTTCATGAGATGAACTATGTTCCTACCATTGTGAGACAATGGAGTTGTGGCTTATGCCAAGGAACGCCGGTCCCATCAGTGATCCAGACATATTCTAAGGCAGCATCGCCTGATCATGGAGATAGTTGATCTCCAGGGTGATCGAGGTTAGGAGAGTTGATTCAGAGGACAACACAGCGGATCCACTCACAAAGGCCTGTTCCCAGAGAGAGATTTTTATGGGATGGTTGAGTATGAGATACTGCAACCACTGCTACAGATGGCCCTAGTGCAAGTGGGAGATTGTTAGTTATATGTATGCCCTAGAGGCCATTACTGTACATAGGATGTATATTGTAGTGGATGCTGGGACATATATAGGGAGGACTTTCTTGCTCGACATGATAGTATGCTATCTGGTTACCCTTTACCTTAACGTGTATGCTGATTGTCTCTCTGTTACATGTTGGTAAAGCCCTTAGGATCTGTACTTGACTACCTGGACTATGATGCGGATCATACTAGTGGGGACATGGTAGTCCATAAGTACATCCTTCAAAGTCCCTAGTCGTGGGTGTATCGAGATGGGGCATCGATATACCAGAGTAGACTAGCGTGTACCTTCTCGACCCATGTAGATGGGCGATGGATGATCCCATATCCATTGGTGTTTGACATCAGAGATGATATACGGGTGCTCAGTAGAGACTGGGTACACTGGACGGACTCGCCGAGAACTCCTAGATGGTATTATACCTCACGTCAGATGGCAGTTCTCTGGTGACACTGGTACAGAGTAGTCTGTTGACCCGAGATCGTCATAGAGTCTCGTGTGGTTCCCACTGTGCTTTGATTTCCATCTTACCACGTCCAAGAGGGCGTGCAAAACGGTGGTTTTTGGGTACAGTCCCGAGTCACATGGAGGTAATGAGCGATAGGAGGGGATTCGTCTCTCCCGGTATAGGGAGTTGATGTTGCGCTGTGTTCGATTGGCTATAACAGGAAATCCCTGGTCAGGGTTGCTGAGATTTACTGGTAAGTGTTACCAGTAGTTTCTCGAATAGTTATAGACCTCATATCGACACGACTTATCGAGCTACTGGGGTCTGACGTTTACCACCCCTAGGCGAGATATGCAACATATCAGACGATCAGACCGGACTGTACGGTAGTGTTACTGGTTGGATTCACTGGAGTGTGAGCGGGCTTGCTCGTCGATCTTCAGATCGCTCAATACCCGGGTGGCCGTTACGTTTAGCAGACCGCTTGCGGCTTGTGGATGCTTGATATGATCATCATCTGCTGCCGGCGTATTGACGAGTCTTTAGAGTCCTACACAGAGGTTTCCTGGCTCAAGCGAAACGAAATAGGAGCGCATATGAGATATGTGCGGGACCGAGAATAATACGGTATGTGATACTGTATTCGATTCTCGCGATGTAGCCGGATTATCGGATCAAGTGTTGATTCGATAAGTTGTTACTGTTGATATTAGTCGGTTATATGCGATATGACCGGATCGTTAAATCAAGTGTTGATTTAATGATTTAATGCATAATTATATATTTGATATATTACTTTGCGTTAACTAGTATCGGTTCACTTAAGATGGATTTTCTCACTAGGATGTGCGCATTGTATATGCGATATACTTTTGTGCACTTGATTGTATCATGTTTGATGATACATGTCATGCTAGGGTTCAAGTGTAAAGATTAAACCTTGGTTAATGAAATGGTTAGGGTTTATTATTTATTATTTATTATTCATTTATCTTATTTAATTATCTTTTTATTTTTGATAAATGAATAAAAGAAAAGAGAAAAGAATGGTGGCAAATTTTGGAGTTTAGTTGTAGCTTCATGAAACATTGAACTAGTCAACCATTCTTATCTCATCCTTAACCCTAACCATTCCCACTAACCATGATTCATTCTCTACACTTGACTCTAGTTAAAGTTATGATAAGAATTCATTTTCTTTTCTTTTTTAATTATTCTTATCATATCTTTTCTTCTTCTTCTTCCTTGACTTCAAGAAGAAAAGCTTCACCTCATCAATGGTGATTGATGAATTAGAGTGAGAAATCCAATTCTAAAGTTAACCCAACTCCTATTTCTTCATCCTCTACCTCTTGCCAAGTAGTAGAGTGTGTTTACTTCACAAGTTTCTTGACTTGGCGAAGTTGTGAGCTTGATCTAGCGAAGCCTCGACGTAGATCATCTTCGGCATGGACATCGACGACCTAGCTTGCCCATTCTCCGACGAAGCCGATCCTAGAGCCCGAATTTGATTTGGACAGCGGAGACGACCTCGTTGCGGAGCTATGGAGGTGGACAAATGGATCTACAAAGGTTGTATTTCCGTATTACTAATAGTTAATTGTTAACTAGTTCTTTTTCGCCTAGACATCTAGTTATCGATCCGTAGTTTAGGGTTTGTAGGCACCATAATTTTTGAAATTGCCATGGTTGATGGCTTGGGAGACCTCAATAGTGTGCCTAGGAACCCTACAAAATGTTCTTGATTTACGGTAATAAAGACCTCCAGGTAGAGGCTTTTACCGACTCCGGCTTCCAAAGTGACAAGGATGATTCTAAATCCATTTCGGGTTTTGTGTTTACCCTCAATGGAGGAGCGGTATGTTGGAAGAGTTCCAAACAAGATACCGTCGCAGACTCAACTATGGAGGCTGAGTATATAGCTGCTAGTGAAGCCGCAAAAGAGGCTGTCTGGATGAGAAAGTTCATTTCTGAACTTCAGGTGGTTCCGTCCATTGCCAATCCAATACCTTTGTATTGCGATAACAATGGCGCTGTAGCTTTAGCGAAGGAACTAAGGTCCCATCAGAAATCCAGGCATATCTTAAGGCGGTTTCACCTGATCAGGGAGATCGTGGATCGTCGGGAGATCGAGATACGGAGAGTAGACACAAAAGACAACACGGCAGATCCATTCACCAAGGCCATTCCTCAAGTACAGTTCGAAAGGCTTTTTGAGATGTTGGGCATGCGGTACGCAAGCAACTGGATCTGGTAGAGACAGTGGGTACTCATTGCGCCAATTATAGGCCTTAGTGCAAGTGGGAGATTGTTGGATATATATGCCCTAGAGGCCTACATTGTATAGGATGCTTGGGATATGTATGTACATGACAGTCTTGCTTGATATGATAGTAAGCTATTTGGTTTGACTTTGTCTTAACGTATAATATATTTTATTTGGTATTTATATATATATGTTGATAAAGCCCATAGGGTGTTTGTCTGACTACCGGCGTTGTGATGGCAGTCATACTAGTGGGAGCTGGATAGTCAATAGGCACACTCTTAGATGTCCCTGGTCGCAGGAGTATCGAGATTGGGCATCGATACTCCGGAGTAGACTAGTGTATACATATCTAGACCCTGATAAGGGGCAATGGATTGGTCCCGCAACCATTGGTGGTGTTCACCTAAGATTGTATACAGATGCTCACTGGGTGTGAGTACACCGGACAGGACTCGCCGAGAACTGACTGGATGGTATTATACCTAACGTCAGATAGCAGTTCTCAGGTGACATGTGTGCAGATAGTCCGTTGACTTAAGGTCATCATTTGTCTCGTGTGAGTTCCCACTGTGCTTTGATTATTACCCTACCACGGTTCAAAGGAGTCATGCAAACAGGTTTCAGTTGGGCACAGTCCCGAGCCACATGGAGGCAGTGAGCGACTGTTAGGGATTTGTCTCTCCCGGTATAGGGAGTTGATATCGCACTGTGGTCGTTTGGTCATTACCATAAGTCCCTGGCCAGGGCTGATTGAGAATTACTGATGGAATGATCAGTAGATTCTCGGGTGGTCTTGAACCATACCGACACGACTTGTACGGTTATTAGGGGTCTGACGTCCACCACCTCCCTAGACCATACATGCGATACTCTTAGACGAACAGACCGGACTGCGCGGATATTGTCACAGACAGGTTCAGTAGGATTTCGATGGGTTACCTCATCAGCTTTCTTATTGACAACTACCTGGGGACCGTTACGTACAGCTAGTGCCGCTTGCGGTCTGTGGTTAAACCCACTGCCAGCGTAGTAGTCGAGTCTTTAGAGTACAGAGATTTCCCAAACCCAGGCGAAAAGATATAGAGGTCGTATGGTTTTACGACAAAGGTTCGGACGCATACGTGCTTGAACGCACGTACGACATTCAGACAGTTTTTTACTAGCCGGCTTTGGTTTAAGCCAGATTCTAGTATCAGGTTATTGGATTTATACAGTCTAAAGTTTTTCCGTGTTTTTACGGATGAGAGGGGCGTTCTCGTAATTTTCCGAGAAGCTTCTAGAAGGATGTGACATGGAGGGAGAGGTGGCATTTTCATTTAATGAATTAGTGACTCATTGTGAGTGATTCATCATGTCATTAATGCATTATTAAATGCTTAATGACTCACATAATGAATCACCCACTTGCATTAATGAAACATGATGAATAATCTCTTATTATTCATTTCTTTTAATTCATTATGTTTCATATATCAAGTGAGAAGCTTTTTCATTTCATATATTATTATCATTATCATCTTCTCACTCTCTCTCTTCAAGCTCTCTTTCCTTCACCAAAGCCTAATCCTACCCCTCATGAGTTGAGAACAAGGATTATGAAAGACTAATTACTCCATAACCTATCTCTACATCACCTTAGCTACTCTATTTAGCAACTAGAGAAACTAAGTAACCTCAAGTTTAGAGGTTATAGCTTGGATTAGGGTTCTCGGGTGGATCGTCTATCACGGAAGAAAGCCGAAGAGGACGTGGAGATCCAAAGAGGCCGTAGATAACATTAAGACGAAGGACTAGAACCGTTTGGTATAATCTCTTAACATAGTAGTTTAGAACTCTATAGCTTTTGTTAAAACTTGTTTAGTAAACGATTCATACGGTTAATCGATGTTTGATCATAGAACAAGATTGTTATTCATATTTCCGCCTCCCTATAAGTATTGGGGTGTTGAACATCGACTTACAGGTGAGACGGCAAAGGCTTGAGTTCGAGCGTTGGAGGTGAAACGATGGAAGGAAAGATTGGCGAAGCGGTCTCGAACTCAAAAGATTCCAGCAAAGGTTCAAAACGAGTGTAAGCGACCGAGTCGGATAGTTCAGGTAACTCATCCGGAAATTCGAAGGATTCAAACTCGGGATGTGAGTGGCTAAGATCGTTCAAGAACGTGAAACACTCGTAGTCGTTGTCGGGCGCAGAAACAGCAGCAGGTTCGAGGAGGAACGCACTAGTGGCGTTAAGGTTATCATGATCGAACAGAAACTCCTCGAATTCACACTCTTCTGAGGTGATCTCCTGGATTAAGAAAACGTCCAGTATATGAGCATTAGGTTCGGAGGGCTGATTCCCCAACCTAAAAATGTTTAGTTCAGTTGTCATGTTTCCAAAAGAGAGGTTCATCGAACCATTGCGACAATTGATCACAGCATTTGAGGTTGCAAGGAATGGGCGACCGAGTATCACCGGAATTTGATTCCGGGGGTTAGCTACAGGCTGTGTGTCTAATACAATGAAGTCAACGGGGAATATGAAGTCCCCGACTTTGATTAACACATCCTCTAGCTCACCCCTAGGATGGGTGATCGATCGGTCGGCCATTTGGAGAGTGCAGTGCGTAGGTTCCATCTCTCCTAAACCTAATTGCTCGTATACTGAGTATGGAAGCAGATTAACACTGGCACCAAGATCTAATAGTGCGCGGTTGATGTTCTTATCCCCAATGGTAATAGAAATCGTAGGACAGCCAGGGTCCTTCCGTTTTTGTGGTAAAGATTGGGTAAGAGCATCACTCACAGCACTAGCCAAGAAAACTTTCTTGGGTACCTGAGACTTACTCTTTTTCGTGCATAAGTCCTTTAAGATTTTTGCGTAAGATGGGACTTGTTGGACGGCATCTAAAAGAGGAATGTTAATGTTAACCTACTTAAATAACTCCAGAATCTTCTCCATTTGTGGATTTTGTTTATTAGACCTCAACCGGTTTTGAAATGGGACGTTTTTAAAATTGGTTGAGTCTAATGCTTGTGGAGGAGATTGTGGAGTTGGAACGGATCCCAGAACAGGTGTTTTCATGGAGTGAGAAGCGGGTCCATTCAGAGCAGAAGAAGAAGAAGAAGAAGGAGTGCCTTGTGAAGAACGGAGAATAGGCTCAGAAGACGAAGAAGAAGGAGAAGAAGAAGAAGAAGCGGCGGTCGGGGTGTCATCGTTGTTCCGTGTGCCAATGTTGTTTTGCAGCATCCTTTCCGATCTCAATGTGGTCACGGCACTCACATTATGGTTCTGTTGTTCAAGAGCAACATGTACATTATGTGGGTGACCAGGATTTGGGAGTGGCTGGGACGGGAGCTTCCCCTTATCTCGCTCGCTTAAGGCCGCATTCAGCTGTGCAATCTGGGCCTCGATGGTTTTGATGCTTTGCCCGTGTGCGGCAGTGTGTTGCACTAAGGAATGAATGGAAGACTGGATGTTGGCGGTGGATTGTGTCGATTGTTTAACGAACGCCTCCAGACTTCGTTCGAGCGAGGAAACCTTATCGTTGTTTGACGGAACAAAGTTGTTTTGGGGAAAAGAATTGTTGGGTGCAAAGTTGTTCGTCTGATTTTGAAAAGGTTGGGGTTGGAAGGGCTGCTGAAATTGATGTTGAGTTTGTTGTTGCGCTTGTTGTTGCGGCGGAGGGGGCCTTTGGAAATTGTTGCCTTGGAATTGATTCTGATTCTGATTCCGGGCAAAATTGGGGTAGTTCCTCCAACCGGGATTGTAGGTGGAAGAGTATGGATCATTCCTCGGTCTTTGCTGAAATGCAGCATTAACCTAATCCTGTCCTTACGATGGTGGATTGTAAGGACACTCTTCGGTTAAGTGAGAAGGATCGGAACAACAAGCGCAAATGGTACGAAGGGGAAGAACAGGGGTAGGAGCAGGAGAAGAAAATTTGCTCTCTATCGCTTCAAGCTTTCTTGTTATTGCAGCCATTTCAGCTTTCATCGCAATAGAGACATCAAGTTGGTGAATCCCTACCCTAGACCGACCGGTAGAAGTGGAGGTAGAAGAAGAAGAAGTCGGTCTGGTGCTCTCCCATTGTAGCGTTTGCTCCGCAAGGTCGTCAAAGAATTGCCACGCTTCCTCGTCAGATTTCGATAGGAAGTGGCCCTGACAGATGGTTTCCAACAACTGCTTTGTTGCTGGGTTCAGGCCCTCGTATAAGGTTTGGCAAAGTTGCCATTTCTCTATACCGTGGTGAGGACACTGAACAAGAAGGTCTTTGTACCGGTCAAAGCACTTCCAGAAGGGTTCAGAAGGAAGCTGAGAGAATTGGTTGATTTCGTTACGTATCCTTGCGGTTTTATGATTCGGATAAAATTTCTTGAGAAACGGTTTTACAAACTCGTCCCAACTGGTTATGGAGTGGGAAGCGGTGCTATACAGCCATTTTTCAGCAAGATCGCATAGAGTGAACGGAATGACCCGTAGACGTATAGCATCGTCCGACAGTTGGGTAGTTTTCATCATGGCACAAACATTTTGAAATTTATTGATGAAGATATAGGCATCTTCAGATTCAAGCCCATGAAATCGTGGAAGCTTATTGATGAAGTGGGGCTTAATTTCGAAATTATCCCCATTGGCCGGTGGAAGAGAAAGGCAGGTGGGAAGTGCAGAACGGGTGGGATAGAAACGATCCTGGAGCGCGATTCGCTGCGGCGCTACAACAGGCGGTGGTGGTAGGTTATTGGTCTCCGTAGGAGGTGGAGCCAATCCAGGGGTAGTCAAAGAGATGTTTGGATTAAATCCTGACATCGCGGAAGAAGAGGTTGGTGATGGTGAAGGTGAAGATGTATGAACAGAATTCCGGTCAACGTCGGAGTTGGCCGGCAAAGGTAAGGGTGAAAGAGGAGTGGACGGAGTTTCGATGTCTGAGTCGATCGCGTAGTCGGTAGCGACTAACGTAACGCAGACTAGGCGGGCGCTAGTGTCCCGAGTCCAAGCGGACATACACTAAACGAGTTTAGTATAGTCAAAGCGGAGAAGGTGAGGGTAAGAAAACATCAATTGAGAAATACGATGGGTGTGTAGGGTTCCTAGGCACACTATAGAGGTCTCACAAGGCATCAACCATGCCAATTTCAAATTTTATTGGTGCCGAGAAACCCTAATACGGATCGTCGGCTAGAATTCTAGGCGAAATACGAATCTAGTTAACACTTTAACTAAAGGAGAGAGGCTACAACCTTTGTAGATCCGGTTCTCCACTTTCTTAGCTCCACGTGGGTGTCCTCTCGCTGTCCATCATGAATCCCGAACTCAATCGTCGGCTTCATCGGAGAAACGGGCGAGCTAGGTCGTCGGCTTCGTGTCAAAGACGATCTACGTCGAGGCATCACAAGTTCAAGCTCCGACTTCACAAAGTTGTGAAACTTGTGAAGAAAACACCCAAAACAACTTGGCAAGAGGTAGAGGGTGAAGAAATAGGAGGTGGGTTCACTTTAAAATTGGATTTCTCTCACTAGAACTCAAGTTGCCATTGATGGCATCAAGGTTTCTATCTTGAAGAAGAAGGAGAAGATGAAGCTAGAATATGATAAGTGTTTTAAAATGAAAAGAAAAATTCATACTTATCATAATCTAACTAGGGTTAAGTGTAGAGAATAAACCATGGTCATTTGGAGAGTTAGGGTTAAGCATGAGGACAAGAATAGTTACAAAAGTCAAAGCTTCATAAAGCTTCAACTTAAAACAAAGAAAGCCACCATTCTCATCATAATCCTTTTTCAAATAAATAAATAAATAAAAGAAAATGCAAAACCCTAATCAACACTTAACCATGGTTTAATTCTTTATACTTAACAACAAGATCAAGTATCATCAAACATGATACAAATATGTGCACAAAAGTATATCACATATACTTCTTGCACATCAAGTGAGAAAATCCATATAAAGTGAACCAATACTAGTTAATGCAATGTTGTATATCAAATATATAATTATACATTAAATCATTAAATCAACACTTGATTTAACGATCCGGTCATATCGCATATAACCGACTAGTATCCAATGTATCGGCTTATCGAATCAATGATTCGATAACTAGGTCATATCGAATATAACCAATCAAAACATTTATCGCGAGAATGAAATGCGGTATCACATACACGCATTATTCTCGGTCCCGCACATATCTCATATGCGCTCCTATTTCCTTTCGCTTGAGCCAGGAAACCTCTGTGTAGGACTCTAAAGACTCGTCAATACGCCGGTAGCAGATGATGATCATATCAACCACCCACAAGCCGCAAGCGGTCTGCTAAATGTAACGGCCATCCGGGTATTGAGCGATCAGAAGATCGACGAGCTAGCCCGCTTACACTCCTGTGAATCCAACCAGTAACACTTACCGTACAGTCCGGTCTGTTCGTCTGATACGTCGCATATCAAGTCTAGGGGTGGTAAACGTCAGACCCCAATAACCGATAAGTCGTGTCGATGTGTGGCTCATAACGGGTCGAGAAAATACTGGTAACTCTTACCAGCAAATCTCTGATCAGCCCTGGCCAGGGACTTCCCTGTTACGGCCAATCGAGCACAGCGCAACATCAACCCCCAATACCGGGAGAGACGAAACCCCTCCTATCGCTCATTGCCTCCATGTGACTTGGGACTGTACCCAAAGACCACCGTTTTGCACGCCCTCATGGATGTGGTAAGGTGGAGATCAAAGCACAGTGGGAATCACACAAGGCACTATGACGATCTCGGGTCTACAGACTAACCTGCACAAGTGTCACCTGAGAACTGCTATCTGACGTGAGGTATAATACCATCTGGGAGTTCTCGGTGAGTCCGTCCAGTATACCCAGTCTCCACTGAGCACCCGTACACCATCTCTGATGTCAAACACCAATGGATATGGGATCATCCATCGCCCATCCCATGGGTCGAGAAGCGTATACGCTAGTCTACTCTGGTATATCGATGCCCCGTCTCGATACACCCACGACTAGGGACCTTGAAGGATGTACTTATAGACTACCATGTCCCCACTAGTATGATCTGCATCATAGTCCAGGTAGTCAAGTACACATCCTAAGGGCTTTACCAACATGTAACTATATGACAGTTTAAAGAGACAAGTGTATATGTTAAGATAAAGAGTAACCAGATAGCATACTATCATATCGAGCAAGAAAGTCATCTCTATATATGTCCAAGCATCCAATATAATATACATCATCTGTTAGTGTATATGCCCTAGAGGCCATTACTGTATCATACTAGTTTGTATATTACTTAATGGAAGCTTGGGATATTCACAGTTGTATATACAATCTTGCTCGAAATGGTAGTATGCTACTTGGTTTGTCTCTGCTTTAATATGTGCATGTGTTTCTTTTAGCATATTGCTGGTATACATATTAGTAGAGCCCTTAGGATCTTTGCTTGATTACCAGCGTTGTGATGGCGCTCGCACTCGTGGGAGCTGGGTAATCTATAAGCACATCCTTATACAGGTCCCTGGTCGTTGGACTATCGAGACAGGGCATCGATACTCCGGAGTAGACTAGCGTATGCGCTTCTCATCCCAGTGTGGGAGACGGTCTGTCCCACAGCCGTTAGTACGTCGTACTTGGGATAGTATGCGGGTGCTCGTTAGGTTACGAGTACACTGGACAGGACTCGTCGGGAACTGTTGGTTGGTAATATACCTATCGTCAGTTATCAGTTCCCAGGTGACATGAGTACAGCTTAGTCCGCTGACTTGACACTGTCACTTCGCCTCGAGTGTGTTCCCACTGCACTTTGATTACTACCCTACCACGGCTCAAAGGAGTCATGCAAACAGGAAGTTTTTTGGGTGCAGTCCCGAAGCACTTGGAGGCAGTGACGGTTAGACAGGATTCGTCTCTCCCGGTATTGGGGGTTGACATCGCGCTGTGTCTAGGAGAGCCATTACACGAGTAGTCCCTGGCCAGGGCAAGCGAGATATACTGGTAGGTTTCCAGTGTTATCTCAGGGTGTTCTGGGCTACACTCCGACACGACTTGTACTGCTATTAGGGGACTGACGTTCACCGCCCCCCTAGGCCCGCCATGCGATGTATCAGACGAACAGACCGGACTGTACGGAGACTGTCACATACAGGCTCAGTAGGAGTGCAGATGGGGTTCACCTCGTCAGTCTTCTTATCGACATCTACCTGGGGACCGTTACGTACAGCTAGTGCCGCTTGCGGTCTGTGGTTAAACCCACTGCCAGCGTAGTGTCGAGTCTTTAGAGTCCCACACAGAGAGCTATTCGCCTTTAGGCAAAATGAGTAGAGGTCGCATGGTTTTGCGACAGGGTTCGTTCGCATCCGCGCACTTGTGTACGTTTGCTGTCCGGACAGTTTATACTAGCGGGCTTTGGTTTAAGCCGGATCCTAGTATATGTTTTGAGATTGGTTTTTCTCAGTGTATTCGTGTTCCTCGGATCACGAATGCGGGTGCGTTTGCACAGTTGCTTGAGATTGAGGGAGAGGACCTTGTTTAGGGTTAATGGCTATTGTCATTTTATTAACCCTATTGATTTTGTGTGTATTATAGTTAATTGATAATTAGCTTAATAATTGTGCATGGTTGTTGTTGACAATTTGACTTCATTGACTTGTTGACCTTGTTGACAATTTGACCATCATCATTTCTTTTGGAAGATGCTCTTTGATCTTTGCAAAATTGAAATGATAATGGTCATGTCATGATTTACCATGACAATTTTCAAGCTAATTATTGAATTAAAATAATGCACACATATTAGTGAGAATGGCTCACTAATAATTTATTCTCTCATATCATTTCTCTCTCTTGTTCATCCTCTCCCTCAAGCTCTCTCCCTCTCATGTGTTGAGAAACAAAAAGCTTGAGAAAAACCTTCACTTGATCTTCTCTACTCTCTTCTAGGGTTCAAGTCTTAGAATTTCTTGCACTCTAGTTACTCCTAGCTTGGAGTTGAAGCTAAAGGTCGAGGCTTTCGGGTGGATCCTTCTTTGACGGGAGAAGACAAGTAAGGTGACCTCTTTCTACCATTCCAAGGAGCAAGGAGAGAAGGACTTTGAGCTCAAGGTATAACCATTCCATCACTTAGCTACTTTGTAGTTAGCTTTAGCAAGTTTATGTTTAGCAAAGATCCTTAAAGCTTAGTCCATGTTGCCTATAGTTGATAAAAATCCAATTTTTATTATGTTTTCCGCCTCCCCGTAAGCACCGAGGTGGGCAACGTGGACTTACAGTGGTATCAGAGCCTAACTAAACCTAAACTAGCTAAGTAGTTAAGTGTAACGAAGTTTCGAAACCGGAAAATCGAAAAACCAAACTCGCAAAACCCTAAGTTTCTGTTAATTTTTTTTCTGGTCAAAATAAAATTTGTTATACACCAAAAATTATCTCAGGGTTTTGTTAAGAACACCACCAAAAACGAGACAGAGAATCGACTAAATGGGCGCGGATCCGCGGCGCTAGGAAGCTATTGCGCCGCGCATCCGCGGCCATCTTGTCCCTTCTCTGCCTCGAGTTTGGTGCAGTGTCTTTCTGTGTTGGTTTTGGGATTTTTACGATATGTTATATGTGCCCAGATTTTCCAGAACTAAAATTTACTTTTGGGGGCCTATAAATCCGTATTTTTTCGGAACTTCACTACACTTTAACTATATCGGTTATATCTGTGATGCTTGTATGTATTGAACGTCGGCTAATCGCTATAAGTCGATTAGTCGAGGTTATACATCTCTGTGATCTGTGATTGTTATTGGTTTGTGGATATGAATGGATTGGATTGTCGCGGGTGAATAGCCGGGGTGGATGTGAGATGAGCGTTATTTTTCTTTCATTCATTTGTAACATGTAAATTGATGTAATAATATTATTTGTATGGCCGCACAACCGGGTCGGGGTTGTAGCCGTCATTGTATAATTCTTTTTACTGTTTTTGCTCCTAGGATAGACCCATGGAGGGGGTGCACAAACTACCGGGTATCTCGAAGTGCCGAGTGGCCTACTCACGGTGGTGAGGGAGGTTGCTTCGCTTCGGGTGCTTGGCGGGTAGTTTGCCGCACCCGTAGGGGTCTTGGATGGGGTATTGGCTATTCACCGCGACCGTGTAATCCGCTTTACGTTGCAGGCTCGAACGCATTGCGGATTTCTAGTATATCCAATGTATTCATCTGTGATCTGTAATGTGTATCATTGCCATATATTTATATATAATAACTATTTAGGCGTTGCTTATGTTTTACAGCCGCGCTAGCCCAGCCCCCGCTCTGTCGTTAGTTAAGTAACCTAACGGGTGATGACGGGGCCCCGTGGCGAATGCGAATGGCATAAGCATACGTCATATTTTGGTTGTTTTCTGCAATGGTAGGATTAAATGATGGGACGCATTAAAAGAACTAATGCAAGAAATAAACCAAGTAAAAGTCGATTGGAACACTTTGAAAACCACTCGGTTCTTTTCAAAACTAAACTTTTAAACGCGGAGCTTGAACCACTCCTTTTAAAAGCTATCTCGTTCCATCGATTATATCAAGTTCACTACGTTCACGGTTTCGCCAAAACCATCCGTAGCCCTCCGTCGTTTCATATAAATATTCAACAGTATTCAAGCTGTGTTTGTTGGCCTTAGTCAAGGCACAGTGTTTGGTAGCTGGTGGGTATTCATATGTTGCATAGATAGAATGCGTTGGTTTGGGACAGTCGTATTGCTTTGTTGGCCATAGTCAAGAGTATATACGGGTGGGTTCAAATTAACCTGGATAACGACGGGTAAAACTTGACATGTGACTTATGATTTGTTGGCCTTAGTCAAGGTCATAAGAGCATGGGGCAAAAATCCACATCGGGAGTTTCATAAGTACTGAAACTTGCTAGCGTTGCATACCATTTGGAGTGTGATAATTCTGGTAGGATTCCTTCGGTTTTATCACGCGATGATATTTGGATCCCGATCCTACTGTGAGTATATGCTACTCCTCGGGAAAACTCTCACTTAACGATCAATGCTATAAACCTAGTAGGTGCCTAGAAAGGTGTTAGCGGGGCTACGCCCACAGGGAAAAGAGGTTACTTAATTAAGGAACTTCGCGAAAGCGTTGGAAAACCTCCCTCGAAGTACCGACACTGGCCTGGCTGAACGGTTAAGCAAGTATTGTACGGTGAGAATGATCCCGGCTAATCCTTTCTTTACGGTTTGAGAAGGGATTCGAGAGACAGTGGGAGCCATCCTGTTTAGATAAATTAAAAACCAATCTAAACTTGCAAGAGCATCATGCTAAGTGTTTTCTTCTCTCTCTCTTAATTGCAGCGACCCAGTGACCACACCTAGGTTACATCTAGATAATAAGATGACTGAATCTAACTGTTATGACTGGCAAAGGTCTGTCCAGATGTCCATTGCCCAGGACAAGCTGGGACACCTCTTAACTGATCCAACCCCTGCCGTCTCAGGTCCAGTTTCCCCTGTCGCGGATATTGATATTCGTAGGACATCGGAAGAAGTCTGTGCGAAAGCCAAGTGCCTCGTGTTAGCCTCAGTTGATGGTATATACCATAGGCAGCACGAGAAGATGGACTCAGCTTCTATCTTCCTCCATAAAAAAATTTTATATGGAGAGCAATCTCGTATCGCAAGATATGAGACCTCGAACGAATTGCTTCCAGCGAGGTTGGCTATCGGGTCATCTGTAGGGGGCAACGTCCTTACAGAGACCAGCTTTTTTGAGCTCTCGGACCTGAAGACCACGTTGAAGAACAGGTCAGATGCTGACTCAGTTCAACAGTCTCTGCCTACTACCCTAAAGGAAACTAGGGAAGTAGAAAGAAAGGGAAGGGCAGAAGTTTCAGGAACAGATGTAGTAAAAGAAGGATGTTCCTATTGTTGCGGGGATGAACATGGACAGAAGGATTGCAGGGCTTGTAAAGCCAGTAGCCAGAATTCGAAGCATGTTGTGGCTTCGGCTTCGGGTGTGTTTGTGATTGAGAACTGTATGTCAGTTAACCCTACTTCCTGGGTATTGGATACCGGATCCGGATCTCATATCTGTAATTCGTTACAGGCTTTGAGAAACCGTAGGGTTATCAGGAAAGGTGATATGACTCTCAGGGTTGCTAACGGAATGAGCATGTATGCTGAATCCGTAGGGGAATATCATCTAGGACTGACAACTGGGCAGATATTGATTCTGCGTGACTGATTTTATGTGCCAGGTGCGACTTGTAACATCATATCTGTATCCTTACTTTCTAAGGAAGGATATGATTTTACTTTTGTAAGCGATGTAGTAAACATCCACCTAAATCAAGTGCTGATTGGGTCAGGTACATTGAAATACGGTATATACGTTTTGAATCAAGCTCAGGTCTTCAGTGTCCAGAACACACTTAAAAGAAAGTCTCCGGAATTAAATCAGGCTTTCTTATGGCATTGTAAACTGGGTCACATTAATGAGACACGGTTGACAAAGTTACATAAAGAAGGATACTTAGATCCGTTCGAGTACCAGTCTTATGCCACTTGTGAATCATGTCTCATGGGAAAGATGACAAAGACTCCGTTCACTGGACACGGAGAAAGAGCGAGCGAGCTCTTGGGACTCATACACAGTGATGTGTGTGGTCCAATGTCTACACATGCGCGAAGTGGTTATTCATACTTCATTACTTTCACAGATGATTTCTCTAGGTATGGGCATGTCTTCTTAATGAAGCACAAATCCGAGGCCTTTGAGAAATTTCAGGAATACAAGAATGAAGTTGAAAAACAAACAGGCAAAAGTATCAAGATCCTAAGATCGGATCGAGGAGGAGAATACTTAAGTGCCGAGTTTCTGGGCTTCTTAAAAGAGAATGGAATTCTCTCTCAACTTACTCCCCCATACACACCACAACACAACGGTGTATCGGAAAGGAGGAATCGAACCCTATTGGATATGGTTCGTTCCATGATGAGTAAGGCTGAGTTGCCGCGATCCTTCTGGAGTTATGCACTAGAAAAAGCTGCATATCTTTTGAACCAAGTTCCTACTAAGTCAGTGCCTACCACACCATATCAGATGTGGAGTGGGAAGAAACCCAGTCTTAAACACTTTAAGACATGGGGATGTCCAGCTTTTGTAAAAAAGCAGCATGCGGACAAGCTCAAGGCACGTTCGGTACAGTGTAAGTTTGTGGGATACCCAAAGAACTCCAAGGGGTATCTTTTCTATTACGCAGAGGAACAAAAGGTTTTTGTTTCTCGTCATGCCCGCTTCTTGGAAACTGAGTTTTTGGAAAATCAGATAAGTGGGAGCGCAATAGAACTGGAAGAAATTCCAGAACCACAAGCTATTACTGAAAGCTTGGTAGAACCAGAAGGTTCGAAAGAACAGGACATCCCAGCGCCACTCCGCAGGAGTAGTAGGCAGTCTCATCCGCCCGAGAGATACTACGGTTTTCTCATTGACGGGGATAGAGAGGATTGCACTATGGATCATGGTGAGCCTACTAGCTTCCAGCAAGCCATTCAGAGCGGTGACTCGGTGAAATGGCTGGAAGCAATGCGGGCCGAGATGGAGTCCATGTACACCAACAAAGTTTGGACTTGGACTTTGCACCAGAAGGGGTAAAACCCATAGGCTGCAAATGGATCTTCAGAAAGAAGATTGGTGTAGATGGGCAGGTTGAGATCTATAAAGCTAGACTTGTAGCATAGGGTTTTCGTCAAAGACCTGGTTTGGACTATGACGAGACCTTTTCTCCAGTGGCTATGCTGAAATCCATTCGGATCCTTCTTGCCATTGCTGCCTTCCACGATTATGAAATCTGGCAGATGGACGTAAAGACGGCTTTCCTAAATGGAAATTTGGAAGAGTGCGTCTATATGGATCAGCCGGAGGGATTCAATCAGAGTGGGAGCAGCGGTAGAGTGTGCAAGTTGCTCAAGTCCATTTATGGACTTAAGCAGGCATCGCGGAGTTGGAACATCTGCTTTGATGATACTGTCAAAGAATTCGACTTTATCAAAAACCCAGATGAACCATGCATTTACAGTAAGATTGTAGGGAGAACTGTGGTATTCCTCGTCTTGTACGTGGATGACATTCTCCTAATAGGAAATGACAATCCTATGCTACAGTCAGTCAAAGGATTCTTGTCGCAGAGGTTCTCCATGAAGGACCTGGGTGATGCCAACTACATTCTGGGGATCCAGATCTATCGTGATAGATCTAAGAGGATGTTGGGACTTTCACAGTTAAGGTACATTGACACCATACTGAAAAGGTTCAGTATGGAAGATTCCAAGCGCGGTAATCTACCGGCTTGTCACGGGATCACCCTCTCCAAAGAGATGTCTCCCAAGACTGATTTGGAAAGGGATCGCTTGTCTATTATACCCTACGCTTCTGCGGTAGGCTCTATAATGTATGCGATGTTATGTACCAGACCAGATGTAGCATACGCATTGAGCGTTGTAAGCCGGTATCAGTCAAACCCAGGGGAGAAACACTGGATAGCAGTAAAGAACATTCTCAAGTACCTGAGAAGGACTAAGGAGATGTTCTTGGTGTATGGCGGAAAAGACCTCCAGCTCGAGGCCTTTGCTGACTCCAGCTTCCAGAGTGACAAGGATGACTCCAAGTCCATGTCGGGTTATGTCTTTACCCTCAATGGAGGGGCGGTTTGCTGGAAGAGTTCCAAGCAGGAGACCGTTGCAGACTCAACAATGGAAGCGGAGTACATAGCTGCTTGCGATGCCGCAAAGGAAGCTGTCTGGATGAAGAAGTTCCTCACGGAGCTTCAGGTGGTTCCTACCATTGTTGGTCCAATACCGCTGTATTGCGACAACAACGGAGCTATAGCTTTAGCGAAGGAACCCGGATCCCATCAGAAATCCAGACACATCTTAAGGCGGTATCACCTGATCAGGGAGATCGTGGATCGCCAGGAGATCGAGGTCCGGAGAGTTGCATCAGAGGATAACACAGCAGATCCATTCACCAAGGCCTTGCCCCAGACTCAGTTCGAGCGGCTGATCGAGATGATAGGTCTTCGATACGCCAGTACATGGCCTTAGTGCAAGTGGGAGATTGTTAGTGTATATGCCCTAGAGGCCATTACTGTATCATACTAGTTTGTATATTACTTAATGGAAGCTTGGGATATTCACAGTTGTATATACAATCTTGCTCGAAATGGTAGTATGCTACTTGGTTTGTCTCTGCTTTAATATGTGCATGTGTTTCTTTTAGCATATTGCTGGTATACATATTAGTAGAGCCCTTAGGATCTTTGCTTGATTACCAGCATTGTGATGGCGCTCGCACTCGTGGGAGCTGGGTAATCTATAAGCACATCCTTATACAGGTCCCTGGTCGTTGGACTATCGAGACAGGGCATCGATACTCCGGAGTAGACTAGCGTATGCGCTTCTCATCCCAGTGTGGGAGACGGTCTGTCCCACAGCCGTTAGTACGTCGTACTTGGGATAGTATGCGGGTGCTCGTTAGGTTACGAGTACACTGGACAGGACTCGTTGGGAACTGTTGGTTGGTAATATACCTATCGTCAGTTATCAGTTCCCAGGTGACATGAGTACAGCTTAGTCCGCTGACTTGACACTGTCACTTCGCCTCGAGTGTGTTCCCACTGCATTTTGATTACTACCCTACCACGGCTCAAAGGAGTCGTGCAAACAGGCAGTTTTTTGGGTGCAGTCCCGAAGCACTTGGAGGCAGTGACGGTTAGACAGGATTCGTCTCTCCCGGTATTGGGGGTTGACATCGCGCTGTGTCTAGGAGAGCCATTACACGAGTAGTCCCTGGCCAGGGCAAGCGAGATATACTGGTAGGTTTCCGGTGTTATCTCAGGGTGTTCTGGGCTACACTCCGACACGACTTGTACCGCTATTAGGGGACTGACGTTCACCGCCCCCCTAGGCCCGCCATGCGATGTATCAGACGAACAGACCGGACTGTACGGAGACTGTCACATACAGGCTCAGTAGGAGTGCAGATGGGGTTCACCTCGTCAGTCTTCTTATCGACATCTACCTGGGGACCGTTACGTACAGCTAGTGCCGCTTGCGGTCTGTGGTTAAACCCACTGCCAGCGTAGTGTCGAGTCTTTAGAGTCCCACACAGAGAGCTATTCGCCTTTAGGCAAAATGAGTAGAGGTCGCATGGTTTTGCGACAGGGTTCGTTCGCATCCGCGCACTTGTGTACGTTTGCTGTCCGGACAGTTTATACTAGCGGGCTTTGGTTTAAGCCGGATCCTAGTATATGTTTTGAGATTGGTTTTTCTCAGTGTATTCATGTTCCTCGGATCACGAATGCGGGTGCGTTTGCACAGTTGCTTGAGATTGAGGGAGAGGACCTTGTTTAGGGTTAATGGCTATTGTCATTTTATTAACCCTATTGATTTTGTGTGTATTATAGTTAATTGATAATTAGCTTAATAATTGTGCATGGTTGTTGTTGACAATTTGACTTCATTGACTTGTTGACCTTGTTGACAATTTGACCATCATCATTTCTTTTGGAAGATGCTCTTTGATCTTTGCAAAATTGAAATGATAATGGTCATTTCATGATTTACCATGACAATTTTCAAGCTAATTATTGAATTAAAATAATGCACACATATTAGTGATAATGGCTCACTAATAATTTATTCTCTCATATCATTTCTCTCTCTTGTTCATCCTCTCCCTCAAGCTCTCTCCCTCTCATGTGTTGAGAAACAAAAAGCTTGAGAAAAACCTTCACTTGATCTTCTCTACTCTCTTTTAGGGTTCAAGTCTTAGCATTTCTTGCACTCTAGTTATTCCTAGCTTGGAGTTGAAGCTAAAGGTCGAGGCTTTCGGGTGGATCCTTCTTTGACGGAAGAAGACAAGCAAGGTGACCTCTTTCTACCATTCCAAGGAGCAAGGAGAGAAGGACTTTGAGCTCAAGGTATAACCATTCCATCACTTAGCTACTTTGTAGTTAGCTTTAGCAAGTTTATGTTTAGCAAAGATCCTTAAAGCTTAGTCCATGTTGCCTATAGTTGATAAAAATCTAATTTTTATTATGTTTTCTGCCTCCCCATAAGCACCGGGGTGGGCAACGTGGACTTACATCATCTGTACAATACTGGCCTCTAGAGCATATATACAACAAACAATCTCCCACTTGCACTAGGGCCAGCTGCTGTAGTATCGCATACCGAGCATCCTGAAGAGTCTCTCAAACTGTATCTGGGGAATGGCCTTCGTGAGTGGATCCGCCGTATTGTTCTTCGTGTCAACCCTCCTGACCTCGATCTCCCGGCGATCAACTATCTCCCGGATCAGGTGATACCGCCTCAGAATATGCCTGGATCGCTGATGGGACCTGGATTCCTTGGCCAAAGCCACCGCTCTATTGTTATCGCAATACAAAGGTATTGGATGCTCAATGGATGGAACCACTCCAAGTTCAGTAATGAACTTCTTGATCCAGACAGCCTCTTTAGCAGCATCGTTGGCAGCGATGTATTCAGCCTCCATCGTCGAGTCTGCCACGGTTTCTTACTTGGAACTCATCCAGCTAACCGCCCCTCCGTAAAGGGTAAAGACAAAACCCGACTGCGACTTAGAGTCGTCCTTATCACTCTGGAAGCTCGAATCGGTAAAGGACTCCACTTGGAGTTCTCCGTTACCATACACCAAGAGCATCTCTTTAGTCCTTCGTAAGTACTTGAGAATGCTCTTCACAGCTGTCCAGTGACTCTCTCCAGGATCAGCTTGATACCTGCTCACTACACTTAGTGAGTATGCTACATCGGGTCTGGTACATAGCATCGCATACATGATAGAGCCTACTGCTGAAGCATAGGGTATCCCTTGCATGCGAGCTCTCTCTAAATCAGTCTTGGGAGACATCTCTTTGGAGAGAGTGACTCCAGAGATCGTGGGCAAGTTCCCACGCTTGGATTCTTCCATACTAAACCTTTTTAGTATGGTGTCAATGTACCTAAATTGGGACAATCCCAATATCCGTTTGGATCTATCTCTATAGATCCTGATTCCCAATATGCAGGAGGCATCACCAAGATCTTTCATCGAGAATCTTTGTGATAAGAAGAGCTTGACCGATTGCAGCATATGAATATCATTTCCTATCAAGAGTATGTCGTCCACGTACAATACGAGGAAGACAACCTTACTCTCTGCTACCTTCTTGTAGATACAAGGTTCATCTGGATTTTTGACGATATCAAACTCTTTGATAACGACGTCAAAGCAGATGTTCCAACTCCGCGATGCTTGCTTTAATCCATAAATGGATTTAAGCAGCTTGCACACCTTCCCGCTGCTCCCACTGTCTACAAAGCCCTCTGGCTGAGTCATGTACACGCACTCTTCTAAATCACCATTTAGAAAGGCAGTCTTAACATCCATTTGCCAGATTTCGTAATCATGATATGCAGCGATGGCAAGCATGATCCGGATGGATTTAAGCATAGCCACTGGAGAAAAGGTCTCGTCATAGTCCACACCTGGTCTTTGACGAAAACCCTTTGCTACAAGTCTAGCTTTGAAAGTCTCCACTTTCCCATCTACACCAAGTTTTTTCTTGAAGATCCATTTGCTCCCAATGGGTTTTACCCCTTCAGGAGCAACTTCCAAAGTCCATACTTTGTTGGTGTACATGGATTCCATCTCGGACCGCATAGCATCCAGCCACTTTACTGAGTCCCTACTCGTGATGGCCTGCTCGAAGCTAGTTGGGTCATCATCCTCCATGATGCAATCCTCGCTCCCTCCATCCATGAGAAAACCGTAGTATCTCTCAGGTTGGCGAGGAACCCTACTAGATCGGCGGAGTGGCTGGGGTTCATCTGGAACTACGGAATCCTCTGGTTCAACCAAATCTTCTGTTGTAGTCTGTGTCGCTGGAACTTCTTCCAGTTCTACCTCAATGCCACTAATTTCTTTTGCAAGAAATTCCTTTTCTAAAAAGGTGGCATGTTGAGCAACAAACACTCTTTGTTCCTCATTGTGGTAGAAGATATACCCTCGCAAATGTTTGGGATATCCAACAAATTTACACAAAACAGATCTTACCTCGAGTTTGTCCGGTTTTTGTTTTTTGACATAGGCCAGGCAACCCCATATCTTTATAAAATTAAGATATGGTCTCTTCCCTTCCCATATCTCATATGGTATGGTAGGCACAGATTTGGTGGGAACCCTGTTCAGTAGGTATGCTGCTGTTTCCAGTGCATATCCCCAGAAAGAAACAGGTAACTCAGCTACACTCATCATAGAGCGCACCATATCTAATAGGGTGCGGTTTCTCCGCTCCGATACACCGTTGTGTTGTGATGTATATGGAGGAGTTAGCTGAGAGAGAATCCCATTCTCTTTTAGGAAGTCCAGGAATTCAATGCTCAAGTATTCTCCTCCTCGATCAGATCGTAGGATTTTAATACTTTTTCCGGTTTGGTTCTCAACTTCTTGTTTATATTCTCTAAATTTCTCAAAAGCTTCTGATTTGTGTTTCATCAGGAACACATACCCGAACCTAGAGAGATCGTCAGTGAATGTAATGAAGTACGAAGAACCATCCCTGGCATGTGTAGACATGGGACCGCATACATCACTATGTATAAGTCCCAAGAGTTCGGTAACTCTCTCTCCATGTCCCGTAAACGGAGTTTTGGTCATCTTGCCCTTGAGACATGACTGGCAAGTGTCATAAGATGAAAATTCAAAAGGATTTAAATATCCATCCTTATGCAACTTAGCCAGTCGTGTCGCATTGATGTGACACAGTCTACAATGCCACAAGAAGGTTTCGTTCAGTTCTGAACTCTTCCTCTTGTGTGTGTTTTTTATGCTCAGAACTGTTGATTGGTTTAGAACATAAATGCCATTGCACAACGTGCCTGATCCAACCAACTTTTGGTTACAGAAAATGTTCATAATATTGTCCTGTAATACAGAATTATATCCCTCTTTACTCAACAAAGAAACCGATATAATGCTGCATATCAGGTTCGGCATGTAATAGCATTCGTTCAGAACCAATGTATTACCAGTTGGTAATACAAGGTGATATTCCCCGACAGTCTTAGCTGCAACAATTGCACCATTTCTAACTCTAATGTCTTTATCACCTTCTCCAAGTTCTCTACCTTTCCTAAGCCCATGTAACTGATTACATATATGGGATCCTGACCCGGTATCTAATACCCAGGACGTAGAGCAAATGGAGAAATAGTTCTCTGTAACGAACACACCCGAAGAAAATGCATCAACATGTACTTTCTTCAATCGGGTGGCATGGGAATCCTGGTATTCCCCTATTTCCTGTTCATTCCTATAACTCTTATAAGAAAGAATGGAACCAACGTTCCCCAGCACAGTATAACATGCGGGTTCGGTCAATACATCCATATTATTATCTTCATTAGGACATGAAATGGTCGCTACCTGGAGAGAGAGAGAAAAAAACACTTTAGCGTATGCTCGTGCAAGATCAGATTGGTTATTATCTTATCTAATCAGGATGGCTCCCACTGCTTTTTATCAAATCTTCCTTCAAACCCTAAAAGGAAAGACTAGCCGGGATTAATTACACACTACAAGTTCGCCAATCTTTCAGCCAGGCCAGTGTCGGTACTTTGAGGGAGGTCCCCCGTGCTTTCGCACGAACCTAATTAATGTAAACCTCGTTTTCCCAGAGGCGTAACCCCGTTGACACCTTTCTAGACACCTACTTGATCAGCTAATTGCAATGCGTAAAACTCTCCCAGGAGTACCTCTTACTCGCAGTGGGTATCGGGATCCAACTATCTCATAGAAGGTATGCAATCTCATTGCAAATTTCAACACTTAAAATTCCCGATAATATTTTTCCCCAAGCATCCTATGACCTTGACGGAGGTCAACAAACCACAGGGTGCAAGTCAAGTTCAACCCGTCATTTCTTGATTGAATCAAACCCACCCGCACGACCCTTGACGGAGGTCAACAAGGTCGTACAACTACCCTAATCCAATCTGCATCATATGCATAAGCAGATAAATCCTAGTTAGCTACCGCACACTACGCCTTGACGGAGGTCAACAAACGTAGCACGAATACTAAGTAGGATTTATCTGAAATGACGGAGGGCTACGTCAGGTTTTTTTCTGAAAACCTATTGCGTAATGAACTTGATATCGTTGTAGAATCAAATGAAGTTTTGAAATGGAGTGATCTTGAGGCTTTTCTAGTTTTGCTAAAGGAGTCACTCCCGGTGAAGGGATCTCGGTCCTTTCCTCGTCGAATGAGGTGCAGGATATATCATATATATCGCTGTGCAAAGCAAAAACTCTTAAAAGCAATTAAAACCAAACCGAGTGTGTAGCATCTGCCTGTTACTGCTAAAGGAGTCACTCCCGGTGAAGGGATCTCGGTCCTTTCCTCATCGAATAAGGTGCAGGGTATATCATATATACCGCTATGCAAAGCAAGAACTGTAGCTACCTGTTTTGTTTAAAATTTGATTCTACAACATCTTAGGTTTCTTTTCTTTCATTAATCACATTAATGAGGTCCCATCATTTAAATACCTAAACATCACAGATAGATATGACGTACACTTATGCCATCCGCATTCGCCTCGATGTCCCCTCGTGCACCGTTAGGTTAGGTAACTAACGACAGAGCAGGGCAGGGCTAGTGCGGGTGCAAAACATAAGTAACGTCTATATAATATATCATATATACTATATAAAGTATCTATCAAAGAACATCACATGATCACATCACAGATATCGCAGCAGAAGAAACATATGAAACATTGGATATACTAGGACGTCCGTGTTTTCAATACGAGCCAGTATAAAACACGGATTCCACGGTCGTGATGAATAGCCAATCCCAGACCCCTAGACCCCTACGAGAGCGGCAAGCAACCCTGCCAATTCTAGGGTTAGGAGACCCGGACTCGACTCCTCGAGTTGGTCTCCCACTGGACCCCAGAACCCGGTTACTTGTGCTCCCCTCCTTGGGTCTATCCTAATGCGGAAAAGTAAATAATATACAAAAGGTGACAACTTCCGCAACCTGGAAGTGCCCCAAATAAAAGAATATTACATACAAGTTTTTACATGAATGAAAAAGAAAAACACTCATCTCACATAAAAACCCCCGGCTATTCAAACACGACGATCCAACATAACATATCCAGCAACACATAACATCACATGTCATCAATGTAAGTAAGTATGCATACCCCAATTGTCGTTGACGTATAGCAACGAAACCGGCGATATGAACATACTACACTTACGGTCACAGAAAAGAAAGTGTAAAACTACAACAATTGGAATCCGCAACTTCTTTAGACATCGCATGCCTAATCAAATGAAATACTTAGACATCACATGCCTAACAGATATAAATCCCGCATTTTAGTCTCATTATCGAAACTCTTTTCAATATCAAGTGAAACCAAACTGCTAGATTTATAACATTCATTCAGTTATCACACAACTGTTTGTGAATTCCAATTATTGTATCACATTCCAGATAAACAGAAAATGTTAAACTTTCCGATCGAATAGTCGAATACCCAAGTTTTCCCGATACAGCTCAACACATGAAATAAGTCTAACAACATTCAGTTCGTGCCTCAGTACCAACGGTCCAGCCGTAGAAGGGTCAAGCCAACGCCTCACATGTGGCATGCCGTACTGCCCCAAACCCGAAGGTTCAAAGGGCAGTTTAAGACGGTCACATAATCGAGTTAAGGTTTGTTGTCTTCTAGAGGGTCCATCGCGTTACTTGCACTACTTAGAACGTCGTTAAACTACGGAAAAATCCAACACTTGGAAATTTCCCGACAGGGGAAAAATTGGGTATTTATATCCGGTCGAGCTTTTTAACATATTCTAAAAATTATCCGGAAAAACACATAGACGAAATTTGATAATCCGATCGAACTATCGAAGCTCCAAAACAACCCCAGAAAATGCAACTCTTGAATAAATTTTAAAAATTCCCAGGAAAACCAGCACTGGAAAATAAGAATTACTGTGCAGAATTTAATGAGGCCGTACGGCCGCGGAACCGCCGCATGAGCTATGCTCATGCCGCGGAACCGCGGCGACTTGGTAGATTTGGGCTGTCGAATTTCACAGTAACTCTTAGAATCACCTGCTGATTTTTCTGCATATTTTTAATTTGGAAAAATCCCAGATTTTAGAAAATGTACAGAGAGCATTTTGTGAGTTAGGGTTTCGGTTTGTTCGGACTTCAAACTCCGTCTAGACTTCGCCTAAGGCTCTAACTAGGCTCTGATACTACTGTAGGGTTCCTAGGCACACTATAGAGGTCTCACAAGGCATCAACCATGCTAATTTCAAATTTTATTGGTGCCGAGAAACCCTAATACGGATCGTCGGCTAGAATTCTAGGCGAAATACGAATCTAGTTAACACTTTAACTAAAGGAGAGAGGCTACAACCTTTGTAGATCCGGTTCTCCACTTCCTTAGCTCCACATGGGTGTCCTCTCGCTGTCCATCATGAATCCCGAACTCAATCGTCGGCTTCATCGGAGAAATGGGCGAGCTAGGTCGTCGGCTTCGTGTCAAAGATGATCTACGTCGAGGCATCACAAGTTCAAGCTCCGACTTCACAAAGTTGTGAAACTTGTGAAGAAAACACCCAAAACAACTTGGCAAGAGGTAGAGGGTGAAGAAATAGGAGGTGGGTTCACTTTAGAATTGGATTTCTCTCACTAGAACTCAAGTTGCCATTGATGGCATCAAGGTTTCTATCTTGAAGAAGAAGGAGAAGATGAAGCTAGAATATGATAAGTGTTTTAAAATGAAAAGAAAAATTCATACTTATCATAATCTAACTAGGGTTAAGTGTAGAGAATAAACCATGGTTATTTGGAGAGTTAGGGTTAAGCATGAGGACAAGAATGGTTACAAAAGTCAAAGCTTCATGAAGCTTCAACTTAAAACAAAGAAAGCCACCATTCTCATCATAATCCTTTTTCAAATAAATAAATAAATAAAAGAAAATGCAAAACCCTAATCAACACTTAACCATGGTTTAATTCTTTATACTTAACAACAAGATCAAGTATCATCAAACATGATACAAATATGTGCACAAAAGTATATCACATATACTTCTTGCACATCAAGTGAGAAAATCCATATAAAGTGAACAAATACTAGTTAATGCAATGTTGTATATCAAATATATAATTATACATTAAATCATTAAATTAACACTTGATTTAACGATCCGGTCATATCGCATATAACCGACTAGTATCCAATATATCGGCTTATCGAATCAATGATTCGATAACTAGGTCATATCGAATATAACCAATCGAAACATTTATCGCGAGAATGAAATGCTGTATCACATACACGCATTATTCTCGGTCCCGCACATATCTCATATGCGCTCCTATTTCGTTTCGCTTGAGCCAGGAAACCTCTGTGTAGGACTCTAAAGACTCGTCAATACGCCGGTAGCAGATGATGATCATATCAACCACCCACAAGCCGCAAGCGGTCTGATAAACGTAACGGCCATCCGGGTATTGAGCGATCAGAAGATCGACGAGCTAGCCCGCTCACACTCCTGTGAATCCAACCAGTAACACTTACCGTACAGTCCGGTCTGTTCGTCTGATACGTCGCATATCAAGTCTAGGGGTGGTAAACGTCAGACCTCAATAACCGATAAGTCGTGCCGATGTGTGGCTCATAACGGGTCGAGAAACTACTGGTAACTCTTACCAGCAAATCTCTGATCAGCCCTGGCCAGGGACTTCCCTGTTACGGCCAATCGAGCACAGCGCAACATCAACCCCCAATACCGGGAGAGACGAAACCCCTCCTATCGCTCATTGCCTCCATGTGACTCGGGACTGTATCCAAAGACCACCGTTTTGCACGCCTTCATGGACGTGGTAAGGTGGAGATCAAAGCACAGTGGGAATCACACAAGGCTCTATGACGATCTCGGGTCTACAGACTAACCTGCACAAGTGTCACTTGAGAACTGCCATCTGACGTGAGGTATAATACCATCTGGGAGTTCTCGGTGAGTCCGTCCAGTGTACCCAGTCTCCACTGAGCACCCGTACACCATCTCTGATGTCAAACACCAATGGATATGGGATCATCCATCGCCCATCCCATGGGTCGAGAAGCGTATACGCTAGTCTACTCTGGTATATCGATGCCCCGTCTCGATACACCCACGACTAGGGACCTTGAAGGATGTACTTATAGACTACCATGTCCCCACTAGTTTGATCTGCATCATAATCCAGGTAGTCAAGTACACATCCTAAGGGCTTTACCAACATGTAACTATATGACAGTTTAAAGAGACAAGTGTACATGTTAAGATAAAGAGTAACCAGATAGCATACTATCATATCGAGCAAGAAAGTCATCTCTATATATGTCCAAGCATCCAATATAATATACATCATCTTTACAATACTGGCCTCTAGGGCATACATGCAACTAACAGGGTGGTGGGTAAAAAATGGATTCTGGCGACAAAGGGCAAGTTTTTATAAAAGTTTTTGATTTTTTTCCTTTTTTTTATTTTTAGAAAGAGCTTTACAGAAATATGTACGGACTTACGGCTTTAAGCAATCACAAACAAGATATGCACAATCACACCTAGATCTAGGGTCACCTAGGTCAGCTAGACAGCTCCTAACTGTTCCAGAGGGCTAGAAATAGGACCTCAAACCGCCTCTTCTCCGTCAATTGTGACCAGGTAAGTGCCAGGTAAGTGGGAGGTTATCAAACGCTTTCGCGAAGTTCCTTAATTAAATAACCACTTGCCTTCGACACACTTGCCTAGACACCGCAAAAGTCAGATAGGATAAACGGTCGATGCCTGTAACTAGTCCTCTGTCCTATTGAGCGCGAAGTCCTTAGGGCCGAGTCTAGTATTTTTTAATTAACAATGGTCAATGCATATACTTTTTGTGATTTTTGGGGTCCTGGGAAGGGTGATGAAATCCCCACCCAATTTGGATTGGTTTCAAGCCCCTTAAGTCCGTATTAATGAATGCAAAGCAGTAACAAATCAACTGCAAACAATTTTTATTTTTTTAGTGCGGTGCAAAGAATCCTGCACAAGAACAGTTTATTGGAAGGGGGAAGAGAGTTTGCGCAAAGAATGCTACAGAAAACACAATTTATTGGAGTCCAAAGGAGTGGGAGAGAGAAGAGAGATACTCACAGAAGTTTTGGCACCCTGAAGGGCACAAATGGCCGCGGTTCCGCGGCAATAGGGCTCTAATGCCGCGGTTCCGCGGCTAAGTTGTGGAATTGGGGCTCCAGTTTTCTGGTATGTGCCTCTTTGGGTGTCCTCTGCTTGTCTAGATTTCCTGATTTTGGATTTTCTTACTGGAACTGCTCTAGAATCTTACAGTAGACCGTTTGCTTCGTTTTGATCCGTCACGGTGTAGCCGCGAGATGTGGGTCTATCTTCCCACGTCTTTGGCACTGAACTCGAACTTCGTATATCCCACATCTTTGGCACTGAACTCGAACTTCGTATTATCCTGCACACTTGCACAAAAACTAATCAAAAATAACAAAATGTTTTTTTTTACAATGTATATTTTTTGTTTTGTTTTTCGGTTAGCTTTATATTCACAAATTAACCCGAAATTACACAAAAAAATAAACTACCGTTTCCCCGGCAACGGCGCCATTTGATTATTAGAGATTCTGCGTGTTCAAGTTTAGTTAATTACCGCAATCAAGACGGTTTCGCTTGTAGCTAGCCGGCTGAGTACGGGTCGTCCGCAGGGAGATGGGAATCTTTTTCTATGTGCTTTAACGAGTTAAGTCCAAAAGTCCAGATTTGTTTGTGATTAACTAAGTGTTAAAATGATATGTAAAGAGAGCTTGTTAGGGTTAGGATTAGGTTAGTTTGAGTTAGGAGTCGCTCACTTCTTTCGTTGCCACTATTAATATCGGTGTTACGGTAATCGGTAACAACGGGGATTAGCACGACTAGGAAGGAACTTGCGAGTATAAGCTAGGCTTTCCAACGCTTAAGTTCTTCCTTTTGGTGCTTGTCCGTCCGTTCTTGGCTCTTAGCCATAACCTCCGGTTAATTCAACCACAACCAGTCTCACTACGGAATCACCGCTATCATGTAGGATAGGGTGTCGTAGGGAGCGGATTGTGGTTCAATTGACGGGAGTCGATTTAAGATGTTGGGCAAGGAAAGAGTGAGAGAGATTTCCTTCTCTCAAAATTCCCTTATCCTACCCTAACAAGTATGGAAACTACTCACACATCATAATGAAAAGAAAATAAAACAAAAGAGGAAGATAGAAAGAAAGAGATTAGAAGATAACAACTAGCTATTTGCGACCTCACCTTGGCAAGGATCAAGCGTAAGCATCATGGTTATTTAAGGATAAAGGAAAAGAGAAAAGAAAGAAACAATAATAAATAACAACAACTACTTATGAATTAATGATTACAAGCGATTAACATAAAAAGAGCAAGACAAGTATTATAACAAAATGAACTTCTTTATTCATCATTCTTCACTCACAAAAGCTCACTACAAGTTTTTCAATGGAGAAGAGATGAGAAGAGGAAGAAGAAGAACAAGTATTCTAAAACCTAAAATACAAGATTAAGCACACCCTTGGCTTCATAAGTTCTGGACTATTTATAGGCAGGGAAATGGAAATCTAGGGCAACAATCTGCCTCTATATGAAAAGAAAAAGATACCCCTAAAAAATAGTCAACTGCCGCCACCATATGGCCGCGGAACCGCGGCCTAGACCCCCCATTGGCCGCGGTTCCGCGGCCGTATGGAGGAGTTGGGCCCTCCAACTTTTTGTGCTTCCCTGGTTTTCTCTGTACTTTATTCTGGTATATGTGTTTTCTCAGATTTTCTTCACGATTTTTCCAGAATTTCTGTTGAGCAAAAGGTGATTTGATGTGGATCTTTTTGTCATGATTTTCTTGAGCTCCGCGTAGATTTCTTGGATCTTGTGCTGCCATTGAGCCTTGTGCATGAAAATGACATTGATTTGCCATTTTTTCTCTTAAACTGGTGTATGGCAACAGACGGATAAAGAGCGGAGACCCGTGTTTTATCTGTGGTTGGCAGGAACCCGGATTTTGTCGTGTTTTTCCATGAATTTCACCGTTAAGAGCCGAGAACCTGTATCCTACAATTGACTAGCAAACACGGCTCAAGAGTATCTACCGATAAGCAATATGATAAAAATTGGGCGGTATAAAAATGCAATAATCTGATATGAACACATGACTAGTAAGTTTCATAAGATGTAAATTCGAATGGATTCAAATATCCATCTTTATGCAACTTAACTAGTCTTGTCATATTGATATGACCTAGTCTATAGTGCCACAAGAAGACTTCGTTCATTTCTAAACTTTTCCTCTTGTATGTGTTCTATATGTTAAGAACTATATTTTGATTCAGAACCGATATACCGTTACATAACATACCAAAACCAATCAACACTTGATTTAGAAAAATGTTCATAACATTATCCTGTAATACAAAATTATATCCTACCTTATGTAATAAAGCGAATGATATAATATTGCACAACGTTTTTGGTACGTAATAACAGTCGTTCAGAATCAATGTATTACCTTCAGGTAATACTAGGTGATATATGCCAACTGCTTTGGTTGCAACTATTGCACCATTCCCTACTCTGAGGGAATGATCACATATTTCCAGTTCTCTACCTTTCTTTAGTCCATGTAACATATTATAAATGTGGGATCCTGATCCGGTATCTAATACCCAAAACGTAGAGCAAACTGAGAAACAATTCTTGGTAACGAACATACCCGAAGAAAATGCATCAACATGCTCATTCCTCGTTCGGGTCGCGTGGGAATCCGGGTATTCTCCTATTTCCTGCTCAGACTTAAAACAGTTATAAGGTAGAGCGGAACCAACGTTCCCCAGCTCAGTATAACAAGCCGGTTCGGTCAATACATCAATATTATTATCTTGATTAAGGTGTGTCATGGTCGCTACCTGGAGAGAGAGAGAAAAAAACACTTTAGCGTATGCTCTTGCAAGATTAGATTGGTTATGATTTTATCTAATCAGGATGGCTCCCACTGTTTTATCAAATCTTCCTTCAAACCCTAAAAGGTAAGACTAACTGGGATTAATTACACTCTACAAGTTCGCCAATCGTTCAGCCAGGCAGGTATTAGTACTCCGAGGGAGTCTCTCCGTGCTTTCGCATGGAACTAATTAAATAATCTCGTTTCTGCAAGGGCATAACCCCGTTAACAACTTTCTTAGATGTTAGTTGTATGTATGCCCTAGAGGCCAGTATTGTACAGATGGTGTATATTATATTGGATGCTTGGACATATATAGAGATGACTTTCTTGCTCGATATGATAGTATGCTATCTGGTTACTCTTTATCTTAACATATACACTAGTCTCTTTATACTGTTTTATAGTTACATGTTGGTAAAGCCCTTAGGATATGTACTTGACTACCTAGACTGTGATGCAGATCATACTAGTGGGGACATGGCAGTCCATAAGTACATCCTTCAAGATCCCTAGTCGGGGGTGTATCGAGACGGGGCATCGATATACCAGAGTAGACTAGCGTATACGCCTCTCGACCCATGTGATGGGCGATGGATGATCCCATATCCATTGGTGTTTGACATCAGAGATGGTATACGGGTGCTCAGTGGAGACTGAGTACACTGGACGGACTCACCGAGAACTCCCAGATGGTATTATACCTCACGTCAGATGGCAGTTCTCAGGTGACACTTGTACAGGTTAGTCTGCAGACCCGAGATCGTCATAGAGTCTTGTGTGATTCCCACTGTGCTTTGATCTCCACCTTACCACGTCCATGAGGGCGTACAAAACGGTGGTCTTTGGGTACAGTCCCGAGTCACATGGAGGCAATGAGCGATAGGAGGGGTTTCGTCTCTCCCGGTATTGGGGGTTGATGTTGCGCTGTGCTCGATTGGCCGTAACAGGGAAGTCCCTGGCCAGGGCTGATCAGAGATTTGCTGGTAAGTGTTACCAGTAGTTTCTCGACCCGTTACGAGCCTCACATCAGCACGACTTATCGGGTGATTTGGGTCTGACGTATACTACCCCTAGACTTGATATGCGACATATCAGACGAAGAGACCGGACTGTATGGTAAGTGTTACTGGTCGGATTCGCAGGAGTGTGAGCGGGCTAGCTCGTCGATCTTCTGATCGCTCAATACCCGGGTGGCCGTTACGTTTAGCAGACCGCTTGCGGCTTGTGGGTGCTTGATATGATCATCATCTGCTACCGGCGTATTGACGAGTCTTTAGAGTCCTACACAGAGGTTTCCTGGCTCAAGCGAAACGAAATAGGAGCGCATATGAGATATGTGCGGGACCGAGAATAATGCGTGTATGTGATACCGCATTTCATTCTCGCGATATATGTTTCGATTGGTCATATTCGATATGACCTAGTTATCGAATCATTGATTCGATAAATCGATACATTGGATTCTAGTCGGTTATGTGCGACATGACTGGATCATTGAATCAAATGTTGATTTAATGATTTAATGCATAATTATATATTTGATATATTGCATTGCATTAACTAGTATTGGTTCACTTTAAACGGATTTTTCTCACTTGATGCACATTGTATATGTGATATGCTTTAGTGCACTACTTTGTATCATGTTTGATGATACTTGATCATATAGTTAAGTTTATAGAATTAATCCATGGTTAATTTGATAATTAGGGTTTTGCATATTCATTTATTTATTTATTTGTTTATTTATTTATTTGAAATGGATTAAGATAAGAATGGTGGCTTTATTTGTTTTATATTGAAGCTTCATGAAGCTTTGACTTTGCTAACCATCCTTATCTTCATGCTTAACCCTAACCCATCCAAGTGACCATGGTTAATTCTCTACACTTAACCCTAGTTCAAGTTATGATAAGTATTTGATTTAAATTTATTTTATCACAAGACTTATCATATTCTTTTCTTGAGCTCATCTTCTTCTTCTTCTTCAAGCTTGCTACAACAATGGCAACTTGAGATCTAGTGAGATAAATCCAATTCTAAAGTGAACCCACCTCCTATTTCTTCACCCTCTACCTCTTGCCAAGTTGTTTTGGGTGTTTACTTCACAAGTTTCACAAGTTTGTGAAGTCGGAGCTTGAGTTTGTGCAATCTCGACATAGATCGTCTTTGACACAAAGCCGACGACCTATTCCGCTTGTTTTCCCGATGAAGCCGATGATCGAGTCAAGGATTCATGATGGACAGCGAGGACATGACCACGAGGAGCTAAGGAGGTGGATATCCGGATCTACAAAGGTTGTAGCTTCTCACTTCTGGTTAAATTGTTAACTAGCTTTATATTTCGTCTAGACATCTAGCAACGATCCATTAACTAGGGTTTCTCGGCACCATAATTTTTAAATTTGGCATGTTCGATGCCTTGTGAGACCTTTATAGGGTGCCTAGGAACCTTTCAGTGGTATCAGAGCCTAGCTAGAGCCTTAGGCGAAGCGTAGACGGAATTTGAAGTCCGAACGACCCAAAACCGAAACCCAAAATATGCTCTCTGTACTTTTTTGAAAACAGTGGATTTTTCCAAATTAAAAATTGCTAAAAAATTCAGCAGGAAAAAATAAGAATTACGGTGGAAAAATTTTCTGGTGAACAGTGTTTTTCGCGGCGGATCAGCGGCAGGAGCATGGCTTCTGCGGCTGATCAGCGGCCAATTGGTGACGTCAGCCCATTTTTTTTGCACAGTAACTCCTGATAAATTCTGCTGAGTTTTCTGGGAATTTTTAATATTGATTCAAGAGTTGAATTTTCTGCAATTGTTTTGGGGATTCGGTGTTTCGATCGGGGTATCAAATTTTGTCTATTTGGCTTTCCGGATAAATTTTAGAATATGTTAAAAAGTTCGACCGGATATAAATACCCAATTTTTCCCCTGTCGGGAAATTTCAAAGTGTTGGATATTTCCGTAGTTTAACGACGTTCTAAGTAGTGCAAGTAACTCGATGGTCCCTCTAGAAGACAACAAACCTTAACTCGATTATGTGACCGTCTTGAACTGCCCTTTGAACCTTCGGGTTTGGGGCAGTACGGCGTGCCACATGTGAGGCGTTGGCTTGACCCTTCTACGGCTAGACCGTTGGTACTGAGGTACGAACTGAATGTTGTTAGACTTATTTCATGTGTTGATCTGTATTGGGAAAACTTGGGTGTTCGATTGTTCGATCGGAAAGTTTAACATTTTCTATTTATCCGGAATTGGATACAATAATTGGAATTCACAAACAGTTATGAGATAACTGGATGATTGTTATAAATCTAGCAGTTTAGTCCCGTACGATATTGAAAAGAGTTTTCGATAATGAGACTAAAATGCGGGGTTTGTAACTGTTAGGCATGTGATGTCTAAAGAGGTTGCGGATTCCAACTGTTGTAGTTTTACACTTTCTTTTCTGTGACCGTAAGTGTAGTATGTTCATATCGCCGGTTTCGTTGCTATACGTCAACGACAATTGGGGTATGCATACTTACTTACGTTGATGACATGTGATGTTATGTGTTTCTGGATATGTAATATTGGATCGTCGTATTCGAATAGCTGGGGGTTTTTATGTGAGATGAGTGTTTTTCTTTTTCATTCATGTAAAAACTTGTATGTAATATTCTTTTATTTGGGGCACTTCCAGGATGCGGGAGTTGTCACCTTTGTATATTATTTACTTTTCCGCATTAGGATAGACCCAAGGAGGGGAGCACAAGTAACCGGGTTCTGGGGTCCAGTGGGAGACCAACTCGAGGAGTCGAGTCCGGGTCTCCTAACCCTAGAATTGGCAGGGTTGCTTGCCGCTCTCGTAGGGGTCTAAGGGTGTGGGATTGGCTATTCATCACGACCGTGGAATCCGTGTTTTATACTGGCTCGTATTGAAAACACGGACGTCCTAGTATATCCAATATTTCATATGTTTATTCTGCTGCGATATCTGTGATGAGATCATGTGAAGTTTCTGTGATGGATTTAATATATAGTATATATGATATATTATATAGATGTTACTTATGTTTTACACCCGCGCTAGCCCTGCCCTGCTCTGTCGTTAGTTACCTAACCTAACGGTGCACGAGGGGACATCGAGGCGAATGCGGATGGCATAAGTGTACGTCATATCTATCTGTGATGTTTAGGTATTTAAATGATGGGACTTTATTAATGTGATTAATGAAAGATAAGAAACCTAAGATGTTGTAGAATCGAATTTTAAAATAAAACAGGTAGCTACAGTTCTTGCTTTGCACAGCGGTATATATGATATACCCCGCACCTTATTCGATGAGGAAAGGACCGAGATCCCTTCACCGGGAGTGACTCCTTTAGCAATAACTGGCAGATGCTACACACTCGGTTTGCTTTTGACTGTTTTTTTGTTTTTGCTTTGCACAGCGATATATATGATATATCCGGCACCTCATTCAACGAGGAAAGGACCGAGATCCCTTCACCGGGAGTGACTCCTTTAGCAAAACTAGAAAAGCCTCAAAATCACTCCATTTTCAAAACTTCATTTGATTCTACAACGATATAAAGTTCATTACGCAAAGGGTTTTCTTAGAAACCTGACGTAGCCCTCCGTCATTTCAGATAACTAATAGTTAGTATTCGTGCTGCGTTTGTTGACTCAGTCAAGGTGTAGTGTGCGGTAGCTGATTACTATTTATCTGTTTATGCATATGATGCAGATTGGATTAGGGTAGTCGTGCTGCCTTGTTGACTTAGTCAAGGGTCGTGCGGGTGGGTTTAATTCAATCAGGAAATGACGGGTTGAACTTTACTTGCAGTCTATGGTTTGTTGACTCAGTCAAGGTCATAGATCGCCTGGGGCAAAATATTATCGGGAATTTCAAGTGTTGAAATTTGCAATGAGATTGCATACCTTCTATGAGATAGTTGGATCCCGATACCCGCTGCGAGTAAGAGTTACTCCTGGGAGAGTTTTACACATTGCAATTAGCTGATCAAGTAGGTGTCTAGAAAGGTGTCTATGGGGTTATGCCTCTGGGAAAACGAGGTTTACATTAATTAGGTTCGTGCGAAAGCACGGGAGACCTCCCTTAAAGTACCGACACTGGCCTGGCTGAAAGATTGGCGAACCTGTAGTGTGTAATTAATCCCGGCTAATCTTTCCTTTTAGGGTTTGAAGGAAGATTTGATAAAAAGCAGTGGGAGCCATCCTGATTAGATAAGATAATAACCAATCTGATCTTGCACGAGCATACGCTAAAGTGTTTTCTTCTCTCTCTCTCCAGGTAGCGACCATTTCATGCCCTAATAAAGATAATAAAATGGATGTATTGACCGAACCCGCATGTTATACTGTGCAGGGGAACGTTGAACCCGTTCTATCTTATAAGTGTTATAAGAATGAACAGGAAACAGGAGAATATCTGGATTCTCACACCGCCCAAACGGAGAACATGCATGTTGATGCATCATCTTCGGGTGTGTTTGTCATTGAGAACTGTTTCTCAGTTCACCCTACGTCCTGGGTATTAGATACCGGGTCAGGATCCCACATATGTAAGATGTTACATGGGCTGAGAAAAGGTAGAGAACTGAGAAAAGGTGAACATTCCGTTCATGTAGGGAATGGGGCAAATGTTGCAGCCAAAGCAGTTGGCATATATCACCTGGTATTACCAAATGGTGATACACTAGTCCTGAATAAGTGCTATTATATACCGAACATGATGTGCAACATTATATCAGTTTCTTTATTAAGTAAAGAAGGTTATAATTTTGTAGTAAAGGATAATGTTATGATTCCTCGATCAAAGGTTGATTGCATCAGGCTCGCTACATAATGGCATATTCATTCTCAATCAAAATACAGTCTTCAATATACAAAATACACACAAAAGGAAAAGCTCAGAAATGAACGAATCCTTCTTGTGGCACTGTAGACTTGGCCATATCAATGAGACACGACTAGCTAAGTTGCATAAGAATGGATATTTGAATTCATTCGAATTATCATCTTATGACACTTGCCATTCATGTCTCAAAGGAAAAATGACCAAAACTCCGTTTACAGGACACGGAGAAAGAGTTACTGAACTCTTGGGACTGGTGCATAGTGATGTATGCGGTCCAATGTCTACACACGCCAGAAATGGTTCTTCCTACTTCATTACATTCACTGACGATCTCTCTAGATACGGGCATGTGTTCCTGTTGAAACACAAGTCTGAAGCTTTTGAGAAATTCAAAGAATATAAGCACGAGGTAGAGAACCAAACGGGCAAAAGTATTAAGGTTCTTCGATCTGATCGAGGAGGTGAATACTTAAGCAGTGAATTCCTGGATTATCTAAAAGAGAATGGGATTCTCTCTCAGCTTACTCCTCCTTATACACCACAGCACAACGGTGTATCGGAACGAAGGAATCGCACCCTATTAGATATGGTGCGTTCAATGATGAGTAATGCTGAGTTACCTATTTCGTTTTGGGGGTATGCACTTGAGACAGCCATATACCTATTGAATCTGGTTCCGTCTAAATCTGTACCTACCACACCATATGAGATATGGAGTGGGAAGAGACCATATTTTAAGCGAATTAAGATATGGGGTTGTCCGGCCTATGTCAAAAAGCAAAATCCGGACAAACTCGAGGCACGATCAGTCCTTTGCAAGTTTGTGGGATATCCTAAGAATTCTCAAGGATATTTTTTCTACCAAGCTGAGGAACAAAGAGTGTTTGTTGCTCAACATGCCACCTTTTTGGAAAGGGAATTTCTTGCAAAAGAAATTAATGGCAAAGAGGTAGAGCTGGAAGAGGTTCTAGCACCACAAACTGCAACTGACGATTTAGCAGAACCAGAGGATTCAGTGGTGCCCGACGTACCCCAGCCTCTCCGCCGATCTAGTAGGGTTCCTCGCCAACCTGAGAGATACTACGGTTTTCTCATTGATGGTGGGAGCGAGGATTGCATCATGGAGGATGATGACCCAACTAGCTTCGACCAGGCCATCACGAGTGGGGACTCAGTGAAATGGCTGGATGCTATGCGGTCCGAGATGGAATCCATATACACCAACAAAGTATGGACTTTGGAAGTTGCTCCTGAAGGGGTAAAACCCATTGGGAGCAAGTGGATCTTTAAGAAGAAACTTGGTGTAGATGGGAAAGTGGAGACTTTCAAAGCTAGACTTGTAGCAAAGGGTTTTCGTCAAAGACCAGGTGTGGACCATGACGAAACCTTTTCTCCAGTGGCTATGCTTAAATCCATCCGAATCATGCTTGCCATTGCTGCCTTTCATGACTACGAAATCTGGCAAATGGATGTTAAGACCGCCTTTCTAAACGGTGATTTAGAAGAGTGCGTGTACATGACTCAGCCAGAGGGCTTCGTAGACAGTGGGAGCAGCGGGAAGGTGTGCAAGCTGCTTAAATCCATTTATGGATTAAAGAAAGCATCGCGGAGTTGGAACATCTGCTTTGACGTCGTTATCAAAGAGTTTGATTTCGTCAAAAATCCAGATGAACCTTGTATCTACAAGAAGGTGGCAGAGAGTAAGGTTGTCTTCCTCGTATTGTACGTGGACGACATACTCTTGATAGGAAATGATATTCCTATGCTGCAATCGGTCAAGCTCTTCTTATCACAAAGATTCTCAATGAAAGATCTTGGTGATGCCTCCTGCATATTGGGAATCAGGATCTATAGAGATAGATCCAAACGGATTTTGGGATTGTCCCAATCCAGGTACATTGACACCATACTAAAGAGGTTTAGTATGGAAGAGTCCAAGCGTGGGAACATGCCCACGATCTCTGGAGTCACTCTCTCCAAAGAGATGTCTCCCAAGACTGATTTGGAGAGAGCTCGGATGCAAGGGATACCCTATGCTTCGGCAGTAGGCTCTATCATGTATGCGATGTTGTGTACCAGACCCGATGTAGCATACTCACTAAGTGTAGTGAGCAGGTATCAAGCAGATCCTGGAGAGAGTCACTGGACAGCTGTGAAGAGCATTCTCAAGTACTTACGAAGGACTAGAGATATGTTCTTGGTGTATGGTAACGGAGAACTCCAAGTGGAGTCCTTTACCGATTCCAGCTTCCAGAGTGATAAGGACGACTCTAAGTCGCAGTCGGGTTTTGTCTTTACCCTTTACGGAGGGGCGGTTAGCTGGAAGAGTTCCAAGCAGGAAACCGTGGCAGACTCGACGATGGAGGCTGAATACATCGCTGCCAACGATGCTGCTAAAGAAGCTGTCTGGATCAAGAAGTTCATTTCTGAACTTGGAGTGGTTCCATCCATTGAGCATCCAATACCTTTGTATTGCGATAACAATGGAGCGGTGGCTTTGGCCAAGGAACCCAGGTCCCATCAGCGATCCAGGCATATTCTGAGGCGATATCACCTGATCCGGGAGATAGTTGATCGCCGGGAGATTGAGGTCAGGAGGGTTGACACGAAGAACAACACGGCGGATCCACTCACGAAGGCCATTCCCCAGAAACAGTTTGAGAGACTCTTCGGGATGCTCGGTATGAGATACTACAGCAGCTGGCCCTAGTGCAAGTGGGAGATTGTTAGTTGTATGTATGCCCTAGAGGCCAGTATTGTATAGATGGTGTATATTATATTGGATGCTTGGACATATATAGAGATGACTTTCTTGCTCGATATGATAGTATGCTATCTGGTTACTCTTTATCTTAACATGTACACTAGTCTCTTTATACTGTTTTATAGTTACATGTTGGTAAAGCCCTTAGGATATGTACTTGACTACCTAGACTGTGATGCAGATCATTCTAGTGGGGACATGGTAGTCCATAAGTACATCCTTCAAGGTCCCTAGTCGTGGGTGTATCGAGACGGGGCATCAATATACCAGAGAAGACTAGCGTATACGCTTCTCGACCCATGTGATGGGCGATGGATGATCCCATATCCATTGGTGTTTGACATCAGAGATGGTATACGGGTGCTCAGTGGAGACTGAGTACACTGGACGGACTCGCCGAGAACTCCCAGATGGTATTATACCTCACGTCAGATGGCAGTTCTCAAGTGACACTTGTACAGGTTAGTCTGCAGACCCGAGATCGTCATAGAGTCTTGTGTGATTCCCACTGTGCTTTGATCTCCACCTTACCACGTCCATGAGGGCGTGCAAAACGGTGGTCTTTGGGTACAGTCCCGAGTCACATGGAGGCAATGAGCGATAGGAGGGGTTTCGTCTCTCCCGGTATTGGGGTTGATGTTGCGCTGTGCTCGATTGGCTGTAACAGGGAAGTCCCTGGCCAGGGCTGATCAGAGATTTGCTGGTAAGTGTTACCAGTAGTTTCTCGACCCGTTACGAGCCTCACATCAGCACGACTTATCGGGTTATTGGGGTCTGACGTATACCACCCCTAGACTTGATATGCGACATATCAGACGAAGAGACCGGACTGTATGGTAAGTGTTACTGGTCGGATTCGCAGGAGTGTGAGCGGGATAGCTCGTCGATCTTCTGATCGCTCAATACCCGGGTGGCCGTTACGTTTAGCAGACCGCTTGCGGCTTGTGGGTGCTTGATATGATCATCATCTGCTACCGGCGTATTGACGAGTCTTTAGAGTCCTACACAGAGGTTTCCTGGCTCAAGCGAAACGAAATAGGAGCGCATATGAGATATGTGCGGGACCGAGAATAATGCGTGTATGTGATACCGCATTTCATTCTCGCGATATATGTTTCGATTGGTCATATTCGATATGACCTAGTTATCGAATCATTGATTCGATAAATCGATACATTGGATTCTAGTCGGTTATGTGCGACATGACCGGATCATTGAATCAAATGTTGATTTAATGATTTAATGCATAATTATATATTTTATATATTGCATTGCATTAACTAGTATTGGTTCACTTTAAACGGATTTTTCTCACTTGATGCACATTGTATATGTGATATGCTTTAGTGCACTACTTTGTATCATGTTTGATGATACTTGATCATATAGTTAAGTTTATAGAATTAATCCATGGTTAATTTGATAATTAGGGTTTTGCATATTCATTTATTTATTTGTTTGTTTATTTATTTATTTGAAATGGATTAAGATAAGAATGGTGGCTTTATTTGTTTTATATTGAAGCTTCATGAAGCTTTGACTTTGCTAACCATCCTTATCTTCATGCTTAACCCTAACCCATCCAAGTGAACATGGTTAATTCTCTATACTTAACCCTAGTTCAAGTTATGATAAGTATTTGATTTTAAATTTATTTTATCACAAGACTTATCATATTCTTTTCTTGAGCTCATCTTCTTCTTCTTCTTCAAGCTTGCTACAACAATGGCAACTTGAGATCTAGTGAGATAAATCCAATTCTAAAGTGAACCCACCTCCTATTTCTTCACCCTCTACCTCTTGCCAAGTTGTTTTGGGTGTTTACTTCACAAGTTGTGAAGTCGGAGCTTGAGTTTGTGCAACCTCGACGTAGATCGTCTTTGACACAAAGCCGACGACCTATTCCGCTTGTTTTCCCGATGAAGCCGATGATCGAGTCAAGGATTCATGATGGACAGCGAGGACATGACCACGAGGAGCTAAGGAGGTGGATATCCGGATCTACAAAGGTTGTAGCTTCTCACTTCTGGTTAAATTGTTAACTAGCTTTATATTTCGCCTAGACATCTAGCAACGATCCGTTAACTAGGGTTTCTCGGCACCATAATTTTTAAATTTGGCATGTTCGATGCCTTGTGAGACCTCTATAGGGTGCCTAGGAACCTTTCATTAGACACCTACTGGATCAACTAATTGTAAAGTGCAAAACTCTCCCAGGAGTAACTCTTACCTGCAGTTGGTATCGGGATTCAACTATCTCATAGTAGGTATGCAATCTCATTGCAAATTTCAATACTTGAAATTCCCAATATTGTTTTTGCCCCTAGCGTCCTATGACCTTGATGGAGGCAAACAAACCATAGGGCTCTAGTCATGTTCAACCCGTTCATTTCCTGATTGAATTAAACCCACCCATACGACTCTTGAAGGAGGCCAACAAAGTCGTACGACTATCCTAATCCAATCGCATCATATGGTTGCAGATAAGAACTAATTAGCTATCGCACACTACGCTTTGACCGAAGAAAACAAACGTAGCACGAATATTAAATAGTCCTTATTTGAAATGACGGAGGGCTATAACAGGTTTTTAAGAAAACCTTTTGCTTAATGAACTTAATATCGTCATAGAATCGAGTGATTTGAAAAGGAGTGGTTTAAGCTCCGCTTTTTAAAATCGAATAGTTTTCAAAACAAACCGAGTGGGTTGTAGCATTTGCTAGCTTTTGCTAAAGAGGTCATTCCCGGTGAAGGAATCTCGGCTCTTTCCTCATCGAATGAGGTGCTGGATATTCATAAAGAATACCGCTATGCAAAGCAGGAACTAGAGCTACCTTTTTGAAAATTTGATTCTACAACATTTTTAGGTTTCTTTTCTTTTTATTAATCTCATTAATGAAGTCCATGTTAGTTGTATGTATGCCCTAGAGGCCATTATTGTACATATGATGTATATTATAGTGGATGCTTGGACATATATAGAGAGGACTTTCTTGCTCGACATGATAGTATGCTATCTGGTTGCTCTTTATCTTAACATGTATACTTGTCTCTTGATACTGTCTTATGGTTACATGTTGGTAGAGCCCTTAGGATGTATACTTGACTATCAGGATTATGATACAGATCATACTAGTGGGGCCATGGTAGTCCATAAGTTCATCCTTTAATGTTCCTAGTCGTGGGTGTATCGAGACAGGGCATCGATATACCAGAGTAGACTAGCGTATACGCTTCTCGACTCATGAGATGGGCGATGGATGATCCCATATCCATTGGTGTTTGACATCAGAGATGGTATACGGGTGCTCAGTGGAGACTGAGTACACTGGACGGACTCGCCGAGAACTCCTAGTTGGTATTATACCTATCGTCAGATAGCAGTTCTCTGGTGACACTGGTACTGGTTAGTCTGTAGACCCAAGATCGTCATAGAGTCTTGTATGATTCCCACTGAGCTTTGATTTCCACCTTACCACGTTCAAGAGGACGTGCAAAACGGTGATTTTTGGGTACAGTCCCGAGTCATATGGAGGCAATGAGTGATAGGAGGGGTTTCGTCTCTCCCGGTATTGGGGGTTGATGTTGCGCTGTGCTCGATTGGCCATAACAGGGAAGCCCCTGGCCAGAGCCGATTTAGAGATTTACTGGTAAGTGTTATCAGTAGTTTCTCGATCCGTTATGAGCCTCATATCGGCATGACTTATCGGTTATTGGGGTCTGACGTTTACCACCCTTAGACTGGATATGCGACATATCAGACGAGGAGACCGGACTGTATGGTAGTGTTACCGACAGGCTTTACAGGAGCTAGAGCGGGCTTGCTTGCTGATCTTCTGATCGTTCAATATCCGGGGAGCCGTTACGTCCAGCTAGTACCGCTGACGGCTTATGGGTGCTTGATGTGATCATCACCTACTGCCGGCGTATTGACGAGTCTTTAGAGTCCTACACAGAGGTTTTACTGGCTCAGGCAAAATGAAGTAGGAGCACATATGTGATATGTGCGGGATCGAAAATAATATGAGTATGTGATACCGTATTCTATTCTCACGATATTTGTATCGGTCGGTTATATGTGATATAGCCGGGTTATCGAATCAAGTGTTGATTCGATAAGTTGGTACATATAATATTAGTCGGTTATATGAGATATAACCGGATTATTAAATCAAGTGCTGATTTGATAATTTAGTGTATAATTGTATATTTGATATACTAGTTTACATTAACTAATATTAGCTCACTTAAGCATTTATTTTCTCACATGTGCACACTTAATATATATGTGATATAAATTAATTGTGTTTTTCTTTTTGTGTCATGGTTGTTGATGGGTGTATGAGACTTACACCATACTAATTATAATGTAGGGTTTTAATATTTAAAGTAATTCCAAATTAGTGGATAATTAGCCACATGTATGAAGCTTGTAGAAGCTTGTGGATGCATTGACTTAGTCCACTGGTTTTGTTTTACTTAAGATATTTATTAACCTAACCATTATAATTTAGCCATGGTTATGTCTCTATATGAGTTAGCTATATGATACAAACTCACCCATGGTTGATTCTCTCACCTCATTTTAGTTCATTCTCATCTCTTGACTTCATCTTCTTCAACCTTAAGAAAAAGCTTGCTACCTTTTTCTAAAGTGAGAAAATATTGTGAGAAAAATAAAACTAAAGTAAGCCCACTTCTTACTTCATCATTCTCTACTAGATTAGCACTTTAGTATAGGGTGTTAGCTTCACTAATCTCTTATTAGTGAAGTAGTAGCTTGAGTTAGTATCTCCTCGGTACCTGCATGTATCACTGTGTTTGCAAAATAAATCCTAGGGTCCCCGGGTGATAGCAGATCTCCAATAACATCACAAATTTACACAATTTCCCGATATCAGGGTTTCTTTGTTTTGGGGTTTGTGGTTAGTCTTTGGTTTCAGTCTAATATACTATCATTAAAGAGGGGTTTAAGGTTACTACTAACTTAATTCAAGAATTCCTTAAAACCCTAACTTGGAATTTACAAACCCCACTAATCATCACTTAATCACTTCTAAACATGCATAGACACTAAAGTGAATGAAATACTATGCTAATGGTGGAAGAATTACCTCATTTGACAACTCAAGAATTTTCTTGAGTTGCCCCAAGTCTCCAAAATCCGATTTTTCTTGGTCCAAAGTGTTTGTAGTGAGCTTGTGCACATTTTTAATGAAGTGGGGATGGACTTTTGATATTGTTTTGGGGGTGTTTTGAGATGATAGAGGAGGGAGGAAGGAGGTGGCTGCCATGGTGAGAAGAGGGGAGAGAATGATGAAGGAAACAATGAGGGAACACAATGGGAGCTTGGTCAATTGACCCCTCACCTCTCTCTCTCTCTCATGTCCATACCTATTTGTTTACTCTTTTCTTTTCTTTTCTTTTTTTTTCTTTTCTTTTCTATTCTCTTCTCAATAAAACCCAAACCATGCTTGAAAATAAGAAGGAAGCCATGATAAAAATGTAACAAGTGTTTGTAAATGTGACATGGTGCATGTCATGTGCACAAATCCGGCTTAATACACGATTAATGATATTTAATCGCGATTAGCATAAAAATGGAATAAAATAAATCATAAGAATTTATAATTTGCTTAAATCATATAAAACACCCTCTTTTTAGTAATTTCTATAATTTTCCAAATATTTCCCAATTTATCGGTATCTAATTATACCGCAATATTAAAATATTCATAATATTTATTATTTAATTATAAAAATTCCCAAAAATAATATTTTATTTTTCTGAAATGTTACAATCTTCCCCCTTAAAGAAATTTGGTCCCCAAATTTAAATTTAAACTCCCCAAATTTCTAAAACATTTTAGTAAAATGATCTAGTCGTCGGGGCTCCGAAATCATAAATACATAAAATATGTTGTAGCGCAAGGCATGCGCATGAAAACGAGTATATAAACCAAAATCAAAACTCCGTCAAGTATTCCGCAATCATCGGAGTTATGGTGAAGACACCAATGTCAAATCCAATACGAAAACCGACATGATATACATTCTCTATACATGTACATATCATTGTAAATTCGCCAAACATGTGAAAGAAATGCATGCCAAAACCTTTTAAAGTTGTTGTGCGATACGCGTATCACTGCACAGTGGCGGACGACTATTGTAGAAAAATAACTACACATATATATATCCTTTGTTTAACATACACGTCCTGCCGTTTTGAAAACAATTTTGAAGGGTTTCCTTTGTAAAAGTTTCGTGTCATTTCGGACACGTAGGTAAATACTGAGGCTATAGCTCTTTTTGGAAATCCCTTCGATAACTATCAATGCATGCAAAATATGTTCAGGTACTTTCCTCGGATTAGTCCTGCTCAATCACTATATCAAATAGTAAATATCATAAAACATGCTGCTCAAAAGAAATCAATCCCAAAATGCAAATAAGAATGCCACGTGCGTCTGGTGCGCACGGAAATCGAAATCAATAAATGTGCAATACATGTGCACAGGAACAAACTCTAAGTGCAACGAGTATGCACGAAAACACCTGCCAAGGGCAACGTGTGTGCCTGACAGCAATACCAGGTGCATCTGATATGCATGAAGAATCTCGATTTGGTGCATCTGGTGTGCGCCAAAATCGCCTCATGCGCCCAAGTATGCACAAGAATCCAAATCAAGTGCATAAGGTGCACGGAAACAAATATCGAATATCACTATCGAAATCGACAGTATACAACATATATTAATCCAAATCTAAATCAGGTATACCTTGGTATATAATCTCACAATCATGTGCATCAGCGTGCACAAAATCGAATCAAAATACTAAAGTGTATGAAAACTATGCCAAAAGCATAAGTCAAATCACATGCATACCATAAGTATGAAATCAGAATCAACATCTCGAATGACATCAAATCGAAGTCAAGTGCAACTGTGGTGCACAAAATCTCAATCATGCAAATAAACCGCCCAAATACCGAAATCAAAGATGGCGGAAACAGCCCCGCTCTAGCACATCCTCTAAAGATCTCTGGCCAACTGTCATGGTCACTCATAACATGTCTCATCGATGGTGCCGAACTCTGGCCTACTGGGTGTGCGCAATAGGACCGATCCTGGGTCCACGTCTTCTCGTATAGTATTCCAGAAAGGTTCTGTCGAAGTCTCTCCCAAATCTCGTTTCTGCCGAACTGCCCGGAAGTTATCACCTTTACTAAATCTGTTTCTTGTTTCAGAATGGTTGCATACTCATCGCGACTCCTTCTGGAAGATATATCCATGTACAATACCTCTGCATGCGTATCATATCTCTGATGTCAACGGAATGGAACGTCATCTCATCAAGATCTCGTACGAATCTCTTACTCCACTTTTCTCTAATGTCGACTGATTCGGACTCGTCTCTTCGTGGCTGTATGGACTGCGCTCCAACGGCTATACTCTTATCTGGAGTCTCCCAAGTAATGTATCCTATCACATGATATCCGAATGACGTCGAACCTTCCGATCTATTTGTCAAGGTTCCATAATCCCCCAAGAGCTCAACATCTTGAGTACAGTTTAATAATATCGAGTACATGCCACAGCACCTATGGACCAACCGTAGAAGGGCAAACCCAAGCCTCATCAATGGCACCGCTGAACTGTTGTAAACCCTAAGATTTCAGAGCGTTCTCATGGTCATTATATCGAGTTAGGGTTTCATTCTTCTAGAGGGTCCACGGAAATATTTGCATGTTTTTCCAAATACTTTAAACTTGGAAAATGTGTTTCTGACATTCGATCGTCTTCTATCGACTCTCAACGTACCTGCGTGAAGTCGTCTCTAGCTGGAATCAATCAATCTGATGACCTCGCATCAGGGTAGGAAAACGAATCACATGTCCTAGTCCCTCATCCTTGGGTGACTAGCGATCTTCTATCATATCTCTAAGTATAACTCGTGCGGCAATAGCTCCATCATCTGGGACGATATCTCGTCATTCACAGCAACAACTGGCTCATTTGTCCGCACGCTGAACAGTGCCTCAATCATCAAATAATCGGTGCATCGACGGTCATCACATTCTGTCTGGCCTTTAGCAGTGGCCCAATCCTCTGGTGCTAATCTGCACGTCCGAGAAATCTTGTAAAAGCGATCTATCAAACGCTCATGGCGCGAAAACACAATAAAACGACGCATCTATGCAAATCGTATGTCCCTGGAATCACGCCCTGGTCAGTCCTTGTCCGTGAGGAGCTCGTGCTGACGCAACTCTAGCCGTAGCTCTCTCTGCCCGTGTAATCGTGGCAGCAAAACCATAAATCGATATCAATGAGGATAGATCATGAATGAATATAATGTTGTGCAAGGAAATGTACATCCTAAGGCTTCTTAAGCGGAGTAGCGTATCATAAGTATGCCGTGGAACATACACACGGTACGTCACTCTCCTTAAGTCACCTACTCCATCAACCAAGGTCAACCTATACGATGAAAGTTCGGGTCTAATATCCCTCGACTAAGTCTACGTTCCGTAAGGTCAAGCCTAAATTCCGTATATATACAAACGCCCTAGGCTCCACATAGTCAAAAATAGACTCGAACCAAGGTTAACCTAGCACTCTGATACCAACTTTGTCACAACCCGGAAAATGGCACGTGACTGGCACTTGAATCATATGAAGTCTATAGGACCCCATCTAATTCAAGTAAACCAAAATCCCAGAAATTTAAACCATTTTAAGGAAGAAGTGAAGAAAACTTACTTTAAAACAAGTGATTTTAATAATATAAGCCGAATATGCATTTTTAAAATCAGAAATTTTTTCTGAAAATTTCGGCAGAGTTTCCTTTGTAAATACTAGCCCCAAACGGGTACAACATGCATAATATATAAAAAGCATCCTCAAACGGGAGCTAGCTCTTCGTCAATTGACAGTCACAACCACGCAAGTAATATAATATACAACGCCAAAGGGCGAGGATCAAAACTCAAAAAGGAAACTCAAATCATCATGAAAACCATAATAATACAACGCGTGACTCTAAGGTCGAAATAATATAGAACTGGTCTCTAAGTCAAATAAATAATACAGTCTGGTTGATGGAGTTACTAGATACAACTGAATATAAATAAGTACAATGGTGGTCACGATACAAGTAAGTCCACCTACCAAAGCAATCACCCGAAAAGAAGCAGTGTGCTAGCAAAGCCGCAACAAAACCTGTACGGCAAAACCTGCAAGAACTATGGCACAACGGGGTGCGTTGCCAACTCGTGAGTAGAATACATCACAAAGCAGAAATCGTATGTACGACGCAATCCTAGGTCATACGATCATAATATATCCTCAAAATGATACAGCCTGAAGCATAAAATAATGGCCTGGGTAAACATCTATACATGAGTGTAATACTAAGTGCTCGTGTCAGTGCCTCAGGTAGCAACATATCATAACTGTGAGGTATGAATGCATGAAAAAAGAATACGTATAAATAAGAAAACTGTTTTCTTTAATTGGTGAGATTTCTATATATATAAATCGAGGTATCATCAATGAAATCAATATAAAATCCGTGTCAAGCATCGACACAAAACATGTATCCAAATATCTGATATCTCGGGCTCCAGCTATCCGGACTGGCCTATATCATAAATCTCAATACCTCAAATCTCAAAATCCCGAGCTCCGGCTATCCGGACTGGCCCCTGGGCTCCGGCTATCCAGGCTTGCCCAACTCCGATCGGTATCCTCCGGATATCCGTCGAGTCACAATACAATCACCGGTCAGTAGTGCTCCCCTGTCACAGGCTCAACACCATCATCTGCGACCTTCTCGCCCTGGGATACCGCACCGGGTCTACCATGCACCTACAGACAGTCCCTCCTCCTTCTCAAATCGGGTGTATGATATCGCTCAAGAGCCGAGAAAACTCATGGTGGATGTATCTTAAATCATATCAGGAGAAAACCGCAACTTTCATTTTAAAATGATAATCAGTTTATAAAATCCTTGCGGTTTCTCCAAATCCAGAAATCTTATGGAAATCCGAAATCCCAATCTCAAGTATAAATAAACAATGAATTCTAAAATATTGGGCTCCGGCAATCCGGACTGGCCCTAATAATAATGCATGAAAGTGAATGTATAATTATGCATGACAATGACAGAAATAAATGCAATGTTTAGGCTATCACAATAATAATATATCAGAACTATCATCTAACAAGAGATATCAATGAATTAATATTCTTTACAGTGTACGTGGTATGGCAATTACCGATGATGATGTGTGTGTGCCGGCAAGCAGGTGTACGTAGAATATACGTATCATCGGTAATGGTGCTGGTGTCCTGACAGCATGATTTCGATAATAGCATATGAAAACACAAGATAAGCATGCAATACGATGTGAACAACAAGAATATGCGGGAGATGAATAACAAACACACCAATAAATAATCTACATTAATATTTATGAGTCATACAGCCTTGACATTTGAAATAATACGAATTGTGTTTTTAGAAAATAGGGCTACGGTGTTTTTAAGAAAAGGTACGTCCTTTGAAATATCCGTAGAATCCCTTGGCCTGTCTTTAAAATACTCACGATTCGTTAGTTTTGAAATAGGTATGACTCGAGTCTAGTCTAACATCTATAAATAATCTATAAGACTAAACTAACAGGCTAATCGAAAAGGTAAGGAAACCACCTAAATCTGAGTCGATATATATATATATAAGTCTATATATATAAGTCGATGATCCTGTTGGATGTAGTGCCCTCAAAGTCAATTATTGGATCGCAGGCACGTGATTGCAATGATTGAGGAGGACCTATAACGGTAGGACAGTCTTACTTGAGATGATAGTATGCTATTTGGTTTAACTTTATCATCGTGTACAGCTTGACATGATCACTATTACACATTGATAGAGCCCTTAGGATCCTGCTTGACTACCAACAGTATGATGGCGATCATATACGTGAGAGTTGGGTAGTCTATAAGCACATCCTTAAAAGTGGTCCATAGTCATGGGAGTTTCGAGACAGGGCATCGATACTCCGGAGTAAACTAGTGTATACAGTCGAGACCCCGACGAGGGGCGGTGGCCGGTCTCACAAGCCACTGGTGTCAGTTGGTTCACCTAAGATATATACAGGTGCTCATTAGGTTATGAGTGCACCGGACAGGACTCGCTGGGAACCTGCTAGTTGGTATTATACCTATCGTCAGATAGCAGTTCCCTGGTGACATGTGTACAGGTTAGTTCACTGACCTGAGATTGTCATTTGTCATGTGTGAGTTCCCACTGTGCTTTGATTATTATCTTACCACGGTTCAAAAGAGTTGTGCAAACAGGTTTTAGTTGGGTACAGTCCTGAGCCACATGGAGGCAGTGAGCGGATCGGCAGGGGATTCGTTTCTCCCGGTATTGGGGGTGAGATCGCGCTGTGTCTAGGAGAGCCATTACACAAAGCCCTCGGCCGAGGCAGGAGATTTACTAGTAGGTACTCTAGTAGTATCTCAGGGTTGTAGGGTGTTTTTCGTCACTCCATTGAGATGGGAATACGCGCGCGCTTGTCAGGCGTACTACAGATTCCCCCTGCCTAGGGTAGGCCAGGGTTTAATGATTATGGGGATTCGAATCTTCGGCAGCCGCGGACTAAGCTGTCGTTAATTACCCCCCGCCTTTGGGGCGAGAGAACCTCCGATTAACGGGTTAAACTGGTCATGCGAACTCGATGTGCAGTGTACGTGTGTTTTGTTTTGGAGGGAGGTTAAATATATCGGGAGCCACGCAGAGTTTTTATGGGGGGTCCCGCTACCCAGATAGCGGGCTGGGGGTCAAGGGGGCTAGCAGCCCCCTTGCGGGGTGCGGGGCAGCGCCCCGTTAGAAATTTTTTTCTAATAGGGACAGTGTCGTGGAGTATGTGTGTATGTAAATATGTATACATATGTACAGATATACATGTATATATATAAAAAGGGGAAAAGACAACCAAAAGATGCGTGGGGACAGCACCTTGGGCGATGTGCGCCTAGGTGCTGTGCGCTCAGACGCTAGAGTGCCACGTGTCGGCACGTGGGCGCTCTGCGCTTGAGCGCTGGGCGCTTGAGCGCAAGTGCGCCACATGTCGGTGCGGGGGCGACTTGCGCTCGAGCACTTGTGCTTGAGCGCAAGCGCGCCACGTGTCGGCACGGGGGCGACTTGCGCTCGAGCGCTTGCGCGCCACGTGTCGGCACGGGGGCGACTTACGCTGGCGTGCTTGCGCTGGAGTGCAAGCACGCCACGTGTCGGCACGCGGGCGCTCTGCGCTTGAGCGCCGGCGAGAAAAAGAGGCTTTTAGCCTAAAAAAATTTCTCAGAAGAGAAATCAGAGAGGAGTTGGACTCCTGAGTGTGTGTGTTTTTTTTTTTGGTTTAGTGAACGATGTTCTTCTTCCTCCTCCTCTGTTAGCTGGATCTTGAAGATCAAGAGATATGGGATTTCTAAAAATCTCTTCTTTTTAAGATCTAATGGAAGATTTGAGTTCCCCTTTATGGGTTTTGTGGTGAAAAACTAATTTGTTTTATAAAAAGAAGAGTAAAACTCTTGATTTAATTCAAGAGAAAAAGGAAGGTTTTGGAACCTTGAAGAAGGAGAAAAGATCTCAGATCTGAAGAAAATTTTGAGAGAGAGAAAAAGTTGTGAGATATTTTCATTATCTTTTCCTTTATAGGCTATACACTTTACACATAGCCCCTTGGGCTTCACAAAATGGCATCTTGCCTATCCCATGGCTCATGAGCCATTTCTTTTTGCACATAAGCCATGGGCTTCACAAAAATTTGGCTTTATGCCTATTTTTCTTACATTTATCCATAAAATAAAATAAAAGAAATGCAAAAAAATTATTTATTAAAAAAAATTTATCTCGGCATGGGGGGAGGCCGACCGCTTCATGTTCGGGCTTGACCCGGGCATGGGCCCACTGGATCTAGGCTTGGGCCCACTTGGCTTGGGGTTGACTTTGATTTTGACTTGATCAACCGGGGTGTAAATTTTTACCCCAACAAATTGCCCTCATCAATAAATGCACACCACATATATGGGTCGTGTGCATGAAATTGATGGATCTTCTTTCTCGTGGAGGCGACTTGATTCGGTTCCCACCTTTTGGGAAGCTGGCACTGCCCTTTTTACGATATGGACGGTCGATGCGGCCCTTTTTGCGACTTGGACGGTCGGTTCTGCCCTTTTTCCGACTTGGACGGTCGGTGCTGCCCTTTTAGCGACGTGGACGGTCGGTGCTGCCCTTTTAGCGACGTGGACGGTCGGTTCTGCCCTTTTTGCGACGTGGACGGTCGGTGCTGCCCTTTTAGCGACGTGGACGGTCGGTTCTGCCCTTTTTGCGACTTGGACGGTCAATGCTGCCCTTTTAGCGACGTGGACGGTCGATGTTGCCCTTTTTGCGACTTGGACGGTCGGTTCTGCCCTTTTTACGACTTGGACGGTCGGTTCTGCCCTTTTTGTGACGTGGACGGTCGGTGCTGCCCTTTTAGCGACGTGGACGGTCGATGCTGCCCTTTTTACGACTTGGACGGTCGGTTCTGCCCTTTTTACGACTTGGACGGTCGGTTCTGCCCTTTTTGTGACGTGGACGGTTGGTGCTGCCCTTTTAGCGACGTGGACGGTCGGTTCTGCCCTTTTTGCGACTTGGACGGTCGGTGCCGCCCTTTTAGCGACGTGGACGGTCGGTTCTGCCCTTTTTGTGACTTGGACGGTCGGTGCCGCCCTTTTAGCAACGTGGACGGTCGGTGCTTGATTTGACTTGCTCTGCTTCTTGCAGTGTCAGGGGTAGACTTGACTTGCTCCGCTTCTTGCGGTGTCGAGATTGGATTCTGACTTGCTCCGCTTTCTGCGGTGTCGGAGTGGAAGTTGACTTGTTGATTTTGATTTGGGTTGACATCAGCATCGCTATACTGGAATATGGTACCAGGAGCGAATCATCATCGAAATTGAGAGGATTTTGGGATTTTGGTTTTTGTTTGGCATCTGCATTGCTGCACTGGAATAATACCAGGAGCAACTCATCATTTGCCCCGGGAGGATTTTGGAATTGGTTTTTTTTTATTTTTTTTATTTTTTTTGGTGGGACTTTGAATGTGGTCTCACCGGTAGGATTTGGGAGAGGTTGGGATTGTTTTATGCCCGTGGATTGTATACGGTTTTGCAGGATGTATGATCTAGACCGTAGGGCCGGAAAAATTTCGGGACTTTGTCGGCGTCTGTATCGCTGCACTGGAATATGGTACCAGGAGCGACTCATCATTCGCCGTTGGGGTATGGGATTTGGAATTTGGTTAGCGTCTACATCGCTGCACTGGAATATGGTACCAGGAGCGACTCATCATTCGCCATTTAGGGATTGGGGAGCGATGGCTTAGGAGACAGGTTTAGATCCCTATCGCCTAAGGCCTTTCAATTTTATGGGCCGTGAGGGTCCTATAAAAGCATTTTTTCCCTAAGAGTCGTAAGGATCCCGCAAGTGTATTTTCTCTTTAGGAGTCGTGAGGACTCCTAAGTGTGTTTTTCCTTTATGAGTCGTAAGGATCCCACAAAGGTTTGTTCTCCTCATATATCGTGAGGATACATGAGTGGGTCTTATCAATGGAGCATCATTCCCAAAGCGGAGACCGGCTGCGTAACTGGTGATTACGGTGGGGCATGGGTATGATGAGAATTATTTGAGCCCGTGGATTGTATACGATGGTCAACTTGGGGACCCACCGTAGGGCCGGGAGAATTTTGAGAAATCGGATTTTAGTTGGCGTCTGCATCGCTGCACTGGAATGTGGTACCAGGAGCGACTCATCATTCGCCGTTTGAGGACTTTGAATTTGGATCTTGTTTGGCATCAGCATTGCTGCACTGGAATAATGCCAGGAGCGACTCATCATTTGCCTTGGGAGGACTTGAGATTTGGGTTTTTGGTCGGCATCAGCACCGCTAACACTGAAGCGAAATGCCAGGAGCAACTCATCATTTGCCGTTGCCCGTTGGGGAACGATGGCTTAGGAGACAGGTTTGGGTCCCTATCACCTAAGGCTTTTCAATTTTATAGGCCGTGAGGGTCCCATAAAAGCATTTTCTCCCTACGAGTCGTAAGGATCTCGCAGGTGTATGTTCTCCATAGGAATCGTGAGGATTCCTAAGTGTGTTGCTCCTTTGTGAGTCGTAAGGATCTCACGCAGGGGTTTTCTCCTCACAAGGTCGAGTGGACTTTGCGAGTGTATTCATCTCTTTTCACGAGTTTGCGCCCTTTCGGGTTTTCATAAACTCGCCGGTAGTCCTGCTGTTTTTACTTATAGAGCCCTTTCGGGTTTTCATCCGTGCCCGTTTTGCTTGTGGACATACCGTTTATTTTATTTATTTATTTATTTATTTTTCCTCTTTTTTTTGCCGCTGGTGGGACTTTAAAAGTAGTCTCACCGGTAGGATTTGGGAGAGATAGGAGTCATTTACGCCCGCGGATTGTATACGGTTTTGCAGGATGTATGATCCAGACTGTAAGGCTGATGTGCTCAATTCGCCTGCGACTTGGAGCATTCACGTATAGTATTTCTTGAGATATCGGCCATTGATGGGTGGCATGGGCCTTTCTCCCTCGGCACTTATTAGTTGGTAGGATCCTCCGTCGAACACTTTCTCGATGACGTATGGTCCTTTCCAGTTTGGCTCAAATTTTCCCTTGGCATGTCGATTGGGGATGATCGGTCTTTTGAGGACCAACACCAATTCACTTTTCTTGAAAGCGCGGAGACGGGTTATCTTGTCATAGGCCCGTAACATTTGGGCTCGGTATAGCTCCAGATTTTGCTGTACCGCGGGCCTCTTTTCTTCGAGGGCATCGAGATCTTCAAGTCGAAGGAGCACGTTTTCCTCCTCCGTCAACTCGTGCTGAACAACCATTCTTAAGCTTGGAACTTCGACTTCGAGGGGGAGGACCGCCTCCACTCCGAAGAGCAATGAGTATGGAGTGGACTGTGTTGGAGTACGGTGCGTGGTACGATATGCCCACAACGTCTCGTGAAGTTTGAGATTCCAGTCTCTCTTGTTGGCTGAAGCATTTTTCCTCAGGAGCTTGCATAGAGTCTTATTGAAGGCTTCGGCTAGCCCATTGGCTCTTGGATTATAGATGGAGGAATATCTCTAGTCTATCTTGTGCTGAGTAGCGAACCTTGAGACATTGAAGCTCTTGAAAGAAGGACCGTTGTCAGAAATGATTCTTCTTGGTGTACCGAAGCGGTATAGAATATTATGTTGGAAGAATGTCAGAATATCTTTTGTCTTGACTTCTTTTAGCGGGACAGCTTCTGCCCATCTAGAGAAGTAGTCTGTCGCGGCCAGTATGAACCGGTGTCCTTTAGATGACGGAGGATCAATTGGGCCAACAATGTCGGTGCCCCAAACTTCGAAGGGCCACGACGCCACCGTAGGATGCAATGGGTTGGGATGCTTGTGAATGAAATCACCATGGATTTGGCAGATCTGACATTTCTTTGCGTGCTCTCCGCAATCCCGTATCATGGTGGGCCAGTAATACCCAAGCCGTTTAATTTGAAGTCGCATCTTGGGGCCAGATTGGTGGGCACCGCAAACGCCCGAGTGAACATCTTTCATAACCTTTTGGGCTTCGGTCAATGACAGACACCTGAGCCAGAGTTGGTCATATGACCTGCGGTATAATGTGTCATTTACAAACACGTATCGGAAAGCTCTTTTCTTCAGCTGAATCCTCGCAGATTTTTCTTTGGGCAGCTTGTCGTATCGGAGGTACTCTATGAAAGGTTCTCTCCAATTGGGCTCGTCTTGGATGATCGAAGCTTCTTCGGCAGGACTGCTCTTCTGTTCCGCGCTTTCCTCTTCTTGTAGAGAGATTGGGGGTAGAATTTGTCGGCTCTTGACTGTGATCAGAATTTCGTCCATGTCAGGATCGGCCAGCTCCTTGGCTAAGCGAGCGAGTACGTCAGCCTTTCCATTCAACGCTCTAGGGACTCTCATTAGTTCAATGTGAGTGACCGTTTCATGAGTTCCACCACTCGGCCTCTGTACCGAGCTAACTCGGGTTTGTATATTTTATAATCGCCGCTTACTTGGTTGACGACGAGCTGGGAGTCACCGTAAACTCGTAGCCGACGGATTTCCATTTCTATGGCGAGCTCCAAACCAGCTATCAGAGCTTCATACTCAGGTTCATTGTTTGTCCGAGGCTCGGTGAGAGCGAAAGAACGCCGCAGGGTTCCCATTGATGGCGTGGTGAACACCAATCCTATCCCCGCTTTTACCTCCGGGACACTTGATCTGCCGGAGCTCCTTATTGATGATGCCCCATCAAAGTAAAGCTCCTAATATGGCTCGTCTTCCTCGAGGTGCAGCACTTGTTCGTCGGGTAACTCACAATTTAGCGGCGATACTTCTGGTATGGGATGAGCAGCGAGAAAGTCTGCAAGAGCTTGCCCTTTTACTGCTTTCTGAGGAGTATAAGCTATGTTAAACTCGAGTAGCATAACAGCCCATCTTGCCATTCTGCCGACTAGGCTCGCTCTGGTCATCAAGTGTTTGAGCGGGTCGACCTTGGAGATCAGCATAACCCGATGAGCAAGCAGATAGTGCCTCAGCTTCTTCACAGCAAATATCAGAGCCAGGCATTGCTTCTCGATTGGGGAATAGTTGTGTTCCGCCCCGACTAGAGTTCGACTGAGGTAGTAGAGGGCATTTTCTTTTCACTCCTCATTATTCTGGGCAAGGAGCGCACCGAGTGACTCATCCAGCACGGCAGTGTAGAGAATCAGCGGTTTATTTGGAATGGGAGCGGCCAGCACTGGAGGGTGCAATAAGTACTGTTTGATGCTTTCGAACGCTGCTTGACATTCAGCATCCCAGATAAAAGGAGCTCCTTTCTTCATGAGCTTCGAGAAGGGCCTACATCTCCCCGATAAATTTGAGATAAACCTCTGTATATAAGCAAGCTTGCCTTGAAAAGATCTTAGCTGCGTCAGACTCTTCGGAGGGGGCATCTCCATGATGGCCTTTATCTTTGATGGGTCAACTTCGATCCCTAGATGTCGGACTATGAAGCCCAGGAATTTTTCCGATGACACGCCAAAAGCGCATTTCAGAGGATTCATCTTCAGGTCAAATTCCCTCAGTCTGGTGAGAACGGTCCTAAGATCCTGGATATGATCGGCCTTGGTTTTAGTCTTAACGACCAGATCATCAACATAACATTCGACGACTTTATGAATTAGGTCATCGAAGATATTGGTCATTGCCCTTTGATATGTAGCACCTACGTTCTTCAATCCGAACGGCATCACCTTATAGCAATATATTCCGATCGGGGTTCGAAATGTTGTGTGCTTCTCATCCTCAGGCGACATCTTGATCTGATTGTATCCAGACGAGCCATCCATAAAGGTGAACAGCTCGTAATTTGAGGTGTCATCGACCATCATTTACATGACCGGTAGCGGGAAGTCGTCTTTAGGACATGCCTTGTTGAGGTCCCTGAAATCGACACAAACTCGGATCTGCCCATTTTTCTTCTTCACTTGGACTATGCATGCGATCCAGTCCGCATATTTTTCTTCCCTGATGAAGCCGGCATCGATGAGCTTCTTGGTTTCCTCGATGACTTTTTCTTCTAGTTCCCTTTTCATTCTTCGAGGAGCTTGTTTGAATGGCTTAGCATCAGGAGATATAGCCAGCTTATGCACAGCCACTTCAGGGGAAAGGCCTGACATTTCTTTGTATGTCCTCACGAAGCAGTCGACGAACTCATGCAGCAGGGCAATTATCTGCGCTTTCATTTCCTCTGACAAGAGCGAGATGATGTAGGTCGGCCTTGGATTATCGGGCGTTCCTAAGTCAATCTTGGTTAGCTCGTCAAAGGTTGCTTGTTCACCATATTCGAGCTCTTGAGGAGCTTCTTCTGGTTCGGCTATCTCGTCGTCATCATTTGATCTTTCACTGGCCTCACCAACATGGATCATGTAGCATGCTTTGGAATCAGGTTGAATGTAGCCTATGCCCCGTCTATCTGGAATTCGTCCATCGATGAGTGCTCGGACCTGGGGCGGATACCATAGCCCTTCGTAAAACTTTGCTTCGGACTCCGTTTGATATAACCGGCATCCACACTTCTTAAAGTATTCCCGCATCTCGGGCGCATAGTATCTGGGATTGAAGACGGCTCTTATGCCTCTCTCATAGGGAAGGCACGCAACAGAAAGATCGTCCGGGTGCACAACGGGGGTTGACCCGTAAAACAGGATGCCCTTCTGTCCATTTTTCCTCCCGGGGACGTAGAAAGTTTTCAGCTGTTCCACGGTGGAGACTGACAACGCATCGTGCTCTTTGCACATCTGCTCCGGCACCCTTGTGACAGCTAGGGACCCTTCAGCGACTTCGAAGGTCTCTCGTAGTTTCGCTTGCTGCATGGTGGGCCAATCTGCACAGCTGTTGCACAGCAGGTCCTCTTCTTCTGACTCTTCAGTGTCACTGCCAAGATGAGGGCGGACTTTGCTGCTAGATGGGCCTTCAGTAACAGATTCGTCCGTATCGCTGCCGAAATGAGGGCGAGTTTTACGGAAGGACGGGCTTCCAGCATCGGACTCATCAGTGTCGCTACCAAAACGGGGGCGAACTTGGGCGTTTTTGCTTTTGAAAGTGATAGCCGGCTTAGATTTGCTTTTTAGTCTTAGGGCCGGTCTATCCTCAGTCAGTTGTGGCTTAGCATTTTGGTGGTTCATAAAGTACCGAGAATCTTCATATCGGACTTCATGCACACCGAACGACTGGATGTCTCCGTCAATGCGTCTTTCTTCGCCATTTTTAGTATACTTCATGCATTGATGGAGAGTTGACGGAATGATGCCGTAATCGTGGAGCCACGGCCGCCCCAAGCGAATCTTATAAGATGTGTCGGTGTCGATCACATATATCTTAGCTTCAGTTTGCAAATCCCCAAATTTGATTGGCAAAGCTATAGACCCCAGAACTTGCTGGCAATTTTGGTTGAAACCTTGAATGACAATCCTTTCCCTTGACAGGTGTCGGACGTCCATTGACAAACTCTTCAGAGTTCGCAAGTTCATGATGTTCACTGAGGACCCCGGATCAATCAATATGCGATTAATTCGATCTCCGTCACTGTACCCGGTCACGTAAAGCGGCCGATTATGCTTAGCCGTTCCCAGTAGCAAGTCTTCATCCTTAAATGTGACTGCGGCGGCATGCAAAGCGTGCCGGGCTTCTTTCATATTAATTTCCGCAAAGTGAGCCTGATACCGCTCGGGGTTTTGTAGAGCGTGAATGAGAACATCTGTAAGCTCCTTTGATAGGACCAAGGCGTTGTAGATGCTCAGGAGAGACGGAAGCTTCCGGAGATGTGCCAAGACATTATAGTCCACCGAGGAAGGACTTATGTTTTCATCAGCCGGTTCTCTGCCATCTTCTTCATTAGCGACTTGTTTTTCCTTCCCTTTTTGGGCGTTGCCCTGATTTGGCGGTAGAGCCCTGCCGCTTCTGAGCTGGATTTTATTGGCCTTTGTGGTGAGCTCCTCGTCTTCTTCGGGAAAATAGAGCTCATCCTCGGAGTCGCTGCCAAGATGGATGGCGTAGCAGGTCACTACTGGGATCTCTTCATTGGAGTCTTCTTCTAACTCCTCCAGAATTTCAGCCGCTTGTACAGGGAAGAACTCCTTCAATTGAATCAATGTTCTTTCCCTTTGTTCATATTCTTCGAGGGAATCGATATATTTTTGAATGGTCGATCTCCCTGCAGACTCTTTTTCGCGCCGAGCTGCACTTTTCTTCTTCTTGAGCTTCTTGGATTTTGAGCCTGATGGAGCCGCATTGGCAGCTGGACTGGTAGGCTTCTTCTGCCCTTCCCATTCCGTCCTGGGTTCCTTCCGAAATAGCTTTATCATCTTCTTCGTCTTATTAGATATGTGCGTACTCCACGGAGGCCATGATGAGTCTGTTTCATTTCTCAGGGCAGCAGGTTCGGCTGTCTGCTCCCAGAAGGCTTCAGTTTCTGTCTGTATAAAGTTGGTGGTTGCAACTTGATTGTTCACCAACACACTTTTGGACAGTTCGATCTCTCCAGCCTTGTACTGCTTCTCGACCCAATCTTTGAAGATATAGCAATCCTCGATCGCATGGCTCACTACTCGGTGGTACGGGCAATACAGAGGATTGTCGGTCATTTTTGCTTCTTGGGGTCTTTTCGACTCCGGCAATTGGAGGCCGTTGTTCAAGGCATCTTTAAATATCTTGCGGACTTTGTCCCTTCTGAAAGAGTAAACCTTGTTCTTTTTCTCCTCTAGGGAAGGGCCATCTCCTCCCAACAATGGCTTTCGAGACCGGTTAGTTTTGGATTCGGCCGCCCTTCGCTTTTCTTCATTGTCGGACGCATTGAAGACATCGGTACTGCTGGAACTCCCACTTCTACGGTTGTCGTCCCGCTTGCTTTTCCAAGTTTTGTCTCTCTGAGAGTCCTGCGAGGACTCTTGCTTTGAGCGTTCCAGCATTTGGACTTTCTTGGTTAGCTCCTGAAATGTCTTGAGGCCCGCCGTATATAAGAATGGGACCATCCAATTGCTAAGGTTCCCAATGAGAAGGCTGACGGACTGGTCCTGCTCCAGCGGCGGTTCGCACTTGACTGTGAGATTACGCCATCGAGCGATAAAGTCGGTGTTGCTTTCATTCTTCCCCGGCTTGGTCCTCACAAGGTCGGCAATGGAGATTTTATCACTGACACTCATGAACCTTTGCCGAAACAGAGATTCCAGTTGGGCAAAGGTAATGACGGACCCGTCTGGTATGCTCACGTACCATTCGAAAGCGACACCGGTCAGGCTGTTGACAAACTGACGAAGAAGGAGCGCATCATTGCCCCCTGTATTTCCACACGATGCTTTGAAGTGGGCGACATGCTGATTTGCATTCCCCGTTCCATCAAATCTTTCGAACTTAGGAATGACGTAGCCGCTTGGGAACTCAATCAGATCATACTGCGCGGGATATGGCCGCCCGCTACTGCCGATTTCTTTCTGAGCTTCAGCTTCGGCCACCAATGTTTTAACCTTGCTGGTGACCAAATCCATTATCCGATCCTGTGTTAGCGGGATAGTGCTATCTGGGGCCAAGGCGTCCCCAGAAGCGGAGTGTGGCCGACTTTCATATGGCTCGACCAGTCTCGGACCCGAAGGAACAGGCATTGGCTGCCTTGGATTGTCATCACCCGGCTGATTAGTAGCGGCTTATGCTTGATTGGGAGGCGCTCGAGCAATTTGAGCCGTAAGCTGCATCACAACGTTTGTTAGGTTGTCAATTTTCGAATAGAGCTTGGCCATCTCTTTATCCTTGCTCCTGAGCTGTTTTCGAAGCTCTTGAAGCAGCTCTTGCTCTGCGGTCCTGGGGCGGAAAGTCGGCTCTTCCTCGCTGTCCAAGCTTGACTCTGCATGGACCGAGAGGTCTTTCTGCCCATCTTCCTCCTCGAGAGGGTTTTCTTCATCCAACGGAGGCGACTATTCTTAGGAAGCGGCAACCACATTCAAGCCAGATTGGACTTGGGATGTGGTGGCCCCATCCTTGCTTTTGCTGCGAAGATTGTCGCTGGGATGCCCGCCCGCCATATAGACCGTATGGACGGCATATCCAGCCGTCTTTTTATTATCGGCGGCTGATTTCACGGATCGCTGTCTTGGCCCTCCTGTTTTGGTAGCGGGCGGTCGATTGAAGGCGGCTGGCCTAACCAGGTTCTTGAATGGTGCTGGCGTTTCTTTTCTGGGTTTACCCCGCTGCTTTATTGCGGCACAAAGTGCTTGATAGACTCTTGAAGAGACAGTGTCATACGTTTTCTGTTGGGGCCGGGACACGTCTCTTTGTGGCACTGTTCGGATCGCCGTCTTCTTGATTCTGGCGGTCATGGCATTTTTCTGAACCCACTTCAGAGGCTCGAAGGAATTGCTGATTCTTACGTCCGACTCAGCCGTCGTCGTGGAGCAACCCTGCACTTGGAACTTCACACGATTCCATTTGGCCGAAGCCCTGGCCCTCTTGTTGGCTCGATACTTGAGCCGCTTCTGCCTTAACTTTTCTGTTCTAAGCACTTGGCAGACTTCGGCTCTTAGGGAAGACGCCGCAGACCGGGCGATGGAGGGACTTGGAGATACGCTCGATTGTGCATTTGTTGGAGTCCTCGCCTGAGCTCGTCCACAACATTTGATGTTGCCCTTTGTACCGAAGTTCTTGCCCCCCGCTGGAGCACCAGAGAATCATTCAGATACCGTCCTAAGTTTCGGTTGTGGTGCCTTGGCGATCACGACATTCGGCCTCTTACCCTTTGAGACCGGCATGGCCACCTGTTCCGCCGGGATCTCCGCCAGATGAGCGCTACCGGCAGGGTAGATGATGATGGAGCCAAACTGGCGGGGCGGTTCCTCCCACTGTCGACTGAGGCTTACAGGGAGAACCACACGAGCGTTGATCTTGACCACGTACGGAATCGGGGTCACATTGGAAGCTGAATTCGTCTGGGGAGACATTGTCGTCGAAGGTTGATTGCTGAATGTAGAAAAGAATATCATTTCAGTATAGGCAATCGATATGTATATTGATTGAGTTCGCATGAACGTTTAACCCGAAATATGGGAGGAGAGATTGGTCCCACCGGGCGTGCCAGAATCTGTAGGGTGTTTTTCGTCACTCCATTGAGATGGGAATACGCGCGCGCTTGTCAGGAGTACTACAGATTCCCCCTGCCTAGGGTAGGCCAGGGTTTAATGATTATGGGGATTCGAATCTCCGGCAGCCGCGGACTAAGCTGCCGTTAATTACCCCCCGCCTTTAGGGCGAGGGAACCTCCGATTAACGGGTTAAACTGGTCATGCGAACTCGATGTCCAGTGTACGTGTGTTTTGTTTTGGAGGGGGGTTAAATATATCGGGAGCCACGCAGAGTTTTTACGGGGTGCGGGGCAGCGCCCCGTTAGAAATTTTTTTCTAACAGGGACAGTGAAATTTCTAACAGGGACAGTGTCGTGGAGTATGTGTGTATGTAAATATGTATACATATGTACAGATATACATGTATATATATAAAAAGGGGAAAAGACATCCAAAGGATGCATGAGGACTGTTGGAGATAGTGCCCTCAGAGTCAATTATTGGATCACAGGCACGTGATTGCAATGATTGAGGGAAGACCTATCCCGGTAGGACAGTCTTACTCGAGATGATAGTACGCTATCTGGTTTACCTTTATCATCGTGTACTGCTTTAGGTGACCTGACATGTCGCTATTGCACGTTGATAGAGCCCCTAGGATTCTTGCTTGACTACCAACAGTATGAGGGCGATCATATAAGTGAGAGCTGGAGTCTATAAGCACATCCTTAAAAGGTCCCTAGTCGTAGGAGTTTCGAGACAGGGCATCGATACTCCAGAGTAGACTAGTGTATATAGTCGAGACCCCGACGAGGGGCGGTGGCCGGTCTCACAAGCCACTGGTGTCAGTTGGATCACCTAAGATGTATACAGGTGCTCATTGGGTTATGAGTACACTGGACAGGACTCGCCGGGAACATGCTAGTTGGTCTTATACCTGACGTCAGATAGCAGTTCCCTGGTGACATGTGTACAGGTTAGTTCATCGACCTGGGGATCATCATTTGTCTCGTGTGAGTTCCCACTGTGCTTTGATTACTACCCTACCACGGCTCAGAGGAGTCGTGCAAACAGGTTTTAGTTGGGTACAGTCCCGAGCCACATGGAGACAGTGAGCGGATCTTCAGGGGTTCGTCTCTCCCGGTATTGGGGGTGAGGTCGCGCTGTGTCTAGGAGATCCATTACACGAAGTCCTTGGCCAAGGCAGGAGATTTACTGGTAGGTATTCCAGTAGTATCTCAGGGTGTTCTGGGCTACACTCCGACACGACTTGTACCGCTTTTGGGGGTCTGACTTTTACCAACCCCCTAGGCCCGACATGCGATGCTCATAGACGAACGGACCGGACTGTACGGATATTGTCACTGACAGGCTCAGTAGGGTGTCAGGATTAGTTCACTCATCGACGTCCCTTTTAGTCAATAGCTGGTGGCCCGTCACGTATTGGCTTATACCTCTGACGTGCTAGTGGTTAAATCCATAGCCATAGTATTGACGAGTCTTTAGAGTCCACTACACTTTCAGTTACTCAAGCTTTCGGGCGAAACGCTGTAGAGGCCGTATGGAGATATGGCAGGGTCCGATCAGATACGTGCGGTATTGCACGGATCAGGATCGGACGGTTTGTACTAGTGGCCGTATGGTTATATGGCAGGGTTCGATCAGATACGTGCGGTATTGTACGGATCAGGATCGGACGGATATTACTAGCCGGCTTTGGTTTAAGCCGGATCCTAGTATAGTACAGTGTAGTTTTGTCTCATTGCATTTGTATCCGGACGGAATACAGATGCGGGTGTGTATGCACATTATCGGGGTTTTCCTGTAATTTATTACGGGACCAGTTTTCTGGAGTTGCCAGTTTGCATTCCGTTCCGGCCGGTTTTCCTTTGTTCTTTCCCGGCCGGACTTTTCCGATGGAGGGTGTTATTTGCAAGTTTGCAAATAACACATTGTGGAGGTTTTTCTTGCAAATATATTTATTATGAAAGCATCTTTTGATACCATTCTTATCCATCATTATCACTTGCCTTTTGTTGATTAGAAGTGATTAGAGTTTGATGTGAGATGGTTATGATGATGTTTTGGATGTGGTCACCACTTGTGCTCCTACCATCACCTCCCTTCATGCTTCATATTCTTTCCTCCACCATTTTCTAAGATGATAAGTTTTTTTTCATACTTGAGAGAAGAAGAAGAGAGGATCATTTTCAAGAGGGAAAATTTGTTCATCTCATTTCATGCTAGAAAAATGCAAGCACCATTTTTCTTATCTTGATTCCTCCATCATCTTCAAAGGCAACAAACCCCAAATGAGACATAAGCTCTACACTACACTTTCTACAGCAAATCTTGGACGCGTCGACTCGCCAGCTTCGCGCCTGAGTTGCCTCGGTATTGAGGTGGGAGCCCGTAAAAGATGCAGGCGATGTGGTGCCCTTCCGGCGAAGAGGCGACAACGAGGAGATGACGGACGAAGCATCCGCGGGAGATCGGAGTGGAGACGAAGACCGAAGGACTCGGATCATTCGGTATATCTCTTCCCATATCTTGTTAGTTAGCTAGATCTAGTTTAATGGCCCGATCCGGGGTTTAGTGCGCGGTGGTGCCGGTTTGCTAAGTCCGCAAAATTAAAGTTTATCACCGTTTCCGCATAACGGCCGGGGCGCCGCCGTGCACTTACAGTGGTATCAGAGCCTCGCCATTAACTTCGTCTAGCTTCGTTTGATGTGTTTTGCATTTCCGATCGACCAAAATTCCAAAACTTGCATTTTTGTTCACATCAGTTTTCTGTTGAAATTTTTTGGTCTCGAAAAATTTTTCAGGTGGTCTCAGAATGATGTGCAGGAAGTTCTAAGAACTCTGGGAAAATTCGAGACAATGATCCCTCATCTAGAGCGCGGAACCGCGTTAAAACCCCCCTTTTTGCCGCGGTTCCGCCGCAGGTTGGTGGGACAATGCTTCGAAATTCTCCAGTGGGCTTCTGGGCTGTAATTAGAGGTTTTGGAATATTAATTTTGGGCCCAGAATTTCTGTGAGTGCTACAGTATTGCTTTGGGGCCCACTTGTTAATTTTTGATCGATCGGATATTTTAAACACATTTTTCACAGTATTTACATTATATCTGCGACCGTGAATGTCACTCGATCGGTAAATCTAGTCTAACTGCTATAGCCCGGTTAGACGGATTTGCGAACGTGACTTTCACGTTGATGTTCTATGTATTTGCTGTGATGTTGCGGATCGGTCGTGGGGGATAGCCTGGATGCAATGCTAGTACAGTTTTGTTGTATTATGTACATTTGTTATTGCGGGGCGAGCGTCCGACATGTGGACTGCCGTCACTGCCTGTTTGTATTATTCTTTTGGGGCACGACCTGGTTGCGGTCGATGTACCCGTTGTATGTATATTTTACTTTCTGTACTAGGATTACCCCGCGGAGGGGTGCACGGATAGCCGGGTTCTGGAGGGCAACGGGCCCGCATCTCTGGGCATTGAGACGGAGGGGCTTCAGTCTGGAATTGGCGGGCTATTCGCCGCACTCGTAGGGGGTACAGGTTGACCCAGGAGGGGTGCCCAAGTTACCGGATTCCGTGAAGTGCTGGGTGGTCCATTCACGGTGCTGAAGGGGGCTGCCTCGCTTCAGGTTTTGGCGGGTGACTTGCCGCGCCAGTAGGGGTCTAGGATTTCATTGCACAGGCTATCCACACGACCAGGGGAACGTCGGGTTTCAGTAGTGGCTCTGTGAAACCCAGGGATCCCAGATATCTGTATTGTTCTGTGATGCTGTACATTTCTGTGATGTTGCATTTTATCATGCCTTGAGCGAAATACTATATATTGGTATATATATTAGTAGATGTTGTATATGTTCCGCGCTAGTCCAGTCCCCGCTCTGCCGTTAGTTAGCTAACCTAACGGGTGATGACAGGACCCAGTGGCGAATGCGGATGGCATATACGTACGTCAGTATATTTTCGTTCTTTGTGGTGTGATCAATTGATGGGACTGCATTGATTCGGATCAATGCAAGATAAACAAACTTAATCTGATGTTGTTGGAACACTTTTCAAAAGGCTGTTATTGCAAGGACGTTCACTTTTGTTTTGCATCGTGGTATTCATTTGGAATATCCTGCTCCTCAGTCGACGAGGCAAGGGCCGAGATCCCTTCACCGGGAGTGACCCCTTGGATAGAAGTTTGCGTCAGGGCATTAACTTCACTATAGCCGATTACTTTTGCTTTGCACCGTGGTATTCATTTGGAATATCCTGCACCCCATTCTACGGGGAAAGAGCCGAGATCCCTTCACTGGGAGTGACCTCTTTAGTAAAGGTTTTCGTCACTATATTTTCTAAAAAGCTATCCGTTCCTTCAACGATATCAAGTTCATTACGTTAAAGGTTTTCGCCAGAGACCATTCGTAGCCCTCCGTCGTTTCATATGGGTAGTCAATAGTATTCAAGCTGTGTATGTTGGCCAAAGTCAAGGCACAGTGATTGGTAGCTATTGGGAATTCATATGCAGCATAGATAGATGTGTTGGTTTGGGGCAGTCGTACTGCCATTTTGGCCCAAGTCAAGGGTATGTACGGGTGGGCTCAAATTAACCTGGAGAATGACGGGTTGAACTTGACATGTGACTTATGATATGTTGGCCAAAGTCAAGGTCATAAGAGCATGGGGTAAAAATCACATCGGGAGTTTCAAAAGAACTGAAACTTGCCAGATATGCGCATACCTTCTGGAGTGTGATACCGTGAGCGGATTCCGTCACGTTATCATGCGATGAGAGTTGGATCCCGATTCCCACTGATGAGTTGGTTTACTCCTCGGGTGACCCCGACTAATTCTTCTTTCAGGTTTGGAGGAGAGTTTGAGGTACAGTGGGAGGTTTCCAGATTAGATAAATTGGTAACCATTCTGATCTAGGTTAGAGTGCACGCTGAGTGTTTTTTTTCTCTCTCTCTTTGGCAGCGACATTGACCCGACCCTAGACTATGACTCAGTGACCAAGTTGACCGAACCTTCTTAACACTGGCTTTTGGATTGTCAGAGTTGCAGACCTCATTGCCACTCTTACTTTTACCCTTTTCTCCAGGACACCCCGTATTACTACGAACGTCCACTTCCATTGGAAAAAACCATCGTATGGTTAGATACGAACTCGAAGGAATTCGAGGATGGTTTCCGGTTCTGGAGAAAACGGATAGGATTATTCAGTTGTCTTTTCCCTTTTACCTTCTCTCAAGTTGTGAGTGCTCCTTAGTTTAGGAGATAGTACACCTATTATGCAAATTGGATAGTCTTCTTCCAAACCTTAGGCTGGTGCCGACCGGTAGGGAATGAAGAAAACCAATTAGCCTAAACGGTGTGCAGAAGGTATTAAGATTAAGACAAAGCAAGGGATTAGTAAGAGGGCAAAGTAAATTGCGACTGATATTCACGACCAAACCAAGTATTTCTTCGCCAATCCTAAATCACCTTTGTATTTCTCCAGGACACTCCGTATCACTACGAATATCCACAGTTTATTGGATAATCCATCGTATGGTTATATATGAACTCGAAAGGAACTTGTTCCAGTTCGGGGATGGATTCTGGTTCAGGAGAAATAGGAATAAGGTTTATTCAGGTGTCTTTTATCCTCACCTTCTCTCGCATTGCGAGTGCTCCTAGGATTAGGACAGTACACCCATTATGCTTATTGGATAGTCCTCTTCAAAACCATAGGCTGGTGCCGAACGGTAGGGAAGGAAGAAAACCAATTGGCCTAAAGGGGTGTGCAGAAGGTAATGACTAAAGACATATAAAGGGATTTGGAGAGGTGGCAAAGAATTATACGGTTATAGTCGTGAATCTAGATAATGGTAGAGGCATTACTTGGAATACCAGGATACCCCATCGAAACATTTCAATGTTTCAGTTCAGCTGTGTACTGTTAAAAGAAAACTGATTTCCCGATTGGACACTTGCTCCAGGGTATGTATTTACCAGGTTTGATTCTCACATCTGTATGGTTTTACAGATGATGAGTGGGAGTAAGTTATTGGGAATAGGGTAATCATCCTCATTATATCGGGATTCGTTGTAATCGGTGATATTTGAGGAGATCACCTGGGCTGTTTGCCGGTCGGCAAATATTTGGTTTTGAATATCCGCTGTTGTGCACCAATTTCAAATTGATATATCTGTACGTCTATTTTCATAGAGTGAGATATACCTTTTGATATTATGTCGATGACATTTACCTATATCAGTGGATGGTTAGGTAAGGAGCATTAAACAGCGGTGTAATTCTTCTTAACCATAAGTACAGTTTTCAACCTACGACGCACAGTGAAAGAGTTGCTAGACTCAGCGGACTTATACAGAGTAGTCCAATAGGACAGAGGGGTTGGTCCTCATACTATATTCTGTTTACTTTTAACTTCTCTAGTTCTTAGACATGTGTTTCGTAAAAACACAGGGTCTAAGTTTTGAGGAGTTATAGGTATTTGAATAGAGTAGAGAACCAGGTGTAGCAAGTATCGGGATTCTTCAAAGTGATCGAAGATGTAGATACTTGTGTATGGTATTCGGTTGATAGTAATGATAAAGAGAAATTGCTTCTCTTTCAGGTTACTCATAATTGGAAGTATTCCTAAGTTGAGTAACGCTGATCGGCCTTTCTCCATTTAGTTGACATGCACTGGAGACAGCTGCATGATTTGAATCTGGTTCAATTAAATCAGTGCCTCTGGTTCTGTATTGGATATAGAACAGTTCATATCTTAACGTTGTTAAGGTACGGGGAGTTGTCTGGCTTATGATTAAAACCAGACACTGGACAACTCAAGGCACGTTTCTGTAATGACTGTTTGTGGGTTGACCCAGGCTATGACGAGGGTTGATTTTCTACCATCTGGAAGAGCAATAGTGATATTGTTCTTGACTCGCCACAGTTTTATTAAAAATGGATTTTTTCAAAAACAGTAGTGGGAGTATGGTAGAACTGGAAGTGATTCCAGAACCGCAAACGATTACCGAAGATTTGATAAGGAACCTAAAGATTCAATCTGATTTGACATTCCATTGACCACTCCGCAGATAAGGTGGGTAACTTCAGGCACCCGAGAGGTACTCCGGTAGCCTCAAGGATGGTGACAGGGAAGTTCTTGTTTACTCACACTTGCCATTGTTGTTGTTCCAGGCTGCGAGACCCAGCAGGAGGATGAGTATAGCGTCGTTCTAAGTGCACGTCTATATGACTCAGCCAGAGGGTTGTCGTAGTCAGTGGAAGCAGCGGAAGCATTGGCAGACATCAGACTTATGTCTATTTATAGACTAAAGCAGATATAGCGGAGATAGATCATCTATTTCTGATGTGACAGTCATGGGTTTGACGTCATCAGAATAGGGGATGGATCTGTTGAGAAGGTGGTAGGGTGTGATATCCTGGTTTTGGATGACATACACAAAGTAGGAAGTGACATTCCTATACTACGATCGGTTATACTTTGGTCGTCACACAGTGGTTTCTCCACAAGGGACTTGGACATTATATCAGACATACTGGTTACTAGATCTATGGTTTTAGATCTAGATTTAGGTGGTTTCCCAATCAGGGTACTTAGACAGCATTCTAAGAGTATTTAGAATGGACGACTCCTGGTATGGTAGTGTACCTGCAGGTAATGGAGTCACCCTCTCCAAAGGTGTCTTACAGACTAAAGGGGAGAGGGATGTGCATGATTGGCAGATCACTTGCTTAGGCAATTGAGTCAATCATGAGATGTCAAGTACCACACCAGATGTTGTTCTTGCACTAGATGCAATAAGTTGATATTGATCCAATCCTGGGGAAACAGTCGGAAGCAGTTTTAGAACATAAGTGAATGTTCTAGGGATATGATAACGGCTGCCTTCTTTAGGAGACGGTTATCATTCCAGGCTTCCAAGGTGACATGGATGACAAGGAGGTTGCCAGAGTTATAGTTTTCCTTCTGACGAGGGGCAGTATTTTGGACAGGTGGTCCAAGGCAATACTAAGGGTGGCATGGCGCAGGATACTGATTAAGTTCAGTTGACGATACAGTCTAAGAAGTTTGGATTTGGAGTTCATTTATGAGCTAGGTCCCATCAGACATCCAGACATTCTAAGACAGGTATTGCTCATTTCGGGAGATGGCTTTCTCCGCGAACTTGAGATATAGAGAGACATAGAAAGAAACATCTGAGCGGATCCACTCACTGAGGCTATTCCTCGAATGCAATAGTTTCGCAAACGAGCTTTGTGAGACGGACTAGTAGAGGAGTTGGGTGTTCGGTATCACACGGGCTGTGAGTATGCGACATCGCAATAATTAGCCTTGAGTGCAAGTGGGAGATTGTTGGAGATAGTGCCCTCAGAGTCAATTATTGGATCACAGGCACGTGATTGCAATGATTGAGGGAGGACATATCCCGGTAGGACAGTCTTACTCGAGATGATAGTACGCTATCTGGTTTACCTTTATCATCGTGTACTGCTTTAGGTGACCTGACATGTCGCTATTGCACGTTGATAGAGCCCCTAGGATTCTTGCTTGACTACCAACAGTATGAGGGCGATCATATAAGTGAGAGCTGGAGTCTATAAGCACATCCTTAAAAGGTCCCTAGTCGTAGGAGTTTCGAGACAGGGCATCGATACTCCAGAGTAGACTAGTGTATACAGTCGAGACCCCGACGAGGGGCGGTGGCCGGTCTCACAAGCCACTGGTGTCAGTTGGATCACCTAAGATGTATACAGGTGCTCATTGGGTTATGAGTACACCGGACAGGACTCGGCGGGAACATGCTAGTTGGTCTTATACCTGACGTCAGATAGCAGTTCCCTGGTGACATATGTACAGGTTAGTTCATCGACCTGGAGATCGTCATTTGTCTCGTGTGAGTTCCCACTATGCTTTGATTACTACCCTACCACGGCTCAAAGGAGTCGTGCAAACAGGTTTTAGTTGGGTACAGTCCCGAGCCACATGGAGGCAGTGAGCGGATCTTCAAGGGTTCGTCTCTCCCGGTATTGGGGGTGAGGTCGTGCTGTGTCTAGGAGAGCCATTACACGAAGTCCTTGGCCAAGGCAGGAGATTTACTGGTAGGTATTCCAGTAGTATCTCAGGGTGTTCTGGGCTACACTCCGACACGACTTGTACCGCTTTTGGGGGTCTGACTTTTACCAACCCCTAGGCCCGACATGCGATGCTCATAGACGAACGGACCGGACTGTACGGATATTGTCACTGACAGGCTCAGTAGGGTGTCAGGATGAGTTCACTCATCGACGTCCCTTTTAGTCAATAGCTGGTGGCCCGTCACGTATTGGCTTATACCTCTGACGTGCTAGTGGTTAAATCCACAGCCATAGTATTGACGAGTCTTTAGAGTCCACCACACTTTCAGTTACTCAAGCTTTCGGGCGAAACGCTGTAGAGGCCGTATGGAGATATGGCAGGGTCCGATCAGATACGTGCGGTATTGCACGGATCAGGATCGGACGGTTTGTACTAGTGGCCGTATGGTTATATGGCAGGGTTCGATCAGATACGTGCGGTATTGTACGGATCAGGATCGGACGGATATTACTAGCCGGCTTTGGTTTAAGCCGTATCCTAGTATAGTACAGTGTAGTTTTGTCTCATTGCATTTGTATCCGGACGGAATACAGATGCGGGTGTGTATGCACAGTATCGGGGTTTTCCTGTAATTTATTACGGGACCAGTTTTCTGGAGTTGCCAGTTTGCATTCCGTTCCGGCCGGTTTTCCTTTGTTCTTTCTCGGCCGGACTTTTCCGATGGAGGGTGTTATTTGCAAGTTTGCAAATAACACATTGTGGAGGTTTTTCTTGCAAATATATTTATTATGAAAGCATCTTTTGATACCATTCTTATCCATCATTATCACTTGCCTTTTGTTGATTAGAAGTGATTAGAGTTTGATGTGAGATGGTTATGATGATGTTTTGGATGTGGTCACCACTTGTGCTCCTACCATCACCTCCCTTCATGCTTCATATTCTTTCCTCCACCATTTTCTAAGATGATAAGTTTTTTTTCATACTTGAGAGAAGAAGAAGAGAGGATCATTTTCAAGAGGGAAAATTTGTTCATCTCATTTCATGCTAGAAAAATGCAAGCACCATTTTTCTTATCTTGATTCCTCCATCATCTTCAAAGGCAACAAACCCCAAATGAGACATAAGCTCTACACTACACTTTCTACAGCAAATCTTGGACGCGTCGACTCGCCAGCTTCGCGCCTGAGTTGCCTCGGTATTGAGGTGGGAGCCCGTAAAAGATGCAGGCGATGTGGTGCCCTTCCGGCGAAGAGGCGACAACGAGGAGATGACGGACGAAGCATCCGCGGGAGATCGGAGTGGAGACGAAGACCGAAGGACTCGGATCATTCGGTATATCTCTTCCCATATCTTGTTAGTTAGCTAGATCTAGTTTAATGGCCCGATCCGGGGTTTAGTGCGCGGTGGTGCCGGTTTGCTAAGTCCGCAAAATTAAAGTTTATCACCGTTTCCGCATTTGGCCATCTGATTGACGGCCGGGGCGCCGCCGTGCACTTACAAGGACAGCACCTTGGGCACTGTGCGCCTAGGAGCTATGCGCTCAAGCGCTAGAGTGCCACGTGTCGGCACGTGGGTGCTCTGCGCTTGAGCGCTGGGCGCTTGAGCGCAAGTGCGCCGCGTGTCGGCGCGGGGGTGACCTGCGCTCGAGCACTTGTGCTTGAGCGCAAGGGCGCCACGTGTCGGCACGGGGGCGACTTACGCTCGAGCGCTTGCGCTTGAGCGCAAGCGCGCCACGTGTCGACACGGGGGCGACTTGCGCTCGAGCGCTTGCGCGCCACGTGTCGGCACGGGGGCGACTTGCGCTCGAGCACTTGCGCTGGAGCGCAAGCGCGCCATGTGTCGGCACGCGGGCGCTCTGCGCTTGAGCGCCGGCGAGAAAAAGTGGCTTTTAGCCTAAAAAATTTTCTCAGAAGAAAAATCAGAGAGGAGTTGGACTCCTGAGTGTGTGTGTTTTTTTTTTTAGTTTAGTGAACGATGTTCTTCTTCCTTCTCCTCTGTTAGCTGGATCTTGAAGATCAATAGATATGGGATTTCTAAAAATCTCTTCTTTTTGAGATCTAATGGAAGATTTGAGTTCCCTTTTATGGGTTTTGTGGTGAAAAACTAATTTGTTTTATAAAAAGAAGAGTAAAACTCTTGATTTAATTCAAGAGAAAAAGGAAGGTTTTGGAACCTTGAAGAAGGAGAAAAGATCTCAGATCTGAAGAAAATTTTGAGAGAGAGAAAAAGTTGTGAGATATTTTTATTATCTTTGCCTTTATAGGCTATACACTTTACACATAGCCCCTTGGGCTTCACAAAATGGCATCTTGCCTATCCCATGGCTCATGAGCCATTTCTTTTTGCACATAAGCCACGGGCTTTACAAAAATTTGGATTTATGCCTATTTTTCTTACATTTATCCATAAAATAAAATAAAAGAAATGCAATAAAATTATTTATTAAAAAAAATTTATCTCGGCATGGGGGGAGGCCGACCGCTTCATGTTCGGGCTCGACCCGGGCATGGGCCCACTGGATCTGGGCTTGGGCCCACTTAGCTTGGGGTTGACTTTGATTTTGACTTGATCAACCGGGGTGTAAATTTTTACCCCAACAAGGGTGTTCAGGGCTACCCTCCGACACGACTTATACCGCTTTTGGGGGTCCGACGTTACTAGCCCCCTAGGCCCAATATGCGATGCTCATAGACGAACGGATCGGACTGTACGGATATTGTCACTGATAGGCTCAGTAGGGTTCCGGGATGAGTTCGTTCATCGGCTTCCCTTTCGGTCAATACATGAGCAGCCGTTACGCACAGCTAGTGCCTCTGACATGCTTGTGGTTAAACCCACTGTCAGGGTGTTGACGAGTCTTTAGAGTCCCCCACAGATAGTTTCCTAAGTTCAGGCGAAACGTTATAGAGGCCGTATGGTTTAATGGCAGGGTTCGAACATACACATGCACTTGTGCATGTGTCATGGTTCGGACAGATAATACTAGTGGGCTTTGGTTTAAGCCGGATCCAAGTATTATATTGAGTTGGAATATTTTAGTCTTATCGTATTCGTATTCGGTCGGAATACGGATACAGGTATGTATATACAGGTGAGGGGTATTCTCGTAATCCGTTACGAGAATACTTTAGAAGATGCATTTCTTTTTGGGTTAATCATTTTGGTTTAAATGATTATTGGATTTGGAAAGTATGACTCATTTTTGGTGACTCATTAATTCTAGCATGTTCACTAATGACTCATGCTAATGAGTCATGTACTCATGATGAATTAATGGAGTTTGTTTTGGGTGAGATATTTTAGGGTTGAGTTGGAGATATTTTGGGATGATATTTTCTTTGTTTCTCCAACACAAACCTCATATATATCACACACAAAATAAAAGGGCAGCCAAAGGTTTATTTTTTAGACTTGGTTTTTTTTCTCAGTAGAGTTTTCTTGAGCTCACACTCTTCAACCTTTTGCATCTTCTTCAACCTCCACCCTAACCCTCTCATGTGATGAGAACCCTAAGGTGTATTGAGACAAAATATTCCTCTCATTCTCTACTTCATCTTGGATATGTCGGTTAGTATACTTCATGTCCGAGTTGCCTCGGTATAGAGGCGGGAGCCCGTATAAAGACTCGTTGACGTGGTGTCACCTCGACGAGAAGATCGGAGTCGCAGCGAGGAGCGTGGGATGATGGCTAAAGACCGAAGGACACGGATCGATCGGTATAGCCTTTCTACCTCTTTACAGTTTGTTAGTATAGCGTTAATGGCAAGATCCGGGTTATGGTATGCGATAGCTCTAGTTGTAAAAGTTTTTGTTCTGCGTTTGGCCTCAGATTGACGGCCGGGACGCTACCGTATACTTACATGGTATCAGAGCTGTTTCCCCCAATCAGAGCAAAGCTCTATTTGCATTTCAAAAATTCAAAAATTGAACTAACGCTTCAGATTCCTTGCGCTGCGCGCAACGCGCCACGTGTCAAAAGCTGACATGCTAGCGCAGCGCCCGAGGCAGCTCACCCAATCAGAGTAAGGCTCTATTTAAAGTAAAAAACAAAAGAAGCAACGCTTCAGATGATCTGCGCTCAGCGCTGCGAGACACGTGTCAGTGCAGTTGCGCTAGCGCAGTTGCGCTGCGCTCTGCGACACGTGTCAGCGCAGTTGCGCTGTGCTCTGCGCTGCGCGACACGTGTCAAGCGTAGGTGCGCTTGCGCCAAATAGAATTAAAATTCCAGTAAGATCTTTCTGTTCTTGTTAAAACAAGAAGATTGTCCTCTGTAAAACAGAAGCCCTTGGATCAAAGATCCAACGGTGGGAAAAATCCCTAAATTACTCAGAGAAAGATCTCTTTAACTATTTTAACAAACTAATTGGCACTATATAAAGGCCCCTAAACCCCAAGTCTAAAACACACACAGAAAGCAGAGAGAATTCACAGAACTCTTAAAAAGTTTAAGAAGAATTCAGAAAGAAAAAGAAAGGTAAACCTTTGAAAAGAAGAATTTCTTCTAAAAAAGATCATTAATCTAAGAGCGCGCCACGTGTCAGCAGCGCAACAGCGCAGCGCATTGCGCTTGCGCTCACCAGAGCGTGACACGTGTCACCTCTACGTGCGCTTGCGCTCATTAATTGGCGCAAAGCGCCTGACAGGCCACATGGCCACTGTCAGATAATTAATGCACTGCATTATTGTAAAGAAGGGCCGAGCCCAATCAAAAAAGGCCTAACAGGCCTAATAAAATGCAATGCATTAATTTTAAAAGGGGAAGAGCCCAATTAAGAGGTCCAATGGACCCAGAACAAATGCTCTGCATTATAAAGGGAACAGAGCCTAATATAAAAGGCCTTACAGGCCAAAATAAAATGCAGTGCATTATTAAACTGGGGCAAAGCCCTAGCATAGGCCTAATAGGCCAAAAACAAATGAAAATGTTGAACATCTTCAACTGGACTTAGCCCAATCATGGTCATAAGTCCTCAAATTAAATTGACTGAGCCTGACTACTCCCTTAAATCAATTTACATCCGGTTCAAGGGTACATCTCCGAACTCCTTTGACACCTATCGTTGTAATCCTTCAACGACGTCAGAGAGGTGACGGGTCCCGACAACCACACATTGATACGGACTGTGGGGTCCTTAAACTCATGGACTTAAGCATCCTTAAACCAACAATACGGACTGTGGGGTCCTTAAACCCATGGACTTATGCGTCCTTAAACCAAGATACGGACTGTGGGGTCCTTAAACCCATGGACTTAAGCGTCCTTAAACTCATAGACTAATGCGTCCTTAAACTAATATCCGTCCCCAAAACGGGAACATGGACCACTATGTCCCTAAACTGGAACATAGACCCCCATGTCCCTAAACCGGCAATGGACCACTATGTCCCTAAACTGGAACAATAGAGCCCCCAAATGCTCTTTTGTCGGATCTAAACGATCCCGTTTAAGTTGATCTTAGCTCAAATATGGCTAACGTATCCTTAAACCTTTAAACAAACTTTAGTCCCAAATTGGACTATAGATTCCCCCAATCGACTTTGGTTCAAGGGTACATCTCTGAACCCCTCTGACATCCGTCGTTGTAATCTTTCAACGTTGTCAGAGAGGTGATGGGTCCCGATGGCCATACATTAAATGGACCACCATGTCCCTAAACTGGAACGATAGAGCCAATTGCTCTCTTGTTGGAAACAAACGATCCCGTTAAGTTGATCTTAGTCTGGAGATTAGGCTAACGTATCCTTAACAAAAGTTTAAGTTGATCTTAGCCTTAAATAGGGCTAACGTATCCTTAAACCAAAACCCCAAACCCAAATCTAAGAAAATACGGATTTGGACTAATCACGTCCTACGGGCGACGACATAAATTAGTCTTCGTATACAATCCACGGGCAACCACAAACAAAACAAACACCCACGACACGAAGTGAAATTCTGGAGAAGGAGAAAGTTGTTGCCGCGATGCGGTAGTGTAATTAACTGCAGGGGCTTGCGCATGCAGGGAAGAGCGTCCCCACAATCAAAAACCCCTCAAGCGAGGGGGAATCTGACGAAGTCTGCTACATCGGCCGCATCCATCTAAACCTCCGATACACGGTGCTATAAATCAACTTGGTATCTTCGGAGAGGTGGACGGATAAAACCAAATAGTATCTGCCCCTTACCTCAGGCATGACGTCCATTTCTTGGCCGTCGTTCGGAGGGGAACAAATTCTGGTATGCCCGGTGCGACCTTTTCCTCTTTCCACTCCACACTTCGTGTGTCATGTTTTTCCCGTGATCAGATAATCACGGTGTATATGTTGTGGTTGCCCTTAGGGGAGTGGATACTGAAGTCGGCGCTTCGTCTTTATGAAGAATGGCATTTGTTCCGACCTTAGCAATACAGGCTCTGTCATATCTGGTGGAGTCAAGTACGGGCCACTTGCAGGCTCAAATCTATGCAACTCGGCTTTTCAAGAAATCAACGGGCTTCTCTTTGGGTCGATGATCCCACTTCCCACCCTCGGTGCCTCAACGCCGATGGAGGAAGCCCAGAGGATGTCTATCGTCCACAGGCGGGCTCCCCAAGCAGTAGCTTTGCCGACGGAATCGGTCCTCAAACAACTGGCACATGCCAAAAACCAAGGTCGATGCAGGGAGCAGAATATTCAAGCTCTTCAAGAAATCAATGGCTTCAAACTGCACCAACTGCAACAGCAACTCTCGCTCTGTCCCATCTGGAGGAGTAACCTAAAGGCCCCAAGCGGCCTCCCTTTTCACTGTGCCAATGGAGCAGGTAACTCAAGCCACCACTGCGCTATTCTTCGGGACCATGCTCCCGCCAACGAGCTTCAGCGCTCCTGTACCATCGCAAGAAGCTCCCAAGAAGTCGTTTTTCAGCGCTCCTGTGCTTATTTAGGCCTTACTTTGCATTATACTATATATAAGCACTCACAAAAAGAAATTGTGATAATAAAAGAGTAGAAAGTGAAAAAATTATATTTAAAAGAGATGAATAGTTTAAGAAAAACAAGAAAGTTAGATGTTTTCTTAAATGAAACTAGTAATAAGTAGTTATGAGCTGTTGTCCCAAGGGTTAATAAGGTGAAGGAAATTACTAATCTGAGGATAAAAATAAGCCTGAAAAATAGTTCTTTTTCTGGAAGCCAAACATTTGAACGTTGATACCCTACTATACGCACTTACACATGTCTTGAAACTCGGGATAGTAGAGGATACCTTGAAATGCTCTTGTCTAAAAGCCAAAGTATGAAGGAAATAAAAAAAATTGAATAAAATATAAAATGGTGAAGAAAAATGAACACTGGTTTTGTTATCGCCAAGGCAGCAATAAAAAAATATAGCGAGGGTGCTTCATCACCTAGTGCCTTAGACCAACTGGTCCGGGAGTCACTGCTAAGCCTTAGGTGTTGCAAGACGAGGAAAAACACCTAATTAGCAAGTACATGAGTAATCGATCGGTTAGTACCTCAAGAAGTATTAACGGTCGCATAAAGAATGTGTGAGCAAATTCCATCTAAATATCTATTAAAAAGTACTAAGGTAGATGGACAAGAGTATGATTGCTTGAATTAAATTCTCTGAGTGTAGGGATGTCCAGTTCATACACGTAGGGGTATATGATCAATGTTTGGAAGAAAGGTATGAATGAAAACTAAAGGCGATGTTTTATTGAGGGATAATGTGATTTCTAATATTTTTTTCATGACTATTAAGATAGGGCTCATAGAAACTGAAAAACTGGTATAGTTGAAAACTCTTATTTTCAAGTTCTTTCTTTTATAGTTCTTATCTTTATATAACTTTCACCATCTCTCTTTTATTATAAGATTTTGTGGGTGTAATCTACTGAGAACCCTTAGGAGACAACACTCCCCATACTAGAGATATGCCACTAGCACCGAGTAAGGAAGGCTGGGGGCAACTCTCCTTCTGAACTGACTCCACCGACTCTAACGGCGGAAATTGATGCTGCTGTTCCAGCTGGGAACAGCTTTGAACCACTTAAGAATGTCCGTAAGAACTCTCTGACCGCTGTGCTGAAAAGATCTCCTCCACCTATGGAGAGCGCTATAAGGGTGAAGCCGGAACAACCCCCTCAACGGCTGTCCTCTAAAATCTACAAGGTCTGGCGTCAAGTCCAAGACTCGGTAATTGATCGAGATTATCCCCGCCGACAGAAAAAGGTGAAAGTTCAGCGGGAAGAGGACCGTCCTATCAAGCCACAAAAGGCGATAGCTACTTGAGTGCCCACTGCAACGGGCCCCTCAACTTCGACCGCTCACAAGAGGAGAAGGCCGGAGAAAATCCCTGGGTCTGCGACGAGCTGCAAGACCACTGAACCCAAACACCCCAAGTCTGGGGGCATGATGGTACATACCGTCTATATGGCATCCAGAAAAGAGGATAGCCATGTCTTCACAGGTCATAGACCTCTTACGCGATCAGTGACTAAGGCTCAGGAGCAACAACAACAAAAGCTCCAAGAAATGCTGACAGCCATGGCCGCACTTACGGGACCGAAAGCAAGCCCAGAGACATCCTCGGAGTAGCACCATGAGCAGGAAACAAATGCTGGCAACCACGGTGGGATGAACAAATAAGGTACCCGCCGAGATATCCGATCCCTAAATTCCACGTATATAAGGGGACAGGAAATCGTGGTATAAAGCCGTCGGGTTCTTGCTCCAGCAGAAATATCTCCGAAATCATCCGAGGAAAAGGAAGCGACTGAGCAGATGGCCCTGCAAATAAAAGACCAGGAAAGGGCTGAGGATTGAAGAGAAGTCTTTATAGACTACTTCAAATCCCGTCGAACGTCTGAAGATGCGTCCTCAAAACATCAGCTCATGAAGCGAGCCCTGTCTTTCGCCTTCGTCAACGGTACTTTGAATAAGAGGTCATTTGATTCCCTATGGTTGAGATGCCTGGGACCCGAAGAGGTGAAGAAGAAGTTCATGACGGACTCTGCGGTTCTCACCAAGCAAGCCCGAAGATGAAGTTAAAAATTAAAAGAATGGGTTATTATTGGCCCACGATGATTCAGGACTGCCTCGAGTATGCGAAGCAATGCCACTCATGCCAGATTCATGGGGACTTTATTCATCAGCACCCAAATCCTCTACATCCAATAGTGGCCAGTTGGCCGTTCGAAATGTGGGGGATTGACGTAATCGGCCCCATCGAACCAGCATCGTCCAGGGGACATCGATTCATCTTAGCGACGACTGACTACTTCTCCAAATGGGCAGAAGCAATACCGCTGAGGGAAGTGAAGACGGAGAATATCCTCCATTTCTTTAAGACGCACGTCATTTATCGGTTTGGAACTCCACGACGGATCATCTCCGATAATGGGCCAGCCTACAGAAGCCATAAGATCAGCCGCTTCGCACAACGACACAACATAGACTGGAGATATTCCTAAGTTTATAATCCCCGAGCTAACGGTCTAGCTGAGGCTTTCAACAAGACCTTGACGAAGATTGTGAAGAAGACGGTGTCTCGAAATAAGAAGGACTGGCACAAGAGACTGCAAGAAGCTCTCTAGGCGTATCGAACTACGTTCAAAACGGCCACAAACACAACGCCGTACGCGTTAGTCTTTGGTACAGAAGCAGTACTCCCCCTCGAAATAGAGCTACCCTCTCTATGAGTGGCAGTCCACTACGAGCTGACGGATGAAGAAAATGCTCACCTCGGCTTGAGGAGCTTGATGCTCTTGATGAAACCCGGCTCATAGTGCAACAAAATCTGGAGGCTTACAAAGTAAAGATGATGCGCTCATATGAAAGATTGACCAGGCCGAGGACATTCCGCCAAGGTGAACTTGTGCTAGTGGTTAAAAGACCTATGATCCCCAATCGCGCCAAGCAGGGAAAATTCAAGCCGAACTATGAAGGCCCGTACATCATAGACAACGTCTACCAGGGTGGAGCCTATCTACTCATGGATATGCACGGGGAAAGACCTTTCAGGCAATAAACGGTCGCTTCCTAAAGAAATACTATGCTTAACAAGTGACAGCCTAGGTCAATGATAGATGACGACGACTATGGCCGCTCGCTATCTTCCTAAGCCCAAACTCTATAAGTAGTAACCGGCCTTCTTCAGCGACGGACCGAAACGTCCTTAAACTAATGACGGACCACCACGTCCTAAAACTAGATGATGACCGAAACGTCTTTAAACTACTACCACAGCATCCTCAGGCTGACGAGATAAAAAAAAGAAGAATAAAAAAAATAATAACAAAAAAAACGGTATGTCCATAAGCAAAATGGGCACAGATAAAAACCCGAAAGGGCTTCATGAGTAAAAACAGCAGAGCTACCGGCGAGTGTTCGTGAAAACCCAAAAGGGCGCGACCTCGTTAAAAAAAAGAATAAAAAGAATAAAAAAAAACGGTATGTCCATAAGCAAAATGGGCGCGGATGAAAACTCGAAAGAGCTCCGTGAGTAAAAACAGCAGGGCCACCGACGAGTGTTTGTGAGAACCCGAAAGGGCGCAATCTCGTTAAGAGACACTTACAGGGTCCTCTCGACCGTGTAAGGAGAAACCACTCGCGTGAGATCCTTACGACTCACAAGGGATCAACACACTTAGGGATCCTCACGATTCCAAAGGAGAAATTACACTTGCGAGATCCTCATGACTCGTAAGAAGAACTCTCTTATGGGACCCTCACGGCTCATAAGATTTGAAAGTCTTAAGTTACAGAGACCTGAACCTGTTCTTAAGCAAACCCCCAACAACCTTCGATATTGCCCTACAAGCTGCTCATACTGACCCTTGTATACAATCCACGGGCGCGAATAAACATTTCTCTAACCAAGTCCCACCTTTGGCTAGGGATATGTCCATATGGTGACGACCCTTGTAAATCCTCTCGACTTATAAGGAGAAAACCCTTTAGTAAGAGCCTTACGACTTACAGGGGAATATACACTTAGGAATCCTTACGATTCCTAAGGAGAAAACACACCTACAAGATCCTCACGACTTGTAGGGAGAAACACCTTTGTGAGACCCTTACGGCTCATGAAGTCAAAAACCATAGTCGACGGGATCCTAACCCTGTTTACTAAGCCACCTTTGTTCGACATCGACAGAGGCAAATGATGATTCGCTCCTGGCAATATTCCAGTTGTAGCGATGCTGATGCTGAGATTGGCACCAGATTCCAAGTTCTACACTCGCAATAAAAAGCAGCGAGTAAAAATAAAATAAACAGCCGAAATGATGGGGCAACTTGCAATAAAAAGCAGCAAGTAAAAACGTATGTATACAAAATAGCGAAATAATTGGGCAACTCGCAATAAAAAGCAGCGAGTAAAAATAAAATAAATAGCCGAAATGATTGGGCATCGCGAAAGATAGCCGAAATGATGGGGCAATCGTGACTTTCGCGATATAAAACTGAAATGATAGAGCATCGCGTAAATAAAACAATAATATAAAAAAAATGATGAACTTTCGCCCTACAGGTGAGATCACGTCGATCCCTGTATACAATCCAAGGGCACTAACAAAGAGGGAACCATACCTTCCCAATAGGCTCCGCCAGAGAGGGAAGCCAAATCTCGACGCTTCACCAACAACCTAGAGACAACCGTGACATTCGTCTTAATACAGCAGACGCAGTGCCAGCAAACGAAGCGAAGATCAAATTTCTAGCTTCACGGTTTTGACGGTAACTCATATAAAACTTGAAAGACCACCAGAGATCGTTTCAACCCCCAGGGAAATCAGTGTCCTTGGCAACCTCCTCGACTCAGGGAAACCAGTGTCCTTGACGAGAACACCTTGATTCGCGTCGGCCCGCAGAGAAACTAGCGTCTTTGCAAGAATACCCGGATTCGTTTCAACCCCAGGGAAATCAGTGTCCTTGGCAACATCCTCGATTCAGGGAAACCAGTGTCCTTGATGAGACCACCGCGATTCGCGTCGGCCCGCAAAGAAACTAGCGTCTTTGCAGGAATGCCCCGATTCGTTTAAACCCCAGGGAAATTAGTGTCCTTGGCAACCTCCTCGACTCAGGGAAACAAGTGTCCTTGATGAGAGCTTCTTGATTTGCGTCGACCCGCAGAGAAACCAGTGTCTTTGCAGGAACACCTCGATTCGTTTCAACCCCAGGGAAATCAGTGTCCTTGGCAAATACCTCAATTCAGGGAAACTAGCATCCTTGATGAGAGCTTCTTGATTCGCGTCGACCAGCAGAGAAACCAGCGTCTTTGCAGGAGCACTTCGATTCGTTTCAACCCCGAGGAAACCAGTGTCCTCGGCAAAATACTTTCACTCAGGGAAACCATTGTCCTTGACGAGAACATCTTGATTCGTGTCGGCCCGCAGAGAAACTAGCGTGTTTGCAGGAATACCCCGATTTGTTTCAACCCCGGGGAAATCAGTGTCCTTGGCAACCTCCTCAACTTAGGAAAACTAGCGTCCTTGATGAGAGCTTCTTGATTCGTGTCGACCCGCAGAGAAACCAGTGTCTTTGCAGGAGCATTTCGATTCGTTTCAACCTCGAGGAAACCAGTGTCCTCGGCAAAATACTTCGACTCAGGGAAATTAGTGTCCATGACAAGAGCTGCTCAATTCATCCCGACTCGTGAGGAAATAAGTGTCTTCGCGAGGACTTCTCGATTCATCTCGACTTGCAAGATAAAGCCTTAGGCAACAGGGATTAAAAAACTTGTTTCCTAAGCACTGGGACCCTGCAAGTCGGTCCAAAACGGTCTCTTGCATACTATCCACGGGTCTCACTCTCCAAAATCGAATCTCGACAAGGAGGGAAACAACCGCTCACGAGTCCTCTCGACTCGTAAGAGGGAAAATTCTCTTATAAGATCCTTATGACTTGTAAGAGAAAACACACTTAGGAATCCTCACGATTCCTAAGGAGAAAATACACCTACGAGATCCTCTCGATCCGTGGGGAGAAAAGTCTTTATGAGACTCTCACGGTTCATAAAGTTGAAAAGTCTTAGGCAGCAGATCTGAACCTGCGGCCTAAGCCATCGTTAGCTCTTGAAGAAGCCAAGACAAGATGCTCGCTCTATCACCTGTCAACCATGTTTACTAAGACAGCATACTGATAATAAAAGAAAGAAGAAAGAGAAGAGATGACACAAGACATTGCAAAAAAAAATGTATATATCTTTATTCATGAATTCAATTAAGTACAAGGCGAATCGTATAAAAAAATAAAGAATGTGTACATTTTATTCAGAGATTACAAGTGTATAATGATACAAAAAAGTAGCTACTGAGAAGGAAGTGGCTTTAACAAATCCACGAGCTGCTCCCGCACTTCCTTCAGCGCCTCCTCCTGAGCGGCTGCCGCAGCCACTTCCGCTTCCACCTGGGCCCGCTGCTGCAGGTAGGATGAAAGTTGCTCCTCAGCTGCCTGCTGGGATGCCTCCTGATTAGGTGCATCCCGCTCGATGACGTCGAGTTGCTGCCTCAGTGTTAACCTTTCGGAAAGGCATCGCAGAAGGCCTTCAAAGATGACCTTCAGCTGCGCAGCGTTTGCCTCCACCTGAGCATGCAATTGGACAGATTTGCTCGAAGTCTCACCGCACTCCTTACGCCTTGAAGCAACTTCTTGTTCGAGGTGGCGGAAGTAAGGAGCGCTCTGCTCGATCCATGCCGCCCGTTGAGCGCTCGCGGCTAAGATCTCGGGGGCAGGACGAATAGACTCCAGTTGATGCAGGCGGGCCTCGATTTCCCTGCAGTGATTAACCCAAAACTCGACGACGCCTTCATTATGAAAATTTACAAGCGTCGCCAGAATCGGATTAACCTCCGCAGCGAAATCTGCGGCAGATGGGGGAGCGCTCGCGTCGAGCTCTTCAATGTATCCGCTCAGCATCCCCAAACTCATCGTAGCGTTCTTTGAAGATGGACGTCTCAGGAAGGGGCCTGCCGGCATTATGATGTGAGACTCGAAGGGCGCCGGAGTCAGAACGACAGCTGAAAAAATAAAACCCGATCAGATGACGGTTCAAGAAATATAAGAAAGTCATCGATGGGATAGTTTACTATACCAGCTGCAGCAGACGGCAAAGCCGGGAGGGCCGGTGGCGCGACCGATCTTTCATCTCCTCCTTTGATTTGTAGCACTACAATCAGGACAAGGAAGAGTCAGAAATAATCCCATTACTGAAAAAAGAAGAAAGGCATCAATTGGAAACTATACTCACTAGCGCCACTGGAGGAAGAGGCGAGTTCAGATGGAAAGGAGAAGTGCGGGTGCAACACCTTGTAGAGGTGATCAAAAAGCACTCCTGCAAAGACGCAATAGTACGACATTAGTATATAAATTATGCGGCCGAAAGATAAAACTAATAGGTTGCAAATCCATACCTTCCAGCATCTGCGATGGTACGAGAGAAGGCTGAGAGGTGGCTACCGCCAAGGCAGTAGCTGACGGCGCTCCCTCGAGCAGTGGAGCGTCAGCACTGGCCGCACCTGCGTTAAAAACAAAAATAAACCTATCAGGAAGGATTGCAAGATAAAGAAAAAAGGACAGTAACTCGAAATTTACCTGATGAGCCGCCAGCCGAAACGGAGGCGTCTCCCTCCTCCATCGACATGAGTCCACCTCCCGTGGCCTCATCACCCGACTCTACGGGGGCTGTCGTTGTGCTCGCGCGGCCAGGAGACGGCAGAGGACCGTAGACGGGGAGAGCAATGATTGGAGCATTGCCAGACTCTTGAGAAAGAGCAGCTGGCTTGTCCCCGGGAGTCAGGCCCGTCTCACCCGCTACTCCCTAGGGTTCGGCAGTCGCTCCTGTCTCGTCCGCCGTCACCATAGGGTCGCTGGCCTCAAGTGCTCCATCCGCAGCGGCCCCAGACTGGGTTGTAGCAGTCGTCTCATTTGCCACTACCTCGGGCTCGGCATCGACGACCTTCTCTGGTGCAGTTTCCTCAGTCCCCAGTTCAGGTCCAGCAACCCCAGCGACGTCGCCCACCACCGGCTCGGGTTCAGCCGGTGCCTCTTCCTCTGTCCTCTTAGGTTCGACGATTTCCGCCTCCCCTTCGGTTGGACTTGGCCCTGCAGGACAAGATATATAAAAACCGACATGTTTACAATTCTTACAACAAAATCTGGAAAGATACATTACCAGAGGTAGACTGATCGTTAGCCTCCTTATTTGCGCGCGCCGCCTGTCTGTGAGCTGTAGACAAGGCGACCGGGGGCTCTTCCAAGGGAGTATCAGCATGAGGAACGGTGCTTGGGCCCGCTCCTACGGCTAAAGCAGCTCTGCATGCCTTTGCCTCGCGCCTCAACCGCTTTCTCTCCTCCCGACCCGTCAAGACGGACCTCTTCGAAGCTTCCTTCATCGAGGCGCCATCGTCTGTGTACAGAGATGCCTCCAAGTCCTTTAAGTCATTCCTCACCGACTCTTCGAGTTGAGACTCTCGTGGTAGCCCTGATGAGGCCGGAACTTCAGTAATTAGTCTGGGGAGAGTCCCCGCATCGGCTGGCGCAGCCCCTGCAAAGAGACAGAGGAAGAAAGTTAGATCGACCATAATAAAAGGAAAATAAAGACTTAATGAATCGAAATGTACCGAAGCCTAAAGATGCTCTGAGTCGTTCCTCCTCTTGAAAAGTTTTGAGGGAGGCGGCGATGGCTTCTTCAGTGGTGATGCCTGTTTGAAGAAAAGAGGGGAAAAGCATTAGTCAAAGAAAATAATAAAAGTACGATGCAATAAAAAAAATGCGGCTAGTAATTACCCGATTGAGCAAGCTTAGCTAGCCACACGTCGCGCTTCGCCAATCGCTCTGAAGCTGTGATGGCGGCCGCCAGATCAGTGTTATCTGGTGGCATACCTAATCCTTTATTGGTCCTGTACTCGCCCAAGCCCTCGCTATAGAGAGCATGAGGTTCCTGACCGAACGCGACGTCAGCTGAGAGGATCGACTTCTTCTTCCTCTTCTGCCCTCCAGCCTTGGTTGCACCCAAGATCAACTTACGCTTTGCAGGCACCTTAGGACGGCGGGTCCCGATATCCACGCCCACGCCGGACTCCGGCGAAACCACATTTACCGTCTCCACTGGAGCACGGGGCGCTGGTGGCGCATGTACAGTATCACGGAGCGGCAATCCGCGCGGAGGGCTCAGCACACGCGTTGGCCCAGCTCCGGCATCTTTCAGCGGAGGAACGACCGGGGTCCTTGGCTTCAGGGGAGCCTTGCAGTCACCGCCGGGAGGCGCACCCTTGCGGTCAACCAACATGCGCTTCTCCATTTGGATGGCTGCACCCATTGCGTGCACGTACCAAGCCACGTACACGTTGAGGACCTGAGGAACGCTGCTTGGCTCGCTGATGAAGAAGTAGGAGCCCGTATTCAGCCGCATGAAATGGTGCATCGCGCTCCGTATCCCCTCCCTGCTGGCCACGGGCTCTTCCAAAAATGCCTCAAGCGGGATCCCCTGGTTATAGCTGGATTGCTGGGCGAACCGGTGAGGGTTGTACCTCATGAAGAGCGCCATCTCGTTCTGCCTGAACACCAGGTAGCCCGGCCGAATGGAGTAGAGGTGAAGAATCTCCCGGGCTTTTAGTACGGAGGCCCCGTCCTTGAAGCCGTTACGCAGCAAGATCACCGACTTGGAGGTTTCTAAGCCAATCGTTATGACTTTATCCATAAAAGAAATCCTCGCTCCGACCAGGTGTGGACGAAGGAGCAACCCTCTAGCCTCCCGCGGAGGCGCAGTCATGATCGAGGTGCCAATCAGCCGCATGACTCTTGGGAGTCTGCATCTCTCAAAAAATGAAGGGTTCTTATGGACGCCGAACACCCCGTGCACATGCATTTCCATCCACGAGGTGAAGTAGTGCATCGGGAAATTAGCAGGCTGCACCCCAGGTTCATTAGCGTCCGCCGCCACGCTAAGTCCATTGTATAGGTGAACCAACCCGGCGATTCCTATTGTCAACAACAGGCCAACCATCATCCGATGCGCTGGGTAGAAAACGGACGGCCACATGTAGCGCGGGTGCATAGGGAGCGTGAAGCTGCACAGCCACAGCCCCAGGAACCCCAAAAAGAAGGTATCCTCATCCATGCCCGGGACGACGATTTCTGACAAGGGCATGATGGCGACGTCAGGGAGATAAAAATCCTTTTGATCGTCTTCCAATGTTGGTCGACGATCTAAGCCGAAGCCGAAAGTGTCATCGAGCTTGGCAAACTTTTCGTTCCGCTCCGAGAGAATCTCCGGTCGAAGGAAGCGGGAGATAAAATCTGCGAAACTGACGCCCCGAACTCTTGATTCCAGATAGAGCCCTTCGTATATGGTCAGCACCTTCACTAAGCTCGGAAACTAGTGCTGAATAGCATTCTCCGGCGTCAAATCAAACACCAGCGGCTTGGTGGTGAAGACGTACTTGTCAGGAGGAAGCAACTCCTCGTAATGCTCCCCCCTCACAGGCAAGCCCGAGATCTCTGCGAACTTTCCCAGGGAAATGGAGACTTCCTGGTCCGTCATAAGAAAGGTGTGTGTGGGGATATTCCATTGTTCAATGAAAGCCTTAATCCACCACGTTAGAGGAGCTGGGTACTCAAAAAGCGAGACGTAGATTGCCGAGTACAAACCAATCTTCATCAGATGAGTTCTCTTCGCCGATAGGATGTACCTGACCCACTGCAAATATCCGGCCGGTTGTCGCGGGGTCAATCCAATGTTATAAGCCTGTCCCCAAAGGCGTGCTTCACCCTGACATATTCACCTCCCCAAACTGTCTACGGCCGGCGGCGGCTGCATGGGAATGGCACCAATCGCGGGCTGGAGAAGATCCTCCGAATTCTAATTCTTGACCTCCACGGCATACTTCACCAGGGGTTCATCCGCGTAGGGGATCGATGAGATGGGCTCAGACGGCGTCGCGGAACCGAAGCTTCGGCGACCCTTGATGATATCGATATACCACCTACCCCATAGGTGAAGGTTCTTGTGCTCGGGGTCATGATCCTTGATGAGAGCGAGCACCTCTCGGTCCACTGGTGCCGCCGGAAATCCTTCCTTCGAGCGAACAAACAGGAATGACAGGTCAGCAGACATGTTTCCTGCGGAGAGACAAAAATCAGCCGTCAGTGTTGTAATTCCAACGCTTGGCATTTTAAAATTTATACTATACTGCAATGCAGTGGGTAGGGGACCAAAGGGGGACCCACAAAATCTGGATGACAGTGCATCAGTTAATAAGACAGCCCCATCATTGGATGAGACTGTTAATTAATGAAAAGATCCCCAAAAGAATATTATCGTTAATGAGAAATCCCTAAAGACAAGGAGAAAATCTCCTCTTTCAGAGCAAAGCTCTGTCACAGAGTGACATTTATCAAACTCTGGTCTCAAGGGAATAAAATTACCTAAAAGAGCCTAGCTCTGTAATAATGATGGAAAAATCCATCAAAAGAAAAATTTAACTCCTAAAAATTAAAAAAAATTCTGAGATCTTAAAGATCCATGAAAACTCTTAAAAGTTCTTCATTTTTAGATCAAAAGATCTATGAGAGCAAGGCTCTGTTGGTGAAACCCCAAAGGGGTTTTCTTTAGATCAGAAGATCTATGAGAGCAAGGCTCTGTTGGTTAAGATTAATTAAAATTAATTTAATTTAAAATTAATTTTACCTAAAGATTTTTTTAAAGGTTCTAACTTTGAAAATGAGAGCGAGGCTCTGGAGTTCTTGAAAACAAGAGCAAGGCTCTGAAAATCAAAATTCTTAAAGATGGTAATCATCTACTGAGGACCAAGGGTCCTATTTATAGACGCTTGCGTCCCTTCAACTCCTGAGTTGATCCGACGGTTTGGATCTTGCCACCGCCGCACTCACGTGTGCGCCACGTTAGTGCAATGGTGGGGGGCATTTGTTTCCCCCAATCAGAGCAAAATTCTGTTTGAATTTCAAAAATTCAAAAATTGAAGCAACGCATCAGATTCCTTGCGCTGCGCGCAACGTGCCATGTGTCAAAAGCTGACATGCCAGCGCACCGCCCAAGGCAGCGCACCCAATCAGAGCAAGGCTCTATTTAAAGTAAAAAAACAAAAGAAGTAACGCTTCAGATGATTTACGCTCAGCGCTGCGCGACACGTGTCAGCGCAGTTGTGCTAGTGCAGTTGCGCTGCGCGACACGTGGCAGCGCAGTTGCGCTGCACGATACGTGTCAAGCGTAGGTGCGCTTGCGCCAAACAGAATTAAAATTCCAGTAAGATCTTTCTGTTCTTGTCAAAACAAGAAGATTGTCTTCTGTAAAACAGAAGCCCTTGGATCAAAGATCCAACGGTGGGAAAAATCCCTAAATCACTCAGAGAAATATCTCTTTAACTATTTTAACAAACTAATTTGCACTATATAAAGGCCCCTAGACCCCAAGTCTAAAACACACACAGAAAGCAGAGAGAATTCACAGAACTCTTAAAAAGTTTAAGAAGAATTCAGAAAGAAAAAGAAAGGTAAACATTTGAAAAGAAGAATTTCTTCTAAAAAAGATCGTTGATCTAAGAACAAGATCAAGAATTTTCAATAAAAATATAATAAGAACAAAAGCATTGCCTTTTTTATGAACCACTGGTTCTGGAATCTTAAAAGATTCTTTTCTTGAATCCAAAAATTGGATCAAAATATTAAAACAGTACCTTGCACTTGTAAGTCTGCACTGTTGCGCTCCTGGGTTGGCGCAAGCCACCAGAGAGCACCACGTGTCAGCTCTAGAATAACTTGCGCTATGCGCTTTTAAAAATAGAGCACTGCTCTCTTAAATTGGCGCAACTCACCAGAGCGCGCCACGTGTCAGCAGCGCAGCGCACTGCGCTTGCGCTCACCAGAGCGTGACACGTGTCACCTCCACGTACGCTTGCGCTCATTAATTGGCGCAAAGCGCCTGACAGGCCATATGGCCACTGTCAGATAATTAATGCACTGCATTATTGTAAAGAAGGGCCGAGCCCAATCAAAAAAGGCCTACCAGGCCTAATAAAATGCAATGCATTAATTTTAAAAGGGGCAGAGCTCAATTAAGAGATCCAATGGACCCAGAACAAATGCTCTGCATTATAAAGGGAACAGAGCCCAATTTAAAAGGCCTTACAGGCCAAAATAAAATGCAGTGCATTATTAAACTGGGGCAAAGCCCTAGCATAAGCCTAATAGGCCAAAGACAAATGAAAATGTTGAACATCTTCAACTGGATTTAGCCCAATCATGGCCATAAGTCCTTAAATTAAATTGACTGAGCCTGACTGCTCCCTTAAATCAATTTACATCCGGTTCAAGGGTACATCTCCGAACTCCTCTGACACCTATCGTTGTAATCCTTCAACGACATCAGAGAGGTGACGAGTCCCGACAACCACACATTGATACGGACTGTGGGGTCCTTAAACTCATAGACTTAAGTGTCCTTAAACCAACAATACGGACTGTGGGGTCCTTAAACCCATGGACTTATGCATCCTTAAACTAAGATACGGACTGTGGGGTCCTTAAACCCATGGACTTAAGCGTCCTTAAACTCATGGACTAATGCGTCCTTAAACTAATATCCGTCCCCAAAACTGGAACATGGACCCCATGTCCCTAAACCGGAACATGGACCCCCATGTCCCTAAACCGGCAATGGACCACTATGTCCCTAAACTGGAACAATAGAGCCCCCAAATGCTCTTTTGTCGGATCTAAACGATCCCGTTTAAGTTGATCTTAGCCTCAAATATGGCTAACGTATCCTTAAACCTTCAAACAAACTTTAGTCCCAAATTGGACTATAGATTCCCCCAATCGACTTTGGTTCAAGGGTACATCTCTGAACTCCTCTGACATCCGTCGTTGTAATCTTTCAACGTCGTCAGAGAGGTGATGGGTCCTGATGGCCATCCATTAAATAGATCACTATGTCCCTAAACTGGAACAATAGAGCCAATTGCTCTCTTGTTGGATCCAAACGATCCCGTTAAGTTGATCTTAGTCTGGAGATTAGGCTAACGTATCCTTAACAAAAGTTTAAGTTGATCTTAGCCTTAAATAGGGCTAACGTATCCTTAAACCAAAACCCCAAACCCTAATCTAAGAAAATACGGATTTGGACTAATCCACGTCTTACGGGCGACGACATAAATTAGTCTCCGTAAACAATCCACAGGCAAATACAAACAAAACAAACACCCACGACACAAAGTGAAATTCTGGAGAAGGAGAAAGTTGTTACCGCGATGCGGTAGTGTAATTAACTGCAGGGGCTTGCGCCTGCAGGGAAGAGCGTCCCCACAATCAAAAACCCCTCAAGCGAGGGGGAATCTGACGAAGTCTGCTACATCGGCCGCATCCGTCTAAACCTCCGATACACAGTGCCATAAATCAACTTGGCATCTTCGGAGAGGTGGACGGATAAAACCAAATAGCATCTGCCCCAAACCTCAGGCAAGACGTCCATGTCTTGGGCGCCGTTCGGAGGGAAACAAGAGCCACGCCATTAACCTTTACTAGCTTGTTCTAACATGTTTAAAATATCGATCGAACGAAATTTCGAAAACCGTATTTTCAATGTTAAAGTTTCTGTTGAATTTTTAAGCTGGTCTAAAAATTATTTTGGGTGTGTCAGAAAATCGTGCAGGCTTTTTTAAGACTAATGTAGAAATTTGGTCGACTGAACCTTCAAGACCGCCGCGGAACCGCCGCGCAAGCCTTGTATTGGCCGCGGTTCCGCCGCCGTTTTGGAGCAACAGTGTACTATTTTTCTTCCGGGTGTCTTTCATGTGGAATTGTGGTTTCTGGAATATTTTGTTTGGGCCCAGATTTTGTTTGAGTACTAGATATGTACTTGGGGCCCACTTCGGGAAGTTTTGTCAATCGAGATTTTAAATATGTTAATTTACAGTACTTACATTATATCTCTGACCGTGAATATCTTTCGAGCGGTAAATCGTGTCTAATTGCTATAGACCTTTTAGACGGGTTTGCGAACGTGACATTCGCGTTGATGTTCTGTGTTGTGCTGTGATGTTGCGGATTTGTCATGGTAGATAGCTGTGTGCAATGGTAGTGTACTTTGGAATTATTTGTATATTTGATATTGCGGGGCGAGCGTCCAACACGTGGACAGCCGTCACTGCCTGTTTGTATATTATTCTTTTGGGGCACGACCGAGTTGAGGTCGATGTACCCGCTGTACATATTTTCATTTCTGTACTAGGTTTACCCCGCGACGGAGTGCACGGATAGCCGGGTTCTGGAGGGCAACGGGTCCGCATCTCATGGCTTTGAGAAGGAGGGGGACTCACTCTAGAATTGGCAGACTATTCGCCACACTCGTAGGGGGTACAGATTGACCCAAGGTGGGGTGCTCAAGTTACCAGATTCCGTGAAGTGCCGGGTGGTTCATTCACTTTGCTGAAGGGGGCTGCCTCGCTTCAGGTTTTGGCGGGTAACTTGCCGCACCCGTAGGGGTCTAGGTTTCATTGCACAGGCTATCCATACGACCAGGGGAACGCCGAGTTTCAGTAGCGGCTCTGTGAAACCCGGGGATCCCAGATTATCTGTATTGTTCTGTGATGCTTATTACTTTTCTGTAATGTTGCATTTATCACGCCTGGAGCGATTATTGTATATTGGTATATATACTAGTAGATGTTGTATATGTTTTGCACCCACGCTAGTCCAGTCCTCGCTTTGTCGTTAGTTAAGTAACCTAACGGGTGATGACGGGACCCAGTGACGAATGCGGATGGCATATATGTACATTTTATTTTCGTTCTTTTCTGGTGTGATTAATTGATGGGACTGCATTGATTTTGATCAATGCAAAGAAAAACAAACCTGTGTGGCGTTATTGGAACAGTTTTCATAAAGTGTTATTACAAGGATGTTTTCTTTTGTTTTGCACAGTGGCATTCAGTTGGAATGTCCTGCACCTCATTCGACGAGGCAAGGGCCGAGATCCCTTCACCGGGAGTGACCCCTTGGGCAGAAGTTTGCGTCAGGGTAATAACTTCACTATAGTCGATTACTTGTTGTTTTGCATCATGGTATTCAGTTGTAATATCCTGCACCTCATTCCATGAGGAAAGAGCCGAGATCCCTTCACCGGGAGTGACCTCTTTAGCAAAGGTTTTCGCCACTATATTTTTGTAAAAAGCTATCAGGTTCCTTCAACGAGATCAAGTTCATTACGTTAAAGGTTTTTCTCCAAAAACCAGCCGTAGCCCTCCGTCATTTCATATGAATGGTCAGTAGTATTCAAGCTATGTTTGTTTGGCCCTTAGTCAATACATAGTGATTGGTAGCTGCTGGGGTGTTCACATGTTGCATAGATAGATGCGTTGTTTTGGGATAGTCGTATTACTTTGTTGGCCCTTAGTCAAGAGTATGTACGGGTGGGTTCAAATCAACCTGGATAATGACGGGAAGAACTTGACATGTGAATTATGATTTGTTGGCCCTTAGTCAAGGTCATAAGAGCATGGGGCAAAAATCCACATCGGGAGTTTCTAAAGAAACTGAAACTTGCCAGGCATGCGCATACCTTCTGGAGTGTGATAACGTGAGTGGATTCCTTCACGTTCTCATGCGATCAGAGTTGGATCCCGATTCCCACTGATGAGTTGGTTTACTCTTCGGGTGATCCCGACTAATTCTTCTTTCAGGTTTGGAGGAGAATTTGACGGTACAGTGGGAGGTTTCCTGATTAGATAAAGTGATAACCATTCTGATTCAGAGTGTTTCTTTTCTCTCTCTCTTTGGCAGCGACCTTTGACCGACCCTAGACTATGACTCAGTGACCAAGTTGACCGAACTTTCTTAAAACACTGGCTTTTGAATTTTCTGAGTTGCATAAGTCATTGTCGCTCCTTCTTTTACCCTTTGTATTTCTTCAGAACACCTTGTATTACTACGAACATCCACTTCCATTGGATAAATCAATCGTATGGTTATTTACGAACTCGAAGGGACATCTTCGGGGATGGATTCAAGTTCAGGAGAAATTGAATTACTTTATTCAGTTGTCTTTTATCATCACCTTCTCTCAGGTTGAGAGTACTCCTTGGTTTAGGAGACGGTACACCTATTACGCTTATTGGATAGTCTTCTTCCGAACAATAGGCAGGTGCCGAAAGGTAGGGAATGAAGAAAACCAATTAGCCTAAGTAGGGTGTACAGAAGGTAATAAGTAAAGACAAAATAAAGGGATTAGAAAGAGGGCAAAGTAAATTGCGACTGGTATCATTCACGACCAAACCGCGTAGATCATCGCCACTCCTATTTCACCTTTACTTTTCTCCAGTTGAGGAGGAATAGAATAAGGTTTTATTCAGTTGTCTTTTATCATCACCTTCTCTCAGGTTGCGAGTACTCCTAGGTTTAGGAGTATACACCTATTACGCTTATTGGATAGTCTTCTTCCAAACCATAGGCTGGTGCCGAACGGTAGGGAAGGAAGAAAACCATTAAGCCTAACGAAGGTGTACAGAAGGTAATGACTAAAGACAAAATAAAGGGATTTGGAAAGATGGCAACGAAATATACGGTTATAGTCATGAATCAGGATAATGGAAGTGGCATAACTAGGAATACCAGGATACCCCTTCGAAACATTTTCATGTTTCAGTTTCACTGTGCGTTGTTAAAGGAAAACTGATTTCCCGATTAGATACTTACTCCAGGGTATGTATTTACCAGGCATGATTCTCACATCTGTATGGTTTTACATATGATGAGTGGGAGTAAGTTATTGGGAATTAGGTGATTATCCTCATTATATCGGAATTCGTTGTAATTGGTGATATTTGAGGAAATCGCCTGGGTTTTTGCCAGACGGCAAGTATTTGGTTTTGAGTATCTATTGTTATGCACCAATTTTAAATTGATATATATATATACGTTTATTTTCATAAAGTGAGATATATGTTTTGAAATTATGTCTGTGATATTTACCTATATCAGTTGACGATTGGGTAAGGAGCATTGAACAGCGGAGTAGTTCATAACCATAAGTACACTTTTCAACCTATGATGCACAGGTTTTGAGTTATTCAACTCAGCGGACTTATACAGAGTATTGTATGTTGTCCAGTGTCCATTAGGACAAAGGGGTTGGTCATCGTACTATATTCTGTTTACTTGTGACTTCTCTAGTTTTTAGACAAGTGTTTCGTAGAAATATATGGTCTAAGTTTTGAGAAGTTATATGGAAAAGAATAAAGTAGAGAACCAGGTGTAGCAAGTATCGGGATTCTTCAAGGTGATCGAAAATGTAGATACTTGTGAATGGTATTCAGTTGATAGTAATGGTTTTGAGAAACTGGTTTCTCTTTCAGGTTACTCATAATTGGATGAACTCCTAAGTTGAGTAATGCTGATTAGCCTCTCTCCATTTTGTTGACATGCACTGGAGACAACTGCATGATTTGAATCTGGTTCCAATTAAATCTAGTTCCAATTAAATCAGTGCCAAAGTTTCTATATTGGATATAGAATGGTTCATATCTTAACGATGTTAAGGTACGGGGAGTTGTCCGGCTTATGCTTAAAACCAGACTCTGAATAACTCAAGGCACATTTCTGTAATGGCAGTTTGTGGGTTGACCCAGGCTATGACGAGGGTTGACTTTCTACCATCTGGAAGATCAATGGTGATATTGTTCTTGACTCACCACAGTTTAAGTAAAATGGATTTTTTCAGAAAACAGTAGTGGGAGTATGGTAGAACTGGAAGTGATTCCATAACCACAAACAATTACAGAAAATTTAATAGAACCTAAAGATACAATCAGGTTTGACATTCCATTAGCCACTCCGCAGATATGGTGGGTAACCTCAGACACCCGAGAGGTACTCCAGTAGCCTCAAGGACGGTGACAGGGAGGTTCTTGTTTACCCAGACTTGCCATTGCTGCTGTTCCAGACTATGAGACCCGACAGAGGGTTGTCGTCGTTGTAAACTAGCTTTAGAAGTGCACGTATATATTATTCTGCCAGAGGGTTGTTGTGGTCAGTGGGAGCAGCGGAAGCATAGTGGACAAGTAGCTTATGTCTATTTATAGACTAAAGCAGATATAGCGGAGATAGATCATCTATTTTTTATGTGACAGTCATGGCTTTGACTTCATCAAAATAGGGGATGGATCTGTTAAGAAGGTAGTAGGGTGTGATGTCCTGGTATTTGGATGACATACACAGAGTAGGAAGTAAAATTCATATACTACGATCGGTTATACTATAGTTGTCACACAGTTGTTTCTCCACACAGGATATGGATATAATATCGGACATTCTGGTTACTAGATCTATGGTTTTAGATCTAGATTTGGGTAGTTTCCCAATCTGGGTACTTAGACAGTATTCTAAAGGTATTTAGAATAGACGACTCCTGGCATGGTGGTGTACCTGCAGGTAATGGAGTCTCCCTCTCTAAAGGTGTCTTATAGACTAAAGGGGAGAGGGATGCGCACGATTGACATATCACTTGCTTAGGCAATTAAGTCAATCGTGAGATGTCAAGTACCACACCAGATGTTGTTTTTGCACTAGATGCAATAAGTTTATATTAATCCAATCCTGGAGAAACATACCGAAGCAGTTTTAGAACATAAGTGGATTAACTAGGGATTTGATAACGGCAGCCTCCTTCGGGAGACGGTTATCATTCCAGGCTTCCAAAGGTGACATGGATGACAGAGTGATTGTCAGAGTTATAGTTTTCCCTTTGACGAAGGGGGCGGTATTATGGACAGGTGGTCCAAGAGGATACTGTGGGAGACATGGTGCAGGATACTGATTAGGTTCAGTTGACGATATAGTCTAAAAAGTTTATATTTGGAGTTCATTTATGAACTAGGTCCCATCAGATATCCAGACATATTCTAAGACAGGTATTACTAAATTCGGGAGATGGCTTTCTCCGCGAACTTGAGATTAAGAGAGACATAGAAAGAAACATCAGGGCGGATCCACTCATTGAGGCTATTTCTCGAACACAATAGTTTTACAAACGGGCTTTGTGAAACTGATTAGTAGAGGAGTTGGGTGTTCGGTATCACACGGGCTGTGAGTATGCGACATCGCAATAATTAGCCTTAAGTGCAAGTAGGAGATTGTTGGATGTAGTGCCCTCAAAGTCAATTATTGGATCGCAGGCATGTGATTGCAATGATTGAGGAGGACCTATACCGGTAGGACAGTCTTACTCGAGATGATAGTATGCTATCTGGTTTAACTTTATCATCGTGTACAACTTTAGGTGACATGATCACTATTACACGTTGGCTTAGGATCCTGCTTGACTACCAACAGTATGATGACGATCATATACGTGAGAGTTGGGTAGTCTATAAGCACATCCTTAAAAGTGGTCCCTAGTCGGGAGAGTTTCGAGACAGGGCATCGATACTCCGGAGTAGACTAGTGTATACAGTCGAGTCCTCGACGAGGGGTGGTGGCCGGTCTCACAAGCCACTGGTGTCAGTTGGTTCACCTAAGATGTATACAGGTGCTCATTGGGTTATGAGTGCACCGGATAGGGCTCTCCAGGAACCTGTTAGTTGGTATTATACCTAGCGTCAGATAGCAGTTCCCTGGTGACATGTGTACAGGTTAGTTCATCAACCTGAGATCGTCATTTGTCGCGTGTGAGTTCCTACTGTGCTTTGATTATTACCCTACCACGGTTCAAAGGAGTTGTGCAAATAGGTTTTAGTTGGGTACAGTCCCGAGCCACATGGAGGCAGTGAGCGGATCGGCAGGGGATTTGTCTCTCCCGGTATTGGGGGTGAGATCGCGCTGTGTCTAGGAGAGCCATTACACAAAGCCCTCGGCCGAGGCAGGAGATTTACTGGTAGGTACTCTAGTAGTATCTCAGGGTGTTCAGGGCTACCCTCCGACATGACTTATACCGCTTTTGGGGGTCTGACGTTACCAGCCCCCTAGGCCCGATATGCGATGCTCATAGACGAATAGACCGGACTGTACGGATATTGTCACTGATAGGCTCAGTAGGGTTCCAGGATGAGTTCACTCATCGGCTTCCCTTTCGGTCAATACATGGGCAGCCGTTACGCACAGCTAGTGCCTCTGACGTGCTTGTAGTTAAACCCACTGCCAGGGTATTGACGAGTTTTTAGAGTCCCCCACAGATAGTTTCCCAAGTTCGGGCGAAACGTAGAGGCCGTATGGTTTTATGGCAGGGTTTGAACATGCACGTGCACGTGTCATGGTTCGGACAGATAGTACTAGTGGGCTTTGGTTTAAGCCGGATCCAAGTATTATATTGAGTCGGAATGTTTTAGTCTCATCGTATTTGTCTTCGGTCGGAATACAGATACAGGTATGTATATACAGGTGAGGGGTATTCTTGTAATCCGTTACGATAATAGTTTAGAAGATGCATTTCTTTTAGATTAATCATTTTGGTTTAAATGATTATTGGATTTGGAAAGTGTGACTCATTTTTGGTGACTCATTAATTCTAGCATGTTCACTAATGACTTATGCTAATGAGTCATGTAGTGACTCATGATGAATTAATGGAGTTTGTTTTGGGTGGGATATTTTAGGGTTGAGTTGGAGATATTTTGGGATGATATTTTCTGTGTTTCTCCAACGCAAAACCTTATATGTATCACACACAAAATAAAAGGGCAGCCAAGGGTTAATTTTTTAGACTTGGTTTTTTTGCTCACTAGAGTTTTCTTGAGCTCACACCGTTCAACTCTCTGCATCTTCTTCAACCTCCACCCTAACCCTCTCATGTGATGAGAACCCTAAGGTGTATTGAGACAAAGTATTCCTCTCATTCTCTACTTCATCTTGGACATGTCGGTTAGTATACTTCATGTTCGAGTTGCCTCGATATAGAGGCGAGAGCCTGTATAAGGACCCGTTGACGTGGTGACACCTTGATGAGAAGATCGGAGTCGCAGCGAGGAGCGTGGGATGATAGCTAAAAACCGAAAGACACGGATCGATCAGTATAGCCTTTCTACCTCTTTACAGTTTGTTAGTATAGCTTAAATGGCAAGATCCGGGTTATAGTATGCGATAGCGCTAGTTGTAAAAGTTTTTGTTCCGCGTTTGGCCTCAGATTGACGGTCGGGACGCTACCGTAGACTTACAGATCCCACCTCAATAGTATCGCGTATGATACAATATATCATATGACATCCTTGAGTCCAGAGTGCAGATCAATTATCAATATATAGCTCGTACGGTAAATCCATCGTACGACATCCCAATCTGGGTACGGGTCAATATCACATTTATCTTATTATTCAACTGGTATCCTTATCATCATATCCTGTATTAGGGGTACTGATCTAAGTCTAGTACATTCTGATACCATCTACGATATATGTGCGTGTGTAAGAAAACACATCGCCTAAGGACCCGCTATAACATCATGTCGTATCTCATAATACGAACCATGTCTCATCACCGATCTCATGGCACCATACCCAATCTCATCGACCCGTCTCCAAGTATCATATCCTATCCTCATCATCCATGTACATGTATACGTATACACACACACACACACACACACACACACACACACACATATACATAGTCCCATACCTATGTGTGTATATATATATATATCCCCATATACGCACAAGTAATAAAATGCATGCAAGTGTGTGTGCGCGCGCGCGTGTATGCAAATCTTTACTCTAGAGTTCACGACTACAACTAATTAACAACACTATCATCTAGATAATCATCTAGTCTCATAATAAACATATAAATGTATATATCTATATATAACATAACGTATTAGCGTTCTATACTACGAACTGCGGGGGTGCTATACGCCATCCACCCGACTTCCCCCGTAGATATATATCTACTCACTTGGTCCTCGCTTATTGGAGTCGATGACGCCATGCTCTCCTCGTCGTCTCGAAATCCTCATGAGGGTACCTACAACCAATACACATTGCAATGCGTGTTAAAATCAAGTCGGAAAACCAAAACGGCACACGTTTCGCTTATAGGTTAAAACATATAGCCTCGCATGCAAAACACGACCAATAACCCTAGTCGTTGACGTTCAAACGCCACACGACGGAATACAAAATCAAATACCAAATACCAAATTAAAACGAAGTCACAAAACAATACAGCAACTCAATAAAATGGTCCCAGATTTTACCCTAGCTCAAATTAGCCAATTTTGCATATATGGAGGGTCTATTTTACTGATAAAGGAGCCACAAAACAAACACTGACCAATTTGCCCCTACTCTGGCCGCAAATTGAGGCCAGAACGGTTAAATTTGCAGCCATAGCTTAGGGGTTGGGGCTCGGGTCTCTGTGGTAGCTTTCTAGATGCCTGCATGTATCACTGTGTTTGCAAAATAAATCATAGGGTCCCCGGGTGATAGCAGATCTCCAATAACATCACAAATTTACACAATTTCCCGATATTAGGGTTTCTATGTTTTGGGGTTTGTGGTTAGTCTCTGGTTTCAGTCCAATATACTATCATTAAAGAGGGGTTTAAGGTTACTACTAACTCAATTCAAGAATTCCTTAAAACCCTAACTTGGAATTTACAAACCCCACTAATCATCGCTTAATCACTTCTAAATATGCATGGACACTAAAGTGAATGAAATACTATGCTAATGGTGCAAGAATTACCTCATTTGGCAACTCAAGAATTTTCTTGAGTTGCCCCAAGTCTCCAAAATCCAATTTTCCTTGGTCCAAAGTGTTTGTAGTGAGCTTGTGCACATTTTTAATGAAGTGGGGATGGACTTTTGATGTTGTTTTGGGGATGTTTTGAGGTGATATAGGAGAGAGGAAGGAGGTAGCTGCCATGGTGAGAAGAGGGGAGAGAATGATGAAGTAAACAATGAGGGTACACAATGGGAGCTTGGTCAAAAATTGACCTCTCACCTCTCTCTCTCTCTCTCATGCCCATACTCATTTGTTTACTCTTTTCTTTTCTTTTTTTCTTTTCTTTTCTATTCTCTTCTTAATAAAACCCAAACCATGCTTAAAAATAAGAAGGAAGCCATGATAAAAATGTAACAAGTGTTTGTAAATGTGACATGGTGCATGTCATGTGCACAAATCCGGCTTAATACACGATTAGTGATATTTAATCGCGATTGGCATAAAAATGGAATAAAATAAATCATAAGAATTTATAATTTTCTTAAATCATATAAAACACCCTCTTTTTAGTAATTTCTATAATTTTCCAAATATTTCCCAATTTATCGGTATCTTATTATACCGCAATATTAAAATATTCATAATATTTATTATTTAATTATAAAAATTCCCAAAAATAATATTTTATTTTTCTGAAATGTTACAAGCAACCTCCCTCAACAAAGTGAGTAGGCCACTCGGCACTTCGAGAACCCGGTAGTTTGTGTACCCTACCTTGGGTCTATCCTAGGAGCAAAAACAGTTAAAAGAAAATATACAACGGTGGCTACAACCTCAATCGGGATGTGCCCCGTAAATTAATATTACATTTCTTTTTACAAATTACATGAATGAAAGAAAAATGCTCTTCTCACATCCCCGGCTATTCATCATGATGATCCAACATATTCATATACACATGATATCAATAAAGATGTGTGCAACCCCGACTAATCGTCATATCTCAATTAGTCGACGTTTCCAAACACATATACACATCACTAAGCTTGTAAAGTAACCGCGACATTAGAATTCTGCACTAGATTAGCAAACTAAATCATTTTCCAACACTTGAAAAAATCCAGTGAGCAAGTTTTCAAAAACCGATCGTTTTGAGCCAATCCGGGAGTCGAAACGAACTCAAAACCTTTACAACCTTTGTAGATCGGTCCTTCACTTCAATAGCTCCGTGTAGTAGTCCCTTTCGCTGCGATCGTAAACTTCGGGCTCTAGAGAGGCTCCCATGAAGAAATGAACATGCTTGCTTCGAAGTCTTCAAGGCCGAAAATGATCTACGTCGAGTAGACACTAACCCAAGCTATCTCTTCATTAACTATGGAATTAGTGAAACAAACACCCTATACTAAATGCCAAGTAGTAGAGGATGATGAAGTAGGAAGTGGGCTCACTTTAGATTTCATTTTCTCACACTTTTTCTCACAACTCCATTGAAACTAAGAAGCTTTTTGAGGAAGAAGAAGAAGAAGAAATGAACTCATATGAAAAATGAATAATTCTCAAAATTAATAATTGCAACCATGGGTGAGTTAATCCCTCTCATGCCTAACTCATGTATAGAATAAACCAAGGGCAAGGGTTAAGGTTGGGTGAACAAATATCTTAAACTATGACAAAAGTGTGGACTTAGTCAATCTTCTACAAGCTTCATCCAAGATTGAATTATTGACTAAGTCCAACTAATTTTTGATAACTTAATTCATAAATATCAAACCCTAACTTAACTCTTGCATGGTCTAAGTCTCATACACCCATCTTGCATGTATCATCAAGCATGACACAATACATGTACACAAATATACATATCACATATATATACAATATGCACATCAAGTGAGAAAAGAAATCATAAGTGAGCTAATACTAGTTAATATAATGTAATATATCAAATATATAATTATACATTAGTTATCAAATCAACTCTTGATTTAATAATCCGGCTATATCACATATAACCGACTAATATCATGTGTAACAACTTATTGAATCAACACTTGATCCGATAACCCCGCTATATCGCATATAACCGACCAATGTCACAAATCGCGAGAATAGAATACGGTATCTCATATCGTATCATTCTCGGTCCTACACATATCACATGTGCGCTCCTATTCCATTTCGCTTGAGCCAGGAAACCTCTGTGTAGGACTCTAAAGACTTGTCAATACGCCGGCAGTAGGTGATGATCATATCAAACACCCACAAGCCGCAAGCGGTCTGCTAAACGTAACGGCCACCCGGGTATTGAGCGATCAGAATATCAACAAGCAAGCCTGCTCACACTCCTGCGAATCCAATCAATAACACTACCGTACAGTCCGGTCTCTTCGTCTGATATGTCGCATATCTCGTCTAGGGGTGGTAAACGTCAGACCCCAGTAACTCGATAAGTCGTGTCGATATGAGGCTCATAACGGGTCGAGAAACTACTGATAACACTTACCAGTATATCTCTAAAGCAGCCCTGGCCAGGGACTTCTTGTTATAGCCAATTGAGCACAGCGCAACATCAACTCCCAATACGGGGAGAGACGAAACCCCTCCTATCGCTCATTGCTTCCATGTGACTCAGGACTGTACCCAAAAGCCACCGTTTTGCACGTTCTCTTGAACATGGTAAGGTGGAAATCAAAGCACAGTGGGAATCACACAAGACTCTATGACGATCTCGGGTCTACAGACTAACCTGTACCAGTGTCACCAGAGAACTGCCATCTGACATGAGGTATAATACCATCTGGGAGTTCTCGGCGAGTCCGTCCAGTGTACCCAGTCTCCACTGAGCACCCGTATATTGTCTCTGATGTCAAACACCAATGGATATGGGATCATCCATCGCTCATCTACATGGGTCGAGAAGCTATACGTTAGTCTACTCTGGTATATCGATATCCTATCTTAATATACCTATGACTAGGAACATTTGAAGGATGTACTTAGTGACTACACTGTCCCCACTAGTATGATCTACATCATAATCCTGATAGTTAAGTACTCATCCTAAGGGCTTTATCAACATGTAACATAGAGACAATCAGTATACATGTTAAGATAAAGAGCAACCAGATAGCATACTATCATGTCGAGCAAGAAAGTCCTCCATATATATGTCCAAGCATTCACTACAATATACATCGTATGTACAGTAATGGCCTCTAGGGCATACATATCACTAACAATCTCCCACTTGTACTAGGGCCATCTGTTGTAGTATCTCATACCCAACAATCAGCAGTGGTTTTAGTATCTCATACTCAACCATCCCATATAAGTCTCTCCTGGGAATAGGCCTTTGTGAGCGGATCCGCCCTGTTCTTCTCTGTGTCTACTCTCCTGACCTCGATCTCCCTGGAGATCAACCATCTCTATGATCAGGTGATACTGCTTAAGAATATGTTTGGACCTGTAACATTTTAAAAATAATTAAATTAATAATTAAATGAATAAAAGTGTTTAAGTGAATTTTAGGATTTTCGGTAAAGTAAAATGTATTTTTCGTAAAACCAAACCGTGATTGTTTTTCACTATAAATTTAAAAATATCTATTTTAATTATGAAATTACTAGTAAATAGTGTTTATTTAGCCACTTATAAATTTTTGGTTTAATAAAATATTTTTCCTAAATTAATTATTTTAAATATTAACATAAGCTTTATTTTTACACTAAATTAGTGTAAATTACAAATTTAAATGGTTTTAATTTGTAAAACTGAACCATGGCATATTAGAATTTAGTGTGTATCATGCAAAATTTATTTGCAAATTTTTCCTTGTTTCTAGATCTTTCTTGAGTTATTTTAGAAAAGAATTAAAAGAAAATGAATAAAGTATGAAAAGACATTAAGATGATGACATTTTGGAGAAGTTTCTACACCATTTCTCATGTGTTTCTCCCTCTTCCCCTTATTGTGGCCGGCCTCCCCATCACCATGGCTGCCCCCCCCCCATTTTCCATCTCATTTTTTATTCAAAAATCATCAAAAATACTACAAAAATCCAATTTAAATTCCACAAAAACCTAATTATTTCATACCCTTTATTCTCTACTCTTCTCTACATGGATTTTGGAGTGGGAAAGCATGTATTTTTTAGGCTCATTTTCAAGTTTGGACATGAGGTTGTGGAGGTATAAATCCTTCTCTTTTGTTTTATTTCTATTAGATATTTCTTTTAAAGCATAATTAGATTAATTAGATTAATTCTTGTTGCAAATTCTAAAATTCAAGTTAGGGTTTGAAAATTCAAGAGGTGGTTTTTGTTAATTAATTAGGGTTATAATGGCTAGTTTAACATCTTTTAGAGTGGAAAATTCTTGCATGGTGGTGGTATAATAAATTGTTGATCGAAATTGTTTAATTTAAACTATTTAGCTAACTAGATTTTTTCTAAAATGTGTTGTGGGTAAGATAAAATTCTTATTAAGGGTGTTATCATTAGATGGTAATTTTAGTGAGAATATTAGCATATTAATTGAATGAAAAACTCAGTTTGATCACTAGATTATTTTGATAATTGGAAAAATAGTAATAAAATGCTATTATTTTGTAAACTAGATTTTAGGAATTTCTAAATAAATGTGATTAAAAATATAATTATAGTTTCATTACATCATTATCATCATAAATTGTGGTTTAAGTGATTAATTTATGCAAAATCATGTTTTGAGGTGGAATTGTGGTATTTTGCTTGGAAAATGTTAAAATTGTTAAAAGTTGCAAACTAGAAATTTCAAATAAATGCAAATTGTGTAATAAAAATATAGTAATGGTTTGTATAGTCTAGTAATGCTATTTAATGAGTTTTATGACCATTGGTTTCATTTAAATGTCAAGTTTCGATGAAAAACGGTAAATTGGCATTTTCGGGTTTTTCGAAAACGGACGATTTGATCGATTTTAGTGCTTCGATGAATTTGATCATGTTTTACAATATAAGTAATGTGTTTTAAAACTACAAGCTGTTTGATGATGTTATCTCGATCCATCGGAGTTTGTACGCCGATATCGAGCGGTATTTGGTTCTTTTGCGTGGACGGGACATAGGTTTTAACCGTGCTTGCTCTTCGTATCGTTTGACTTTTGTATGTGATTCGGTTTACGATGCTATTTATGTGTTTGCGTCTAGGTACCCTCACGTGGACTGCGGGCGATGAAGAGGAGGATGGCGACACTGTCTTCGACAGACATAGACCAGGTGAGTAGATGCATATCTATGGGAGGAAGTCGGGTGGATGGCGTTTAGCACCCCCGCAACGTAGAATAGGAATAGTACTTATTGACATTAGGAAACCAGACGTGACCCTAGTAGGACCCTAGTATTGACCCTAGGATGGACTAGACCGATTTAGGAAAACTATATCAGAGGATGAGTACCTTGGAAGAGGTTCGTAGGTTTCAGATAGAAACGCACCCGCGCACACACTGAAAATCGACATGGGGTACGTGTATGTGTATATATATAGAACTAGGTATAGGTATATACATATATATACAACACATATAGGTGATTCAGTGATGTGATATGATATCCGAGGTATGATGAAATAGTATAACTGGGCTTGATGCCGTGATTTTTGACTATACAGTCGTAATAAAGTGTTAGCGGATCATTAGGGAATGAGATAATGAACTTGAATATATAAATTACAAAGAGTGGTGGTGATATTGATGTACATGGGACGCTAGAATAGTACTCGGACTGTAACTTGTGACTGATTACGATATGATATATGTATAACTTGATTTCGACATTATATTGGTGTGACCTGATACTGATATCATATGAGTATGACTTAATCACAATATGATACATATGACATTATACAAATGAGAAGACACCTAGGAGATACTTGACCGTACCCCGACATTGGGATGCCGTACGATGGATTTTACCGTACGAGACTTAGATTTGATGATTGATCCGCACTCTTGATTCGAGGAAGCCGTACTATGTACGTGACGCTGTTGAGGCGGGATCGCCGACAATTAGAGATATTGATTCAGACCTTAGGTAGACTCTTATTTCTATTGACTAGTTCTTAGGTTTAGTTTTCCTTAGGAGGTTAGATGGACACTAGGTTAGGTTCGAGTCATATAGTGGTAGTAGTATTAGTATATTAAATGAGTAGGTAATATACATTCGTCTTTACTTTCACACTGTAATCATAATGTTGCATGTTCATACATATGTTGCTACAAATAGTATAAACCTTACCTGTTAGGACACCAGCACCATTACCGATGATGTGCATATTCCACGCACACTTATTTGCCGGCTCACACACATCATCATCGGTAATTGCTATGTCACGTACACTTTAGATCATATTATCTTTTATTGATAGAATCAGTTAACAACTAAACCGATGTAGTATTGTGATCACTCTCTGATGTTAAGTAAAAGACATAACATTCATTACTTAGACATTCATGCATTCATATTTTCGTGTTATCATGCAGTATTATGGGCATATGCCGACACTTATCATATAGTACTCATGATTTTGAGATTTGGATTTCTATGAGATTTCTGGATTTTTGGGGAAAACCGCAAAAATATATAAAAACTTCTCTCTCTCTCCTCTTCTCTTTTTTTTAAAATAAGATGCGGTTTTCTCGTGATGTATGTGTCGTCCACCATGAGTATTTCATGTTTTCTGATGGATTTCGAGACCCGATTCGAGGAGTGGATGAACCGTCTCGGGTACATGGTGGGTCCGGTATAGTACCCCGGGGCAAGAAGATCGAGTTGTAGACGATGAGCCTGGCAGGGGAAGGCTACCTACCGGTGATGTCTGGCGCGGCGGATATCCGGAGGATACCGACCGTTGTCGTGGGATTTGATGATATGGGCCGATCCGGACTGACGGAGCCCGACATATTGATACTTGAGGTTACATGTGTTGTGTCGATACTTGACACGGATTTCCATGGATTTCATTGTTGAGATTTCAGATGCTTATACACACTTTACTATGATAACGGCTAATGGTTCTCATACATATATATCTGGATTTCAGGATTTGTGACTTTACATTCATGGTGCATGCATTTCATTTCATATGACTTAGTACTATATGAGGCATTGACACGACACGGAGTATTTGCTCTTACACGTAGTATTACCCTGCTATTACTAGATGTTTGGGATATAGTAGTGTATTATTATGACCTAGGATAGCGTCGTGCATTCGATTTCTTTTCGTAGATGTCTTCTACTCACGAGTTGGCAACTCACCCCCGTGGTGCCAAATTCTTTACAGGTTCGATGTACAGGTTTCCCGTGGCAGCTTGTTGGCACATCTTTTCTTCAGGGCGATTGGCACGGTAGGTTGGTTCACTTGTATCCGAACCACCATTGTACTTTTATTCATTCATTTGTATCTAGTAAGCTCCATCAACCATATTTGTATTACTTGATAAGTTATTGGACCAGTCTTTTACTTCGACCTTAGAGTCGCGCCTGTATTATTCTGATCTGGTGGTTTTGCTTTCTTTTGAGTTTTGAGCCTCGCCTCTGGCGTTGTATATTATTGTGCTTGTTGTGGTTGTTTCCGCCTGTTGGCGTTGATGCTAGCACCCGTTTGGGGATGCTTTTTATTGTTTATTCTTATTATACTTGTTGTACCCGTTTGGGGGCCAGTTTTTACAGAGGAGACTCTGCCGATATTTTTGGTAAAATTTGCTGATTTTTTTTTTACTTGTTTTCTTTTCTTTTCTTCTTTTTCTTCTTTTATGGTTTAGATCTCTGGGCTTCGGCTTACTTAGGTCACGTGGCGCCTCTAGACGCTTCGTAATCTAAGTGCCGGTCACGTTCCGTACTTTCGGGTCGTGACAAAGTTGGTATCAGAGCGCTAGGTTTAATCTTGTATAAGTCTAGGTGACCCTTGGTTGATGGAGTAGGCGAGTTAGGTAGAGTAACATACCGTGGGTATAGTCCGCGGCATACTTACGATTCGCTACTCTGCTTAAGGAGCCCTAGGATTTACATTGTTTGCACCATATTTCATTCGTTCCTTTGATCTATCTTCGTCAATGTCGGATGGTGGTTTCTGTTACCACGGGCAGAGGGAGATGCGGCTCGAATGCAGTAACCATAGAGTATTGGTTATTCTTGAGGACTGAAGCATTGCTTAGCGTGCGGACGAAGGGTATTCACATGCCGTCCGGATGAAGTTAAAGAGTTCGAACGATTATCAGAAAACCATTTCCTAAGTTTAAAGTATTCGGAAGAACATGCAGGTATTTCAATGGACCCTCTAGAAGAATGAAACCCTAACTCGACATAATGACCACGAGAACGCCCTTGAACCTTACGGTTTACGGCAGTTCCGCTGTGCCATTAGTGAGGCTTGGGTTTGCCCTTCTACAGCTGGATCATCGATGCTGGGGTATGTACCGGATATTTTTAAACTGTACTTGAGTGTTGAGCTCTCGGGGAATTATGGGATTTTGATGGATCGATCGAGAAGTTTAATGTAGTCCGGATATCAAGTGAAGGGATCGACTATGTGGGAGACTCTAGACATGAGTATTGCCGTTGGTAGCGCAGTCAGCACACCTATGAAAGAACGAGTTCGAAGCGGTCGACATCAGAGGAAAGAGGCGCACATTGACGATAGTATTTACGATTGTGATTTAGTGATTTGAATTTCCTATTTTCGTTGATTGGGTTTTTGTATTTTGAGGACTTGTTCTATGATTGGTATTTTCTGTGTGTACCTTCATTCTATCTGTGTTTCTTATATCAGTTGTATTGATGTGGTTTAGTACGCACCCAGTACACTTGATTTGGTTTTATATATTTTTTTGAGATTTTTGATTTGATTTCGTGCATAGGGGTTACACGTGATTTTGACATATGTTTCGACCTAATTTTCATGCATTTTTGTGATGTGATTTCGATTTTGATATTCAATGTATGTTTTCATGCTCCATGTGCACCTGATTAGGATTCTTGCGCATACTTGGCACACTTGATGCGATTTTGTGCACACCAGATGCACTAAATCGGGGTTTTATGCAGATTAGATGCACCTGATAGTGAGTCGTGCACGCCCGTTGCACTTGACAGATGTTTTTGGTGCACACCTGTTGCACTTAGTTTTGTTTTGTGGGTATTCATGGTTTCTGCATTTGGTTTCGATTTCAGTGCGCACCGGACGCACATGACATTTTATTGATGTGATTGGGATTGATTTTAGTTTGAGCAGTATGTTTTCATGATCATTATTATTTGAGTTAGTAACCAGGCGGGACGTCTATGTTAAATAAAAGATATATATGTAGCAATATTTTTATAAAAAAAAAATTAAACGTCCGCTACTTAGACCGTGACACGTGCATTGCACGGCGATTTTCAAGAAGGGGTTTTTGTATGCTGCTTTATTATGATGATTCGGCGATTTTACTAGGATGCGAACTATATATAAGTTATAGATTGATGTATATTATGATGGTTTTCACATTGGGTTATGATATTTCATTATCGCCATAACTCCGATGATTGCGTCATGCTTGACGGAGTTGATTTTCGTTATGTATTAATGATTTCGGAGCCCCGACGATTTGAGTATTTTGCTAAATGTTTTAGTATTTGGAAGGGGAGTGTTAATTTAAATTCGGGGACCGAATTTCTTAAAGGGGGAAGATTGTAACATTTTAAAAATAATTAAATAAATAATTAAATGAATAAAAGTGTTTAAGTGAATTTTAGGATTTTCGGTAAAGTAAAATGTATTTTTCGTAAAACCAAACCGTGATTGTTTTTCACTATAAATTTAAAAATATCTATTTTAATTATGAAATTACTAGTAAATAGTGTTTATTTAGCCACTTATAAATTTTTGGTTTAATAAAATATTTTTCCTAAATTAATTATTTTAAATATTAACATAAGCTTTATTTTTACACTAAATTAGTGTAAATTACAAATTTAAATGGTTTTAATTTGTAAAAATGAACCATGGCATATTAGAATTTAGTGTGTATCATGAAAAATTTATTTGCAAATTTTTCCTTGTTTCTAGATCTTTCTTGAGTTATTTTAGAAAAGAATTAAAAGAAAATGAATAAAGTATGAAAAGACATTAAGATGATGACATTTTGGAGAAGTTTCTACACCATTTCTCATGTGTTTCTCCCTCTTCCCCTTATTGTGGCCGGCCTCCCCATCACCATGGCTGCCCCCCCCTCCATTTTCCATCTCATTTTTTATTCAAAAATCATCAAAAATACTACAAAAATCCAATTTAAATTCCACAAAAACCTAATTATTTCATACCCTTTATTCTCTACTCTTCTCTACATGGATTTTGGAGTGGGAAAGCATGTATTTTTGAGGCTCATTTTCAAGTTTGGACATGAGGTTATGGAGGTATAAATCCTTCTCTTTTGTTTTATTTCTATTAGATATTTCTTTTAAAGCATAATTAGATTAATTAGATTAATTCTTGTTGCAAATTCTAAAATTCAAGTTAGGGTTTGAAAATTCAAGAGGTGGTTTTTGTTAATTAATTAGGGTTATAATAGCTAGTTTAACATCTTTTAGAGTGGAAAATTCTTGCATGGTGGTGGTATAATAAATTGTTGATCGAAATTGTTTAATTTAAACTATTTAGCTAACTAGATTTTTTCTAAAATGTGTTGTGGGTAAGATAAAATTCTTATTAAGGGTGTTATCATTAGATGGTAATTTTAGTGAGAATATTAGCATATTAATTGAATCAAAAACTCAGGTTGATCACTAGATTATTTTGATAATTGGAAAAATAGTAATAAAATACTATTATTTTGTAAACTAGATTTTAGGAATTTCTAAATAAATGTGATTAAAAATATAATTATAGTTTCATTACATCATTATCATCATAAATTGTGGTTTAAGTGATTAATTTATGCAAAATCATGTTTTGAGGTGGAATTGTGGTATTTTGCTTGGAAAATGTTAAAATTGTTAAAAGTTGCAAACTAGAAATTTCAAATAAATGCAAAATTGTGTAATACAAATATAGTAATGGTTTGTATAGTCTAGTAATGCTATTTAATGAGTTTTATGACCATTGGTTTCATTTAAATGTCAAGTTTCGATGAAAAACGGTAAATTGGCATTTTCGGGTTTTTCGAAAACGGACGATTTGATCGATTTTAGTGCTTCGATGAATTTGATCATGTTTTACAATATAAGTAATGTGTTTTAAAACTACAAGCTGTTTGATGATGTTATCTCGATCCATCGGAGTTGGTACGCCGATATCGAGCGGTATTTGGTTCTTTTGCGTGGACGGGACATAGGTTTTAACCTGTGCTTGCTCTTCGTATCGTTTGACTTTTGTATGTGATTCGGTTTACGATGCTATTTATGTGTTTGCGTCTAGGTACCCTCACGTGGACTGCGGGCGATGAAGAGGAGGATGGCGACACTGTCTTCGGCAGACATGGACCAGGTGAGTAGATGCATATCTATGGGGGGAAGTCGGGTGGATGGCGTTTAGCACCCCCGCAACGTAGAATAGGAATAGTACTTATTGACATTAGGAAACCAGACGTGACCCTAGTAGGACCCTAGTATTGACCCTAGGCTGGACTAGACCGATTTAGGAAAACTATATCAGAGGATGAGTACCTTGGAAGAGGTTCGTAGGTTTCAGATAGAAACACACCCGCGCACACACTGAAAATCGACATGGGGTACGTGTATGTGTATATATATAGAACTAGGTATAGGTATATACATATATATACAACACATATAGGTGATTCAGTGATGTGATATGATATCCGAGGTATGATGAAATAGTATAACTGGGCTTGATGCCGTGATTTTTGACTATACAGTCGTAATAAAGTGTTAGCGGATCATTAGGGAATGAGATAATGAACTTGAATATATAAATTACAAAGAGTGGTGGTGATACTGATGTACATGGGACGCTAGAATAGTACTCGGACTGTAACTTGTGACTGATTACGATATGATATATGTATAACTTGATTTCGACATTATATTGGTGTGACCTGATGCCGATATCATATGAGTATGACTTAATCACAATATGATACATATGACATTATACGAATGAGGAGACACCTAGGAGATACTTGACCGTACCCCGACATTGGGATGCCGTACGATGGATTTTACCGTACGAGGCTTAGATTTGATGATTGATCCGCACTCTTGATTCGAGGAAGCCGTACTATGTACGTGACGCTGTTGAGGCGGGATCGCCGACAATTAGAGATATTGATTCAGACCTTAGGTAGACTCTTATTTCTATTGACTAGTTCTTAGGTTTAGTTTTCCTTAGGAGGTTAGATGGACACTAGGTTAGGTTCGAGTCATATAGTGGTAGTAGTATTAGTATATTAAATGAGTAGGTAATATACATTCGTCTTTACTTTCACACTGTAATCATAATGTTGCATGTTCATACATATGTTGCTATAAATAGTATAAACCTTACCTGTTAGGACACCAGCACCATTACCGATGATGCGCATATTCCACGCACACTTATTTGCCGGCTCACACACATCATCATCGGTAATTGCTATGTCACGTACACTTTAGATCATATTATCTTTTATTGATAGAATCAGTTAACAACTAAACCGATGTAGTATTGTGATCACTCTCTGATGTTAAGTATAAGACATAACATTCATTACTTAGACATTCATGCATTCATATTTTCGTGTTATCATGCAGTATTATGGGCATATGCCGACACTTATCATATAGTACTCATGATTTTGAGATTTGGATTTCTATGAGATTTCTGGATTTTTGGGGAAAACCGCAAAAATATATAAAAACTTCTCTCTCTCTCCTCTTCTCTTTTTTTTAAAATAAGATGCGGTTTTCTCGTGATGTATGTGTCGTCCACCATGAGTATTTCATGTTTTCTGATGGATTTCGAGACCCGATTCGAGGAGTGGATGAACCGTCTCGGGTACATGGTGGGTCCGGTATGGTACCCCGGGGCAAGAAGATCGAGTTGTAGACGATGAGCCTGGCAGGGGAAGGCTACCTACCGGTGATGTCTGGCGCGGCGGATATACGGAGGATACCGACCGTTGTCGTGGGATTTGATGATATGGGCCGATCCGGACTGACGGAGCCCGACATATTGATACTTGAGGTTACATGTGTTGTGTCGATACTTGACACGGATTTCCATGGATTTCATTGTTGAGATTTCAGATGCTTATACACACTTTACTATGATAACGGCTAATGGTTCTCATACATATATATCTGGATTTCAGGATTTGTGACTTTACATTCATGGTGCATGCATTTCATTTCATATGACTTAGTACTATATGAGGCACTGACACGACACGGAGTATTTGCACTTACACGTAGTATTACCCTGCTATTACTAGATGTTTGGGATATAGTAGTGTATTATTATGACCTAGGATAGCGTCGTGCATTCGATTTCTTTTCGTAGATGTCTTCTACTCACGAGTTGGCAACTCACCCCCGTGGTGCCAAATTCTTTACAGGTTCGATGTACAGGTTTCCCGTGGCAGCTTGTTGGCACATCTTTTCTTCAGGGCGATTGGCACGGTAGGTTGGTTCACTTGTATCCGAACCACCATTGTACTTTTATTCATTCATTTGTATCTAGTAAGCTCCATCAACCATATTTGTATTACTTGATAAGTTATTGGACCAGTCTTTTACTTCGACCTTAGAGTCGCGCCTGTATTATTCTGATCTGGTGGTTTTGCTTTCTTTTGAGTTTTGAGCCTCGCCTCTGGCGTTGTATATTATTGTGCTTGTTGTGGTTGTTTCCGCCTGTTGGCGTTGATGCTAGCACCCGTTTGGGGATGCTTTTTATTGTTTATTCTTATTATACTTGTTGTACCCGTTTGGGGGCCAGTTTTTACAGAGGAGACTCTGCCGATATTTTTGGTAAAATTTGCTGATTTTTTTTTTACTTGTTTTCTTTTCTTTTCTTCTTTTTCTTCTTTTATGGTTTAGATCTCTGGGCTTCGGCTTACTTAGGTCACGTGGCGCCTCTAGACGCTTCGTAATCTAAGTGCCGGTCACGTTCCGTACTTTCGGGTCGTGACAAAGTTGGTATCAGAGCGCTAGGTTTAATCTTGTATAAGTCTAGGTGACCCTTGGTTGATGGAGTAGGCGAGTTAGGTAGAGTAACATACCGTGGGTATAGTCCGCGGCATACTTACGATTCGCTACTCTGCTTAAGGAGCCCTAGGATTTACATTGTTTGCACCATATTTCATTCGTTCCTTTGATCTATCTTCGTCAATGTCGGATGGTGGTTTCTGTTACCATGGGCAGAGGGAGATGCGGCTCGAATGCAGTAACCATAGAGTATTGGTTATTCTTGAGGACTGAAGCATTGCTTAGCGTGCGGACGAAGGGTATTCACATGCCGTCCGGATGAAGTTAAAGAGTTCGAACGATTATCAGAAAACCATTTCCTAAGTTTAAAGTATTCGGAAGAACATGCAGGTATTTCAATGGACCCTCTAGAAGAATGAAACCCTAACTCGACATAATGACCACGAGAACGCCCTTGAACCTTACGGTTTACGGCAGTTCCGCTGTGCCATTAGTGAGGCTTGGGTTTGCCCTTCTACAGCTGGATCATCGATGCTGGGGTATGTACCGGATATTTTTAAACTGTACTTGAGTGTTGAGCTCTCGGGGAATTATGGGATTTTGATGGATCGATCGAGAAGTTTAATGTAGTCCGGATATCAAGTGAAGGGATCGACTATGTGGGAGACTCTAGACATGAGTATTGCCGTTGGTAGCGCAGTCAGCACACCTATGAAAGAACGAGTTCGAAGCGGTCGACATCAGAGGAAAGAGGCGCACATTGACGATAGTATTTACGATTGTGATTTAGTGATTTGAATTTCCTATTTTCGTTGATTGGGTTTTTGTATTTTGAGGACTTGTTCTACGATTGGTATTTTCTGTGTGTACCTTCATTCTATCTGTGTTTCTTATATCAGTTGTATTGATGTGGTTTAGTACGCACCCAGTACACTTGATTTGGTTTTATATATTTTTTTGAGATTTTTGATTTGATTTCGTGCATAGGGGTTACACGTGATTTTGACATATGTTTCGACCTAATTTTCATGCATTTTTGTGATGTGATTTCGATTTTGATATTCAATGTATGTTTTCATGCTCCATGTGCACCTGATTAGGATTCTTGCGCATACTTGGCACACTTGATGCGATTTTGTGCACACCAGATGCACTAAATCGGGGTTTTATGCAGATTAGATGCACCTGATAGTGAGTCGTGCACGCCCGTTGCACTTGACAGATGTTTTTGGTGCACACCTGTTGCACTTAGTTTTGTTTTGTGGGTATTCATGGTTTCTGCATTTGGTTTCGATTTCAGTGCGCACCGGACGCACATGACATTTTATTGATGTGATTGGGATTGATTTTAGTTTGAGCAGTATGTTTTCATGATCATTATTATTTGAGTTAGTAACCAGGCGGGACGTCTATATTAAATAAAAGATATATATGTAGCAATATTTTTATAAAAAAAAAATTAAACGTCCGCTACTTAGACCGTGACACGTGCATTGCACGGCGATTTTCAAGAAGGGGTTTTTGTATGCTGCTTTATTATGATGATTCGGCGATTTTACTAGGATGCGAACTATATATAAGTTATAGATTGATGTATATTATGATGGTTTTCACATTGGGTTATGATATTTCATTATCGCCATAACTCCGATGATTGCGTCATGCTTGACGGAGTTGATTTTCGTTATGTATTAATGATTTCGGAGCCCCGACGATTTGAGTATTTTGCTAAATGTTTTAGTATTTGGAAGGGGAGTGTTAATTTAAATTCGGGGACCGAATTTCTTAAAGGGGGAAGATTGTAACATTTTAAAAATAATTAAATAAATAATTAAATGAATAAAAGTGTTTAAGTGAATTTTAGGATTTTCGGTAAAGTAAAATGTATTTTTCGTAAAACCAAACCGTGATTGTTTTTCACTATAAATTTAAAAATATCTATTTTAATTATGAAATTACTAGTAAATAGTGTTTATTTAGCCACTTATAAATTTTTGGTTTAATAAAATATTTTTCCTAAATTAATTATTTTAAATATTAACATAAGCTTTATTTTTACACTAAATTAGTGTAAATTACAAATTTAAATGGTTTTAATTTGTAAAAATGAACCATGGCATATTAGAATTTAGTGTGTATCATGAAAAATTTATTTGCAAATTTTTCCTTGTTTCTAGATCTTTCTTGAGTTATTTTAGAAAAGAATTAAAAGAAAATGAATAAAGTATGAAAAGACATTAAGATGATGACATTTTGGAGAAGTTTCTACACCATTTCTCATGTGTTTCTCCCTCTTCCCCTTATTGTGGCCGGCCTCCCCATCACCATGGCTGCCCCCCCCTCCATTTTCCATCTCATTTTTTATTCAAAAATCATCAAAAATACTACAAAAATCCAATTTAAATTCCACAAAAACCTAATTATTTCATACCCTTTATTCTCTACTCTTCTCTACATGGATTTTGGAGTGGGAAAGCATGTATTTTTGAGGCTCATTTTCAAGTTTGGACATGAGGTTATGGAGGTATAAATCCTTCTCTTTTGTTTTATTTCTATTAGATATTTCTTTTAAAGCATAATTAGATTAATTAGATTAATTCTTGTTGCAAATTCTAAAATTCAAGTTAGGGTTTGAAAATTCAAGAGGTGGTTTTTGTTAATTAATTAGGGTTATAATAGCTAGTTTAACATCTTTTAGAGTGGAAAATTCTTGCATGGTGGTGGTATAATAAATTGTTGATCGAAATTGTTTAATTTAAACTATTTAGCTAACTAGATTTTTTCTAAAATGTGTTGTGGGTAAGATAAAATTCTTATTAAGGGTGTTATCATTAGATGGTAATTTTAGTGAGAATATTAGCATATTAATTGAATCAAAAACTCAGGTTGATCACTAGATTATTTTGATAATTGGAAAAATAGTAATAAAATACTATTATTTTGTAAACTAGATTTTAGGAATTTCTAAATAAATGTGATTAAAAATATAATTATAGTTTCATTACATCATTATCATCATAAATTGTGGTTTAAGTGATTAATTTATGCAAAATCATGTTTTGAGGTGGAATTGTGGTATTTTGCTTGGAAAATGTTAAAATTGTTAAAAGTTGCAAACTAGAAATTTCAAATAAATGCAAAATTGTGTAATACAAATATAGTAATGGTTTGTATAGTCTAGTAATGCTATTTAATGAGTTTTATGACCATTGGTTTCATTTAAATGTCAAGTTTCGATGAAAAACGGTAAATTGGCATTTTCGGGTTTTTCGAAAACGGACGATTTGATCGATTTTAGTGCTTCGATGAATTTGATCATGTTTTACAATATAAGTAATGTGTTTTAAAACTACAAGCTGTTTGATGATGTTATCTCGATCCATCGGAGTTGGTACGCCGATATCGAGCGGTATTTGGTTCTTTTGCGTGGACGGGACATAGGTTTTAACCTGTGCTTGCTCTTCGTATCGTTTGACTTTTGTATGTGATTCGGTTTACGATGCTATTTATGTGTTTGCGTCTAGGTACCCTCACGTGGACTGCGGGCGATGAAGAGGAGGATGGCGACACTGTCTTCGGCAGACATGGACCAGGTGAGTAGATGCATATCTATGGGGGGAAGTCGGGTGGATGGCGTTTAGCACCCCCGCAACGTAGAATAGGAATAGTACTTATTGACATTAGGAAACCAGACGTGACCCTAGTAGGACCCTAGTATTGACCCTAGGCTGGACTAGACCGATTTAGGAAAACTATATCAGAGGATGAGTACCTTGGAAGATGTTCGTAGGTTTCAGATAGAAACACACCCGCGCACACACTGAAAATCGACATGGGGTACGTGTATGTGTATATATATAGAACTAGGTATAGGTATATACATATATATACAACACATATAGGTGATTCAGTGATGTGATATGATATCCGAGGTATGATGAAATAGTATAACTGGGCTTGATGCCGTGATTTTTGACTATACAGTCGTAATAAAGTGTTAGCGGATCATTAGGGAATGAGATAATGAACTTGAATATATAAATTACAAAGAGTGGTGGTGATACTGATGTACATGGGACGCTAGAATAGTACTCGGACTGTAACTTGTGACTGATTACGATATGATATATGTATAACTTGATTTCGACATTATATTGGTGTGACCTGATGCCGATATCATATGAGTATGACTTAATCACAATATGATACATATGACATTATACGAATGAGGAGACACCTAGGAGATACTTGACCGTACCCCGACATTGGGATGCCGTACGATGGATTTTACCGTACGAGGCTTAGATTTGATGATTGATCCGCACTCTTGATTCGAGGAAGCCGTACTATGTACGTGACGCTGTTGAGGCGGGATCGCCGACAATTAGAGATATTGATTCAGACCTTAGGTAGACTCTTATTTCTATTGACTAGTTCTTAGGTTTAGTTTTCCTTAGGAGGTTAGATGGACACTAGGTTAGGTTCGAGTCATATAGTGGTAGTAGTATTAGTATATTAAATGAGTAGGTAATATACATTCGTCTTTACTTTCACACTGTAATCATAATGTTGCATGTTCATACATATGTTGCTATAAATAGTATAAACCTTACCTGTTAGGACACCAGCACCATTACCGATGATGCGCATATTCCACGCACACTTATTTGCCGGCTCACACACATCATCATCGGTAATTGCTATGTCACGTACACTTTAGATCATATTATCTTTTATTGATAGAATCAGTTAACAACTAAACCGATGTAGTATTGTGATCACTCTCTGATGTTAAGTATAAGACATAACATTCATTACTTAGACATTCATGCATTCATATTTTCGTGTTATCATGCAGTATTATGGGCATATGCCGACACTTATCATATAGTACTCATGATTTTGAGATTTGGATTTCTATGAGATTTCTGGATTTTTGGGGAAAACCGCAAAAATATATAAAAACTTCTCTCTCTCTCCTCTTCTCTTTTTTTTAAAATAAGATGCGGTTTTCTCGTGATGTATGTGTCGTCCACCATGAGTATTTCATGTTTTCTGATGGATTTCGAGACCCGATTCGAGGAGTGGATGAACCGTCTCGGGTACATGGTGGGTCCGGTATGGTACCCCGGGGCAAGAAGATCGAGTTGTAGACGATGAGCCTGGCAGGGGAAGGCTACCTACCGGTGATGTCTGGCGCGGCGGATATCCGGAGGATACCGACCGTTGTCGTGGGATTTGATGATATGGGCCGATCCGGACTGACGGAGCCCGACATATTGATACTTGAGGTTACATGTGTTGTGTCGATGCTTGACACGGATTTCCATGGATTTCATTGTTGAGATTTCAGATGCTTATACACACTTTACTATGATAACGGCTAATGGTTCTCATACATATATATCTGGATTTCAGGATTTGTGACTTTACATTCATGGTGCATGCATTTCATTTCATATGACTTAGTACTATATGAGGCACTGACACGACACGGAGTATTTGCACTTACACGTAGTATTACCCTGCTATTACTAGATGTTTGGGATATAGTAGTGTATTATTATGACCTAGGATAGCGTCGTGCATTCGATTTCTTTTCGTAGATGTCTTCTACTCACGAGTTGGCAACTCACCCCCGTGGTGCCAAATTCTTTACAGGTTCGATGTACAGGTTTCCCGTGGCAGCTTGTTGGCACATCTTTTCTTCAGGGCGATTGGCACGGTAGGTTAGTTCACTTGTATCCGAACCACCATTGTACTTTTATTCATTCATTTGTATCTAGTAAGCTCCATCAACCATATTTGTATTACTTGATAAGTTATTGGACCAGTCTTTTACTTCGACCTTAGAGTCGCGCCTGTATTATTCTGATCTGGTGGTTTTGCTTTCTTTTGAGTTTTGAGCCTCGCCTCTGGCGTTGTATATTATTGTGCTTGTTGTGGTTGTTTCCGCCTGTTGGCGTTGATGCTAGCACCCGTTTGGGGATGCTTTTTATTGTTTATTCTTATTATACTTGTTGTACCCGTTTGGGGGCCAGTTTTTACAGAGGAGACTCTGCCGAAATTTTTGGTAAAATTTGCTGATTTTTTTTTTTACTTGTTTTCTTTTCTTTTCTTCTTTTTCTTCTTTTATGGTTTAGATCTCTGGGCTTCGGCTTACTTAGGTCACGTGGCGCCTCTAGACGCTTCGTAATCTAAGTGCCGGTCACGTTCCGTACTTTCGGGTCGTGACAGGACCACTGATGGGACAGGATTCCTAGGCCAAAGACACAACTCCATTGTACACAATGGTAGGAACAAAGTTCATCTCATGAACTTATATACACCCAGAATGTCTTGGTGGCATCTTTAGTAGCAATATATCCGGCCTTTATCGTCTAGTGTGTCACGGTATCTAGCTTGGAAGTCTTCCAACATACCGTCCCTCCACTGAGGGTAAAGATAATGCCTATGACTGATATTCAGTCGACCTTACCATCCTGGAAGCTATGCAATGATTCTCCCCAGGATCGATTGATGCCATCTCACTACACCTAGTGAGAATCCTAACATTCACTTAGATCTATCTCATAGGTCCAAAACCCTAGATTTAGGAGGTATCACCTTGATCCTATATGCAGAATCTTTGTGATAAGAGGAGATTGATCGAGCGTAGCATAGGAAACTCCTTCCCTATCAAGAGTATGTCATCCACGTACAATACGAGGATCACCACCATACTCCCTACTGCCTTTTTGTATATACAAGGTTCATCTACCATTTTGATGAAGTCAAACTCTTTAACTACCACATCAAAACAGATGTTCCAACTCCGCGATGCCTGCTTTAACTCATAAAGCAACTTGCACATGTTTCCGTTGCTCCCACTGTTTACGAAGCTTTCTGGCTGTGTACTTATAGATGCTCTTTTCTAAATAACTATTTAGAAAAGCAGTCATGACACCCAACTGCCAGATATCGTAGTCATGGTATGTAGCAATGGCAAGTAGGTTTCATCATTATCCACACCTGGTCTATGACAAGAACCTTTTGCATCAAGTCTTAGCTTTGAAAGTCTCAACTTTTCCATGTACACTAAGTAATCTTCTCAAGATATACTTGCTCCTGATGGGGATTTAACCCTTCAGATAAAATAACCAAAGTCCATACTTTGTTGATGTATATGGATTCCATCTCAGATCGCTTAGCATCCAGCCATTCTTACAGAGTCCCCACTCCAGATGGCCTGCTCGAAACTAGTTGGGTGATCATCTCATGATGCAATCCTCGCTCCCACTGTCATAGAGAAACCGAAGTATCTCTCAGGTGGATGAGGAACCCTATTAGATCGGCGGAAAGGCTGAGGTTCGTTGGAAAATATTGAATCCTCCGGTTCTACCAAATCATCAGCTGTAGTTTGTATAGCTGGAACTGCTTCCAGTTCTACCTCATGTCCACAAATTTCTTCACAAGAAATTCCCTTTCCAAAAGGTGGCATGTTGAGAAACAAAACACCTTTTGTTTCTCGGTGCGGTAGAAGATATTCCCTTGCGAATTGCTTAGGATATCCAACAAACTTCCACAGAACTGACCTTTCCTCGTGCTTATCCGGATTTTGCTTTTAGATATAGGGCGGACAACCCCAAATCTTAACTTACTTAAGAGATGAGCTTTTCCTATACCATATCACATATGGAGTGGTAAGCACCTGATTTGATTGGAACCCTATTCAATAGGTATGCAGCTTCTCAAGTGCATAACCCCCAAAAGGAAATAGGTAACTCAGTAGTACTCATCATAGAGCACACCATATCACATAGGGTGTGATTGCTCCGCCCCGATACACCAACGTGCTGTTGTGTATATGGAGGAGTAATGCTGAGAGAGAATCTCATTCTCCTATAGAATAGTCCAGGATCTCCGTGCTCAAGTATTCTCCTTCTTGATTTGATCAAAGGACATAATACTTATACCCGTTTTGATTCTCTACTTCTAACTTATATTCTTTAAATTTCTTAAAAGGTTCAGACTTGTGTTTCAACAGGAACATATGTCTGAATCTTGAGAGATAATCAGTGAATTTAATGAAGTACAAAGAACCGGTCCTGGCATGTATAGACAGGGGACCTACATACATCATCATGTATCAATCCCAAGAGTTCACCAACTATTTCTCTGTTTCAAATAAATGGAGCTATGGTCATCTTATCTTTGTGACATGACTGGAAAGTTTCATAAGATGTAGATTCAAACTGATTTAAATATGCATCTAAATGTAACTTAACTAGTCGGGTCGCATTTATATGACCTAGTCTACAATGCCTCAAGAAGGATTCGTTCATTTCTGAATTCATCCCCTTGTGTGTGTTCGATAAGTTTAAGAACTGTAGTTTGATTTAGAACGTATATGCTTTTAGATAACGTGCCTGAACCGATCAACTCTTGATATAAGAAATGTTCAAAACATTATCCAACAATACAAAATTATATCCTTCTTTACTTAATAAAGAGACTGATATGATGTTGTATATTAGGTTCGGTATCTAATAACATTCGTTCCGAATCAACGTATTTCGTAATACAGGGTGATAACTGCCAACAGATTTGGCTGCAACACTTGCACCGTTTTCAACTCTTGAAACCTATCACCCATTCTCAGTTCTCTACCTATCTGTAGCCTATGTAACAGATTACATGTATGGGATCCTGATCCGGTATCAGCATACCCAGGACGTAAAGGATACTGAGAAACAGTTCTCTATAATGAACACACCCGAAGAAGATGCATCATCATACACTATCTTCGTTTGGACGGCACGGAAATTCTGGTAATCCCCTATTTCCTGCTTGGTCTTATAACAATTATAAGTTGGAGCAGGACCAACGTTCCCCAGCTCAGTATAACAAGCGGGTTCGGTCAATACATCCATATTATTATCTTGATTAAGGCGTGACATGGTCGCTACCTGGAGAGAGAGGGAAGAAAACACTCAGCGTATGCTCTTGCAAGATCAGATTAGTTATTAATTTATCTAATCAGGATGGCTCCTACTGTTTTAGTCAAAACTTGCTTCAAACCCTAAAAGGAAAGACTTGCTGGGATTAATTACACCCTACAAGTTCGCCAATCTTTCGGCCAGGCTAGTGCCGGTACTTTGAGAGAGGTTCCCCGTGCTTTCACACGGACCTAATTAAAATAAACTTCATTTTCCCAGAGGCGTAACCCCGTTGGCACTTTTCTAGACACCTACTTGATCGGCTAATTGTAATGTGTAAAACTCTCCTAAGAGTAACTCTTACTCGCAGTGGGTATCGGGATCCAACTATCTCATGGGAAGTATGCAATCTCATTGCAAATTTCAACACTTGAAATTCCCAATAATATTTTACCGGGGAAATTCTGTGTGGGACTCTAAAGGCTCGTTAATACGCCAGCAGTAGGTGATGATCACATCAGTCACCTACAAGCCGCCAACGGTACTAGCTGGACATAACGGCTACCCGGGTATTGAGCGATATGAAGATCAACAAGCAAACTTGTCCATACTCTCCATGAAGCCTATCAGTAATACTACCATACAGTCCGGTCTCTTCGTCTGATATGTCGCATATCATGTTTAGGGGTAGTAAACGTCAGACCCCAGTAACGTGATAAGTCATGCCGATGTCAGGCCTATAATGGTTTGAGAAACTACTGATAACTCTTATCAGTAAATCTTGGCGGCAGCCCTGACCAGGGACTTCCAGTTATAGCCAATCGAGCATAGCGCAACATCAACCCCCTATACGGGGAGAGACAAAACCCCTCCTATCGCTTATTGCCTCCATGTGACTCGGGACTGTACCCAAAATCTACCTGTTTGCACAACTCCTCTTGAGTGTGGTAAGGAGGAAATCAAAGCACAGTGGGAGCCACACAAGACTCTATGACGATCTCGGGTCTACAGACTAACCTGTATCAGTGTCACCAGAGGATTGCTATCTGACGATAGGTATAATACCAACTAGGATTCCTCGGCGAGTCCTGTTCGGTGTACCCATTTTCTAATGAGCACCTGTGTATAATCTTTGATGTCACACACCAATGGTTGTGTGATCAACCATCGCCCTCCAAGGGACAAGAAACGTACACACTAGTCTACTCTGGAATATCGATGCCCTGTCTCGATATCCCCTCGACAAGGAATAGTTAAATGATGTACTTTTGGACCACCCTGGCCCCATTAGTATCTCATCATAATCCTGGTAGTCAAGTATATATACTAAGGGCTTTATCAACATGTAAGAGACAGACAGTATAAAAATACTAGTCTACATGTTAAGATAAAGGTAACCAGATAGCATACTATCATGTCGAGCAAGAAAGTCCTCTGTATATATGTCCAAGCATCCACCATATCAACAATAATGGCCTCTAGGGCATACATATTCCTAACATCTAAATCGAAATTTTAACATCGTTTATTCGCTTTAAGTTCGTATATGTGTTTCGAAATGTCGACTAATTGTTATACGTCGATTAGTGGGGGTTGCACATATCTAGTATCTTGTGTTTGCGGTTTGTGGATATGAAGTATTGGATCGTCATGATTGAATAGCCAGGGGATGTGAGAAGAGTGTTCTTTTCTTTCATTCATATAATTTGTAATGTGATGTAATATTCTTTTGCGGGGCACATCCGAGTTGAGGTTGTAGCCATCGTTGTATTATTTCATTTACTTTTTCTTGCACTTAGGATAGACCCAAGGAGAAGTGCACAAACTACCAGGTTCTTGAAGTGCCGACTAGCCTACTCATCTCATTGAGGGAGATTGCTTCACTTCGGGGATTGGGCGGGTAGTTTGCCGCCCCCGTAGGGGTCTACGGTGAGGGTTTGGCTATTCATCACGACCGTGGAATCCGTTTTTCGTTATAGGCTTAAACGAAACATGGAAATCCTAGTATATCCAATATATTCATCTGTGTTACTTGTGCTGTGGTTTGTGATCTGGAATGACAATTATTGCATGAGACGAATGGCTATACATATAGATTATATATAATAAACGTTGCTTATGTTTTGTACCTGCGCTAGCCCTGCCTCCGCTATGCCATTAGTTAAGTAACCTAACGGTGCATGACGGAGCTGTTAGGAATATGTATGCCCTAGAGGCTATTATTGTATATTATAGTGGATGCTTGGACATATATATTGTTGGAGATAGTGCCCTCAGAGTCAATTATTAGGTCACAGGTACGTGATTGTAATGATTGAGGGAGGACCTATCCCGGTAGGACAGTCTTACTCGAGATGATAGTATGCTATCTGGTTTACCTTTATCATCGTGTACTGCTTTAGGTGACCTGACACGTCGCTATTACACGTTGATAGAGCCCCTAGGATTCTTGCTTGACCACCAGCAGTATGAGGGCGATCATATAAGTGGGAGCTGGGGGTCTACAAGCATATCCTTAAAAGGTCCCTAGTCGTGGGAGTTTCGAGACCGGGCATCGATACTCCATTAGTAGACTAGTGTATACAGTCGAGACCCCGACGAGGGGCGGTGGCCGGTCTCACAAGCCACTGGTGTCAGTTGGATCACCTAAGATGTATACAGGTGCTCATTGGGTTATGAGTACACCGGACAGGACTCGCCGGGAACATGCTAGTTGGTCATATACCAGACGTCAGATGGCAGTTCCCTGGTGACATGTGTGCAGGTTAGTTCATCGACCTGGGGATCGTCATTTGTCTCGTGTGAGTTCCCACTGTACTTTGATTACTACCCTACCACGACTCAAAGGAGTCGTGCAAACAGGTTTTAGTTGGGTACAGTCCCGAGCCATATGGAGGCAGTGAGCGTATCTTCAGGGGTTCGTCTCTCCCGGTATTGGGGGTGAGGTCGTGCTGTTTCTAGGAGAGCCATTACACAAAGTCCTTGGCCAAGGCAAGGAGATTTACTGGTAGGTATTCCAGTAGTATCTCAGGGTGTTCTGGGCTACACTCCGACACGACTTGTACCGCTTTTGGGGGTCTGACTTTTACCAACCCCCTAGGCCCGCCATGCGATACTCATAGACGAACGGACCGGACTGCACGGATATTGTCACTGACAGGCTCAGTTGGGTGTCGGGGTGAGCTTCCTCATCGACGTCCCATTTGGTCAGTACCTGGTAGCCCGTCACGTATTGGCTTATACCTCTGACGTGCTAGTGGTTAAATCCACAACCAAGGTGTTGACGAGTCTTTAGAGTCCACCACACTTTCAGTTACTCAAGTTTCGGGCGAAACGCTGTAGAGGCCGTATGGAGATATGGCAGGGTCCGATCAGATACGTGCGGTATTGCACGGATCAGGATCGGACGGTTTATACTAGTAGCCGTATAGGTATATGGCAGGGTTCGATCAGATACGTGCGGTATTGCACGGATCAGGATCGAACGGATATTACTAGCCGGCTTTGGTTTAAGCCGGTCCTAGTTTAGTACAGTGTAGATTTTGTCTCTTTGCATTTGTATCCCGGACGGAATACAGATGCGGGTGTGTATGCACAGTATCGGGGTTTTCCTGTAATTTATTACGGGACCAGTTTTCTGGAGTTGCCAGTTTGCATTCCGTTCCGGCCGGTTTTCCTTTGTTCTTTCCCGGCTGGACTTTTCCGATGGAGGGTGTTATTTGCAGTTTTGCAAATAACATTTTATGGAGGGTTTTCTTGCAAAACTATTGATTATGATATCTTGCTCCATGCTTTTGCTTTATTGTGACATGAAGGGGTATGGTTGGATTTGATATGAAGCATGGTGTTTGTTTTCTTGTCTCTTGGTGTGGTCACCACTTGACTTCTCCTACCCTCACCTCCCTTAAGGTTTTGTATTTGTTCCCTCCACCATTTCCATATGAGATTGGCCGGCCACACATTGTGAGGAGAGGAAAAATGAGAGGTTCATTTTTGATGCTTCATTCTTCATCTCATTTCCTTGCAAAAAATTGGTAGCTTCATTTCCCTCCAAAGTTCAATCCTCATCCCTCCATCTAAAGGCAACTCCAAGACCCCAAAAAGAGACTACGATTCTACACTATATTCCTACAGCAAATCTTGGACGCGTCGATTCGCCAGCTTCGCGCCCGAGTTGCCTCGGTATTGAGGTGGGAGCCCGTAAAAGCTACAGGCGATGTGGTGCCCCTTTCCGACGAGGAGGAGACGGACGGAGATCCCGCGAGGAGATCGGAGTGGAGATGAAGACCGGAGGACTTGGATCGTCGGTATACATCTCTTCCCTTTCTTATTGGTTAGCTAGACTTGTTAATGGTTACGATCCGGAGTTTAGTGCGCGGTGGTGCCGGTTTGCAAAGTCCGCAAAATTTAAGTTTATCACCGCTTCCGCATTCCGGCGTCGGATTGACGGCCGGGGCGCCGCCGTGCACTTACAGTGGTATCAGAGCCTCGCCATTAACTTAGTCTAGCTTTGTGTAATGTGTTTTTCAGTTCCGATCGATCGAAATGTCCAAAAACCCGTATTTGCCCACGACAGTTTCTGTTGAAAATTTTTGGTCTCGAAAAATTTTTCAGGTTGTAAAATATTGATGTACTGGAAAATCTAAGAGTTCTGTAAAAATTTGACGAAGTAACTCCACAGTTGGAGCACGGAACCGCCGCGAAAACCCCCTTTGTGCGGCCCTTCCGCCGCGCACTATTCACATCACTTCACCATTTTTTTACAGCGGCCTTCTGGGCTTAAAATATGGGCTTTGGAATATTAAAGTTGGGCCAATTGTTTCTGTGAGTGCTACAGTTTTCTTTGGGGCCCACTTGTTAATTGTTTGATCAATCGGAAATTTTTTAAACACATTTTTCACAGTATTTACATTATATCTGCGACCGTGAATGTCACTCGATCGGTAAATCCGGTCTAACTGCTATAGCCCGGTTAGACGGATTTGCGAACGTGACTTTCACGTTGATGTTCTATGTATTTGCTGTGATGTTGCGGATCGGTCGTGGGGGATAGCCTGGATGCAATGCTAGTACAGTTTTGTTGTATTATGTACATTTGATATTGCGGGGCGAGCGTCCGACATGTGGACTGCCGTCACTGCCTGTTTGTATTATTTTTTTGGGGCACGACTTGGTTGCGGTCGATGTACCCGGTGTATGTATATTTTACTTTCTGTACTAGGATTGCCCCGCGGAGGGGTGCACGGATAGCCGGGTTCTGGAGGGCAACAAGCCTGCATCTCATGGCATTGAGACGGAGGGGGCTTCACTCTAGGATTGGCGGGCTATTCGCCGCACTCGTAGGGGGTACAGGATGACCCAGGAGGGGTGCCCAAGTTGCCGGATTCCGTAAAGTGCTGGGTGGTCCATTCACGGCGCTGAAGGGGGCTGCCTCGCTTCAGGTTTTGGCGGGTGACTTGCCGCGCCCGTAGGGGTCTAGGATTTCATTGCACAGGCTATCCACACGACCAGGGGAACGTCGGGTTTCAGCAGTGGCTCTGTGAAACCCGGGGATCCCAGATATCTGTATTGTTTCTGTGATGCTGTTCATTATCTGTGATGTTGCATTTCATTCACGCCTTGAGCGAATATAATATATTGGTATATATATTAGTAGATGTTGTATATGTTTTGCATCCGCGCTAGTCCAGTCCCCGCTCTGTCGTTAGTTAGCTAACCTAACGGGTAATGACGGGACCCAGTGGCGAATGCGGATGGCATATACGTACATCAGTATATTTTCGTTCTTTTTGGTGTGATCAATTGATGGGACTGCATTGATTCGGATCAATGCAAGTTAAAACAAACCTAATCTGATGTTGTTGGAACACTTTTCAAAAAGCTGTTATTGCAAGGACGTTTACTTTTGTTTTGCATCGTGGTATTCATTGGAATATCCTGCTCCTCAGTCGACGAGGCAAGGGCCGAGATCCCTTCACCGGGAGTGACCCCTTGGACAGAAGTTTGCGTCAGGGCATTAACTTCACTATAGCCGATTACTTTTGCTTTGCATCGCGGTATTCATTTGGAATATCCTTCACCCCATTCTACGGGGAAAGAGCCGAGATCCCTTCACCGGGAGTGACCTCTTTAGTAAAGGTTTTCGTCACTATATTTTCTAAAAAGCTATCCGTTCCTTCAACGATATCAAGTTCATTACGTTAAAGGTTTTCGCCAGAAACCATTCGTAGCCCTCCGTCATTTCAGTTAAATATTCGGTAGTATTCAAGCTATGTATTTTGACCTCACGCCAAGGCATAGTGTTTGGTAGCTGCCGGTTATTTATCTGTTGCATAGATAGATGCGTTGGTTTGGGACAGTCGTACTACTATTTTGGCCTACGTCAAGGGTATGTACGGGTGGGTTCAAATTAACCTGGATAATGACGGGCAGAACTTGACATGTGACTTATGATATTTTGACCTCACGCCAAGGTCATAAGAGCATGGGGCAGAAATCACATCGGGAGTTTCAAAAGAACTGAAACTTGCCAGATATGCGCATACCTTCTGGAGTGTGATACCGTGAGCGGATTCCGTCACGTTGTCATGCGATGAGAGTTGGATCCCGATTCCCACTGATGAGTTGGTTTACTCCTCGGGTGACCCCGACTAATTCTTCTTTTAGGTTTGGAGAAGAATTTGAGGTACAGTGGGAGGTTTCCAGATTAGATAAATTGGTAACCATTCTGATCTAGGTTAGAGTGCACGCTGAGTGTTTCTTTTCTCTCTCTCTTTGGCAGCGACCATTGACCCGACCCTAAGACTATGACTCAGTGACCAAGTTGACCGAACCTTCTTAAACACTGGCTTTTGGATTGTCAGAGTTGCAGACCTCATTGCCACTCCTACTTTTACCCTTTTCTCCAGGACACCCCGTATTACTACGAACGTCCACTTCCATTGGACAAAACCATCGTATGGTTAGATACGAACTCGAAGGGATTCGAGGATGGTTTCCGGTTCTGGAGAAAACGGATAGGATTATTCAGTTGTCTTTTCTTTTCACCTTCTCTCAGGTTGCGAGTACTCCTTGGTTTAGGAGTAGTACACCTATTACGCAAATTGGATAGTCTTCTTCCAAACCATAGGCTGGTGCCGACCGGTAGGGAATGAAGAAAACCAGTTAGCCTAAACGGTGTACAGAAGGTATTAAGTTCAGACAAAGCAAGGGATTAGTAAGAGGGCAAAGTAAATTGCGACTGCCATTCACGACCAAACCAAATATTTCGTTACCACTCCCACATCACCTTTGTATTTCTCCAGGACACTCCGTATCACTACGAAGATCCACAGTTTATTTGGATACTCCATCGTATGGTTATATACGAACTCGAATGGAACTTGTTCCAGTTCGGGGATGGATTCTGGTTCAGGAGAAATAGGAATAAGGTTTATTCGGTTGTCTTTTATCTTCACCCTCTCTCATTGCGAGTGTTCCTAGGATTGGGACAGTACACCCATTATGCTTATTGGATAGTCTTCTTCCAAACCATAGGCTGGTGCCGAACGGTAGGGAAGGAAGAAAACCATTTGGCCTAAAGGGGTGTACAGAAGGTAAAGACTAAAGACATATGAAGGGATTTGGAGAGGTGGCAAAGAATTATACGGTTACAGTCGTGAATCTGGAAGAGGCATTACTAAGAATACCAGGATACCCCATCGAAACATTTCAATGTTTCAGTTTCACTGTGTACAGTTAAAGGAAAACTGATTTCCCGATTAGACACTTGCTCCAGGGTATGTATTTACCAAGTATGATTCTCACATCTGTATGGTTTTACAGATGATGAGTGGGAGTAAGCTATTGGGAATTAGGTGATTGTCCTCATTATATCGGGATTCGTTGTAATCGGTGATATTTGAGGAAATCACCTGGGCTGTTTGCCGGTTGGCAAATATTTGGTTTTGAATATCCACAGTTATGCACCAATTTCAAATTGATATATCTGTACGTCTATTTTCATAGAGTGAGATATACCTTTCTGAAATTATGTCTATGACATTTACCTATATCAGTGGATGGTTAGGTAAGGAGCATTAAACAGCGGTGTAATTCTTCTTAACCATAAGTACAGTTTTCAACCTACGACACACAGTGAATGAGTAATCAGACTCAAGGGACTTATACAGAGTATTGTATGTTGTCCAGGGTCCATCAGGACAGAGGGGTTGGTCCTCGTACTATATTCGGTTTACTTATGACTTCTCTAGTTTTTGGACAGGTGTTTCGCGGAAACACAGAGTCCGAATTTTGAGAAATTATAGGTATTTGAATAGAGTAGAGAACCAGATGTAGCAAGTATCGGGATTCTTCAAAGAGATCGAGGATGTAGATACTTGTGTACGGTATTCAGTTGATAGTAATGTTTTAAGAGATCTTGCTTCTCTTTCAGGTTACTCATAATTGGAAGCATTCCTAAGTTGAGTAACGCTGATCGGCTTCCTTCCATTTAGTTGACATGCACTGGAGACAGTTGCATGATTTGGATCTGGTTCAATTAAATCAGTGCCTCTGTTTCTATATTGGATATAGAACAGTTCATATCTTAACGATGTTAAGGTACGGGGAGTTGTCCGGTTTATGATTAAAACCAGACACTGGGTAACTCAAGGCACGTTTCTGTAATGGCTGTTTGTGGGTTGACCCAGGCTATGACGCGGGTTGATTTTCTACCATCTGGATGAACAATAGCAATATTGTTCTAGACTCGCCACAGTTTTAATAAAAATGGATTTTTTCAGAAAAACAGTAGTGGGAGTATGGTAGAACTGGAAGTGATTCCAGAACCACAAACGATTACTGAAGATTTGATAAGGAACCTAAAGATTCAATCTGGATTGACATTCCATTGGCCACTCCGCAGATATGGTGGGTAACTTCAGGCACCCGAGAGGTACTACAGTAGCCTCAAGGACGGTTACAGGGAAGTTCTTGTTTACCCAAAATTACTATTGCTGTTGTTCCAGGCTGCGAGACCCGGCAGGAGGATGAGTATAGCGTCGTTCTAAACTTGCTTTAGAAGTGTACGTCTATATGACTCTGCCAGAGGGTTGTCGTAGTCAGTGGGAGCAGCGGAAGCATTGGTGGACAGGTAGCTTATGTCTATTTATAGACTAGAGCAGATGTAGCGGAGATAGATCATCTATTTCTGATGTGACAGTCATGGGTTTGACTTCATCAGAAAAGGGGATGGATCTGTTGAGAAGGTAGTAGGGTGTGATATCCTGGTGTTTGGATGATATACACAGAGTAGGAAAAGAAACTCCTATACTACGATCGGTTATACTTTGGTCGTCACACAGTGGTTTCTCCACAAAGGAAGTGGATTTTATATCTGACATACTGGTTACTGGATCTATGGTTTTAGATCTAGATTTGGGTGGTTTCCCAATCAGGGTACTTGACAGCATTCTAAGAGTATTTAGGATGGACGACTCCTGGCACGGTAGTGTACCTGCAGGTAATGGAGTCACCCTCTCCAAAGGTGTCTTACAGACTAAAGGGGAGAGGGACGTGCATGATTGGCAGATCACTTGCTTAGGCAATTGAGTCAATCATGAGATGTCAAGTACCACACCAGATGTTGTTCTTGCACTAGATGCAATAAGTTGATATTGATCCAATCCTGGAGAAACAGTCGGAAGCAGTTTTAGAACATAAGTGGATGTTCTAGGGATATGATAACGACAGCCTCATTCGGGAGACAGTTATCATTCCAGGCTTCCAAGGTGACATGGACGACAAGGAGGTTGTCAGAGTTATAGTTTTCCTTCTAATGAGGGGCAGTATTTTGGACAGGTGGTCCAAGGCAATACTGAGGGTGGCATGGCGCAGGATACTGATTAAGTTCAGTTGACGATACAGTCTAAGAAGTTTGGATTTGGAGTTCATTTATGAGCTAAGTCCCATCAGACATCCAGACACATTCTAAGACAGGTATTGCTCATTTCGGGAGATGGGTTTCTCCGCGAACATGAGATATAGAGAGACATGGAAGGAAACAACAAAGCGGATCCACTCACTGAGGCTATTCCTCGAACGCAATAGTTCCGCAAACGAGCTTTGTGAGACTGACTAGTAGAGGAGTTGGATGTTCGGTATCACACGGGCTGTGAGTATGCGACATCGCAATAATTAGCCTTGAGTGCAAGTGGGAGATTGTTGGAGATAGTGCCCTCAGAGTCAATTATTAGGTCACAGGTACGTGATTGTAATGATTGAGGGAGGACCTATCCCGGTAGGACAGTCTTACTCGAGATGATAGTATGCTATCTGGTTTACCTTTATCATCGTGTACTGCTTTAGGTGACCTGACACGTCGCTATTACACGTTGATAGAGCCCCTAGGATTCTTGCTTGACCACCAGCAGTATGAGGGCGATCATATAAGTGGGAGCTGGGGGTCTACAAGCATATCCTTAAAAGGTCCCTAGTCGTGGGAGTTTCGAGACCGGGCATCGATACTCCATTAGTAGACTAGTGTATACAGTCGAGACCCCGACGAGGGGCGGTGGCCGGTCTCACAAGCCACTGGTGTCAGTTGGATCACCTAAGATGTATACAGGTGCTCATTGGGTTATGAGTACACCGGACAGGACTCGCCGGGAACATGCTAGTTGGTCATATACCAGACGTCAGATGGCAGTTCCCTGGTGACATGTGTGCAGGTTAGTTCATCGACCTGGGGATCGTCATTTGTCTCGTGTGAGTTCCCACTGTACTTTGATTACTACCCTACCACGGCTCAAAGGAGTCGTGCAAACAGGTTTTAGTTGGGTACAGTCCCGAGCCACATGGAGGCAGTGAGCGTATCTTCAGGGGTTCGTCTCTCCCGGTATTGGGGGTGAGGTCGTGCTGTGTCTAGGAGAGCCATTACACAAAGTCCTTGGCCAAGGCAAGGAGATTTACTGGTAGGTATTCCAGTAGTATCTCAGGGTGTTCTGGGCTACACTCCGACACGACTTGTACCGCTTTTGGGGGTCTGACTTTTACCAACCCCCTAGGCCCGCCATGCGATACTCATAGACGAACGGACCGGACTGCACGGATATTGTCACTGACAGGCTCAGTTGGGTGTCGGGGTGAGCTTCCTCATCGACGTCCCATTTGGTCAGTACCTGGTAGCCCGTCACGTATTGGCTTATACCTCTGACGTGCTAGTGGTTAAATCCACAACCAAGGTGTTGACGAGTCTTTAGAGTCCACCACACTTTCAGTTACTCAAGTTTCGGGCGAAACGCTGTAGAGGCCGTATGGAGATATGGCAGGGTCCGATCAGATACGTGCGGTATTGCACGGATCAGGATCGGACGGTTTATACTAGTAGCCGTATAGGTATATGGCAGGGTTCGATCAGATACGTGCGGTATTGCACGGATCAGGATCGAACGGATATTACTAGCCGGCTTTGGTTTAAGCCGGTCCTAGTTTAGTACAGTGTAGATTTTGTCTCTTTGCACTTGTATCCCGGACGGAATACAGATGCGGGTGTGTATGCACAGTATCGGGGTTTTCCTGTAATTTATTACGGGACCAGTTTTCTGGAGTTGCCAGTTTGCATTCCGTTCCGGCCGGTTTTCCTTTGTTCTTTCCCGGCTGGACTTTTCCGATGGAGGGTGTTATTTGCAGTTTTGCAAATAACATTTTATGGAGGGTTTTCTTGCAAAACTATTGATTATGATATCTTGCTCCATGCTTTTGCTTTATTGTGACATGAAGGGGTATGGTTGGATTTGATATGAAGCATGGTGTTTGTTTTCTTGTCTCTTGGTGTGGTCACCACTTGACTTCTCCTACCCTCACCTCCCTTAAGGTTTTGTATTTGTTCCCTCCACCATTTCCATATGAGATTGGCCGGCCACACATTGTGAGGAGAGGAAAAATGAGAGGTTCATTTTTGATGCTTCATTCTTCATCTCATTTCCTTGCAAAAAATTGGTAGCTTCATTTCCCTCCAAAGTTCAATCCCCATCCCTCCATCTAAAGGCAACTCCAAGACCCCAAAAAGAGACTACGATTCTACACTATATTCCTACAGCAAATCTTGGACGCGTCGATTCGCCAGCTTCGCGCCCGAGTTGCCTCGGTATTGAGGTGGGAGCCCGTAAAAGCTACAGGCGATGTGGTGCCCCTTTCCGACGAGGAGGAGACGGACGGAGATCCCGCGAGGAGATCGGAGTGGAGATGAAGACCGGAGGACTTGGATCGTCGGTATACATCTCTTCCCTTTCTTATTGGTTAGCTAGACTTGTTAATGGTTACGATCCGGAGTTTAGTGCGCGGTGGTGCCGGTTTGCAAAGTCCGCAAAATTTAAGTTTATCACCGCTTCCGCATTCCGGCGTCGGATTGACGGCCGGGGCGCCGCCGTGCACTTACATATATAGATGACTTTCTTGCTCGACATGATAGTATGCTATCTGGTTGCTCTTTATCTTAACATGTACGCTTGTTTTACTTTACTTTCTCATTGATACATGTTGATAAAGCCCTTAGGATGTTGGCTTGACTACCAGGACTATGATGCAGATCATACTAGTGGGGCTTGTGTAGTCCGCAAGCACATCCTTTAACAGTTCCTAGTCTAGGGAGTATCGAGACAGGGCATCGATATTCCAGAGTAGACTAGTGTGTATGTTTCTTGACCCTGTATGGGATGATGGTTGATCCCATAACCATTGGTGTTTGACATCAAAGATTGTACATAGGTGCTCATTAAAGAATGGGTATACCGAACAGGACTCGCTGAGAACTCCTAGATGGTACCATACTTATCATCAGATAGCAGTTCTCTGGTGACACTTATACATGTTAGTCTATAGACCCGAGATCGTCTTAGTGTATTGTGTAGTTCCCACCGTGCTTTGATTTCCTCCTTACCACGGCTCAAAAGAGTCGTGCAAACAGGTGGATTTTAGGTATAGTCCCGAGTCACGTGGAGGCAGTGAGCGATAGGAGGGGTTTCGTCTCTCCCGGTATTGGGAGTTGATATTGCGCTATGCTCAATTGGCTATAACAGTAAGTCCCTGGCCAGGGCTGATGAGATTTACTGGTAAGTGTTATCAATAGTTTCTCGAATGGTTATAGGCCACACATCGGCATGACTTATCAAGTTATTGGGGTCCGACGATTCCATCCTCAGACTTGATATGCGACATATTAGACAAAGAGACCGGATTGTACGGTAAGTGTTGTTTATAGGCTATACGGGAGTTTGGACAAGTTTGCTTGTTGATTTTCTATTCATTCAATACCTGGGTAGCCGTTACGTCCAGCTAATACCGTTGACGTCTTGTGGGTATCAGATGTGATCATTACCTACTGCTAGTATATTGATGAGTCTTTAGAGTCCCACACAGAGGTTTCCTAGATCAAGCGAAACGAAGTAGGGCGCATACGGAGATAAGTGCGGGAGCTTGATTAAATACGAGTATGTGTTACCGTATTCTAATCTAGCGATATTTGATATCAGTCAGGTTATATGTGATATAACCGGATTATTGAATCAAGTGTTGATTCAATGATTTGATGTGTGTGTGTGTGTTTATATAGTTGATATTGGGCGGTTATATATGATATGACCGGATTATTGAATCAAGTGTTGATTTAATATCTAATATTGAATATTAACCGGTTATATATGATATAACCGGATAATTGAATCAAGTGTTGATTTAATATTTTGATATACATATGTATATGATATTAGTCGGTTATATATGATATAACCGGATTATTGAATCAAGTGTTGATTTAATAATTTGATATATATTTACATATTTGATATATATATATATATATATATATATATATAAACTAATATTAAAGCTCACTTAAGATTTTCTTCTCTTTATATGTGTGTGTGTGTGTGTGTGTGTGTGTGTGTGTGTGTGATATATATTTATATATGTGTATTTGATATTGTATCATGGTTGATGATACAAAGAACAAGGATGTGTGAGAATTACATATAAGTGAAGATAATGATAAATATAAATGAATTAAAGAAAATAAGAATGAGTCATTGCTTAGATGCTTGGAGAAGCATGTAGAAGCCATGACTCATCTCATTTTTCTTATTTTATTCATTGGATATTTATCATTCTTTTCATCCTTATCCTCATGGTTCATTTAACCTCTCATTCTCATCATCCAAGTTTATCTCATCTTCTTCTTCATTCTCTTCTCCAGGGTTTTTCTTCAGTTGAGAAAAGTAAAGAGAAAATTATTTCTAGTGAGCAAATCTCCTATTTCATTAACCTACACTAATCTAGCCCTTTAGTTTAGGTTGTTTGCTTCACTAATACCTTGATTAGTGAAGAGTGAGCTTGAGTGAGTGAGACTTCAAGGTGGATCATCTTTGGCATCGAAGACAACAAGCAAGCTCGATCCTTTCTTCAAGTGCAGTCTAAGAAGAATTCTAGGGACTACTACTTAGAGCTTTAGAAGTGAATGACCGGTCTACAAAGGTTGTATAATCTCTTCACTTAGTATAGAACTTGTTTGCTTTACTTAAAAACCCTAATTCTCTAGTTCGATTCTAGGCTAGTATACTTAGCACTCTAGATTTTTTAAAATTGCATACTTGATGCTCCTTGAAAGCTAGTAGAGGTGCTAAGACATACTTTCAGGGGCTCCGTGGCAAACGCAGATGACATAAGCATACGTTCTATTTTCGTTTCTTTATGCAATGATAGGGTTAAATGATAGGACATCATTAATATTGTTTAATGCAAAGAAACAAACCAAAGGTAAATTGTTGGAACAATTTCAAAATCACTCGGTTTTCATTAAAAATAACTTTTAAATGCGGAGCATAAACCACTCTTTTTAAAAGCTATTATGGTTCCTTCGACTATATCAAGTTCATTACGTTCACGGTTTTCGCCAAAACCAGCCGCAGCCCTCCGTCATTTCAGATGAGTATTCAGTAGTATTCAAGTTATGTATTTTGACCTTCGTTAAGGCATAGTGATTGGTAGCTGCTAGGTATTCATCTATAGTATAGATAAATGTGTTAATCTTGGACAGGCGTACAACTATTTTGGTCTTTATCAAGGGTTTGTACGAATGGGTTCAGATTAACCTAGACAATGACGGGTAGAACTTGACTTGCGTCTTATGATATTTTAGCCTTCGTCAAGGTCATAAGCGCCTGGGGAAAAAATCCACATCGGGAGTTTCAAATGAAAAGGATACTTGCTAGTTTCGCATACCATCCGGAGTGTGATAATTTTGGTAGGATTCCGTCAAAGTTGTCACACAATGATAGTTGGATCCTGATCCTACCATGAGTTTTATTACCTCTCGGGAGAGTTTTTCACTTTACAATCAATGCTATAAACCAAGTAGGTGTCCAGAACGGTGTTAGCGGGGCTACGCCTCCAGAGAAAAGAGATTATTTAATTAAAGAACTTCACGAAAGTGTTGTAAAACCTCACTCGAAATACCGACACTAGCTTGGCCAAAAAGTTAAGCAAGAATTATAGGGTGCGATTAATCCCGACTAATTCTTCTTTTATGGTTTGAAGGAGGATTTGAGGAAACAGTGGGAGCCATCCTGTTTAGATAAACTAATAACCAATCTAAATTTGCAAGAGCATCATGCTAAGTGTTTCTTCCCTCTCTCCTAATTGCAGCGACTAAGATGACCGGGCTTAAGTTACTACTAGATAAAAATATATTGACGGGGCTAAACTATAAAGATTGGCTAAGAAATATCCAGATGGACCTTACCTATGACAAGCTGGGCTACCTCCTTACTACTAAATCCCCCACCGTCCCGGGTCCAAATTCCACCTTCGCGGATATTGAAATCCGTAAGACATGGGAAATAGACTGTGCGAAGTCCAAGTGTCCCGTGCTGGCCTTAAAATTTTTTGACAACATTTTAAAATCGACAGCAAGCAGGTTTTGGCGATGCAAGTTTCGGAGTATTTCGGTTTCGTAATCTTAACAAAATCCATATTAATTTCTAGCATGGCTCTGATACCACTGCTGGGTTACCTAAGACAGCAGCAAGGTTTCGGAAGCATCGTCCATGCCAAATTCAAAACTTTGCCGTTTTAGCTAACCCTAACTAAGAATCGTTAACTAGAAATCGACGGAAATATAAATTCAAACACTTTGCAAGTCTAGTAAGCAAGGAATACAACCTTTGTAGACCGGTCCATCACTTCAATAGCTTCGTGTAGTAGTCCCTTTCGCTGCAATCGTAACTCCGGACTACAGAGATGCTCCCATGAAGAAACGAACATGCTTGCTTTGAAGTTTTCGAGGCCGAAGATGATCTACGTCGAGGAGACACTAACCCAAGCTATCTCTTCACTAACTATGGAATTAGTGAAGCAAACACCCTATACTAAATGACAAGTAATAGAGGATGATGAAGTAGGAAATGGGCTCACTTTAGATTTCATTTTCTTACAATTTTTCTCACAACTCCATTGATGCTAGAAAGCTTTTTAAGGAAAAAGAAGAAGAAATGAACTCATATGAAAAATGAATAATTCTTCAAATGAATAATTGCAACCATAGGTGAGTTAATCCCTCTCATGCCTAACTCATGTAGAGAATAAACCAAGGGCAAGGGTTAAGGTTGGGTTAACAAATATCTTAAACTATGACAAAAGAATGGACTTGGTCAATCTTCTACAAGCTTCATCCAAGATTGAATTATTGACTAAGTCCAACTAATTTGTGATAATTTAATTCATAAATATCAAACCCTAACTTAACCCTTACATGGTCTAAGTCTCATACACCCATCTTGCATGTATCATCAAGCATGACACAATACATGTACACAAGTATACATATCACATATATATACAATGTGCACATAAAGTGAGAAAAGAAATCATAAGTGAGCTAATACTAGTTAATGTAATGTAATATATCAAATATATAATTATACATTAGATTATCACATCAACTCTTGATTTAATAATCCGGCTATGTCACATATAACTGACTAATATTATGTGTAACAACTTATCGAATCAACACTTGATCCGATAACCCGGCTATATCGCATATAACTGACCAATGTCACAAATCGCGAGAATAGAACACGGTATCTCATATCGTATCATTCTCGGTCCCGCACATATCACATATGTGCTCCTACTCCGTTTCGCTTGAGCCAGAAAACCTCTGTGTAGGACTCTAAAGACTCGTCAATACGCCGGCAGTAGGTGATGATCATATCAAACACCCACAAACCGCAAGCGGTCTGCTAAACATAACGGCCACCCGGGTATTGAGCGATCATAATATCAACAAGCAAGCTTGCTCACACTCCTGCGAATCCAATCAGTAACACTACTGTACAGTCTGGTCTCTTTGTCTGATATGTCGCATATCTCGTCTAGGGGTGGTAAATGACAGACCCCAGTAACCCAATAAGTCGTGTCGATATGAGGCTCATAACAGGTCGAGAAACTACTGATAACACGTACCAGTATATCTCTAAAGCAGCCCTGGCCAGGGACTTCCTGTTATAGCCAATCGAGCATGGCGCAACATCAACTCCGAATACCGGGAGAGACAAAACCCCTCATATCCCTTATTGCCTCAATGTGACTCGGGACTGTACCCAAAAGCCACCGTTTTGCACGTTCTCTTGAACGTGGTAAGGTAGAAATCAAAGCATAGTGGGAATCACACAAGACTTTATGACGATCTCGGGTCTACAGACTAACCAGTACCAGTGTCACTGGAGAACTGCCATCTGACGTGAGGTATAATACCATCCGGGAGTTCTCGGTGAGTCCGCCCAGTGTACTCAGTCTCCACAGAGCACCCGTATACTGTTTCTGATGTCAAACACCAGTGGATATGGGATCATCCATCGCCCATCTACATGGGTCGAGAAGCTATACACTAGTCTACTCTGGTATATCGATGCCCTGTCTCGATATACCTACGACTAGAAATATTTGAAGGATGTACTTAGCGACTACACTGTCCCCACTAGTATGATCTACATCATAATCCTGGTAGTCAAGTATTCATCCTAAGGGCTTTATCAACATGTAACATAGAGACAATCAGTGTACATGTTAAGATAAAGAGCAACCAGATAGCATACTATCATGTCGAGCAAGAAAGTCCTCCATATATATGTCGAAGCAACCACTGTTAGTTATATGTATGTCCTAGAGGCCATTACTGTACATGCGATGTATATTGTAGTGGATGCTTGGACATATATAGGGAGGACTTTCTTGCTCGACATGATAGTACGCTATCTGGTTGTACTTTATCTTAACATGTACTCTGATTGTCTCTATGTTACATGTTGATAAAGCCCTTACGATATGTACTCGACTACTGGGACTATGATGAGATCATACTAGTGGGGCCACGGTAGTCGACGAGTACATCCTATAACTGTTCCTAGTCAAGGGTGTATCGAGACAGGGCATCGATACACCAGAGTAGACTAGCATATACGCATCTTGACCCATATGATGGGCGATGGATGGTCCCATATCCATCGGTGTTTGACATCAAGAATGGTGTACGGGTGCTCAGTAGAGACTGGATACACTGGACGGACTCGCCGAGAACTCCCAGATGGTATTATACCTCACGTCAGATGGCAGTTCTCCGGTGACACTGGTATAGAGTAGTCTGTTGACCCGAGATCGTCATAGAGTCTTATGTGATTCCCACTGTGCTTTGATTTCCATGATACTACGTCTAAGAGGGTGTGCAAAAAGATGGCTTTTGGGTACAGTCCGAATCACATGGAGGCAATGAGCGATAGGAGGGGATTCGTCTCTCCCGGTATAGGGAGTTGATATTGTGTTGTGTTCGATTAGTTATAACTGGAAATCCCTGGCCAGGGTTGCTGAGATTTACTGGTAAGTGTTATCAGTAGTTTCTCGAACTGTTATAGACCTCATATCGACACGACTTATCAAGCTACTGGGGTCTGACGTTTACCACCCCTAGGCGAGATATGCAACATATCAGACGACGAGACCGGACTGTACGGGAGTGTTACTGATTGGATTCGCAGAAGAATGTACAGGCTTGCTTGTTGATCTTCTGATCACTCAATACCTGGGTGGCTGTTACGTTTAGCTGACCGCTTGCAGTTTGTAGGTGTTTGATATGATCATCACCTGCTACCGGCGTATTGACGATTCTTTAGAGTCCTACACGGAGGTTTATTGACTCAGGCAAAACAGAGTAGGAGCACATATGTGATATGTGTAGGACCAAGGATAATGCGATATGAGATACCGTATTATATTCTCGCGATATTTGATATTAGCCGGGTCATCGGATCAAGTGTTGATTCGATGAATCGGTAAATGATATATTAGTCGGTTATATGCGATATAACCGGATTGTCGGATCAAGTGTTGATTTTGATGATTTAATGTATAATTATATATATGATATATTAAATTACATTAACTAATATAAGCTCACTAAAAGATTCATTTTCTCACTCGGGTAATACATTGATATATATGCGATATATGTTAATTGTATTATTTTATTTTGTTACAATAAATATTGTATATGTGATATATAATATTGTAACATATTATAATTACTAATGCAACATGATTAGTGGAGATTAAACAAGGTTAGGGTTTGATTTGGGTTAGCTCATTCTTGATGCTTCTAGAAGGTTTTCTTTTGTCATGAGCTAAGATATTATGGTTGATATTTTAAGTGACTCATTTTTAACCCAACCCAAACCCTTAGCCCTAGTTAAATCTCTACATGGGTTAGCCTTGTCATAGTTAACCATGGTTGCATAAGCAATTATCATATTAGTTTCATTATTCATCACAAAAGGATTACTACTATTCTTCTTCTTCCTTGAGTTTTTGAAAAGCTTTCTAGGTTTTTCTTATGTGATAAAAATGAGTGAGTTAATGAAAAAAAATGAGAGCTAAAATCCTACTTCATCATCCTAATCTATCCTAGCCATTTAGATTAGGGTGTTCACTTCATTTAGTGAGTGAGAGCTTGTGTTAATAAAACTTCATGGTAGATCATCTTTGTTATCGAAGATCGGAAGCAAGCTTGCATCTTTCTCTTCGTGGAGCCTCTCGAGAGTCCGGAACTTGATGATCGCAGCAAAGGGACCTCAACATGGAGCTTATGAAGCGAAGGACCGGACTACAAAGGTTGTAATCCCAAACTCTTAGATGTTAAAGTGTTTAACATGCTTTGTTTCGCCTAATCTCTAGTTTAAAGATCTTGTTAAGGGTTGTTCGGCACGTCTAAATTTTAAATCGAGTATGGTTGATGCCTCGTAGAGCCTTGTGAGAGTACCTAGTAACCCTACAGTGGTATCAGAGCCAAGCTAGAGCTTTAGGCGAAGTCCAGGCAAAGTTTAAAGTCCGATCGAACTCCGAATACCCGGTTTAGACCCCTCTCTGGATATTTTCTAAAAATGTGATTTTTTCTGCATTAAAAATACTGAAAACAATCAGCAGAGAATTTTAAGGATAACCCTAAAACACGTGCCCCCAATGCTCTTAAAGAGCCGTGGAACCGCGGCAAGAACATGCTTGCCGCGGCAGTTCCACGGCCAAAAAGGTGAACTGGGGACGCGTGTTTGTACAGTATTATCCGTAGGTGTTTCTTTTGTTTTCTGGGTATTTTTAATTTATACTCAAGAGTTGAGTTTTCTGGGTTGTATTGGGGACTCGTTGATTCGATCGAATAATTTAACTTCGTTTAAGTTTTTCCGGATAATTTTAGAAACTGTTAAAAAGTTCGAACGGATATCAATAACTCACTTTTTCCCCTGCCGGAAAATTTCCAAGTGTTGGATTTTTCCGTAGTTTAAGAACGTTCTAAGTCGTGCAAGTAACGCGGTGGACCCTCTAGAAGACAACAAACCTTAACTCGATTATGTGACTGTCATGAACTGCCTCTAAACCTAAGGGTTTGGGGCAGTACGGCGTGCCACGCGTTGGCTTGACCCTTCTACGGTTGGACCATTGGTACTGTGGCATGTGATGGATGTTTCTAAACTAATTTCAAGTGTTGAGAACTATTTGGGAAATCTTGGGTGTTTGTTTATTCGATCGGAAAGTTTAACATTGTCTATTTATCTGGAATGTGATACAATATTTGGAATTCACAAGTAGTTATGAGATAACTAATGTGAATATTATAAATCTAACAGTTCAGTCTCAAATGATCGGTTGCCACGGGATTTTGATGGGATCAAAAGTCCGTCGCAATCACGTAGCGTACGCGGATACTCGCCGGGTAAACTTAATAGACAGCCACGCCCCATAGCCCCGACCAAGTGACTGTAGGAGAACCCCATCGCCAAAAGCATCCGTTCGGGAGCTCGCGGCAGCGGTGTTCCACCTTAGTGCACTTCATCGACGGCATCGGGGGTGCGGCCGTCTACTAAAGTTTGCGACGAGCATTCGATCAGGATGTCGGGAATCTTGTTGAATTACCCGACTTGATATTGAAAAGTGTTTTCGATAATGAGACTAAAATGCGGGGTTTATAATTATTAGGCATGAGATGTCTAAGGAATTCATTTGGTTAGGCATACGATGTCTAAGGGGGTTGCGGATTCCAACTGTTGTAGTTTTACACTTTCTTTTCTGTGACCGTAAGTGTAGTATGTAGTTGTATTGCTGGTTTTCGTTGTTATACATCGACGACAATCGGTGTATGCATACTTACTTATGTTGATGACATGTGATATTATGTGTTGCTGTGATATGTTATATTGGATCGTCGTGTTTGAGTAGCCGGGGGTTTTATGTGAGATGAGAGTTTTCATTTTCATTCATATAAAATTCATTGTATGTAATATTCTTTAATTGGGGAACTTCCGGGCTGAGGATGATGTCACCATTGTATATTATTTACTTTTCCGCATTAGATGGACCCAAGGCGGGAAGCACAAGTAACCGGGTTCTAGGGTCCAGTGGGAGACCATCTCGTGGAGTCGAGACCAGGTCTCCTAACCCTAGAATTGGTAGTGTTGCTTGCCGCTCTCGTAGGGGTCTAGGGATGTTGGTTTGGCTATTCATCGCGACCGTGAAATCCGTGTTTTATACAGGCTCGTATTAAAAATACGGACGTCCTAGTATATCCAATATTTCATATATGTTCTTCTGCTGCAATGTTCTATGATGAGATCATATTACTGCCTAAGAAGAATGTTTATATTATATATCTAAGATATATATTATATATTGTTGATTTCGTTTCATATCTGATACTTGTGAAGTATAATAAAATGGGACTTCATTAATGAGATTAATGAAATAAAAGAAACCTAAAGATGTTATAGAAACTTGTATAAAAACTGGTGGCTCTAGTTCTTGCTTTGCATAGCGGTGTTCCTTGTAGAACATCCAGCACCTTATTCGATAAGGAAAGAGCCGAGATCCCTTCACCGGGAATGACCTCTTTAGCAAAACTGGAAGATGCTGCATACTCGATTTGTCTTTTGATTGCTTCTATAGTTTTTGCTTTGCATAGTGATATTTATGAAATATCCTGCACCTTATTCGATGAGGAAAGAGCCGACGATCCCTTCACTGGGAGTGTCCTCTTTAGAAAAACTAGAAAAGCCTAAAAAACACTCCATTTAAAATCACTCAATTCTACAACGATATAAAGTTCATTACGCAAAAGGTTTTCTTAAAAAGCTGTCGTAGCCCTTCGTCATTTCAGATAAGTAATAGTTAGTGTTCGTGCTGCGTTTGTTGACTTAGTCAAGGCGTAGTGTGCGGTAGCTGATTAGTGCTTATCTGCAAAGCATATGATGCGATTGGATTAGGATAGTCGTGCGGCCTTGTTGACTTAGTCAAGGGTCGTGCGGGTGTGTTTAATTCAATCGGAAATAACGGGTTGAACTTTACTTGCGGTCTATGATTTGTTGACTTAGTCAAGGTCATAGATCGTTTGGGGTAAAATATTATTGGGAATTTCAAGTGTTGAAATTTTCAATGAGATTGCATACCTTCTATGAGATAGTTGGATCCCGATACCCGCTGCGAGTAAGAGTTACTCCTGGGAGGGTTTTACACATTACAATTAGCCAATCAAATAGGTGTCTAGAAAGGTGTCAACGGGGTTACGCCCCTGGGAAAACGAGGTTTACTTTAATTAGGTATGTGCGAAAGCACGGGGAACCTCACTCAAAGTACCGGCACTGGCCTGGCTGAAAGACTGGCGAACTTGTAGGGTGTAATTAATCCCGGCTAGTCTTTTCTTTTAGGGTTTGAAGGAAGATTTGACTAAAACAGTGGGAGACATCCTGATTAGATATATTAGATAACCAATCTAATCTTGTAAGAGCATACGCTGAGTGTTTTCTTCTCTCTCTCTCTCCAGGTAGCGACCATATCATGCCTTAATCAAGATAATAATACGGATGTATTGACCGAACCCGCTTGTTATACTGAGCTGGGGAACGTTGGTCCCGCTCCAACTTATAAATGTTATAAGACAGAGCAGGAAATAGAGGATTACCAGAATTCCCGTGTCGCCCAAACGAAGAAAGTGCATGTTGATGCATCTTCTTCGGGTGTGTTCATTACATAGAACTGTTTCTCAGTATCCTTTACGTCCTGGGTATTTGATACCGGATCAGGATCCCATATATGTAATTTGTTACATGGGCTACAGATAGGTAGAGAACTGAGAACCGGTGATAAATTTCATGAGATAGAAACGGTGCAAGTGTTGCAGCCAAGTCTGTTGGTAGTTATCACCCTGTATTAACAAATACATTAATTCTGAACGAATGTTATTAGATTCCGAACCTGATGTACAACATCATATCAGTCTCTTTATTAGTAAAGAAGGATATAATTTTGTATTGTTGGATAATGTTTTGAACATTTCCTATATCAAGAGTTGATCGGTTCAGGCACGTTATCTAAAAGCATAGACGTTCTAAATCAAACTACAGTTCTTATTATACAGAACACACACAAGAGGAAGAGTTCAGAAATGAACGAATCCTTCTTGAGGTATTATAGACAAGGTCATATCAATGTGACCCGACTAGCTGAAGTTACATTAAGATGCATATTTAAATTTGTTTGAATTTACATCTTGTGAAACTTGCCGGTCATGTCACAAAAATAAGATGACCACAGCTCTATTTATTGGAAACAGAGAAAGAGTTAGTGAACTCTTGGGATTGATACATGATGATGTATGTAAGGTCCCCTATCTACATATGCCAAGACCGGTTCTTTGTACTTCATTACATTCTCTGAAGATCTCTCAAGATTCAGACATATGTTCCTGTTGAAACATAAGTCCGAAGCTTTTGAGATATTCATAGAATATAAGTTAGAAGTAGAGAACCAAAAATGGGTATAAGTATTATGTCCTTTGATGAGATCAGGGAGGAGAATACTTGAGCACGGAATTCCTGGACTATTCTAAAGCAGAATAAGATTCTCTCTCAGCATTACTCCTCCGTATACACCATAGCACGATGGTATATCGGGGCGGAGCAATAGCACCCTATGTGATATGGTGTGCTCTATGATGAGTACTACTGAGTTTCCTATTTTCTTTTGGGAGTTATGCACTTGAAAAGTTGCATACATATTGAATAGGGTTCAAATCAAATCAGTTGCCTACCACTTCATATGTGATATGGAAAGGGAAGAGCCCAAGATTTGGGGTTGTCCGGCCTATGTCTAAAAAGCAAAATCCGGACAAGCTCGAGGCAAAGTCAGATCTGTGGAAGTTTGTTGGATATCCCAAGTATACGCAAGGGAATATCTTCTACCTAACCGAGGAACAAAAATGTTTTGTTTCTCAACATGCCACCTTTATGAAAGGGAATTTCTTGTGAAGAAATTAGTGGTCATGAGGTAGAACTGGAAGGAGTTCCAGCTATACAAACTACAGCAGATGATTTGGTAGAACCAAAGGATTCAATAGTAACCAACGAATCTCAACCTCTCCGCCGATCTAGTAGGGTTCCTCACCCACCTGAGAGATACTTCGGTTTCTCTATGACAGTGGGAGCGAGGATTGCATCATGAGATGATGACCCAACTAGTTTCGAGCTGGCCATCAGGAGTGGGACTCTATAAGAATGACTGGATGCTTAGCGATCTGTGATGGAATCCTTATACACCAACAAAGTATGGACTTTGGTTGCTTTATCTGAGGGGTTAAATCCCCATCAGGAGCAAGTATATCTTGAGAAGATTACTTGGTGTACATGGAAAAGTTGAGACTTTCAAAACTATGTTTAAGTCCATCCAGATCCTACTTGCCATTGCAACATACCATGACTATGATATCTGGCGGTTGGGTGCCATGACTGCTTTTCTAAATGATGTTTTAGAAGAGAGCGTCTATAAGTACACAGCCAGAGGGCTTCGTAGAAAGTGGGACCAGCGGAAACGCGTGCAAGTTTTTTTATGCGATAAAGCAGGCATCGCGGAGTTGGAACATCTGTTTCGATGTGGTAGTCAAAGAGTTTGACTTCATCAAAATGGTATATGAACCTTGTATATACAAAAAGGGAGTAGAGAGTATGGTGGTGATCCTCGTAGAGTACGTGGATGACATATTCTTGATAGGGAAGGAGTTTCCTATGCTACGCTCGGTCAATCTCCGCTTATCACAAGCATTCTCCATATAGGATCAAAGCGATACCTCCTAAATCCTGGGTTTTGGATCTATGAGATAGATCTAATTGAATGTTAGGATTCTCACTAGTTGTAGTGAGATGGTATCAATCGATCCTAGGGAGAATCACTGGAAAGGTTCCATGGTGATAAGGACGACTGAATGTCATTCGCAGGCATTGTCTTTACCCTCAGTGGAAGGACAGTATGTTGGAAGAGTTCCAAGCTAGATACCGTGACATACTAGACGATTAAAGGCAAGATACATCGTTACCAAGGATACTACCAAAGAGACAGTCTGGATATATAAGTTCATGAGATGAACTTCGTTTCTACCATTGTATGACAATGGAGTTGTGGCTTTTGCCAAGGAACCCCCATCCCATCAGAAATCCAGATATAATTCTTAGACAGTATCACCTGATCATGGAGATGGTTGATCTCCAGGGAGATCGAGGTTAGGAGAGTAGACACAGAAGACGACAGCGCGGATCCACTCACAAAGGCCTTTTTCCCAGTAGAGATTTTTATGGGATGGTTGAGTATGAGATACTTCAACCACAGCTAATTGTTGGGTATATGATACCACAACAGATGGTCCTAGTGCAAGTGGGAGATTGTTAGTTATGTGTATGCCCTAGAGGCCATTACTGTACATACGATGTATATTGTAGTGGATGCTTAGACATATATAGGGAGGACTTTCTTGCTTGATATGATAGTACACTATCTGGTTGTACTTTATCTTAACATGTACTATGATTGTCTCTATGTTACATGTTGATAAAGCCCTTAGGATATGTACTCGACTACTAAGACTATGATGGGATCATACTAGTGGGGCCACGGTAGTCGACGAGTACATCCTATAACTATTCCTAGTCGAGGGTGTATCGAGACAGGGCATCGATACACCAGAGTAGACTAGTGTATACGCATCTTGACCCATATGATGGGTGATGGATGATCCGATATCCATCGGTGTTTGACATCAAGGATGGTGTACGGGTGCTCAGTAGAGACTGGGTACACTGGACGGACTCGCCGAGAACTCCCAGATGGTATTATATCTCACGTCAGATGGCAGTTCTCCGGTGACTATGGTACAAAGTAGTCTGTTGACCCAAGATCGTCATAGAGTCTTGTATGATTCCCATTGTGCTTTGATTTCCATCATACCATGTCCAAAAGGGCGTGCAAAAAGGTGGCTTTTGGGTACAGTCCCGAATCACATGGAGGCAATGAGTGATAGGAGGGGATTCGTCTCTCCCGGTTTAGGGAGTTGATGTTGTGCTGTGTTCGATTGGCTATAACTGGAAATCCCTGGCCAGGGTTGCTGAGATTTACTGGTAAGTGTTATCAGTAGTTTCTCAAACTGTTATAGACCTCATATCCACACGACTTATCAAGCTACTGGGGTCTGATGTTTACCACCCCTAGGCGAGATATGCGACATATCAGACGACGAGACCGGACTGTACGGGAGTGTTACTGATTGGATTCGCAGGAGAATGTACAGGCTTGCTTGCTGATCTTCTTATCGCTCAATACCTGGGTGGCTGTTACGTTTAGCTGACCGCTTACAGCTTGTGGTTGTTTGATATGATCATCACCTACTACCGGCGTATTGACAATTCCCGCTTACAGCTTGTGGGTGTTTGATATGATCATCACCTGCTACCGGCATATTGATGATTCTTTAGAGTCCTACACAGAGGTTTCTTGACTCAGGCAAAACAGAGTAGGAGCACATATGTGATATGTGCAGGACCGAGGATAATGCGATATGAGATACCATATTATATTCTCGCGATATTTGATATCAGCCGGGTCATCGGATCAAGTGTTGATTCGATGAATTGGTAAATGATATATTAGTCGGTTATATGCTATATAGCCGGATTGTCGGATCAAGTGTTGATTCGATGATTTAATATATAATTATATATATGCTATATTAAATTACATTAACTAATATAAGCTCACTAAAAGATTCATTTTCTCACTCGGGTAATACATTGATATATATGCGATATATGTTAATTGTATTATTTTATTTTGTTACAGTAAATATTATATATGTGATATATAATATTATAACATGTTATAATTACTAATGCAACATGATTAGTGGAGATTAAATAAGGTTAGGGTTTGATTTGGGTTAGCTCATTCTCGATGCTTCTAGAAGGTTTTCTTTTGTCATGAGCTAAGATATTATGGTTGATATTTTAAGTGACTCATTCTTAACCCAACCCAAACCCTTAGCCCTAGTTAAATCTCTACATGGGTTAGCCTTGTCATAGTTAACCATGGTTGCATAAGCAATTATCATATTAGTTTCATTATTCATCACAAATCGATTACTACTATTCTTCTTCTTCCTTGAGCTTTTGAAAAGCTTTCTAGGTTTTTCTTATGTGATGAAAATGAGTGAGTTAATAAAAATAAATGAGAGCTAAAATCCTACTTCATCATCCTAATCTATCCTAGCCATTTAGATTAGGGTGTTCACTTCATTTAGTGAGTGAGAGCTTGTGTTAATGAAACTTCAAGGTAGATCATCTTTATTATCGAAGATCGGAAGCAAGCTTGCATCTTTCTCTTCGTGGAGCCTCTCGAGAGTCCGGAACTTGATGATCGCAGCGAAGGGACCTCAACACGGAGCTTATGAAGCGAAGGACCAGACTACAAAGGTTGTAATCCCAAACTCTTAGATGTTAAAGTGTTTAACATGCTTTGTTTTTCCTAATCTCTAGTGTAAAGATCTTGTTAAGGGTTGTTCGGCACGTTTAAATTTTAAATCGGGCACGGTTGATGCCTCGTAGACCCTTGTGAGAGTGCCTAGTAACCCTACATCCACTACAATATATATCATATGTACAGTAATGGCCTCTAGGGCATACATATCACAAACAGTACCCACCCCCGGGGGCTTCCTCGAGGTGGCCCCAAGGGGTTGGCAGACCCGAGAGCACCCAATTGGGGTGCTATCGGGTCACCCACCCCCAAGGCTACCTCGAGGTGGTCTTGGGGTGTGGGTTAGCCTCTGGTCCCCTGGAGTATCCCCGGGGTGCGTGCGCTCCATCCCGCGGCTTCTCGGTTCAAACTGTGAGCCCGCGGGGTGTGCAAACAACTCAAAACTTCGATTTTCAAAACTATTTTTCGGCAGTTTTTGCGTGACAAAAAACGGCGGAATTCTAACGTTGCTACAAGATATTTAAGGTTTAAGATAGGCTCTGATACCATGTTAGTGGATGTTGCACACTCTCACAAAACTTGTGACGAGGCGGAAGCGATAAACAAAAATTTCTTGCATGCAACACCCACATAACCCTAGATCTTGTGCTTAAACCTTAACTAGCAAAACTATCAAGAGATCTTATCTACTATGATAGTGTTATACCTATGGAATCAGTCCTTCGGGTCTTTCTTTGGATGTGACTCCTAGCCTCCTTGTGGACTCAAAGATCCCGATCTCCGGCCACCTCAAGATCCAAGATGATCCACCCGAGAGCTATCGAACAAGCTACAAACTCTTCACAAGAGTTTAACTAAGAGATCAAGTGTGCTAGAAGTGATCACTTAGATGAAGTAGAGATCAAGTATTGGATTATCTTTTAGCTCTAAGCTTTTGATTCACAACTCATGTGAAGGTTAAAGCAAAGAGGAGGTAAAGGAGATAATGAGGAGAGAGAAGGTGAATGTGTTGAATGAAAAAATCAAGCATGGAAAAATGATATGGCTCAAAATGAAAATAATTGAAGCATGCAATAAAAAAATGCACCATGCTTCAATAGTAACTCCAAATGAATATAAAATGAATTTAGCCATTGCTTCATCCATGCTTAGACTTTCTCCAAATTCCACCTCATTGTTTTATTTTAACAAAATAAAAACCCATTTATGAGGTATCTCCTTCTAGAAGGTATTCTTATAACAATTACAAGAATACCCCTCCACCGTATACCATATAAGTATACCCGTATCCGAATTCCAAAAAATACGAATACAAATAATCCAATAATATAATACCGGTATCCGGCTTAAACCAAAGCCTACCAGTATTATCCTTCCGATCATTATTCCTGTAAAAATTACACGAACATAATCGAAACCCTGCCGTAATAACTTACGGCCTCTACATCTTTTGCCTGAACCAGGGAACTGTTTGTGTGGGACTCTAAAGACTCGACAGTACGCTGGCAGTGGGTTTAACCGCAAGCACGTCAGCGACACTAGCTGTGTGTAACGGCTACCCAGGTACATGACGAAAAGGTGGCCGATGAGCGAACTCATCATAACCCTAACGAGCATGTAAGCAACACTTACCGTACAGTCCGGTCTCTTCGTCTGATACGTCGCATATGAAGTATATGGGTGGTAAATGTCAGACCCCAGTAACTTTATAAGTCATGCTGATTTATGACCCATAACGGTTCGAGAAACTACTGATAACTCTTATCAGTAAATCTCGAGAACCTTGGCCAGGGATTTGCTATTATGGCCAATCAAGCAAAGCGCGACATCAACTCCCTATACCGGGAGAGACGAAACCCCTCCTATCGCTCACTGCCTCCATGCGATTCGAAATTGTACCCAAAATCCACCCGTTTACATGACTCAGTAGAGCCGTGGTATAGAGGAAATTAAAGCACAGTGGGAATCACACAAGACGCTATGACGATCTTGGGTCTACAGACTAACCTGTACAAGTGTCACCAAAGAACTGCTATCTGACAATACGTATATATACCATCTAGGAGTTCTCGACGAGTCCTGTTCGGTGTACCCATTCTCCAATGAGCACCTATGTACAATCATTGATGTCAAACACCAATGGTTGTAGGATCAACCATCGCCCCTAGGGTCAAGAATCGTACACACTAGTCTACTCTCGTAATATCGATGCCCTGTCTCGATATACCCTCGACTATGAACTATTAAAAGATATGCTTATAGACTGCTCAGGCCCTACTAGTATGATCTAAATCATAATCCTAGCATAATTCTAAGGGCTTCATCAACATGTATACAAAGATATAAAATACAACACATCAGACGTTAAGATGAAGATAAACCAGATAGCATACTATCATTTCGAGCAAAGATTATTTCTATACATATACATGCCTAGCATCCTATACAATACGGACCACTATGGCATACATATCTAACAGGATTTGTCATGCCCCGCTTCCCAGAGTACGCTAAGATGGGCACGTGACATAGCCAACCATACTACCTGTGGATAGGAAAAATCCCTCCACAGTCACATTACGGCTGTAGAGATATCAAGAACAGGAAAGTAACTAAGCTATCTAGTACATGTCCATGAACCAAAATAAATGAATCAAGAAAAATAATATAATATGCGGAAGCAAAGGATCAAATAAACACCTGGAAACTAAGGATGGATACCAACAGGATCCTTACCGCTCGGTCTAACAGCGGCAAAACTCCTGATCAGTCTGCAACAAAGGTGGAGGATCTGGGCCATGCAAAACCCAGACGTCAGCGCGTCATAACATCAAGCAATAATATGTAAACAGGGTAGTAAGACATGCAAGTATAATCATAAATAGTAAAGCAGGCGTAACAACAATATAAATCAGGGCAGTGAAAGGTAGTGTGCAGTGAGTAATCTAAACTGGTCTATTGGGTTAACTACTCTCAAGTCTTTGAAATCAATTTGATGAATCATCGATGTAACTCAATAGTATCCCGTGCGTGCCCGGGACCACGGTCAAGATTCTCGGGCTGAATCCGAGACGTACCGCTAGGCAGTAAAAGGGTAGTATATAAAGATGAGTGATGTCAGCATCATCACCCCGGGGCTAGCCTAGCCCGTAAGACTGATCAGAACAGATATCGAACTGTCAAGTTACAAGTCAGGTTTCATCATTGATTTCCCCATACCCCCAAGTTATAAGTGTTCAAGTCAGGTATCAAATAATCTAGAACTAATGCCAACACAGGATCAGGCTGGTACAGGTTTGTCTGGATAGACAACAGGAACGGTCCGTAAGGACAACAGGTAAAGTCTGTTGGCACTAGTAACCAGATCAGGTAACAGGTAAAGCCATGGTACATCAGGTCAAGCCAGGTAATATATAAAGGTATCATGTCATGTTAAGAGTGTGTGGTACCATGTCATATCAAGTAGGAAGTGCAACAAGTCATGTCATGTGGGTGCTCATAATCAAACTAAAATAAACATGATTGTAAATAAACAAGCATGGGTACTATCAGAACATTAAACTGGAACATGTAATATAATATGCAAATAGATACAGATTAAATTATATCGATGCACGGTTATCATTTTGCGTTTAAGGGATGGTTTCAACATTACGTAACTACAGTATAACAAATATGGATGTTAAAATCATGTTAATGTGTACTAAATAATCTAAAGATGCAATTGAATATAAATCAGGTTAGATGTATGCAAACGGTCGTCCGACAGGGTATAAAATATAAAAGGGGTACCGTGGGCTATGCAAATAATTGTTATAAGATTTAAATATGAATGTAGGTACTATGTATAATAGAACTAAATGCAACCTGGTATGTTTCGAGCTATGAATCTAAAATGATATAACGGGACGTCAAAATGTTAAAATGGAAATTATGGTATTAAATGTAAACTACAGGTTTAACATGCACTCAAATAGGTATATAGTAATAAATAGCATGTAGCAAGTTTCACTTGCCTCGATCGGATCACACGATAGATACGTACGGCACGTCGAATGTCAGTAAAAGTTGCTATGCACATACGCGTGCCCAGAACTGAACCAGCCAATGCAAGAAGTGACCACGCTGCACGAGAACGTCATCTGGGCCGCTCGGATCGTCGGCGACGAGCACGGCTCCGGTAACGATCGGAAACCGAGAAGCCAAGAGAGAAAGAAGAATAGAAAGAGAATAGAAGAAGAAGAGAGAGAGATTGCTTCTGGGTTGGTGCTCTGAGGTCAGGGGAGTTGACAGGGACCGCCGATGAGGGTGGTCGACGTTGAGGGTCACCGGAGGTGAGTTGCCAGCAAGGTGCAGGGTGCAGGTTGGGGTTCTGATGCATGGGGTTTTTAGAGAGACGAAGAAGGGAAGAGAGGGAGGAGAAGAGAATGAAGAGGAGGAGGAGAGGAGAATGGGTGGTGAGGGTGAAATCGAGGGATTGCCGGCGACGAGGTGTGCAGGGTGATGGGTTTTCTCGTCGCGGTGGGTGTAGGGATGAGAATAGGTCGGGTGTGTAGAGGGTTTCGATGGTGGGAGAGAGGAGAGAAGATGAGGAAGGTGATGAGGCTGGGTGAAGTCGACGGCGACGACAAGATGAGGCGCAGGCGAGGGTTAGGGCTTGGCATGGGTTTCGAAGGTGGTGTTGGGTTGATGGGGTTGTGGTTGAGGAGGATGTAGGAGAGACGACGAGGGTGAGGAGGCGATGACGAGGTGGCAGAGGCGGCGACAACGAGCGCAGGCGAGGGGCGCGGCCATGGGTTAGGGTTTTGGTTTCGGCGGAAGGGGGAGAGAGAGGGGTGAGGAAGAGACTGGGTTTAATTTTTTTTTAAAAGAATGAATAAAAAATAGAGGAGAGAGAGAGATTGCATGTGAATCTGGTATGAAAATTTATGTTAGTTAATAAAATATATTCACGTAAGGGGAAAGAGAGAGAGAGAGAAAATCAGGGGAGAGAGAGAGATATGTTGATTATAAAATATTTAAATAGTTAAAGATGGTTTGAAAGAATAAAGAAAATAATATTATAATATTAGTCCGTTTTGAGATTTTGGCAAATACGAATTTACTCCAAAACACGCTCGGGTCGGGTCTAAAAATTCAGATTTAAAATATGAAAAATATATGCGACTTTCAAAGTTCAAATGAATGCTCAGGTAAAGAAAAAGCATACCCCCAAGAACGGATACGCGTACGTGCACGTAGCCATCCAAACACGTCTGTTTTACTGAACGGAACTAGAACGAGATGCGCGGATGCTACCACGGGGTTAGGGGTATCAAGCAGGTTATGAAATGCAATTTTAAAATATTTTATGTGACCTAAAAAATGTTATATGTAAAAGTGCGATGCTAGATGAAATGCCAGTATGTGCTAAACATGAGATGCACGTGTCTATGCAACAAGTCAAGGTAATCTATAAATAAGAATCAAACAGGTTCAAGCAAGCGGGTCGGGTTGAATGCAAAGTAATATGTAAAATACCATTCGCACCCAAACACGCTAAATTAAGAAAAGACCATGGATAGGTAAATACGGAAACTGGAATTGGTATAAATGAACTCGGGTGTTACATTATACCCAACTACAAAAGAATTTCGTCCTCGAAATTCCAAGAACAAGAAAGGATAAACAAACAAGAAATTTCAAGAATAGATGTGGAAACTTCTGCCGGATATCATCTTCTCGTTCCTAAGTTGATTCTCCATGCGAGAGATTACCCCAAGAAACAAGTATAAGAGGGATAACTTGTTCTTAAGAACCCTTTCTCTTCGATCCATAATCGACATCGGTCGCTCCTCAAAAGTCCAATCTTCTCGTACAGTCAGCTCCGAATGATCCAACGCATGTGGTTCATCTCGAACATACTTACGGAGTTGAGGTACGAGAAACACGTCATGACCATTCGCCAAAGATTGCGGTAAATCCAATCGATACGCCACTTTTCCAACACACTCCAAAATCTCAAAAGGTCTAACGAATCGAGGTCTAAGCTTTCCTCGACTTCCGAAACGAAACACCCCTCTAGTCGGTGATATCTTCAAGAATACCAAATCACCAACGGCGAACTCTAAAGGTCTTCTCGATGTATCTGCCCAACTCTTTTGTCGGTCTTGTGCTGCTTTCATATGATTCCTGATGGTGTTAATCTTCACAACTGTTTGCACGATCAAATCCGATCCCAACAATCTTCGTTCTCCAACATCGTCCCAACAAACAGGTGAATGACACTTACGACCATATAAAGCTTCGAGTGTGTGTGTGTGTGTATTATAATGTTGCGTTTACAGTTTATTCCCTATTATGTTCATAGTGTTCTCATTTCATTTTGTATATACATGTATTTTCACTAGCTGTTATGATCGCGCCGGCTAGGACACATGCACCATTACCGATGATGCGTATGTTGCACGTACACTTGCTTGCCGACTCATACACATCATCATCGGTAATTGCCATGTCACGTACACATTAGACAACGTTACTTCACTCGTATAACATGATAGCTTGTAGTTAAAAGTATTGTTTAACATTCATGATCTTACATGCTAATTTAGACATTGTATTTCTTATTTAGATGCCACATTCATTCTTATACATACTTTCTAGTTATGCACTAATCATTTGGCTATATGCCGGTATTCATTTTTTCCTTATTGACTCATGATTATGAGATTGCGGTATTTCATGAGATTTCTGGATTTGGGAAATCGCATATGAATTTGAAAACGTATGCTCAATTTAACAGAAAAATATGGTTTCTCGTGATATGATGTGTGGCGTCCACCATGAGATTTCTAGATTCTGAGCATATATGTATACCCGATTCGAGGAGCGAGGAGACACCGTCTATGGGTACATGGTGGACTCAGTACGGTACCCCAGGCCAAGAAGATTGTATAGAGAGACGTTGAGCCTGGCAGGGGATGCACTACCGACCGGTGATAGTTGGTGTGGCGGATATCCGGAGGATACCGACCGTAGTCGTGAGATCAGATGATATAAGGCCGATCCGGACAGACGGAGCCCGAGATATGAGGATGATGTGTCGCTGATGGACACAGTTTTCTTAATGTTTTCGAGTGTCGATGTTGGGCACTCAGGTTTTATCATGATTTTGTGTGTCGTTGCTTGACACACCCATCTGATGATGCACTTATACATGATACACATGACATGTAGTTGCTTTGTGACACGGACATGAGTACTTGATATTACACATATGCTTATATTATTACCTTTGTTGTTACTCGGTGTTATCGTGTTACTATTATTATTGTATTGTATTGTATGACCTAGGAGATCGTCATACATTCGGTTTCTACTCGGTGATGGCTTCTACTCACGAGTTGGCAACTCACCCCCGTTGTGCCACAGTTTTCTTACAGGTTTGACCGCACAAGTTCCGTTGCGGCTTGCTGGCACACCGCTTTCTTCCGGGTGATTGCATTGTTTAGGTGGCATACACTTGCATCGTGACCACCGTTTGCACTTTTATATTATTCAGTTGTATCTAGTTAAAAGCTCTATCAACCAGACTTTGTATATTTGTAGACTTAGAAAACGCTATTGTATATTTTTTTGGACTTAGAGTCACGCTCTTGTACTTATTCATTATTGTTTTTGGTTTCTTGATGATGTTTTGGTTTCTTTGCTTTATTTCTGTGCTTTGATCCTCACCTTCGGCGTTGTAAATTTATATCATTGCGTGGTTATTTCTGCCAATTGGCGAAGAGCTAGCTCCCGCTTAGGGATGCCTGTATTTATTTTTGCTTGTATTTCTTTCGGGTTAAGATTTACAAAGGAGGTGCTGCCCAAATTTCAAACGACGAAAAATGTTTTCAAGATAGATACAAAACATATTATTTCCTATGATATTACTTATGTTTAAAAGAAAGATCTTGATTTAATTATGCCGTTATTTCAAAACTGTGCATCCACTATTTTCCCTAAAAAGGTTTAGATTTCTGGGTTTTTGGCTTACTTGAATTAGGTGGGTCCTACAGACTTCACATGATTCAAGTGCCAGTCACGTGCCTTTTCCAGGTCGTGACAAAGTTGGTATCAAAACGTTAGGTTTAACCTTGGTTCGAGTCTAGGTTTGACTATGCGGAGTCTATGGCGTATATATATTCGGAACCTAGGCTTGACCTTACGGAACTTAGACTTGGCCGAGAGGGTATTAGACCCGAACTTTCATCACGTAGGTTCACCTTGGTTGATAGAGTAGGTGACTTAAGTGAAGTAACGTACCGTGTGTATGTTCCGCTGCATACTTACGATACACTACTTTGCTTAAGTAGCCTTAGGATGTACATTTCTTATGCACTGTATTTCTATTCGTTCCTATGATCTATCCTCATCGATATTTTATTGTGGTTCCCGTTACCTTGGCTACATGAGCAGAGAGAGCCACGTCTAGAGATGCGGTCAGCACGAGCTCATCATGAACGAAGACTGACCAGGATGTATTCCGGTGACACACGAACGCGTTGGTATATTGTTTTACTAGGATTTTCCTTTGACACGAGCGTTCGGGATCTGCACTAGATGACCGGGCCATTGCAAGAAGATAGCCAGATTGTGAAGATTATTGATGTACTGTCTACTCCAGATGATTGAGGCGTTGTCTACCATGTGGACAGACTGTTGCTGAGTTTGATAAGGTATCACCCCCAGACCTTTGAAGCTAATGCAGCATGAGGTTATACACGGAGATGTGATAGAAGATCGCTAGCCACCCCTAGATAAGTGACTAGGACAGTTTGTTCGTTTGGATGCTCCGATGTGAGGTCATCAAATCAACAGGATTCAGTTAGAAAGGGACCTCATACAGACTTGTTATGAGTCGATCAAGAAAGGACGAGCGGAAGTGCATTGCTTCGGTGACTTGGACGAGTTTCCGAGGATGAAATTGGCCAGACACCTTCCACAGAGTATTAGAGATGCCATGTTTGTAACTTTGAAAGAGACTCTAGATATGAGTACATCCAATTGGAGCGTAGTCTACACAGCTACGAAGAGATGATTCTGAATTGGTCCATATTAAAAGGAAGCGGAGTAAGAAATTCGTGCGAGATTTTCACGAGTTGTCGTTCCACTCTATTGATGTCAGAGATAAACTACGCATGCATAGGCGTTGGATACAACCATAATTTCTTGAGGAAAGTCGTGATGAGAATGCAACTGTCCCGTAACAAGAAACGGATTGAGTAAAGAGTGCCAACATCCGGGCAGTTCTGCAAAAATGAGATTGAGAAGAGGCCCTGATGTTAGTTATGTGTATGCCCTAAGGCCATTATTATACATATGATGTATATTATAGTGGATACTTGGATATATATAGAGAGGACTTTCTTGCTCGACATGATAGTATGCTATCTGGTTATCTTTATCTTAACATGTAGACTTGTATTGTGATACTGTCGTGCTCTCACGTATTGATAAAGCCCTTAGGATATGTACTTGACTACCAAGACTATGATGTAGATCATACTAGTGGGGCCATGGTAGTTCACAAGTACATCCTTCAATTGTTCCTAGTCGAGGGAATATCGAGACAGGGCATCGATATTCTAATGTAGACTAGCGTATACGCTTCTTGACCCATATGATGGGCGATGGATGATCCCACATCCATTAGTGTTTGACATCAAAGATGGTATACGGGTGCTCAGTGGAAACTGAGTACACTGAACAGGACTTGCCGAGGACTCCTATGTGGTAGTATACCTATCGTCAGATAGCAATCCTCTGGTGACATTGGTATAGGTTAGTCTGTAGACCCGAGATCGTCATAGAGTCTTATGCGACTCCCACTGTGCATTGATTTCCTCCCTACCACGCTCAAGAGGAGTCGTGGAAACAGGTGGATTTTGGGTACAGTCCCGAGTCGTATGGAGGCAATGAGCGATAGGAAGGGTTTCGTCTCTCTCAGTATTGGGGGTTGATATTGCGCTATGCTCGATTGGCAATAACTGGAAGTCCCTGGCCAGGGCTGATATGGAGATCTACTGATAAGTGTTATCAGTAGTTTCTCGACCTGTTATAAGCCTCACATCAACATGACTTATCATGTTACTGGGGTTTGACAATTTCCACCCCTAGACATGATATGCGACATATCAGGCGAAGAGACCGGACTGTACGGTAGTGTTACTGATAGGCTTCATGGAGACTGTGGACAGGCTTGCTTATTGACCTTCATATCGCTCAATACCCGGATAGCCGTTATGTCCAGTTAGTACCGCTGAAGGCTTGTAGATGACTGATATGATCACCACCTACTGCCGGAGTATTGACGAATCTTTAGAGTCCCACACAGAATTTCTCTGGTTCAAGCAAAACGAAGTAGGACACATATGTGATATGTATGTGGGCCTCATTAAATACGAGTATGTGATACCGTATTGTAATCTGGCTGTTATCTGTTATCGGTGCAGTTATATGTGATATAACCAAATTGTCGAATCAAGCGTTGATTCGATAATATGATATACAGATAAATGATATTAGACGGTCGTATATGATATAACCGGATTATTAGATCAAATGTTGATTTAATAATATGATATAAATTATATGTGATATAATTACATATTAACTAATATCATTAGCTCACTAATTAATCTTCATTAAATATATATATATATATATATATATATATATATATATATTAAAATGAAGCATGGCATTTTCTTTTCTATTTTGTGAAAATAGAAATGAGGTGTAAAATGAAGCATGGTTGCAAGCATGGGTTAAATACTTGTTTATTCATTCTTAACTCACTATTCAAGCATGGTTGCAATTTAATATTGCATAATTCCATGCTTGAATGAGTGATGAGTCAAGAATTATCATTCATTCTTGTTCATTCCAACAGACTTAGCCATTTTTCTTGCTCATGCTTGCTCTTGCTTCTTCTTCCTCCTCATGCTTTTTCTCAAGCTTCAACACTCACATGAGATGTGAATCATGAAGCTTGAGCACAAATTAGTGAGCTCTTAACATCCCCTACTTCATCATCTCACACCATTCTAGCAAACTAGTGTGATGTATTTCATACACTAAAGAGTTTAGTGTAGTGGTAGCTTGAACTAGTAGGAGCTTTGTGGTGGATCATCTTTGGCGCGAAGGCAACGAAGGAAGCCTGTTCAAAGCCTCAAGAGATGCCTAGTGGAGTCGCGGGACTACTATAAGGAGCAAATGAAGTGAAGGACTTGATTCTACCAAGGTATAATCTTCCTACACTTATCTAGTTAACATATCATCTAAAGAAAACCCTAATAATCTAGTTAAAGATCTTGTTTGTCTAGCTTTGCACCAAGAAAAATTTAAATTTGGTATGGTAGATACTTCTATAACCTCATCATGGTGCTAAGGTAGTCCTTCATGGTATCAGAGCCGAACTAGAACATCGGGTAGGTCGTTACTAAGTTAAAGAGTTCAATCGGTTTTCAAAACCTACATTTTTGCATGTTTCTGTCGATTTTTCCAAACGTTGGAATTTTTGAAATTAAAAATATCCAAAATATCGTGCAGGGTTTTCTATGGACCACAAGAAAATTGACATCCTGACTCGACCATACGACCGCGGAACCGCGGCCAAAACGCGGTTCCGCGGCACAGTAGGTGAATTAGGGAGCATACTTTCTTGTGTAGGTCCATAGGTGATTTGTGCACTGTCTGGGTATTTTTAACTATGATTCTCAAGTTGTTGAGTTCTCTGGATTTTGTTAAATCGATCGATATATTTGGCGTTGTATAGATCTAGATGATATGTGATGTCATGTGCTGCTGATATGTCTTATTGGATCGTCGTGAAAGAATAGGCGGGGGTTTTATGTGAGATGAGAGTTTTCTTTTTCATTCATGTAAAATTTGTATGTAATATTCTTTTATTGGGGCACATCTGGGATGAGGATGTTGTCACCTGTTGTATATTATTTACTTTTCCGCATTAGGATAGACCCAAGATGGGGAGCACAAGTAACCGGGTTCTAAAGTTCAGTAGGAGAGCATCTCAAAGAGTTGAGACTGGGTCTCCTAACTCTAGAATTTGCAGGGTTACTTGCCGCTCTCGTAGGGGTCTATGGGATGTGGGTTTGGCTATTCTTCACGATCGTAGAATCCGTGTTTTACATTACTGGCTAAATTTAAAACACGGACATCCTAGTATATCCAATATTTCATATGTTTATCTTCTGCTACTGTGTTCTGTGATGTTGATCATATAACTGCATAAGACGAATGTAATATTATATATAAGATATATATATTAAATGTTGCTTATGTTTTGCACCCGCGCTAGTCCAGCCCCCGCTCTGCCGGTAGTTAAGTAACCTAACGGTGCATGACGGGGCCCCGTGGCGAATGCGGATGGCATAAACGTACGTTCTATTTTCGTTTCATTTCTTCTGTAATGTTAAGGGAAACATTAATTGATGGGACTTCATTAATAAGATTAATGAAAGAAAATAAACCTAAAGATATTGTAGAATCAAATTTCAAAAAGGGTAGCTCTAGTTATTGCTTTGCATAGCGGTATTCCTTGTAGAATATCCAGCACCTTATTCGATAAGGAAAGAGCCGAGATCCCTTCACCGGGAGTGACCTCTTTAGAAAAACTAGCAAATGCTACAAATCACTCGGTTTAGTTTTTGATTGCTTCTATAGTTCTTGCTTTGCATAGCGGTATTCCTTGTAGAATATCCAGCACCTTATTCGATAAGGAAAGAGCCGAGATCCCTTCACCGCGAATGAGCTCTTTAGCGAAACTAGAAAAGCCTAAAAAACACTCCTTTTCAAAATCACTAGTTTCTACAACGATATCAAGTTCATTACGCTCATGGTTTTTCTGAAAAACCTGCATAGCCCTCCGTCATTTCAGATAGGTACTATTTGGTATTTGTACTACGTTTGTTGGCTTTCGTCAAGGCGTAGTGTGCGGTAGCTAATTAGTGCTTATTTGCTAAAGCATGAGATGCGATTGGATTAGGGTAGCCGTATGACTTTGTTGGCTTTCGTCAAGAGTCGTACGGGTGGGTTTAATTCAATCAAGAAATGTACGGGTTAAGCTTGACTAGCGTCCTTTGGTTTGTTGGTTTCGTCAAGGTCATAGGATGCTGGGGGTAAAAGTATTATCGGGAATTTCAAGTGTTGAAATTTGCAATGAGATTGCATACCTTCTATGAGATAGTTGGATCCCGATACCCACTGCGAGTAAGAGTTACTCCTGGGAGAGTTTTACACATCATAATTAGCCAATCAAGTAGGTGTCTAGAAAAGTGTTAACGGGGTTATGCCCTTGGGAAACCGAGGTTTACTCTAATTAGGTCCGTGCGAAAGCACGAGAAACCTCCCTCAAAGTACCAACACTGGCCTGGCTAAAAAATTGGCGAACTTGTAAGGTTTAATTAATCCCGGCTAATCTTACCTTTTACGGTTTGAAGGAAGATTTGATAAAAACAGTGGGAGACGTCCTGATTAGATAAGATAATAACCAACCTAATCTTGCAAAGAGCGCACGCTAACGCGTTTCCTTCCATCTTTCTCCAGGCAGCAACCAATATCACGCCTTAATCAAGATAATAATATGGATGTATTGATTGAACCCACTTGTTATACTGAGCATGGGAACGTTATTCCCGCTTCAACTTATAAGTGTTATAAGTCCGAGCAGGAGATAGGAACATATACGGATTCTCACGCCACCCAAACGAAGAATAAGCATGTTGATGCAACTTCTTCAGGTGTGTTAGTTACAGAGAACTGTTTCTCAGTACACTCTACGTCCTGGGTATTAGATACCGGATCGGGATCCCACATATGCAATATGTTGCATGGGCTAAGGAAAGACAGAGAACTGGGAAAAGGTGATCATTCCCTAAAAGTAGGAAATGGTGCAAATGTTGCAGCCAAAGCAGTTGGTGAGTATCACCTTGTATTACCAAAAGGGAATGCATTGATCCTGAACGACTGTTACTACGTACCCTCTATGATATGCAATTTAATATCAATCTCTTTATTAGATAAAGAAAGATATAACTTTGTAGTAGAGAATAATGTTATGAACATTTACCTAAATCAAGTGTTGATTGGGTTTGGTGCGTTATGTAACGGATTGTACGTTCTGAATCAAAATACAGTTCTTAACGTACATAACACACACAAGAGGAAGAGTTCAGAAATGAATGAATCCTTCTTGTGGCATTGTAGACTAGGTCATATCAATGCAACACGACTAGCCAAGTTGCATAAAGATGGATATTTGAATCCGTTCGAATTTTCATCTTATGACACTTGCCAGTCATGTCTCAAAGGCAAGATGACCAAAACTCCATTTACAAGACACAGAGAAAGAGTTACGGAACTCTTGGGAATGATACATAATGATGTATGTCATCCCATGTCTACACATGCCAGGAATGGTTCCTCGTACTTCATTACATTCACTGACGATCTCTCAAGATTTGGACATGTGTTCCTGTTGAAACACAAATCTGAAGCTTTTGAGAAATTCAAGGAATATAAATCCGAAGTCGAGAACCAAACGGGTAGAAGTATTAAAATCCTTCGATCAGATCGGGGAGGAGAATACTTGAGCACAGAATTCGTTGAATATCTAAAAGAGAATGGGATTCTCTCTCAGCTTACTCCTCCATATACACCACAGCACAACGGTGTATCAGAGCGGAGGAATCGCACCCTATTAGATATGGTGCGCTCTATGATGAGCACCGCTGAGTTACCTGTTTCCTTTTGGGGGTATGCGCTTGAGATAGCCATACATCTATTGAATATGGTTCCTACCAAATCAGTGCCTACCACTCCATATAAGATATAGAAGGGGAAGAGACCGTATCTTCACTATGTGAAGATATGGGGTTGTCCGGCCTATGTCAAAAGGCACAATCCGGACAAGATAGAGGCAAGGTCTGTTCTATGCAAGTTTGTAGGATATCCCAAAAATTCACAAGGGTATATCTTCTACCACACCGAAGAACAAAATGTGTTTGTTTCTCGGCATGCCACCTTTTTAGAAAAGGAATTTCTTGCGAAAGAAATTAGTGGCAAGGAGGTAGAACTGGAAGAAGTTCCAGATGCACAAACTGCAACAGAAGATTTGGTGGAGCCAGAGGATTCAGTAGTTCCCGACGAACCCCAGCCTTTCCGCCGTTCTAGTAGGGTTCCTCATCCACCTGAGAGATACTACGGTTTTCTCGTTGATGGTGGGAGCGAGGATTGCATCATGGAAGATGATGATCCAACTAGCTTCGAGCAGGCCATCACGAGTAAGGACTCTGTGAAATGGCTGGATGCGATGAGATCTGAGATGGAATCCATGTATACCAACAAAGTATAGACTTTGGAAGTTTCTCCTGAAGGGGTAAAACCCATTGGGAGCAAATGGATCTTTAAGAAGAAACTTGGTGTAGATGGAAAAGTTGAGACTTTCAAAGCTAGACTTGTTGCAAAAGGTTTTCGTCAACGACCAGGTGTGGATTATGATGAAACTTTTTATCCGGTGGCTATGCTTAACTCCATCCGGATCCTACTTGCCATCGCTGCATACCATGACTACAAAATCTGGTAAATGGATGTTAAGACTGCCTTTCTAAATGGTGATTTAGAAGAGAGCGTATACATGACTCAGCCGGAGGGCTTCGTAGACAGTGGGAGTAGTGGAAAGGTGTGCAAGTTGCTTAAATCCATCTACGGGTTAAAACAGGCATCACGGAGTTGGAACATCTGTTTTGATGAGGTAGTCAAAGAGTTTGACTTCATCAAAAATATAGATGAAGCTTGTATATACAAGAAGGTTGCAGAGAGTAAGGTCGTCTTCCTCGTATTGTACGTGGATGGCATACTCTTGATAGGAAATGATGTTCCTATACTGCACTCAGTCAAGCTCTTCTTATCACATAGATTCTCAATGAAAGATCTAGGTGATGCCTCATACATCTTAGGGATTAAGATCTATAGAGACAGATCTAAACGGATACTGGGATTGTCCCAATTCAGGTACATAGACACTGTACTAAAGAGGTTTAGTATGGAAGAGTCCAAGCGTGGGATGTACCCACGATCTCTGGACTCACTCTCTCCAAAGAGATGTCTCTCAAGACTGATTTGGAGAGAACTTGCATGCAAGGGATACCCTATGCTTCTGCGGTAGGCTCTATCATGTATGCAATGTTATGTACCAGACCCGATGTAGCGTACTGTAGGGTTCCTAGGCACTCTCAAGAGTTCTCACAAGGCATCAACCATGCCAATTTCAAAAATTACGGGTGCCGAGAAACCCTAATAAGGATCGTTAACTAGAAATTTAGGCGAAACCACGAACTAGTTAATAACTTAACTAAAGTGTAACGGAAATACAACCTTTGTAGATCCGGTGCTCCACCTCCATAGCTCCGCAATGAAGTCTCCACGCTGTCCAAATGGAATCCCGGGCTCTAGCGTCGGCTTCATCGGAGAAATGGGCGGGCAAGGTCGTCGGCTTCGTGCCGAAGATGATCTACATCGAGGCATCACAAGATCAAGCTCCCACTTCACCAAGTCATGAAACTCGTGAAGAAAACACACTCTACTAATTGGCAAGAGGTAGAGGATGAAGAAATAGGAGGTGGGTTCACTTTAGATTTGGATTTCTCACTCTTTTTCATCAATCACCATTGATGAGGCAAGCTTTTCTTCAAGTGAAGAAGAAGAAGAAGAAGATGAATAATATGATGAGTATTATAATAAGAATAATAAAATCATTCTTATCATAATCATGAACCATGGTCAAGTGTAAAGAACTAACTAAGGTTCAAGTGAATGGTTAGGGTTAAGCATGAGACAAAATGGTCACTTTAGTCAAAGCTTCATGAAGCTTCAAAGATAAAACAAAACTAGCAACCATTTTCCCTTTTTCTTTTCCAAATAAGATAAATGAAATAAATAAAAGAAAACCCTAACCATTTACTTAACCATAGGTTTAACTCTTTACACATACCCTAGCAAACATGTATCATCAAACATGATACAATCATTTGCACAAAAAGTATATCACATATACAACTTGTACATCCAAGTGAGAAAATCCATTTAAAGTGAACCAATACTAGTTAATGCAAAGTAATATATCAAATATATAATTATACATTAAATCATTAAATCAACACTTGATTTAACGATCCGGTCATATCGCATATAACCGACTAGTATCCTATGTATCGGTTTATCGAATCAATGCTTGAATCGATAACTAGGTTATATCGCATACAACCAATCGATACATTTATCACGAGAATGGAATACGGTATCACATACACGCATTATTCTCGGTCCCGCACATATCTCATATGCGCTCCTATTTCGTTTCGCTTGAGCCAGGAAACCTCTGTGTAGGACTCTAAAGACTCTTCAATACGCCGGCAGCAGGTGATGATCATATCAATCACCCACAAGCCGCAAGCGGTCTGCTAAACGTAACGGCCACCCGGGTATTGAGTGATCAGAAGATCGACGAGCAAGCCCGCTCACACTCCTGTGAATCCAACCAGTAATACTTACCGTACAGTCCGGTCTGATCGTCTGATATGTCGCATATCTCGCCTAGGGGTGGTAAACGTCAGACCCCAGTAGCTCGATAAGTCGTGTCGATATGAGGTCTATAACAATTCGAGAAACTACTGGTAACACTTACCAGTAAATCTCAGCAACCCTGGCCAGGGATTTCCGGTTATAGCCAATCGAACACAGCGCAACATCAACTCCCTATACCGGGAGAGACGAATCCCCTCCTATCGCTCATTGCCTCCATGTGATTCGGGACTGTACCCAAAAGCCACCGTTTTGCACGCCCTCTTGGAAGTGGTAAGGTGGAAATCAAAGCACAGTGGGAACCACACAAGACTCTATGACGATCTCGGGTCAACAGACTACTCTGTACCAGTGTCACCAGAGAACTGCCATCTGACGTAAGGTATAATACCATCTGGGAGTTCTCGGCGAGTCCGTCCAGTGTACCCAGTCTCTACTGAGCACCCGTATATCATCTCCGATGTCAAACACCAATGGATATGGGATCATCCATCGCCCATCTGTATGGGTCGAGAAGGTATACGCTAGTCTACTCTGGTATATCGATGCCCCGTCTCGATACACCCACGACTAGGGACTTTGAAGGATGTACTTATGGACTACCATGTCCCCACTAGTATGATCCGCATCATTGTCCAGGTAGTCAAGTACACATCCTAAGGGCTTTACCAACATGTAACAGAGAGACAATTAGTATACACGTTAAGGTAAAGATCAACTAGATAGCATACTATCATGTCGAGCAAGAAAGTCCTCCCTATATATGTCCAAGCATCCACTACAATATACATCCTATGTATAGTAATGGCCTCTAGGGCATACATATAACTAACATGTACTCACTAAGTGTAGTGAGTAGGTATCAAGCAGATCCAGGAGAGAATCACTGGACAGCTGTTAAGAACATTCTCAAGTACTTGAGAAGAACTAAGGAGATGTTCTTATTGTACGGTAACAGTGAACTTCAAGTGGAGTCCTTTACCGACTCGAGCTTCCAAAGTGATAAGGACGACAGTAAGTCGGTCTAGGGTTTTGTCTTTACCCTCAACGGAGGGGCGATGTGCTGGAAGAGTTCCAAGCAAGATACCGTTGCAGACTCGACGACGGAGGCTGAATACATCGCTGCCAACGATGCTGCCAAAGAGGCTGTCTGGATGAAGAAGTTCATCACTGAACTTAGTGTGGTTCCGTCCATTGAGCATCTAATACCTTTGTATTGTGATAACAATGGAGCGGTGGATTTGGACAAGAAACCCAGGTCCCATCAGAGATCCAGACATATTCTGAGACGGTATCACCTAATCCGGGAGATAGTAGATCGCCGGGAGATCGAGATCAGGAAAGTTGACACGAAAGACAACGTAGCGGATCCACTCACGAAGGCCTTCCCTCAGACGCAATTTGAGAGACTTTTAGGGATGTTGGGTATGAGATACTACAACACATGGCCTTAGTGCAAGTGGGAGATTGTTAGTTATGTGTATGCCCTAGAGGCCATTATTGTACATATGATATATATTATAGTGGATGATTGGATATATATAAGTATGCTATCTGGTTATCTTTATCTTAACATGTAGACTTGTATTGTGATACTGTCGTGCTCTCACGTATTGATAAAGCCCTTAGAATATGTACTTGACTACCAGGACTATGAGGTAGATCATACTAGTGGAGCCATGGTAGTTCACAAGTACATCCTTCAATTGTTCCTAGTCGAGGGAATATCGAGACAGGGCATCGATATTCTAGTGTAGACTAGCGAATACGCTTCTTGACCCATATGATGGGCGATGGATGATCCCACATCCATTAGTGTTTGACATCAAAGATGGTATACGGGTGCTCAGTGGAACCTGAGTATACTGAACAGGACTCGCCGAGGACTCCTATGTGGTAGTATACCTATCGTCAGATAGCAGTCCTCTGGTGACACTGGTACAGGTTAGTCTGTAGACCCGAGATCGTCATAGAGTCTTATGCTACTCCCGCTGTGCTTTGATTTCCTCCCTACCATGCTCAAGAGGAGCCGTGGAAACAGGTGGATTTTGGGTACAGTCCCGAGTCGTATGGAAGCAATGAGCGATAGGAGGGGTTTCGTCTCTCTCAGTATTGGGGGTTGATGTTGCGCTATGCTCGATTGGCAATAACTGGAAGTCCCTGGCCAGGGCTGATATGGAGATCTACTGATAAGTGTTATCAGTAGTTTCTCGACCTGTTATAAGCCTCACATCAACATGACTTATCATGTTACTGGGGTTTGACGATTTCCACCCCTAGACATGATATGCGACATATCAGATGAAGAGACCGGACTGTACGGTAGTGTTACTGATAGGCTTCATGGAGACTGTGGACAGGCTTGCTTGTTGACCTTCATATCGCTCAATACCCGGATAGCCGTTACGCCCAGCTAGTACCGCTGACAGCTTGAAAGTGACTGATATGATCATCACCTACTGCCGGAGTATTGACGAGTCTTCAGAGTCCCACACAGAAGTTCCCTGGTTCAAGCGAAACGAAGTAGGACACATAAATGATATGTGTGTGGGCCTCATTAAATACGAGTATGTGATACCGTATTGTAATCTGGCTGTTATCTGTTATCTGTACAGTTATATATGATATACCCAAATTGTCGAATCAAGTGTTGATTCGATAATATGATATACAGATAAATGATATTAGACGGCCGTATATGATATAACCGGATTATTAGATCAAATGTTGATTTAATAATATGATATAAATTATATATGATATAATTACATATTAACTAATATCATTAGCTCACTAATTAATCTTCATTAAATATATATTAATATATATATATATATATATATATATATTAAAATGAAGCATGGCATTTTCTTTTCTATTTTATGAAAATAGAAATGAGGTGTAAAATGAAGCATGGTTGCAAGCATGGGTTAAATACTTGTTTATTCATTCTTGACTTACTATTCAAGCATGGTTGCAATTTAATATTGCATAATTCCATGCTTGAATGAGTGAGGGGTCAAGAATTATCATTCATTCTTGTTCATTCCAAAAGACTTAGCCATTTTTCATGCTCATGCTTGCTCTTGCTTCTTCTTCCTCCTCATGCTTTTTCTCAAGCTTCAACCCTCACATGAGATGTGAATCATGAAGCTTGAGCACAAATTAGTGAGCTCTTAACATCTCCTACTTCATCATCTCACACCATTCTAGCAAACTAATGTGATGTGTTTCATACACTAAAGAGTTTAGTGTAGTGGTAGCTTGAACTAGTAGGAGTTTCGTGGTGGATCATCTTTAGCGCGAAGGCAACGAAGGAAGACCGTTCAAAGCCTCAAGAGATGCCTAGTGGAGTCACGAGACTACTACAAGGAGCAAGTGAAGTGAAGGACTTGATTCTACCAAGGTATAATCTTCCTACACTTATCTAGTTAACATATCATCTAAAAAAAACCCTAATAATCTAGTTAAATATCTTGTTTGTCTAGCTTAGCACCAAGAAAAATTTAAATTTGGCATGGTAGATGCTTCTATAACCTCATCATGGTGCTAAGGTAGACCTTCACCTGACAGGATCTTTCGGGAGTACTTCACGATAAAGACTTGAACCAGGATCGATTGTATCGCACACACTCAGCGGGCCAGAGATTGCCATCATTGACGTGATACATTACGAGTGGCCATGTAAATTGGCTAGGAGATCTTCAGAGAAGCGCCAGAGCGGAACTTTTTTGTCACGACCCAAAATTTAGCTCATGACCGGCACTTAAGTTACGCGACGTCTAAAGGCGTAACATAATTCAAGTAAGCCGAAACCCAGAAATCTAAACCTTTTTAAGAAAATAAAAGAGGTGGAGTTTTGAAATAAAGGTATGGTGAAATCAAACGTTTTCTTAATGCATAAATAGTGGAACATGAAAAATGCAAGTGGAATTTGAAATATGCAAGTGGAATTTATTAGTTGAAAAACATGTTTCGTATTTTAAAAATTTGGGCAGCACCTCCTTTGTATATTTTGATCCAAAACCACATTTACATAATAATGATAAAGGAATCCCCAAGCGGGAGCTACCACTTCGCCAATCGGCGGAATCATAACCACGCAGGTCATAATATATATATACGACGCCCAACGGCGAAGATCAACATAAAAGATAATGAATAAAGCAAGACATCAACCCAATAAGCGAACATAAAACCCATCGCTCAAGTCTCGCAAATACAAGTCTTGCTAAGTCTTACTATTTATATAAATACTAGTTTCTGATTGATGGAGTTGACTAGATACAATGGGAATAATAATACAAGAGGGGTACGATCCAACATGTACCACCTACCAAAGCAAGTCACCCGAATGCAAGCTGTGTGCCAACGATGCCGCTACCGATCCATACAGTCAACCTGTAAGAACTGTGGCACAACGGGGGTGAGTTGCCAACTTGTGAGTAGAAAACATCATCAGGTAGAAATCGAATAAAACAAAGATTTCCTAGGTCAACTATATCATGAAGGTAATACTATGATATCTAAGGTGACCGTATGTAAATATGTGCCAACAATACAATAATCAGTGCCGGTATGCATGTGGATCTCGTCCACTCGAAACATCATAAAAACATATGCATGTAAATATATGAGGATATCAAAGAATGTGTATCCATCAATGACACATCAAATCATGGAACCTGAGTGTCCAACACCGACACTCGAAACATCATGAAACCTGTGTCCAGCATCGACACGTAAATCCTCATATCTCAGGCGCCGCATCCTCAGATCAGCCCTCAGTATATCTCATGTCATAACTCCCAAACGGTATCCTCCGGATATCCGTCAAGCTCTATACTATCACCAGTAGGTAGTAGTCCTTCCGCTGGGCTCACCGCCTTTTTATACGAGTCTTCTTACCCCGGGGTACCTCACCGGGTCCACCATGTACCCGCAGGCGGTGCCTACCACTCCTCGAATCGGGTTTCACCTGCCAATCTCAGAACCAAGAAAACACATGGTGGACATCTCAAAATATCATATCAAGAGAAACCGGGTTTTTAAAACAATACATAATTTCCTTTGAAATTTGGGCACAGTCCTCAAATCCAGAATCTCATGAAATCAACAAATCTCAATGCGTATAATCATAAAGCAGGATGTATGCAAACATATAACTGAAATGTAAGTATATTAAGTATATCATGCAACATGGTGTGGTGATGTGAACATAGCAAGTATATCATAGCATAGCATGATGTAACAATTCTACTGTGTAAGTGACATAGCAGTTATCGATGATGAAGTGTGTGAGCCGACAATTTGTGTAAGTGTAACATACGCATCATCGATAATTGTGTATGTGTATGTAATGCAATGATAATGTCATGGACATAGGATAAGGTGCATCGTAAGCGTAATGCTATCTTCTGTATAAAGGCTGAGCTAAGCAGTGTAGACAGGGTTTATCAATATCTATAACATATCTGAGTCGGAGAATCTATCAATCATCAATTCAAACTCATCACGTACGGTAATCCATCATACGGTGGCATTAAACGATTAAGGATTCTATCAACCTATATGACAATGAGGGTACGGACCTAACATCTCGTACGACATATCACTCATGATTCACAACATTATATATATCTATATACCTATATCCCGAGATCGCGTCCATAACAATCTCATATAAGGGGACGGCAAAGGTATCAATCATCTCTTATCGACTCACATCCGTATACTGTGTAAGTCGATGTTCAACACCCCAATACTTATGGGGAGGCAGAAATATGAATAACAATCTTGTTCTATGGTTAAACATCGAATAACCGTATGAATCGTTTGCTAAACAAGTTTTAACAAAAGCTATAGAGTTCTTGTTAGTTATATGTATGCCCTAGAGACCATTACTATACATAGGATGTATATTGTAGTGGATGCTGAGACATATATAGGGAGGACTTTCTTGCTCGACATGATAGTATGCTATCTGGTTGATCTTTACCTTAACGTGTACACTGATTGTCTCTCCGATACATGTTGGTAAAGCCCTTAGGATGTGTACTTGACTACCTGGACTATGATGCGGATCATACTAGTGGAGACATGGTAGTCCATAAGTACATCCTTCAAAGTCCCTAGTCGTGGGTATATCGAGACGGGGCATCGATATACCAGAGTAGACTAGCGTATACCTTTTCGATCCATACAGATGGGCGATGGATGATCCCATATCCATTGGTGTTTGACATCAGAGATGATATACGGGTGCTCAGTGGAGACTGGGTACACTGGACGGACTAACCGAGAACTCCCAGATGGTATTATACCTTACGTCAGATGGCAGTTCTCTGGTGACACTGGTACAGAGTAGTCTGTTGACCCGAGATCGTCATAGAGTCTTGTGTGGTTCCCACTGTGCTTTGATTTCCACCTTACCATATCCAAGAGGGCGTGTAAAACGGTGATTTTTGGGTACAGTCCCGAATCACATGGAGGCAATGAGCGATAGGAGGGGATTCGTCTCTCCCGGTTGTTAGTTATATGTATGCTCTAGAGGCCATTGCTATACATAGGATGTATATTGTAGTGGATGCTGGGACATATATAGGGAGGATTTTCTTGCTCGACATGATAGTATGCTATCTGGTTACTCTTTACCTTAACGTGTATACTGATTGTCTCTCTGTTACATGTTGGTAAAGCCCTTAGGATGTGTACTTGACTACCTAGACTGTGATGCGGATCATACTAGTGGGGACATGGTAGTCCATAAGTACATCCTTCAAAGTCCCTAGTCGTGGGTGTATCGAGACGGGGCATCGATATACCAGAGTAGACTAGCGTATACCTTCTCGACCCATACAGATGGGCGATGGATGATCCCATATCCATTGGTGTTTGACATCAGAGATGATATACGGGTGCTCAGTGAAGACTGGGTACATTGGACGAACTCGCCGAGAACTCCCAGATGGTATTATACCTTACGTCAGATGGCAGTTCTCTGGTGACACTGGTACAGAGTAGTCTGTTGACCCGAGATCGTCATAGAGTCTTGTGTGGTTCCCACTGTGCTTTGATTTCCACCTTACCACGTCCAAGAGGGCGTGCAAAACGGTGGTTTTTGGGTACAGTCCCGAATCACATGGAGGCAATGAGCGATAGGAGGGGATTCGTCTCTCCCGGTATAGGGAGTTGATGTTGCGCTGTGTTCGATTGGCTGTAACCGGAAATCCCTAGCCAGGCTTGCTGAGATTTACTGGTAGTGTTACCAGTAGTTTCTCGAATTGTTATAGACCTCATATCGGCACGACTTATCGAGCTATTGGGGTCTGACGTTTACCACCCCTAGGCGAGATATGCGACATATCAGACGATCAGACCGGACTGTACGGTAAGTGTTACTGGTTGGATTCACAGGAGTGTGAGCGGGCTTGCTCGTAGATCTTCTGATCGCTCAATACCCGGATGGCCGTTACGTTTAGCAGACCGCTTGCGGCTTGCGGGTGTTTGATATGATCATCATCTTCTGCCGGCGTATTGACGAGTCTTTAGAGTCCTACACAGAGGTTTCCTGGCTCAAGCGAAACGAAATAGGAGCGCATATGAGATATGTGCGGGACCGAGAATAATGCGTGTATGTGATACCGTATTATATTCTCGCGATGAATGTATCGATTGGTTGTATGCGATATAACCTAGTTATCGATTCGAAGATTGATTCGATAAGCCGATGCATTGGATACTAGTCGGTTATATGCGATATGACCGGATCGTTAAATCAAGTGTTGATTTAATGATTTAATGTATAATTATATATTTGATATATTACTTTGCATTAACTAGTATCGGTTCACTTTAAATGGATATTCTCACTCGGATGTGCACATTGTATATGTGATATACTTTTGTGCACTTGATTGTATCATGTTTGATGATACATGTTTGCTAGGGTTTTTGTGTAAAGATCAAACCATGGTTACATGATAATGGTTAGGGTTTTGTTTTATTCACTTATTTATTTATCTATTGATTTTTTGGAAAATGACAAGCATAAAGAGAAAATGGTGGCTAACTTTGTTGTATATTGAAGCTTCATGAAGCTTTGACTATATGACCATTTTGTCTCCATGCTTAACCCTAACCATTCCCACTAACCATGATTTATTCTCTACACTTGACCATGGTTGAGATATGATAAGTATTCTTATTATTTTCTTTTTACAAAATAACTTATCATATTCTTCATCTTCTTCTTCTTCTTCTTCAAGAAGAAAAACTTGATTCCATCAATGGTGTTTTGATGAAATGAGTGAGAAAACCAATTCTAAAGTGAACCCACCTCCTATTTCTTCATCCTCTACCTCTTGCCAAGTAGTATAGGGTGTTTCCTTCACAAGTTTTCTTGACTTGGTGAAGTTGGAGCTTGATCTAGCGATGTTTCGACGTAGATCATCTTCGGCATCGTCATCGATGACCTAGCCCGCTTTTTCTCCGATGAAGCCGATGCTAGGGCCCAAGATCCGATTTGTACGGCGAGGAGACTTCATCGCGGAGCCATGGAGGTGGAGAACTTGATCTACAAAGGTTGTATTTCCGTTTACCATTTAGTTAAGTTGTTGACTAGTTTCTTTTTCGCCTAAACTTCTAGCCAACGATCCGTATTAGGGTTTCTCGGTACCGTAATTTTTGAAATTGGCATGGTTGATGCCATGTGAGACCTGATTAGAGTGCCTAGGAACCCTACAGTGGTATCAGAGCCTAACTAGAGCCATAGGCGATGCGTAGACGATATTAGAAGTCCGATCGGACCGAAACCCAAACCCTAAAATGCTCTATGTACATTTTTGAAATTCGTGGATTTTTGTGAATTAAAAATATGCAGAAAAATAAGCAGGAAAAACTAAGAATTACTGTGAAGTTTGGGCTCCTAATTCCATAATTCGACCGTGGAACCACGGCCAAACCAGGGGTTTGGCGGCTCTTCCGCGGTCCAAATTTGGACTTAGTCCCTCAAATTTCATATATTTATTCTTAGGTCCTTTCTTGGCAATTTTTTATGTGAATTTTTTAATTCCACTCAAGTGTTGAGTTTTCTAGGGTTTTATTGGGGATTCGTTAATTTGATCGGATAATTTAACTTCGTTTATGTTTTTCCGGATATTTTAGAAACTGTTAAAAAGTTCGACTGGATATAAATACCCACTTTTTCCCCTGCCAGGAAATTTCCAAGTGTTGGATTTTTCCGTAGTTTAATAACGTTCTAAGTAGTGCAAGTAAAGCGATGGTCCCTCTAGAAGACAACAAACCTTAACTCGATTATGTGACCGTCTTGAACTGCCCTTTGAACCTTAGGGTTTGGGGCAGTACGGCATGCCACATGTGAGGCGTTGGCTTGACCCTTCTACGGCTGGACCGTTGGTACTGAGGCACGAACTGAATGTTTTTAGACTTGTTTCATGTGTTGATCTGTATCGGGAAAACTTAGGTGTTTGACTGTTCGATCGAAAAGTTTAACATTTTCTATTTATCTGGAATGGGATACAATAATTGGAATTCACAATTAGTTATGAGATAACTGAATGAATGTTATAAACATAGCACTTTAGTCTCACTTGATCGGTTGCCGCGGAATTTTGATGTGATCAAAAGTCCGTCGCAATCACGTAGCGTACGCGGATACTCGCCGGGTAAACTTAATAGACAGCTTCACTCCATAGCCTCGACCAAGTGACTATAGGAGAACCCCGTCGCCGAAAGCATCCATCTGGGTGCTCGCGGCAGCGGTGTTCCGCTTTGGTGCACTTCGTCGACGGCGTCGGGGGTGCGGCCGCCTACTAAAGTTTGCGACGAGCATTCGATCAGCATGTCGGGAATCTTGTTGAATTGCCCGACTTGATATTGAAAAGAGTTTTCGATAATGAGACTAAAATGCGGGGTTTATAATTGTTAGGCATGTGATGTCTAAGAAATTCATTGGTTTAGGCATACGATGTCTAAGGAGGTTGCGGATTCCAACTGTTGTAGTTTTACACTTTCTTTTCTGTGACCGTAAGTGTAATATGTGATATCGCCGGTTTCGTTGCTATATGTCAACGACAATTGGGATGCACATATTTACTTACGTTGATGACATGTGATGTTATGTGTTGCTGGATATGTTATATTGGATCGTCGTGTTTGAATAGCCGGGGGTTTTTATATGAGATGAGTGTTTTTCATTTTCATTCATGTAAAAACTTGTATGTAATATTCTTTTATTGGGGCACTTCCAGGTTGCGGAAGTTGTCACCCTTTGTATATTATTTACTTTTCCGCACTAGGATAGACCCAAGGAGGGGAGCACAAGTAACCGGGTTCTGGAGTCCAGTGGGAGACCAACTCGAGGAGTCGAGTCCGGGTCTCCTAACTCTAGAATTGGTAGGGTTGCTTGCCGCTCTCGTAGGGGTCTAGGGGTGTGGGTTTGGCTATTCATCGCGACTGTGGAATCCGTGTTTTATACTGGCTCGTATTGAAAACACGGACATCCTAGTATATCCAATATTTCATATGTTTCTTCTGCTGCGATATCTGTGATGTGATCATGTGATGTTCTGTGATAGATACAGTATATAGTATATATGATATATTATATAGGCGTTACTTATGTTTTACACCCGCGCTAGCCCTGCCCCGCTCTGCCGTTAGTTACCTAACCTAACGGTGCATGAAGGGACATCGAGGCAAATGCGGATGGCATAAGTGTACGTCGTATTTATCTGTGATGTTTAGGTAAGTTAAATAATGGGACTTCATTAATGAGATTAATGAAATAAAAGAAACCTAATGATGTTGTAGAATCGAATTTCAAAATAAAACAGGTAGCTACAGTTCTTGCTTTGCACAGCGGTGTATATGATATATCCTGCACCTTATTCGATAAGGAAAGGACCGAGATCCCTTCACCGGGAGTGACTCCTTTAGCAATAACTGGCAGATGCTACATACTCGGTTTGTCTTTTGATTGCTTTTAAGAGTTTTTGCTTTGCACAGTGATATATATGATATATCCCGCACCTCATTCGACGAGGAAAGGACCGACGATCCCTTCACCGGGAGTGGCTCCTTTAGCAAAACTAGAAAAGCCTCAAAAACACTCCATTTCAAAATTCATTCGATCCTACAACGATATCAAGTTCATTACGCAATAGGTTTTCAGAAAAACCTGTCGTAGCCCTCCGTCATTTCAGATAAGTACTAGTTAGTATTCGTGCTGCGGTTGTTTGGCATGCGTCAAGGCGTAGTGTACGGTAGCTAACTAGTGCTTATCTGCTAGCATACGATGCGATTGGATTAGGGTATTCGTACGGCGTTGTTTGGCATGCGTCAAGGGTCGTGCGGATGGGTTTAATTCAATCAAGAAATGTACGGGTTGAACTTGACTAGCGGACTATGAGTTGTTTGGCATGCGTCAAGGTCATAGCACGCTAGGGGCAAAATATTATCGGGAATTTCAGGTGTTGAAATTTGCAATGAGATTGCATACCTTCTATGAGATAGTTGGATCCCGATACCCGCTGCGAGTAATTGTTACTCCTGAGAGAGTTTTACACATTACAATTAGCCGATCAAGTAGGTGTCTAGAAAGGTGTTAACGAGGTTACGCCTCTGGGAAAATGAGGTTTACATTAATTAGGTTCGTGCGAAAGCACGGGGGACCTCCCTCAAAGTACCGATACTGGCCTGGCTGAAAGATTGGCGAACTTGTAGTGTGTAATTAATCCCGGCTAGTCTTTCCTTTTAGGGTTTGAAGGAAGATTTGATAAAAAGCAGTGGGAGCCATCCTGATTAGATAAAATAATAACCAATCTATTCTTGAAAGAGCGCACGCTGAGTGTTTTCTTCTCTCTCTCTCCTGGTAGCAACCATATCACGCCTTAATCAAGATAATAAACCGGATATTTGACCGAACCCGCTTGTTATACTGAGCTGGGGAACGTTGGTCCCGCTCCAACTTATAATAGTTATAAGACAGAGCAGGAAATTGGGGAATACCAGATTTCCCGTGCCGCCCAAACAAAGAAAGTGTATGAGATGCATCATCTTCGGGTGTGTTCATTACAAAGAACTGTTTCTCAGTATCCTCCGCATCCTGGGTATATGATACCGGATCAGGATCCCAGATATGTAATCTGTTACATAGGGCTACAAAAGGGTAGAAAAACTGAGAACGGGTGATAAGTTTCATGAGACAGAAAACGGGGCAAGTGTTGCAGCCAAATCTGTTGGTCACTGTCACCCTGTATTACAATACATTGATTCTGAACGAATGTTATTAGATACCGAACCTGATATACAAAATCATATCACTCTCTTTACTAGTAAAGAAATGATAAAATTTTGTATTGTTGGATAATGTTTTAAACATTTCCTATATCAAAAGTTGATCGCTTCGGGCACGTTATCTAAAAGCACAGATGTTCTAAATCAAACTACAGTTCTTAGTATATGGATCACACACAAGAGGAAGAGTTCAGAAATGAACGAATCCTTCTTGAGGCATTGTAGACAAGGTCATATCAATGCGACCCGACTAGCTGAAGTTACATGAAGATGCATATTTAAATCAGTTTGAATCTACATCTTGTGAAACTTGCCAGTCATGTCACAAAGATATAATGACACCAGCTCTGTTTATTAGAAACAGAGAAAGAGTTAGTGAACTCTTGGGATGATACATGTTGATGTATAAAAGTCCCCTGTCTACACATGCCAAGGCCGGTTCTTTGTACTTCATTACATTCTCTGATGATCTCTCAAGATTCAGACCTATGTTCCTGTTGAAACACAAGTCCGAACCTTTTGAGATATTCACAGAATATAAGTTAGAAGTAGAGAACCAATAACAGGTATAAGTATTGTGTCCTTTGATGAGATAGAGGAGGAGGAGAATACTTGAGCACAGAATTCCTGGACTATTCTAAAGGAGAATGAGATTCTCTCTCAGCATTACTTCTCCGAATACACAATAGCACGATGGTATATCGGGGCAGAGCAGATACACCCTATTTGATATGGTGTGCTCTATGATGAGTACTGCTGAGTTACCTTTTTCCTTTTGGGAGTTATGCACTTATGAAGTTGCATACCTATTGAATAGGGTTCCAATCAAATCAGTTGCCTACCATTTCATATGTGATATGGAAAGGGAAGAGCCCATGTCTTAAGCTAGTTAAGATTTGGGGTTGACCGGCCTATGTCTGAAAGCAAAATCCGGACAAGCTCGAGGCAAAGTCTGTAATGTAGAACTGGAATGGTTCCAGCTATACAAACTACAGCTGATTTGAAAGAACCAAAGGATTCAATAGTTACCAACGAACCTCAGCCTCTCCGCCGATCTAGTAAGGTTCCTCACCCGCCTGAGAGATACTTCGGTTTCTCGATGACAGTGGGAGCGAGGATTGCATCATGAGATGATGACCCAACTAGTTTCGAGCTGGCCATCAGGAGTGGGACTCTGTAAGAATGGCTGGATGCTTAGTTATCTGAGATGGAATCCTTATACACCAACAAAGTATGGACTTTGGTTGCTACATCTGAAGGGTTAAATCCCCATCAGGAGCAAGTATATCTTGAGAAGATTACTTGGTGTAGATGGAAAAGTTGAGACTTTCAAAGCTAGACTTGTTAAAGCTTTTCGTCATCGACCAGGCGTGGATAATGATGAAACCTTTTCAAGTGGCTATGCTTAAGTCCATCCAGATCCTACTTGCCATGGCTACATACCATGACTACGATATCTGGCGGTTGGGTGTCATGACTGCTTTTCTAAAATGATGTTTTAGAAGAGAGAGTCTATAAGTACACAGCCAGAGGGCTTCGTAGACAGTGGGAGCAGCGGAAACGTGTACAAGATACTTTATAAGATAAAGCAGGTATCGCGGAGTTGGAACATCTGTTTTGATGAAGTAGTCAAAGAGTTTGACATCATCAAAATAGTAGATGAACCTTGTATAAACATAAAGGTAGTAGGGAGTATGGTGATGATCCTCGTAGAGTACGTGGATGACATACTCTTGATAGGGAAGGAGTTTCCTATGCTACGCTCGGTCAATCTCCACTTATCACAATGATTCTCCATATAGGATCAAAGTGATACCTCCTAAATCCTGGGTTTTGGATCTATGAGATAGATCTAATTGGATGATAGGATTCTCACTAGTTGTAGTGAGAAGGTATCAACCGATCCTGGGGAGAATCACTGGAAGGGTTCCAGGGTGATAAGGACGACTGAAAGTCAGTCACAGGCATTGTCTTTACCCTCAGTAAAGGGACGGTATGTTGGAAGAGTTCCAAGCTAGATACTGTGGCATACTAGACGATAAAGGCTGGATACATCGCTACTTAAGATGCTACCAAAGTGGCTGTCTGGGTGTATATTGGTTCATGAGATGAACTTAGTTCCTCCCATTGTGTGACAATGGAGTTGTGGCTTATGCCAAGGAACGTCCGTCCCATCAGTGATTCAGACATATTCTAAGGCAGTATCACCTGATCATGGAGATAGTTGATCTCCAGGGTGATCGAGGTTAGGAGAGCAGACTCAGAGAATAACACGGCGGATCCACTCACGAAGGCCTATTCCCAGAGAAAGACTTTTATGGGATGGTTGAGTATGAGATACTACAACCACTGCTATCAGATAGCCCTAGTGCAAGTGTGAGATTGTTAGTTATATGTATGCCCTAGAGGCCATTGCTATACATAGGATGTATATTGTAGTGGATGCTGGGACATATATAGGGAGGACTTTCTTGCTCGACATGATAGTATGCTATCTGGTTACTCTTTACCTTAACGTGTATACTGATTGTCTCTCTGTTACATGTTGGTAAAGCCCTTAGGATGTGTACTTGACTACCTGGACTGTGATGCGGATCATAATAGTGGGGACATGGTAGTCCATAAGTACATCCTTCAAAGTCCCTAGTCGTGGGTGTATCGAGACGGGGCATCGATATACCAGAGTAGACTAGCGTATACCTTCTCGACCTATACAGATGGGTGATGGATGATCCCATATCCATTGGTGTTTGACATCAGAGATAATATACGGGTGCTCAGTGAAAACTGGGTACACTGGACGGACTCGCCGAGAACTTCCAGATGGTATTATACCTTACGTCAGATGGCAGTTCTCTGGTGACACTGGTACAGAGTAGTCTGTTGACCCGAGATCGTCATAGAGTCTTGTGTGGTTCCCACTGTGCTTTGATTTCCACCTTACCACGTCCAAGAGGGCGTGCAAAACGGTGGTTTTTGGGTACAGTCCCGAATCACATGGAGGCAATGAGCGATAGGAAGGGATTCGTCTCTCCCGGTATAGGGAGTTGATGTTGCGCTGTGTTCGATTGGCTATACCCGGAAATCCCTGGCCAGGGTTGCTGAGATTTAATGGTAAGTGTTACCAGTAGTTTCTCGAATTGTTATAGACCTCATATCGACACGACTTATCGAGCTATTGGGGTCTGACGTTTACCACCCCTAGGCGAGATATGCGACATATCAGACGATCAGACCGGACTGTACGGTAAGTGTTACTGGTTGGATTCACAGGAGTATGAGCGGGCTTACTCATCGATCTTCTGATCGCTCAATACCCGGGTGGCCGTTACGTTTAGCAGACCGCTTGCGGCTTGCGGGTGTTTGATATGATCATCATCTGCTGCCGGCGTATTGACGAGTCTTTAGAGTCCTACACAGAGGTTTCCTGGCTCAAGCGAAACGAAATAGGAGCGCATATGAGATATGTGCGGGACCGAGAATAATGCGTGTATGTGATACCGTATTATATTCTCGCGATGAATGTATCGATTGGTTGTATGCGATATAACCTAGTTATCGAATCGAAGATTGATTCGATAAGCCGATGCATTGGATACTAGTCGGTTATATGCGATATGACCGGATCGTTAAATCAAGTGTTGATTTAATGATTTAATGTATAATTATATATTTGATATATTACTTTGCATTAACTAGTATCGGTTCACTTTAAATGGATATTCTCACTCGGATGTGCACATTGTATATGTGATATACTTTTGTGCACTTGATTGTATCATGTTTGATGATACATGTTTGCTAGGGTTTTTGTGTAAAGATCAAACCATGGTTACATGATAATGGTTAGGGTTTTGTTTTATTCACTTATTTATTTATCTATTGATTTTTTGGAAAATGACAAGCATAAAGAGAAAATGGTGGCTAACTTTGTTGTATATTGAAGCTTCATGAAGCTTTGACTATGTGACCATTTTGTCTCCATGCTTAACCCTAACCATTCCCACTAACCATGATTTATTCTCTACACTTGACCATGGTTGAGATATGATAAGTATTCTTATTATTTTCTTTTTACAAAATAACTTATCATATTCTTCATCTTCTTCTTCTTCTTTTTCAAGAAGAAATACTTGATTCCATCAATGGTGTTTTGATGAAATGAGTGAGAAAACCAATTCTAAAATGAACCCACCTCCTATTTCTTCATCCTCTACCTCTTGCCAAGTAGTATAGGGTGTTTCCTTCACAAGTTTTCTTGACTTGGTGAAGTTGGAGCTTGATCTAGCGATGCCTCGACGTAGATCATCTTCGGCATCGTCATCGATGACCTAGCTCGCTTTTTCTCCGATGAAGCCGACGCTAGAGCCCAAGATCCGATTTATACAGCGAGGAGACTTCATCGCGGAGCCATGGAGGTGGAGAACCGGATCTACAAAGGTTGTATTTCCGTTTACCATTTAGTTAAGTTGTTAACTAGTTTCTTTTTCACCTAAACTTCTAGCCAAAGATCCGTATTAGGGTTTCTTGGCATCGTAATTTTTGAAATCGGCATGGTTGATGCCATGTGAGACCTGATTAGAGTGCCTAGGAACCCTACACCGGTATAGGGGGTTGATGTTGCGCTGTGTTCGATTGGCTATAACCGGAAATCCCTGGCCAGGGTTGCTGAGATTTATTGGTAAGTGTTACCAGTAGTTTCTCGAACTGTTATAGACCTCATATCGACACGACTTATCGAGCTATTGGGGTCTGACGTTTACCACCCCTAGGTGAGATATGCGACATATCAGACGACGAGACCGGACTGTACGGTAAGTGTTACTGGTTGGATTCACAGGAGTGTGAGCGGGCTTGCTCGTCGATCTTCTGATCGCTCAATACCCGGGTGGCCGTTAGGTTTAGCAGACCGCTTGCGGCTTGTGGGTGTTTGATATGATCATCACCTGCTGCCGGCGTATTGACGAGTCTTTAGAGTCCTACACAGAGTTTCCTGGCTCAAGCGAAACGAAATAGGAGCGCATATGACATATGTGCGAAACCGAGAATAATGCGTGTATGTGATACCACATTCTATTCTCGCGATGAATGTATCGAATGGTTGTATGCGATATAACCTAGTTATCGAATCGAGGATTGATTCGATAAGCCGATACATTGGATATTAGTCCGTCATATGCGATATGACCGGATCGTTAAATCAAGTGTTGATTTAATGATTTAATGTATAATTATATATTTGATATATTACTTTACATTAACTAGTATATGTTCACTTTAAATGGATTTTCTCACTTGATGTACACAAGTTGTATATGTGATATACTTTTGTGCACAAGATTGTATCATGTTTGATGATACGTGTTTGTGTGTATGTTTAGATTAAACCATGGTTATGTGATGGTTAGGGTTTTGATCATATCTACTTATTCATTTATTTATTTATTTATTCTATTTTGGCAAAAGGTAAAATGGTGGCTTGATTTGTTTTCAAGTTGAAGCTTCATGAAGCTTTGACTAAGTGACCATTTTGTCTTCATGCTTAACCCTAACCATTCCATCTAACCATGATTTATTCTCTACACTTGACCATGGTTGCCATATGATAAGTATTGTTTTTATTTTCTATTAAAAAACAACTTATCATAATATTATCTTCTTCTTCTTCTTCTTCAAGAAGAAACCTTGCTCCATCAATGGCAACTTGAGCAAATGAGTAAGAAATCCAATTCTAAAGTGAACCCACCTCCTATTTCTTCATCCTCTACCTCTTGCCAAGTAGTATAGGGTGTTTTCTTCACAAGTTTCATGACTTGGTGAAGTGGGAGCTTGATCTTGTGATGCCTCGATGTAGATCATCTTCGGCATCGTAGTCGATGACCTAGCCCGCCCATTTCTCCGATGAAGCCGACGCTAGAGCCCGGGATTCGATTTGGACAGCGAGGAGACTTCATTGCGGAGCTATGGAGGTAGAGGACTGGATCTACAAAGTTTGTATTTCCATTCGTGTAGTTAAGTTGTTAACTAGTTTCATTTGTCGCCTAAAATCTAGTTAACGATCCGTTTTAGGGTTTCTCGGCACCCGTAATATCAGAAATTAGCATGGTTGATGCCTTGTGAGACCTTATTAGTGTGTCTAGGAACCCTACAGTGGTATCAGAGCCTAGCTAGAGACTTAGGCGATGCGTAGACGGAGTTAGAAGTCCGATTAAACCGAAACCCTAACACAAATTTGCTCTCTGGACTTTTTCCAAAAATTGGGTTTTTTCCAGATTAAAAATATGGAGAAAATTCAGCAGGAAATTCTAAGAATTACGGTGCAAAAATTACCTAATGATCTGTCTAAAGTGCGGCGGAACCGCGGCATTAGCGTGCTAATGCGGCGGTTCCGCGGCCATTTTGTCTCTTCTCCCATTGAATTTTGCACAGTAATTCCTATTTTGCAGTGCTGGTTTTCCTGGGATATTTTTCTTCTGAACTCAAGAGTTGAGTTTTCTGGGTTGTATTGAGGACTCGATGTTTCGATCGGATTGTCTAATTTTGTCTATGTGGCTTTCCGGATATTTTAGAATATATTAAAAAGTTCGACCGGATATAAATACCCAACTTTTCCCCTGTCGGGAAATTTCCAAGTGTTGGATCTTTCCGTAATTTAAAGACGTTCAAAGTAGTGCAAGTAACGCGATGGACCCTCTAGAAGACAACAAACCTTAACTCGATTATGCGACCGTCTTGAACTGCCCTTTGAACCTTCGGGTTTGGGGGAGTACAGCGTGCCACATGTGAGGCGTTGGCTTGACCCTTCTACGGCTGGACCGTTGGTACTGAGGCACGAAGTGAATGTCTTTGAACTTATTTCATGTGTTGAGCTGTTTCGGGAAAACTTGGGTGTTCGAATGTTCGATCGGAAAGTTTAACATTTTCTATTTATCTGGAATGGGATACAATAATTGGAATTCACAAGTAGTTATGAGATAACTGGATGAATGTTATAAATCTAGCGGTTTAGTCTCACTTGATCAGTTGCCACGGAATTTTGATGTGATCAAAACTCCGTCGCAATCACGTAGCGTACGCGGATACTCGCCGGGTAAACTTAATAGACAGCCTCACTCCATAGCCCCGACCAAGTGACTGTAGGAGAACCCCGTCGCCGAAAGCATCCGTTCGGGTGGTCCCGGTAGCGGTGTTCTGCCTTGGTGCACTTTGTCGACGGCGTCGGGGGTGCGGCCGCCTACTAAAGTTTGCGACGAGCATTCGATCAGGATGTCGGGAATCTTGTTGAATTGCCCGACTTGATATTGAAAAGAGTTTTCGATAATGAGACTAAAATGCGGGGTTTATAATTGTTAGGCATGTGATGTCTAAGTAATTCATTTGATTAGGCATGCGATGTCTAAAGAGATCGCGGATTCCAACTGTTGTAGTTTTACACTTTCTTTTCTGTGACCGTAAGTGTAATATGTGATATCGCCGGTTTCGTTGCTATATGTCAACGACAATTGGGATGGACATATTTACTTACGTTGATGACATGTGATGATATGTGTTGCTGGATATGTTATATTGAATCGTCGTGTTTGAATAGTCGGGGGTTTTTATGTGAGATGAGTGTTTTTCATTTTCATTCATGTAAAAACTTGTATGTAATATTCTTTTATTGGGGCACTTCCAGGTTGCGGAAGATGTCACCGTTTGTATATTATTTACTTTTCCGCACTAGGATAGACCCAAGGAGGGGAGCATAAGTAACCGGGTTCTGGAGTCCAGTGGGAGACCAACTCGAGGAGTCGAGTCCGGGTCTCCTAACTCTAGAATTGGTAGGGTTGCTTGCCGCTCTCGTAGGGGTCTAGGGGTGTGGGTTTGGCTATTCATCGCGACTGTGGAATCCGTGTTTTATACTGGCTCGTATTGAAAACACGGACGTCCTAATATATCCAATATTTCATATGTTTCTTCTGCTGCTATATCTGTGATGTGATCATGTGATATGTTCTGTGATGGATACTGTATATAGTATATATGATATATTATATAGACATTACTTATGTTTTACACCCGCGCTAGCCCTGCCCCGCTCTGCCGTTAGTTACCTAACCTAACGGTGCACGAAGGGACATCAAGGCGAATGCGGATGGCATAAGTGTACGTCGTATTTATCTGTGATGTTTAGGTGATTTAAATGATGGGACTTCATTAATATGATTAATGAAAATAAAAGAAACCTAAAGATGTTGTGGAATCGAATTTCAAAATAAAAACAGGTAGCTACAGTTCTTGCTTTGCACAGCGGTATATATGATATATCCTGCACCTTATTCGATAAGAAAAGGACCGAGATCCTTTCACCGGGAGTGACTCCTTTAGCAATAACTGGCAGATGTTACACACTCGGTTTGTCTTTTGATTGCTTTTAAGAGTTTTTGCTTTGCACAGTGATATAAATGATATATCCCGCACCTCATTCGACGAGAAAAGGGCCGACGATCCCTTCACCGGGAGTGACCCCTTTAGCAAAACTAGAAAAGCCTAAAAAACACTCCATTTTAAAATCATTTGATTCTACAACGATATCAAGTTCATTACGCAATAGGTTTTCAGAAAAACCTGTCGTAGCCCTCCGTCATTTCAGATAAGTACTTGTTAGTATTCGTGCTACGGTTGTTTGGCATGCGTCAAGGCGTAGTGTACGGTAGCTAACTAGTGCTTATCTGCTAGCATACGATGCGATTGGATTAGGGTATTCGTACGGCGTTGTTTGGCATGCGTCAAGGGTCATGCGGGTGGGTTTAATTCAATCAAGAAATGTACGGGTTGAACTTGACTAGCAGACTATGGGTTGTTTGGCATGCGTCAAGGTCATAGCACGCTAGGGGCAAAATATTATCGGGAATTTCAAGTGTTGAAATTTGCAATGAGATTGCATACCTTCTATGAGATAGTTGGATCCCGATACCCGCTGCGAGTAAGAGTTACTCCTGGGAGAGTTTTACACATTACAATTAGCCGATCAAATAGGTGTCTAGAAAGGTGTCAACGAGGTTACGCCTCTGGGAAAACGAGGTTTACATTAATTAGGTTCGTGCGAAAGCACGGGGGACCTCCCTCAAAATACCGACACTGGCCTGGCTAAAAGATTGGCGAACTTGTAGTGTGTAATTAATCCCGGCTAGTCTTTCCTTTTAGGGTTTGAAGGAAGCTTTGATAAAAAGCAGTGGGAGCCATCCTGATTAGATAAAATAATAACCAATCTATTCTTGCAAGAGTGCACGCTGAGTGTTTTCTTCTCTCTCTCTCCAGGTAGCGACCATATCACGCCTTAATCAAGATAATAATACGGATATTTGACCGAACCCGCTTGTTATACTGAGATGGGGAACGTTGGTCCCGCTCCAACTTATAATTGTTATAAGACAGAGCAGGAAATTGGGGATTACCAGAATTCTCGTGCCGCCCAAACGAAGTAAGTGCATGCTGATGCATCATCTTCGGGTGTGTTCATTATATAGAACTGTTTCTCAGTGTCCTCTACGTCCTAGGTATTTGATACCGGATCAGGATCCCAGATATGTAATCTGTTACATAGGGCTACAGAAAGGTATAGAACTGAGAACGGGTGATAAGTTTCATGAGGCAGAAAACGGGGCAAGTGTTGCAGCCAAGTCTGTTGGTCACTGTCACCCTGTATGACCAATACATTGATTCTGAACGAATGTTATTAGATACCGAACCTGATATACAAAATCATATCAGTCTCTTTATAAGTAAAGAAATGATAAAATTTTGTATAGTTGGATAATGTTTTGAACATTTCCTATATCAAAAGTTGATCGGTTCAGGCACGTTATCTAAAAGCATTGATGTTCTAAATCAAACTACAGTTCTTAGTATATGGAACACACACAAGAGGAAGAGTTCAGAAATGAACGAATCCTTCTTGAGGTATTGTAGACTAGGTCATATCAATGCGACCAGACTAGCTAGAGTTACATAAAGATGCATATTTAAATTGGTTTGAATTTACATCTTGTGAAACTCGCCAGTCATGTCACAAAGATATAATGACACCAGCTCTATTTATTGGAAACAGAGAAAGAGTTAGTGAACTCTTGGGATGATACATGTTGATGTATAAAAGGTCCCCTGTCTACACATGCCAAGACTGGTTCTTTGTACTTCATTACATTCTCTGATGATGTCTCAAGATTCAGACATATGTTCCTGTTGAAACACAAGTCCGAAACTTTTGAGATATTCACAGAATATAAGTTAGAAGTGGAGAACCAAAATAAGGGTATAAGTATTATGTCCTTTGATGTGATCAGGGAGGAGAATACTTAAGCACGAAAATCCTGGACTATTCTAAAGGAGAATGGGATTCTCTCTCAGCATTACTCCTTTGAATACACCATAGCACGATGGTATATCGGGACGGAGCAATCACACCCTATATGATAAGGTGTGCTCTATGATGAGTACTACTGAGTTACCTATTTTCTTTTTGGGAGTTATGCACTTGAGAAGCTGTATACCTATTGAATAGGGTTCAAATCAAATCAGGTGCCTACCATTTCATATGTAATATGATAAGGGAAGAGCCCATATCTTAAGTTGGTTAAGATTTAGGGTTGTCCGGGCTATATCTAAAAGCAAAATCCGGACAAGCTCGAGGCAAGATCTGTTATGTAGAACTGGAAATGTTCCAGCTATACAAATTGCAGCTGATGATTTGATAGAACCAAAGGATTCAGTAGATTCCAACGAACCTCAGCCTCTCCGCCGATCTAGTAGGGTTCCTCACCCACCTGAGAGATACTTCGGTTTTTCTATGACAGTGGGAGCGAGGATTGCATCATGAGATGATGACCCAACTAGTTTCGAGCAGGCCATCGAGAGTAGGGACTCTGTAAGAATGGCTGGATGCTTAGCGATCTGAGATGGAATCCTTATACACCAACAAAGTATAGACTTTGGTTGCTTTATCTGAAGGGTTAAATCCCCATCAGGAGCAAGTAAATCTTGAGAAGATTACTTGGTGTACTTAGAAAGGTTGAGACTTTCAAAGCTAGACATGTTAAAGGTTTTCATCATCGACCAGGCGTGGATAATGATGAATCCTTTTTCAGTGGCTATGCTTAAGTCCATCCAGATCCTACTTGCCACGGCTACATACCATGACTACGATATCTGGCGGTTGGGTTTCATGACTGCTTTTCTAAATGATGTTTTAGAAAAGGGCGTCTATAAGTACACAGCCAGAAGGCTTCGTAAACAGTGGGAGCAGCGGAAACGTGTACAAGATGCTTTATAGGATAAAGCAGGCATCGCGGAGTTGGAACATCTGTTTTGATGTAATAGTCAAATAGTTTGACTTCATCAAAATGGTAGATGAACCTTGTATATACAAAAAGGTAGTAGGGAGTATGGTGACGATCCTCATAGAGTACGTGGATGACATGCTCTTGATAGGGAAGGAGTTTCCTATGCTACGCTCGATCAATCTCCGCTTATCACAATGATTCTCCATATAGGATCAAAATGATACCTTCTAAATCCTGGGTTTTGGATCTATGAGATAGATCTAAATGGATGTTAGGATACTCACTAGATGTAGTGAGATGGTATCAATAGATCCTGAGGAGAATCACTGGAAGGGTTCCAGGGTGATAATGACGACTGAAAGTCAGTCACAGGCATTGTCTTTACCCTCAGTAAAGAGACGGTATGTTGGAAGAGTTCCAAGCTAGATACCGTGGCATACTAGACGATAAAGGCTCGATACATCGCTACTTAAGATGCTACCAAAGAGGCAGTCTGGATGTATATTAGTTCATGAGATGAACTTAGTTCCTCCCATTGTGTGACAATGGAGTTGTGGCTTATGCCAAGGAACGTCCGTCCCATCAGTGATCCAGACATATTCTAAGGCAGTATCACCTGAAATAGGAGATGGTTGATCTCTAAGGGATCAAGGTTAGGAGAACAGACTCAGAGGACAACACGGCGGATCCACTCACAAAGGCCTTTTCCCAGAGAGAGACTTTTATGGGATGGTTGAGTATGAGATACTACAACCACTGCTGCAGATGGCCCTAGTGCAAGTGGGAGATTGTTAGTTATATGTATGCCCTAGAGGCCATTACTATACATAGGATGTATATTGTAGTGGATGCTGGGACATATATAGGGAGGACTTTCTTGCTCGACATGATAGTATGCTATCTGGTTGATCTTTACCTTAACGTGTACACTGATTGTCTCTCCGATACATGTTGGTAAAGCCCTTAGGATGTGTACTTGACTACCTGGAATATGATGCGGATCATACTAGTGGGGATATGGTAGTCCATAAGTACATCCTTCAAAGTCCCTAGTCGTGGGTATATCGAAACGGGGCATCGATATACCAGAGTAGACTAGCGTATACCTTTTCGACCCATACAGATGGGCGATGGATGATCCCATATCCATTGGTGTTTGACATCAGAGATGATATACGGGTGCTCAGTGGAGACTGGGTACACTGGACGGACTCGCCGAGAACTCCTAGATGGTATTATACCTTAAGTCAGATGGCAGTTCTCTGGTGACACTGGTACAGAGTAGTCTGTTGACCCGAGATCGTCATAGAGTCTTGTGTGGTTCCCACTGTACTTTGATTTCCACCTTAACACGTCCAAGAGGGCGTGAAAAATGGTGGTTTTTGGGTACAGTCCCGAATCGCATGGAGGCAATGAGCGATAGGAGGGGATTCGTCTCTCCCGGTATAGGGGGTTGATGTTGCGCTGTGTTCGATTGGCTATAACCGGAAATCCCTGGCCAGGGTTGCTGAGATTTATTGGTAAGTGTTACCAGTAGTTTCTCGAACTGTTATAAACCTCATATCGACACGACTTATCGAGCTATTGGGGTCTGACGTTTACCACCCCTAGGTGAGATATGTGACATATCAGACGACGAGACCGGACTGTACGGTAAGTGTTACTGGTTGGATTCACAGGAGTGTGAGCGGGCTTGCTCGTCGATCTTCTGATCGCTCAATACTCGGGTGGCCGTTACGTTTAGCAGACCGCTTGCGGCTTGTGGGTGTTTGATATGATCATCACCTGCTGCCGGCGTATTGACGAGTCTTTAGAGTCCTACACAGAGGTTTCCTGGTTCAAGCGAAACGAAATAGGAGCGCATATGAGATATGTGCGAGACCGAGAATAATGCGTGTATGTGATACCGCATTCTATTCTCGCGATGAATGTATCGAATGGTTGTATGCGATATAACCTAGTTATCGAATCGAGGATTGATTCGATAAGCCGATACATTGGATATTAGTCGGTCATATGCGATATGACCGGATCGTTAAATTAAGTGTTGATTTAATGATTTAATGTATAATTATATATTTGATATATTACTTTACATTAACTAGTATATGTTCATTTTAAATGGATTTTCTCACTTGATGTACACAAGTTGTATATGTGATATACTTTTGTGCACAAGATTGTATCATGTTTGATGATACATGAGTGTTTGTGTGTATGTTTAGATTAAACCATGGTTATGTGATGGTTAGGGTTTTGATCATATCTACTTATTCATTTATTTATTTATTTATTCTATTTTGGAAAAAGGTAAAATGGTGGCTTGATTTGTTTTCAAGTTGAAGCTTCATGAAGCTTTGACTAAGTGACCATTTTGTCTTCATGCTTAACCCTAACCATTCCATCTAACCATGATTTATTCTCTACACTTGACCATGGTTGCCATATGATAAGTATTGTTTTTATTTTCTATTAAAAAACAACTTATCATAATATTATCTTCTTCTTCTTCTTCTTCAAGAAGAAACCTTGCTCCATCAATGGCAACTTGAGCAAATGAGTAAGAAATCCAATTCTAAAGTGAACCCACCTCCTATTTCTTCATCCTCTACCTCTTGCCAAGTAGTATAGGGTGTTTTCTTCACAAGTTTCATGACTTGGTGAAGTGGGAGCTTGATCTTGTGATGCCTCGACGTAGATCATCTTCGGCATCGTAGTCGATGACCTAGCCCGCCCATTTCTCCGATGAAGCCAACGCTAGAGCCCGGGATTCGATTTGGACAGCGAGAAGACTTCATTGCGGAGCTATGGAGGTGGAGGACCGGATCTACAAAGGTTGTATTTCCGTTTTTGTAGTTAAGTTGTTAACTAGTTTCATTTGTCTTGCTAAAATCTAGTTAATGATCCGTATTAGGGTTTCTCGGCACCCGTAATATCAGAAATTGGCATGGTTGATGCCTTGTGAGACCTCATTAGTGTGCCTAGGAACCCTACAGTTCTAAACTACTATGTTAAGAGATTATACCAAACGTTTCTAGTCCTTCATCTTTATGTTATCTATGGCCTCTTTTGATCTCCACGTCCTCCTCGGCTTCCTTCCGTGATAGACGATCCACCCGAGAACCCTAATCCAAGCTATAACCTCTAAACTTGAGGTTACTTAGTTTCTCTAGTTGCTAAATAGAGTAGCTAAGGTGATGTAGAGATGGGTTATGGAGTAATTAGTCTTTCCTAATCCTTGTTCTCAACTCATGAGGGGTAGGATTAGGCTTTGGTGAAGGAGAGAGAGTGAGAAGATGATAATGATAATAATAATAATAATGAAATAGCTTCTCACTTGATATATGAAACATAATGAATAAAAAGAAATGAATAATATGAGATTATTCATCATGCTTCATAAATGCAAGTGGGTGATTCATTATGTGAGTCATTAAGCATTTAATAATGCATTAATGACATGATGAATCACTCACAATGAGTCACTAAATTATTAAATGAAAATGCCACCTCTCCCTCCATGTCACATCCTTCTAGAAGCTTCTCGGAAAATTACGAGAACGCCCCTCTCATCCGTGAAAACACGAAAAAACTATAGACTGTATAAATCCAATAATCTGATACTAGAATCTGGCTTAAACCAAAGCCAGCTAGTAAAAACTGTCCGAATGTCGTACGTGCGTTTAAACACGTACGTGTTCGAACCTTTGTCGTAAAACCATACGACCTCTATATCTTTGCGCTTGGGTTTGGGAAATCTCTGTGTGGGACTCTAAAGACTCAACTACTACGCTGGCAGTGGGTTTAACCACAGACCGCAAGCGGCACTAGCTGTACGTAACGGTCCCAGGTAGTTGTCGATAAGAAAGCCGATGAGGTAACCCATCTGAAATCCTACTGAGCCTGTCCATGACAATATCCGCGCAGTCCGGTATGTTCGTCTATGAGTATCGCATGTATGGTCTAGGGAGGTGGTGGACGTCAGACCCCTAATAACCGTACAAGTCGTGTCGGTATGGCTCAAGACCACCCGAGAATCTACTGATCAGTCCATCAGTAATTCTCAATCAGCCCTGGACAGGGACTTATGGTAATGACCAACCGACCACAGTGCGATATCAACTCCCTATACCGAGAGAGACGAATCCCTAACAGTCGCTCACTGCCTCCACATGGCTCGGGACTGTGCCCAACTAAAACCTGTTTACACGACTCCTTTGAGCCGTGGTAGGGTAATAATCAAAGCACAGTGGGAACTCACACGAAGCAAATGATGACCTTAAGTCAACGGACTATCTGCACACATGTCACCTGAGAACTGCTATCTGACGTTAGGTATAATACCATCCAGTCAGTTCTCGGCGAGTCCTGTCCGGTGTACTCACACCCAGTGAGCATCTGTATACAATCTTAGGTGAACACCACCAATGGTTGCGGGACCAATCCATCGCCCCTCGTCAGGGTCTAGATATGTATACACTAGTCTACTCCGGAGTATCGATGCCCAATCTCGATACTCCTGCGACCAGGGACATCTAAGGGTGTGCCTATTGACTATCCAGCTCCCACTAGTATGACTGCCATCACAACGCCGGTAGTCAGACAAACACCCTATGGGCTTTATCAACATATATATAAATACCAAGTAAAATATATCATACGTTAAGACAAAATCAAACCAAATAGCGTACTATCATATCAAGCAAGACTGTCATGTACATACATATCCCAAGCATCCTATACAATGTAGGCCTCTAGGGCATATATATCCAACAATCTCCCACTTGCACTAAGGCCTATAATTGGTGCAATGAGTACCCACTGTCTCTATCAGATCCAGTTGCTGGCGTACCGCATGCCCAACATCTCAAATAGCCTCTCGAACTGAACTTGAGGAATGGCCTTGGTGAATGGATCTGCCGTGTTGTCTTTTGTGTCCACTCTCCGTATCTCGATCTCCCGACGATCCACGATCTCCCTGATCAGGTGAAACCGCCTTAAGATATGCCTAGATTTCTGATGGGACCTTGGTTCCTTCGCTAAAGCTACAGCGCCATTGTTATCGCAATACAAAGGTATTGGATTGGCAATGGACGGAACCACCTGAAGTTCAGAAATGAACTTCCTCATCCAGACAGCCTCTTTTGCGGCTTCACTAGCAGCTATATACTCAGCCTCCATAGTTGAGTCCGCGACGGTATCTTGTTTGGAACTATTCCAACATACCGCCCCTCCATTGAGGGTAAACACAAAACCCGTAATGGATTTAGAATCATCTTTGTCACTTTGGAAGACGGAGTCGGTAAAAGCCTCTACATGGAGGTCCCCATTACCGTAAATCAAGAACATCTCCTTAGTCCTTGTCAGGTACTTGAGAATGTTCTTCACCGCTATCCAATGTTTCTCACCTGGGTCAGACTGATACCTGCTTACTACACTAAGTGCGTAAGCTACATCCAGTCTGGTACATAACATCGCATACATTATTGATCCTACCGCCGAAGCGTAGGGTATAATGCCCATGCAAGCCCTCTCTTCATCAGTCTTTGGAGACATCTCTTTGGAGAGGGTGATTCCGTGACAAGCGGGCATATTGCCGCGCTTGGAATCTTCCATACTAAATCTCTTTAGTATAGTGTCTATATACCTGGACTGTGAAAGTCCCAATGTTCTATTAGATCTATCACGATAGATCTTAATACCCAGAATGTATGATGCATCTCCCAAGTCTTTCATGGAGAATTTTTGTGACAAGTAGAGCTTTACTGATTGTAGTATAGGGATATCATTCCCTATCAGTAGTATGTCGTCGACATATAAAACGAGGAAGACTACTGCTCCTTCTACAATCTTCCTATAAATACATGGTTCATCTACATTTTTGATAAAGTCAAATTCCTTGACTGTTTCATCAAAGCAGATGTTCCCACTCCGCGATGCTTGCTTTAACCCATAAATGGATTTAAGCAATTTGCACACTCTTCCGCTGCTCCCACTGTCTAAGAAACCTTCTGGTTGATCCATGTAAACACTCTCTTCTAGATGTCCATTTAGAAAACCTATTTTTACATCCATTTGCCAGATTTCATAGTCATGGAAGGCAGCAATGGAAAGCATGATCCGAATGGATTTAAGCATAGCTACTGGTGAAAAAGTTTCATCATAGTCCAATCCTGGTCTTTGACGAAAACCTTTTGCTAATAGTCTAGCTTTGTAGGTTTCCACTTGTCCAAATGTACCAATCTTCTTTTTGAAGATCCATTTGCACCCAACTAGTTTTACCCCAGGAGGAGCAACTTCTAAAGTCCATATTTTATTGGTGTACATGGATTCCATTTCGGATCTCATAGCATCCAGCCACTTCACTGAGTCGCTACTCGTGATAGCCTGCTGAAAACTAGTAGGCTCATCATCATCGATGATGCAATCCTCTCGATCCCCATCAAGAAGAAAACCATAGTATCTTTTAGGAGGATGAGAAAGCCTACTAGATCTGCGGAGTGGCGTTGGTTCGTCATGTTCTATTGAAATTTGAGATTCTTCTAAGTCATCGGCTGCAGTTTGAGGTTCTGGAATTTCTTCCAGTTCTACCGCACTCCCACTAATTTCTTTTTCAAGAAATTTGCATTCTAAGAAGACAATGTGGCGAGTGACAAACACCTTTTGTTCTTCAGTGTGGTAGACCATATACCCCCTTGAATGCTTGGGGTATCCTACAAACTTGCACAAAACCGATCGTGCCTCGAGCTTGTCCGGATTATGCTTCTTAACATATACCGGACACCCCCATATCTTGATATACTTGAGATATGGTCTCTTCCCACACCACATTTCATATGGAGTGGTAGGTACAGACTTAGTTGGAACTCTATTCAATAGGTATGCGGCTGATTCTAGAGCAAATCCCCAGAAGGAAAGTGGCAACTCAGCACTACTCATCATTGAACGCACCATATCTAATAGCGTGCGATTCCTCCTTTCTGATACACCATTATGCTGAGGTGTATAAGGCGGAGTAAGCTGAGAGAGAATTCCATTCTCTTTTAAGTATTCAAGGAAACTGGTACTTAAGTATTCTCCACCTCGATCAGATCGAAGTGTCTTGATGCTTTTACCAGTCTGGTTCTCTACTTCATTTTTATACTCCTTAAACTTCTCAAAGGCCTCGGATTTATGTTTCATTAAGAATATATGTCCATACCTAGAGAAGTCATCAGTAAAAGTTATGAAGTAGGAGTGACCGCTTCGTGCATGCGTAGACATCAGACCACATACATCACTGTGTACTAGTCCCAAGAGTTCAGTGGCTCTTTCTCCGTGTCCGGTGAACGGAGATTTGGATCTAGATATCCATCTTTATGTAACTTAGTCAACCTTGTTTCATTTATATGACCAAGTCTACAATGCCATAGGAAGGCTTGATTCGAATCTGGAGCCTTTCGTTTACGCGTGTTTTGAATATTGAAAATTTGAGGTTGATTAAGTATGTATATGCCGTTTTCCAGTATGACAAACCCAATCAGTTCTTGATTTAGGAGAATGTTCATGACATTTCTTTCAAGCGCAAAATTATATCCTTTATTAGACAACAAAGATACTGATATAATATTACACAACATACTGGGAATACAAAAACAGTTGTACAATACCAAAATGTGTCCACTATTCAACCCTAGGTGATATTCTCCTATTGCAACTGCATCTACATGCATTCCATTGCCCATCCGGAGATTCATATCACCTGCCCCCAGTACTCTACTATTTCTCAGATCCTGCAAAGAATTACAGATGTGAGAACCAGAACCGGTATCAAGTACCCATGAAGTAGAGTTTACTGAAAGACAATTTTCGATTACGAACACACCTGAAGCAGAAGCAACAGCTTGCTTCATGTCTTTAGCTTTGAAGGCCTGACAATCCTTCTTCCAGTGCCCTTGCTTGTGACAATAGAAGTATTCATTCTTTTCTGACTTCACCCTTCCTGCCTTGTTCGTTCCCTGCACCTTCTTGACCCCACATTTCGGTTTGGTGGCTTTCATCTTCTTCTTCCCTTTAGCTTTCGCTTTAGATTTAGAAGAAGATGATTGGCCAACATACAGAACGGGGTTCTTCTCCTTTTTCAAGGAGGTCTCTGCTACCCTCAACATATTGAGGAGTTTTGGAAGATCCGCTTCCATTTCGTGCATGTTGAAGTTCAGCACGAACTGAGAGAAGATGTGGGGAAGGGACTGCAAAATCAAGTCGATATACAAATCATTCTCTAGCACGCATCCCAGGTTTGCGAGTTCCTCAATGAGGGTGATCATTTTGAGGACGTGCTCTCCAACAGGCGATCCTGGAGCTAGCCTCATCTGGAAGAGTTTCCTTGAGGTTTCGTACCTCGCGATTCGGGAGTGTTCACCATACAATTCCTTGCAATGGAGGAATATGGATATAATATCCATACTCTCGTGCTGTTTCTAGAGTTCATTATTCATGGACGCCAGCACGATACACTTAGCTCGCTCACAGTCTAGATCCCAGGTTTTGCGAACTTCCTTGTCCGCAACTGAGGAATCTGGTCCTGGGATAAGGGGAGGAACAGCGGTGGTAACATATGCAACTTTGTCATAAGTCAGCGCAATATTGACGTTCCTTAGCCAATCTTTATAGTTCTGCCCGGTCAGTATATTCTTTTCAAGTAATAGTTTAAGTCCAGTCATGGTAGCTGCCAGAGAGAGAGAAAAGAAACACTCAGCATACGCTCTTGCAAGTTTAGATTGGTTATTAATTTATCTAAACAGGATGGCTCCCACTGTTTCCTCAAATCCTTCTTCAAAACCTAAAAGAAGAACTAGTCAGGATTTAATCACATGTCACAATTCTTGCTTAACCTTTCAGCCAGGCTGGTGTTGGTACTTCGAGGGAGGTTTTCCAACGCTTTCGCGAAATTCCTTAATTAAAGAACCTCTTTTCCCTGGAGGCGTAGCCCTTCTAACACCTTTCTAGGCACCTACTTGGTTTATAGCATTGATTGTTAAGTGAGAGAAATTCCCGAGAGTAATCCTACTCATCAGTGAGATCGGGATCCAACTATCATTGCATGATGCCCTAGATGGAAGCCACTCTAGTCACCACACTCCAGAAGGTAAGCTAAATCTGCAAGTTTCCTTTATGTTTGAAACTCCCGATGTGATTTTTACCCCAAGCTCTTATAGACCTTGATGTAGGCCAACAAGTCATAAGACGCAAGTCAAGTTCTACCCGTCATTGTCCTGATCAATTTAAATACATCGTACAAGCCCTTGACGTAGGCCAACAAGGTGTACGTCTGTATTAAACTAATGCATCTATCTATGCAACAAATAGGCACACACTGCTACCATACACTATGCCTTGACGTAGGCCAACAAGCATAGCATGAATACGATGTGCTGTCTATCTGAAACGACGGAGGGTTACGGCTGGTTTTTGGCGAAAAACCGTTAACGTAATGAATTTGATTTGATCGAAGGAACTAAGATAGCTTTTATTAAAAGGAGTGGTTTAAGCTCCGCATTTAAAATTTGCTTTTTCAAGAAAACCGAGTGGTTTTTAGAAATTGTTCCAACGATTCGGTTTAGGTTTTATTTTCTTTGCATTAATAATAATGCGTCCCATCTTTAACCTATCATTACAGATAACAACGAAAATACAACGTCCTCTTATGCCATCCGCATTCGCCACGGGGTCCCGTCATCACCCGTTAGGTTACTTAACTAACGACAGAGCGGGGCTGGGCTAGCGCGGGTGTAAAACATAAGCGACGTCTAAATAGCTATCATATATAGATATTGTACATTCGTCAGACGCAATAATAGGCATTCCAGATCACAGATAAACAATATTGGATTTGCAAGCAATCCGCATTTCTTTTGAGCCTGCAATGAAGACGGATTACACAGTTGTGATGAATAGCCATTTTCCCACCCCAGACCCCTACGGGTACGGCAAACTACCCACCAAGTACCAGAAGTGAAGCGGTCTGCCCCAACACTTCAAAATACCCGGTAGTTTGTGCACCCGACCTTGGGTCTATCCTAGGAGCAAAAACAGTAAAAAGAAATAATACAACGGTGGCTACAACCGCAACCTGGATGTGCCCCGCAAAATAATATTACAACTTATTACATTTACATCAAATGAATTAATACAATAACCCATCACAAAACCCGGCTAATAACCACAACAGTCCAATACAGTTTATATACACAAACAGTTATATATAACATCACAGATATGTGCAACCCCCTGCCAACCGACATACTAGCAGTTAGGGGAGGTTTACGAACACATAATACATTTCACAGATATAATCAAACAAGCAAATACCGTATAATTTCGATCGATTAAACACATTTAATTTTGCTCCAATACTTCTCTGTAAATCTGAAACCTGAGCAAAAATAAAAATTACCAGAAAACACCAAATATCACAGAGAATCAACACAAGAAACTTGGGATGATGAGTCGTCCAAAGCGCGGCGGAATCGCGGCGGATCGGTGGGATCGGACGCGGTTCCGCGGCGCTATGGCCGATTCATGAGCCCAATTTTCTTTGGTGTTCTAATACATTCATTTAGGTCATTCTGAAGGTCCCTGAAAAATTTTTGGACCTCATTTAAAATTCGACAGAAAGTTCATGATATCGGGGTTTTTTCGGTTTGTTTTTCCGTTCGAAATTCATACAAATATGCAAGTGTGTTAAATATTGTTTAGCTAGGCTCTGATACCACTGTAAGTCGATGTTCAACACCCCAATACTTATGGGGAGGCGGAAATATGAATAACAATCTTGTTCTATGGTTAAACATCGAATAACCGTATGAATCGTTTGCTAAACAAGTTTTAACAAAAGCTATAGAGTTCTAAACTACTATGTTAAGAGATTATACCAAACGTTTCTAGTCCTTCGTCTTTATGTTATCTATGGCCTCTTTGGATCTCCACGTCCTCCTCGGCTTCCTTCCGTGATAGACGATCCACCCGAGAACCCTAATCCAAGCTATAACCTCTAAACTTGAGGTTACTTAGTTTCTCTAGTTGCTAAATAGAGTAGCTAAGGTGATGTAGAGATGGGTTATGGAGTAATTAGTCTTTCATAATCCTTGTTCTCAACTCATGAGGGGTAGGATTAGGCTTTGGTGAAGGAGAGAGAGCTTGAAGAGAGAGAGTGAGAAGATGATAATGATAATAATAATAATAATGAAATAGCTTCTCACTTGATATATGAAACATAATGAATAAAAAGAAATGAATAATATGAGATTATTCATCATGTTTCATAAATGCAAGTGGGTGATTCATTATGTGAGTCATTAAGCATTTAATAATGCATTAATGATATGATGAATCACTCACAATGAGTCACTAAATCATTAAATGAAAATGCCACATCTCCCTCCATGTCACATCCTTCTAGAAGCTTCTCGGAAAATTATGAGAACGCCCCTCTCATCCGTGAAAACACGAAAAAACTTTAGACTGTATGAATCCAATAACCTGATACTAGAATCTGGCTTAAACCAAAGCCGGCTAGTAAAAACTGTCCGAATGTCGTACGTGCGTTTAAACACGTACGTGTTCGAACCTTTGTCGTAAAACCATACGACCTCTATATCTTTTCGCTTGGGTTTGGGAAATCTCTGTGTGGGACTCTAAAGACTCAACTACTACGCTGGCAGTGGGTTTAACCACAGACCGCAAGCGGCACTAGCTGTACGTAACGGTCCCCAGGTAGTTGTCGATAAGAAAGCCGATGAGGTAACCCATCTGAAATCCTACTGAGCCTGTCCATGACAATATCCGCGCAGTCCGGTCTGTTCGTCTATGAGTATCGCATGTATGGTCTAGGGAGGTGGTGGACGTCAGACCCTTAATAACCGTACAAGTCATGTCGGTATGGCTCAAGACCACCCGAGAATCTACTGATCAGTCCATCAGTAATTCTCAATCAGCCCTGGCCGGGGACTTATGGTAATGACCAACCGACCACAGTGCGATGTCAACTCCCTATACCGGGAGAGACGAATCCCTAACAGTCGCTCACTGCCTCCACGTGACTCGGGACTGTGCCCAACTAAAACCTGTTTGCACGACTCCTTTGAGCCGTGGTAGGGTAATAATCAAAGCACAGTGGGAACTCACACAAGACAAATGATGACCTTAAGTCAACGGACTATCTGCACACATGTCACCTGAGAACTGCTATCTGACGTTAGGTATAATACCATCCAGTCAGTTCTCGGCGAGTCCTGTCCGGTGTACTCACACCCAGTGAGCATCTGTATACAATCTTAGGTGAACACCACCAATGATTGCGGGACCAATCCATCGCCCCTCGTCAGGGTCTAGATATGTATACACTAGTCTACTCCGGAGTATCGATGCCCAATCTCGATACTCCTGCGACCAGGGACATCTAAGGGTGTGTCTATTGACTATCCAGCTCCCACTAGTATGACTGCCATCACAACGCCGGTAGTCAGACAAACACCCTATGGGCTTTATCAACATATATATATAAATACCAAGTAAAATATATCATACGTTAAGACAAAGTCAAACCAAATAGCGTACTATCATATCAAGCAAGACTGTCGTGTACATATATATCCTAAGCATCCTATACAATGTAGGCCTCTAGGGCATATATATCCAACATACTGACATATCAATCAAGTCATCAGATCACGTCGTATATTTTTTTCATCACATTAAGTCATCTTACATCAAGTCAATTTCATATATACATTCTACCTTATTAATCTCGTTTCATACTACTCTAAGTCTCCTACTTATTCTCGTGCACTACCTATCTATGTGTCGTGATTCACATTCACTTATCATCTCTAACTATCTCTTTAACCCTATCCATAGTTTTCTAATCTAGGTTTCCTTAACCATATTCTATATATCGATTTCCATCAATGGGGTGTTATACGCCATCCACCCGACTTCCCCCATAAATATAGATCTAGTCACCTTGATCCTTGCTTGCCGAAGTCGATGACGCCATGCTCCGTCGTCTCGGAATCCATGCGAAGATACCTATAATAAATACATAATCGCAATCGCTATTAACATCAAGTCCGGAAAACCAATACGGCATACGGTGCGCTCATAGGTTAGAACATATAGCCTACGCATGCAAAACAACCAAACAACGCTTGTTGTTGACATATAAACGCCCAACAACCAAATACAAATCCAAACATTAAAACCAAGAATTCCAAAATACGGAAAACATAACCAAAAACCACTCACAACAGCTCCCAGATTCTCTCTCAGGTAAAATGGGATTAAACTAGCAAGTATAGGGTGTTGTATATAGAGTATGTGAGCTACTGAACCAACCTAGGCACCAAATTCCACAACTTGGCCGGCCACACACCCTAGAAATCCGGCGAGCTCGGCCAGTAGTTCTCTGTTGGGGTTCGTCTTCTCAGGGTGGTCTCCTATTGGTCCAACTAGGTCTTTGGAGTTGTTTGTTTAACTCAGAAACTTCCCGGGTCATCCCAGATTCCCTGTAGTCCCCAATTTGTACACAATGTTGGATATGTATGCCCTAGAGGCCATTATTGTATAGTACTAGTTTGTATATTACATTTTTGAAGCTTGGGATATACACATGGATTGACGACAGTCTTGCTCGATATTGTAGTATGCTACTTGGTTTGTATCTATCTTAATATGTGTATGTGTTTCTTTTAACATATCGCTAATACAGATTGATGGAGCCATTAGGATGTTTGCTTGACTACCAGCATTGTGATGGTGATCACACTAGTGGGGGCTGGGTAATCTATAAGCACGTCCTTATACAGGTCCCTAGTCGTAAGATTATCGAGACAGGGCATCGATACTCCAGAGTAGACTAGTGTATACGCTTCTCATCCCAGCAGGGGAGATGGTCTGTCACACAGCCATCAGTACATCGTACTAGAGATAGTATGCAGGTGCTCATTGGATTATGAGTTACACTGGACGGACTCGTTGGGAACTGCTGGTTGGTACTATACCTATTGTCAGGTAGCAGTTCCCAGGTGACATGAGTACAGCTTAGTCTGTTGACTTGACACTGCCACTTCGCCTCAAGTGTGTTCCCATTGTTCTTTGATTGCTACCCTACCACGGCTCTATTGAGTCGTGCAAACAGGTAGTAGTTGGGTGCAGTCCCGAAGCCCTTGGAGGCAGTGGCGGTTAGACAGGATTTGTTAGATATATGTATGCCCTAAAGACCATTATATGAATAGTGTTTGCTTAGACATATATATATGTATATAGATGACATTCTTGCTCAACATGATAGTATGCTATCCGGTTTACTTTATCATGACATGTAGATTTGATCATGCTTTTATTCATTTGCACATGTTGATAAAGCCCACAGGATATTTGCTTGACTACTGTGATTATGATGCGGATCATACTAGTGCGGCACGTGTAGTTTATAAGCATATCCTTGAACTGTTCCTAGTCGAGAGTGTATCGAGACAGGGTATCGATATTCCAGAGTAGACTAGCGTATACCATTCTTTTCCCATTTGATTGGCAATGGATGATCCCATATCCATCTGGTGAGGTGACACCAAAGATTGTATGCGGGTGCTCAGTGGAGACCGGGTACACTGAACGGACTCACCGAGAACTCCTATGTGGTATTATATCTATCGTCGGATAGCAGTTCTCAGGTAACACTGGTATAGCTTAATCTGTAGACCCAAGATCGTCATAGAGTCTTGTGTGTCCTCTTACTGTATTTTGATCTCCACCCTACCACGGCTCTACTGAATCGTGCAAACAGATGGTCTTTGGGTACAGTCTCGAGGCACATGGAGGCGATGAACGATAGGAGGGGTTTCGTCTCTCCCGGTATTGGGAGTTGATGTTGTGCTATGCTCGATTGGCTATAACAAGAAGTCCCTGGCCAGGGCTGCTGAGATTTACTGATAAGAGTTATCAGTAGTTTCTCTATCTGTTATGAGCCATACACCGGCATGACTTATTGAGTTATTTGGGTCAACGATTCTATCCCTGGACTCGATATTCAGCATATCTGACGAAGAGACCGGACTGTACGGTAAGTGTTGTCAGTTGGCTTGACGGGAGTTTTGACAGCTTCGCTGGTTTTCTTCTGATCGTTCAATACCCGGGTGGCCGTTACGTTTAGCTGACCGCTTGCGGCTTGTAGGTATTTGATATGATCATCACCTACTGCCGGCGTATTGACGAGTCTTAGAGTCCCACAATGAAGTTTCCTAGCTCAGGCAAAAAGATGTGGTGTGCATATGAGATATGCGCGGGGACCCGATTAAATATGGTTATGTGATAACGTATATTAATCGGGCATTTTCTGTTGGTCGGGTCGTATGTGATATGAACTGTTTGCTAAATCAAGTGTTGATTTAACAAATAACATTTAGATTAATTCTTTAATTAAACCATTTTCTATTTTGTATGCATGCATGTATGCACATGATGATGTGCATGGACACATACATACATACATTTGTATCATGGTTGTTGATACAAAATTGGTGGCAATGCAAGACTTATATTGGAGCAATTATATAAATTTGTCATTTTAAGTTAATGTAAAGAAAATCCACTCATGGTCCATTATCCATGAGTGGCTAAACTTTACCTAACTTTTAATGAAAAGAATTTCCACCCATGGCTGTAGTGGGAATGATATAATGTTGATTATTCATTCTCATCTCTATAAAAGGATTCATATGAGATATGAGAAAAATAGATGAGAAGGGTGTGGAAAAATAGTGAGAGAAGAGCTCAAGCTTAGCCACCATTATCTTCTTCTTCCTCTCTTGATTTTTATATAGAGTGAGGTTGATAAAAAGAAAGGGTTTTAATTGTAGAATAAAAACCACATCATCATACTACACATATCTAGCCCATTTGTGTAGGGTGTTTGCTTTACTTCATTCACAAATTAAGTAAAGTAAGAAGCTTTGGGCAAAGAGACTTCGGGTGGATCATCGTGGACAAGGAAGGCTTCCATCGATCTGTTCCAAACTCTCATAGTGCCAAGGAGTCACCAAGGGAGATCTACAAAGGTTGTAATCTCTACCCTTAGTGATAGTTTTTCATTTGCATGTGATGCTTAGTTGCATGAGACCCTAAATTTCTAGTTATGATTCTTGTCAAGTTCACTTAGCACCTTTAAAAATTCAATTATGGCATATGTGATTGTCACGACTCGAAATTGGCACGTGACGGCCCTAATACTACGCAACATCTACAGGCGTAACGCAGTAAAAGAAAGCCAAAACCCAGAAATCTAAACCATTAAAACAAGAAAGATAAGAAATATTATTTAAAAGTCTTTGAAATCACAACCCAAATTCTTTAAAAGTCCAACTTTTCCTTCTTTAAAATTTTGGCAGCACCTCTTTTGTAAAAAAAATAGCCCCAAAAATGGGTACAACATAAATATAAATAAAGCATCCCCAAACGGGAGCAAATACATGCCCAAAGGCAGAAAACTACCACCACAACAAATATACGATGCCGAAGCGAAGAAATAGAAGACGATAAAAAGGAAACTGTATAAAAGACAACAAGTCACAACAAAACATACAATATCGTCCTCACACAAGTCTCTAAGTCAAACATGAAAATATAGTAGATGGAGAGTACAGGGATACAACGAATATACAATACAACAACGAATAACCACAAAACCCACCTAAGCAAACTGCACACTGTGAGCTAATGCGGTATCCGCAGCCAAAGATGATAAGATAGATGAATATAGCCTGCCTCGACTACTCTGGGGAACACCCTGCAAAACAATTGTGGCACAACGGGGGTGAGTTGCCAACTCGTGAATAGTAAATAATATATGCAGGTAATCGCAAATATGCACGTACAGCGCGAATCTAGCATATGTAAGCTGAAAGCAGTAAAAGGTCATATGAATGCGATAATCATGAAAGGTATGTAAGTCCACGTTGCTCACCCCGGTTCTTACGGGGAGGCGGAAACGGCGAAAAACAATAATTTTTGGCGCAAGGCAACATGGACTAAACTTCGGATCTTTGCTAAAATAGAAACTAGTAAACACTAAGAGGTTTAACTACTATGTTGTAGAAAGTATACCTCACGAAACCAGTCCTTCGGGTCTTCATTCTGCTGTCCCGCTCGTCCATCCAAGCTCCAAGTGTCGATCCGGACCTTGGACACCTCCGCGGCCTTCTTAAGTCGAAGACAATCCACCCGAGAGATGTACACTAAGCTCCGCCTCAAGCCGAGGCAACTAGGGCAAAGTGATTGCTAGTCAAGAAGCCCTAGAATGTATAGAGGAGATGTATGGATGTATTTGTCTTTGTAGGATCTTTTTCTCTCAACACATGAGATCAAAAGATGAGATCAAGAGGAGGAAGAAGAAGGAGAAAGGTTAGCAACCATGGAGCTTCTTATTTCAAGAGAGAGAATGAGAATGAACAAAATGAAAAGCTTAACCAAGAGAAAACACAACCATGGTTGCAATAATACTCATTTTCATCATTACTAATCCCATCATGAAAAGTTGATGGCTACAAATGACATGACCATTATCATAACAAAAAGAAAAAGAAAACCAAAGAATACTTTAGATCTTTCAAGAAGATCTTACTCAACTTTGGTCAAACGGTCAACAAAGTCAAGATGGTCAAATGGTCAATGCAATTAGCCACAACATAATTATCAATAAGAGGATTAGTAAATAATGTCCCCGGCTCATAATGGTTTTGACCGAACCAACTGTCAAACCACTAATGAGGCACCTCCTCCTTCATCGCTCCTCAAAACTGTGCATACACACCCGCATCCGCATTCCGTAGAATGCGAATGTACAGAAGACAAATCAAATCCATCTATGCAACACTAGGATCTGGCTTAAACCAAAGCCCACTAGTATTGCCTGCCCGAACAGCATACGCACACAAGTGCACGTAAGTGATCGTAGCCCTGCCGTAAAACCATACGGCCTCTACACGTTTCGCCCAGTGCAGGGAAACTCTCTGTGTGGGACTCTAAAGACTCGACACTACGCTGGCAGTGGGTTTAACCACAGACCGCAAGCGGCACTAGCTGTGCGTAACTGTCCCTAGGTAGATGTCGATAAGAACACCGATGAGGTAAACCCATCCGAACTCCTACTGAGCCTGTATGTGACAATCTCCGTACAGTCCGGTCTGTTCGTCTGATACATCGCATGGCGGGCCTAGGGGGCGGTGAACGTCAGTCCCTTAATAGCGGTACAAGTCGTGTCGGAGTGTATCCCAAAACACCCTGAGATAACACTGGAAACCTACCAGTATATCTCGCTTGCCCTGGCCAGGGACTACTCGTGTAATGGCTCTCCTAGACACAACGCGATGTCAACCCCAATACCGGGAGAGACGAATCCTGTCTAACCAACACTGCCTCAAAGTGTTTCGGGACTGAACCCAACTACTACCTGTTTGCACGAGTCCTTTGAGCCGTGGTAGGGCAGTAATTTAAGTACAGTGGGAACACACTTGAGGCGAAGTGACAGTGTCAAGTCGGCGGACTAAGCTGTACTCATGTCACCTGAAAACTGATAACTGACGATAGGTATAATACCAACCAACAGTTCCCGACGAGTCCTGTCCAGTGTACTTGTAACCTAACGAGCACCCGCATACTATCTCAAGTACGACGTACTGACGGCTGTGGGACAGACTGTCTCCCCCTGCTGGGATGAGAAGCGCATACGCTAGTCTACTCCGGAGTATCGATGCCCTGTCTCGATAGTCCTATGACTAGGGACCTGTATAAGGATGTGCTTATGGATTACCCAGCCCCCATGAGTGTGAGCGCCATCACAACGCTGGTAATCAAGCAAAGATCCTAAGGGCTATACTAATATGTATATAAGCGATATGCTAAAAGAAACACATGCACATATTGAAGTAGAGACAAACCAAGTAGCATACTACCATTTTGAGCAAGATTGTCTATACAACTTTGAATATCCCAAGCTTCCATTAAGTAATATACAAGCTAGTATGATACAGTAATGACCTCTAGGGCATGTACACTAACAATCTCCCACTTGCACTAAGGCCATGTACTGGCGTATCGAAGACCTATCATCTCGATCAGCCGCTTGAACTGAGTCTGGGGTAGGGCCTTCGTGAGTGGATCTGCAGTGTTGTTCTCCGTATTTACTCTCTTCACCTCGATCTCTCGGCGATCTACGATCTCCCTGATCAGGTGGTACCGCCTCAAAATGTGCCTGGACTTCTAATGGGACCTGGGTTCCTTCGCTAAAGCTATAGCGCCGTTGTTGTCGCAATACAGCGGTATTGGATCAACAATGGTAGGAACCACCTGAAGCTCCGTGAGGAACTTCTTCATCCAGACAGCTTCCTTTGCGGCATCGCAAGCAGCTATGTACTCCGCTTCCATAGTTGAGTCTGCAACGGTCTCCTGCTTGGAACTCTTCCAGCAAACCGCCCCTCTATTGAGGGTAAAGACATAACCCGACATGGACTTAGAGTCATCCTTGTCACTCTGGAAGCTGGAGTCAGCAAAGGCCTCGAGCTGGAGGTCTTTTCCGCCATACACCAAGAACATCTCCTTAGTCCTTCTCAGGTACTTGAGAATGTTCTTTACCGCTATCCAGTGTTTCTCCCCTGGGTTCGACTGATACCGGCTTACAACGCTCAATGCGTATGCTACATCTGGTCTGGTACATAACATCGCATACATTATAGAGCCTACCGCAAAAGCGTAGGGTATAATAGACATGCGATCCCTTTCCAAATCAGTCTTGGGAGACATCTCTTTGGAGAGGGTGATCCCGTAACAAGCCGGTAAATTACCGCGCTTGGAATCTTCCATACTGAATCTTTTCAGTATGGTGTCGATGTACCTTGACTGTGAAAGTCCCAACATCCTCTTAGATCTATTACGATAGATCTGGATCCCCAGAATGTAGTTGGTATCACCCAGGTCCTTCATGGAGAACCTCTGCGACAAGAATCCTTTGACTGACTGTAGCATAGGAATATCATTTCCTATTAGGAGAATGGCATCCACGTACAAGAAGAGGAATACTACAGTTCTCCCTACAATCTTACTGTAAATGCATGGTTCATCTGGGTTTTTGATAAAGTCGAATTCTTTGACAGTATCATCAAAGCAGATGTTCCAACTCCACGATGCCTGCTTAAGTCCATAAATGGACTTGAGCAACTTGCACACTCTACCGCTGCTCCCACTCTGAATGAATCCCTCCGGCTGATCCATATAGACGCACACTTCCAAATTTCCATTTAGGAAAGCCGTCTTTACGTCCATCTGCCAGATTTCATAATCGTGGAAGGCAGCAATGGCAAGAAGGATCTGAATGGATTTCAGCATAGCCACTGGAGAAAAGGTCTCGTCATAGTCCAAACCAGGTCTTTGACGAAAACCCTTTGCAACAAGTCTAGCTTTATAGGTCTCAACCTGCCCATCTACACCAATCTTCTTCCTGAAGATCCATTTGCAGCCTACAGGTTTTACCCCTTCTGGAGAAAAGTCCAAAGTCCAGACTTTGTTGGTATACATAGACTCCATCTCGGCCCGCATTGCATCCAGCCATTTTACCGAGTCGCCGCTCTGAATGGCTTGCTGGAAGCTAGTAGGCTCACCATAATCCATGGTGCAATCCTCTCTATCCCCGTCTATGAGAAAACCGTAGTATCTCTCGGGCGGATGAGACTGCCTACTACTCCTGCGGAGTGGCGCTGGGATGTCCGGTTCTTTCGAACCCTCTGGTTCTACTAAGCTTTCAGTAATAGCTCGTGGTTCTGGAATTTCTTCCAGTTCTATTGCGCTCCCACTTATCTAATTTTCCAAAAACTCAGTTTCCAAGAAGCGGGCATGACGAGAAACAAAAACCTTTTGTTCCTCTGCGTAATAGAAAAGATACCCCTTGGAGTTCTTCGGGTATCCCACAAACTTACACTGTACTGAACGTGCTTCGAGCTTGTTCGCATGCTGCATTTTTACAAAAGCTGGACATCCCCATGTTTTAAAGTGTTTAAGACTGGGTTTCTTCCCACTCCACATCTCATATGGTGTGGTAGGCACTGACTTAGTAGGAACTTGGTTCAAAAGATATGCAGCTGTTTCTAGTGCATAACTCCAGAAGGATCGCGGCAACTCAGCCTTACTCATCATAGAACGAACCATATCCAATAAGGTTCGATTCCGCCTTTCCGATACACCGTTGTGTTGTGGTGTGTATGGAGGAGTAAGCTGAAAGAGAATTCCATTCTCTTTTAAGAAGTCCAGAAACTCGGCACTTAAGTATTCACCACCTCGATCAGATCTCAGTGTCTTGATACTTTTGCCTGTTTGTTTTTCAACTTCATTCTTGTATTCCCGAAATTCTCAAAGGTTTCAGATTTGTGCTTCATCAAGAAGACATGCCCAAACCTAGAGAAATCATCTGTGAAAGTAATGAAGTATGAATAACCACTTCGCGCATGTGTAGACATTGGACCACACACGTCACTGTGTATGAGTCCCAAGAGCTCGCTCGCTCTTTCTCCGTGTCCAGTGAACGGAGTCTTTGTCATCTTTCCCATGAGACAAGATTCACAAGTGGAATAAGACTGATACTCGAACGTTTCCAAGTATCCTTCTTTATGTAACTTTGTCAACCGTGTCTCATTAATGTGACCCAGTCTACAATGCCATAAGAAAGCCTGATTTAATTCCGGAGACTTTCTTTTAAGTGTGTTCTGGACACTGAATACCTGAGCTTGATTCAAAACGTATATACCGTTTTTCAATGTACCTGACCCAATCAGAACTTGATTTAGGTGGATGTTTACTACATCGCTTACAAAAGTAAAATCATATCCTTCCTTAGAAAGTAAGGATACAGATATGATATTACAAGTCGCACCTGGTACATAAAAACAGTCACGCAGAATCAATATCTGCCCAGTTGTCAGTCCTAGATGATATTCCCCTACGGATACAGCATACATGCTCATTCCGTTAGCAACCCTGAGAGTCATATCACCTTTCCTGATAACCCTACGGTTTCTCAGAGCCTGTAACGAATTACAGATATGAGATCCTGATCCGGTATCCAATACCCAGGAAGTAGGGTTAACTGACATACAGTTCTCTATTACAAACACACCCGAAGCCGAAGCCACAACATGCTTCGAATTCTGGCTACTGGCTTTGCAAGCCCTGCAATCCTTCTGCCCATGTTCATTCCCGTAACAGTAGGAACATCCCTCTTTTACTACATCCATTCCCAAAACTTTTGCCCTTCCCTTTCTTTCTACTTCCTTGGTTTCCTTCAGGGTAGTAGGTAGGGACTGTTGAACTAAGTCAGCATCTGACCCGTTCTTCAACGTGGTCTTCAGGTCCGTGAGCTTAAATGCGCTGGTCTCTGTAAGAACGTTGCCCCTTACAGATGACCCGATAGCCAACCTCGCTGGAAGCAATTCGTTCGAGGTCTCATATCTTGCGATACGAGATTGCTCTCCATATAAATCCTTGTTATGGAGGAAGATAGAAACTAAGTCCATCTTCTCGTGCTGCCTCTGGTATGTACCATCAACTGAGGCTAACACGAGGCACTTGGCTTTCGCACAGTCTTTTTCTGATGTCCTATGGATATGAATATCCGTGACAGGGGAAGCTGGACCTGAAACGGCAGGGGTTGGACTAGTTAATAGGTGTCCCAGCTTGTCATGGGCAATGGACATCTGGACAGAACTTTGCCAGTCATAACAGTCAGATTCAGTCATTTTATTATCTAGATGTAACCTAGGTGCGGTCACTGGGTCGCTGCAATTAAGAGAGAGCGAGAAGAAAACACTCAGCATGATGCTCTTGCAAGTTTAGATTGGTTTTTAATTTATCTAAACAGGATGGCTCCCACTGTCTCTCGAATCCCTCCTCAAACCATAAAGGAAGAATTAGTCAGGATCAATCTCACCGTACAATACTTGCTTAACCGTTCAGCCAGGCCAGTGTCGGTACTTCGAGGGAGGTTTTCCAACGCTTTCGCGAAGTTCCTTAATTAAGTAACCTCTTTTTCCTGTGGGCGTAGCCCCGCTAACACCTTTCTAGACACCTACTTGGTTTATAGCATTGATCGTTAAGTGAGAAAGTTCCCGAGGAGTAGCATATACTCACAGTAGGATCGGGATCCAAATATCATCGCGTGATAAAACTGAAGGAATCCTACCAGAATCATCACACTCCAAATGGTATGCAGTGCTAGCAAGTTTCAGTACTTATGAAACTCCCGATGTGGATTTTTGCCCCATGCTCTTATGACCTTGACTAAGGCCAACAAATCATAAGTCACATGTCAAGTTCTACCCGTCGTTATCCAGGTTGATTTGAACCCACCCGTATATACCCTTGACTATGGCCAACAAAGTAATACGACTGTCCCAAACCAACACATTCTATCTATGCAACATATGAATACCCACCAGCTACCAAACACTGTGCCTTGACTAAGGCCAACAAACACAGCTTGAATACTGTTGATTATTCATATGAAATGACTGAGGGCTACGGATGGTTTTGGCGAAACCGTGAACGTAGTGAACTTGATATAGTCGATGGAACGAGATAGCTTTTAAAAGGAGTGGTTCAAGCTCCGCGTTTAAAATGCTGGTTTTTGAAAAGAACCGAGTGGTTTTCAAAGTGTTCCAACGACTTTTACTTGGTTTATTTTCTTGCATTAGTTCTTTTAATGCGTCCCATCATTTAAACCTACCATTGCAGAAAACAACCAAAATATGACGTACGCTTATGCCATTCGCATTCGCTACGGGGCCCCGTCATCGCCCGTTAGGTTACTTAACTAACGACAGAGCGGGAGCTGGGCTAGCGCGGCTGAAAAACATAATCAACGCCTAAATAGTTATCATATATAGATATATAGCAATGATAGACATTACAGATCACAGATGAACACTTTGGATATACTAGGAATCTGCATTCCGTACGAGCCTGTAACGAAAAGTGGATTATACGGTCGCGATGAATAGCCAAACCCCACCCTAGACCCCTACGGGTGTGGCAAACTACCCGCCAAGTACCCGAAGCGAAGCAACCTCCCTCAACACCGTGAGTAGGCCACTCAGCACTTCGAGATACCCGGTAGTTTGTGCACCCCACCTTGGGTCTATCCTAGGAGCAAAAACAGTAAAAAGAATTATACAATGACGGCTACAACCACGACCCGGTTGTGCGGCCATACAAATAATATTACATCAATTTACAACTTTTACAATGAATGAAAGAAAAAGAAACACTCATCTCACACCCATTCCCGGCTATTCATCCGCGACAATCCACCGAGTTCATATACACAAACCATCAACATTACAGATCACAGATATGTATAACCCCCACTAATCGACGTATAGCGATTAGCGGACGTTCAATACATATATCACATCACAGAAAATATTCATTAGCCAAAGAGTACGGAATATCGATCAAAATACGGATTTTTAGCCACCCGAAAAGTCAATTTGCTCTCTGGAAAATCTGGGTAGAAAAATCATGTATTAAAAATCCCAAAACATCCAAACTAAAACACTGCACAAAACCCGATCCAGTGACGAGTCAAAACGGCGGCGGAACCGCGGCAATTAGCATGTCATTGCCGCGGAACCGCGGTCGTTTGATCGAATCACTGGATAGTTTTTCTGCAGTGTTTTCACAAAACCCTGAGACGATTTTTGAAGTATGATTTTTTATTTTTAGAGCAGAAAAAAAAACAATAGAAAGTTTCGGTTTTGCGAATGTGTTTCGCGACTTTTTTCCGATCGATGTTCTTAACACTTTGCTAACTTACTAGTTTATGTTTAGCCTGGCTCTGATACCACTGTAAGTCCACGTTGCTCACCCTGGTTCTTACGGGGAGGCGGAAACGGCGAAAAACAATAATTTTTGGCACAAGGCAACATGGACTAAACTTCGGATCTTTGCTAAACTAGAAACTAGTAAACATTAAGAGGTTTAACTACTATGCTGTAGAAAGTATACCTCACGAAACTGGTCCTTCGGGTCTTCATTCCGCTGTCCCGCTCGTCCATCCAAGCTCCAAGTGTCGATCCGGACCTTGGACACCTCCGCGGCCTTCTTGAGTCGAAGACGATCCACCCGAGAGATGTACACTAAGCTCCGCCTCAAGCCGAGGCAACTAGGGCAAAGTGATTGCTAGTCAAGAAGCCCTAGAATGTATAGAGGAGATGTATGGATGTATTTGTCTTTGTGGGATCTTTTTCTCTCAACACATGAGATCAAAAGATGAGATCAAGAGGAGGAAGAAGAAGGAGAAAGGTTAGCAACCATGGAGCTTCTTATTTCAAGAGAGAGAATGAGAATGAACAAAATGAAAAGCTTAACCAAGAGAAAACACAACCATGGTTGCAATAATACTCATTTTCACCATTACTAATCCCATCATGAAAAAGTTGATGGCTACAAATGACATGACCATTATCATAACAAAAAGAAAAAGAAAACCAAAGAATACTTTAGATCTTTCAAGAAGATCTTAGTCAACTTTGGTCAAACGGTCAACAAAGTCAAGATGGTCAAATGGTCAATGCAATTAGCCACAACATAATTATCAATAAGAGGATTAGTAAATAATGTCCCCGGCTCATAATGGTTTTGACCGAACTAACTGTCAAAACCCTAATGAGGCACCTCCTCCTTCATCGCTCCTCAAAACTGTGCATACACACCCGCATCCGCATTCCGTAGAATGCGAATGCACAGAAGACAAATCAAATCCATCTATGCAACACTAGGATCTGGCTTAAACCAAAGCCCACTAGTATTGCCTGCCCGAACAGCATACACACACAAGTGCACGTAAGTGATCGTAGCCCTGCCGTAAAACCATACGGCCTCTACAAGTTTCGCCCAGTGCAGGAAAACTCTCTGTGTGGGACTCTAAAGACTCGACACTACGCTGGCAGTGGGTTTAACCACAGACCGCAAGCGGCACTAGCTGTGCGTAACTGTCCCCAGGTAGATGTCGATAAGAAGGCCGATGAGGTAAACCCATCCGAACTCCTACTGAGCCTGTATGTGACAATCTCCGTACAGTCCGGTCTGTTCGTCTGATACATCGCATGGCGGGCCTAGGGGGCGGTGAACGTCAGTCCCCTAATAGCGGTACAAGTCGTGTCGGAGTGTAGCCCAAAACACCCTAAGATAACACTGGAAACCTACCAGTATATCCCGCTTGCCCTGGCCAGGGACTACTCATGTAATGGCTCTCCTAGACACAGCGCGATGTCAACCCCAATACCGGGAGAGACGAATCCTGTCTAACCGTCACTGCCTCCAAGTGCTTCGGGACTGCACCCAACTACTACCTGTTTGCACGACTCTTTTGAGCCGTGGTAGGGTAGTAATCTAAGTACAGTGGGAACACACTTGAGGCGAAGTGAGACAGTGTCAAGTCGGCGGACTAAGCTGTACTCATGTCACCTGGGAACTGATAACTGACGATAGGTATAATACCAACCAACAGTTCCCGACGAGTCCTGTCCAATGTACTCGTAACCTAACGAGCACCCGCATACTATCTCAAGTACGACGTACTGACGGCTGTGGGACAGACCGTCTCCCCCTGCTGGGATGAGAAGCACATACGCTAGTCTACTCCGGAATATCGATGCCCTGTCTCGATAATCCTACGACTAGGGACCTGTATAAGGATGTGCTTATGGATTACCCAGCCCCCACGAGTATGAGCACCATCACAACGCTGGTAATCAAGCAAAGATCCTAAGGGCTCTACTAATATGTATATAAGCGATATGCTAAAAGAAACACATGCACATATTGAAGTAGAGACAAACCAAGTAGCATACTACCATTTTGAGCAAGATTGTCTATACAACTGTGAATATCCCAACCTTCCATTAAGTAATATACAAGCTAGTATGATACAGTAATGGCCTCTAGGGCATGTACACTAACAAGGTATACTAGCAGGTACAACTAATACATGAAGCAATAATATGACAATCTGTATGCAACAATCATGCAATAATAATATAAAATGTATATATGCAACAATCATGAAAGGTACACTAACAGGTACAACTACACATGAAGCAATGCATATAATAAGTATGTAAATGCAACAGTCATGAAAGATACACTAACAGGTACTACTAATACATGAAGCAGTGCATAAACAATAAATGTGGAGTATGGAATGAAATATGTCATTTCCATGAAATCCTGACATCGTGGTAGGATCACAATCCATCAAGACAATCCAAATCCCAAATCCTCAAATCAGCCCCCAAATCGGCTCTCATATCATATAAGTCTCACAAATCCTGAATGTACAATCAGCAATCTCATAAATATCCTGTATCCAATATCAAATGAATCACCTATATCCCAAATTCAATATCAAGTAAATCTCTAGTATTCTAAGTAAAATTGCATGAATAATATGATGAAAACAATGTGTCAAGCATCGACACAGAAATACTCAAATCTATACGTTCCTTGAATCGTAAGTGTCCGGTATCGACACCCGTGATCCACGTATCGGTCTTTCTCACATTTATACGTTCCTCGAATCGTAAGTGTCCGGTATTGACACCCTCTTGATCCACGTATCGGTACATACGTTCCTCGAATCGTAAATGTCCAGTATCGACACCCTTGATCAACGTATCGGTTTAAAACAAATCTCAAACCGGATGCATACAAATATCAAGTAAAGTATAAAATACAAATGCATGAATCAATACACATATATTAGCGTCCCATTCCACTAATATTGGTGTAAGGGCATATATAACAGCGTCCCATTCCACTGTTATATATACAAGAGTAAAAATATCAAAGACATTATATGAAATCTATGAATGTAATATATGCAACATGAAACAGTAATATAAGCATATAAAGGAAAAACCGCTATTTAACATGCAACAAGTTAATATAAAATATCATGCGGTTCCTAATTTCTCCAATTCTAAATAACATCAAGTAAAAGTAAACATGTAGCTATAACCAGACATATGTATAAACATAAAGGTATAGCAAGGTATAGTATCTACCTATAAGTAATGATATAGTATACCCCCTGGGTATAAGTGAAATATGCGTACAAGGTATACCTGTAGCTATGTCATAAAGTGTGTATGTACCTATCACTAATGGTACAATACTCTATAGGTATACAGGTAACTAGCATGTAAATAAAGAAGGCATATGTGTAAGCATGTAGATATACAGGTATGCTATATGTCATATGCGATAAGAAATATGAATCAATGTCTCAATGTCCCTAACCAAGCAATAGCATTTCTATATGTGGGTTGTGCGTGACATGGCAATTATTGACGGTGTGTGTGGCATACAATCAGTGCTCGTGCAACATGAGTCGTCAATAATATGTGCAGTGTCCTAAGGATACTAGTCCAAGCACAACAATAACTAAGCAGTAGGGTAAATGCGCAATTCTAAATATGATATAGAATATGCGACAAAATTAACATCTCTAGCCCAGACGCATAACGCCATGCGGGCGATTCCCCTGTAGATGTTAAATCTACTCACCAACGCTCCTGGCTAAGTAAAGCCAACCACCTGTTTTCCCTTTGTAGCAGTGTCCGTAGTCTCCGCCTGCGAACCTACAACAGTAAGACAATAAACCAAGTATATATTAATAATAACCCTAAAACACGTACAAACTACATTAGACCGACGCAAAAACACAAAATATACTCTTAAGTGTTCGTATTGTGGCTAACGTACGGAGCGACACGACGAAAACAACTTAAGAGCAAAACCACCCAAAGTGCACGATCCGTGTCGTATAACGTATCGCACAAACACAAAACACTAGAAACTACCTAGGTGATCCCAGATTTTATATACAGTGAAAACTAAACAAACAAATAAGACCAAATATACCAAAACCACTGCAGACACCTACCCAGAAAAACCAAACCCTAACTCCAAACCCGAGCCGATCTCGCCGGAATCCTCTTCAGACGTCGCCGGCCCTAGCCGGTGGGGTGGGTCTCGTATCTAAGATGAGGTCTTAGGTTCACTGGTACAACATAACAACTTTGTTTGGTTTTCTAGTACACTTTCCGGGTCACAGCAGATCCCATAAGTCACAAACCGACACTAAAAATACGATATTATGCATCAAACTAAACTTTATACTATCTAAACTGAAAATAACTAGCTACAAAGTACAAAAACTAATAAAAGAAGAGATAGAGATCATTACCTAGCCAAAAGAACACAAAGATCCAAGCTTTGTATGCTCCAAGGCATCCAAGAGGCAAAAACCAAGAAAAGATGTGATTTTGATGAAGTTGGATTAGATTTTGTGATGGATTTGTGTTGGAAGAGATAGTGTTCAGTTTAGAAAGAAAGAGAAAAGGAAAATGAGGAAGAGAAATGAGTGTGAAAGAGTGTATGAGGACATGAGAGAGGGAGGTGAGTGTAGGGTGAGAGATGAGAGTGAGTGTAACCAATGCATTAATTCTAACATTAATGCATTCACACCACCCTTGCCACCTCCTCACTTCCTAACAAATATCTCCTCTTTCTCACCCAAAAGATTTAAAGAAAAGGTTAAGGAATGTATTAAGAAGAAGGATAAGATAAAGGGTTAGGTTAAGTGTCAAAGTTGCTAATACTAGTTTAGCACAAACTAACCCTCACTTTTACGTGCACACGTGCGTGCATGCTCATAACAAATAATAATAAATTATTAATTAAATGTTATAAAATGTGAGGAATCCGAATTGGTAAACTTTTTACAGTAAATCCGCATTACCGTCTAAACGAACACCAACCGAAATCTAAGACGTTACAGTAATGCTTCCAAACCCTTGATGAGATGCTAGGTAAACCCAACAGTGGTATCAGAGTCAGGCTAGAGCTCTAGGTGATGCGTAGGTGAAGTTAAAAGTCCGATCGAACCACGAAACACCCATTTGGACCGCTCTCTGGAAATTTTTTAAAAAGTTGTTATTTTCATATTAAAAATACTCAAAAAATTAAGTAGGTGATTTTATGGATTACTGTGAAATTTCATTCACTGTTCCCTCTAAGGCGCCGCGGAACCGTGGCCATACCATGCTATTAGCGGCGGTTCCGCGGCCGTACCTGAGTGTCAGGGAATGTTATTTCTACAGTGCATCCGTATGTATTACTATATGCTTCTGGGAATTTTTAATTTTACTCAGGTGCTGAGTTTTCTGGAGATCTTTTGTATTCGTTGATTCGATTGGAAAGTTTAACATCGTTTAGTTTTTCAGATAATTTAGAACGTGTTAAAATGTTCGAACGAATATCAATAACTCATTTTTTCCCGTATTGAAAAACTTTCAAGTGTTGGATTTTTCACAAGTTTGAAACTTTCGGAAAAATATGCAAGCGTATCTGTGGACCCTATAGAAGAACGTAACCTTAACTCGATTATGTGACCATCAAAACTGCTACTGAACCTTTAGGTTTGTGGTAGTTTAGCGTTGCCACATGTGAGGCGTTGGTTTGACCCTTCTACGGCTGGTTCATAAGGGGCTGTGACATATTCTAGAAATTTTTGAACTCGGCTCAAGTGTTATGCTATTTAGGAAATCTTGGGTGTTTGTTTATTCGATCGAAAAGTTTAACATTGTCTATTTATCTGGAATGTGATACAATATGTGGAATTCATAAAGTTAGGCATGAAATGCGAAGTATGTGATATTTCGAATTTACGATGTCTAAACTGATTGTGGATTCCAAATGTTGTAGTTTTTCATTTTCTTTTCTGTGACCGTAAGTGTAGTATGTGGTGTATCGCCATTTTCGTTGCTATACATCAATGACAATCGGGATACGCATACTTGCTTACGTTGATGATATGAGATATTATGTGTTACTGAGATATGATGTGTAGGATTGTCGCGAATGAATAGCCGAGGGTTTTATTTGAGATGAGAGTTTTATTTTCATTCATGTATAAATCAATTGTATATAATATTCTTTTATTTTGGGCACTTCCAGGTTGAGAAAGATGTTTCCATCATTGTATATTATTTACTTTTCCGCATTAGGATAGACCCAAGGAGGGGATCACAAGTGACCGGGTTCTAGAGTTCAGTGGGAGGCCATCTCGAGGAGTCGAGACCGGGTCTCCTAAACTCTAGAATTGGCGGGATCACTTTCCGCTCTCGTAGGGGTCTAGGAGTGTGGGCTTGGCTATTCATCGCGACCGTGGAATCCGTATTTTCTATTGTTGGCTAAATACAAAATACGGACATCTTAAATATCCTTTTATTTTCATATGTGCTTCTGGTGTTGATATTCTGTAATGTAATTACTTAGTATCTGAGACGAATAGATTATATATATGATATATAATAAACGTTGCTTATATTTTACACCCGCGCTAATCCCGCTCTTCTATGCCGTTAATTAAGTAACCTAACGGTGCATAACGGGACACTGTGGCGAATGCGGATGGTATAAGTGTACGTTATATTTTCGTTTCTTTTCTGTGATGGCTTAGAAACTTAAATGATGGGATTACATTAATGAGATTAATGTAAAGTAAAATAAACCTAAAAGATATTGTAGAATCAGATTTGAAACCCACTCGGCCTTTTAATGAAAAATGCAAGTTTCAAAAGATGCGGAGCTTAAACCACTCCTTTTCTTAACTGTTTTGATTTTATAACGAGATCAAGTTCAAAACGTTAAAGCTTTTCATAAAAAACATCCGCAACCCTCCGTCATTTTAGGAAGCAGAGTATTTAGTATTCGTGCTGCGTATTTTGATCATAGTCAAGACGTAGTGTACGATAGCTAAGTGATGTCTTCCTACAAAGCATATGATGCGATCAGTTAGGACATTCATATGATTATGTTAATTATAGTCAAGGGTCATATGGGTGGGTCTAGTTAATCTCGAAATAACGGGTAGAACTTGACTGGTACTTATGATATGTTGACCATAACCAAGGTCATAAGTAACTAGGGGTAAAAACCATATCGGGAGTTTCAAGAGTTGAAATTTGCAATGAGATTGCATACCATCTATATGATAGTTGGATCCCGATCTCACTGTGAGTAAGTGTTACTTCCAGGAGAGTTTTGCACTTTACAATTAGCTAATCCAGTAGGTGTCTAGAAAGGTGTTAACGGGGTTTAACCTCTGGGAAAACGAGGTTTATTTTTATAAGATCCGTGCGAAAGCATGGGGAACCTCCCTCAAAGTACCGACACTGACCTGGCTGACCGGTTAGCGAAACTGTAGAATGTAATTAATCCTGGTTAGTTTTTTTTTCAGGTTTTGAAAGAAAATTTGATAAAACCAGTGGGAGACATCGATTAGATAAGAGAATAACCAATCTAATTCTTTGCAAGAGCATTTCGCTAAGTGTATTCTTTTCTCTCTCCGAATGGCAGTTACCGATGACGGGACTTAAGCTTCTACTAGAGAAAAATAAACTGATAGGACCGAATTATAAAGAATGGTTGAGGAACTTGAACATTGCATTCACATATGATAAAGTATCATATGTCCTCACTACCGAAGCCCCACCCGTCCCAGGACCTGAATCATCTGTCTCGGATAGGGAGATCCGAAAAACTTGGGATATTGACTACAACACGGCCAAGTGCCTCGTGCTTGCTTCTATGGACAATGTCCATCAGAAGCAACACGAGAATATGGATGTGCAATCTATCTTTCTTCACACAAAGGAATTGTATGAAGAGCAATCTCGTACTTTAAGATACGAGGCATCTCGAAAGCTGTTTCAGATGCGAATGGCCCCTGGTGCATCAGTAGGAGACCATGTTTTGAAGATGGTTAGTCTTATAGAAGAACTTGAGGAACTGGGATGGACCATGGATAATGAGAAATATACGGATATTGTTCTACAGTCTCTCCCCCCTGCCTTTGCTCCATTCATAGTGAATTTCAATATGAATGATTTAAAGAAATCATTGCCTGAACTTCTCAATATGTTGAGAAGTGCAGAGAGAACAATGAAAACAACGAGGACTCCCGCTCTGCTTGCTGGGCCATCTTCCTCTTCAGTCCCAAAAGCTAAGGCCAAGGGAAAGAAGAAGATGAAGTCCATCAAACAGAAAGGTGGAGTTAGAAAGGCAAAAGGGAAAGACAAATCCAGGGCTGCGGGAAGCGGGAAAGAAGAATGTTTTTACTGTCACAAGTCAGGACATTGGAAACGCAAATGTGCTGTATATCTTGCTGATCTCAAGAAGAAGAAGCATGTTGATGCTTCCACTTTAGGTGTGTTTATAACTGAAAACTGTTTTTCTTTAAACTCTGCATCTTGGGTATTAGATACCGGATCTGGTTCTCATATCTGCAATTGTATGCAGGGATTGAAAAACAGTAGAGTTTTAAAGACAGGTGACCATACTCTGCGGGTTGGAAATGGTTCCAATATACATGCTGTATCCGTAGGAGAGTATCATCTTAGGTTGCTTTCGGGTTGTATTTTGATTTTGAACCCGTGTTATTTTGTACCTAGTATGCTATGTAATATAATATCCGTTTCATTGTTGGACAATGAAGGATATCATTTTATGTTGCAAAATAATGTTATGAACATTAACTTGAATCAAGAGTTGATTGGGTATGGTACACTAAATAACGGTATTTACGTCCTGAACCAACACACAGTTTTCAATATACAACATACTAATAAAAGAAAGTTTTCAAATATAAATGAAGCTTTTCTTTGGTATTGTAGACTTGGTCATATTAATGAAACAAGACTAAACAAGCTACATAAAGATGGATATTTAAATACTTTTGAATATAAATCTTATGCGACTTGCCAGTCTTGTATCAAAGGTAAAATGACCAAAACTCCGTTTAGTGGACACGGAGAAAGAGCTATAGATTTCTTAAGCCTCATACATAGTGATGTATGCGGACCTATGTCTACACATGCTAGGGGTAGTTTTTCATACTTCATCACTTTTACTGATGATTTCTCAAGATTCGAACACGTGTTTTTGATAAAGCACAAATCCAAAGCTTTCGAGAAATTCAAGGAGTATAAACTTGAAATAGAAAAACAAACAAGCTTGAGCATCAAGAAACTTTGATCAGATCGAGGTGGAGAATATTTAAGTACAGAGTTTTTAGACTTCTTAAAAGAGAATGGGATTCTCTCTCAGCTCACTCCTCCTTACACACCACAGCACAATGGTGTGTCAGAACGGAGGAATCGTACCCTATAAGATATGGTACAATTCATGATGTGTGATGCTGAGTTACCGCTTTCCTTCTAAGGTCATGCATTGGAGACAGCGATGTATCTGTTAAACATGGTTCCAACCAAGACCGTGTCTACCGCTCCATATGAGATATGGAGTGGAAAGAGACCATCTCTTAAAAGAGTTAGGATTTGAGGTTGTCCGGCGTTTGTCAAAAAGCAGAATCCAGACAAACTCGAGACACGATCGGTTATGTGTAAATTTGTGGGGTATCCAAAAGATTCGTATGGATATCTATTCTACCACAAAGAGGAACAAAAGGTGTTTGTTGCTCAGCATGCCACATTTTTGGAAAATGAGATCTTTACAAACAATACTGATGGCAATGCGATAGAACTAGAAGAGCTTCTAGAGACACAAATTACTCAGGACGAATTGGTTGAAACTGATGTTGCAGCAGAATTTCAAGAACCTCAGCTGCTCCGGAGATCTAGTAGAACTTCTCGTCCACCAGAAAGATACTATGGGTTTCTATTGATGGTGATAGAGAAGATTGCATCATGGATGATGATGACCCTACTAGTTTTCAGCAAGCTATCACGAGTGGTGACTCAGTGAAGTGGCCGGAAGCCATGAGATCCGAAATGGAGTCCATGTACACCAACAAAGTATGGATTTTGGACGTTGCGCCTCCTAGGATAAAACCCGTAGGGTGCAAATGGATCTTTAAAAGAAAGATTGGTATAGATGGACAGGTAGAGACCTTTAAAGCAAGGCTTGTAGCGAAAGGTTTTCGTCAAAGACCAGGATTGGACTATGATGAAACTTTCTCTCCAGTAGCAATACTTAAATCCATTAGGATCCTACTTGCTATTGCTGCTCATTATGATTATGAAATCTGGCAGATGGACATGAAAACTGCATTTCTAAATGGTGATATAGAAGAATGCGTTTTTATGGATCAGCCAGAGGGCTTCATTGGCAATGGAAGCAGCGGGAAAGCATGTAGATTGCTTAAATCCATTTATGGATTAAAGCAGGCCTCACGGAGCTGGAACATCTGCTTTGATGATACAATCAAAGAGTTTGATTTTATCAAAAATATAGATGAACCATGCATTTATAAGAAGATTGTAGGGAGTACTGTCATATTCCTCGTATTGTACGTAGATGATATTCTCCTGATAGGAAATGATATTCCTATGCTACAATCGGTCAAACTATTCTTATCACAAAGGTTCTCCATGAAGGACCTGGGTGATGCCTCGCGCATTTTGGGCATTAGGATCTATAGAGATAGATCCAAGAAGTTATTGGGACTGTCCCAATCAAAGTACATAGACACCATACTAAAAAGGTTTAGTATGGAGGATTCCAAGTGTGGTGCCTTGCCTACTAGTCATGGAATCACTCTCTTCAAGGACTTCTGTCCGAAGACTGATGAAGAAAGAGCTCGCATGAGCGTTATACCCTACGCTTCAGCCGTAGGATCTATAATGTATGCAATGTTATGTACTCGCCCTGATGTGGCTTATGCACTAGCTGTAGTAAGCAGGTATCAATCCAACCCAGGGGAGAAACATTGGATAGTAGTGAAGAACATTCTTAAGTACTTGCGAAGGACTAAAGAATTGTTCTTGGTGTATGGTAATAAGGATCTCCAGATGGAGGCCTTTACCGATTCCATCTTCCAAAGTGATAAGGATGACAGCAAATCTATCTCAGGGTTTATATTTACCCTCAATGGAAGGGCGGTTAGTTGGAAGAGTTCCAAACAGAACACCGTTGCAGACTCCACGATGGAAGCTGAGTATATTTCTGCAAATGATGCTGCCAAGGAAGCCGTCTAGATTAGAAAGTTCATTGCGGAACTGGAGTAGTTCCAACCATTGTTGATCCAATACCATTGTATTGTGATAATAATGGAGCTATGGCATTAGCCAAAGAACCAAGGTCCTATCAGAAGTCCAGACACATCCTAAGAAGATATCATTTGATCCGGGAGATAGTAGATCGCCAGGAGATCGAGATTCGGAGAGTAGATACAAAGGATAACACAGAGGATCCACTCACCAAGGCCCTTCCACAACCGCAGCATGAGTGACTTTTTGAGATGTTGGGTATGAGATACGCCAATAACTGGCCTCAATGCAAGTGAGAGATTGTTAGATATATGTATGCCCTAAAGTCCATTATATGAATAGTGGTTGTTTGGACATATATATATGTATATAGATGACATTCTTGCTCAACATGATAGTATGCTATCCTGTTTACTTTATCATGACATGTAGATTTGATCATACTTTTATTCATTTGCACATGTTGATAAAACCCATAGGATATTTGCTTAACTACTGTGATTATGATGCGGATCATACTAGTGGGGCACGTGTAGTTTATAAGCATATCCTTGAACTATTCCTAGTCGAGGGTGTATCGAGACAGGGCATCGATATTCCAGAGTAGAATAGTGTATACCATTCTTGTCCTATTTGATGGGCGATGGATGATCCCATATCCATCTGGTGAGGTGACACCAAAGATTGTATGCGGGTGCTCAGTGGAGACTGGGTACACTGAACGAACTCGTCGAGAACTCCTATGTGGTATTATATCTATCGTCGGATAGCAGTTCTCAGGTAACACTGGTACAGGTTAGTCTGTAGACCCGAGATCGTCATAGAGTCTTGTGTGTCCTCCTACTGTATTTTGATCTCCACCCTACCACGGCTCTACTGAGTCGTGCAAACAGATAGTCTTTGGGTACAGTCTCAAGGCACATGGAAGTGATGAACGATAGGAGGGGTTTCGTCTCTCCTGGTATTGGGAGTTGATGTTGTGCTATACTCGATTGGCTATAACAAGAAGTCCCTGGCCAGGGCTGCTGAGATTTACTGATAAGAGTTATCAGTAGTTGTAACATTTCAAATATATATATATAATAAAATATTATTTTGGGAAAATTCTGGACAAAAAATTTTGGAAATTCTAAAATATGTTATTTAGTGGTAATTGTGTTTAATGTAGGGTTTTTGGTAAAAGTTTACCAAAATTGGTTTCTGATGATTTATCTGGTTTCATGAATATTTTATCGGAATTTTATCTGGATTGCACACACTTGTGCATGTTAACTTAGGGTGAGCCTAGAGTTGAACCATATTTAGATGAGCATGGTGGGTGAACCATGTTTGGCCAACCATGATGGGTTGACCATTTGGTTAAATTAATTGGGGATAATTGGGGGTCTTTAGCTTTGTTTAAGGGCGATTAGGGTTAGTTGACCTTGTGTAGAGAGAGGGGGTCATGATGGTTGTTCTTTTTGTTAAGAGAGAGAGGGAGGTGACTCCCAGGTAATGTCACAATCACCATTCACTTCAAAACTTTTACCTCTCACATCTCTCCCTCTCACTCACTCACACTCACATCTCTCACACATCACACCTTTGCAAACACCAGCAGCAGCTGCATCAGCACCCTACACCCACACACCAGCCACCCTAGCTGCTGCTATAAGTTGCAACATCAGCTACATCAGCCCCCCCATCAGCACATTTCAGCCCTGACCAACATCAGTTTAGCCTTTTCATCAGCATTAGCAGCTGCAACAACTGCTGTGAAAACAACCACAACAGCAGCAACTTCTTTCAAAACAACACCACACCATTATACATCAGCTAAGGCAGCATCAGCAGCTGCTACACCATTCAATACAACAGCCCTAACACACAACTTCAGCCCCCATATACACCATCAGCCCATATCAAACATCAGCAACAGCTACAACCCCATAGCATCAGCTCTTTAAACCAACAGCAGTAGCTACATCAACAGCAGCACCATCATTTGCATCAGCCCAATTTCTGCCTAACTTTCAGCCACAATATCAGCAGTAGCTGCTGCTACAGCCACCCTAACTCCATAAAAACAGCAACAAAAGCATCAGCCCACAACTTCAGCCTCACTTTTTATCACATCAGCTGCAACACCACATCAGCCCATATTCCTTCACATCAACAGCTACATCAGCCACAAAAACATCATAACTCCTGCAACACCCCAACATTATAAGCCACCAAGCTGCTGCAACAGCAATAGAGGAAGAAAAAAGGGAGAAGTTGCAAGCAGCAGCAGCCCAAAGCAGCTTCAGCTCAGGAATCAACCCCTAGCATTATTGCAACATCACCACACCACTATACTCACACCAAAACCACAACAACACAACACCAATACAACAGCAGCAACCAAAACAACAACCTCAGCCCAACCACAAAAACCACCACAACAATTCCTGCAGCAGTTTCAGCCCAGAGAACAGGAATAGCATCAGCTGCAAAAGCAACACCAGCAGCTGTAGCAGCAGTCCAGCAACAGCCCTTCCTCCTTCCTCCGTCCCTTCTCCTTCATTCTAGGACCCCTTGAGGTATAATCTTGCAACCCAACTCCTATTTTGCCAAGTTCTGGTCGTATAACTGAAATTTAGTGTTTATATGGTGATTAGTGCTAGTTTAGGCAAACTTGAGTGAGACTTGACCAAGTGTTGGTTTTGAATGCTAGTATAGCCTAATTAGGTGCTGTTGAGACCAGTTAACCCTAGATCTAACCCATATCCGACACATTACAAACCTGGAACCTAAAACAGAACAGTTTCATGTCGGTTTGTGAGGAATTAGAGCGTGCAGGTGAATCTGGAGTGATCCGGGGCCAATACTAGAAAAGTAAACAACTCTAAGAGCCAAATGGGACCTGTATGAGACCACCCTGGCCAGATGAGCACCTAACTCACTACCTGGGCCGGCCAGGCCGGTTTTGAGAAGGATGTGGCCGGCCCTCCTGTAAAGATTGGAGTCCATATTGCTTCTGTAGCTCACGTAGACCCTATATATCACTCTAGACCTGTTTGTTTTCCCTGTTTTGACCTGAACAGAAATCTGGGACCACTTTTCTGGGTTGCTGCCATGTTTTTCATGATGTTTATAGATTGAGTTTTGATATTTGGTTTTGCATTCGATCACTTGACGTTTGCAAGTCTATATCGAGGGTTACTTGGTCGTGTTTGCACGCGAGGCTATAGGTTTTTACCTATGGGCGTAACGTGTACCGTTCTAGTTTCCGACATGATTTTCATGTGCTTTAGCATTCGTGATATCCTTGTAGGTACCCTATGTGGCGTCAAGGCGTTGGAGATGCAAATGGCGACATCGGAATCGGCACACATAATCAAGGTGAGTAGATTTATATCTACGGGGAGAAGTCGGGTGGATGGCGTATAGCACCCCCGCAGTCTGTGGTGATGTATACGGATGCGTATACACACCTACAATAATTATATGTTATTTGGGATTAGTGGTGATGTTTAGGATGGACATTAGTGTGTTGAATTGATTTAGTGTCACGAAACCCTAGAGTAGTGGGTGCACTGCACGTACACACACACATACATACTTGCATGCATCCTTATTTCATATGTGGTTATGGGATTCTATATGGTTATGTGTTCACATGGGTATGGGACTATGTGTTCACATATAGACTTGAGGGTGATACATGGGATTGAGATGAGTCGATGATATTTCATCCGATATTATGATATCAGTGATATGATAAAATTCGTATTTGGGATACGTCTTGATGCTTTAGCGGATTTGGATGATGATGCCATATGAATAGTGACATATATATATAATGATCGACATGTGATTATATTACGAAACATGATATGATATGATATGATAAGATGTTTATGATAGGCCGCTTGGGCTATGTTTACCTCTTTACGCTGATGTGTGCTGATGATATTGAATTGCTAGAGGCTGTCGATCGGAAGTCGGATTATGATTATATTGACGATATATGATGATGACATCGATTTATACGAGACTGTCGATCAGTAGTCAGATCATGAATATAGTGATGATGTTAGCATTGTACTAGACATAGGTCAATACCCAGATGATGATATTTGATAAAGAGAATACCATATGAATGTTATGATGAATGTGATATTGACCCGTACCCAGATTTAGGGATGCCGTACGACGGATTACGTACGAGCTATATTCTGATGTTTGATCCGCACTCTAGACTTAGGATGTCTGATCATAGATATTATATCGGATGTGATATGATTGAGGCGGGATCACCGACTGTATACATATACATATATATATATCGACTCAGAGGTTAGGCGGTTTCCCTTACCTGCAGTTAGCTTTTAGCTCAGCCTTACAGTGGTGTAGCTATACGACTCTTATGACATTAGATGCAGTTTAGCTATCATTGTGCTTAGTATTCAGCTCCCGTACATTATTGTTGTTGCTCTGCATTGCATACTTATTGTGATTCATATTCCATTATTGATATCATGCTGTTAGGACACCAGCACCATTACCGATGATGCGTATGTACCACGTACACTTATTTGCCGGCGCACACGCATCTTCATCGGTAATTGCCATGTCACGTACACTTAGAGAATATTATTGCTTGATTTAGCTTGTTAGCTAGTAGTGACATGATATTAGTGTACTTGCCATTTATGCCAGCTTAACATGGTAGTTATTTCTTATCATTTCATGCATATTGTTATCCATTATATGCCGCATTCATGGATTCTCATGCTTATATTCGTGTTTACATGCTATTGATGATTCGGATTTCCATGATATTTTCTGGATTTGGGGGAAAACCGAAAAACATATATAAACTGCTTTCACTCTTTTTAAATAAAAATGCGGTTTTCCCATGATGTATGAGTCGTCCACCATGAGTTTTGCTGATGGATTTCGAGACCCGATTCGAGGAGGCGGATGAACCGTTTCGGGTATATGGTAGGCCCGGTGTGGTACCCCGGGGCAAGAAGATCGCAGGAGATGGCGTTGAGCCTGTGCAAGGGAACACGACCGACCGGTGATATTACCCGACGCGTCGGATATCCGGAGGATACCGTCGTGGTCATGAGATAGATGGTAGGGGCCAGTCTGGACTGACGGCGTCCTAGATATTGTGATTAAGACATTGAGATTTTGAGATATTGAGGTACAGAGATTGTGATACAGAGATATCGAGATATTGAGATTTATATTTTGTGCCGATGCTAGGCACTGTTTTATGATGATTTCATTATGATACCTCATTTTAAAAATACAGAAATCTCACAAATTTATGAAAGCAGTTTTCTTCAATATATGCATTCTCTTTCATGCATTCATACATCATCCATATGATATATTGCTACCTGATGCACTGACACGGGCACATGGGACTACACTTGGGTCAGATATTTACCCTAGCCATGGTTATATATTGCCGGTTATATACTTGAGGATTATATATATTGATCGTAAGACCTAGGATTGCGTCATACATGCGATTTTCTGTTCGTAGATCTTCTTCTACTCACGAGTTGGCAACTCACCCCGTTGTGCCCCAGTTTCTTGTAGGTTTGCCGTACAGGTTTTATTACGGCTTTGCGGGCACCATTCCTTTCGGGTGACTTGCTAGTAGGTGGGTTTATTGTATCGTACCCATCATTTTTCATTATATATTATATTTCAGTTGTATCTAGAAGTTCCATCAACCAAACATGTACTTATTTGAGATTGAGACCAATGATGTTTATTTCTTTCGACCTTAGAATCGCGCATTATATTTCCATGGGTTTCTTGCTGTTGAGCTTCCTTTTCTGTTGTGATCCTCGTCTTTAGGCGTTGTATATTATGTTGTATACTGGTTGATTCACATATGGTTTTTCCTACACTCTACTACTTTTCTTGGTTTGGATTTCTGGGTTCGGCTTACTTAGAGTACGTACGCCTCGAGACGTTCGTAGTCTAAGTGCCGGTCATGTTCCGTACTTTCGAGTCGTGACAGTAGTTTCTCAATCTGTTATAAGCCATACACCGGCATGACTTATTGAGTTATTTGGGTCGACGATTCCATCCCTGGACTCGATATGCAGCATATCTGACGAAAAGACCGGACTGTACGGTAAGTGTTGCCAGTTGGCTCGACGGGAGTTTTGACAGCTTCGCTGGTTTTCTTCTGATCGTTCAATACCCGGGTGGCCGTTACGTTTAGCTGACCGCTTGCGGCTTGTAGGTATTTGATATGATCATCACCTACTGCCGGCGTATTGACGAGTCTTAGAGTCCTACAATGATGTTTCCTAGCTCAGGCAAAAAGATGTGGTGTGCATATGAGATATGCACGGTGACCCGATTAAATATGGTTATGTGATAACGTATATTAATCGGCCATTTTCTATTGGTCGGGTCGTATGTGATATGACCGGTTTGCTAAATCAAGTGTTGATTTAACAAATAACATTTAGATTAATTCTTTAATTAAACCCTTTTCTATTTTGTATGCATGCATGTATGCACATGATGATGTGCATGGACACATACATACATTTGTATCATGGTTGTTAATACAAAATTGGTGGCAATGCAAGACTTATATTGGAGCAATTATATATATTTGTCATTTTAAGTTAATGTAAAGAAAATCCACTCATGGTCCGTTATCCATGAGTGGCTAAACTTTACCTAACTTTTAATGAAAAGAATTTCCACCCATGGCTGTAGTGGGAATGATATAATGTTGATTATTCATTCTCATCTCTATAAAAGGATTCATATGAGATATGAGAAAAATAGATGAGAAGGGTGTGGAAAAATAGTGAGAGAAGAGCTCTAGCTTAGCCACCATTATCTTCTTCTTCCTCTCTTGATTTTTATCTAGAGTGAGGTTGATAAAAAGAAAGGGTTTTAATTGTAGAATAAAAACCACATCATCATACTACATACATCTAGCCCATTTGTGTAGGGTGTTTGCTCTACTTCATTCACAAATTAAGTAAAGCAAGGAGCTTTGGACAAAGGGACTTCGGGTGGATCATCGTGGACAAGGAAGGCTTCCATCGATCTGTTCCAAACTCTCATAGTGCCAAGGAGTCACCAAGGAAGGTCTACAAACGTTGTAATCTCTACCCTCAGTAATAGTTTTTCATTTGCATGTGATGCTTAGTTGCATGAGACCCTAAATTTCTAGTTATGATTCTTGTCAAGTTCACTTAGAACCTTTAAAAATTCAATTATGGCATATGTGATGCTTCCAAACCCTTGATGAGGTGGTAGGTAAACCCAACAGGATTCGTCTCTCCCGGTATTGGGGGTTGATATCGCGCTGTGTTTAGGAGAGCCATTAAAAAAAGTCCCTGGCCAGAGCAAGTGAGATTTACTGGTAGGGTTTTCCAGTAGTTTCTCTGGGTGTTCTGGGCTACACTCTGACACGACTTATACCGTTATTAGAGGACTGACGTTTACCACCCCCTAGGCCCGATATGCGATACTCTTAGAGACTGTACGCAGATTGTCACAGATAGGCTCAGTAGGAGTTTGGATGAGCTTGCTCGTCGACCTTCTTATCGACAGATACCTGGGTAGCCGTTACGCACAGCTAGTGCTGCTGACGTGCTTGTGGTTAAACCTATTGCCAGAGTACTGTCGAGTCTTTAGAGTCCCACACAGAGGGTTTCCCAGCTTCAGGCGAAACGAGTAGAGGTCGTATGGTTTTACGACAGGGTTCGATCACATACGTGTACTTGTACACGTATGGTGTTCGAGCGGACTGTACTAGTGGGCTTTGGTTTAAGCCGGATCCTACTATATGATTATTGGATTGGCTTCATCTCGTTGCATTCGTGTTTCTCGGGACACGGATGCGGGTATGTATATACGGATGATAGGGACGGAGAAGGAGACACCTTATTAGGGTTTTGACCATTGACTTGATTGAAACCATAATGAGATGGAGGAAATTGTTTACTAATCTTTATTAGAGATAATTGTGTCATGATTAATTGGTTTGACCATTTGACTTGTTGACCATTGTTGACTTAGATATTTTTGTTGAGCACAAGATATTTTGCTTAGCATTAATTGTGACATGATAATGGTCAAATCAAATGAACCATCACAATTATCCTAATAAAACTTATTATTCTTTTTTCCTCATATGAGATCTCTCTTCATTATTCTTACTCTCATTCTTTTTCATGGTTCTATCCTCCTCCCACTCTCAAACCCTAGTGTATCATGTGTTGATAATCAAGGGTTAATGAGACTAAGCCACTCAAATCACACTCTACTCACTTTAGTCTACTTAGATTAGCAAGCTAAGTATTCTAGTTACCTCAAGTTAGAGGTTTAGCTCAAGGTTGGAGCTCTCGGATGGATTATCGTTGACACAAGGAGGCCGAAGTTCAAGCACGATCTATACATCCATCGAGGAGCTTAAGGAGAGGATCGAAGACCCGAAAGACTTGTTTTCGTTAGGTATATTTTCTATCATAGTAGATAGAACCCTTACTAGCTAACTAGGTTTATGGTAAAGATCCGGTTGTGTTTATTCTAGCGCCAAGTTTTGTAGCGCTATAAAATTTTTGTTCCGCATTTGGCGACGGAAGATAGCCGGGACGCTAGTGTAACCCCTCATAATATCAGAGCCAGCCCATAAACCCTAGATTAGCAAGTTTAAACAATGTTAAAACAACGAAACCGAAACGACTCCGTAACATCAAAACCAAACTGCAGTTTCTGTCGAATTTTTTAAGGCTTCAAAAATTTTTTTAAACAACTGCAGAGTGATCCTTACACTGTGAGATGTACCCAGAACAAAAACGATGCATTTTCACCAAGTTTGGACCGGCCACACACCCCTTAAAACCGGCCTCCTCGGTTTTCTGGTGGACAAATGCATTGGGTTTTGTTCTGGGCTCTTATCTCAAGAAGTTTGGTTTTCTGGTGTTGTTTATATTTTGCCCAAGTTTGATTCTCTGTTGTTTTCTGTATGGGGCAATTTGGAGTGTTTCGAAGTCATTAAATTTGACACTGTTTAATATGTTTACAGTACATTCACTTTTATCTGCGACCGTGAATGTCACTTGATCGGTAAACTTGTCTGATTGCTATATGTTCTTTTAGACGGGTTTGCGAACGTGACATTCGCGTTGATATTTTGTGCTTGTGCTGTGATTGTGGTTGGATAGTCATGATGGATAGCAAGTGATGCAATGTTAGTGGTACAGTTAATAATTCATTTGTATATTCATTTTGCGGGGCGAGCGTCCGACATGTGGACTGCCATTTTTGCCAGGTTGTATATTATTTTGGGGCACGACCGGGTTGAGATCGATGTCACCATTTGTATATATTATTTTCTTTTTCTGTACTAGGATTACCCCACGGTGGAGTGCACGGATAGCCGGGTTCCAGAAGGCAAAAAGCCCGCATCTCATGGCGTTGAGACGAAGGGGGTTTCATTCTAGAATTGGCGGGCAATTCGCCGCACTCGTAGGGGTATAGTTTGACCCACGGAGGGGCACCCAAGTTACCAGATTCCGTGATGTGCTGGGTGGCCCATTCACTTTGTTGAAGGGGCTGCCTCACTTCTGGGATTGGCGGGTAACTTGCTGCGCTCGTAGGGGTCTAGGTTCTCATTGCACATGTTATCCACTGTTAGTGTATATGCCCTAGAGGCCATTACTGTATCATACTAGTTTGTATATTAGTTAATGGAAGCTTGGGATATTCACAGTTGTATAGACAATCTTGCTCAAAATGGTAGTATGCTACTTGGTTTGTTTCTACTTTAATGTGTGCATGTGTTTCTTTTAGCATATCGCCTATACACATAAATGGATCCTTTAGGATCTTTGCTTGATTACCAGCGTTGTGATGGTAGTCACACTAGTGGGGGCTGGGTAATCTACAAGCACATCCTTATACAGGTCCCTAGTCGTTGGATTATCGAGATGGGGCATCGATACTCCGGAGTAGACTAGCGTATGTGCTTCTCATCCCAGCAGGAGAGATGGTCTGTCCCACAGCTGTCAGTACATCGTACTTGAGATAGTATGCGGGTGCTCATTAGGTTACGAGTACACTGGACAGTACTCGTCGGGAACTGTTGGTTGGTACTATACCTATTGTCAGTTATCAGTTCCCAGGTGACATGAGTACAGCTTAGTCCGCTGACTTGACACCTGTTCCCACTGTTCTTTGATTACTACCCTACCACGGCTCAAAGGAGTCGTGCAAACAGGTAGTAATTAGGTGCAGTCTCGAATCACTTGGAGGCAGTGACGGTTAGACAGGATTCGTCTCTCCCGGTATTGGGGGTTGATATCGCGTTGTGTCTAGGAGAGCCATTACACAAAGTCCCTAGCCAGGGCAAGCGAGATATACTGGTAGGTTTTCCAGTGTTATCTCAGGGTGTTCTGGGCTACACTCCGACACGACTTGTAACGCTATTAGGGGACTGACGTTTACCGCCCCCTAGGCCTACCATGCGATATTCTCAGACGAACAGACTGGACTGTACGGAGATTGTCACATTCAGGCTCAGTAGGAGTTCGGATGGGTTTACCTCATCGGCCTTCTTATCGACATCTACCTGGGGACCGTTACGTACAGCTAGTGCCGCTTGCTGTCTGTGGTTAAACCCACTGCCAGCGTAGTGTCGAGTTTTTAGAGTCCCATACAGAGAGTTTTCCTGCACTGAGCGAAAGGTGTAGAGGCCGTATGGTTTTACGGCAAGGCTACGATCACTTACGTGTACTTGTATGCGTATGCTATTCGGGCAGACAATGCTAGTGGGATTTGGTTTAAGCCGGATCCTAGTATTGTATGGATGGATTAGTTTTGTCTTCATGTGCATTCGCATTCTACGGAATGCGGATGTGGGTGTGTATGCACGGTTGTGAGGAGCGAAGAAAGAGGAGGTGCCTCATTAGGGTTTTGATAGTTGGTTCGGTCAAAACCATTATGAGGCGGGGACATTATTTACTAATCTTTTTAATGATAATTATGTTATGGCTAATTGCTTTGACCATTTGACCATACTTGACTTTGTTGACCATTTAACCAAAGTTGACTAGGATCTTTCATGTGAGATCTAGAGTTTTCTTTTGGTATTGATTTAATTTTGTGATGAAAATTGTCAAATCAAGGTAGCCATCAACTTTATCATGAAGAGATTAGTAATGATAATGTCTATGGTTCATTATTCTTGGTTCATTATTCTCTTCTCATTCTCTCTCTTGAAATGAGAAGCTCCATGGTTGCTCCTTCTTCTTCCTCCTCTTGATTTTTCCTTTGCTCTCATGTGTTGAGAAAATAAGGATCTAAATTGAGAAACACATCCATCTTCTTCTTCTACACAACTTAGGACATCAAGCTTAGCAACCTTGTTACCCTAGTTATCTCGGCTTGAGCTGGAGATCGGAACACAAACTCTCGGGTGGATCGTCTTCGACTCTAGGAGACCGCGGAGGTAACCAAGATCCGAATCGATTCTTGGAGCTTGGATGGACGAGGAGGACAGCGGAGAGAAGACCGAAGGACCGGTTCGTGAGGTATAATCTCTTTAGCATAGTAGATAGAACCTCGTGTAGTTTGCTAGGTTTTTGTTTAGCAAAGATCCTCTTTTTGGTCCATGTTGCCTTGTATCAAAAATCGTTTTTTACCGTTTCCGCCTCCCCGTAAAAACCGGGGTGGGCAACATGGACTTACATCCACACGACCGAGAACGTCGGGTTTTATTTGCGGCTCAAATGAAACCCGAGGCTCCAAGATTATCCACCATTCTGTATTGTTGGCTGAGATTCTGTGATGTTGATTATTATCATACCTGGGACGAATATTGTATATACTTTTATATATACTAGTATATGTATATGTTTTGCATCCGCGCTAGTCCAGCCCCCGCTCTGTCGTTATTTACGTAACCTAACAGGTGATGACGGGGTCCAGTAGCGAATGTGGATGGCATATACGTACATTTTATTTTCGTTCTTTTCTGATGTGATAGGTTAATGATGGGACCGCATTAATTTTGATTAATGCAAGAAAATAAACCTAAAAGACGTTGGAACAAATTTCGAAAAACCACAGTTATATTCTTTCGCTTTGCATAGTGGTATTCGATCATGAATATCCAACGCCTTATTCTACGAGGCAAGAGCCGGGATCCCTTCGCGGGAGTGACCTCTTGAGCTAGCTCGAGAGAGAGAATCCGAGAGAGGGAGAACCCGAGAAATCTAGAAAAGAAAGAAGACCGAGAGAGTGATCTGTTCACAACTCAATCTACGTTTTTGGGAATTTTTGGGAGGGATTTTGGATATTTTTTCCTTTCAAGAACCCGAGAGAGAGAAGCCTCGCGAGAGAGAAATTGGTAAAGTTGGGAGGGGTGTTCATCTTTTGTCAAAGACATGTTCTCTGTCAGATTAGACCCTTTAGTCGGATTTACTTCTAAATCCTTGTGGTGCAGGTTTCACTCATCTCAAGTTTTTCATTTATCAATCATAGACTACATATATATTGGGGAAGCTGCATTACTATAATTTAATATGAATTCTGGTTGGTCTTTCTATTATTAATTGATCTTATTTATGTGAAGTTTTAAGTTATTTAATCTCCTCTCCATGATTTATACTTGCAGTAATCTCTTCTTTTTTTTATGTGTATATGTTTCTATATTGAAAACTGCATCAGTATGATTGCATATGGATGCTGATGGGTCTAACTATTATTTTGTAGGAAGTCGATCTTTATATATTTTTTAATGTTACTTACCTCCCTTTCATGCATTAATAAAGGTTTGTGCTTATAATAATCTCATATAAATCTCTCTTTTCAGGTTTCCCTTAACTAAAGAATGTATAGCATTTTCTTATTGTGTTGTTAATTATTTGTTTATGGTTGGAAAGTGCATTAGTATATAGTCAAATATGTGTGTTGACAGGCCTAATTACCATTATTTATATACCTTCGAGCTTTTCTGTTGTTTATTGTAACATGCCTGCAGGTTTATGCTTATGACAATCTCCTACCGGATGTTTTCTAACTGACGTGCGCTTTAGTCTTACTCAAGTTTTTCCGTTAACTATCGTTGAATTAATTCAAAGATTGTAATTTGTTTATATGCATGTTAAGTAATTCTTTGGTGATTAGTTCCAATAATCTGAAGATTATACTTGAGAAATAATAAAGATCTATAGAAATTTAGAAAGTAAGCTACATGTGATTTGAGCTGTTATTTTGTAAATCTAAAATTTGTTTCAGATTTTTGGATGATCTAATCGGATGTAGTGAAGTACTGTATATCATCTGCACATGCATATAATTAGCTGTTACATTAATACCAAATGATTCTGCTAGCTATATATTACCTTAAAATGATGCAAAGTCATGGCTTGTTGTGTCTGAATAAGATCTGGCTAGCTATTCATATTCAATGATTTATCAGGTTTAATTAATTTGCTGTTAGCCTTTTTAATTAAATGTTAATATAAGTTACATGCTGGCATAATATATGGTCAAGTGACCAATCTTCATGAAATAGGTAGAAAAGTTCAATTTTAGCTCGAACTAATATGATTTGTAAAACATAAATAACAGTTGGATGCAAATATACCTAGGTATATATTGATGCTATTGTTTTATATGTTGTACATTAATTATATGGGGACATATAAGCTCTAATATGACCAAATATATGTACTCGTCTCTAAAAATAATATTTTTCCTTTACTGGGAGTGAAACAATAAGTTTCACATATACATTAAGCTTCTAAAGCGAAAGGCATATAATTGATGCAAGAAAAATCTACTTCAATATTGTTAGTAGCCATCCGATCAGGCTAGATTAAAGCTTTGGTACTAATCATAATGATAAAACTAGAGGCTTGTACATAGGGTAGGCAGCTGCCTTTTAATCCAAATGTTATATATGAAGATTATAAGACATATTGCTTTAGACGTCGTTGCTCTGTATAAAGTTTTCTACGATCTATTTCTATTATTACACTGTTCCCTCTAGGTATTTGTTGTGTATCTAATATAAATGATACCTAAAACAATTCCTTAATAAACCCTCGAATAGAGGTTTCTTTAGTAATGAAATGATCGGGTATTACTGGCTATGCATACATTCGTTGGTTCTTTGAGTTAAGAAAATAGCGTCTTTCTTGTGTCATCTGCTGATTATATATCTTTTGATTTGGCAGAAATATAACTTGCAGTATATAATGATATTAGCCATTTCAGATCTGCTCAATAGAATTAAAGTAATTAGTTTCTTCATATCTCATTATACGGAGATTTCCTTCAACTAATTACTTCATATCACATTCTAATCATATATTCCTCAAATTTATTTTACATAGCTTATGCTTTTTCTTCAAATTAAACAATAATTTGAAGGGGAAAAAATTATGTTATATGTAACTTGCAGCGACCTAGAGAGAAATGGTTCATCAGCGGAAGATATCGATGTGTTTGAGAACTATGTAGATCCACTAGCTGAGGACAGGGAGCTCAAAGGTCAGTTGCTGCGCAAATACAGCGGATATCTCAGTAATTAACCTTAAACAGGAGTTCATGAAGAAGAAGAAAAAAGGGAAGCTGCCGAAAGAAACGAGGCAGCAGCTATTCAACTGGTGGAATTGACACAATAAATGGCCTTACCCTTGGGTAAAATTTTCATCAAGACTGTCTTCCTTTTTCTTTCACTAATGTTAGATCGTTCTCCTCTATCTTTCACTAACGCCGGTTTTTTTATTTTTAGGATTGCATTACCTGTTTGTACACATAACACATTAACGATTTGCTATCGGCGTGCACAAAGTTGGATTTGGGTATTTTTAGGACATTTGTAATTTTGAACTTAATTATAAAGAAGAAATTCCATGCAACAGAATAGGTTAAAGGTATTTTTCTACAAAATTCTTCTTAGTTGAAAACTTGTAAATTTGAAAGGATTTGTTAGCAAAGGGATTCGACAGGTATCCATTTTATTTTTCTTTCATCTACGCTATTTTAATACAAACCAAATTGCGGTTTACATATTTTGGGGTATTATTTGAGTTTGAAAATATACATCTTTTTAACTACTATCTCATCATTATTTAGATAACTCTTGGCATTCTCTACATTAGTCGAATTGACCGGACAAAAAAATTATCTTCGGACTTTGAATTTTGTAATATTGCAGTAAGAAAAATTTATAGGGAAATGCTTCTCTTATATTATTTTATTTTTCCTATTAATTCTGTTAATTTTTATTTTGTTTCTCTCTCTGTTATGGAGAGCTTGTTCTTGCCATAGGCAAAGCTTCCTTCTCCCCTTCCCATCTAATCTCGCCTCTCTGTTCCCTTGCAAATATTTAGTGGCTTTGAATCTGATCACCCTTGATCTCATCTCGCATCCACACTTCCTCCGATGGAAAAACAACTTGACTGACGCTAATGATCTCATCGGCAGGATCGATCGGTTCCCTGTGCAACCCCATTACCACCACCATTCCCGTATCCCAACTCAAACCCATTTCAACCTCCGACATCGGAAAATCTCTCATTTTGAGAGTGATCACAGACAAGGGTTTTCGATCGGCTCAATTTCGTGAAAGCATGCATATGTGCGGCATGGCGCATCAAGGGTCGGGTTGAGTTCAAGGAGTGTGGAGATAATATTTTTACTGCAGCCTTGGAAATTAACAAGAGAAGAGGCAGATAAAATCATCCGTAATGGTCCATGGATCTTTGATAGAGATTTCGTGGCCATCCAACGTTAAAGAAGTTAAGAATTTTTTTATTGCACACAGAGTTCATCCATATTCCGACACCCTCATCGCTCTCGATAAAACGACCTCACCATCGAGAAATCTTCAACAATCAGTGCGACATCAACCAGCTCCATCTCCGGCGGCACAAGCTTGTGAGCTATCTCATATTAATTTTAAAGCATGTGACGCTCTCAGCCAGCAGCCACAACCACCCTCACTTGATGAATCCATGATCCAGAATATTGAAGAAACACCAAAAACCAACAAGTCATGAATACATTCCTCGACGATACAACACTCCTGCTCCGGCTATCTCCAAAAAGCGACAGCGTCAGCTACAGGATAAATGTGAGGACGTACTCTACTGCTAGCAACAAGAGATCAAAACTTGATGGCAACAACACCAGTTATGAGGCGGAGGACAATACCGTGCAGCCCCACCAGACAGAATGAAAATTCTATCATGGAACTGCCAGGGGCTGGGGGCGAGAGGAGACCCGACAGTCCATCATCTCAAGTCACTCCTCCATTCCACCTCACCGTCCATCACCTTCATTGCAGAAACAAAATCTTCAGAAGCTCAATCTCTTCAAACTCTCAACAAGCTCGACGCCACTCAACACTTTATTGTCCCCTTTGTGGGTCGTGCAGGCGGGCTTAATTTGCCTTCTCTGGGAGGCATCTATTTCCATATCTATTCAAACTCGCTCTTCAAATTATATCATCTCTGATATCTCTTCCATCCCGCCAGCTAAACCATGGAAACTTGTTTGTATATACGGCGGACCAGCTTAAAATAAAAGAGGATTTCTGGTATTCTATTTCTCAACTTGTATCTGGTTTTTCTGTTCCATGGATTATAATTGGAGATTTTAATGCTGCCTCCTCACAATTTGATAAATAAGGAGGTAACCCTGTTACTCAAAGAGAGGTGCGCTATTTTATTTCTTTGTTATGCAACAGTGGTCTACTTGATATTGGGTATGTGGGTGCAGCTTTTACTTGGTCCAGGGGAATGTCAGCTAGAAACCATGTTCGCGAGCGCTTGGACAAAGATTATGCTACATCAGAGTGGCTACAGATGTTTCCTACTAGTTCTGTTCACCACTTGTCAGCCATTAGCAGCCGGCACTGTCTGATTCTACTACATGCATCCAGACCAAGAAGGAGATATACCAAATCATTCAAGTTCGAAGCAACGTGGACGGAACACCCCTTATTCAAGGAAATTATGCAGGAGCAGTGGACCTCCATTTCAACAACCTGCGAGGACTTATTTTCTAAGCTGGACTCCCTCAAGAAATTCCTTTCTAAATGGCACAAAACTGGACTTGGCAATCTCCGCGATCGAATTTACAAGTTGGCTTCTGAGTTGAGCTCAGCCCACAGCACTCCTCCCAACCAACTTAACCTCGACAAGATCAAAGTACTTGCCACTGATCTCGAGGGTGCACTCAGAGCCGAGGAATCCTTTTGGCATCAAAGGGCAAAAGCAAGTGGATACAAAAAGGAGATCGAGACACTAATTTCTTCCTTGTTTCAACTCTCAAACGTCGTCGTCACAACCATACATCGGCTATCAAATCACCCTGTGGTGATTGGGTGAGTGATCAATCGCAGATGAAATCGCTCTTTCTCGATTACTTTCGCACCATATTTATTATGTCTTCCGGCCCTCATCCATTACCTGAAGATGTATTATTTCGATGGTTTATGTAGAATTCCTACTCCTGATGAAAAATTTCTTCTCTTCCACAACAATGCCAGATAAGTTTAATCACACTCTAATTACTTTAATACCAAGAAATTTAAAGTGTGAGACCCCCTCTGACTTTCGCCCGATTAGCCTTTGTAATGTATTGTATAAGATTTTTGCTAAGATCTTGGCTAATAGGATCCGTACCTTTTTGCCTAAACTTATATCTTACAATCAAAGTCGTTTTTGTCCCTCAAAGGCAAATTTCAGATAATTTTGTTATCGCACCGGAGCTAATTCATTCAATGGGAAGAAAAAGTCGCAAGCTGAGATTTTTTTGCATTAAAAGTTGATATGGCCAAGGCATACGACCGAGTAGAATGGACTTTTATATTCCTAGTCCTTAGCAGATTCGGATTCAACTCAAAAGCTATCTCTCTTATCGAAGCTTGCATTACTACTACCTCTATCTCGGTAAATGTAAATGGAGATCGCGAAGGTTACTTTCATCCTTCTAGAGGCATTCGTCAAGGCTGTCCCCTTTCTCCTTATCTCTTTATTATGGCAGCTGAGACTCTTTCTACGATGATTCAAAACGAAGCTGATGAAGGGGCATATGTGGGAATGAAGATAAACTATCAAGCACATTGCTTTACTCATCTCATGTTCACCGATGATTTATTTCTCTTTGGGAAAGCCTCTCCAACTATGAGGCACAAGGTGAAGGAGATTTTTAGTATTTATACTCAGACATGATCGGGACAACTTGTTAACTACTCCAAGTCCTTGATCATATTCAGTAGCGACCTCTCTCATGCCTCCCAGGTGGACCTTGCAGGGATTCTTGGTGTCAAACTCATGGATCGATATGCCAATTATGTTGGTGCTCCTCTCTTTCTTGGCCGTTCGAAGTCCACTAATTATAAATTTCTCTCTGATAAGGTTGATAACAAACTTCATGGATGGAAAAGGCACTTGTTGTCGCATGCCGGAAGAGAGGTTCTCATCAAATCTTCCATTGCATGGATACCCTCTTATCATGTTGACTCTCGGCCTTATTCCAAATAATATTATCACCGACTTAGAGAGGAAATCAAGAGATTTCTATTGGGGATATCAATCGCGCGGAAAGCATTTGTTTCTTAATTCTTGGGATACTCTTAAATTTTCCAAAAGTGAAGGAGGCTTGGGGTTTCCTGATATGAGAACTACAAATAAATGTATGTTTATGAAGCTTGGTTGGAAATAGCTTGCCGAGCCTGACTCTCCCTGGGCTCGCCTTCTCAAAGCAAAATATTTCCCGCGATGCCATGTCTCTGAAGCTCCTTTTCATAATCCATGTTCACATATTTGGCAAGGCATTCATTCCACCCTTGACACGTAGATTAAAAACTCAGCATGGGCTATACATAACGGCCATAAGGTTCATATCTTTAAAGATAGATGGATCCCAACTATTAGCTCCCCTGTTTCTGCGCCACACTCTTGGGATGCGTCCATCTCTTTTGTTCAAGACCTTATTGATATTGACACATTTTGTTGGAAGGTAAATTTTATTAAACTCGCATTTGATCAGCCTACTGCTTCAGCATTTTTTTTTGAGAAAAAATGTGGATAATTAGCCACCCCATTGCATTAAAAAGTTTTTAATGATTACGCCGTTAAGGCCAAAATAAACTTACAATCATTCACCAAAATAAACATCGTAGGCATACAAGCCCGCAACAAAAGTATATCAAGTACCTCGCATCTGAGTAACACTAAAACCCAAAAGAGCGCACCTCCCACTCCGTTAATCTTAGACTCTATTCAGGCCTCGCCATCCGTCTCGTCGCCCTCGTCATCCTTTCCCCACTGTCTGGATCATCTTCCTCCGCCTTCTCCCGAATCTCGTATACCATCTTCTTTATCTTTAGCTTTGACTTATCTGCAAACAGGTTTGACGTGTTGAGAAGTATTGTAGATATTTGAAAGACAACGTTTTTTATATAATTAATTTTCCCCCTAAAAACTCTCTCGTTCTTTCTCTCTATATCCCCAAGTAATACCCATAATTATAATGTCACAATTCCTCCTACCGGTTTCCCTTCCTAAATTCTTTCTTCAGTTCTCCCAAACATCAGCGATCGATATGGCTAACAGAAGAATATTATTCTTAGCGCAAAAGTGTGACCACACGTCTTTAACAAATGGGAAACTGAAGAAGAGGTGATCCCCAGTTTCTTCAGAAGACTTGCAGAGATCGCAAACGTAAGGACCTTGCTACTTCCGTTTAATCAAATTATCTCTTGTTAACACCACCTTCTTCAACACCAACCAACTGAAAACTTTCACTTTGCTTGGTACCTTCGCCTTCCATATTGGTCGAATGTTGCCTCCCGTTTTCCCTCTCCATTGATCATCTTGTAGAGCAATTTGACCGAGAACTTTGAACTGGCATTCCATCGCCATTTCGGTCGGTCCATTCTTAGGTTGTTTGGTTGCCAGTCGTTTAAGAATAGCACAAGTTCTCTCACCTCTTGTCTTTCCCTTACAGCCAGAGTTCTTCTGAAAGTTGGTCACCACTCCCGTCGCCACCTTCATGTACCTATTTCTCGCCAAGCCATAAAATTTTGGAAACTTGAAGCGTAATGACACCACACATCCATCCAAAAATTAATTTTATTACCGTTTCTAATCATGAATGTAATCCTTGAGAGGAACATCTTTTTGCTCCGGTAAGCTCCCTTCCAGAAAGAAGAACAAGTGGATGTGTTCTTAAGTTTAACCCTAAAGAGGCCATTTCTCAGGTAGTTCTCCATAATGAAACACTTCCACCCGCTCGAGTTATCTTCATATAAGTTTCACCATCATTTAGTAAGCAGAGTCCGGTTCATGTCTCTCAAATTTATTACTTCCAATCCTCCCAACCCCTTGGCCTTGCATACGTCCAACCATCTAACCAAAGAGTAGCCAGTATCTTTGTTTCCTCCATTCCAAAAAAACTTTTTTCGTATTTTATCAATGTGCTTCTCAATGTTCACTAGTAACTCATGCACGGCATGATAATACAACGGCATTGTAATGAGAACAACGTTTAGCAGAGTTTCCCATCCACCGATAGACAACATTCTTCCCTTCCAGCCTTCCAGCTTTTTGTCAGTCTATCAATCACCGGCATCCAGTCAGAGTTTTTTAATTTATCCGATCGAAACGGAAAACCATGGTATTTTATCAGGAAGGCCTCCATGTTGTAACCAAATATATTAGTTAAATTCAGTCGATCCTCCTCGCCTTTCCCCAATCAAAATAAGCGATCTTTTATGATAATTGATTTTTAATCCTGGTCACTCCTCAAAAAGACAGAGTATACTTTTCATTCTTTCTGTCTGAACGATGCCTCTTACACTAAATAATAGAGTGTCTTCCGCATGCTAAAGATTAATAACAGACGTTCTAGCAATTCCCAGACCATCTATCAAGCCTGTTCCGCTGGCTACACCAATTATCTTGTTAAGTCTATCGGCCACCAATGTAAAAATCAAAGGTGACAGCGGGTCTTCCTGTCTTAAGCCTCGTTTACATTTAAAATGAATTGTAAGCGTACTATTCATACTTATAGCCACCTTGGCAGATCGCAACCACTCCCAAATCCGAACGCACCATTTCGTCCTGAATCCACGGTTATTAAGAGTCCTCATAATACATCTCCAGTCCATCCTGTCATATGCCTTTTTAAAGTCCAACTTCAGCATATACATTTTTAACCGTCTTCGCTTACAAGTTTGCATAATGTCCTGTGCCGTTATCACTCCTTCCATGATAGATCTTCCTGAGATAAAACCCGTCTGGTGACCTTTGATAAAAGATTTCAAAAGCTCCCCAAGCCTGGTCGCCATCAGTTTGGATATAATCTTCATCATACTGATCACCATACTAATCATCCTATAGTCATTTACATTTGTTGTGCCGTCTTTTTTGGGAATCGGGACCACATTAGCATAGTTGAACATATATACTTATTTCCTTCGTACCATTGCCTGATGAGTTCACATACATCTCCCCTAACGAGATCCCGAAAGAATTGGAAGAAAAATATCGAGAAGACGTCCGGTCCTGCCGCTTTATCAAGACCAAGACTAAAGACCACGCACTTGACCTCATCCTTCGAGAAAGGACCTTCCAAATCTTCATTTTGCTTTATCGAGATAACGTTATCCTGTTCCCAAATATCCATGTTCGCCCCCGGACCTATCGGCTCGACAGCGGCGAATAAGTCCGTGAAATGGTCTCTGATGTGGGAGCGAATCACACTCTCATCCTCCACTTCCTGATCCCTAATGTACATAGAAGAATTAGTCACCACAGGGCTCCGCAACAATTGGTAGAAAGATTTTGAAGTAAAGTGGCCATTAGGGATGGTTCAAAAAAAATTATAGGCGTTGATAGAAATTCTATCATCAGATGGCTAATGACAGGCGTAGAAGGAACATCATTAATAAGATGGACATTGGGGCTCAGGAAGTGGAGGACGAGAGTGTGATTCTATGTCCATTAAAGCCGAAGCTTCTTCATAAAATTTGGAACAGCAAGTCCATTTTACCTAGAGTTAAACATTTCATTTGGAGGTGCTTATCTAATTCGCTGCCGACGAATCTTAATAAGGCGAACATTATTCACTCTATAGATCCATCTTACCAACTCTGTCATGAGGAACCAGAATCTATTAAACATCTCCTCTTTCATTGCAAGTTTGCCAAGGATTGTTGGATGGCAGCAAATATCAATTGCAATCAAATTGTTGACGGATGCCTTGATTCAACCTTCAAAACATGGATAGAGGGAGATTCTGGAGATTAGTTATAATATAGTACGAAGCGTTTCTACGTTGCATGGAATATTTGGACGAGTCAATGTGAATTTATATTCCACAGTACTATACCGAATCCTGTTTATGTTGTTAGCCGTGCCGAAAGCTTATTGTTTCAACAATCACCCACCGCACATACACCGACGACGACTCCTGTCATAGAGTTTCAAACACGGAAGGGAGATGATAATGTGGATATTATTGTTTCAGTTGACGCTGCAGTCCGCTCCTTTGGTTCGCATGGGGTGTGCTGGTCAAACTAAAGAAGGCAAATCGTTATTTCTATGTTCGGGTCCGATTTTGACCTCTGAATCGGCCACTGCAGAAGCAATAGGTATCTTGAATGCTCAGATATGCAGCAACGATGGCTCCATCTAGTATCCATATCCAAGGAGATGTATGCAAAGTAATCAACTGGATCAAATCTCCCTCGCTAGCTCCCCCATGGAGGATTGCACCATTCATCCATGAATGCCAATGGTTAATTCGTTCGAATTCTCATCTATCACTTGGATTTGTTCGTCGTGCTCAGAACAAGGCGGGGCATACATTAGCCTCATCCGCCATCTCCTTATCATTGTATGGTTTATGGAATTCTTCTCCATTTCCACCCAGTCATTTAATGCTCTTGGGGTAAATGTAACCGATTTTTGCATTATGTAATAAAATTGGTTACGTCCTTTTTACCAAAAAAAACAATAAAATTACAGTTACAAGAGGGAAATTTCAATTGACCTTAGTTAATGAATCAAACCATTTTTAGTTGCACGTGCAACGCACGTGCCCGATATCCAATGGACTTTACATTCAAAGAAGATCCAAGTTAGACAGATTGAAATTCAAAATAGTGCAAGTTCCTATCAGGAGTACGCATCATTTGAGTAAAGATTTCATGCTGTGATTGTTTTGTGTTCCAGGAGTCGCAGAAGTTGGCACTTGCCGAATCAACTGGATAGGACCAAAAGCAAATAAACAACTGGTTCATCAACCGGCTTAAGTGCCATTGGAAGCCTGCTGATGAAATTCCGACATATATGGCAATGGGCGACGCAGTGCATCCCCATTATTTCATTGACAAGGGCTTCGGCAATCCCTACCCTTTGAACATTGCTCCTGTTCTTCTCTGAATCTTGTGTTTAATACTTGTGTCCATTGTGCTCTTTGAGTTAGCATTTAGACTCATTGTACTAATTGCCAGTCTAAGATTCTAGCGCATCATCATGCCTGTAGAGACTTAATCAGCTATGTGCTGGTAGGTCTATTGCTCTTTTATTTGAATTGAACATGTTGCATAATATTATATCGAGGCTTAGTTTGCAAAAATCAGTAGCCAGAGGAATATTGTCTTCAGCTTTCATTGATTGAACTAGTCACATGCACGCACGCACGTGTACGTGTGTGATGAGGAAAACTCATCATGAGAAAAAATCATGTGTCGATTTTTGTATGCTTTCTTGATGGTTATTAGTTTTTTAAGGACCTCTTTACTATTTGTTCATTTCGCAAAGAGGATATTTTGTATTGAAAATTGTTGAAAGGTATAAAGATAATTACATGTATATGAGAAAATGACAAGACATGCTCTTACTTTAGAATCCTCATATGGATTTTTCTCCTCTTCTGGCCTTTTTTTAATAAAGAAAGTGAGAATTTTTGTGTCGCCCTTTAAGGTTTGAGTTATAGTAGTAGAGATTATTAAGTTCAACGATTGATCTTGAATATATGTAACCTTTAAGAGTAATTGTGTACCGAGCACCATCCCTAATGGTGTTATATTTAACACATGAAGATGCCGCTCACATGAAATATTAAAATTATATGATCCTCTAAAAAAATCAGGCATGACACTCGCATACATCTCCAATAATTAAACAAAATGACAATTGTCCCATGCAGTGGCAATGCACATCGCATAAAAAATTCACTTGCCTATAATAAATAAAAATATCACCACCCAAAAGCTTTAGTCTCTATAGCAATTTTTTTCTAATTATACACACTAACATTCTCTTCCCCTAAAATTTAAAATTGTCTAACCCATACTACATCATAACCCAAAACACAAGCACCAACCCTCATCATTACACACTGTGATTTGGGTTGTATCATCAGATACCACTGCCTCTAAACCTGTGAGCAAGTCAGGTAACAACGAACTCATGAACTGACTGCAGCTCGCAGGCTCGATTTCGAAGACAAACTGATAGAAGAAACGATTCTAGAAACAAGCACGGCTTCATTACTGACCTTGGCTTTGGACGCCGCAACATCTTCCAACTTCTTCCACATAATCTCCCGTTTTTCGTTTGCTTCCCTTTCTTTGGTCTCCTCATCTTGGAATCGAAGCAAGCATTCCTTGAAAAGCTCTGGGTCTGCGTCTAAGAAGAGTTTTCTCACGTTCAAAGTCAAGCTCTGCACCGCTTGGTTCCAATGGCTCCTTGTGTTCTTTTCCATGGCCGGAAAGATTATTGGTAAAATCACCTTGCGGTTCTGAGTTATTAGATTTCGTACGTGGTCGCTGTTCCACAAAAATAAAGCTCGCTCTGCAACCTGAATCATCCAATGTTAAGAGTTATATCACATATCAGTATATACTCGGCTGAAATCAACCTTAGAAAGTTAGATTGAAATATTGACTTTATACTAAATGGTCAGCAGGAGCAATCCAGTCATACATGGTCGAAAACTTTTGGTGGGTGAGAGTTGAGGCGAACTCCAACATTCAAGAAGAATGTATATGCTAGATTAGGGCCTTAAAATTAAAGCCATTCTATTGGATAAAATACGGTGGCAGAAGTAAAATGTCGGGCAGTTTGAGTAGTGGTACAAGAGAATGGGTAAGAAACCCATATTCCATTATTTGCTTAATTGAAGGCTGGAACGGGTGGACGGTTATTTTCTCTGAATGTCACCATATGATAGTTGCAAATTCTACTCACCCTTGCAAGAAACCTTACCAGAGATAACGGCAAAAAACACCATGTAAATCTTATTGTGGTTATCGGCCAGAGCCTAGTATATCTCGTGCAAAGGCAAGTTCAAACCTTCTTTCTTTTTCTTCAAACTGGCCCGTAAGCCTAACCCATACACACAACGCACACACGTACCCAATGGACCCATGAATTTGCCCCGTAAGCGTTAAATTGTGGCCACTTCCCCTCCTGGGAACCCCGCACTATCCCTAGGAGAGGAAGTGCCATAGCAAGATTGTCCTAAACCAAGGCTAAAGCCAAGTTTCTAGGTAACAAACAATGTTTTGCCTATGCTAGAGAAATAGCAGTACCAATGAAAAGAACGCAGTAATACAACCATGCCACCTATGATTTTAGACCATCCTGTGTACTGTACAAACACTATTAGAGCGTGTAAATTACACGAAAATACCTTCAATTATAGCTGTTTTTCTACTAAAATACCTTAAAATAGTTTTATTTACATTGGAATACCTTAAAGTATCATGAACTTTTTCACTAAAATGCACTCCGCTTGCATTCCATCCAGTCAATTAATTTTTTATGGTGATGAGGATTTTTAAAGGGCAAAAATAGCCCTACGTAAACGATGATTTGGCAAATCTCTTCTTTCCTCCTCCTTCCTCCCCTCTATCCTCAACTCCACCGCCACCTTCCCCTTCCCCTGCCCCTTCATTTCCTCCCTGCCCCACCTTTCTCCTTCACACCCCCACCGCTTCTACATCCTCTCCTCCTTGTTCGCTTCTTCTTAACCACCAACACCTCTTCTCCCACCTTTATCGCCTCGCCCTTCCCCTCTAAACTCCTCGATACTGCTGGTTCCACCAAAGTTGCCCCTGCCGACCCACCCCTCCCAACTCTCCCACCTCATGAAAAGGATAATTGACATGGCAAAGGTCAAAAGGGTAAAACATAACTCTCCGTATGTTAGTGCAACATGATTACTTAAAGTATTTTGGCATAATTAAAATTGTTTAAGGTATTTTAGTGAAAAACAACGATAATTGAAAGCATCTTGGTGTAATTTACGCTAATTACAAATATAAATACACAATTGTGCATAAAAAGACACACGTCAACTAATGATTTGTCTACTATGAGTTCTTACTGCTATATTTGAGATAGTTTAGAAGAATTTGAATATAAAACCCATAGCCATAAGAATCACTTTAGTTAGTTGTGTCGCAGTAATCAACTAACTTACAGGAGTACATTTATCACCTTACAATATGGGGCAGGACACAAAAATTGTTAATATGTTGGTGTGTCAATATCGAGCTTACTGGTGTTTAGAGCTCATTGTACCATAGCACGGTGTCAGTATTTAATCCAAAATTGAAATTCGTTGAATTTCATGCAATAGAATCTTGATGTATTGGTGTCAAACGGTCATTTTTGGGTCAGAATCGGTCCCTAGGCAAAATCAGCCATCTCGAACCAAGTATATCGGAATTTTATCATTTAATTAAAAGAATTCATAAAAATTTGTTATGATAACTACAAACCATTCGACATATTTTTAGTAATTACTGATGTTCATAGTGGTTTATAAATATTCAAGATAACTACAAACTATTTTACCGTTTTATGGTAACTACTAATGTCAAATAAGCCAAGAACCAATTGATAAACCCACTACTCATCAATATACAGAACTCCAAAATTCAATAATCAATTGGTGAACCAATCTAAGATCTAAAATCTAGACACAATCAAGGTATCGAAACACCATTTTTGGGATCTGGATCCGGTTTGGATTGAAAACTATGATGTCATGCAAATTACTAATCAATGGCCATAAGATTATGGAGAATAGCTATTAGCTAAACCATCATTATCTCATTTACCTGTAAACCTAGTTAACCAACATGCACATTTGTCTAAAAGATGCACGAGAGAACTTATGTGCTTCAAGTTTAGATCGATAACTAATATTGATAAAGGGGTCTACAATTGTCTACACATGCGTCGACTCCTTCCTACACAAGATAACTTTGCCATCGACTCAAATCTATCCTATGAACAAATGGAGTAAGCTTGCAGTTATATTTCTTATCCTATATCTATTAGACTATCGCCACTCTTCTATCACAACATTCTCATTTCAGTTGCTTAGGTTTTGGACAATTAATTTTGAATTGTCGACATCTAAACCATAGTCATAATGATCTTACAAATATCCCATAAAATTTTCCCTTCAATTTAATATGTCCTAAGATCATATAACATTCTGAAAGCACTTCTCTAGTTTAACCTTCCTTACGTGTTTCTTGATCTGAGAGCACAGAATCGCTCGCGCTGGATGAATCAAATCTTGAGGCATCTTAACTCAAGATCCTACACACTGCTCTCACCATCTTAACTAAGGTTGATCCTAAGTAATATTAATGGCCACTTTTAATTTTATTTTCCATCAATCTTCTACCAGTTTTGCTACAGTACACTCCATTTGTTTTGTTATCGTTATATTGGGTTTAAATCCTTAACTTTCTAAAACTTATCGCTAACTCAATAAATTTGGAAACTAACCCTTAATTAGAGTCATTTCCTAAAACAATATCATCATGAAAAATGCACCATGGGACATCATCTTGAGTATAACTTATTAACACTTTACTATAAGCATGTGGTTATAAAAATGATTCTACTTTCGTTGTTTTCATTCTAGTGATTGCTCTACCGTACATATCATAATCAAATTATGTTAATTGCATCCATATGATACTTATAAGGAAAATGATTTTGTTCTAAGACTCAACATGTTATCTCCATAAGGACCCTATCACGAATATTTTATCTAAATCAACGAACACCATATGTCATTGAGATGCTTCCCTGCATTAACATATTACTAGTAGTCACAAAGTTGTTTTTGACCTCTTGGCAAGGGGGTCTAATACAAAGGCGGTCTGATGCTTCTTTAAGGATATGCTCATCTCCATTTTCTGATGAAGAATTTATTGTCCATAATCTCTGCCGATAGTTAAATTTCATTGTTCAACCCAAATGGATATACGTTCAAGTATGAAGCCATTGAGGGCAATTGGTCTCTTATTCCCCTTTTAAGGGGGTGAACATTTGATCTTATTATTAACAGTTGGTCTTCCGGTGCATTCCTCTGTAGATTTATAACAAATTAACAAGGTTTGAGATACCTGCAATTTAGATTATCCAAAATTTATGGCTAGCTATTTTTGTTATACAAGTAATACACTACCATTTCATAAGTCTCAACTATTAACCCCTGTTATCCACTCTCTCAATGTCATTTCTTGGATTAACAGTCTCAAAAGAAGATATTCTCATAGCAATGATAACTGCATTTGTGGGTTGTGCACCTACACATTCATCGAATACAAGGATGGGGATGCTGGTGTACAAAGAAATTTGTACAGCTGTAATTTCAATTTCCAATTCTATTCAAACCCATAATTAAATCACCAAGAACGAAGTAAACATTTTGTACAAAAGCATTTCCATACCGTTAGGTACTCAAACCTTCATAAACATGTGTGCGCGCAAGAGAGAGAGGGGGGGGGGGATTAGAGAGAGTCTAATCCTGCAAAATTGCAAATTGTTCTTGCATATTGCAGAACTAAGCGAAAAAAACTTCTGAAAGAAACTGATCTATCAATTGCTTCTATCATAATGGAACAAGCAGCTGGTTGTGAAGAACAATGGTGTCATCTTTCTAGAATGTCTAAACATGCAGAGTCAGGTCAACCTCAGTGCTTTGTCCAAATACTATAGAACAAGAAGAAACTATAATAAAAGCTACGGCACACACAAGTACCGATGTTTAATTCAGTTGATCGCATGCAGTTTGTAGGGAGAAGATCCTTAGTACCAAATATTTGTCTAGGATTTGCTGGTTAGAAATTAGGTGCATGCACTGAAAATATAATTCACAGCATGAGTATGATTCATCACACCATACAAACATAATATAAAAAATTAGCACATAAAATCAGAAGAATCTAATAACGAAAAATTAGACTAAAGTATAAAAGGAGAATCGATCTCTATGATTCATCCAACTATATACCAAAAAAAAAAAAGAAACAGAGAGATTGAGGGAGTGATCAGAATAGGGTTTGTATGTTCAGCTTATACTAAACCAAATGTAAACATACAAGATAAAAACACCACATATATTAGTAATTGTTATCTTACTGTTATAACTAGAAGTCTTTAGATGATGTCATTGATCAACAAAAAAAAATAGAAAAAATGACAAAATTCAAATAGCCAAACTTGAGAATTGGAGATGTCCACCTCAGCCACCACAAAAGACAAAAACAAAAGATTGAAATTTCAACAACCCTCTCTCTCTCTCATTCATTACATATTCTCAAAAGCCCAAAAATAGATGTCTTACAAATTTATAAATAAGACCTTATATTTTTGTTATTTTGTATAACTTGCAAATTTCTCAATTCTAATATTGCCACTAACCGCATTCACTTAATTTAAATTTAGAAAAACTATAGATATCTTTAGAAATTTTCATATAATGTCCAGGATCAAAAATTTACACATGCCTTCATTATATATGTTGTTGAAAATACACACATGTGATACGCGTGCAAGACACTAGTATCAATAGATGCAAACCATTATTCAACTTGTGCTAACTTTCTCTCTTATTTCAGAACCTCGCTGTCATCTATTTGTTGTTGCACATCAAGATCTAGGGCTAATGTGCAATTCCTTGTAAATAACCACAACCCGCTCTTATTCTACTCTTCCACACAACATTTTAACTCAGAATTTGTACTAAATTCCAAAATATAAAAAAACTACACATTTACTCAATCAGTGACATATATAAAGGAATTACTTTTAAATTTTAATCATTGCGAAGCCTATGACTACCATAAAGATAAATGAAACTCGGATAGTAGAGTTACGATGTACGACAACTGGAAAATGAATCAATCATATGGCATAACTTTAAATTGCCGCACTTCTTATCAAAATGAGTTAGATCTACGTCGCTAACAATTTCTATACCACTTTCTACCAATCAATGTTGTATCATACGTACTTGTTTTCTATTCGTTCGGCCAGTTGGTAGTGTATAATCGGATTACTCGGTGATTAATCATTTTATCAAGATTATGCGGCCATTAATATTTTAATCGTTTTACAATGATTAATCGAAGTTGAAATATATTGCCGGAGATGAGCCAAAATCAAAGTCGACTGAAGAGGGAAGGTCTAGGGTTGGAGAGACGAAAGAAGTGGAGGTTTGGTATCGGTTACAGTGATGGGGAAGGGATTTGTCTCGGCTTGATTACAATGGGGATGATGAGTAACGAGTTAGGAATGGGGATTCATTAATAATAGATTAATAAGTTAATTAATTGGGGAGTTCATGGGTTTTGGTTCACGGGTTGGAATTGGGAGTTCATGGGTTCTGGATGATATCATGTCAATTAATTGAAACTTGGGCCAACTTTGGGTTTCAATAGTTTTGGGCTTGATTTTGCATGAGAAGTGTCGTCGACCGTGTAATTAGTCCGACTAATGATTAATGGACCGAGTAATCGCCATTTAAACCGAATAATCGCTATGACCGAATAATTCACCGAGTAGTTGATTTCCCATTCGTTCGAGGACCGAGTACAATTACTTGGCCGTGTAATTGGGCGAGTAATATTTTTTGTACAACACTGTTGAGGAATCTTCTACTTTTACTATTATAGCATGCTATCTAAAGATTCGCATCTCCCCAATACTCATTTATTAAATAAGGTTTAACGCGCAACAGACTTACCAAGTCACCCATAAAGAAGGTAGCTTACATGGCAATGTTTGGAAGGTCATGGAAATGAGCATTTAGCTATTTGAAGGATAGAGTAATTTCGAAACTTACTAATTAATTGGAAGAGAATTTTTGTCGCAAAACCGAAAAACATGTACTAAAAAAAGCGGTGGCAATAGCTCTTCTTACTTTTGCCATGTCGTGTTTCAAACTTCCACATTCATTGTGCAAAGAAATAAAGTCGGTCATAGCTAATTTCTGGTGGGGACAAAATGATGAGGAAAGCATAGTTTACGAGATGATCTGGGAAAGAATGTGTAATAACGAGGATGGTGGTATGGGATTTAGAGATCCAGAAGCTTTTAATTTAGCTCTGTTGGCAAAACATGGATGGCGTCTCCTCACGAAGCCATCAAACCTCTTCAAACAAAATTTTCAAGGTATTTCTATAATAAAAGCTTTTTGCAGGTATCGGCGGGTCCAAATTCCTCGCTCGCATGGCAAGACATCGTAGCAGGTTTGGTCGTGCTCAAATAGGGTATTAGATGGAGAGTCGGAGATGGTTCACTGAACAGTATACAAAAAAATCTATAGCTACCTAAAGAATCTTCTTTTAGGGTGTTCACGCCTAAACCTGTGAATAGTCTCCCAGATAAAGTCGGTAATCTGATTGATTCAACTACGAAAATGTGGGATGAGGAAAAAAATCTTGAGAACTTTGTGGAGGACGGAGCTCAAATAATAATGAGGATTCCCTTGAGTTCTTCGGGTCTAGGAGATAAATGGCTTTGGCACTACTCAAATAATGGCTTTTTCCGTCATCAGCACATGGAGTGGCTTTATCTTTGATCACGGAACGAAGAAAGACGGCAAGCGAGGAACTGAGTAACTGCAATGAGCGTAAATATTTTGGAATGACTTATGGACGATAAAAATACCCTCTAAAATCAAAATATTTTTATGGAAATTTTGCTTTAGAGTCTCTTCGGTGATGGATAATATGCTTCTCAGAGGCATGACAGTTGATGAATATTGTCAAGCATGCAAAAACTACCATGAATTAGGTTATTCATATGCTTGCAAGGTGCATTAAAGCTGCACAGGTATGGTTCATTTCTTCCTTTGGATTGAATGTTGAGTCTATTGGTGGAGATTATTTTATAGAATGGTGGAGAAATTTAGATGAAAAATTGTTGATAAAGAAAATGTGAAGATAAAAATTGTGCGACAAATTCGTTTTTTGATGTGGTGGTATGGCGATCACGGAACGAATTGGTTTTAATAAGAAAACTTGGTCACCGCATGAATTTTGCAGGAAAGCAATGAGAGAGGCAGAGGAGTGGGAGCTTGCACTAGGCGATATGAAAAGTCAGGAGAAAGATGATGTTATTGAGGGGAATAAAGAGAAAAATAACCCTCCATGAATTCCACCACCTTAACGAGTTGTTAAAATCAACTTTGATGGTGCCTTTATCAAAAATGAGAATAGAGGGGGCTATTGGATTGATTGCAAGAGGCTCTAACAGGAGGGTGCTGAGTGCAAAAGGCTTGTATGTGAGTTCGGTTAGTTCTGCGAAGGAAATTGAAGCAATTGCAGAGCAAAGAGCAAGTCAACTTGCTTCTATGATGGGTGCAAAACATGTGATATTTGAAGGAGATTCTAAAGGTATAATCCAATTATTTCATCAGAAATCTGCTATTGATAAACAAGTAGAGGTATTCATCAATGATGTGAAACGCTCATGTGAATTTTGTGGAGTCGTGTACTTGGAAGTTTTGTAAGCGCTTGTGTAATTGGACAGCCCATTTAGTGGCTAAGTTTGCCCTTACTCAAAGATGTACAAATAGTTGGGTTGATAATTTTCCCAACTGGTTGCTAGACGTATGTCGTAATGATGTATCCGGATCTTCGATTTCTCAATGAATAAATAAGGTTCATCGTTGTCGCGCAAGAAAAAACCTTCCAACATTTTAATCTCTGGAAGCACTTTTACATTTTATACGTGAATGCTATGGGCAAAATTTTCATCAACTCGACATTACGATGAATGACAAGTGGTATTTAGCTAAACTATCACTTCTAGGTATTTTTTGGCCATCTTGTGTACTATATAAATTTTCTATGGTTTTGCTTAATCTTAAGATTTTATTTCCTGGCCATCAAATTTGTTTCCAAAATTAAATCTAGATTCTAAATATTCTCTCCGTTTTTCATCTAGAGAGGGAAGCATTGTGCATCCCCAAATACCTAGCAGAAGTTAATCAATCCATTCTTTAGCCTTTTTGACTATTTTCCATCATAAAACTAGAAAGGCGGGGAAGTAGCCTACAGACAACATTACACTTTATAGTGATTGAAGGCATTCCAATGACCAGATGTAAATAATTGCATCATCACTTACTTTCTGGTTCCTATGCCAAAAACGTTCAAAATATTGTATAAATGCAAAAACATCCATAGCATGAAATAAGGCTGCAGATCATGGAAACACTTGGCTGCATATTATAGGAGAAACATACAAACTACAGAGAAGGCAACAAACAGAAAATAGAAGAAATTAAATGCACAAACAAAAGCTTTTAGGGATGTCAATCATGATGCAAAACTCAATAAATTGAAGCAAGAGCACAGGTAAGAACCAATCTGTTGGAACATCAACATCCCGAAACTGACTGGCTACCGCAGTACCCAAAGAGACACGGCCTCTTCAATTTACTGGAGAGGCAATAGCCAACCTGTCAGAATATCAACACAATGAAACTCTGACTGGCTACCCATAGTCCTCAAAGAGACATGGCCTCTTCAATTTACTGGAGAGGCAATAGCCAAACTGCCAGAATATCAACACAATGAAACTCTGACTGGCTACCTGCAGTCCTCAAAGAGACACGATCTCTTCGAGTTGCGGGAGTGGTCACAGATACAATACATCAAGTTTGAAAATCTCTTAACTGTAAGTGATTTTGTAAAACCAAATGATGTGAATACATAGGGAACACGTATCAAGTTTTCAATTATTGGAGCTGAGCCTAGAAAACAACTTGGACTCGTACATGGCAAATCCGATTATGTTTCATAAATTATCTTCAATCATATTGCATCCCTTAATCGTAAATAGAGAAACTGAATGTCATGTTCCCTCGATGAACAGTTGGAAGCATGAACTTCATATTCAGTAATATGTCATCTTAAGATTTCACCCTCCTGGTGGCATGTATGGGAAGATAGTTAAGGAGTTATCTTAGTATGGGCCTTGAATGATGCAACGGGTATTTTAAAATATTGAAATGCCACTTGAGGACAGGGCAAGCAGGCTCAACCCTATGTTAAAGCTTTCTGAGGACCAGTTTGCACACCAGATTATTATAGAAAGGTTGGAAAAAGATTGGTGAGGCATCTTTCACTAATGACCACATTGAACTTGGTTGGCAGTATTTATCTTAAACAAATATATTTTCTTTCATTTTGGCATTGTTGATGAAGTTAAACCATACAGCACACGGAGATATCTGTATCTAGTTTGAAGCAATAAGCTAGGCATGTGCTCAATGTTTGGGAGGTGCTCATCAACAAGGGAAGTGCAAGACAAATGTGCTTGATGACGGTGTGAACCCAAGTGCAGCACCAATATTTTTTTCATATGCATTGGGAGCCAAATTTGAAAATGTTCATTATTTATAGCAGCGAACTGTAGAAACCAATAACGATACCTTTTAAATGCACTATACCCTATGGTTTCTATATATGATATCATTAATTTAAATAAACTAGAAGAGAGATAATCTTGGCCTCTGCAAGGAAACAGCCGTACAAGGAAGACAGCATCCTAACCTTTATTGGAAACTGTTACATGGAGGAAGATGGCATAAGAAGCCAACTAAAAAGAAACCAAAATGAATCCTCACTAAGATATGCACTCTAGAGTCTAGAGAATGATAGCCAGATGCGAAGAGAAGGAAGGAGATCAAAGTTTTGCAATAAAGGTTAGCTCAGCTGATCCTAATAATGGTAGTCCAGAAAAGAACACTCTCTTTCTAGTGCACGGAGAGAACTGGGACATGCAAGGAATGAGCATTTTTCGTCTTCTACCAAGCTAGTTGCACACTGGTATTGTGGATCCAAAAGATTCGAGCGGACTGGTCTTATATACAAATGATGTCATCAGTTATTAGGATTCTTAGGAATATAGGAGGATCATGAAGATATTTGCATTAAGTAGATTGAGACATTAGCCACAAGCCACTTTATGCTTTTGAATTGAACATTAGGTGTATTTGAATGTAAAGGATTACAGCATAAAATCAGGTAAGTATAAAATCGAACCTACTGGTTGGACTGATAATCCAGGTGAAAAGTGCAGTCAGAAAGTTTGCCCATGATAATGATGAGCTGAATTTTCCCATATGATGTAGCAGTTGCAGTAAAGAGAGAGTACAAAACAAGGACAGAAGACATTCAGAAGTATCACGATGGCAGATGAATCAAGAGTGGGCTTTGACTACGACAGTTTTTCTCTAATGAAGGCATCAAAGTCTTCCAAGATTAATTCTGAATAACTGCTCCTTTGAAAGAGAATACTAAATACAAACTTCAATAGGACGGTTCCAGATTAAAATTGTTAACAGTTCACACTACAATAGTAAGGTAAGATGGCATGCATTCCTGTTCCAAGAAAAGAACAAAGCAAAACAGATCAAAGAAATAAGCTCCCCCCCCCCCAAATAACCCACCCCACATTTTCTTTCCTCATAAAAGAAGCATCCAGAAACAGAAAGCGCAGGCTAGTAAGGATTAATGCAAAAACAAACGGACAGTGAACTCAATGACCGAAGGATGGAGACTCCGATACTCGGATCTTCTATGAGATGGAGACATGAAGATAATGCCGAGTTTCAGCAACGAACGATAGTGATGATGTGCGCAATAAATAGAGGTAGGATGCTAAAGGCAACAAAATAGAAAGTAAAAACATTTCCAGAGACCAATGGCAAGGTTTCAGCAATCAGCAGCCCAAGTGAAGATACAGAGAAAAATAAAATTCCAATTACACACAATGGAGCTGTCAAAGTCAAATAAAGAAAGTAAAGAACTAGCGATGGCGCTTCCAGAAGTTAAAGTAGCATGATGCTTTGATTGCACAGTTGGCTTCTTTGAAAGCATTAACCCAAGATCAGGTTAGTAATAGTAAAAGTAGGTCGGTACTTCTGCTAATGACGAAAACTGGCAGAGAAACAAACGCTGTAAATACGGTTTAGTAATTTCAAACTTGAGATCGATCACCCATGACACATGTGATGCCATTTATGTAATGTCGTTGTCTTTATCATTTAAATAATCCGTTTGAAGAGATAAAACATTCGAACATGCATAATGCCTCTTGACAAAGCATATTCACAGGCAAATATTACCTTCAACCAAATAATCTTGACTTGCGACCAGCCACTCAAATTCAAGAAGAGAAAAGTTAATAAATAAATTCAGCAAAATTTGACATGTAAAAAACCTAAAACATATAATGAGATTGCCTAAGAATGAGTCACTGGGACCAGGAAGTTCAACAAATAATAGATTTTTTAAACTCTCATAATCGAAAAGGAAGGAACACAAATGTTTTTTAGCCTCATAATCAAGGCCTAAGCTTCTCTCTAAAAGAATAAGGCCCTCCAGCTCAAGCCACAATGATTCAGCATTTGGGAGCCACACTCCAAAAATATCATTTCGCGGTTCTTCAAATCCTAAGCTTCGTTCTCTCTTACCAACCACATGGCAATTTGTTTAGAGCATAGGTCATGCGGGCTGAGGTAATAAAAAAATGCTCTCCAATGTGTAAGCACTGGTCTGAAACCTGGGCGCCAGAGGAGGAGACTCCCAAAAAAAACTACTACTAGGTCTTACTCGACTCTTTACCAAATCTTAACTTTTGCTGGGCCAAACTATTTGCATAGATTACAAAACTAACTACCTAACACCGAATTAACAACATAACAACCAAATAATAGCTCAAATCAATTTCCCCTAATATTAGCTCATTCAAACAACCCAACCACCCTTCCCAATTGAGCTATGTTTGGTCATTGATAAATCAATTGCAACAATTCCCCAAAACATAGTAAAGCGCAATCAAACACCATAAGAAATTGAACATAATGCATGTGCAAAAAATGGGTTACCTGAAAGTGGGAGCTGTTAAGGCACCTTCCAATCTGCCAAAACAACCGAACCATACATCTCTGAAACTCCGCGACCTGCGTAGCTTCAAGAACCTCCTCCAGCTCCCCAATAAACATCACCTCCTTCGAGCTATTCGTAACCGGCCAGTACTTCAAAAGCCCCCTAATCACCGTATCCGCAAGCTTGTAATCCTTCTCCACAAACTGTGTGATACAGTACGACAGCTGCTGGTGATACATCCCCACACATTTCGGCTTGTGCAAGGGAATCAGAGCCCTCACAAGAAATAACTTGTGCTCCTCCTTCAACGGCAACGCAAACCCATTAATTATACTCCCCAATATCTCCAACAGCTCCATGATCCCATTATGCTTCTCGGTCTCGAAAATGAACCTATAGAAGATATTGTTAATGGCCTTTCGAATAAAAGGCCTATGAACCATAAACTTCCCATAAACCCTATGCAGGATCGTCTTCAGATACTCTCTCTCCCTCTGATCCTCGGAATCAAAAAGCTCCAGCAATCTCAACACAAACGAATGGTCGACATATCTTTTCGCGATCTTGGCATCGGTCTCGGACGAAGTGACGAACCTCAAGAAAAACTCATACACAATCTGCAAGTGAGACCAAGCTGGATCCATGGCGGGCTCCTCCTCTTCGCCATCGAAGCCATCGGGCAATCTGCTGTCGATATTCGACGAAGGGAAGGTCCTGAACAAATTGGCGGCCACCATTTGAACGGCGGCTTGCATCGATGGCTCGTTGAACTTGACCGTCGCCGTGGTGACGTAATCGACGAGCTCAAGCAAAGTTTGGCGCTTGACGTCTTTCTCCTTGAGGTTTTTCGATGGATCGGAGAAATCGAAAACGATGGAGCACAAGGCGAGCTTTTTGATGAGAAGGTTGGATCTTTCGGCGGCGGGGACGTCGCGGAAGCTCGGGAGCGGCGCGTAGGCTGAGACATCGCCGGCAGCGGCGACGCCGCTGATTGAGGGCTTGGAGTCGTCGGAGGATTTGGGCTTGCGAGGGAGCTTACCCAATATTTGTTTGATCATAGTTTGATGAGAGAGAATGAAAGATAGGAGAGAGAAAGAAACCCTAGATTTGGATCATTGCGAGATGTGGGGTTTAATCTAGAGAGAGAAAGCGAGGCGATTTTTTTTTGTGTGTGGGGGAGAGAGGGCGGGGGACAGCGCCAACCAGAGAGTGGATGGGGAGAGGGGATCACGTGAGGTGAGCGTGAGATTTTTTGATTGGTTGAGATATCGGGTTGTTGGGTTTAGGGTTGTTATGGATCTGACCCGAGTTAGGAGTGGGTGGAAATGAGGGGGACAGCGAGATTTTGGGTGTGGATTTTTTATTTACTTTTAATAGTTGGAAAGCGATTTTGAAATAGATTTGTTATTTTATTTTTGGATAAATTATTGTTGCAAAATAATATGGTTTTTTTTATATGTCCATCTTTTTCCTTTGCGTGATGGTTTGTATTTTGATGAGTCTTTGTTTCGTGAAGAAGTAATAAAAAAATTACTTGGCTTTGACTTCTTGTTTTTATATGTGCTTCTTAGCACCTGGTGATATAAAAATTAGTTTTTCTCTTTTTCGCTTTTAGCTTACTTAATTCTTGGGAAATACTATTCTGCATATTTGGATTGTGTGATTATTCAAAGCTTGCTTATGAAAAATTTAGAAAATCAAGAAAATTTGCGTTAGCATATTAATTTACCAAAAATGTTAGTATTAGGTTTTTCCATGTAAATCAAAATTTGCCATGCTTTTAACCATGATTCATTATGTTGCATTACAAGGTACATTTTAAAGGAAAACATAAATGCAGTGACAGTATACATGAAAATTATTCTTAAGGCCTTGTTCCAATGATAAAAGAATTGGATATCTATAGTACTCTACTAAGAGAAGGGAATAGAAAGTTTTGGTAGTTTTGGTAGTTCTTTTGTTATAGACACTCTTTTAATTTGAGTTGTCTTATAAGAGTAATAAAAGTCAATACGAGTTTAAAAGGGTGATAGCAGCATGAACATTTAAATGTTTTCATTAACCTAATTATTAACATTTGTAAGTTTATTCTTTTATGAAAATTATATTTTAATTGGTTCACTCTTTGTATTACTTATATTGTAAATGATTTTTTATTATTAAAACGAAGGCAACACGCACCCGCGTATAATTAAACGATGATTTAACAAAACAACATCAAAGTTCTTTAAAAAAAATGAAAAGAAAAAGAAAATAAAAGGAAAGGAAAACACATCTCCTATAACAAAAAAATACTAAATACAAGTCTAATTCTCGTAAAAAATAAAATAGCAACCTCCTCCCACAAAAACTAACTTTCAGAACCATTAGCACTCACAGCTTCGTCCACCGAAATGAAGGGAGCTGAAGTCCCTAATTCAGCAACTGATCCCTCGTCCTCTGCTGCAGTCTTTACCTTTTTCTTGACCCTGTTTGCTACACCACCTGACCAGAATTCAATGATGGTTTCAGTCATATTTAGAATACTCAAAACGGATTTCTTAGAATATTTTAAAATTCTATTATTTTTCTCAAGCCAAATATTTCAACATACAGCAGGAACCATAATTTCCTAACTATTCAAATGCCCTGTATCCAACCCAATTCCCCAATAACTCCATAGATCACCGAAGGTGCTCGGCAGAGATGAAAACTCAAACAATCTCCAAAATTTATCCCAAACACTTCTAACTATTGGACACAAGAAAAATAAATGGTTCATTGATTTTGGTTGTATCTCACAAATACAGCAATGCATCGTCCCTCCCCGCTTCCTCTTGCTTAAGTTGTCACCCGTCAAAATTATGTCATTGGAAGCCAACCACAAAAAGACATGAACTTTTAACGGCACGGAAAACTTTCAAATCTTCCTATCATTTGTCAACACAGCCACTCTATAATTCAGGATATTATAAAAGGATTTAACCGAGAAACCCATACTCGATGACCATTTCCTTTCCATGGTATCTATGTTCTCTCTCTCTATTGGTTTCCAGACCTCGAGATAATCAACCAGCATACGTAATTATCTCTTTTCCCCCACCGTTAGCGTCCTTTGAAACCTTGGCCACCACTTAATTCCTTTTCATTGACTTAAAACCGATGCCTCCTTATATTTTGTCAGCTCGAAAAGAAAAGGGAATCTTTCCTGCAAAGTGATATCTCCACACCAATAGTCTCGCCAGAAATTAATTGAGCTTCCATCCCCTATCGTATAAGAGAAATTTTTTTAAAAAAGACTTCTTTACGGACATAATTCCTTTCCAGAAATCAGATGTCGTCGCCACGTTCTTATTTGGTGCTTTTATTGCACCAAACTTATTACCATAAGCTGCTTTAATGCTTGCCACCCATCCTTTTCTGTTACCTGCCACCTATCTCCACCACCACTTCCCTAGTAGAGCCCTATTCATATTCTTAAGGTTTTTCACGCCCAAACTTCCTTCTTCTTTAGATCTACATACCTTCCCCCATTTAACCAAATGGTATTTCTATTTCTCCAACGACGTTACTCTCCACAAAAAATTCCGTCGAATCTGATTGATCCTTTTAACTACCCATTCCGGAAGCAAATAAAAGGACATATAAAATTGTGGTACAGCTGACAGTACCGAATTAAGTAATGTCACCCTACCACCTATGAAAAGACATCGACCTTTCCAGCCCTCCAATCTATTTTGCTCCCTGTCTATCAATGGCAACTAGTCTGACTTCTTTAATGCTCCTGGCCTCAAAGATAGGCCTAAATATTTGATCGGAAAATCTTCCGCTTTGTAATTAAAAATCGAAACCAAACGCTCTTTCCAAACGGAACTTTCTCCTAAACAGACCACCGAGCTCTTGTGAAAGTTGATGTTTAATTTTGACCAAGACTCAAAAGAATATAGGATCCATTAAAGTATCGCAGCCCGATTTTCACACAACCTTCCAAATAGCAAAATTTCATCAGCAAATTGCAAGTTGATAATCTCCATCCTTGTGCCCCCGGACCCAATCCCTCCAACAACCAATTGTTCCTACATCTTTGAATTATGCCACTAATGTAAAAATGAGCAGAGATAAGGGATCCCCTTGTCGCGGTCTACGTCTGCACCGAAACACATTTGTATCTTCGTCATTTATGCAAATATTAGCAGATGCCGATGATAACCATATCTTAATCCAGTACTTCCACTTTTGCAAAAAACCTTTAAGCCCTAGACACTCTAATATGCACCTTCAATCTACCATGTCGTAAGATTTCTTGAAATCTAATTTAAGGAGATATCCTTCTTTCCCTTGCCCCCGAGAGTCTTGAATGACCCCATTTGCTATAGTTATACCATCCATGATGTATAGCCCTGCCCAAATCCGGCTTGCGTATCTTTGGTAATATCCCCAAGACCCTGCTCAGCTGATTAGTCAACACCTTTGAAATTATCTTACACGAACCGTTCACTAAACTTATGGGCATGTGCTCCTTAAGAAACCTAGCTTCACTTTTTAGGGGGGATAAGAACCAAAGTAGAACAATTAAGATGTTCCAAATTAAGTGCATTCTCTTCTATAACCTCAAACAACCTCAAAAGACCGCCTTTCACAATCTCCCAAAATGTGCGATAGAAAAAATAGGAAATTTATCTGGTCCTGGTGATTTTGTGTAGGTAGACGCTCGTGCTCGTGTCGCAAACTAGCGGCCATACGGAATACAAAACGAAAATTTTCAAAACTGGAGTACGAACTTACAACTTAGAATTGAATCCAAACACTAAACTAGAAAACCATGAAGGAGTTTTAACTACTAAGTTAGTGATAACAACCTTTGTAGTCATGTCCTTCATCTTCTTTCCCACCTCTTTAGCTCCTAGGTCGTCAGAAACGAGCTTGGGAGTCGGTCTTTCTCGTTGAAGATGATCCACCCGAGTGAACACAAACTTAAGCTCTAGTTTCACACCAAAAATCTAAGTGAAGCAACTAGTGATCAAAACTTGTTAGGAATTGATCGCTAGGATGTAGTGATGGCTAATCTCTAATTGTTCTCTCATAATCCTTTTCCATTCTCAACTTAGAAAAAACCAAGAGGGGGGGAAGAAGAAACTTGGGTGAATGAGCAAGTGAGGAAGCATGCATGGCTAAAAAATGAAACATCCTCTTTTATCTTTCTCTCTTTTCTTTTAATGTGAGAGTGAGTGGGTTGTGACTCACCATGGTGAGTCACATGCACACAACATTCCCACATCTAAAAGAAGAGATGAGAAGAGAAAGATGCTACCTCATTGTACATATATACATATGTATACACATATATATACAAATACACTAATATAAGTATATGTTACAAATACATACACCCGTATTCGTATCCAAATATGAATACTATATTCGTATAAAATACGAATACCCATATTTGTACTAATGATACAAAGACCCGTATTAATATCAAGACACAAATACACGTCTTTATACAAATACCCGTATTCGTATAAATACCGTAATGTATAAATTAAGAAATTATTTAATTTTATTTTATTGATGCAATGTATTTGAATTTAGAAATTTAGAAATTATTTAATTTTATTGATACAATGTATTTGAATTTTACCAAAAACTAATCAAAATTCTCAATTTTTTGATGCAATGTATTTGAGGTCTAGAAACTTATTTTTTGGCGGTCAAATTGTGAGCTGTAGAATTTGGTATAAGAAGCCGATGTTATTTTGTGACCTCTAAATGCAATGTATGTGTACCTAGCGGTTTTTGGCAGTATAAGGGAAAAATGAATTATTTTGAATAATTATTATGACACAATGTTTGAATGTTGAATAAAGTTAATTGGAGTATTTGTTGAAATTTACACTATTATGTTTTATCTTTTTCTGTAGATAAATACCATGTTGATTCTACTCCTTGTTGATAAATACACTAGTTTTTCAAGTTTTTAGGTACTCAAATTTTCTATTTTTTCTATAAAGTACCGAAATTGTTTATTTCATGAAAGTATTATTTTAAGGAGATACATTAGTGAATGGAACAAGTTGGAAATCCATGCTGCAGTATGGAGCTGCTGGGAATTTAAAGGTTTGGAGAATTTGGAGTGAGAAAGAAAATGTTTCCTACCATCTAAGAAATAGTGATAGTTATAGAAATTATTTAATTTGGTGTTTTGTCTTCTCCTTTTATATTCTTAATAAAATGTTTTGCTTAACTAGGTTCTCATTAATATTATCTATATTCTTATACAAGTTTTTCACTAGTGTTAATTCTAGATTGAATTTTCTTAAGTTAATCTAGATCATTGTTAATTACAATCAAGAGAATTTATAATCAACATCACTATGTTTCAAGTAATTAGAAAATTAAAACAACACATAAAGAAAAGAGAAAAGAAGAGCAAATCAAAGAAACAATGGATAACTAAAGGTTGCATAAGAACCCCAATAAGTATAACATATAACCCCAAGAAGAATTCATCCCATGTTCGTTTATCGTCTTACCCTTCACTCACTTCACTCCTTCAACTTAATCGTTTGCTTTGCTCACTTGACTTAATCGTTCACTTCGTTCACTTGACTTGGTCTCCGTTCCACTCGTTAGGGCCTTCGCTTCACTCAAAACCTTCACCGTTCCGCTTCGCTTCACTCGTTTCACTCAATCGTTCACTTGTCAAGGTTCTCTCATATAATTCTATTCAAAAGTTGGGAATTCCTCTGACTGGAATCCCTAACCTAGATCTCCCATAAGAATCTACAACAACAACATAGAAAATAAATTACTTCAAAGCGAATGATTGAGTTGTTGATGATCCATAACAGACATCGACTTTAGATAACAAGAACAAATTGAACGTTTAACGTGATCTCATTCTGACGGCTCATACTGTGTATGTTTTTTGCTGGCCTTGTTGATGCATTGCAGGGGGAAAAGATAGTCGTTATAATGTGCTAGATTTCTGATAAGGCTCGATAACGGTGACTTTCCAGATGCTGACACGTTGCAGATGACGTGTCCCAGAACCTACAAGAAAGGATCAAGAACTTCAGTTGGGATCACAACTCGGGTCTCCGTCCCGAGGAATTTCCAAACCTTTGGTGACCTTCCAAGCCCTCCCGACTCGCCTCCGAGCTACCACAGAACCAAGATTCCTCGGCCTCTCGCTCGTACCCGAGCCTCCCGCTGAGATCATTTTCCCCGGTCTCATTGACCGACCCACAGCGCAGATCACAGGCGCCTCTGCCATGGCTCCGCGAATCTCGCCATGCGCGAGATATCTGCCGCCCACGATCCCGCGTTCCATGCCATCATGATCCCCTATTAACAAGCATGTCTCGTCATTAATGCGGGATCCCGCCTATCACGCGGGCGTGACACCAGGGGCGTGACGGCCGGCGTGATTCTCGCGCCCACCTGTCCATTGCTACCGCTATATAAACCCCTCTCTCAGACGATCGAGATAAGCCATTTTTACTCCACTAGGCCATTACTCTGCCAAAATACCCCCTCTAACTTGATCGTCAGAGGGTCCTCGATGGCACAACCACCCTGAGACTTCTTTGCAGGTAGCTCGGCCATAACTACTCAAAACCCATTGAGATCCACACACTTCAGGAGTCAACCCTCCAACTCAATCTCAGCCGTCCATCAGCGCTCGCAGTAGATCAACGGAAGATAACATCTGAAGGAGATCCAGAGATCTATCAGCTGGCGCCGTCTGTGGGAATCTTTAGTTCCACTCAAGCAAAAGTTCATCTTCCGATCTTGGATACATGGCAAGTGGTCACCGCGACGATCCGAGCACCAACCGTCGCCCTCCCCGTGTGGAGACAAGGGAGAATCCCCTCCTCCGCCGAACGCCATTTACGCCCTATCCGCTCGAATAGATTGACTCACATCCGTCATGGATGCACTCGTCCGTGTCCAAACGGTCGGGCAAGCTCCCCAGGTCACCGCTCCCCCACCTCGGGACCAGGACCCCTATAGAGGGAGAGAAGACTCTGCCCGCATTGGCACGACCGAGCACCGTCTCGCTGTCTCCGGTGGCCACAGATCCCCTGGGCCCACATATTCGATGACCCGGTGGGCGCCGCACAGCTTAACTCCGAGGTCTTACGCCAGAGCACCTTGCCCCGAGCCCCATCGTGCCCCTGTCCCTCCTGAGGAGGTGTCGGTTAGCTCACCTGTGCCCAGGCATGAACGGCACCCCCTCCCTCAACGGGGTCGCGCGCACGGGACTCGCCACGGCAGCTCAAAAACGACCTCGCCAGGAGACCTAAGGAACATCATCGAACGGAATCGGGGCCGTAGCCACGCAGAGGTTTCCGGCAGCAGAGGCCAAAAATCTGAGTATGCCGACTCATCGGGATACCACGGCCGACTCGACGCCCTCGAAAAGAAGATCGAGGGTATGCATCGGGAAGGTCGTCATTCGAGCAACGGGGCTAAATATGCCGCCGACTCGCTCACGAAGCCCTTCACAGAAGAGCTACTCGCCGTCCATGTCTCCTCCCGGAACAAGCCCCCGAAGGTCTCACTCTTCGATGGGAAGTCTGATCCGAAGGACCATTTGGACGCATTCACAGCCAGGATGAGTTTCCAGGACTGTTCCGACGCCGCCCAATGCCGTGCTTTCCCGGCCACTCTCATCCGCTCCGGCAGAGACTGGTTCCGAGGACTCGCGCCACGCTCCATCTTAACCTTCGATGAGCTGGCCACCCAATTCCTCGGCCGCTTCGTCGGGAACAGACAGCAGAAGCGGACCGTCAACCATCTCTTCACAATAAAGAGCGGGGACAAAGAAACCTTTAAAAGGTACGTCACCTACTTCTATAACGCCCTCCTCGAAGTCCCAGAACACCGGGACGAGACGGTCATTATGGCACTTAGGTCGGGTCTTTGGCACAAGGAGTGGTTACGCTCCTTTGCATTAGCGCAACCTAAGACCATGGCTGAGGTGAAGGCCTGGATCGAGCGTGAGATCCAGCTTGAGTCCGAGGTGAACGCCAATCTGCCCCGGACAGAACAAACTGATCATAAGAAAAGGGTGTACACTCCGAAGTTTCAGGAGTACACAACGTCTCCCAGACGGTACTGCTGGAGGAGGCAAAGGGCGAGAGGTTCTTCAAGCTCCCACCAGTCTCGCGCATGGCGGCAAAGCGCACCCGGGGCCCATACTGCGGCTTCCACCGGTCGCAAGGCCACTCTACGGAGAACTGCAAGCAGCTCCGAGACTACATCAATGAGCTAATCTGCTCGGGGAACCTGTCAACGTACTTGCGAGATAAGCAGCAAGCTGATCGTGAGTAAGAGCAGCGTCCCCCTCCCGGCGAATTGACGATCGGCCAGATCATGGCCATATAACGAGGGGTACGGCTAAGACCGACGAGGCTCAGCGCCCCTCGCCGATCGAGGAGACTGGAAACCACCAGAGGAAGAAGTCCAGAGCAACCAATTTGATCGTTTTAAAAGACGAGGACCACCACGGAATATCCCTGCCTCACAACGATCCGCTGGTGATCACAGTTCGGGTCCACCGCTATGAGGCGCAGAGGATACTGGTCAATTCGGGAAGCTCGGCAGACATTCTATTTTATGACTGCTTTCTGCATATGGGACTCTCCCCATCGGACCTAAGGCCGACCACCCACGTCCTGTCAGGGTTCACTAACCACTCCATCCCGGCGGAAGGGGTGATCACTCTCCAATTTAACATCGGGGAGGCCGGCAGTACGCGCACCGTACCTGTGGAATTCATCGTAGTAAGAATCCCGTCGGCCTACAACATCCTCCTCGGCCACCCTACACCGAACTCCCTCAGGGCCTAGATATCGACCTTCCACCTGGCGATGAAATTCCCACTCGACTAAGGCGGGATAGGTCGGGCCTACGGAGACCAATGAACTGCGAAGGTTTGTTTCACTGCAACTTCTACGACCGAGTGGCCAAAAAACAATGTTGAGGGCGAGAGTGACATCAAGGGTTCTTTAGACACTCGAGACGTGCAGAAAGAGGTCTGTGGGACCCCGGTGGAGCTACTGACAGAGGTCCCCCTCGTAGAAGAGGACGACGAACGAACCGTACAGATCGGCTCACTTCTGACAGGGGCTCAGCGGGACGATCTAGTTCATTTCCTCAGGAACAACTCCGACGTGTTTTCCTGGGCACTTGTTGACATGTATGGGATCGACCCTAAAATCATATCTCACAAGCTCGGGGTAGATCTTACGGCCCGACCCGTCAGACAGAAGAAGCGAAGCTTCGCCCCGATCAAGCAGAAGGCAATCGAGGACGTGGTAGACAGGCTCCTCGCTGCCAACTTCATTCGAAATGTGCCCTACTTGGAGTGGCTGGAGAATGTAGTCCTGGTCAAAAGTCAAGCGGGAAGTAGCGCATGTGCGTCGACTTCACCGACCTCAATAAGGCCTGCTCGAAAGACAACTATCCCCTCTCTCGGATAGATCGGCTCGTCGACAGCTCGGCAGGCTACGAGCTACTTAGCTTCATGGATGCTTTCTCCGGCTACAATCAGATCCGTATGAATCCGGCAGACAAGGATATCACCGCATTCACAACGGACTGGGGGGTATACTGCTAAAAGGTAATGCCTTTCGGCTTCAAAAGCGTTGGAGCTACGTACCAACGCTTGGTCAATCGCATGTTCAAACCGCAGATCGGCAGGAACATGGAAGTTTATGTCGATGACTTGCTCGTCAAGTCGGTCTCATCGATCGACCATGCCAAGGATCTGGGCGAGGCCTTCGATGTCCTCTGCAAGTTCAAGATGAAACTGAACCCCGTCAAGTGCGAATTTGGGGTCACCGGGGGAAAGTTCTTCGGTTTCATGGTCACTCATCGCGGGATTGAAGCTAACCCGGAGAAAATCAACACCATCCTCAACATGGCCATGCCCAAGACTAACGGCAAGATCATGCGGCTGACGGGGCGGGTAGCTGCTTTGTCACGTTTCGTGTCGAGGTCTGGGGAGAAGTGCCTCCCTTTCTTCAAGGCTCTAAGGAAAATTCCAAGGTTCGAGTGGTCGGAGGAGTGCCATACCGCCTTTGACCAATTGAACAGGCACCTTGCGACTCTACTGCTGCTCACTCGACCGGTTGAGGGGGACGAGCTATCGCTATATCTGACGGTATCCGGCCAAGCAGCGGGTGCAGTGCTCGTCCGGGAGGTCGACGGAGTCCAGAAGCCGATATACTATGTGAGCCACATCTTCAAGGACGCAGAGACGAGGTACCCAGCCATAGAGAAGATCATCTTGGCACTCATCGTGGCCTCAAGGAAGCTACGACACTATTTCTAGGCGCACACCATCCTCGTCCTTACCGAGCGCCCTTTGGGGGCCATCCTCGCCTCACATGAGTCCTCTGGCCGCTTGGAGAAGTGGAGGTGGGAGTTGTCCCAGTTCGACATAAAATACCGCCTGAGGCAGGTCATCTGTAACATTTCAGAAAAGTAAAATATTATTTTTGAGAATTTTTATAATTAAATAATATTATATTGAATATTTTAATAGGGCGGTATAATTAAATATCGATAAATTGAAAAAAAAATTGGAAAATTATGGAAATTACTGAAATGAAGGTGTTTTATGTGATTTATGCAAATTATAAGTTTTTATGATTAATTATACGCTATTTAGTGCTAATCGAGATTAATTATCGCTAATCGCGCATTAAGCTTGTTTTGTGCAAAACATGCACAAGTCTTTTTTTTTTACACTTGTTACATTTCTTATCATGGCATTTCTTCATGATTCTTGCATGGTTGTAAATTAAAGAGAAGAAAAGAAGAGGAAAAGAAAAGAAAAGAAAAGAAAAGGGTTTTGAATAAAGAATGGAGGGATGGGCATGAGAGAGAGTGAGAGGGTAAGGGGTCAAACCTTGGACCAAGCTCCCATTCCCACTTCACTCTTCACCATTTTCTCTCCTCTCCCTCACTCATACTACTGCTGCCGCCCTCTATCCCCTTTCCTCTCTACCTCCTCAAAATCATGCAATAAAATCCATTAAAACCCCATCTCCTCTTCACAAATTTTGTGCACAAGCTCACAAGCTACACTATGGACCAAGAAAAATTTGATTTTGGTGCCCTAGGGGATTCATGAGTGCAACATGAGGTAATTATTCTATCATTAGTGTAGAATTTACTTTCCTTTAGCATCCATGTTAAATTAGAACCGATATTGTGTGGTTTTGGGAAGTTTGAAAACTTGAGTTGAGGATTAGGGTTTTAGTTGAATCCAAAAGGTGAAATTAAGGTTACTAGAAGCTATATAAACCCTGTGGTGATTGACTGGAGACCTAAACCAGAGACTAGAACCTCGTAATAAGAACTTAGAAACCCGATATCGGAAGAAATGTGGATTCTGTAAGTGTAAAATGAAATTTGCTAACACCCGGGTGACCTAAAAATTATTTAGCAAGTACAGAGGAGTGTGCAGGCACCTAGGAAGCACCACCGAAGACCCCAGCCCCTACCCTCTTCCCTAGGCCGCAAATAAATTCATTCTGGCCATAATTTGCGTCCAGAGCAGTGTGGAATCGATTCGTATTTGTTCTGTGGCTTTATCTCCTGTAAACTGGACCCTTGGCATATGCAAAATTGACCAGTTTGATCTAGGGTAAAATCTGTGACCATTTTCAAGAGTTGCTGTTTTGATTCGGGGTTTTGTTTTGCGTATTTTGAATTCTGGATTTTTGTGATTTGTGTCGTATTCGATCACTTGACGTTTGTACGTCGAAATCGAGTGTTGTTTGGTGGTTTTGAAAGTGTAGTCCATATGTTCTAACCTATAGCCTTTAACATGTCGTTTTGATTTTCTGATGTGATTTTAATACGCATTTGCGATACGTTATGATGTGTAGGTACCCCCACGAAGACTTCGAGACGACAAGCAAGCGCGTGGCGACGTCGGCAACGGCAAGCGAGAGCAATGTGAGTAGATTATATCTACGGGGGAAGTCGGGTGGACGGCGTATAGCACCCCGCAGTTCATAGTATAGCTTATTTATATATAGCTATGTATGTGTTCTATGTTACATGGATGATTATCAAGATATGATTTTGTGTTCATGGTTAGATTAGGGTTTTTAGAAGTGAACTAGTATAGCTCCTTAGTCGCGAACCCTAGAATAGGTTTACACCAACACGCACACACATGCTTACTTTTATACTTGTGCGTATATGCGGATAGATACTTATATATACACACATAGGTATGAGACTATGTATATATATACTCGTATACCTACATATGGATGATGAGGATTGTTGTGGTATTTGGAGATGAGTCGATGAGATTGGGCATACTGCCATGAGATCGGTGATATGATGTGGTTCGTATTATGAAATACGACATGAGTTATAGCGGGCCTTTAGGCGTGTGTTTTCATACACGCACATAAATACATAGATGGTATCATATTGTACCAGACTTAGATCAGTACCCCAGTTCATGAGATATGATGATAAGGATACCAGATAATTGATGAGATAAATGTGAGATTCGACCCGTACCCAGATTTGGGATGCCGTACGATAGATTTATGTACGAGCTATATATTGATGATAGATCTATACCCTTGACTCGAGGATGTCATATTGTATATTGTATCGTATGTGATACTATTGAAGCAGGATCACCGACTATTATATTTATATGTATATCGACTCAGATTTAGGTGGTTTCCCTTATCCTTTCGGTTAGATTGTTCGTTTAGTTCTGTAGTACTTAGTAGATGTTAGACTAGACCCGAGTCATATTTATTTCAAAACTAACGAATCGTGAGTATTTTAAAGACAGGTCAAGGGATTCTACGGGTATTTTCAAAAGACGCATCTTTTCCTAAAAACACCGTAGCTCTTATTTTTCTAAACACCACGATTCGTCTTATTTCAAATGGCAAAACTGTATGACATATATATATTGATGTAGATTCTTCACTGTTGTATTTATTATTCATTTCCGCATATTCTTGCTATTCGCATTGCATTGCATGTTTAAATGTGTTTATTGTTATATTGAACCCATACTGTCAGGACACTAGCACCATTATCGATGATGCGTATGTTCCACGTACACTTGCTTGCCGGCTCACACACTTCATCATCGATTATTGCCATGTCACTACACAGTAGGACTGTTGCATCAGGATATGACTCATTGCATGACATACTTGCGTACATACATATTTTACACCCATACTTGCGTACATACATATTGTACACCCATACCTGCATACATAGATGATTCTGGCTTGATTCTGGAGATTTGGGAACTGCAAGATATATTTAAAAACTGGATTCATTTTAAAAAAGCGGTTTTCCCTCGATATGTGCATATTACTGTTCCATGTTGCATGATATACGGTTATTCTTACATTTCTGTTATATGTCGCATACATCATGCTATATGATTATACGCATTGAGATATGTTGTTTTCATGAGATTTCTGAATTTGGGAACCGTGGTTATTTCAAAAGAGAGTATGTATTATTTTAAAAAACCCGGTTACTCTTGATATGATATTTCAGTGCGTCCACCATGCGTTTTCTCGGTTTTGAGACGTGTGACATGTGAAACCCGATTCGTGGAGCCGGATGAGACCGATTGCAGGTACATGGTGGACCCGGTATGGTACCCCATGGCGAGAATGGATCTATCGTGCAGTAGGCGATGATCTTGGCAGAGGGACCACTACCTACCGGTGATTGTATTTGAGCTCGGTGGAATCCGGAGGATACCGACCGGAGTTGAGAGATGATATGGGCCAATCCGGACTGACGGAGCCCGATATATGAGGATTTACGTGCCGATGCTGGGCACGGGTTTCATGATATTTTCGAGTGTCGATGATGGACACTCAGGTTCCATGATTTTGATGTGTCGCGAGGGACACACGTTGATTTATATCCTCATACTTCTATGCATATGCTTATGATATTTACATGCGTGATGTGTTGTGTCATTGGTTGACACGTGGACGAGATCCACATGCATACAGACATTGATTACATAGTTGGATCATATCCACATACTCATAGACTTCATATGATTCAAGGGCCAGTCACGTGCTCTTTCGGGTCATGACAAAGTTGGTATCGGAGCGCTTGGTTAACCTTGGTTTGAGTCTAAGTTTGACTATGCGGAGCCTAGAGCGTTTGTATATATATTCGGAACTTAGGCTTGACCTTATAGAACTTAGACTTAGTCGAGGGGGTATTACACCCGAACTTTCGTCGCATAGGTTGACCTTGGTTGATGGAGTAGGTGACTTAAGGAGAGTGACGTACCGTATGTATGTTCCGGGACATACTTACGATACGCCACTCCGCTTAAGGAGCCTTAGGATGTACATTTCTTTGCACAGTATTATATTCATTCCTATGATCTATCCTCATCGATATTGGTTATGGTTTTGCTGCCACGATTACACGAGCAGAGAGAGCTACGGCTAGAGTTGCGGTTAGCACGAGCTCGTCACGAACGAGGACTGACCAAGGCGTGATTCCAGAGACATACGATTGCATAAAGGCGTCGTTTTATTGTGTTTTCGCGCCATGAGCGTTTGATGGATCGCTGTTACGGGATTTCTCGGATGTGCAGATTAGCACCAGAGGATCAGGCTACTGCTAGAAGCCAGCCAGAATGTGATGACTATTGATGTATCGCTTATTCATGATGATTGAGGCACTGTTCAGCGCGCAGACGAATGAGCCAGTTGCTGCTGCAAATGACGAGATATCGCCCAGATGTCGGAGCTACTTCAGCATGAGTATATACTTAGAGACATGATGGAAGGTCGCTAGTCGCCTGAGGATGAATGACTAGGACATGTGGTTCGTTCGCTTACCCCGATGCGAGGTCATCAGATAGATTGATTCCAGCTAGAGACGACTTCACGCAGGTACATTAAGAGTCGATGGAGACTGATTGGTTACGAAAGTGCGTGTTTGTAGTAGTTAACCGCAATCAGAACGGTGTCGCGCGTAGCTAGACCGAGGTGAGTATGGGTCGTCCTCAGGGAAACGTTGAACCTTTTAATCTTACTTTAGATGTATTGAGAAAGAGAGGAAGGATAAAGAATTTTGAAGAATGGTTTCTAGATCTACGTTAGGCAAGAATGCAAAAATATAGATCTAGATTATTTTAGGGATGTAGTTAATATATAAGGGGGCTTGTAGGGTTTGTTAGGATTTAGTAGTCATGGACGATTAATTAAAAGTTACCCTTTTTATCCTTTAATAGATTTAAAACTAGAACGACGGTGATGCGTGTAGATTAGGGTTTCTAGAGGGAAAAGGAATCCCACTCTTAACTCTTATCTCGACACGGAACTCCGTTCATATCTAGCCTTTACCAAAACAATCATTAATCTAATCTCTAATCGCGGTCGGAACTAACAAAGAATTGTTAGCGCGCCCGATTAGGATGTTAATGATTCTTTTGATAAAGTTCATAAACTTTATAGGACTTAAAAAGGGTTGAGGGATGTTCATCATCCACTAGCCTACCCTAATCCTATGAATCCTAAAAAGCGGAGAATTACTCGCGCATGTTGGGAGAAAAAGAGATGGAGAGAAAATGCATAATTAAACTACGAAGAAATAGAATAAGAAAAAGAAAGCTTTATTAATCAACAATATTCATCACACTTGAATCCTTAGAAAATGATTACAAAGACTAGTTTGCTTCTCGATCTCTTCCAAGGAGGTAGACGAACAGTTGATGATCAGCCTGGATGCGTGAGTCGTCTTGGACTTCGTGATCTCGTCGGCTTCATAATTTTTCCAAGAGGCTCTCGGTCTTTATTTATAGTCCCAAAGCCAGAAAATTAGATGCCTAAATTGGGGAATGGTAGTTACAATCCCACCAGAAAAGTTCCAGCCCTTAACTCCACTTCTACGCGGCGGATCCGCGGCATCAAGGGGCTCAGGCCGCGGATCCGCGGCCTGATGATCTCATCCGTTGATCATTTTTTTATGGGTTGCTCCTTGTGACATGTGGCGATCCTTGGAACCTTCAGAATTTGGAAATCTTTTCTTTTCTTATGACATAATTGATTTCTTAATTTTGATTTCTTAATTAGGCAGGTTAGCTTTAACAACTTGATTTCCTTGATTCAAGACCTGAAAATTCTGCACAACAACTTAATAATATTTAGTAGACTTAGTTCTACTAGGATTAGGTCAATAATATTATATACATTTTCCTACCAAATGCTAATTATAATATATCAACACATGGAAATTAGTATTTTTACAAATAAACCCTCATATGTATGATATATTATAATAAAGACCTTTTTAAATATGGAAATGGTAGGAAAAATGTAATAACAAATGTGCAGTTTTATCAACTGAACAAATATCCCCAAACTTATCTTTGATCGTCCCGAGCAAACTAGTTTATTCAAGAGAAGGAGAAAAAGAAAGAAGAAAACTAAGCACACTTTCGTAGGCAAACACGATTGCACTGAGCACGTGCAATAAGCCGTTAAACTTTTAGGTGTCCCTAGTAGGAGGAGTGTTGTCTCCTAAGGGTTTTCAGCAGATTACACCCACAAAATCCTATAACAAAAGAGAGATGGTGGAATTTACATATAAAGATAAGAACCATAAAAGAAAGACTTTGAAAATAAGAGTTTCCAACTATACTAACTTTTCAGTTGTTATGAGCCCTACCTTAATAGTCATAAAAAGATGTTAGAAATCACATTATCCCTCAATAAAACATCGTCTTTAATCTTCATTCCTACCTTTCGTCCAAACATTGATCATATAACCCTACGTGTGTGTAATGGACATCCCTACACTCAGAGAATTCAATTCAAGCTATCATACTCTTGTCCATCTACCTCAGTACTTTTTAACTTGATGAATATTTAGATTTGCTCACACATTTTCATGCGACCGTTAATACTTCTTGAGGTACTAACCGACCGATTACTCATGTGCTTGCTGATTAGGTGATAATATTTTCCTCGTCTTGCACCACCTAAGGCTTAGCAGTGACTCCCAGACCAGTTGGCCTTAGGGCACTAGGTGAAGAGGCACCCTCGCTATATTTTTTTATTGCTGCCTTGGCGATAACAAAACCAGTGTTCATTTTTTTTCACCATTTTTATATTTTCTTCATTTTTTTTCATTTCCTTCATACTTTGGCTTTTAGACAAGAGCATTTCAAGGTATCCTCTACTATCCCGAGTTTCAAGACATATGTAAGTGCAAATAGTAGGGTATCAACATTCAAATGTTTGGCTTCCAGAATAGAAACTATTTTTCAGACTTATTTTTATCCTCAGATTAGTGACTTCCTTCATCTTACTAACCCTTGGGACAACAGCTCATAACTACTTATTACTAGTTCGTTTAAGAAAACTTCTAATTTTCTTAAACTATTCATATTTTTTGGATGTAATTTTTCACTTTCTACTCTTTTGTTATCAAAAAAAAAAATTTGTGCTTAAATATAGTATAATGCAAAGTATTCGTAAATAAGCACCTCCCCCAAACTTGTTTCCAACAGTGTCCTCACTGTTGCTATCTGCTGGATCACAAAAACCTGTAAGCTTGGGGGGACATTATTAATGGGGGCAAAAATATATATAAGTGAAAATCCTCCCCCAAACTTATTTTTGGCTCACAAATTTGAGAACAAAAGTTATGTTCAAGAGCCAAAAATATACCCCCCCTCAAACATGAGTTAGACAATACGAAGCATTTTAAGAGGGGGTGAGTCATTTGGTCAAAGTAAGACTTTACAAAGACCAAAAGTTAACACCAACCATTCAAAGATTTTATCAGTATAGCGTATAGATTGGTGGAAGAATGTGTTGTATCGAGTCAAGAAAAAATGGGGAAGGGATAAGAGGTGATCTGGAAAGGGTTTGAAATTAGAGAAAAGAAAGAATGAATGTGAATGATTAGGAAGAAGGAATGGTGAAGGTTCAACCTCTATAGGTGGAGATTGATTAATCACAAAATCCGTATTGTTTAAAATTTTAAGTTCGTCAGCAAAAAGTTCTTCAAAACTTTTATCAATGGTGTGATTGAACATTTTGCTGTCAAGGAGTTTTGTGCCAGAATTTATCCTACTTGATTCATCAAAAATCATTGAGGTAGAGGACTCGAAAAACTCATCTACCTCATTTTCAAAAATATCCAAATCAAGTTGAATTTCTGGTATTATTGAACTTGAATTAACGGATTGTGATTCATCAAAACTTACTGAAACTATAGGAACAGAAGAAGAACCGGAGAAAGTAGAAGGTGAAATGGGTAAACAAATTGGTGTGTCGAGTGTTGCTGTACCAGATATGGAAGATGAAGGCTGTATTTCGGTCTGATCTTCGGGTATACCATTATCATCAACTTCAAGACATATTTGGGGTTCGGGAAGAATTAAAGGCTCAAGATGATGACCACAAGGAAGTGAAAGGATTTGATGAATTGGTGGGACAAAATCATCCAAAATTTCGGGTTCATCAATCAATATTTCCCCAACGTCAATCACCTCATTCAAGTGAAAGTTAAAATTCTCAAACACCTCATCAAAAGTATGGTTTTCAATCAGTTTTGGTTCAAGAGTGGAGGTGTAGAGATCACAAGGGTTGGGTATGGTTTCACTTGAAATGGACCCTTCACAGTCGGGTAAATCAAACACTACAAAGTCACACAACTTTTCAGACATTCTATTTGGTGTACTTGATGAATCTATGAAACTGGAGTTGTGGATTTCAGTTTGGAATAGGGAGGTTTGATTAGGAAGGGTGTACAGTTCTGTCTTACTACCCAAATCCTTCCTAATTTGGTTCGACAGTTCTAGAAATTTTTCTAATGTTTGCTCAAGACTAGACTTGGGTTGATAAGGGGTTTCAGTATAAGATTGAAATTCCTGTGGATAATTAAAACTCCCAAATAACTGATTAGAAGAATTGTCTAGAGAAGGTGGAAAAGTCAGATTGGATTGATAGGAATAGAATGGTTGTGGAACTTGGGTAGGAGTAGGATCAATATTATGATAAGAAGAATATTGATATGGGTTGGTTGGCTGGCTATTTTCAACAGACATCTTATATGCCACAAACCGCATATCAAACTCTTCTCCGGACAGTGGTGGTGATGGTTGATATTGGTCCGGATTGAAACTTTGGCCTCTAGACCTAGCTATGTGCTCAGCAATGGACATTCGTCTAGGAGCTTCCTCACTCTGGGTATCAACTGAAACAGGTGTAAGATTAGGATACGGTTGATAAGACCTAGACCGAGGTGGCCAACCGTTTCTTCTTGCTTGTTCTATATGATATCTTAAGGACATGGAAAAGCCGGACGGTATACCGAAGGGATTTCGAAAACAAGAGATATCTGGTTGTGGACAGCAAAGCTCGGCAAGTGTTTTTCTGTTTAGGTCACCCATTATAAGAAGAGAAGAAGGGGGAAGGGGAGAAAATAATTGGTTTGTTTTGAAAAATGACAGATTTAGACAAATCACACAAAAATGCACAGACAACCCTAGAACTATGGTTACCTAGGTCCAGTCTGTAGACCGCTCCTAGACTTCCAAAGGACAAGCCGTAGGATCAATCCTCTACCGCCTCTTTACTATCCTTGTAGCCAGGTAAGTGCCAGGTAAGTGGGAAGGAACCACAGTAGTGGGCTTAATTAAAAACCACTAGCCTTTGACACACTTTCCTAGACACTACAAAAGTAATGCGGATAAGCGATAGATTACCCACGACCTTCCTCTGTCCGTATTGAGCGCGACAGTCCTTAGAGTCTGGTCTAGATATTTTTTAAATTAATGAAGGGTTGATGCAGATGCTCGGTTTGTGATTTGTGGGGCTTAGGAAGGGTGATGAAATCCCCACCTAATCTGGATTTTGGTCTTGCCCCTTAAAAATCCGTATTAAAATATGCAAAAACAAACCGCAAAACAAAATTTTGCAAAAAGATTTTTGAGCGGCCATATTTTGCAAAGAATCCTGCAGAAAAGATATTTTATTGGATTTCAGAGGAGAGAGAAAGATGTTAGAATCTTACCAGAGAAGTTTTGAGCCCTAGATCCTCCAACTGGCCACGGTTCCGCCGCAAGAGAGAGAGATCACTTGATGAAATTTGCTACGTGACCTCCTGTCCTCTTCTGGATCTTGATGAATGTCTTTGAATCTCTGTTTCCTCAATTCTATGACTCCAGACCCCTCGCAAAATTCACACGACAATCGTTAAATATATAATTTGCAGTTTTGTTTTATTTATGATATAGATCGTATAAGAATTCAACACAAATAGTAAGAATAAAAAATTACGCACGTATCCCCGGCAACGGTGCCATTTGATTGGTTACGAAAGAGCGTGTTTGTAGTAGTTAACCGCAATCAGAACGGTGTCGCGCGTAGCTAGACCGAGGTGAGTACGGGTCGTCCTCAGGGAAACGTTGAACCTTTTAATCTTACTTTAGATGTGTTGAGAAAGAGAGGAAGGATAAAGAATTTTGAAGAATGGTTTCTAGATCTACGTTAGGCAAGAATGCAAAAATATAGATCTAGATTATTTTAGGGATGTAGTTAATATAATAAGGGGGCTTGTAGGGTTCGTTAGGATTTAGTAGTCATGGACGATTAATTAAAAGTTACCCTTTTTATCCTTTAATAGATTTAAAACTAGAACGACGGTGATGCGTGTAGATTAGGGTTTCTGGAGGGAAAAGGAATCCCACTCTTAACCCTTATCTCGACACGGAACTCCGTTCATATCTAGCCTTTACCAAAACAATCATTAATCTAATCTCTAATCGCGGTCGGAACTAACAAAGAATTGTTAGCGCGCCCGATTAGGATGTTAATGATTCTTTTGATAAAGTTCATAAACTTTATAGGACTTAAAAAGGGTTTAGGGATGTTCATCATCCACTAGCCTACCCTAATCCTATGAACCCTAACAAGCGGAGAATTACTCGCGCATGTTGGGAGAAAAAGAGATGGAGAGAAAATGCATAATTAAACTACGAAGAAATAGAATAAGAAAAAGAAAGCTACCTTTATTAATCAACAATATTCATTACACTTGAATCCTTAGAAAATGATTACAAAGACTAGTTTGCTTCTCGATCTCTTCTAAGGAGGCAGACGAACAGTTGATGATCAGCCTGGATGCGTGAGTCGTCTTGGACTTCGTGATCTCGTCGGCTTCATAATTTTTCCAAGAGGCTCTCGGTCTTTATTTATAGTCCCAAAGCCAGAAAGTTAGATGCCTAAATTGGGGAATGGTAGTTACAATCCCACCAGAAAAGTTCCAGCCCTTAACTCCACTTCTACATGGCGGATCCGCGGCATCAAGGGGCTCAGGTCGCGGATCCGCGGCCTGATGATCTCATCCGTTGATCATTTTTTTATGGGTTGCTCCTTGTGACATGTGGCGATCCTTGGAACCTTCAGAATTTGGAAATCTTTTCTTTTCTTCTGCCAGAATTGATTTCTTAATTTTGATTTCTTAATTAGGCAGGTTAGCTTTAACAACTTGATTTCCTTGATTTAAGACCTGAAAATTCTGCACAACAACTTAATAATATTTAGTAGACTTAGTTCTACTAGGATTAGGTCAATAATATTATATACATTTTCCTACCAAATGCTAATTATAATATATCAACACATGGGAATTAGTATTTTTACAAATAAACCCTCATATGTATGATATATTATAATAAAGACCTTTTAAAATATGGAAATGGTAGGAAAAATGTAATAACAAATGTGCAGTTTTATCAACTGAAAAATCGAATGTCAGGAACCCATTTCTAAGTTTAAAGTATTCGGAAGGCAATGTAAGTAATGCTATGGACCCTCTAGAAGAATGAAACCCTAATTCGACGTAATGACCATGGAACGCCTTTGAACCTTAGGGTTTGTGGTAGTTCAGCGGTGCCATTTGTGAGGCTTGGGTTTGCCCTTCTACGGTTGGTCCACAGGTGCTGTGGCATGTACTGGAGTACTATTAAACTATACCCGAGATGTTTAGCTCTTGAAGGAATTATGGAACCTTGACGAATCGATCAAAAGGTTCGACATCTTTCGGATATCATGTGATGGGATGCATTGCTTGGGAGACTCCAGATACGAGTATAGCCGTTGGAGCACAGCCCATGCAGCCACGATGAGACGAGTCCGAAGCAGTCGACAGCAGAGAAAAGTGGAGTAAGAGGTTCGTACGAGATCTTGATGAGATGGCGTTCCACTCCGCCGACATCAGAGATGTGATACGCATGCAGAGGCGTTGATTACTGATATATCTTCCAGAAGAAATCGCGATAAGAATGCAGCCGTTCCGGAACAAGAAACAGATATTGTAAGGGTGGTAACTTTCGGGAGTTCGGCAGAAACGAGATTTGAGAGAGATCTCGACAGGACCTTTCTGGAATACTATACGAGAAGACTTGGACCCAGGAGCGGTCATATTGTGCACACCCAGCAGGCCAGGGTTCTGCATCGTCGACGAGATAGTTGGCCAGAGATCTGTAGAGGATGTGCTAGAGCGGGACTGTTTCCGTCGTCATTCCATATTGGGCCGTTGAGCCGAGGAGCTATATATCTAGCAATGCACAGTGAGAGACAAGAGCCTAAAAGCACCAGGCTCCAGACCATGGCCAGGAGGCAAGTAGATATCTTGCTTTGCTAGTATTGGATGCACCGACACCTTCTCGACTTTGAAGGAGGAACTATCGACGGCGGTATTTATGATTTGTGGTTTGGTGATTCGATTATCACGTATCCATCACCGTGGATTTCGGTATCTTGGGCGTTCTATTCGCATGATTTAGTCTTGATGACTGAGTTTCATGATATTTGTTTTCGTGTACCATGCTTGCACTTACTGGGTATTCATATTTTGTGCATAGTTATTACCCTTGAGATATACTTTATACACCGTTGTGTTGATTTATGATTTGTGCACAGTTATTGCACTTGATAACGTTTTGTGCCTTGGCTGCACATGTTTCTGACTTCATGGACTTTATACAGTTGAATCGGTTTTGTGCATATGATACGCACACGATTTGGTATTTGCACTCGGTATAGTTCACATATGCTTGCAGTGCATTGATACGTATTTGTGCACCACGGTTGCATCTGATTTCGATTATGATATTGATGTTGATTTCGTGCACTCTGTGCATTTGGTTTGGATTCTTGCGCATATTTGACGCGCTTGATATTGGATTTCGTGCATGTTGGATGCACATGATTTAGATATTATTCGTGCTTGATGGATGCACCTGATTTGGATTTTCGCGCAGGTTGGGCACATGTTATGAGATGCGATTTTGGTGCATACCAGATGCACTGAATCGGGATTCTTCGTGCATATCAGATGCACCTGATATTTGTTGTCAGGCATACCCGTTGCCTTTGACAGGTGTTTCGTGCACACCCGTTGCACTTAGATGTTGTTTCTGTGCACATGTATGGCACATTGATGGATTTCAATTTTTCCGTGCGCACCAGACGCACGCGGCATTCTTATGCACATTTTGGATTTGATTTCTGCTGGATCAGTACGTTTTTATGATATTTACTATTTGATATAGTGACTGAGCAGGACTAGTCAGAGGACAGTACCTGGATATATTTTGCATGCATTGATAGTTATCGAAGGGATTTCCAAAAAAAGGGAGCTATAGTCTCAGTAATTACCTACGTGTTTGATATGACACGAAACGTTTAAAACAAGTAAACCCTTCTAAATTGTCTTCGAAACGGTGGAACGTACATATTAAACAAAGGATAAGTATATTTATAGTTATTTTCTTACAATAAACGTCCGCCACTGTGCCGCGATACACGCATCGCACAACAATATGAAAGGTTTGGCATGCATTTCTTTCAGATGTTTACATGTACAGATTTGATGGTTACATGTATAGTTTGATGTATATCATATTAGTTTCGTTTTGGATATGATATTTGTGTCTTCACCATGACTCCGATGATTGCGGGATGCTTGACGGAGTGTTGTTTTTGAGTTATCTGCTCATTGTTCATACGCACACATTGCGCTACGACGTGTTTTATGTATTGATGGTTTCGGGACCCTGACGGCTTAGTCTTTTACTGAAATGTATTAGTATTGAGGGATTTAAATTTAAATTCGGGGACCGAATTTCTTTAAGGGGGGAAGATTGTAATATTTCAGAAAAATAAAATATTATTTTTGGGAATTTTTATAATTAAATAATATTATATTGAATATTTTAATAGGACGGTATAATTAAATACCGATAAATTAGAAAAAATTATGGAAATTACTGAAATGATGGTGTTTTATGTGATTTATGCAAATTATAAGTTTTTATGATTAATTATACGCTATTTAGTGCTAATCGTGATTAAATATCGCTAATCGCGCATTAGGCTTGTTTTGTGCAAAACATGCACAAGTCTTTTTTTACACTTGTTACATTTCTTATCATGGCATTTCTTCATGATTCTTGCATGGTTGTAAATTAAAGAGAAGAAAAGAAGAGGAAAAGAAAAGAAAAGAAAAGAAAAGGGTTTTGAATAATGAATGGAGGGATGGGCATGAGAGAGAGAGTGAGAGGGTAAGGGATCAAACCTTGGACCAAGCTCCCATTCCCACTTCACTCTTCACCATTTTCTCTCCTCTCCTTCACTCATGTTGCTGCTGCTGCTGCCCTCTCTCCCCTTTCCTCTCTACCTCCTCAAAATCATGCAATAAAACCCATTAAAACCCCATCTCCTCTTCACAAATTTTGTGCACAAGCTCACAAGCTACACTATGGACCAAGAAAAATTTGATTTTAGTGCCCTAGGGGATTCATGAGTGCAACATGAGGTAATTATTCCATAATTAGTGTAGAATTTCCTTTCCTTTAGCATCCATGTTAAATTAGAACCGATATTGTGTGGTTTTGGGAAGTTTGAAAACTTGAGTTGAGGATTAGGGTTTTAGTTGAACCCAAAAGGTGAAATTAAGGTTACTAGAAGCTATATAAACCCTGTGGTGATTGATTGGAGACCTAAACCAGAGACTAGAACCCCGTAATACAAACTTAGAAACCCGATATCGGAAGAAATGTGGATTCTGTTAGTGTAAAATGAAATCCGCTAACACCCGGGTGACCTGAAAATTATTTAGCAAGTACAGAGGAGTGTGCAGGCACCTAGGAAGCACCACCCAACACCCCAGCCCCTACCCTCTTCCCTGGGCCGCAAATAAATTTATTTTGGTCGCAATTTGCGGCCATAGCAGTGTGGAATCGATTCGTATTTGTTATGTGGCTTTATCTCCTGTAAACTAGACCCTTGGCATATGCAAAATTGACCAATTTGATCTAGGGTAAAATCTGTGACATTTTCAAGAGTTGCTGTTTTGATTCAGGGTTTCGTTTTGCGTATTTTGAATTCTGGACTTTTATGATTTGTGTTGTATTCGATCACTTGACGTTTGTACGTCGAAATCGAGTGTTGTTTGGTGGTTTTGAAAGCATAGCTCATAGGTTCTAACCTATAGGCCTTTAGCGTGTCGTTTTGATTTTCCGATGTGATTTTAATATGCATTTGCGATACGTTATGATGTGTAGGTACCCCCACGAAGACTTCGAGATGACAAGCAAGCGCGTGGCCACGTCGGTAACGGCAAGAGAGAGCAATGTGAGTAGATTATATCTACGGGGGAAGTCGGGTGGATAGCGTATAGCACCCCCGCAGTTCGTAGTATAGCTTATTTATATATAGCTATGTATGTGTTCTATGTTATGTGGATGATTATCAAGTTATGATTTTGTGTTCATGGTTAGATTAGGGTTTTTAGAAGTGAACTAGTATAGCTCCTTAGTCGCGAACCCTAGAGTATGTTTACACCAACACGCACACACATGCTTACTTTTATACTTGTGCGTATATGGGGATAGATACTTATATAAACACATATAGGTATGGGACTATGTATATATATACTCGTATACCTACACATGGATAATGAGGATTGTTGTGGTATTTGGAGATGAGTCGATGAGATTGGGTATAGTGCCATGAGATCGGTGATATGATGTGGTTCGTATTATGAGATACGGCATGAGTTATAGCGGGCCTTTAGGCGTGTGTTTTCATACACGCACATATATACATAGATGGTATCATCTTGTACTAGACTTAGGTCAGTACCCCAGTTCATGAGATATGATGATAAAGATACCAGATAATTGATAAGATAAATGTGAGATTTGACCCATACCCAGATTTGGGATGCCGTACGACGGATTTACGTACGAGCTATATATTGATGATAGATCTGCACCCTTGTCTCGAGGATGTCATATTGTATATTGTATCATATGTGATACTATTGAGGCGGGATCACCGACTATTATATTTATATGTATATCGACTCAGATTTAGGTGGTTTTCCTTACCCTTTCGGTTAGACTGTTCGTTTAGTTCTATAGTACTTAGTAGATGTTAGACTAGACCCGAGTCATAACTATTTCAAAACTAATGAATCGTGAGTATTTTAAAGACAGGTCAAGGGATTCTACGGGTATTTTCAAAAGACGCATCTTTTCCTAAAAATACCGTAGCCCTTATTTTTCTAAACACCATGATTCTTCTTATTTCAAATGGCAAAACTGTATGACATATATATATTGATGTAGATTCTTCACTGTTGTATTTATTATTCATTTCCGCATATTCTTGCTATTCGCATCGCATTGCATGTTTAAATGTGTTTATTGTTATATTAAACCCATGCTGTCAGGACACCAGCACCATTATCGATGATGCGTATGTTCTACGTACACCTGCTTGCCGGGTCACACACTTCATCATCGATAATTGCCATGTCGCTACACAGTAGGACTGTTATATCAGGATATGACTCCTTGCATGACATACTTGCGTACATACATATTGTACACCCATACTTGCATACATACGTACGTGTACATACATAGATGATTCTGGCTTGATTCTGGAGATTTGGGAACCGCAAGATATATTTAAAAACTGGATTCATTTTAAAAAAGCAGTTTTCCCTCGGTATGTGCATATTACTGTTCCATGTTGCATGATATACGGTTATGCTTACATTTCTATTATATGTCGCATACATCATGCTATATGATTATACGCATTGAGACATGTTGTTTCATGAGATTTCTGGATTTGGGAACCATGGTTATTTCAAAAGAGAGTATGTATTGTTTTAAAAAAACCCAGTTACCCTTGATATGATATTTCAGTGCGTCCACCATGCGTTTTGTCGGTTATGAGATGTGTGACATATGAAACCCGATTCGAGGAGCCTGATGAGGCCGATTGCGGGTACATGGTGGGCCCAGTATGGTACCCCGGGGCGAGAACGGATCTGTAGTGCAGTAGGCGATGAGCCTTGCAGAAGGACTACTACCTACCGGTGATTGTATTTGAGCTCGGCGGATATCCGGAGGATACCGACCGGAGTTGAGAGATGATATAGGCCGATCCGGACTGACGGAGCCCGATATATGAGGATTTACGTGCCGATGCTGGGCACGAGTTTCATGATGTTTTCGAGTGTCGATGCTGGACACTCAGGTTCCATGATTTTGATGTATCGCGAGGGACACACGTTGATTTATATCCTTATACTTCTATGTATGTGCTTATGATATTTACATGTGTGATGTGTTGTGTCATTGGTTGACATGTGGACGAGATCCACATGCATACAGACATTGATTACATAGTTGGATCATATCCACAAACTCATAGACTTCATATGATTCAAGGGCCAGTCATGTGCTATTTCGGGTCGTGACCCGACTTCCCCCGTAGATATAATCTACTCACATTGCTCTCGCTTGCCGTTGCCGACGTGGCCACACGCTTGCTTGTCGTCTCGAAGTCTTCGTGGGGGTACCTACACATCATAACGTTTCGCAAATGCGTATTAAAATCACATCAGAAAATTTGTTCATGGTTAGATTAGGGTTTTTAGAAGTGAACTAGTATAGCTCCTTAGTAGCGAACCCTAGAATAGGTTTACACCAACAGGCACACACATGCTTACTTTTATACTTGTGCGTATATGGGGATAGATACTTATATACACATACATAGGTACCATCAAAGCATAAGCCCTGGTCGATTTTATCATCGAATGCACCATCCACAGCAAGGAGCCGGAGTCAACGCCGGCCCCCGCAGCTCAACCCTCGGCCGATGGGAAGCTCGACCCAGTCCCTGATTGGATCTTTTACGTCGACGGGTCCTCGACCGAGGAAGGCTGTGGTGCCGGCCACATCATTCAGGGCCCAAACGAGACAGAAATGGGGTATTCTCTGAAGCTCGGGTTCAAGGCCTCCAATAACGCGGCGGAATATGAGGCCTTGCTGGCCGGAATGCGCATAGCCTCCAGACTGGGGCTGAAAACAATTCGGATCCGCAGCGACTCCACCCTAGTCGTTGGCCAAGTGACCGATCGATTCGAGGCACGGGAGCCTCTGATGGTGAAATATCTGGCCGAGGTAAGAAGACTGTGAAAGGACTTCGATGAAGTCCAGATGGAGCAGATCCCTAGACAGCTCAACGCCCAAGCCGACGCCTTGAGTAAGCTGGCTTCATCCAACTCGGCCAACAACAAGAGGAGCATCCTCTTTGAGGTCTTGCCACGGCCCAGCGTGGAAGACGGGACAACAATACTTCAAGTGTATACAGCCCAGGAAGAAGACCGAGACTAGAGAAGGCCCCTCATGGAATTCCTGAGGGAAGGTACGCTCCCAGAAGATCGGGGAGAAGCCCGCCGTCTCCAAGCCAAAGCTCGCTATTTCGTCTGGAGCAATGGGAACCTCTACAAGAAGTCCTTCACTCAGCCCTTGCTCTGGTGCGTCGATCGCCACGAAGCCGACTACGTCCTCCGTGAGATCCATGAAGGGGTCGGCGACGCGCACCAAGGGGCCTATACCTTCATCCAGAAGTCATTGCTCTATGGTACTACTGGCCGACCATTCATCAGGATGCCCAGAAGCTGGTCAGAAGATGTAAGAGCTGCCAACTCCATGGAAGCATACCTTGCCTTCCCGCTACCGAGCTAACCGCCCTAACTTCCCCGTAGCCGTTTGCCCAGTAGGGAATGGACATGATAGGCCAGTTCCCTACCGGTATGGGCGGACACAAGTACGTCCTTGTCGCGGTGGACTACTTCATGAAGTGGATCGAAGCCATTTCCATCAGGAAACCGGACGCCGCCACTACTATTAAGTTCTTGCAGAACAACGTGATACTCCAGTTCGGCATCCCGAGGTGCATCATCACCGACCACGGAACAAATTTCGAAAACGAAAGAGTTAAGGAATTTTGCAGTGAATATCACATCCTTATGAAATTTGCCGCGGTCGCACATCCCCAACGCAACGGGAAAGCCGAGGTCGCTAATCGGGGCATCCTCCGAGGTCTTCGGACATGCCTAGAAAGACACCAAGGCAGTTGGGTCGAGGAATTACCCCGGGTCCTATGGGCCCTGCGCACATCTAAGAAAACCCCTACCAGGGAGACCCTTTTCAGCCTCTACCACGGTACAGAGGCAAAGGTTCCAGCGGAGATCGGACTCCCCAGTCACCGGGTCGAGCATTTCGACGACGAGGCGTACACCTCAGCCCTACGAACTAATCTGGACATCTTGTTAGAGAAACGAGATCGGGCTCAGATCAGAGCTGCAGTCTATCAACAGCAAACCGCCCGCTACTACAATGCACGAGTCAAGCGTCGCTTCTTCAAGGCCAGAGATTTAGTCCTAAGGCGGAACGAGTTCGTCGACCAAGGCAGGCTGCATAAGTTTTCCCCAAAATAGGACGGTCCTTTCCTCGTCTCCGAGGTCCTTCCCGGCGGAGCCTGCCGCTTGCAAGACGCGGATAGGCGCAAGTTTCCACGGCCTTACAACGCCGAGAAGCTCAAACTGTACCAATGAAAAGAATATCTACGAGTGTATTTTTCTTCTTTTACTAAGACAATGTAAACCTTTCTAAAGTTCTTTCTATTTAAATAATAAGAAGGAAACTGATTGAATTGTTTTCTGTTGTGTATGTAGAAAATAGAATAGAAATCACAACCAAAAATTATTTGACCGCAATCAACTACGGTGTCGGATGTAGATTGTAAGTGAGTGCGGATCGTCCACAGGGACAGTGTAATAGTTCGTCTTTCGAATTTAGATGAGTTGAAACTTTAAAAAGAAGAAAACAAACAATTCATGATTTATATTTGAAGTTCAAGAATTAGAAAATATAGATCTAATAACAAGAAAAAGATAGAATCAAGAATTGATAGTTTGATGATTTTTCCAAACCAAATATCAAGAATCGAAATGCGGCTCGTAGGAATCGATCGGATCTATAGATGTGATGTAATCTTACAATTACTTATTCTTATCCTTCGATGAATTGATACTAGATCGATGATAATCGATCAAGAATTAGGGATTTCTTATGAAACTAGGGTTTCATCTTATCCCTTGTTCTTTTGTCGATATCATTCATATTCTAGCCTCTAGTAAATTCAAGAAACGATCGTAGATCCCTAATTTCGAGCGATCACAATCAAGAAAGTATCGCAACGAAACTAGGTCATCGATTCTTGAATTTGCTAGGGTTTACAAAACTCGTAGGACTCAAGAATCGTATTAAGATTTGTTACATCATCATTCTATTGATCGTCTCGACTCCTTAACGAGCGGAGTTTTACTCAAACATCATCACAAGAACTACAATCATAAATTGAGATCGAATCATGATGCAAGAATTTAAAAGAAAGCAAGATTAAAGAATTTCACCTTTTATTTATATCAACAATTTCATTACATTCGCTCAAGAACTACAAGAGGAAGAACTCGATCGTCGATTTGGCTTCGCTCGTCTCCTTGAGTCGCGGATCGGCTTGGATCACTTGCCCGATTGAAGATCGGCTCGGCTCATAAAAGGTTGAAGGCTTCTCGCTTGATTTGGTACTCGGGATCTTGAATTTGGAGTGGAATTAGGGTTAGGGTTTCGCACAAGCCTTGTCATTAGACTTGTGGAAAAGGATGGAGAATTGAAGAAGACTAAAGATTATTGAACTAATGAACTCTAATGATTGATGAATCAAAAAAATGAACCCCCCAACCCTTAGATCTAGGTTCCTATTTATAGCCATCAAAACCCTAGATCTAGGATTTGAATTTTAAGTTTCCCTCCAAAAGTTTGTTGGATGAAATTTGAATTTCCCTCCAAAAGTTTGTTGGATGAAATTTGAATTTCCCTCCAAAAGTTAGTTAGAGGAGAAGCTTCTAGATGTGATTAGTTAGGAGGGAGCTTCTAGAAGAGGTTAGTTAGGAGCTTAATTAGGATTAGCTTTGCTTAATGATCTTTGCTGATCTGGCAGAAGACTCTGGAGAATTCTGGAATTTAACGTGTCAAAATGAGGTGTAGGCCTTGAGAAAGGAATTATGCCCAAAAATTGCAATGCTGACGTGGCAGAAGCGCCGCGGAACCGCGGCTCAAGCCGTCTCCTGCCGCGGTTCCGTGGCGCTTTTGAAGAGTTGGGGCTCGGGCTCTCTGGTACTTGTTGGGATTCAGTTGTGGGCCTTTCTTTGATATGTTTAATTGTATTTCTCCATTTGGATTGCTACCAGATCTCAAAACTTGGAGTTGGTGTAATATTTGATCAGCAAAATAACAATTTTGTCTTTTCTTCCTGATTTTCCTGCACAATTTCTCAAGACAAGTGTTGCGCAATATAGAGATGATGCGATGCCATGAAATGCAGTCAATTTCCTTTATAGTGCCGGTTTTAGAGTCTAACACATGCAATCTGATATTTTACGACTGATTTGCTAATATGTGAAATATGAATACCGAACACTTCTAAATGAGTGAAAATGATAGGGAAATTGCCGTGTTAAAAATACATTATTTTCGACTGATCAAATACCCCCAAACTTAATTTCGATCGTCTCGAGCGAATTGTTTTATTAAAAAGAGAAGGAGAAAATAAAGAAAGAGAAAAAACTAACCAGCACACTTTCGTAGGCAACACGATTGCACTGAGCACGTGCAACAAGCCTTTAAACCTCTAGGTGTCCCTAGTAGGAGGAGTGTTGTCTCCTGAGGGTTTTCAGCGGATTGCACCCACAAAATCCAATAATAAAAGAAAGATCATGAATATTATATTTAAAGAAAAGAATTGTAAAAGAAAAGCTTTGAAAATTAGGGTTTCCAACTAAGCTAGCTTTTCAGTTGTCATGAGCCCTATCTTAATGGTCATGAAAAGGTGTTAGAAATCACGTCCTCCCTCAATAAAACATCGTCTTATTTTTCATTCCTATCTTTCTTCCAAAACATCGATCATATCACCCTGCGTGTGTGTAAAGGACATCCCTACACCCGGAGAATTCAATTCAAGCTATCATACTCTTACCCATCAGCCTCAGTACTTTTTAATTAATGAATATTAGGATTGCTCACACACTTTCATGCGACCGTTAATACTTCTTGAGGTACTAACCGACCGATTACTCATGTGCTTGCTTATTTGGTGTATTTTCCTCGTCTTGCACCACCTCAGGCGTAGCAGTGACTCCCAGACCAGTTGGCCTTAGGGCACTAGGTGAAGAGGCACCCTCGCTATATATTTTTTTTATTGCCTTTAGTGATAACAAAACCAGTGTTCATTTTTCTCACCACTTTATATTTTCTTCATTTTTTTATTTTTTTATTTCCTTCATACTTTTGGCTTTAAGACAAGAGCATTTCAAGGTATCCTCTACTATCCCAGGCTTTAAGACGTGTGTAAGTGCGAATAACAGGGTATCAACGTTCAAAATGTTTGGCTTCCAGAATAGAAACTATTTTTCAGACTTATTTTTATCCTCAGATTAGTGACGTCCTTCATCTTACTAACCCTTGGGACAACGGCTCATAACTACTTATTACTAGTTCGTATAAGAAAACTTCTAATTTTCTTGGTTTTCTTAAATTTTTCTAATCTCATGGATGTAATTTTTCACTATCTAATCTTTTATTATCTTATTTATGTACAAAAAATATTTTTATATTTTGAAAATTTTTAAATTTTTATCGGTTTTCAAAAATGTTTTGTGCTTATGCAAATGATATGCAAATGATGCAAAAATAAGCACAAACCTTCCCCAAACTTGTTTTCAACAGTGTCCTCACTGTTGCCATCTGCTAAATCTCGAAAAACCTGTAAGCTTAGGAGGAATTTATTAGTGGGGGCAAAATATATAAGTGAAGAACCTCCCCCAAACTTATTTTTGGCTCATCATTTTGTAAAAATTTTCTTTTCAAGAGCCAGAAAATATACCCCCCCAAACTTATGCAATGTTAATCTTTCAAAATCATATGAGGGGGTCAAAAATCAGTGGTCGATGCCAAGCTTTGCAAAGACCGAATGTTAACACCAACCATTCAAAAATTTTATCAATGCAGTGCTCTGGTTGGTGGAAGAAGAAGTGGGAAAAGGTTAAGTGGTGGAAGAGAATGTGTGTGCGTTTCATTTTGGAGAGACGATGCAGTGATTGTGATGGATTGCTCGCATTCTTTTTACAGTTCAGAAGAAGGGGTGGAGGTTCAATTTCAGTGATTGGAAGATGATTCATCTCAACACCCGTGTCATTCAAAAATGCGAGTTCATCAGCGAAGATCTCCTCAAAAGTTCCATCTATACCCCGATGAATAATATCATCACAAAGTGCGGGTTTCTAAAAGCAGTTCATAATCAGTGTTAGTTGTTGACCCGGACATCTCGGTGGAAGAGTCCGTATGTGTATGATATATAGTTGGGTCAAACAACAACGTATGAAAAGAGTCAAGATCAGTATAAAGAGGATCATCAAATTCGCTGCTGTCGACATCCATTAAGTCGACAGAACAGACCTGAGCAGTAGGTTCGGAGGGTACACTTCCCAACTTGTAAATGTTTAGTTCTATTGACCTATTCCCGAAAGATAGGGTCATAGAACCGTTACGACAGTTGATAATAGCATTGGAAGTGGCCAAAAAGGGGCGACCTAAAATCACCGGAATTTGATTCCGTGGGTTCGCTACAGGCTGTGTATCAATTACAATAAAATCTACCGGGAATATAAATTCTCCGATTTTTATTAACACATCCTCCAGTTCACCCCTGGGTTTGGTGATTGATCGGTCAGCCATCTGGAGAGTTATGCTCGAGGGCTTTAACACTCCGATACCTAGTTGCTCGTATACCGAGTAAGGAAGTAAGTTAACACTAGCGCCAAGGTCAAGTAACGCACGGTTGATGTGTTTCTCCCCAATAGAAATGGAAATAGTAGGACAACCAGGGTCCTTACGTTTCCGTGGTAATTGTTGGGGAAAAGCCGTGTCTACAGTACTTGACATGAAGATTTTTTTAGGCACTTGAGTCTTTCTCTTCCTAGTGCACAAGTTCTTAAGGGTTTTTGCATAGGACGGAACTTGTTGGATAGCATCTAGGAGAGGGATGTTGATGTTAACTTCCTTAAACATGTTCATAATCTTCTCCATATGTGGACTTGGTGTGTTAGCCCTTAACCGATTAGGATAAGGTGCTTTAGCAATAAGCGCTAGGTCCATCATAGGAGAAGGAAGTGTTTGTGGAATCGATCCCAAAATAGAAGTGGGGATCGTCCGTGGAGGAGTAAAAGAGGTGGGCTGAAGTGGCGAGTCTTTTGGGAAACGAATAAAATAGGCTCGTGAGAAGGTGGTGGGGTAGAAGAACTGGGGTCAGAATTAGAAGGGTGTGTGTGAGGAAAGGTCTCAGCCGGGGTGTTATTGATTGATTTTTCTGTATCATCAAACTCTTCCCCAACGTGAGTGTCAAGCACTCTTCCAGATCTCAACGTGATTGCATCCACAGGATGTGAATAGCCAGGATTGGGTAAAGGTTGAGCTGGAAGTTTCCCTTTCTCTCTTGCACTCATCTCGGCTTTTAGTTGTGCAATTTGTGCTTCCATCGATTTGATATTATCATTTTGAGAGACAATGATCTTCATCACATTCTCGATGGAAGATTGCAAACTTGCCGTCCCTTGGATGGATTGTTTCATGAAAGTATCCAAGGTTTGTGCTAGTGCAGAGGTATTATCTGTACCGGTCAATTGCAAAGGACTAGACGGTGCAAAAGTGTTGACCGGATTTTGAAAGTTTTGTGATTGAAAGGGGTGCTGACTCAATTGAAGTGGTGGCTGCTGTTGTGGTGGAGGGACCCTTTGGAAATTGTGTTGGGTTGGAACCGTGTTTTGAGATTGTGATTGGTTCCAAGCAAAGTTCGGGTGATTCCTCCAACCCTGATCATATGTGGAGGAAGATGGATCGTTTCTAGGTCTTTGAAATGCGGCATTGGTATGCTCATGACCTTGAAACGGACATTCTTCCGTCAAGTGAGACGGATCAGAACAGCAGCCACATACAGTTTTGGAGAGTGATATTTGACTTAGGGCGGCTAAAAATTTGTTTTCCATAGTTTCAAGTTTCTTTTGCATAGCCGAAATGTCAGCTCTAACTCCTATGGAAATATCATTGCCTTCCCTAGATGATTGACTCACACCCTCCCACTGTAAAGATTTTTCAGCGAAATTTTCTAGGCATTCCCAGGCTTCCCCATCATCTTTAGTCATAAAGTTGCCTTGACACATGGATTCAAGGGTCTGTCTTGTGTAAGGAGTAATGCCCTCATAAATGATTCGGCATAATTCCCATTTCGGGATGCCGTGATGTGGACATTGGACTAACAGATCCTTGAAACGTTCAAGACATTTTGAAAATGTTTCATTTGGAAGCTGGGTGAATTGATAGATTTCGCTACGGACTCGAGCTGTCTTTTGATGTGGGTAGAATTTCTTCAGGAATGCTTTGACGAATTCGTCCCAATTTGAAATGGAATGTGCGGTAGTGTTATATAGCCACTTCTCGGCTAAATCGCACAAGGTGAATGGGAGAAGACGTAGACGGAAAGCATCCACAGAAAGCTGTGAAGTACCCATCATTGCGCATACATTTTCAAATTTCATGATAAACACGTATGCGTCTTCAGACTCGAGACCGTGAAATTTTGGTAGAAGGTTGATGTATTGGGGTTTTATTTGAAAATTTTCCCCGTTGGCTGGTGGAATGGAAAGACAGGTGGAAAGGGGACCTCGTGTAGGATAGCATCTCTCCTGGAGAGAGATGCGAGGTGGACTCTGCGCACCAACGGACGGTGGCAGGGTAGTGGAAAAGAAGTTCGATGGAGACGGATCCATCGATGTGGGTGTGGTGGTGGGTAAAGAAAGGGTAAATGTAGAAATACCGACTTTAGGGTCGATCGGGGGACGCGGACTAAACAGGCACTAGAATCCTGTTGTCCAGCCTATCTTGTACTAAAAAGGGTTAGTACAAGTGGCAGCGTGAATTTATAATTAGGGGAAATGAAATGAATGTTTGTTTTGAAAAATGATACGGATTTTGAAAAGATGATGCAACACAACAAATGCAGCACACAAACCCTAATTTCTAGTGGTCACCTAGGTCCGGCTCTAGACCGCTCCTAACTGCCAAAAGACAGGTCGCAGGATAGAACCCTCCACTGCCTCTTTGTCCCCCTGTGGCCGGATAAGTGCCAGGTAAGTGGGAAGGTACTCCACTACGTAAGTAGTGGGCCTAATTAAAAACCACTAGCCTTAGACACACTCGCCTTAGACACCACAAGAAAACGCGGATAAGCAATGAATTACCCACGGCCTTTTCTTGTCCTAATTGAGCGCGATGGTCCTTAGAGTCATCTCTAGATTTCTTTTAATTAATGAGGGTAAATGCGGATGCAAGTTTTGCGATTTTCGGGGCTTAGGAAGGGTAATGAAATCCCCACCTAATTTGGATTTGGCCATGCCCCTTAATTTCCGTATTAATATGCAAACACCCAAAAATAAAAAACACGCACAATTTATTTTGCTTTTTGCGGCGCTACGATTTATTTGCAAAGAAACCTGCAGCAAAATGTTAATTGGAGTAGATGAGGAAGTAGATAAGAAAGTAAAGAGAGTTACCAAAATTTTTTGAACAATGATTCCACTGTAGCACCGCGGTTCCGCCGCGGGAGTCGCCTAATGCCGCGGTTCCGCGGTGGAAATATCAGATCACTGCACGAAACTTTCACAGTAGGTTCCTGTTCACTTAAAAAGCTCTCTGGAATTTTCAGAATAATTTTTCCCAAGCTCCAATGATCCCAGATTTCCTCGCAATCAAATCACAAAACACGTATTAGGGTTTGTGCGAGTTTAGATCTAAAAATTATAATGGAATAAAATTTTCAACTCAAATTTCAAAATGCGAACAATTAGCGCACTATCCCCGGCAACGGCGCCATTTGATTGAATTGTTTTCTGTTGTGTATGTAGAAAATAGAATAGAAATCACAACCAAAAATTATTTGACCGCAATCAACTACGGTGTCGGGTGTAGATTGTAAGTGAGTGCGGATCGTCCACAGGGACAGTGTAATAGTTCGTCTTTCGAATTTAGATGAGTTGAAACTTTAAAAAGAAGAAAACAAACAATTCATGATTTATATTTGAAGTTCAAGAATTAGAAAATATAGATCTAATAACAAGAAAAAGATAGAATCAAGAATTGATAGTTTGATGATTTTTCCAAACCAAATATCAAGAATCGAAATGCGGCTCGTAGGAATCGATCGGATCTATAGATGTGATGTAATCTTACAATTACTTATTCTTATCCTTCGATGAATTGATACTAGATCGATGATAATCGATCAAGAATTAGGGATTTCTTATGAAACTAGGGTTTCATCTTATCCCTTGTTCTTTCGTCGATATCATTCATATTCTAGCCTCTAGTAAATTCAAGAAACGATCGTAGATCCCTAATTTCGAGCGATCACAATCAAGAAAGTATCGCAACGAAACTAGGTCATCGATTCTTGAATTTGCTAGGGTTTACAAAACTCGTAGGACTCAAGAATCGTATTAAGATTTGTTACATCATCATTCTATTGATCGTCTCGACTCCTTAACGAGCGGAGTTTTACTCAAACATCATCACAAGAACTACAATCATAAATTGAGATCGAATCATGATGCAAGAATTTAAAAGAAAGCAAGATTAAAGAATTTCACCTTTTATTTATATCAACAATTTCATTACATTCGCTCAAGAACTACAAGAGGAAGAACTCGATCGTCGATTTGGCTTCGCTCGTCTCCTTGAGTCGCGGATCGGCTTGGATCACTTGCCCGATTGAAAATCGGCTCGGCTCATAAAAGGTTGAAGGCTTCTCGCTTGATTTGGTACTCGGGATCTTGAATTTGGAGTGGAATTAGGGTTAGGGTTTCGCACAAGCCTTGTCACTAGACTTGTGGAAAAGGATGGAGAATTGAAGAAGACTAAAGATTATTGAACTAATGAACTCTAATGATTGATGAATCAAAAAAATGAACCCCCCAACCCTTAGATCTAGGTTCCTATTTATAGCCATCAAAACCCTAGATCTAGGATTTGAATTTTAAGTTTCCCTCCAAAAGTTTGTTGGATGAAATTTGAATTTCCCTCCAAAAGTTTGTTGGATGAAATTTGAATTTCCCTCCAAAAGTTAGTTAGAGGAGAAGCTTCTAGATGTGATTAGTTAGGAGGGAGCTTCTAGAAGAGGTTAGTTAGGAGCTTAATTAGGATTAGCTTTGCTTAATGATCTTTGCTGATCTGGCAGAAGACTCTGGAGAATTCTGGAATTTAACGTGTCAAAATGAGGTGTAGGCCTTGAGAAAGGAATTATGCCCAAAAATTTCAATGCTGACGTGGCAGAAGCGCCGCGGAACCGCGGCTCAAGCCGGCTCCCGCCGCGGTTCCGCGGCGCTTTTGAAGAGTTGGGGCTCGGGCTCTCTGGTGCTTGTTGGGATTCAGTTGTGGGCCTTTCTTTGATATGTTTAATTGTATTTCTCCCTTTGGATTGCTACCAGATCTCAAAACTTGGAGTTGGTGTAATATTTGATCAGCAAAATGACAATTTTAGCTTTTCTTCCTGATTTTCCTGCACAATTTCTCAAGACAAGTGTTGCGCAATATAGAGATGATGCGATGCCATGAAATGCAGTCAATTTCCTTTATAGTGCCGGTTTTAGAGTCTAACACATGCAATCTGATATTTTACGACTGATTTGCTAATATGTGAAATATGAATACCGAACACTTCTAAATGAGTGAAAATGATAGGGAAATTGCCGTGTTAAAAATACATTATTTTCGACTGATCAGGAACACTAGAACATTGCAAAAAAGAATTTATTCATTCAAAAGGTACCACGGGCTCCTCAGCCTTACAAAAAAAGGAAAAAGTTACAACAGAGGCGGAGCGGGATCAAGGAAGTACTCGTGGTGGTACTCGGAGTAGATCTCCGCTAGCCAGACTCTAGCCTCTGTAGTACGCTCCTGCCGATACTGAACGCGAACTTGGGACGCCACAGAAGCACCCGACGCTCCGCCCTCTGAGCCTTGGCTCACGATGTACCCCATTTTGAAGCACTCCAGAATAAGGGCCAAGGATTGCTCATGCCTGGATTTTGAGATGAGGCCAAGCAAGAAGACCGAACGTACCTTGTCGAGCGCTTCGTCCAGAAGCCCCTCGGTGAAAGGGTTGTCCAACCCCGGGGACCTCCTCCAAATCGCGTACATTAGCAACTGAAGTAGGGACGACCGCCAAGGGAGAAGCCGGCCGACGTGACCCTCAAGGCGCTGAACCACTCCCCGGTACCCATCCTCAGCCAGGGATTGATCATACAAGGAGACGTCGTCAAAGGTGAGGATCACTTCAATCGAATACATGCACCCAGTCATCTTAAAAGGGAACGGTGCCAAAGGGTTTGCCATCCCCTTCTCTATTTATAACTTAAAACAGAGTCCTAAAAGACCCGGATTCGCGCACGAATCTTGGGATCCACCAAGATTCCTCTAATACCACGCCGCCACGTGGCTAAAATGACGCGGCTCCCCGAAACGTTACGCCTCACCCAAGAATTCCTGGCACGTGCAGCCTGCGACGGTCGCCCTTCCCAATGTTCACGAACCAGGGAAGGTCGGGCTGAACCTCCCGATCCACCGAGCAGCTACCCTGCTCGGTCCATCCTTAGCGGGCCTCCCTATGCCCTCCCGCGCTAAGGATCAAAGCCCTCACCAAGAGGCAACCGGGAAGCAACCCTGCTCGGTTATCCCTGGCTGGTAGTTCCCTACCCCACGACGCTAGGGATCTAAGCCCTCGCCAAGAGGCAACCGAGCAGCAACCCTACTCGGACCATCCTTAGCAGGCCTCCCTTTGCCCTCCCGCTAAGGATCAAAGCCCTCGCCAAGAGGCAACCGGGCAGCTACCCTGCTCGGTTATCCCTGGCTGGTAGTTCCCTACCCACCGACGGCAGGGATCTAAGCCCTCGCCAAGAGGCAATCGAGCAGCTGTTAGTTATATGTACGCCCTAGAGGCCATTACTGTATATGCGATGTATATTGTAGTGGATGCTTGGACATATATAGGAAGGACTTTCTTGTTCGACATGATAGTATGCTATCTGGTTGCTCTTTATCTTAACATGTACACTTATTGTCTCTCTATTACATGTTGATAAAGCCCTTAGGATGAGTACTTGACTACCAGGATTACGATGCAGATCATACTAGTGGGGATAGGGTAGTCGGTAAGAACATTCTTCAAATGTTCCTAGTCGTGGGAGTATCGAGACAGGGCTTCGATACTCCAGAGTAGACTAGCGTATACGCTTCTCGACCCACGTGATGGGCGATGGATGATCCTACATCCATTGGTGTTTGAAATCAGAGAAGGTATACGGGTGCTTAGTGAAGACTGGGTACACTGAACGGACTCGCCGAGAACTCCTAGATGGTATTATACCTATCATCGGCTAGCAGTTCTCTGGTGACACTGGTACATGTTAGTCTATAGACCTGAGATCGTCATAGAGTCTTGTGTGATTCCCATTGTGCTTTGATTTCCACCATACCACGGTCAAGAGATCGTGTAAAAAGGTGGTTTTTAGGTACAGTCCCGAGTCATATGGAGGCAATGAGCGATAGGAGGGGTTTCGTCTCTCCCGGTATTGGGAGTTGATGTTGCGCTATGCTCGATTGGCCATAACAGGAAATCCCTGATCAGGGTTGCTGAGATTTACTGGTAAGTGTTACCAGTAGTTTCTCGGACCGTTATGGACCTTGCATCGGCATGACTTATCAGGCTATTGGGGTCTGACGTTATACCACCTCCAGGCTGTGATATGCGACATATCAGACGAAGAGACCAGACTGTACGGTAGTGTTACTGATTGGATTCGCAGGAGTACGAGCAGGCTTGCTTGTTGATCTTCTGATCGCTCAATACCCTGGTGGCCGTTAAGTTTAGCAGACCGCTTGCGGCTTATTGGTGTTTGATACGATCATCACCTACTGCCGGCGTATTGACGAGTCTTTAGAGTCCTACACAGAGGTTTCCTGGCTCAAGCGAAACAGAGTAGGAGCACATATGTGATATGCGCGGGACCGAGATTAATGCGTGTATGTGATACCGCATTCCATTATCGTGATATGTGATATCGGTTAGTTATATATGATATAGCCGGGTTATCGGATGAAGAGTTGATTCGATAAGTTGATTCATATGATATTAGTCGGTTGTATATGATATAGCCGGATTATTAAATCTAGAGTTGATTTAATAATTTAATGTATAATTATATATTTGATATATTATATTACATTAACTAATATTAGCTCACTTAAGTAATTCGTTTTCTCACATATGATACACTTTACATATATATGATATATGTATTGTTTTCTATATGCATATATTATATATATGTGATATATATAAGTGTGTCATGCTAGGTTACACTTGAAACATAGTTAGTATGAGACTCACACCATGCTTGGTTAAGTTAAGGTTTTATTTGTTTTAAGTATTTTAAACATTTGGATAATGAGTCATGGTTCAAAGCTTGTAGAAGCTTGTAGGTTTCATTGACTAAGTCCACTTGTTTGTCTAGCATAAGATATTTGTTAACTCAACCCTTAACTCATAGCTATGGTTTATTCTCTACATGAGTTAGGCATGACACTAACTCACCATGGTTGCAATTCTAATCTCACTCTCTCATTCATTTTCTTCATCACTTCTTCTTCTTCCTCAAGAGAAAAAGCTTGCTAGGTTTTTTCCAAGTGAAGATTTAGTGTGAGAAAAATAAATCTAAAGTGAGCTCACTTCCTACTTCATCATTCTCTACTATTTGCCATTTAGTATAGAGTTTTTGCTTCACTAATCTCACCATTAGTGAAGAGATAGCTTGGGTTAGTGTCTCCTCGACGTAGATCATCTTCGGCCTCGAAGACTTCGACGCAAGCTTGTTCGTTTCTTAATGGGAGCCTCTCTAGAGTCCGGAAGTTCATGATTGCAGTGAAGGGACTATTACATGGATCTATTAAAGTGAAGGACCGGTCTACAAAGATTGTATTCCATGTTCACTTTAGATGTAAAGTGTTTACATTTTGTATCGTCGGATTTTCTAGTAGCGATTCTAGGGTTAGGGTTAGCTAGAACGGAAAAATTTGAAATTGGCATGGATGATGCCTCCCAAAAACTTGCTTCCGTGCTAGGAAACCCAACAACAGCTACCCTGCTCGGTCCATCCTTAGTAGGCCTCCCTATGCCCTCCCGCATTAAGGATCAAAGTCCTCACCAAGAGGCAATCGGGAGGCTATCCCGCTCGGTTATCCCTGGCTGGTAGTTCCCTACCTACCGACGCTAGGGATCTAAGCCCTCGCCAAGAGGCAACCGAGCAACAACCCTGCTCGGTCCATTCTTAGCAGGCCTTCCTATGCCCTCCCGCGCTAAGGATCAAAGTCCTCACCAAGAGTCAACTGGGCGGCTACCCTGCTCGGTTATCCCTGGTTGGTAGTTCCCTACTCATCGACGCCAGGGATCAAAGCCCTCGCTAAGATGCCACCAAGTAGCTACCCTACTCGGTCCATCCTTAGTAGGCTCGATGTCTTACCGAGCAGCTACCCCGCTCAACTCCCTTCACGTCTTACCAAGCGATCAACACCTCGACTTTGGGGCTATGAAGATACCGTCCTTTCACCGGTCTTTGCACACATGGAAAATGATCGAATTCAACTCGACGTGCGATCGCTAGACGAAAAACCGACCTAGCATGAAAGCAATACCGTGCAAATACAAATGTTTACCACAAACAAAAGAAAAATGTGCACACAAAGAAACTGCAAAAATATTTTTTATTCATAAAAAGTCGGAAGTCTTTACAAGGTATTATGGGCTCCCCAGCCTAACAAAACGCCCGGAGGTTTACAAAATTTCAGCGCAAAAAGAAAGGAGACAAGGAAGCTCAGGCCTCAGGGCCGGGGAGAACCTCGACGAGCCGCGCATCCACTGCGACCACCGAGGCGACATCTTCAGGGACAGCACCCACCACAGGAGCCTTGGCGCCGGTAGCCGGGGGAACCGACTTCTCCCCAACGCTCCTACCGGGGGCCTCTTCCCCTGCATCATTTCCAGGGACGTTCCCCTGCGCATCCTCCTCGTGAGGGTACTCTTCTCGGAGCTTGCCGTTAAGAAACTCCGGCATCTGGGCCTTGACAGCGTCGAGGGCGTCGTGCCAAATAACGCAGGCGGCTGCAACAAGGTCGGTGTAGAATAGGTCCGACATCTTGTAGCTTTCCACCGACTTCTACTCCAGAAGCTCAGCCTTCGACGCCCGAAGCTCGGCACGCCTCATCCCCTCCTTCACCACCTCATTATCCCTTCAGAGGGTGCTTGCCATCTTCTTCAAGGTGGCGACGAGCACCTGGGAGTCTTCCAACTGGGCCTCGGCGGCTCGGGAGGCCTCTCGGCACCTGGTGACCTACCCGGTCGCCACCCGGTCTTCAAGGGCAGCGACCCTTTCCATAGCCACCTCCAGCTCCTTCCTTTAGCTCTCCTTCCGCGAGGAGAACTCGCCTGTGGCCCGCATCGCCGGAGCTATCTCCTAGTCCTCCATGTTGACGACGAGGGCGACGTGCTGGAGGACCTGAAGAAAAAAAGAGGGTTAAAAAGGAAAGGGAGGCACCCGATCACACGAACAAAAATGCTGAATGAAGAACCAAGTGGGATGCGAACACTAACCTGCACGGCCTCTTGAGCTATAGCCGCCATTTGGGCCCGGAGGGTCCCCCGAAGGATTCTGCCCCCGGCTGACCTCTCCATCTCCTAGAGCAGACTGTCGGTGACGGAAAGCCCCAAGGGCACCTTGAAGCGAAGCTCCCCATCGTCCACGAGGATCGGGGAAGACGGGGAGCGGGGCGACGTCCTGTGAAACCTCTTGAGGAGCGACGCGGGAGAACCCGTCTCGCCTCCCACCTCGTGAGCCCGGGGCTCTTTCTCCCGAGCATGCTTTCGGACCGGCGCACGACTGGACTCGGGGGCCCCGGGCGCGTTTGGGCACCTGGGTGGAATGGCCACCGGCGGAGTTGGGGTTGACGACGGGAGAGAAGGGCTGGCGCCTCCGGCCTTCTTTCCCCTCTTCACGTCAACCACTGCCGCCCGGAACTTGCCTAGGTCCATGGGTCCTGCATAAGACAAAGTATGAGGAGTCAGCGATGCCAGTGAAAGATGAAAGAATGCACAAATCTAAATAGGTCGCCTGAGAGCTCCCAACTTACCCGCGTAACATGCGGGGGTTGAGCTTGGCCTAACTGAGGGCCCGCTCAGACAGCAGCACATCAGCCAGAGGGAGGGGCTCCCACTTCGACACCGCCACCGTGTCGGGATCATTCGACCGACTCATCCGCGGACAGCTGGCCCTTTGCCACTTGGTGGGTACAGGACAAACCTCACCCTCGGGCAGGGCGATAAAGAAAAAACTTCTTCTTCCATTTGTGAATGGAAGAAGGTACTACGACGATCCCCGACCTGGCAGCATCCCCCTGTTGTTTTCTAAAGGAGAGGTATACCCAGCTCGGCTTGCCCCTGCGTTCGCCAGGGTGGTTTTTGTAGCAAAAAGAAGAAACGAGAAGGCTCAGGATGAAATGGATCTGACTCAATCTCAACCGGACCAGGAACTCGAGGAGGATCCTCCAAGAGTTCGGCACTAGCTGGCCCGGGGCTAACCCAAAACAATTTAACGCCTGACTCACCTCAGGGGAGAAGTGATTGGTCGTTCTTTTGTGTGTGTTTTAAAATCAAAGTTAAGAATACCGCAATCAATAACAGTGTCGCTTGGTAGCTAGCCGGTTGAGTACGGGTCGGTCCACAGGGAAAATGTGTTCTTTTCTTTATGTTCTTACGAGTTAAGTCCTATTTTTGGTAGGTTTTGATTTTTATAAAAACTAAGATTGAATTTAATTTGGATTAAGACCTTGCTAGGGTTAGGATTAGGTTAGTTTGGAAAGAGAATTCTACTCACTGCTTCTTTTGCCCTAATTAAGAACATAGGTGTTAGGGTAATAGTCAACAAAGGGGATTAGCACGACTGAGAAGAAACGTAGTTTCTTCCTTTTGGTCCTTGTCCGTCCTGTCTTAACTCTTAGCCCTAACCTCTATGTAAATCAACCATAACCGGTGTAACTAGGGAATCACCGCTATCTCATATGATAGGGTGCCGTAGTGAGCGGTGGGTGTTTGATTAACATAGAGTCCTAATTTAAAGTATTATACGGGCAAGAAAGGAGTGAGAGATTTCCAACTCTCAAACCTACCCAAACCTAACCCTAACAAGTGAGGAATTACTCACTCATTAGGGATGTTACGATGAAATTCATTTTTATAATTTTCTTTTTAATTAACTAATTAACTTGCAGATAATAAAAGACAGATACTAAATTGCATAAATAAAAGACGAAATGAAAATTGCAAGATAAAAACTTACTTTATTGACACCTCTTGACGATTACAATGGAATTGAAAATTTAATCTAGAAAATAAAAAGAGGCATGCCCCAAAAGAGGCTGTAGGCTTTTCTATTCATAGACAGGGGAAACCTTAGGGTTTACATCTGATCCACATTTGAAATTACAAGACTACTCTAAGAAAGCCGGGTCAAAGCACCGACACCCACCGACACGTGCACCGACACATGCACTGCACGGCCGTGGATCCGCGGCAGAATGCCATGTTTGGCCGCGGATCCACGACCATCTTGAGCGAACTCTGGCTCATTTTTTCAGGGTTGCTTCATGTTGTCTTTTTATTTTGTTTTCTTCACTTGGTTCTTCAGAATTTTTTCTACTTTCTTCCAGATTTCCAACAGTGTAGAATTTATGGACTTTTACCGTGAGCTTTGCGTTGAAGTCTTGAATCTTGTGCTGCCCTCGTACTTTGTGCAATCGAACTGTTCATTGATCTTCGTTTGTTCCTTAAACTGGTAGGCGGTATCATACAGATTCATCTATTTGTTGGTCGTAGTCTCACATTTGTAGCGTCTTTTCCTGAATTTTACTGTATTGTTCTGAGAACCTGTAACCTGCAACTATTTAGTAGACATGGATCAAAAGTACCTATTTATTTGCAATATGATTAAGAATGGGGAATATAATAATGCAAAGTTCTGATATGAACAAATACCCCTAAACTTATCTTTTGCTCGTCCCGAGCAAAACTATTTTATTCTTGAAAAATCCTAACCTCACTTTCGCAAGGAATCGCGATTGCACTGAGCTCGTGCAACAAGCCGCTAAACCTCTAGGTGTCCGTAGTAGGAGGAGTGTTGTCTCCTGAGGGTTTTCAGCGGATACTACCCACAAAATCCAATCAACTTGGTTTGTTGACTCTCATTCTTCAATTCAGTATTCTAGCAAGAAATTCTATTATCTTCAACTTAGAAATCATCAACCCATATTTTTCACGCTTCCTTTTCATTTAACTTAAGATCGTATATGTTCTGCAAATTTATTAAGCTTTCAGCATCTTTTGAATTTTCCTTCTAAGGTTCCATCTCAACTTAGGAATTTTTATCATCTCTACTGAAGGTATAAGCCCTATCTTTCATTCATATCTCTCATCCAAATCCCAATCATATACCCCTACATGTATGCGATTATCACCCCTACACTTGGAAATTCAATTCAAGCTATCACACTCTAGTCCATCTTCCAAAATACTTTTATTTAGTGAATTTTAGATGAAGTTGCTCACACATCCTTCATGCGACCGTTAATACTTCTTGAGGTACTAAACGACCGATTATAAAATGTGCTTATGCATTTAGCCGTAATTCCTCGTCTTGCAACACCTAAGGCTTAACAGTGACTCCTAAACCAGTTAGTCTAAGGCACTAGGTGATAAAGCACCCTCACTATATTTTTTTTATTTATGCAGCCTTAAGTAATTACAAAACCAGTGTTCATTTTTTATCTTTTTATTCACACTTATACTTTTATTTTATTTTCCTTCATACTAAGGATTTTAGACAAGAGCATTTCAAGGTATTCTCTACTATCCTAAGTTTCAAGATGTGTGTGAGTGCGTAAAGTAGGGTATATACTTTCAGAATTTGGACTTAAGGTTCAGAATTATTTTTCAGACTTATACTTCAATTAGAGCTTTCAATACTCTTCCCTTATTTCGATTTAGCCCAAGAACTGAACTCAAAATTTACCCATTTCTAAATAAACCATAAGGACGTATATTTTCTACAATTAAACTTTAAGAAAAGTTATTTTTAGGGTTTTTAATTTAGTAAATTTAGGATCTAGTTTTTCCTAACTAGTCAACCGTCATGTTGAACTTAAGTCAAATATGGCCAAAATTGAACTTTTCAATTTTTATAATTTTTATAATTTTTTTTTAATTTTTATGGGTTTTAAAATAAGTATGCAAATGCAAAAATATACATATAAATGCGAAGGAAGAAAGCTTACCGAGCACACCCCAAACTTAAACTTGACAGTGCCCTCACTGTCAGGCTACACCAAGAGGGTCAAAATTATCGGCACTCCTCTTTTTTTTTTAAAATTTTTATTTTTATTATTAACAGAAAAAAGAAAACAAAATATATATACACAAAAAGGTTCCCCCCAAACTTAAGTAAAACATTGTTTCTACTGTTGCCATTTTTTAAATCTCATAAACTTGTAAACTTGGGAGAAAAAATTTATTAACGGGGACATGAAATATGATCGTGAAAATCTCCCCCAAGCTTATTTTTGGCTCACCACTTTGAGTTAGAAAAAATTATTTTCGAGAGCCAAATTATACCCCCCTAAATTTGAGTTAAACAATGTTAAGCTTTTAAAGTGGGGGTTCAAAGTTATTGGTCAATACCAAGCTTTGCAAAGACCAAAAGTCAACACCAACCATTTGAAGAATTTATCAATGTAACGTATAGGTCGGTGGAAGAACATATTATATAGAGCCAAGAAGAAGTGGGGAAGAGATAAGTGGTGATATGGAAAGGGTTTGCGTGAACATGTGAGGAGATAAGAGGCGATGATAAATAAAAACGAGAATGTGAATGATTAGAAATGAGTGGAATATTGGCATTCTCGTATTTTATAAGAAGAAAGGGTGGTGGTTCAACTTCTATAGGTGGGGGTTGATTAATCACAAAATCCTTGTTGTTTAGGAATGCAAGTTCGTCAGCGAAAAGTACTTCAAAACTCTCATCGATGTAACTGAACATTTTACTGTCAGTAAGTTTTGTGCCAGAATTTATCATACTTGATTTGTCAAAAATTATGGAGGTAGGAGACTCGAAAAACCCATCTACCTCATTTTCAAAAGTTTCCAAATCAAGTTGGTTTTCTGGAATGATCAAACTTGAATTATTAGATTGTGATTCATCAATACTCACTGAAATTATAGGAAGAATAGAAGAAGAACCTGAGAAAGTGGGAGAAAGAAGTTGAATACGAACTTGAGGGTGGAGATAGAGTGTATAAATTAGCACAATTTGTAATGACCGATGTGTAAAAAGCGATTGTGCTAATCTATCAACCCACTGAGAAATGAGGTCAAATCCCTCAAGATTCGTCAGAAAACATGGGTACGTCGAACTTGGTAAACCAGACATAAAAAATGAAAGTGTAACGGTTTCTTGCAAGGTCGGAATGAGGATAGAGGGAAGTGATTGAGGAAGGGTATCAGTTAAAGATTCAGGAGGGTGTGTGCAGTCAATGAAAGTGATAGAATGAATTGGAAAATCCGACTCCTCAAGTAAAACTGCTTCTTCCTCAATAATTTCCTCAATACTCTCCTCAAAATTTAGCTTATCCATGCAATTCTCATCAAAATCAAGACGCATATGAAGTTCGGGAGAAACATTTAATGACTCGGGATGATGAATTGGAGAGAGAAACTCATCCAAATCTATGGGTTCATCATCCAAAACATTCCCAGCGTCTATATCTTCAATCAAGTGAAAATCAATTTTTTTAGACACCTCATCAAAAGCATGGATATTAATCAATTCAGGTTCTAGAGTGGAGGTGTAGAGGTCAAAAGGATTTGTGATGGTTTCACTCGAAAGGGACCCTTCACAATCAGGTAAATCAAACACTACAAAGTCGCACAACTCATTAAACGTTTTATTTTCAACCGGTGAATCATTTGGAACACTTGATAGACATTCAAAACCGGAGTTGTGGGATTCAATTGGGGATGGGTAGGTTTGATTTGGAAGGGTGTACAGCTCACTCTCACCACTCAAATTCTCAATCTGTCCAACCGCCTCATCATACATTGGAAAATATGGAGCTAGTTAGAAACTAGCTACCGGGTCACTAGGTTGTATAAGGACGGCCATGGACGCATTCAAATCCCTCATCTGTTTACATGACGCTACCATAAAGTCTTTTAACGATTGTTCCAGACTATACATGGGTTGTAATGGGGTTTCAGTAAAAGATTCAAAGTTGTTTGGATACGTGAAACTCCCAAATGGCCGTGTAGAAGCAATGTCTAGGGAAGGCGCAAAAGTCGTGTAGGACTGGTAGGAATTGAATGGTTGGACAGGAGTAGGATTAATATTTGGATAAGAAGGTGAATGTAATTGTTGATCCAAAGAATTCGCAGTGGTGAAAGGAGTGAAAGATCGGTTACGAGATTGTTCAATATGTTCAGCAATAGACATGGGTTTTGGAGTTACAACAGGACTCGAAAAAGGAGTATCAATGTAAGAAGGTGGTGAAGGTTAAAATGGTTGATATAAGGTGGATTGCGGAGTCCAACTGGTTGTCCTAGACGCGTCTATTCGATCTTTCAATGAAATTTTGGGAATGGAAGGGTCGTTCGAATTTCGACCAAAACAAGAAGCGTAGGAAGTAATGTCTGGTTGAGGATACCAAAGTTCGGCAAGAGTTTTGCGAGGTGGGGTATCCATGATGTGATGAGAGAAAGGAGAAGAAAAAGAATGTGTTTTTTTTTATTTTATTTTTTTTATATTTGTAAAAAAAATTGTTTGTTTTTGGAGTTTTGAAATTTTTGAAAGTGTTTTTTTAGAAGGAGTTTTTGTAAAATTTGTACGGAACTACAACACAATTTCAAACAACCATAGTTTAAACATGCACAATCAAACCTAGAGCTAGGGTCTCCTAAGTCAACTAGACTGCTCCTAACTGTTCCAAAGCGACAAGTTGTGAGATATCCCTCAAATCGCCTCTTCACCGCCAATTGTGGCCAGGTAAGCACAAATGAAGAAAGGAGGGATCCGCTCACAAATCACCGTGAGACGGGCCTTTTAAAGTTACCTTTCTCACTTGTCTAGCCTAGGCACCACAAAATTAGGTTTAGATAAACGACTGAATGCCCACAACCTTCCTTTGTCCTAATGAGCGCGATAGTTCTTAATTGGCCGAGTCTAGATATTTTTTAATTAGCTCAAGGGTGATGCATATGCTTTTAGTGATTTTTGGTGTCTTAGGAAGGGTAATGAAATCCCCACCCAATCTGAATTGGTGTTATATCCTTTTAAAAGTCCGTATTAATTATGCAAAGCAGTTAACACACCAAAAAAATCTAAAACACTTGCAAAATATATTTTTTTTAGCAGCGCAAAGAATCCTGCATAAAAATAATTTATTAGAGAGGGAGAAGAAGTTGCTGTGCAAAGAATACCCGCAGGAAATTTTTTTCAGTGGACTACAGAGGGTAGAAAATAGGAAAAAAATACTTACAGCTAAATTTTCAAGTGCTGGCGTCACAGGTTGACCGCGGTTCCGCGGTCCACTGCTTGATTCCACCGCGGTTCTGCGGTGGTTAAGTTGGTTTGGATCTCCAAAGTTTTTTTGTTTTCTGTTGTGGTTCTCCTCTTTCTGTTTAGTTCTCCTGAATATTTATTTGTTCACTGAATTTTCTTTAGATCTGAAACAGAGTTTGCTCCAAGCCTGCACACTTGCACAAAACCTTTCAAAAAATAACAAGATGATTTTTATTTTTATTTTTATTATTTTTTTTATTTTTGTTTTAAAATTTTTCAATTTTTAAAATTTTTAATTTTTTTTAACCCGAAATTACACAAAGAAAGAGACTACCGTTTCCCCGGCAACGGCGCCATTTGATTGGTCGTTCTTTTGCGTGCGTTTTAAAATCAAAGTTAAGAATACCGCAATCAATAATGGTGTCGCTTGGTAGCTAGCCGGTTGAGTACGGGTCGGTCCACAGGGAAAAGATATTCTTTTCTTTATGTTCTTACGAGTTAAGTCCTATTTTTGGTAGGTTTTGATTTTTATAAAAACTAAGATTGAATTTAATTTGGATTAAAACCTTGCTAGGGTTAGGATTAGGTTAATTTGGAAAGAGAATTCTACTCACTGCATCCTTTGCCCTAATTAAGAACATAGGTGTTAGGGTAATAGTCAACAAAGGGGATTAGCACGACTAGGAAGAAACGTAGTTTCTTCCTTTTGGTCCTTGTCTGTCTTTTCTTAACTCTTAGCCCTAACCTCTATGTAAATCAACCACAACCGGTCTAACTAGGGAATCACCGCTATCTCATAGGATAGGGTGCTGTAGTGAACGGTGTGTGTTTGATTAACATAGAGTCCTAATTTAAAGTATTATACGGGAAAGAAAGGAGTGAGAGATTTCCATCTCTCAAACCTACCCAAACCTAACCCTAACAAATGAGGAATTACTCACTCATTAGGGATGTTACGATAAAATTCATTTTTATAATTATTTTAATTAACTAATTAACTTGCAGATAATAAAAGACAGATACTAAATTGCAGAAATAAAAGACGAAATGAAAATTGCAAGATAAAAACTTACTTTATTGACACCTCTTGACGATTACAATGGAATTGAAAATTTAATCTAGAAAATAAAAAGAGGCATGCCCCAAAAGAGGCAGTAGGCTCTCCTATTTATAGACAGGAAAAACCCTAGGATTTACATCTGATCCACATTTGAAATTACAAGACTACCCTAAGAAAGCCGGGTCAAAGCACCGACACGCACCGACACGTGCACCGACACGTGCACTGCACGGCCGCGAATCCGCGACAGAATGCCATGTTTGGCCGCTGATCCGCGGCCATCTTGAGGGAAATCTGGCTCATTTCATCAGGGTTGCTTCATGTTGTCTTTTTATTCTGTTTTCTTCAGTTGGTTCTTCAGAATCTTTTCTTTTTTCTTCCAGATTTCCAACAGTGCAGAATTTTTGGACTTTTACCGTGAGCTTCACGTTGAAGTCTTGAATCTTGTGCTGCCCTTGTACTTTATGCAATCGAACTGTTCATTGATCTTCGTTTGTTCCTTAAACTGGTAGGCGGCATCATACAGATTCATCTATTTGTTGGTCATAGTCTCACATTTGTAGCGTCTTTTCCTGAATTTCACTGTATTGTTCTGAGAACCTGTAACCTGCAACTATTTAGCAGACATGGATCAAAAGAACCTATTTATTTGCAATATGATTAAGAATGAGGAATATAATAATGAAAAATTCTGATATGAACAAGAAGGGCATACGCACCCCGACCCAAAAGGCCTCCAGGTACAAGGCAATCTCCTTGCCCCGTATCTGGTTTGCCCTCTCCCCCTCCTCGGCCAGACGAAGCGAATATCCGAGAGGAATGAGGAAATGAGTCTTGATTTGACGAGCTCCTCCGCATGCCTCAGCGAGGATCGTACGCCAAGAACACCCGCGACCTGTGCTCTGGGGACCGCCCCCGTAGCACGACCCCGGGGGAAGTCCAACTCAGAGGGGGAAGAGGAAGAAGTAGAAGAGGAAGCTTCAGAAGACTTCCTAGACTCTACCCGGACTACATCTACAGACCCCTCGGAAGAAGGCATCTAACCTGATCGAAGGGAGGTTTCCTCGGGAGATCAAACACAAGGAATCCGTCCTAAGGAGAAGAGCGCTGAGCTAACACGACTAGGGACGAGGGAGTGTTGAGGAGGTATGAGACCTGATGGGGATCCCACCCCTATTTATAGCTGCCGGCGTATGCATCCTACGGCTCCGATCGCCTCCCGCCAAAATAACATTTCGCAACCAACGGCCGACAACGTTCCACCTGTCGCACCCACATTGGGTACGTCCTTTCGAGCGCGGGAACGCCTTTGGCACGTCTCGCCAGCCAACCAGTGCCAGACACGTGGGCCATCTCTTCGACGAACGTACACGCGATCCGGCGCTTCGCCTTTAATGTGGGATCTCTCCCCTAATCCGCTGAAGTCATCAAGAAGATACTACTCTTTGACAGGGAAGGTGCGCCGACGATATCTTTGAATGAGAGCTCACCCCGGGTAACCGGTCAGACTACTCTCGACCCGACCCAGGAACGGGTCGAGACGAGAGTGGGGGTCTAATGATGAGGCTCGATATCGGTGACTCTCTAGATGTTGACACGTTGAAGATGACATGTCCCAGAACTTATAAGAAAGGATCAAGAACTTCAGTTGGGATCACAACTCAGGCCTCTGGCCCGAGGAATTTCCCGACCTTTGGTGACCTTCCAAGCCCCCCCATCTCGCCTCCGAGCTGCCACAGAACCAAGATGCCTCGGCCTCCCGCTCGTGCCCGGGCCTTCCGCCAAGATCATCTTCCTTGGTCTCATCGACTGACCCACAGCGCAGATCACAGGCGCCTCCGCCACGGCTCCGCGAATCTCGCTATGCACGAGATATCCGCCGCCCACGATCCCGCGTTCCACGCCATCACGATCCCCCATTAATGAGCCTGTCTCATCATTAATGCGGGATCTCGCCTATCACGCGGGCGTGACGCCAGGGGCGTAACGGCTGGCGTGATTCTCGTGCCTGCCTGCCCATTGCTGCCGCGATATAAACCCCTCTCTTAGACGATCGAGGTAAGCCATTTTTACTCCACTAGGCTGTTACTCTGCCAAAATACCCTGTTTAACTTGATCGTCGGAGGGTACTCGGTGGCACAACCACCCCGGGACTTCTTTGCAGATAGCTCGGCCACAACCACTCAAAACCCATTGAGATCCACACGCTTCAGGAGTCAACCCTCCAACTCAATCTCAGCCGTCCATCAGCGCTCGCAGCAGATCAACGGAAGATAACATCTGAAGGAGATCCAGAGATCCATCAATTTCATAAAAAGAAACTTTTAAAAGAAAATGGTACCTTTCATAAGTAACAACGTTCTGAAAAAAGATAAGAAATCCCTTGCAAGTAAATATTCATTAGTGATTATCTAAATATCCCTCGGCTATTGTGTACACAATGTTCTAAACATCGGTGATATATATAGAATATTGGTTGGCATTTCAAAAATGGAGATGAAATGATATGATTTATCAATATAATATTGTTTTGCAGTTTTGGAAAATATCAGCCGATATATTTGTTATTTGGATATCGGTTGATATATCATGATTTTTTCTAATAAATTTTAATTTGGGTTTATTGGTTTTATTAAGAAATGTGTCAAAAAATGAGTATGACTGAAATGAGAATGTTAAGATAGATGAGTTATAATATACTAAAAAAATATGATAAGAAATGAGTGTATTCGTATAAGTTAGAGGTAGCTCACATAGAGAATAAGATGTGAGAAACCATTAAGACGGTTTTGGATATATGCAACGGAGACCAATCAATGCCCTAGGTAAAAAAAGTGATAAAATTGTAGTTCATGGCATAACTAGGGATAGTGGTATACCTAAACAAAATGGATAGTGCCAATTAAAAACGATATAGTAATTGTTAATTTAACCAAGACGACAATCCATAATAGAGTGGAATGGAAGAGAAGGATTCATATAGTCGACCCCAAAAAAAATGGGATGAAGGTGTGTTGTTTATTGTGTTTTTAGGTTATACCTCGACACTGATGACCACTGTCGGCATCAATGGTCAACAACCGTTCCGATGACTGTCGATGGAAATTGACCCCGACAATCGCCATGATGACCGCCGATGGCAATCAATGACCGAAAACCCCTTGATGCTACAATCGCCTGATGATTGCCTCTTACAAGGGAAAAATATTCTCTGCAAGCCTCTTACAAGGTTTTGGAAGGGCTCTGAAATTTGTGCAAGTGAAGAGAGAGTGTGCAATAAAGATTTGTACGAATCTCAAAGCCCATCTAAGCGGATGGGCTATGAAAACAGCCGTCACTTAGCACATTGTACATTTAATGTATAGATGCAGAAATTATTTAATTTTATTGATGCAATGTATTTGAATTTTACCAAAAACAAATGCAAAATTTTCAATTTTTTGATGCAATGTATTTGAAGCCTAGACACTTACTTTTTGACGGTCAAATTATGAGCTGTAGAATTTGGTATGAGAAGCAGACGTTATTTTGTGACCTCTAAATGCAAAGTATGTGTACCTAACAATTTTTGGTAGTATCATACTCCAAATATCCATTTTTATATAATTTCGTCAACCGTGTTTCATTGATGTGACTTAGTCTACGATGCCATTAGAAAGCTTGATTTAATTCTGGAGTCTTTCTTTTAAATATGTTCTGGACATTGAAAACTTGATGTTGATTTAATGCGTATATACCGTTGTTTAGTATACCAGACCCAATCAAGGCATGATTAGGATGAATGTTAACAATATCGCTTACAAATATAAAATCATAACCTTCTTTAGATAATAAAGATACAGAGATAATATTACATGCCATACTATTGTTAGTTATATGTATGCCCTAGAGGCCATTACTATACATAGGATGTATATTGTAGTGGATACTTGGACATATATAGGGAGGACTTTCTTGCTCGACATGATAGTATGCTATCTGGTTGCTCTTTACCTTAACGTGTATACTGATTGTCTCTTTGTTACATGTTGGTAAAGCCCTTAGGATGTGTACTTGACTACCTGGACTATGATGCAGATCATACTAGTGGGGACATGGTAGTCCATAAGTACATCCTTCAAGATCCCTAGTCGTGGGTATATCGAGACGGGGCATCGATATACCAGTGTAGACTAGCGTATACCTTCTCGACCCATACAGATGGGCGATGGATGATCCCATATCCATTGGTGTTTGACATCAGAGATGATATACGGGTGCTCAGTGGAGACTGGGTACACTGGACGGACTCGCCGAGAACTCCCAGATGGTATTATACCTTACGTCAGATGGCAGTTCTCTGGTGACACTGGTACATAGTAGTCTGTTGACCCGAGATCGTCATAGAGTCTTGTGTGATTCCCACTGTGCTTTGATTTCCACCTTACCACGTCCAAGAGGGCGTGCAAAACGGTGGTTTTTGGGTACAGTCCCGAATCACATGGAGGCAAAGAGCGATAGGAGGGGATTCGTCTCTCCCGGTATAGGGAGTTGATGTTGCGCTGTGTTCGATTGGCTATAACCGGAAATCCCTGGCCAGGGTTGCTGAGATTTACTGGTAAGTGTTACCAGTAGTTTCTCGAATTGTTATAGACCCTACGTCGGCATGACTTATCGAGCTATTGGGGTCTGACGTTTACCACCCCTAGGCGAGATATGCGACATATCAGACGAACAGACCGGACTGTACGGTAAGTGTTACTGGTTGGATTCACAGGAGTATGAGCGGGCTTGCTCGTCGATCTTCTGATCGCTCAATACCCGGGTGGCCGTTACGTTTAGCAGACCGCTTGCGGCTTGTGGATGCTTGATATGATCATCATCTGCTGCCGGCGTATCGACGAGTCTTTAGAGTCCTACACAGAGGTTTCCTGGCTCAAGCGAAACGAAATAGGAGCGCATATGAGATATGTGCGGGACCGAGAATAATACCAGTATGTGATACTGTATTCGATTCTCGCGATTTGTGACATTGATCGGTTATATGCGATATAGCCGGGTTATCGGATCAAGTGTTGATTCGATAAGTTGTTACTATGCATATTAGTCGGTTATATGCGATATGACCGGATCGTTAAATCAAGTGTTGATTTAATGATTTAATACATAATTATATATTTGATATATTACTTTGCATTAACTAGTATAGGTTCACTTTAAATGGTTTTTCTCACTTGTTTGGGCACATTGTATATGTGATATATTTTTGTGCACAAGTTTGTATCATGTTTGATGATGCATGCTAACTTGGATTTGTGTAAAGATCAAACCATGGTTACATGATAATGGTTAGGGTTTTGTTTTATTCACTTATTTATTTATCTATTGATTTTTGAGAAATAGATAAAAGAGAAACAAAATGGTTTCTTTCTTTCTTTCTTTCATGAAGCTTGTTGAAGCTTCATTTAGCTTTGACCAAGTGACCATTTTGTCTCATGCTTAACCCTAACCATTCCACTCAACCATGATTCATTCTCTACACTTGACCATGGTTATATTATGATAAGTTTTATTATTCTTTTCAATTCAATTAACTTATCATAATATTTTCTATCTTCTTCTTCTTCTTCTTCACATGAAGAAAGCTTGCCTCATCAATGGCAAGTGAAGAAATCAAGTGAGAAATCCAATTCTAAAGTGAACCCACTTCCTATTTCTTCATCCTCTACCTCTTGCCAAGTAGTATAGAGTGTTTTCTTCACAAGTTTCATGACTTGGTGAAGTGGGAGCTTGATCTAGTGATGCCTCGACGTAGATCATCTTCGGCATCGAAGCCGATGACCAAGCCCGCCCAATTCTCCGATGAAGCCGATGCTAGAGTCCGGGATGCGATTTGTACAGCGAGGGGACTTCATCACGGAGATATGGAGGTGGAGAACCGGATCTACAAAGGTTGTATTTCCATTCAAATAGTTAAGTTGTTAACTAGTTGCTTGTTTCGCCTAAAATTCTAGTTAACGATCCGTATTAGGGTTTCTCGGCACTTGTAAAATTTGAAATTGGCATGGTTGATGCCTTGTGTGACCTCATTAGTGTGCCTAGGAACCCTACAGTGGTATCAAAGCCTAGCTAGAGCCTTAGGCGATGCGTAGACGATGTTAGAAACCCGATCGAACCCCGAAACCCTAACTTTTAACCCTCTCTGGACTTTTTCTGAAAAAGTGGTATTTTCCAAATTAAAAATGCTTAAAAAATTCAGCAGGAAATTATAAGAATTACGGTGCAAAAATTACCTAATGATCTGTCTAAAGCGCGGCGGAACCGCGGCATTAGCCGCCTATTGCGGCGGTTCCGCGCCCATTTAGTCTCTTCAGTCAACCATTTTTGCACAGTAACTTCTTTATTTAAATGCTGAGTTTTATGGGAATTTTTAAAATTTACTCAAGAGTTGAGTTTTTTGGGTTGTATTAGGGACTCGGTATTTCGATCGGATTGTCTAATTTTGTCTGTGTGCTTTTTCGGATAATTTTAGAATATGTTAAAAAAGTTCGACCGGATATAAATACCCACTTTTTCCCCTGCCGGGAAATTTCCAATTGTTGGATTTTTCCAAAGTTTAATGACGTTCTAAGTAGTGCAAGTAACGCGATGGTCCCTCTAGAAGACAACAAACCTTAACTCGATTATGTGACCGTCTTGAACTGCCCTTTGAACCTTAGGGTTTGGAGCAGTACGGCGTGCCACATGTGAGGCGTTGGCTTGACCCTTCTACGGCTGGACCGTTGGTACTGAGGCACGAAGTGAATGTTTTTAAACTAGTTTCATGTGATGAGCTGTTTTGGGAAAACTTGGGTGTTTGCATGTTCGATCGGAAAGTTTAACATTTTCTATTTATCCGGAATGGGATACAATAATTGGAATTCACAATAAGTTATGAGATAACTGAATGAATGTTATAAACATAGCAGTTTAGTCTCACTTGATCGGTTGCCACGGAATTTTGATGTGATCAAAAGTCCGTCGCAATCACGTAGCGTACGCGGATACTCGCCGGGTAAACTTAATAGACAGCCTCGCTCCATAGCCCCGACCAAGTGACTGTAGGAGAACCCCGTCGCCGAAAGCATCCGTCCGGGTGCTCGCGGCAGCGGTGTTCCGCCTTGGTGCACTTCGTCGATGGCGTCGGGGGTGCAGCTGCCTACAAAAGTTTGCGGCGAGCATTCGATCAGGATGTCGGGAATCTTGTTGAATTGCCCGACTTGATATTGAAATAAGTTTTCGATAATGAGACTAAAATGCGGGGTTTATAATTGTTAGACATGCGATGTCTAAGGAATTCATTTGATTAGGCATGCGATGTCTATGTTGGTTGCGGATTCCAACTGTTGTAGTTCTACACTTTCTTTTCTGTGACCGTAAGTGTAATATGTGATATCGCCGGTTTCGTTGCTATATGTCAACGACAATTGGGATGCGCATATTTACTTACGTTGATGACATGTGATGTTATGTGTTGCTGGATATGTTATATTGGATCGTCGTGTTTGAATAGCCGGGGTTTTTTATGTGAGATGAGTGTTTTTCATTTTTCATTCATGTAAAAAACTTGTATGTAATATTCTTTTATTGGGACACTTCCAGGTTGCGGAAGATGTCACCGTTTGTATATTATTTACTTTTCCGCACTAGCATAGACCCAAGGAGGGGAGCACAAGTAACCGGGTTCTGGAGTCCAGTGGGAGACCAACTCGAGGAGTCGAGTCCGGGTCTCCTAACTCTAGAATTGGTAGGGTTGCTTGCCGCTCTCGTAGGGGTCTAGGGGTGTGGGTTTGGCTATTCATCGCGACCGTAGAATCCATGTTTTATACTGGCTCGTATTGAAAACACGGACGTCCTAGTATATCCAATATTTCATATGTTTCTTCTGCTGCGATATCTGTGATGTGATCATGTGATGTACTGTGATAGATACTGTATATAGTATATATGATATATTATATAGACGTTACTTATGTTTTACACCCGCGCTAGCCCTGCCCCGCTCTGTCGTTAGTTACCTAACCTAACGGTGCACGAGGGGACATCGAGGCGAATGCGGATGGCATAAGTGTACGTCGTATTTATCTGTGATGTTTAGGTATTTAAATGATGGGACTTCATTAATGTGATTAATGAAATAAAAGAAACCTAAAGATGTTGTAGAATCGAATTTCAAAAATAAAACTGGTAGCTACAGTTCTTGCTTTGCACAGCGGTATATATGATATATCCAGCACCTTATTCGATGAGGAAAGGACCGAGATCCCTTCACCGGGAGTGACTCCTTTAGCAATAACTGGCAGATGCTACACACTCGGTTTGTCTTTTGATTGCTTTTAAGAGTTTTTTCTTTGCACAGTGATATATATGATATATCCCGCACCTCATTCGACGAGGAAAGGACCGACGATCCCTTCACCGGGAGTGACTCCTTTAGCAAAACTAGAAAAGCCTAAAAAAAAACATTCCATTTTTAAAATCATTTGATTCTACAACGATATCAAGTTCATTACGCAATAGGTTTTCAGAAAAACCTGTCGTAGCCCTCCGTCATTTCAGATAAGTGGTAGTTAGTAATCGTGCTACGTTTGTTGGCCTGCGTCAAGGCGTAGTGTGCGGTAACTAACTAGTATTTATCTGCTTATGCATATGATGCAGATTGGATTAGGGTAGTCGTGCGACTTTGTTGGCCTGCGTTAAGGGTCGTGCGGGTGGGTTTAATTCAATCAGGAAATGACGGGTTGAACTTGACTAGCGCACTATGGTTTGTTGGCCTGCGTCAAGGTCATAGGACGCTAGGGGCAAAATATTATCGGGAATTTCAAGTGTTGAAATTTGCAATGAGATTGCATACCTTCTATGAGATAGTTGGATCCTGATACCCACTGCGAGTAAGAGTTACTCCTGGGAGAGTTTTACACATTACAATTAGCCGATCAAGTAGGTGTCTAGAAAGGTGTCAACGGGGTTACGCCTCTGGGAAAACGAGGTTTACATTAATTAGGTTCGTGCGAAAGCACGGGGGACCTCCCTCAAAGTACCGACACTGGCCTGGCTGAAAGATTGGCGAACTTGTAGCGTGTAATTAATCCCGGCTAGTCTTACCTTTTAGGGTTTGAAGGAAGATTTGATAAAAACAGTGGGAGCCATCCTGATTAGATAAAACAACACCAATCTGATCTTGCAAGAGTGCACGCTGAGTGTTTTCTTCTCTCTCTCTCCAGGTAGCGACCATATCACGCCTTAATCAAGATAATAATACGGATATTGACCGAACCCGCTTGTTATACTGCGCTGGGGATCGTTGGTCCCGTTCCAACTTATAATTGTTATAAGACAGAGCAGGAAATTGGGGAATACTAGAATTCCCGTGCCGCCGAAACGAAGAGAGTGCATGCTGACGCATCATCTTCGGGTGTGTTCATTATACAGAACTGTTTCTCAGTATCCTCCGCATCCTTGTTACATGATACCGGATCAGGATCCCAGATATGTAATCTGTTACATAGGGCTACAAAAAGGTAGAAAAACTGAGAACGGGTGATAAGTTTCATGAGACAGAAAACGGGGCAAGTGTTGCAGCCAAGTCTGTTGGTCACTGTCACCCTGTATTACCAATACATTGATTTTGAACAAATGCTATTAGATACCGAACCTGATATACAAAATCATATCAGTCTCTTTATTAGTAAAGAAATGATAAAATTCTGTATTGATGGATAATGTTTTGAACATTTCCTATATCAAAAGTTGATTGGTTCAGGCACGTTATCTAAAAGCATTGACGTTCTAAATCAAACTACAGTTCTTAGTATACGGAACACACACAAGAGGAAGAGTTCAGAAATGAACGGATCCTTCTTGAGGCATTGTAGACTAGGTCATATCAATGCGACCCGACTAGCTGAAGTTACATGTAGATGCATATTTAAATCATTTTGAATTTACATCTTATGAAACTTGCCAGTCATGTCACAAAGATTAGATGACCATAGCTCTGCTTATTGGAAACAGAGAAAGAGTTAGTCGACTCTTGGGATTGATACATGATGATGTATGTAAGATCCCCTGTCTACACATGCCAAGAACGGTTCTTTGTACTTCGTTACATTCTCTGATAATCTCTCAAGATTCAGACATATGTTCCTGTTGAAACACAAGTCCGAACCTTTTGAGATATTCACAGAATATAAGTTAGAAGTAGAGAACCAAAATACGGGTATAAGTATTATGTCCTTAGATGTGATCGAGGAGGAGAATACTTGAGCCCGAAAATCTTGGATTATTCTAAAGGAGAATGAGATTCTCTCTCAGCATTACTCCTCCGTATACACCACAGTACGTCGGTGTATCGGGGCGGAGCAGATGCACCCTATATGATATGGTGTGCTCTATGATGAGTACTACTGAGTTTCCTATTTCCTTTTTGGGAGTTATGCACTTGAGAAGCTGCATACCTATTGAATAGGGTTCAAATCAAATCAGTTGCCTACCACTTCATATTTGATATGATAAGGGAAGAGCCCATCTCTTAAGTTAGTTAAGATTTGGGGTTGTCCGGGCTATGTCTAAAAGCATAATCCGGATAAGCTCGAGGCAAGGTCTGTTATGTACAACTGGAAAGGTTCCAGCTATACAAACAACAGCAGATGATTTGGTAGAACCAAAGGATTCAATAGTTACCAACGAACCTCAGCCTCTCCGTCGATCTAGTAGGGTTCCTCACCCACCTGAGAGATACTTCGGTTTCTCGATGACAGTGGGAGCGAGGATTGCATCATGAGATGATGACCCAACTAGTTTCGAGCTGGCCATCAGGAGTGTGACTCTGTAAGAATGGCTGGATGCTTAGCGATCTGAGATGGAATCCATGTACACCAACAAAGTATGGACTTTGGTTGCTATATCTGAAGGGTTAAATCCCCATCAGGAGCAAGTATATCTTGAGAAGATTACTTGGTGTAGATGGAAAAGTTGAGACTTTCAAAGCTAGACTTGTTAAAGCTTTTCGTCATCGACCAGGCATGGATCATGATGAAACCTTTTCTAAGGTGCTATGCTTAAGTCCATTCAGATCCTACTTGCCACGGCTTCATACCATGACTACGATATCTGGCGGTTGGGTGTCATGACTGCTTTCTTAAATGATGTTTCAGAAAAGAGAGTCTGTAAGTAAACAGTCAGAGGGCTTCGTAGACAGTGGGAGCAGCAGAAACGTGTGCAAGATGCTTTATAGGATAAAGCAGACATCGCGGAGTTGGAACATCTGTTTTGATGTGTTAGTCAAAGAGTTTGACATCATCAAAATGGTAGATGAACCTTGTATAAACAAAAAGGTAGTAGGGAGTATAGTGATGATCCTCGTAGAGTACGTGGATGACATACTCTTGATAGGGAAGGAGTTTCCTATGCTACGCTCAGTCAATCTCCGCTTATTACAATGATTCTCCATATAGGATCAAAGTGATACCTCCTAAATCCTGGGTTTTGGATCTATGAGATAGATCTAAATGGATGTTAGGATTCTCACTAGTTGTAGTGAGACGGTATCAATCGACCCTGGGGAGAATCACTGGAATGGTTCCAGGGTGATAAAGACGACAGAATGTCACTCACAGGCATTGTCTTTACCCTCAGTGAAGGGACGGTATGTTGGAAAAGTTCCAAGCTAGATACCGTGGCATACTAGACGATAAAGGCTGGATACATCGCTACTTAAGATGCTACCAAAGAGGCAGTCTGGGTATATATTAGTTCATGAGATGAACTTTGTTCCTCCCATTGTGTGACAATGGAGTTGTGGCTTATGCCAAGGAACGCCGGTTCCATCAGTGATCCAGACATATTCTAAGGCAGTGTCACCTGATCATGGAGATGGTTGATCTCCAAGGAGATCGAGGTTAGGAGAGCAGACTCAGAGGACAACACAGCGGATCCACTCACAAAGGCCTTTTCCCAGAGAGAGACTTTTATGGGATGGTTGAGTATGAGATACTACAACCACTGCTATCAGATGGCCCTAGTGCAAGTGGGAGATTGTTAGTTATATGTATGCCCTAGAGGCCATTACTATACATAGGATGTATATTGTAGTGGATGCTTGGACATATATAGGGAGGACTTTCTTGCTCGACATGATAGTATTCTATCTGGTTGCTCTTTACCTTAACGTGTATACTGATTGTCTCTCTGTTACATGTTGGTAAAGCCCTTAGGATGTGTACTTGACTACCTGGACTATGATGCAGATCATACTAGTGGGGACATGGTAGTCCATAAGTACATCCTTCAAGATCCTTAGTCGTGGGTGTATCGAGACGGGGCATCGATATACCAGTGTAGACTAGCGTATACCTTCTCGACCCATACAGATGGGCGATGGATGATCCCATATCCATTGGTGTTTGACATCAGAGATGATATACGGGTGCTCAGTGGAGACCGGGTACACTGGACGGACTCGCCGAGAACTCCCAGATGGTATTATACCTTACGTCAGATGGCAGTTCTCTGGTGACACTGGTACAGAGTAGTCTGTTGACCCGAGATCGTCATAGAGTCTTGTGTGATTCCCACTGTGCTTTGATTTCCACCTTACCACGTCCAAGAGGGCGTGCAAAACGGTGGTTTTTGGGTACAGTCCCGAATCACATGGAGGTAATGAGCGATAGGAGGGGATTCGTCTCTCCCGGTATAGGGAGTTGATGTTGCGCTGTGTTCGATTGGCTATAACCGGAAATCCCTGGCCAGGGTTGCTGAGATTTACTGGTAAGTGTTACCAGTAGTTTCTCGAATTGTTATAGACCTCATATCGACACGACTTATCGAGCTATTGGGGTCTGACGTTTACCACCGCTAGGCGAGATATGCGACATATCAGACGAACAGACCGGACTGTACGGTAAGTGTTACTGGTTGGATTCACAGGAGTATGAGCGGGCTTGCTCGTCGATCTTCTGATCGCTCAATACCCGGGTGGCCGTTACGTTTAGCAGACCGCTTGCGGCTTGTGGATGCTTGATATGATCATCATCTGCTGCCGGCGTATCGACGAGTCTTTAGAGTCCTACACAGAGGTTTCCTGGCTCAAGCGAAACGAAATAGGAGCGCATATGAGATATGTGCGGGACCGAGAATAATACCAGTATGTGATACTGTATTCGATTCTCGCGATTTGTGACATTGATCGGTTATATGCGATATAGCCGGGTTATCGGATCAAGTGTTGATTCGATAAGTTGTTACTATGCATATTAGTCGGTTATATGCGATATGACCGGATCGTTAAATCAAGTGTTGATTTAATGATTTAATGCATAATTATATATTTGATATATTACTTTGCATTAACTAGTATAGGTTCACTTTAAATGGTTTTTCTCACTTGTTTGTGCACATTGTATATGTGATATATTTTTGTGCACAAGTTTGTATCATGTTTGATGATGCATGCTAACTTGGATTTGTGTAAAGATCAAACCATGGTTACATGATAATGGTTAGGGTTTTGTTTTATTCACTTATTTATTTATCTATTGATTTTTGAGAAATAGATAAAAGAGAAACAAAATGGTTTCTTTCTTTCTTTCTTTCATGAAGCTTGTTGAAGCTTCATGAAGCTTTGACCAAGTGACCATTTTGTCTCATGCTTAACCCTAACCATTCCACTCAACCATGATTCATTCTCTACACTTGACCATGGTTATATTATGATAAGTTTTATTATTCTTTTCAATTCAATTAACTTATCATAATATTTTCTATCTTCTTCTTCTTCTTCTTCACATGAAGAAAACTTGCCTCATCAATGGCAAGTGAAGAAATCAAGTGAGAAATCCAATTCTAAAGATAACCCACTTCCTATTTCTTCATCCTCTACCTCTTGCCAAGTAGTATATGGTGTTTTCTTCACAAGTTTCATGACTTGGTGAAGTGGGAGCTTGATCTAGTGACGCCTCGACGTAGATCATCTTCGGCATCGAAGCCGACGACCAAGCCCGCCCAATTCTCCGATGAAGCCGATGCTAGAGTCCGGGATGCGATTTGTACAGCGAGGGGACTTCATCACGGAGCTATGGAGGTAGAGAACCGGATCTACAAAGGTTGTATTTCCGTTCACATAGTTAAGTTGTTAACTAGTTGCTTGTTTCGCCTAAAATTCTAGTTAACGATCCATATTAGGCTTTCTCGGCACTTGTAAAATTTGAAATTGGCATGGTTGATGCCTTGTGTGACCTCATTAGTGTGTCTAGGAACCCTACAACTAGGTACACAAAAACAGTTATGCAAAATAAATTTTTTTCCACTTATCAATCCTAAGTGATATTCCCCTACGGAACAACATCCATACTCGCTTCGTTTGCAACCCTGAGGGTCATATCACCTGCCTTCAAAACTCTACGGTTTCTCAGCGCCTGCAAATAATTACAGATATGAGATCCTGAACCGGTATCCAATACCTAGAAAGTAGAGTTTATTGACAAACAGTTCTCAATCATAAACACATCTGAAACCAAAACCACAACTTGCTTTGAATCCTGGTTCTTGGCTTTCCATGCGCCGCCGTCCTTCTTCCAATGACCTTTCTTGTGAAAATAAAAGCATTCCTCATTTTCCGCTGTTGGCCCCCCAACTTTTGCTTTGCCCTTCCCCTGTACTTTAACAACACCGCTTTTCGATTTGGTGGGGCCTTTTTCTTTTTCCCCTTGGCTTTGCCTTGGATTTAAAGGAAGAAAGTTTCCCAACAAGCAGAGTGGGTGTCTCCCTAGATTTCTTTAGGGTGCCCTCTGCACGTCTCAATATGTCGAGGAGCTCTGGAAGTGTAGCTTCCTTTCCTTGTATATTGAAATTCAATATAAACCGGGCATAGGTAGAGGGGAGGGACTGTAGAATCAAGTCCATATACAACTCGTTCTCCAACGTGGTCCTAAGGTCCACGAGCTCTTCAATGATGCTGATCATTTTAAGGACGTGGTCCCTTACAGATGACCCGACAACCAAGCTCGCTTGAAAAAGTTTCTTCGATGTCTCATATCTTGCGATACGAGATTGCTCTCCATATAAATTTTTAGTATGGCAAAAGATGGAAGTGTTTACCGCCGAAAATGGGAGACGAACTGGGATTGAACGTCTTGCCTGAATTTGGGGGCATATGCTATTTGGATTTATCCGTCCACCTCTTTGAAGATGTCAAGTTGATTTATGACATCATATATCGGAGGTTTGGACGGATGCGGCCGTTGTAGCGTGACTTCGTCAGATTCCCCCTCGTTTTGTGAGGGGTTTTTTGATTGTGGGGACGCTCTTCCTTGCAGGCATAAGCCCCTGCAGTTAATTACGTTACCGCATCGCGATAACCACTTTCTCCTGCTCCGAAAGTTCACTTCGTGTCGTGTGCGTTTTTTTAGTTTTGGTTGCTCGTGGATTGTATACGGAGACTAATTTACGTTGTCGTTCGTAGGGGATGGATTAGTCCAAATCCGTATATCATTGAGAGATTCCAATTGATTCGAGGAATTTTGCCCACCATTGGATCTTATATTTAAGGGTTTTTGTTTTACAGAACATATTTTTCTTGTTTTTAACAAGATTGGGGAAAATTTTTCCCATATGTAGAATCTTATTCTGTAAATAGTGATTTTTAATCATCATTGGATCTCTGATCCAAGGGTGCTCGATTTAACAGAGTACAATCTTTCTTTGTTTAAAAAGATATGGAAAATATTTTCCGTCTCATAGGATCTTTGATCCACCCACTTTCTGTTTAACAGAAAATATCCCTCCTTAATAGAATTAATTCTATACTTAATCACCATTTGATCTTTGATCCAACGGTTTCTTATTGAGTAGAATTTAATTTTACGTAGGGAGGTGCCATCACATGTTTAACACGTGAGGCTTATTTAGTTTGTCAGCTGTTTGATCGCAGCGCCTATATGCTTTGCATATAGGTGCTCACGTGTTAAACACGTAAGGCTTATTTAGCCTATAGTTTGATTGCAGCGCCTATATGCATTGCATATAGGCGCTTACATGTTTAACACGTGAGGCTTATTAAGCCTGCCAGTTGTCTTACGTGTTTAACACATGATGCTTATTTAGCCTATAGTTTGATTGCAGCGCCTATATGCTTTGCATATACGGGCTCACATGTTTAACACGTGAGGCTTATTAAGTTTGCTAGTTGTTTGATTTGCAGCGCCTATATGCATTGCATATTGGCGCTCACATGTTTAACACGTGAGGCTTATTAAGCTTATTTGTTGTTTGTTTTCTTTTTAATTCTGGCGCCTATATGCTTTTGCTTGTAGGTGCCCATGTGTTTAACATGTGAGGCTTGAATAGTGGGGAATTTCCCCCTTCCCCTTTTTATAAGGGAACAAATACCCTCCAACGTTGCCCTCACGTGGCTTGCACGTGAGTGCAACGCTGTCTGTCTTTACAACCGTTGGATTGCATAAGGGAACGGGAAGATGAACCGCTCCCATCATGTCTTATAAAAGAGGTGTTTGGCTTATTAGACGATTCACTGTTTCTTTATCTTCTTCATTAACTTTCCTTAAAAATTTAATTCTCCTTTTCAGAGCTTAGTTTTCTGCCCTAGATCTTTCAGAGTTAAACTCTGCAAAACTCCTTCTTGGGTAAGGATCTTGAACGACGTTTACCTTTTAAGGAAACCCCTTTTCCCATATTTTTCTCTGGATTCTAAATCCATCACCAGAGCATTGCTCTAACCCTAAACCGATCTCTGGGGTCTTGAGGATTGTTAGTTCCCCTCCCAGGGTTTACCCTATCATCGATCTTTGAGGCTCCTTAGAATTTAATTCCATTTTCTTTATCCCCCCACAGTGGGGGGAGGGGGGTTCTGGGATTTAATCTCATTATTAAAGGAATTTAATTTCATATCACAGAGCTCAGCTCTGAAAAACTTAGAAACTTTTAGGAATTTTATTCCCTAGTGTTCTTGAATATTTTTCTTTTTTAGGGTTTTAATACCTTTGACACAGATTTGAATCTATTGTGTATTTTAACAGAACTCGCTTTTCGAGGATATTAAGAGTTGTTTAAACTCCACTGTTTATTTGATGAGAATCTTTTTTGATTCGCACAATGATTATCTTGCCTCATCATTGGTGAGCCGCCATTTAGATTTCGTGGGGCCTACTGGCTTTATAGTCAGAGGACCTATGAAACAAATTCATATTTAATATATTTTTATTAATGGGTCTCTTTTTTTTTTATTAGGTACGATAGCATCACTTCCCTACTTTCCATATATACGCTCGGATGCCGCTTTCCCACAGTCGCCGTCAGATGAGAAGGTTATGGCGATGATTAGGGAACATGATAAGGATAATAAAAGCCTTCTCTTATGGAGAGTTTGGTACGGTCACATTATCAGGGGCCGTCGTAGTTTCACGTGCGAAGTGCCAACAGAACCCATCTGCTTGATATCATTGACGGAGCGTCCGCATACGGCTTATGCAGTGGAAGCGGTTAACTGGATCCCTGAGGGCCGGCTTGAGCCATCGACGACAGGGATCCCCAATCAACCCATCATGGCTATTGATATCTTAGGGCGCCGAATATGTCAGGGTGAAGCTCGACCCTGGGGGAAGGTCTATAAAGTAGGTGTTACCCCGCGTCATCCAGTGGGTTATCTTCCTTGAGCCCGGTACATTCTTTCGTCTCAACGCTCACGGCTGCAAAAAGTTGGGCTATATCAAGCGGTGTATGCGTCACTGTTCTACTATCATGCTCCCCACGTCTGGTGGGTTAAGGCTTTTTTAAACCAGTGGAACCTTCCTACGAACACTTTTTTACTGGTGGACCGCGAAGTCTCTATTTCGCTGGAGGAGTTCCGCGAAATTTCAGGGCTTCCGATCACGGGAGAACAATATGAAGAATTATTACCCCCCGACGAGTATGTATTCGCTACGGTACCAGCGGTGCTTGAGGGCTTGACGATCGAGAATGCTGTTCGGTACATGCACCCAAGTCTGATCAAACCCTTGGGTATTTTCGAGAAACTGTTCGTGGTGTCGGAAGGGCAGGGTGTCACTTTTGACGCTTTCATTGCTTGCTTTCTTCGTGAGGATGTCTTATCCAAGAAAGCTCTGAAATTCGCAAAGGTTGAAGACCCGTTCGGTTTTGGCTTGATGAAACTGCCGGCCAAAGAAGAAGATCTGCCGCAGTTTTACATTCCAATTTTATCGGTCATGGCCTTTGATGTGATTGTTGCTCCCGGAATAGACGAAGAAACTTTCATTATCGGCTTCATTGAACTCTGGCTTAGCTGGTTTGCCATGCCGATGCATCGCCGTTTTATGAGAGCCTCTGTCTTCTATCATGCCCATCGTATAGCCGAAGAAGTGCGGTTGGCCGTTGGTGTTGCGGGACTATCACACCTATATCATGGTCTTAGTACTGCCGCCAATACTTCAAACCCAGGTGTAGACACCATGAATTTCTCCCTCTATTACTTCACGTCATGGATCGAAATGCATGTGTTAGGCACATTTGCTGCACACCGGCGACCTGATTTCTATGAGTCGTACATGTTCGCCGCTGAAAGATACAACTGGGACGTTGGGACGTCCGGCCTGAATTTTGGGGGGGGGGGCAGATGTAATTTGGGTTTATCTGTCCACCTCTCCGAAGATGCCAAGTTGATTTATGGCACCATGTATCGGAGGTTTAGACGGATGTGGTCGTTGTAGCAGACTTCGTCATATTCCCCTCATTGTATGGGGTTTTTGATTGTGGGGACGCTCTTCCCTGTAGGTGCAAGCTCCTGCAGTTAATTACGCTACCGCATCACGGTAACTACTTTCTCCTTCTCTAGATGTTCACTTCGTGTCGTGTTTGTTTGTTTTATTTTTGATTGCCTGTGAATTGTATACGGAGACTAATTTATGTCGTCGCCCGTAGGGCGTAGATTAGTCCAAATCCTTATTTTCTTAGATTTGGGTTTGGGTTGGTTTAAGGATCGTTAATCTTGTTTTAGATTAAGATCAACTCAAACATTTGTCGAGGATACGTTAGTCTAATTTTAGACTTAGATCTACTCAACAGGATTTTCTTTAGTTTATAGGGACATTGCGGTCCGCAATTTAGTTTTTAGGGACGTTGCGGTCCACAATTTAGTTTTAAGGACAATGCGGTCCATGGAGTTTAGTTTTAAGAACATTACAGTACAATGTTTAAGGACATCATAGTCCATGGAATTTAGTTTTTAGGAAAGTTGCGGTCCGCAATTTGGTTTTAAGGACGTTGCGGTCTATGGAGTTTAGTTTTAAGGACATTGCAGTTAATTGGGTTTAAGAACATCGTAGTCCGTGGTTTAAAGACATCATAGTCTATGGAGTTTAGTTTAGGGACGTTGCGGTCCATTGGGTTTAAGGACATCGTAGCCCGTGGTTTAAAGACACCATAGTCTATGGAGTTTAATTTAGGGATGTTGCGGTCCATTGGGTTTAAGGACATCGTAGTCTGTGGTTTAAAGACATCATACTCTATGGAGTTTAGTTTAGGGACGTTGCGGTCCATTGGGTTTAAGGACATCATAGTCCGTAGAGTTTAAGGACATCACAGTCCGTGGAGTTTACGGACATCACAGTTCGTGGAGTTTAAGAACATCATAGTCCATAGAGTTTAGTTTAAGGATGTTACGGCCTATTGGGTTTAAGGACATCGTAGTCCGTGGAATTTAGTTTTTAGGGACGTTGCGGTCTGCAATTTAGTTTTAAGGACGTTGCGGTTCATGGAGTTTAGTTTTAAGGACATTGCGGTCCACAATTTAGTTTTTTGGGACGTTGCGGTCCACAATTTAGTTTTAAGAATGTTGCGGTCCACTGGGTTGTTGGTTTGGGAGGGGGGTATACCAAGAATTATTGGTTATTGGGACCCTCCACCTTTCTGAAGACGTTGAAGAATTACAACGACATGTATAAGAGGTATGGAGAGATGTACCCTTGAACCAATGAATGTTCATCAAAGATTTGATAACCTTGCTTGGGACTAAGTCCAATTTAGAAGAAGACCTATGGGCTCGGTCGATTTTGGGGTTTGGCCAACCTTGGGCTCAGCCCACTTAGTCTTTGTCATTTCCCTTTTTTTTTGTAAAGTGTCAGACACTTTCTAGGACACAGTCCTTTCTCTGTGCACATAATGCTAAACATTTATGTGAACACTGACACCCACTTTCTTTTTGTTTTTTTATGAGTGTTGAACACTCTTCATGGCGCTAGGCTCTTCTTGAGGAGCGCAGAGCGCTCTGTGTTAAGTAGCGCCCACGTGAGCGGCACGTGGGGCGCTTGGCGGTGAGCTCCAGCATTTGAGCGCTAAGCGCTCTTTTTATTTTGAGCAGCGCCCTCGTGAAGGGCACGTGGAGCGTTTGGCACTGATGTCATGCCCCGCTTCCCGCTATACGGGCAGAGGGCGTGACTGGCCGCTACGTATTTACTCAGAAGTAAATACGCTAAGCGTAGCTAAGCAATATAAAAGAAATGTACACAAGAGACAAATGAAATGAAATAGCAACTTTATTTATTAACATTCTTTTGTACAATGTATGGAAAAGTAAATATATCTGAATGAAAGCAATGCCTAAACAATGGCATAACAGAAATGGAAAGTACTGAAATGAAATGTGTACAAGTGTAACTACAGCTCGGAATCTTCAATAAACTGGTCCAAGTCTTCAGTGCTAGGCTCGATCTCTGGAAGGTCCGAATCACTTGACGACATTCAAAGAAGAAGAAGAGAATGTCGTCAGCAAACAAATCGCTCGGTAAGTCCCAAAGATAAGCGAGAAGTAGAATAGACAGAGAGAGAGAGTATAGCTTTTAAAGTTGTATTATTTTGTTCTATTGTTGTATTTAGTGTTAATGCTGTTGTTTACGTAAGTTCAAGGGTGAATGTCAACCAATCTCAAGAGTGTTCTCAAACCCAATAGGCTGTAATCCAGGGATAGGGAACCACGGGCCCGAATCAAATGTTAGTAACGAGACTTCGACCGTCGTCGAAGTATTCCAAACTCAACAGGTTGTAATCCAGAAGCATGGAAACACGGGCCCTCATGATAGCTTGCTTGTGTTAGTAGTCATGGATTCATGATCTAGGGGGACTCTTGAGATTTTGTTGGATTCACGAATGAACCACCCCTTAAACCCCGAGATGTCTTGTTTGTCTTGTTTGTATTGTATTGCAACTTGTATTGTCTTGTAATATAGATTGTATAAAATGATGACTTGCCGAAACCATGATATCAGTAAATGGATGTAACTGGAGAATCATGGATCTAACTGGAGAATCATGTAAATGGAAGTATATCCATGATTCGGTTCAGCCATTATAATTGAATAGATTGAATATATGGATTCATGGATTTGTATTGAATTGTTATATTGTAGATTGTACTTGAATCATATTCAAGTCAGGTTATTATAATGAGACTCAGTCTGAGTCAGAACAATTAGAGAAGAAATTGAATCATGAATTAGGTTTTGATGTTATCGGTAACTGCAGCACATGGACGGCAGGATTTGTGTCTTTTTCAAAGACGATTACCGTGTTGATAACACCGTTTGTTAAGTTGTCTACCTTAAATAGGCAAGCACCCACTTCTCCGGCTCCCTGAGGCTCAAGAGATTGGTCCCGCTTAAACCTATATTTACTAGGGTCCTTAGGGTAATTTATAGAACTTGAGGGGGTTATATGTAAAAAATACTTTTGTATAATTTTCAAAATACACCCCAAGTATTTAATTATCGTCTTTAGAGTTATCATAGATGTAGATTTTATATTTGTGACATTTCTAGTGAATAAACCTATTTTTCATAATACATGGTATTTAATTGTAAAGTGTTGGACTTGTATGGAATTTCATGGTATTTTCATGTAATGTGATTCTTTTGACTTAGAAAAAATTGGAATATTGATATTATACAAAAAAATAGATATTTTGATAATACATATATATTTAGAAAATTAATTTTAATTTATTATTTTCTAGAAATCACATTTTCTTAAGATATTTGTATTTTAAATCTCTCGAGACCGAATGCTCCTTGCGGAGGTCTGCATCTCGCACTACTAAGCCCAAGGATGTGCGATAATCCGCTGTTTCCCCCAACCAGAGCAAAACTTTGTTCAAATTTTCAAAATTTGAAATGAAGCAGCGCTTCATAGAAGCGTCAGCAAGCTGCGCTCATGTGCAAAGCACGGGTGCGCTGGCGCTAAGAGCGCCAGTGCTCTGAAGCAGCGCTCACGTGCAGAGCACAAGTGCGCTAGCTCTAGAACTAAATGATCCCCACCGTTGGATCAAAGATCCAACAAAGATCATCAAGTTACCAGAATAAAATTCTGTTAAGAAAACATTCTTCAGAATCTTTCCAAACAAAAAGATTTTGCTCTGTAAACCAGAGCACCATCGGATCAATGATCCAATGGTGATTAAAAATCACTAAAATACAGAATAAATTCTGTGTGGGGAAAGATTTCCCAATCTTGTTAAAAACAAGAACATTGCATTCTGTAAATCAGAAGCCCTACGATCAAAGATCCAACGGTAGGGAAATCCCCAAATCAATTAGAGAAAAGATCTCTTTAACTGATTCAACAAATCAGCCTGCCCTATATAAAGGCCCCAAGACTTCAAGTCTCATAGAGAGGAACCCCCCTATAAATTTTGAAAAACTTCAAAGAGAAAGCTCTCGACAGAAGAAGAATTTTCTTCAAGGTAAAAACAGAGAGATAAAAAATCTCATCAGAAAAAGAACTTAGTTCTTATGCTAGATCATAGATCTTTAAGATAAATTGTCTTTCACAAAAGAGATTATAACATCTCATTATAAAAAGGGGGGAGAATAATTCAATTCTCTTAGGATCATAGATCCATAAAGGCAAAGCCTTTCACCAAAAACATAAGAGATTGAAAATATCTCCTATAAAATAAGAACTTTGTTCTTAAATCCATGAGACAAAGTCTCTTATAAGAGAGAATTTAATTCTCAGAGCGTAAAGCCGCCTAAAAAGAGCCTTAGCGCTCTAATTAAAAGAAGCGCACAGCACTCCAAATCTAGCGCTCAGCTCTCCAAATCTAGCGCACATCACTCAAAATCTTGTGCCTCAGCGCTCCAAATCTAGCGCACAGCGCTGCAGAGCCTTAGCGCTCTAAATTTACAGAAGCTCCCAGTGCTCCAAAGTCTGGTGCACAGTGCCAAGCGTGCCATGTGCTCTTCACGTGTGCGCTACTTAACAGAAGCGCCCCAGCGGTCTAAAGTTTGGCGCACAGCGACAACCGCGCCACGTGCTCCTCACGTGTGCGCTATTTAACAGAAGCACCCTAGCGCTCCAAAGTTTGGCGCACAGCGCCAAGCGCACCACATGCTCCTCACGTGTGCGCTACTTAACAGAAGCGCTCTGCGCTTATGATCTGGCGCTCAGCGCCAAGCGCACCATGTGCTCCTCACGTGTGCGCTAAAAGAACATAAACCGTTCTATTAGAAAAGGCCCCAGAACTATAATGAGTGTCCAACACTCAATAAAAGACAAAAAGATTGTCAGAGCCCAAACCAATGCTCGGCATTATTAAATGTTCAACATCTTAATTAAATGGGTCGAGCCCACAGTGGCCACAGATCCCTAATTCAGATCAATTGAGCCCATGTGCTCACAAATCTTTGATCTTAGTCCCAAATTGGACTACAGATCTTCCAACCAATATTGGTTCAAGGGTATATCTCTTCACTCCTCTGATATTTGTCGTTGTAATCCTTCAACATCTTCAGAGAGATGACGGGTCCCGACAACCAGACAAACCACGCACTGTGGGGTCCTTAAACTCATGGACTATGATGTCCTTAAACTTTACAGACTATGATGTCTCTAAACTACTACGGACTGTGGGGTCCTTAAACTCATGGACTATAATGTCCTTAAACTTTACAGACTATACCGTTTTTAAACTGGACCGCAAAGTCCCTAAACTAAACAATAGAGCCCAAATGCTCTTTTGTTGGATCTAAATGATCCTGTTAAGTTAATCTTAGTCTAAAATTAGACTAACGTATTCTTAACAAAACGTTAAGTTGATCTTAGTCTAAAAACTAGACTAACGTATCCTTAACAAACGTTTAAGTTGATCATAGTCTCAAATGAGATTAACGATCCTTAAACCCAACCCAAACCCAAATCTAAGAAAATACGAATTTGGACTAATCCCCGCCCTACGGGCGACAACATAAATTAGTCTCCGTATACAATCCACGGGCAACCAAAAAACAAAACAAACACACACGACACGAAGTGACCATCTGGAGAAGGAGAAAATGGTTACCGCGATGCGGTAGCGTAATTAACTGCAGGGGCTTGCGCATGCAGGGAAGAGCGTCCCCACAATCAAAAACCCCTCAAACGAGGGGGAATCTAATGAAGTCTGCTACAACGGCCGCATCCGTCTAAACCTTCGATACACGGTGCTATAAATCAACTTGGCATCTTCGGAGAGGTGGACGGATAAAACCAAATAGCATCTGCCCCCAAATTCAGGCAAGAAGAACCTACCCGGTCGCGTCTCTGTATTCGAAGGAGAACATATTCTGGCACGTCCGGTGGGACCTTTTCCTCTTTCCACTCCACACTTCATGTGTCGTGTTTCGCGAACGAACCACAGTTTGCTATGGTTGCCCCTGGATTCGAGATACTAAGATTTGGTGTCTTGCTCCGTGTAGAAAACAGAAGATCAATGGCTTTTAACTGCACAAATTGCAACAACTACAACAACTCTCACTCCGTCCCCGCCGGAGGAGTGACCTACGGGCCTTAAGCGGCCTCCCTTTTCATAATGCCGGTGGAACAAGTAACCCAAGCCACCACTGGGCTATTCTTCAGGACCATGATCCCACCAACGAGCTTCAACGTTCAGATGCCGACACAGGAAGCTGTGAAGAAGTTGGTTTTTGACCGACATGCAACCACCACGGCCCCTCTCAGCGGGTCGTCTAACTCCAATGCCTCAGTCTTCGACAGGCTGGGTCAAAGCTCAAGTAGGCTTGCAAAGAGGCTCGCAATACCAGAGAAGGACACTCCAACTCCTGCTATAGTTGAGTTCGTCCAAGCTGCTCTCCCTACTCGAAGGTCGGCTTTCGACAGGTTGACCGTTCCCTCTCATCGGACATCTGTCTTCGACAGGCTAGCGCCAATAACAGACTCTCCTCAAAACAGAGGGCATGGAAAAGCTGATCCAATAGCGGAGGTGATCCTGGCTGCTCTCTATGCTTGCCGTCGTCACTGGTACCGAGTAAGGAAGGTTGGGGGCAGCTCTCCTTCTGGACTAACTCCGCCAGCTCCAACGGTGGAAGTTGATGCTGCTGTTCCAACTGGGAACAACTTTGAATTACTTAATAGGGTGCGTAAGAATTCACCAACTGCCATGCTGAAAAGTCTCCTCCGCCTGTTGAAAAGATCACAAAGGCGAAGCCGGAGCAGCCCCCTCAGCGTCTTTCCTCCAAAATTTACAAGGTTTGGCGACAGGTCCAAGACTCCATGATTGATCAAGACTACCTCCGTCGACAGAAAAAGATGAAAGTTCGGCGAGAAGGGGATCACCCTGTCAAGCTACAGAAGGTGTCATCTGTTTGGGTGCCCGCTGCAACGGCTCCCTCAACTTCGACCGCCCATAGAAGAAGGAGGCCGGAGAAGATCTCTGCGTCTTTGGCAAATCGCAAGGACACTGAATCTAAACGCCCTAAGTCTGGGAGCATGGTGGTGCATACTGTTTATATGGCTTCCGGAAAAGAGGATAGCCGTATCTCTACGGGTCACCGACCACTTACACGGTCTATGACTAAGGCTCAGAAGCAATAACAACAAAAGCTCTAAGAAATACTGACAGCCATGGCTACACTCACTGGACCAAAAGCAAGCCCGGAGACATCTTCGGAGCAGCGTCATGAGCAGGAAACGGATGCTGAATTCCTTTAGAGAATGCTTGAGAAGAAGGAAAAAGAGGCCGCGGAACAAGCGACCAACATAAAACAAATGGCCCTTTTATTCCAAGATATGGTGGGCCTGATGATCCAGCCGGACCCTCCAGCCGAAGATCCTCTAGTAATAATTGAAGATGATAGAGGAGAGACATCAAATCCTCTGCCGGCTCTGTCAGCAGCCAAGGAGGAGACCATCTCCAAAGCCATGCTCGATGATTATATAGCTCAGAAAATACGAGTTCATCAAGCGAATGAAGCAACCGACCAAGTTGTCAGAACTGGGCGACCATATCCAGGATGGTACGATCAGATAAAGTACCCGCCAGGATACACAATTCCTAAATTCTATGTGTACAAAGGGACAAGCAATCCCCATCAACATGTCGCTCAGTTCATGGTTCTCTGTAGCAACATTGGAGGGGATGATAAGCCACTGCTTCACCAATTCGTCGGCAGCTTGGCGGAGACGGCGTTCGAATGGTACTCAGAGCTTCCCAACGACTCCCTCAAAACTTTTACGGAGATGGAATTGCTGTTCACCCAATGTTTAGCCAGCGCTAGCGAGCGCACCCCGATCACCGCGTTAATTAACGCTAGAGTGAAGCCAGGTGAAACATGGGTGCAGTATGCGATACGGTGGCAGAATCTATGGTCGAAGTGTGAGAAGCGCATCGAAGAAGCGCCTGCGGTAGGCATGTTCGTAGAGACCCTCGACCCTCAGGCGACCATTTCACAATTCATGATGTTCTTTAAGCCAACTACTTTCCAGGTCTTGATTGACAAACTGGCCCAAATGGATTATATGGGTCATAGACCCTCTTCTTCGAAGTTGGAATCTTGAAACGAGAAAGGGAAAAAGAAAGCGACTTTCGTCGCCAATACTCAGCAATAGCCCATTGGTTCAAAGCCAACTGATCGCCAAGACGAAAGACGGCGATTCTTCAATGAGAAACTGAAGCGCCTTATTCGTTTCCCCGGGATAAAACGAGAAGACTGTTCGAGATGGCGGTGCGCAATAAGCTCATCATCTTGCCGGATCCAAAATGCCCGTTGCAACCCGGTGAGGCCAATAATCCTAATTATTGCCCATATCACCAAGTGGTAGGCCATCTAATCGAAGATTGCTTCGTCTTCAAAGGTTGGATTGAGGACCAATACCAACATGGCAAATTCGCACTATCCGAGAATTGGAAAGTAAGCCCGCCTCAGCCGCACGCTTTTAAAAGGGAGGACACACCGGGGGCATCATGCTCTTTAATAGAAGAAGCTCCATAGGGGGTCGCTCTTTCAGCCAAGACGAAAAGAATGCTGAAGGATCTCCAAACATGCCCGGCAATCAGGTAGAAAAATCCGCTGGAACTCGAGATCATTGAGGGAATGCTGAAGCCACGCCTGACTCCAAGAATTGGTAGCGATAATCAAAACGCTCAGGTCCAGCCGTCAAAGTCTTCGAAGAAGAAGAAGAAGACCAAAAAGCCCGTGAAGCCTGATGATAAGGGCACGGACCTGCAAAAACATATTGACGCGCTGGAAGAATACAACCAAAAGGCGCGAACCCCGGTCACACTCCAAGAGTTTCTCAACCACATTCTTGAAGATGGAGATGGCGACGAAGATGAGGGAGAAGACTCATCAGATGAACCTGAGGATTATGTGGAAAGCTGCCACATGATCTCTCACTCGTCAGTAGATGGTGAAGAAGCTCCTGATACAGAGAAACTAGGGCCAGATCCCGAACCGGAACTCCTAAGACCGTCAGACGAGATGATTGACGCATTCCTGAACGAAGCTTTTCTGAAAAGAAAAGCTGATCGAGAACGCGAAATGGCCATATTTGAAAAAGCCAAATGCCGTCGATTGGACGAAAAGGTTAAAACACCCCAACCAGATCAAAGCATCCGCTGCAAATAAAAGCAGGTTCAAGACGAGGAAAAGGTTCGCCAAAGCCATATCGATGGGAATGAAGCTGCCACCCTCCGAAGGAAAGATTCCTGATAGGATACACCTTAACGAAGAGGATACACATCCAAATTACTGCTTATACCATCAGAGGACCACACAACTTATTGAAGAATGCAACGCCTTTAAAAATTGGTGGCAAGGATACGTTGCTCACCGGCAGCATTTCAAGCGGATGAAGCTCAAGACACGTCGAGAGCAGAAGAGCGCGACAGATGAGTGCAAAAGAACTGCCGGCAGTTGTCACATGGTTGATAGCAAGGGATCGCAAGTTCTTACCTTCGGGAGTGATTCTGATGAAAAAATAGCCCTCGGTCCTCTCTTCAAAGAATCCATCTCTGAAACGGAAGATATGAAGACCAGTGAGAACATTCAGCTGCGCAATCGCACACCACTCGAAAAGAATGTCGGACCCGCAAACAGGGGTGCGGATAGAAAAGATAAGGGGAAGGAAAATGAACCTGAGAATATCGCCCTCGATGATCGAGTCGTCAAAGAGCTTGCAGCTAAGGACCCGCCGAAGAAAAATAAGGTGGATTACAACGTTCTGGCACACCTGAGGAAAATACCCTCGCAGCTAACCATTCTCGACGCCCTTCTGCTATCTAAAGAGGCAAGAGATTCTCTGATCAAGGCATTACAAGAGCCTGACCAGTTTCAAGCTTTCCTCGCCGAAGAAAAGATGAAGGACGAGCTAGAAGAAATTCACACAGCTGATATCACTTTCGGCGATGAAGATCTCCTCCTCGGAACATGCGAGCACAACCGTCCCTATATGTCACCGGATACTGCCATGACATCAAGATAGGGAAGATCTTAGTTGATAACGGGTCCTCTGTCAACCTTCTCAACGTGAGAGTGCTAAAAGAAATCTGCATGAGCGTTCAATACCTCGTTCGGGATAAAATCACTATCTTCAGATTCGACTCCCAGTCATCACGGACGCTTGGGTCTGTGATATTGACGTTACACTTTGGGCTGCTCGTCACTGACATCAAATTCCACGTCATTGACGCTAAGGCTTGCTACAACGCTTTGCTCGGCCGGCCTTGGTTACACGAGTACAATATCATCCCTTCTACACAGCATCAGTGTATGAAGTATTTCAAGGATGGTCTTGAGTATACCGTGGCAGGGGAATTGAACCCATTCTCTGTGAATGAAGTCCGAAAATACGAAGATGCAAAATACTTCTTGCCAGCCTTTGAAGACACGGAAAGGTGACATAAGCCAGAGAATAAGCAAAAAGCTATCACCACCATTCCGGTCTTCGGGAGCGATACCGAGGAAGAAGAAGAGATAATCTATTCGGGGCCGCTCCAATACAACAAGCCCGGACCGCCTACCCCTATGTTGGTTTTCGGTAGCGACTCTGAAGATGAGGTCAATGCAGTATTTTCTGTTCGGTCATTAATATAAGCTCTCACTGGCGATGAACGGAGTTTGCAGATCGCCATGGTCCCGCAAGAGCATTACAAAGAGCTCGACGCACTTGTTTCACGACCCGAAATATTAGCTCGTGACCAGCACTTAAATCACGCAACGTCTAAAGGCGTAACGTAATTCAAGTAAGTTGAAACCCAGAAATCTAAACCTTTTTAAGAAAATAAAGGAGGTGAAGTTTTGAAATAAAGGTATATTGAAATCAAGTTTTCTTAATGCATAGAAAAGGAACATGAAAATGCAAGTGAAATTTGCTAGTTTGAAAATGTGTTTCGTCTTTTAAAAAAAAGGGGCAGCACCTCCTTTGTATATTTTGATCCAAAACCACAAATACCTAACAAGAATAATGGCATTCCCAAGCGGGAGCTAGCTCTTCGCCAACCGGCGGATCACAACCACGCAAAGCATAAGAATAAGTATACGACACTCAACGGCGAAGTTCACCACAAAAGATAAAGAAATAAGCAAGACATCAAAACCACAAGTAGCGGAAAATCCCTCGCTCTAAGTCTCGCAACCACAATCTCACTAAGTCTCATTACTTATACAATTTACTAATTTTGATTGATGGAGTTGACTAGATACAATGTGAAATATAAATACAAGAGTGGGTACGATACAAATGCCCCACCTACCAATGCAAAACACCCAAATGAAGCTATGTGCCAACGATGCCGCTACTGATCCATGCAGTCAACCTGCAAGAACTGTGGCACAATGGGGATGAGTTGCCAACTCGTGAGTAGAAAAACATCGACAAGTAGAAATCGAATAAACAATGACTCCTAGGTCAATTATATCATGAAGGTAATACTATGATATCTAGGGTGACCGTATCTACATATGTGCCAATAATATACTCAAGGTCTATCTATATATGGATATCATCCAACAATATAATCAGTTTATATATGCATGTGGATCTCGTCCACCCATATAATCAATGTATGTATGCATGTGGATCTTGTCCACTCATATAATCAATGTATGTATGCATGTGGATCTCGTCCACCCTTATAATCAATGTATGTATGCATCATAAAAAGCATATGCATGAAAGTATGAGGATATAAATCAACGTGTGCTCCTCGCAGCACATCAAATCATGGAACCCGAGTGTCCAGCATCGACATGTAAATCCTCATATCTCAGGCACCGCATCTTCAGATCGGCCCTTAAATATCCATCTCATGACTCTGGTCGGTGTCCTCCGGATAACCGACGGGTCCCAATACTATCACCGGTAGGTAGTGATCCCTGCCGGGCTCACCGTCTAACAATACGAGTCTTCTTACCCCAGGGTACCTCACCGGGTCCACCATGTACCCGCAGACGGCGCCTACCGCTCCTCGAATCGGGTTTCACATGCCACTCTCAGAACCGAGAAAACACATGGTGGACGCACTGAAATATCATATCAAGAGAAACCAGGGTTTTAAACAATACATACATTCTTTTAGAATGACCGCGGTTCTCAAATCCAGAAATCTCATGAAAACAACATATCTCAATGCGTATAATCATAAATCATGATGTATACGACATATAACAGAAATGTAAGCATATCCGAATATCATTCAACATGGAACAGTGATATGACACGCGGTCCCCAATGCGTATTAAGGGAAAACCGTTCTTTTAAATGGATCCAGTTTTTAAAATATAACATGCGGTCCCCAATTCTCCAAAATCAAAGCCAACATCATCTATGTCTATACAAATGTGTATGTACGTATGCATGGATGCACAAGATATGTATGTGCACCAATATGGATGTACAAGTGGGTATATACGCAAGTATGAGTGTACAATATGTATGTGTGCCAATAAGGATGTACAAGTGGGTATATACGCAAGTATGAGTGTACAATATATATGTGCGCAAGTATGGATGTACAAGTGGTATATACGCAAGTATGAGTGTACAATATGTATGTGCACCACTAAGGATGTACAAGTGGGTATATACGCAAGTATGAATGTACAATATGTATGTGCGCCAATAAGGATGTACAAGTGGGTATATACGCAAGTATGAGTGTACAATATGTATGTGCGCTACTAAGGATGTACAAGTGGGTATATATGCAAGTATGTCATGCAAGGAGTCATATCCTGATACAGCAGTTCTATTGTGTAGTGACATGGCAATTATCGATGATGAAGTGTGTGAGCCGGTAAATCTGTGTACGTGTAACATACACATCATCGATAAAGGTGGAAGTGTACTAGCACAGGTACAAGTAATGCAATGCGAATAACATGAATGCATCATAAGGTAAATCGTCAGCTAAAAGCTATAAGGTATACATATCTAATATTATCGAGTCGGTGAATCTATCAATCGGCATCCAGCCTCACAATAACACGCATGGTACAATACATCGCACGATAGCCTCTAGTCAAGGGTATGGATTAAACATCAAGTTAAACTCATCATGCACGGAAAATCATCGTACGACGGCATTAAGCTATCAGGGATCCTATCAACCTATAAGACGAGGAGGGTACGGACCTAACGTCTCGTACGACTATCACTCACGATTCACAACATCTATAAATATCTCTATATACCTATGTCCCAGGTCACATCCGCAACAATCTCATATCAGGGGACCGACAGGGTATCAATCATCTCAGTCGACTCGCATCCGTATACCAACATATCATCAAATCATCATATCGCGTCATATATTATTTTCATCGCATTTATATCCCTCATCAAGTCAATTTTACAATTACATTCTACCTTTACTATAAGCATAAGTATCTAATCTAACATACACACCCGAACCATACAAACAGTTTTTAAAAGATGCGAATCGTAGTTTTGAAAGTAGGGCTACGGTGTTTTTAAAGAAAAGATATCATTTGAAAATCCGTAACGTCTCTCAAGATATCTATTTAAAAGATGCATACAATTCTTCAGTTTAGAAATAAGTATGGTTCGGATGACGCATCTACGTCGACTATCTAGTCCTATAGTACCCTAAATGACAATATCAACAAATATCATCCTTAAGTCCCGTCATCACATACTAGTCGTATCATATTGCTTCTAACTATCCTTAGTTTCTAATATGGTTCTCTAACTATCTTTTAACTCTATTTATAGTTTTCTATATAAGGTTCCCTTAACCATATTCTATATATAAATCGGTTTCCATCAAAGTTTGCAGGGGTGTTATACGCCATCCACCTGACACCCCCCGTGGATATAGATCCACTCACCTTGATCTTCGATTGTTAGAGTCGATGACGCCACGCCCATCCTCGTCGTCTCGAAGTCCACGTGGGGTACCTATAATGATACACAATCGAAATCGCTTATTAAAATCGAATCCGGAAAAACCGATACGGCACACGGTGCGCTCATAGGTTAGAACCTATGGCCTACGCGTGCAAAACCACCGAACAACCCCCGTCCCTGACGTACAAACATCAGATGACGGAACACAAAATCAAATACCAAATCCTAAATTAAAGCAAAGTCGCAAAACAATGCAGCAATTCAAGAAAATGGTCCCAGATTTTACCCTAGGTGAAATTAGCCAATTTTGCATATGTGGAGGGTCTAATTTACTGAAGATAGAGCCATGGACCAAACACGGATCAATTTGGTTATACCCAGGCAGTAAATTGCGGCCCAAATCATTAAATTTGCGGCCAAGATGAATGGGTTAGGGCTCAGGTTTCAGGGGGTGATTCATGGTTGCCTGCACGTCCCATGGTTAAGGGAACTTTTTTTATAAAGGCCTAGGGTCATCCCAGATTCCTATAAACTATTAATAATTCCACAAAAACCCATTATTGATGAATATAAAGTTCAAATTTTGGGGGTTGGTCACTGGTCCAGGTCAAGAATCGATCTCTAAGGTCTTGTAAACAGCCACTAGGCATCACCCAATCCACACAACACTTAAACCCAGGAATTTCTAACTTCACCATTTCACACTTAAACCACTTCTAAACTAAACTAGAATATAAGGAACTAAAAACTACACTAAATTGAAGAAGATATAGCTCATGGATGCAACTCAAGAAAAACCCTAGTTTACCAATGTTGTCAAAATCCCACTTTTCTTGGTCCAATGTGTAGAGGAGAAGGAGGGGATCAACTTTTGTGAAGGGAGTATAGGGTTTAGGTGAATGTTTGGAGATGGATCTTGGGGTAGAGGTGAAGGGAAGTGAGTTGAAGGAGGATATGAAAACAAATGGGGGAGGATGAAGATGGCTGCCCTCTTTCTCTCTTTCCTCTCTTATTCTCACCCTCACTCACTATTTACTCTTTTACCCTTTCTCTTTTCTTTTTCTATTCTCTTTTAAAACCAAAGCACCATAATACCCATAAAATAACACAAATGCAACAATATGTAACCAAATGCAACATGACATGGTGCACTAGCCATGGAAAACTGTAGAAACACGGATTTGGCTTAATCGCGATTGGCAGTGCACTAATCGGGTTTTTATCCAAACTGCATATAATAAATTTTAAAAATGCCAAATCCTTTAATTATATTTAAAAATGAATAAATAATTTTAATTTCCATTTATTTCACAATTATTGGTATATATATTTATACCCTTTTTCGAAAACCCCAATTTCGCAAATCGGGCAGTTTTCGGGAAAAATATTATTTTAATATTAAATTCCAAAAATAATATTTTATATTTTCTGAAATGTTACAACTTGATACCTACAGTGTGCAAGAACTGAAGACGTTCTACATCCCTCCCAGGCGAAAAAATGAAAAGGCGATCCTCTTTTATCGATCCGCGGAAACCAAAGTGGAGAAAGAAATCTGGCATGGCGCCGATTCTACGCTTGACAGGCTCCAGCCTATCCGTCTTCCCAGATACTACACAGAAGGATTAAAAAGGCTGCTGAAGTGTCAAGGCGTACCCTTCGTACAGACTGCTCGATAAGCTCAGTTCTACAACAGGATCTGGAACGTCCCCGGAACTCAGCGAAAATTGCCCAACGGGAGAATAGAAACGATCGGGCTCGGATATGTTCAATCCAAGAAATGGGAGCGATTCCATGGATGCTACGTTATACATGATTTCGATGAAAAGGGATATGCTCTGTTAGAAGACGCTAACCCTGAACTAAAACAAGGTCTCTCCATGAATGTGCCAAGTCCGTCGTTCGAAGAACAGATGGATAAGCTAATAAGGGAAGCGGGTCAAAAGGTCTGGGATGACCATAGCCGCGAAATGGCCATATATGAAAAAGCCAGAACGCAGCGCCTCCTTCAGCAGGCTATGAAAAATCACGATGCCCTTCGTCGCCAGCCCGTCATACGGAAGACTCGACGCGGAGGTAAAAATAAACTGAAGAACGGAAAAAATGTTTGACAGCAGCAAAGCGGGTCCGAGGAGCCACGCGATCGAGAATTGTGCGGCCGAGATTCGTCTCTTATAAAGAAGATGGGTTGAGCACTCTTTTCCCCATGACAAGAAAAGGAAGATATTCGATCTTGTCATGAAACATCAAATGATTACGCTCCCGGAGTCCAAACACCCTGAACAAGCAGGCGAGGTCTCTCACCCGGATTATTGCTCCTATCACCGAGCGATAGGACATCCTCTCAAAGACTGCTTCGCATTCAAAGATTGGGTAGAAGATCAGTATCAGCAAGGCAGGTTTGCTTTATCCAGTGGTTGGAGGGTAACCCCGCCATAGAAGCATGAACTGAAAGCCACATATACAACGAGTGTAGAGCCGGATCAACGTCGGTCTTGGAAGCGATCTCGCACTTGTCACGTAATAACACTGACAAAAGAAGGAGTGCCCGAGGATATGGATGACCTCCCCTAGTGCTTTGAAAACGATAATGACGAGGTAATCTCAGAGTTTCCACCGGTGCCAAAAGAGCTGGAAGATTAGATACACACTATTGCAGATAACCTTAGAAAAATCGACTTGGGGACGGCAGACGATCCATGGCCGACGTTCGTCAGTGAGCTATTGTCTGAAGAAAAGGTGACTACACTTAAAGAAGTGCTCATGCAGTATAAAAATTGATTCACATGGAACTATTCCGAAATGCCGGGACTAGATCCAGAAGTAGCTGTGTATAAATTGGCGATATCTCTGGACGTCAAGCCTGTCAAGCAAACACCAAGAAGAATGCGGCTCGAACTTGAAATGAGCATCAATGCTGAAGTCAAGAAGCTAATCGATTTCGGCTTTGTTCAAGAAGTTTAGTATCCTGACTGGATCGCCAACATCGTCCCAGTGATGAAGAAAAATACGACAATACGCATCTGCGTAGACTTTCAGGACCTCAACAAAGTTTGCCCAAAGGATGATTTTCCTGTACCGGTCACCGAGCTGATGATAGACAACACGTCCACTCACAAAGTTTTCTCCTTCATGGACGACTCATCGGGGTACAATCAAATAAAGATGCATCCCGAAGACCAGAAGCACACCGCTTTCCGGCCCACTTTGGGCATATTCTGCTACCAAGTGATGCCTTTCAGTCTAAAGAACGCCGGCGCTACCTATCACAGGGCCATGACGAATATTTTCGATGACCTCATATATGAAATCGTTGAATGCTATATCGACGACCTCGTGGTTAAAAGTAAATCGCACGAGGAGCATTGGGAGCATATGAAGATAATGTTCCAATGTCTTCGGAAATACAATCTGAAGATGAACCCTCTAAAATGCGCTTTCGAAGTCTCCTCAGGCAAATTCCTAGGATTCATCGTATGACATCGGGGTATCGAAATAGACCCGTCAAAGATCAAGGCGATTATGGAAATGCCTCCACCAAGAATTCTCAAGCAACTGCGGTCCCTCCAAGAAAAGCTCGCGTATATCCGACGGTTCATAGCTAACCTCTCCGGGAAATGCCGCTCCTACAATCACCTAATGAAGAAGGGGAACCCGTTCGTCTGGGATCACAAATGCCAGAGTGCACTCGACGAAATCAAGCAATACCTACAGAATCCTTCGGTGCTAACCGCTCTGGTCATGGGAAAGCCTCTCATTTTGTATACAACCACCCTTGAGGGTTCTCTAGGCGCATTATGGGCACAAGAAAACGACCAAGGGAAGGAGAGAGCCCTTTACTATTTGAGTCGAGTTCTTTTGGGGGTAGAAAAAAATTACTCTCCCATTGAAAAACACTGCCTGGCGTTAATCTTCGCAATAACGAAGCTCAGACATTATGCTTTGGCGCATGAGGTTCATCTCATATCAAAGGTGGATCCTCTCAAGTATTTGATGTCAAAAGCCATTTTAACGGGACAACTAGCTAAGTGGGCCCTACTCTTAATGGAATTCTCGGTGACATACCGACCTCTCAAGGCAGTGAAAGGCCAGGCCATCGCCGACTTCCTAGCTGAGCATCCAATACCTGCAGACTCTCCCTTGAACTGTGAATTGCCAGACGAGCACGCGTTTGACACGATTGACGAGGAGAAAGGAGGGAGTGATACCCGATGAGAACTCTACTTCGACGGAGCATCTTATATGAAGAAGCGAAAGCACAACTCCCCCATAATCAAATCTGGGGTAGGCCTCATCTTCGTGACTCCACAAGGAGGGCTAATGCGCTTTGCCTTTTTCTTGACAGAGCCGAGGGCGAATAATGAAGCCGAATATGAAGCTTTGATAGCAGGTCTTGAGATCGCTGTCGACATGGGAATTGAAAACCTCCTCATATATGGAGACTCCCAACTGGTCGTTAATCAAGTAAACGGCGACTATCAAATGTGCAAACCAGAGTTGGTAAAGTATGGTGAGAGAGTGCAGTAATTGCTGACTCAGATCCCTTCCTACGCAATGGAAAGCATACCACGAGCGGAAAAAAGCAAAGCAGATGCGTTAGCCAAACTTGCTAAAGAACACGAAAACCTCGATGACGTGAGGATCATTGTGCAAAGTTATCTGGTTCTCGCGCCGGCAGAAATATCTCCGGAGTCGTTTGGAGAAAAGGAAGCAACCAAGCAAGTGACCCTACAGACAGAGAACCAATAAAAGGTCAAGGATTAGAGAGAAGTCTTTATAGACTACTTCAAATCCCGTCGAACACCTGAAGATGCGTCCTCAAGACATCAGCTCATGAAACGAGCTCTATCCTTCGCCTTCGTCAATGACACTCTATATAAGAGATCATTTGATTCTCTATGGCTAAAATGCCTGGGACTTGAAGAAGCAAGGAGAGTCGTCCAAGAAACTCACGATGGACTCTGCGGTTCTCATCAAGCTAGGTCAAAGATGAAGCTGAAGATCAAAAGAATGGGCTACTATTGGCCCACAATGATCCAGGACTGTCTCGAATACGTGAAGCAGTGCCACTCGTGCCAAATTCACGGAGACTTCATCCATCAACATCCAAATCCGCTACACCCGACAGTGGCTAGCTGGCCGTTCGAAATGTGGGAAACTGACATAATCGGGCCCATCGAACCAGCATCATCCAGAGGACATCAGTTCATATTTGCGACTACCTATTACTCCTCTAAGTGGGCAGAAGCGATACCGCTGAGAGAAGTGAAGACGGAGAATATCCTCCATTTCTTCAAGACGCACGTTATCTATCGGTTTGACACTCTACGACAGATTATCTCCGATAACGGGCCGGCCTACAGAAGCCATAAAATCAACCGCTTCGCACAGCAGCATAATATAGACTGGAGATACTCTTCGGTCTATAATCCTCGAGCTAATGGTCTAGCTGAGGCTTTCAACAAGACCTTGACTAAGATCATAAAGAAGACGGTGTCTCAAAATAGGAAGGACTGGCAAGAGAGATTGCATGAAGCTCTCTGGGCGTATCGAACCACGTTCAAAACGGCCACAAACACAACGCCGTATGCATTGGTATTCGGCGCTGAAGCAGTGCTCCCCTTGGAGATAGAGCTACCCTCCTTACGAGTGGCAGTTCATTATGAGCTAACGGACGAAGAGAATGTTCATCTTCGGCTTGAAGAGCTCGACGCCCTTGACGAAACCCGGCTCATGGCGCAACAAAACTTGGAAGCTTACAAAGGAAACATGATGCGCTCATACGAGAGATTGACTAGGCCGAGAACATTCCGCCAAGACGAACTCGTGCTAGTGGTCAAGAGACCTATGATCCCAAATCGTACTAAACAAGGGAAGTTCGAGCTAAATTACGAGGGCCCGTACATCATAGACAAAGTCTACCAGGGTGGGGCTTACTTGCTCATGGATATGCATGGCGAAAGACCCTTTAGACCGATAAACGGTTAGTTCCTAAAGAAATACTAAGCCTGACGAGTCACGGCCTAAGTCAATGATAGATGACGACGCCTATGTCTGCTCGCTATCTTCCCTAGCCTGAACTCTATAAGTAGTATCCGACGAAACCTCGCTTCGAAAACGTGCGCCGGACTGAAATGTCCCTAAAATAACAATAGACCGAAATGTCCTAAAACTTGCAACTGACCGAGACATCTATAAACTACGATGGACCGCAGCATCTCAAAGCTGACGCAAAAAAAACGGTACGTCCATAGCGAGATGGGCACGGATGAAAACCCGGAAGGGCTCCATGAGTAAAAACAGCAGGACTACCGGCGAGTTTGTAAAAACCCAAAAGGGCGCAAACTCGTTAAAAGACACTTGCAAGGTCCTCTCGAAACTGTAAGGAGAAAATACCTGCGTGAGATCCTTACGACTCACAAGGGAGCAACACACTTAGGAATCCCCATGATTCCTAAGGAGAAGTTACACATACGAGATCCTCATGACTCGTAAGGAGAATTCCCCTTTGAGACCCTCACGGCTCATAGGATTCAAAAGCCTTAAGTTACAGGGATCTGAACCTGAGCTATCACAACCCACAGATTGCCCTACAAGTGTTTCAATATTGACCCTTGTATAGAATCTATGGGCACGAATAAACATTTCCCTAACAGAGTCCCACCAGCGACTAGGGATATGCTCGCACGGTGAACAAACCCTTGTAAGTCCTCTCGACTTATAAGGAAAAAACACTCTTGTAAGATCCTTACGACTTATAAGAGAACATACACTTAAGAATCCTTACAATTTTTAAGGAGAAAACGCACCTACGAGATCCTTACGACTCGTAGGGAGAAATACCTTTATGAGACCCTTACGGCTCGTAAAGTCAAAAAGCCTTAGTCAACAGGATCCTAACCCTGTTTGCTAAGCCACCTTTGTTCGACATCGACAGAGGCAAACGATGATTCGCTCCTGGCAATGTCCCAGTGGTAGCGATGCTGATGCCTGAATCGGAATCAAATTCCAAGTCCTTTCAAGGCAAATGTTGATTCACTCCTGACAATATTCCAGCAGTAGCAATGCTGATGCTAAGACTGGAATCAGATTTCAAGTTTCATACCCGCGATAAAAAATCAGCGAGCTAAAAATGCATATGAAATAGCCGAAATGATAGGGCAACTTGCAACAAAATCAGCAAGTAAAATATATGCATACAAAATAGACGAAATGATTGGGCAACTCGCAATAAAAAGCAGCGAGTAAAAAGAAAAAAATATAGCCGAAATGATTGGGCACCGCAAAAAATAGCCGAAATGATTGGGCAATTGCGATTTTCGTGATACAAAAAGCTAAAATGATAAAGCAACGCGGAAAGAAAAAAAATACATATAAAATGAAACTTTTGCCCTACAGATGAGATCACATCGATCCCTGTACACAATCCAGGGGCACAAACAAAAAGGGAACCATATCATCCCACCAGGCTCCATCAGAAAGAGAGCCGAGTCTCGATGGCAACATCTACAGCCTGGAGACCCACAACAGCGTTCTTCCTCATTCCAGTAGGATTCGGACGTGACAATCAACCTCGGAGCCACGACAGAGTCCCTGGTTCCAAGTTTCGATGGCCACATCTATAGCCTGGAGACCCACAACAGCGTTCCTCCTCATTCCAGCAGGATTCAGACGCGACAATCAACCTCGAAGCCACGACAGAGTCCCTAGTTCCAAGTCTCGATGGCCACGTCTACAGCCTGGAGATCCACAACAGCGTTCCTCCTCATTCCAGCAGGATTCGGACCTGACAATCAACCTCGGAGCCACGACAGAGTCCCTAATTCCAAGTCTCAACGACCACATCTATATCCTAGAGACCCACAACAACGTTCCTCCTCATTCCAGCAGGATTCAGACGCGACAATCAACCTCGGAGCCACGGCAGAGTCCCCAGTTCCAAGTCTCGATGGCCACATCTACAGCCTGGAGACCCACAATAGCGTTCCTCCTCATTCCAGCAGGATTCAGACGTGACAATCAACCTCGGAGCCATGGCAAAGTCCCTAGTTCTAAATCTCGACGATTCACAGACAACCTAGAGACCACTTCGACATTCGTCTCATTACAGCAGACGCAACGTCAGCAAAGCGGAGCCATGGCAAAGTCCTTAGTTCCAGGACTCGGCGGTGCACAGAAAACCGAGAGTCAATCCTGACCCCATATGGCTAAAGTCAATCCTGACCCTATATGGCCAAAGTCAACCCCTGACCCCGTATGGTTAAAGTCAATCCTGACCCCATATGGCCAAAGTCAACCCCTGACCCCGTATGGCTAAAGTCAATCCTGACCCCATATGGCCAAAGTCAACCCCTGACCCCGTATGGCTAAAGTCAATCCTGACCCCATATGGCCAAAGTCAACCCCTGACCCCGTATGGCTAAAGCCAATCCTGACCCTATATGGGTTAACCCCGTATGGCTAAAGTCAATCCTGACCCCATATGGCCAAAGTCAACCCCTGACCCCGTATGGAAAAATTCAATCCTGACCCCATATGGCTAAAGTCAACCCCTGATCCCGTGGAACACAGCCAAAATCAATCCTGGCCCCGTGGAAAATGGCCAAAGTCAACCCTCGACCTCCCCGTCAAAGCAATGCTTTGATCCGGGAGTAGGTCAACTCATCAATCACTTACGAGTCCTCTCGACTGGTAAGGAAGAAAATTCCCTTGTGAGATCCTTACGACTCTCAAGAGAAAAACACACTTAGGAATCCTTACGATTCCCAAGGAGAAAATAAACCCATAAGATCCTCTCGACTCGTAGGAAGAAAAGTCTTTGTGAGACCCTCAAGGCTCATAAAGTTGAAAAGTCTTAGGTGGCAGATCCTAATCCTGTTTCCTACGCCATCACCATCCTGCAAAGAGTCCAAGGTGGACAGCTACCTACTATTTACAGGCCATACTTGCTAAAATCATATGCCGACAACACAGCAAAGAGAAGAAAGCAACAGTGGGAGACAAGAAATGTGTATCTTTTATTCATAAATTCAATGGAGTACAAGATGAATCATATAAAAGAATAAAAAAATGGATACATGTTATTCCTAAAATTACAAATGATACAAAGGTAGCTAATGAGAAGGAGATGTTTTCAATAAGTCAGCAAGTTGCTCGTGCGCTCCTTTCAACTCATTTTCATGGTCAGCCGCTGCGGCTAACTCCGCTTCGACTCGAGCCCGATGCTGCAAACATGATGAAACCTTCTCATCGATTTCCCGTTGGGCAGCTTCGCGACTCTGCGTAACCCACTCAATGAAGTCGAGCTTTCGCTTCAATGCCAGCCCGTCCGAAATGCATCGCTGTAAATTGTCAAAGATGGCTCTCAGTTGCGCGGCATTCGCTTCAACTTGGGCGCGCAACCAGGCAGTTTCACCTGAAGCCTCCTCGTGTTCCTTCCACCTCAAGGTCTCTTCTTGTTCAAAATAGCGGAGGAAGGGCACGCTCTGCTCAACCCATGCAGCCCGCTGGGAGTTCAAAGCCAACAATTTCGGAGCAGGACGCCTGAGCTCAATCTTATAAAGAGAGGCCTCGATCTTCCTACAGTAATTAACCCAAGACTCGATGACACCCTCGCTGTGGAAGTTCGCGAGCATCGCCAGCATGAGATTAACCACAGCAGCAAAATCCGTAGCAGATGCGAAAGCCTCGGCATCAAGATCCTCGACGAACTCACTTAACATTCGCAGGCTGTTCGCCGCACCCCTGGAAGATGGGCGTTTAACAAAGGGCCCTGCCGGCATTGGAATTCGAGACTCGAAGGGAGCTGGAGTCGGTGTGATTGCTGCAAAAAAAAATCATAGTCAGACATCGGTTTAAGAGACAAAAAAGATGCAAGGACGGTGAAGGCTACTATACCGGCTACAACAGGTGGCAGGGCTGGGAGTACTGGTGGCGCGACAATTCTCTCATCCCCTCCTTCAATTTGTAGTGCTGTAATTAGTTTATGGTTAGCAACGGCAGGGTCACCCGTTAAAGAAAAGAAAATGCGTCGGTTAGAAAAGATACTCACCGGCACCAACAGGCAGACTAATTTCCGACTGGAAGGGAAGTGCGGGTTCAGCACTTGATACAAATGATCAAAGAGAACTCCTGCAAGGTTATGATGATACATGGTCAGTAAAAGAAAGACGCTATCCTCGATTCAAATTAAATCACAAACCCATACCTTCCAGCATTTGAGAGGACGCGAGAGAAGGCGAAGGATCGGCGATCACCAGAGCTGCAGCTGGTGATGCTTCTTCAGGTGGCACAACCTCAGCGCTCACCACACCTACATTCGAAAGGAACAAAATGTCATCATAAGGGATTGCAAAATGAAAAGAATGCAGCGACCTGAGACCTACCAGATAGGTTATTAGCCAAAACTGCGACGGAAGCATCAACAAGTGTCGCGACTTCTTCGATCTCATTCGGGAGGATGGTCTCGCCGCCCATGGCTTCATCCCCTGATTCTACGAGAGCCGTTGTGACATTCACAATGCTGGGCGATGGCAGGGAACTGCAAGGGGAAAGAGCGGCAATTGGAGCAGTCCCAGACTCCTGGGAGAGAGTAGCCATTTCAGGCTCAACGGTTGCCGTTATCCCACCTGCTGCCTCATCGCCAAGACTTAGCCCTGCAAGATACGATATATGAGAATCTGAAGATCAAACTCTAATGATAGGACCCAGTGTTAAGTTACCTTGAGGCGGCTTTTTGATTGCCTCCTGAGCCGCACGCAAAACCTGTCTACGAACGGTAGACAAGGCGGTTGGAGCATCTTCGGAGGAAATAGTGACGGATGGAATAGCGCTTGAGCCTGCACCTATAGCCAAAGCGGCATCATGTTCCTTAGTTGCGCGCTTTCTACGCTTTTTGTCGGCCTTGGCAGAGAGAAGTGACCTCCTCAAAGCCTCCGTCAAGGAGATGTCATCATCCGAACCAAGTTCTGCCTCTGGAGTCTCTACGGCGTCCGTCATCGGCTGTTTGAGCGAAGCTTCTTTCGGCAATATTAGGGGATCTGGGACTTCGGCAGCCGACCTTGGGAGCGTCGCTGTGTCACCACTCGCGATCGGCACTGCACTTGGGATAACCCGAGTCAAGGTAGTCCCTGCAATAAGATGGAAAAAGAAGAGTTAGTTTACCCATAAAAACGGGAATGAAAGCACAGTGAGCCGAAATGTACCAATGCCTAAGGAAGCATGAAGCCTTTCCTCCTCTTCAAAAGTTTTGAGAGAAGCCGCGATAGCTTCTTCAGTGGAGATGCCTGTTGAAGAAGAAGTATCAGTCAAAGCATGATAATAAAAATGTAACAGCGGAAAGATACGACTGAAGTCTACCTGACTGTGCAAGGGTGACCAATCCTGCTTTGTGGCTAGCTAATCGCTCGGAAGCTGCAATAGCAGCCTCTAGATCAGTATCATCCGACGCCATGAATAAGCCTTCGTTGGTCCCGTATTCACTTATTCCCTCGCTGTAAGGAGCATGAGGCTCCTGGCCGAATGCAACGTCTGCAGAGAGTATTGACTTCTTTCTCTTCTGCGAGCGAGTGCCGATAGCCGCTAGCGCAAGTTTACGCTTAGTGGGCACCTTTGGACGACGAGTCCCGATTAGTCGAAAATATTGCATATTTTAGCCAGCAACTTCCTCATCATTTGCATTCATATAGAAGTGTTCGACATTCATATTTCACATATTAGCAAAACAGTAGCAAAATATCAGATTACATGTGTTAGACCTTAAAACCGGCATTTCTAGGGAAATTGATTGCATTTCATGGCATCGCATCATCCCTATATTGCGAAACACTTGTTTTGAGATCTATGCAGGAAAACCCAGAAGCAAAGCCAAAAGAGCTGATCAAACATTACGCCAACTCAATGATTTCAGTTCTGGTATCAATCCAAAGGGACAAATAAAATTCAACATATCAGATAAAGCCCCAAATGGCATCCCAAGACCACACTAGAAAGCCCAAGGCCCAAGCCCCACAAAGAGCCGCGGATTCGCGGCAGGAGCCTGCTTGCGCCGCGGATCCGCGGTGGGTCCAAGGAGTTAGCTTTTCATTTTTGGTGCAAAACTTCTCTCTCTGTGGCTACAGCTCAAAATGACATGTCAAATTCCAGAAGACTCCAGAGACTTCTGCCAGATCAGCAAGCTTTGGGATCAACACTAAACTAGCTTTGTATTCTAGAAACTTCTCCCTAAACCCTACCTTAAACCCTAAGCTAAGCCTAACTAACTACTTCTAGAAGTCTTTCAACAAACTTTTGGAGGGAACTTCTCAAGGCTTAGGGTTTGGGAGATCTATAAATAAGACCCTAGACTCACTTGTAAAAGAATCCAATTATTGAATTCATTAGATTCATTCATTGAAATCAATAGACCCATTCACTCTCTTTCTTCATCTTCTTCCACAAGTCTAGTGAGAAGGCTTGTGTGAAACCCTAACCCTAATTCCAATAAAAAAGCCAAGACCCCGAGTACCCCATCAAGCAAGAAGCCTTGCAACCTTTTATGAGCCGAGCCGATCTTCAACGGAGCAAGTGGTCCAAGCCGATCCGAGACTTACGGAGCCGAGCGACGCCAATTCGACAATTTAGTTCTTCCTCTTGTAGTTCTTGAGCGACTGTAATCAAATTGTTGATATAAATAAAAGGTGATATTCTTTTATCTTATTTTCTTTAAATTCTTGCGTCATGATTCAATCTAAATTTCTAGTTGTAATTCTTGTTGTGATGTTTGAGTAATACTCCGCTCGTCGAGGAGTCGAGACGATCAATAGAATGATGATGTAATATATCTTAAATCGATTCTTGAATCCTACGAGTTTTGTAAACCCTAGCAAGTTCAAGAACCGACGACCCAATTCGTTGCGATGCTTTCTTGATTGATATCGCTCGAGATTGGGGAGTTATGATCGTTTCTTGAAATTGCTAGAGGCTAGAATGTGAATGATATCAACGAAAGAACAAGGGTTAAACGATGAAACCCTAGTTTCATGAGAAAGCCCCAACTCTCGTCGATCATCATCGATCTAGTATCAATCCTTCGAAGGACAAGAACACGATATCTTGAGATTACATCACGTCTATAGATCTGATCGATTCCTACGAACCTCATTTAGATTCTTGACATTTGGTTGGAAATATCATCAAAACCCTGATTCTCGATTGTTTATCATTTTCTTGATTCTTGATTAGAATAGTGACACATGAAACATTTGATAAAATCTTGAATCATGTTTTGTTTTCTTTTCGATTAACTTTTCAATTCAAGCAAATCAAATATAAAAAATGAATCGCACAATCCCTGTGGACGATCCGCACTCGCTTACGATCTACAACTGACACTGTAATTGATTGCGGTCAAATATAATTCTTTGATTGTGAATTTTATTCAATATTACCGACACATAGAAACTTATTCGCTTTATTCGATTTACACAAACAAGAAATTCTTTTCAATCAAATGAAACCGTTATCAGGGATCATTTGATTTGATTTGATACTTTTACATCCAATCGGAAAATTATAACAATCAAATGGCGCCGTTGCCGGGGACTATTTGATTGGATACACATCACAGAGAATTTATAACAATCAAATGGCGCCGTTGCCGGGGATTACGCGCTAATTCGTTTCATATTAAAGTTTGAATTGAAAGATTTATTCCATTTTGATTTTTGAGATCAAAATTCGTGCAAACCCTAAACGATTTGTTATGGTTCATTGCAAGGAAATCTGGAGTTGTTTGGAAATTGAAGAAAATTTTTGGAATATACCAGAGAGCTGAGGGAGTCTACAGAAGCTCCCTGGAAAATTTTGGTGAAGTGATCTCATTACTTGACCGCGCTTCCGCGGTTTAAGCACCCAAGTGCACCAGTTCCGCGGCTTGGTGAAGCCTTCTCTGTGCCAAAATTCCTCAGGTACCTTCTTACCTTCTCCTCTCTCCTCTTTTTAGCTCCAACTAATAATTTTCTGCAGGATTCTTTGCAAATAATCGCAGCTCGCAAATTGCAAAAATAAATTTGTGCGTGTTTTTGTTTCTTGGTTGTTTGCATTCTAAATACGGATATTAAGGGGCACGGCCAAATCCAAATTAGGTGGGGATTTCATTACCCTTCCTAGGCCCCGAAAACCATAAAACTTGCATCCGCATTTACCCCACATTAACTAAAAAAATCTAGAGATGACTCTAAGGACCGTCGCGCTCACTTAGGACAAGAGAAGGCCGTGGGTAATTCATTGCTTATCCGCGTTTTCTTGTGGTGCCTAGGCAAGTGTGTCGAAGGCCAGTGGTTATTAATTAGGCCCACTACTTACGTAGTGGAGTACCTTCCCACTTACCTGGCACTTACCTGGCCACAGGGGGACAAAGAGGCAGTGGAGGATTCTATCCTGCGACTTGTCTTTTGGCAGTTAGGAGCGGTCTAGAGCCGGACCTAGGTGACCACTAGATTCTAGGGTTTTGTGTGCTGCATTTGTTGTGTCGCATCATTTTTTCAAAAATCCGCCCTTTTTCAAAGCAAACACCGCATTCATTCATACCCCTAATTATAAGCCACGCTGCCACTTGTACTAACCCTTTTTAGTACAAGATAGGCTGGACACGGGATTCTAGTGCCCGTTTAGTCCGCGTACCCTTTATCGACTCCGAAGTCGATATTTCTCCATTTACTTCTTCTTTACCCACTACCACACCCCCACCGATGGATCCGACTCCATCAAACTTCTTTAACCCTAATCTGCCGACGTCCGTTGGTGCGCAGAATCCACCCCGCATCTCTCTCCAGGAGAGGTGCTATCCACTTCGAGGTCCTCTTTCGACCTGCTTATCCACACCACCAGCCAATGGGGATAACTTTGAGATTAAATCCCAGCACATCAACCTTTTACCCAAATTCCATGGACTCGAGACTGAGGACGCTTACGTTTTCATTACAAAATTTGAAAACGTATGCGCAATGATGGGTACGTCACGACTTTCAGTGGATGCTATGCGTCTACGACTTCTTCCATTTACATTGTGCGATATAGCCGAGAAGTGGCTATACAACACTACCGCACACTCTATTACGAATTGGGAAGAATTCGTCGCTGCATTCCTTAAGAAATTTTACCCAATACAAAAGACAGCTCGAATCCGTAGCGAACTGAATCAATTTGCCCAGCTCCCTACTAAACCATTTTCAAAATGCTTTGAACGTTTCAAGGATCTATTGGTTCAGTGTCCTCATCACGGCATCCCGAGATGTTAATTGTGCCGAATCATTTATGAGGGCATTAACCCAAACACTAAACAGAGCCTTGAAAACATGTGTCAAGGTACTTTTATGACCAAGGATGATGGGGAAGCTTGGAAGTATTTAGAAGAGTTCGCTGAAAAATCACTACAATGGGAGAGTGGAACCCAACCATTGAATAGGGGTGGCGTACACCAAATAGATGTGTCCATAGGTGTTCGAGCTGAAATGGCAGCAATGCAAAAGAAGCCCGACGCTATGGAACACAAATTTTCTGCAGCCTCCCTAAACCCAATGTCGCTCCCCAAAACTGTTTGTGGGTGTTGTTCTGATCCGTCTCATTTAACGGAAGAATGTCCATTAAACTCTGCATTTCAAGGTCACGAGCATTCTAATGCCGCATTTCAACGACCTAGAAACGATCCATATTCTTCCACGTACAATCAGGGTTGGAGGAATCACCCGAATTTCGCTTGGAACCAAAACCAATCTCAAAACACGGTTCCAAACACGAATAATTTTCAAAGGGCTCTTCCTCTCTTCCTCCACCACAACAGCAACCCCTTCAACTCACTCAGCACCCCTATCAGTCACAAAATTTCCAAAACCAGGGCAACACTCCTGCACAGTCTAATCCTATGCAGTTGTCCTGTTCTGACGAATTCTCTCAATTCACTCAAACCATGAAATCACTTTTATCAAATTTCATAGAGGTTTCGACTGAGGTTAGATCTTCCGTCAGTGAGATAAAGAAAAACTCAGCGTCCCAAGCTGAGAGTATCAGATCGATGGAAGCTGAAATCGCACACCTTAAAACCGAAATGAGTGCGAGAGAAAAAGGGAAACTTCCCTCTCAACCCCTACAGAATCCTGGGCATTACAATGTAAATGCCATCACAACGTTGAGATCGGGAAGAGTGCTGAATAATCATGTCGGGGAAGGTATTGATGATATTGAAAATCATATCAACACCCCGGCTGAGACCTTTCCACACACACATACTTCTAATTATGATCCTTCTTCTTCTACCACACCTTCTCGAGAGCCTATTCTCCATTTCCCATTTGGCTCGACACCTGAACCCAATCCTTATAGTTCTCTACAGACGGTCCCCACACCTCTTTTGGGATCTCGTCTACCCCCTCTTCCTTCTCCTATGATGGACCCTGCGCTTATTGCGAAAGCTCCTTACCCGAATCGATTAAGGGGTAACAGAACGAGTCCTCATATGGAGAAAATTATAGAAATGTTCAAACAGGTTAACATCAATATCCCTCTCCTAAATGCAATTCAACAAGTCCCCGCTTATGCGAAAATTTTTAAGGACTTGTGCACTAGGAAGAGGAAGACCCAAGTGCCGAAGAAGGTCTTTATGGCTAATAATATCAGCACTGCTTTTATTCCCCAGCTACCAAAGAAACGAAAGGACCCAGGATGTCCTACAATATCGACTTCTATTGGGGGTAAAAACATAAATCTTGCTCTTTTAGACCTTGGCGCAAGTGTTAACCTCCTTCCATATTCTGTATATGAGCAACTAGGGATTGGAGAGCTGAAACCTGCTCATTGCACTCTCCAGATGGCAGATCGTTCTATCACCAAACCAAGGGGTGAATTAGGATGTGTTGTTAAAGGTCGGGGAATTTGTTTTCCCTGTAGACTTCATTGTACTTGACACACATCCTGTAGCAAACCCCCAGGGCCAAATTCCGGTGATTCTGGGTCGTCCTTTCCTTGTCACTTCCAACGCTGTTATAAACTGTAGAAACGGTTCAATGAACTTATCATTTGGAAATATGACCATTGAACTAAACATCTACAAAGTTGAAAGTCAGCCATCAGAACCCTCTGCTCATATTTTAGATGTGTGCTCTGTTCATGAGATCGCTCCCGATAGTTGCGGAGCTGAGGAACTTTGCTTTTCTGATCTTGACGACATTACCACATCTCTGTTTGATTTCACACAAGATCTTAGTGAGGACACTTTTTCTACACTTGAGTCCTGCACTTCTGACTTTTCTCCACCCAAGTCTGTATCTTTCACAGGCTCTGAGCTTCTTTGTAAATCCAAAAATCACTCTATGATCCCTCCTTCTATCATTTCTCCGCCCGAATTAGATCTCAAAATTTTACCGTCTCATCTGAAATATGCTTATTTAGGTGAGAAGGAGTCTTTACCGGATATCATATCTGCTTCTCTAGCATTAGAGCAAGAGAATGCACTTTTATCAGTATTGAGATCTAACAAAGAGGCGTTTGGTTGGAGTATGGCGGACATCAAAGGGATTAGTCCCTTGATAGTTGAACATCATATACATGTGATGGATGATGCCAGACCAACCCGAGAACCACAGAGACGGTTGAATCCCGTCATGAAGGAAGCGGTCATGAAAGAAATCGTCAAATGCTTAGATAATGGTATTATATACCCTATCTCCGATAGCCAATAGGTGAGTCCTATACATGTCGTTCCTAAGAAATCCGGCATCACTGTTATAACCAATGAGGCAAATGAGTTGATTCAGACACGCGTCCAAACTGGGTGGCGTGTATGTATCGATTATAGAAAACTCAATGCTGCCACGAGGAAAGACCACTTTCCTCTACCATTCATTGATCAAATGCTGGAACGCTTAGCGGGACGAGAGTATTATTGTTTTATGGACGGATACTCAGGCTATAATCAGGTCCCCATCGCCAAAAAGGATCAAGATAAAACCACTTTTACTTGTCCTTTTGGTACCTTTGCTTACAGTCGCATGCCCTTTGGGCTATGCAATGCTCCCACTACCTTTCAGCGGTGTATGATGGGGATATTCTCTGATATGGTAGAGAATTTTCTGGAGATCTTTATGGACGATTTCTCGATTTTTGGAGACTCTTTTTCTGATTGCCTTTCGAATCTTGACGCTGTTCTTACTCGTTGCAAAGAGAAGAACTTGACTTTGAACTGGGAAAAAAGCCACTTCATGGTCCAAGAAGGAATTGTTCTTGGACATGTTATTTCACAGAAAGGCATTGAGGTTGACAGAGCTAAGATAGATGTCATTCAAAATCTCCCTCATCCCAAAAGCGTCAAAGATATTCGATCTTTCCTTGGCCATGCGGGCTTTTATAGGAGATTCATTAAGGACTTTAGCAAAATTGCTAGACCTTTAACTCTTCTCCTGTCCAAGGATACGACCTTCCATTTTGACTCGGACTGCGAGACAGCTTTCGACTCACTTAAACACTCACTCACTTCAGCCCCCGTTTTATCATCACTAAACTGGGACTACCCCTTTGAGCTAATGTGTGATGCATCCGACTTTGCTGTAGGTGCAGTCTTAGGACATCACATCAAAAAGATGCCACACGTGATATACTATGCAAGTAAGACCCTGAATGATGCGCAAATCAATTATACAACCACAGAAAAAGAACTTTTAGCGGTTGTATTTGCATTAGAAAAATTCAGGCCTTACTTAATTGGCTCACCTATAGTTGTGTATACTGACCATTCCGCTTTAAAACATCTTCTGGCGAAGAAAGATGCAAAAGGTCGACTAATACGTTGGATCCTTCTGTTACAAGAATTCGATCTTGTTATCAAAGATAAGAAAGGATGTGAAAACGTAGTAGCTGACCATCTTTCACGCATCTCTTCTTCCCCTGTGACCCTGCCGATCAATGATTCGTTCCCAGATGAACAGCTCTTGTGCGTATCCAATGAACCATGGTTCAGGGATATTGTGAACTATCATGCCACGGGACTAATACCCAGCGATTGGTCAAAACAGGAAAAATACCGTTTTCTATCCCAAGTAAAACACTTTTACTGGGACGAGCCATATCTGTTTAAATATTGTCCTGATCAGATCATTCGCCGGTGTGTCCCGAATGAAGAGTTCAAGAGCGTTCTTTCTTTTTGTCATGATCAGGCCTGTGGGGGTCACTTTGGTCCTAAAAAGACGGCGGAGAAGGTTTTGCAATGTGGATTTTATTGGCCGACCTTATTCAAGGACGCATTTGAGCATTGCAAAACCTGTACACAATGTCAGTACACGGGTAGAATATCCCAGAGGAATGAAATGCCTCAGCAACCCATCTTGGTTGTTGAAATATTCGATGTTTGGGGCATTGATTTTATGGGTCCTTTTCCCAACTCCTTTGGGAATTTGTACATACTGCTGGCGGTTGATTATGTCTCAAAGTGGGTTGAAGCCATTCCATGTCGCACTAATGACAGGAAAGTTGTCATTAAGTTCTTAAAAGAGAATATCTTTTTGCGATTTGGACATCCATGCGCTATTATTAGCGATAATGGGACACATTTTTGCAACAGATCTTTCGAGACTCTGATGCGGAAATACTCAATCAACCACCGACTTTCTACACCCTATCATCCCCAAACAAGCGGGCAGGCTGAAATCTCAAACAGACAAATCAAACTTATCCTGGAGAAAACTGTTGCTAAAAATAGAAAAGACTGGTCGACCAAACTGACGGATGCTCTTTGGGCATTCCGAACTGCATATAAGACCGACCTAGGGATGTCTCCATATAGGATAGTGTTTGGGAAAGCATGTCATTTACCCGTCGAGATAGAACATAAAGCATTGTGGGCTATTAAAGAAATAAATTTTGATCTAAACCTTGCTTGCAATTTTCGGAAGCTGCAACTTAATGAGCTAAGCGAACTCCGCGATGAAGCTTATGATAACGCTGTAATCACAAAGAATAGGACTAAGGTTTTTCACGATAAAAACATTTTGAGGAAAACATTTTTACCTGGTCAACAAGTCCTTCTTTATGATTCACGATTACATCTTCACGCGGGTAAGCTCTGATCTCGATGGAAGGGACCTTTTGTTGTGCGGTCTGTATACCCGCACGGGGCAGTAGAGATAGAAAATGTTAAAAACGGCACATTTTTCAAAGTAAATGGACATAGACTAAAGCCGTATTTTTCCACTGACCCCACGGAGGAGCTCTTGTTCTTACAAGAGCCAGTTTATTTGGATTAAAATTCCTCCGTCTCACCTTCATGTCCAGTATATCATTGCATCATCTTTTGAATGGAGGTGAGTGAAAAGAGTAAGTTTGGAGGAAGTTCTTCACTTATATATTTTGCCCCCACTAATAATTCCTCCCAGACTTACAGGTTTTGTAGATCTACCAGTTGGCAACAGTGAGGACACTGTTGAAAACAAGTTTGGGGGGAGGTTTGTGCTTATTTTTGCATCATTTGCATATCATTTGCATAAGCACAAAACATTTCTTTTAAAAATCCATAAAAATTTAAAAATTTTCAAAACCCATAAAAATTTAAAAATTTTCAAGTATAAAAATAATTTTTAATATTTACACTTTTTTGTATATAAATAAGATAATGAAAGTTTAGATAATGGAAAATTACATCCATGAGATTAGAAAAATTTAAGAAAACTAAGAAAATTAGAAGTTTTCTTATACGAACCAGTAATAAGTAGTTATGAGCTGTTGTCCCAAGGGTTAGTAAGATGAAGGACGTCACTAATATGAGGATAAAACTAAGTCTGAAAAATAGTTTCTATTCTGGAAGCCAACATTTTGAACGTTGATACCCTGCTATTCGCACTTACACACGTCTTGAAGCCTGGGATAGTAGAGGATATCTTGAAATGCTCTTGTCTTAAAGCCGATGTATGAAGGAAATAAAAAAAAGTGAATAAAAAAATATAAAGTGGTGAGAAAAATGGACACTGGTTTTGTTATCACCAAGGGTAATAAAAAATATATAGCGAGGGTGCTTCTTCACCTAGTGCCCTAAGGCCAACTGGTCTGGGAGTCACTGCTATGCCTAAGGTGGTGCAAGACGAGGAAAATACACCAAGTAAGCAAGCACAGGAGTAATCGGTCGGTTAGTACCTCAAGAAGTATTAACGGTCGCATGAAAGTGTGTGAGCAATCTCATCTAAATATTCATTAATTAAAAAGTACTGAGGTTGATGGGCAAGAGTATGATAGCTTGAATTGAATTCTTCGGGTGTAGGGATGTCTTTACACACACGCAGGGTTATATGATCGATGTTTGGAATAAAGATAGGAATGAAGAATAAGACGATGCTTTATTGAAGGAGGATGTGATTTCTAACATATTTTCATGACCATTAAGATAGGGCTCATGACAACCGAAAAGCTAGTTTAGTTGGAAACCCTAATTTTCAAAGTCTTTCTTTTACAATTCTTTTCTTTAAATTTAATATTCATGATATTTTCTTTTATTATTGGATTTTGTGGGTGTAATCCGCTGAAAACCCTCAGGAGACAACACTCCTCCTACTAGGGACACCTAGAGGTTTAAAGGCTTGTTGCACGTGCTCAGTGCAATCGTGTTGCCTACGAAAGTGTGCTAGTTAGTTTTTCTCTTTCTTTATTTTCTCCTTCTCTTTTTAATAAAAAGTTTGCTTGAGACGATCGAAATTAAGTTTGGGGGAATTTGATTAGTCGAAAATATTGCATATTTTAGCCGGCAATTTCCTCATCATTTGCATTCATATAGAAGTGTTCGGCATTCATATTTCACATATTAGCAAAACAGTAGCAAAATATCAGATTACATGTGTTAGACCTTAAAACCGGCATTTCTAGGGAAATTGACTGCATTTCATGGCATCGCATCATCCATATATTGCGCAACACTTGTTTTGAGATCTATGCAGGAAAACCCAGAAGCAAAGCCAAAAGAGCTGATCAAACATTACGCCAACTCAATGATTTCAGTTCTGGTATCAATCCAAAGGGACAAATAAAATTCAACAAATTAGATAAAGCCCCAAATGGCATCCCAAGACCACACCAGAAAGCCCAAGGCCCAAGCCCCACAAAGAGCCGCGGATCCGCGGCAGGAGCCTGCTTGCGCCGCGGATCCGCGGTGGGTCCAAGGAGTTAGCTATTCATTTTTGGTGCAAAACTTCTCTCTCTGTGGCTACAGCTTAAAATGACATGTCAAATTCCAGAAGACTCCAGAGACTTCTGCCAGATCAGCAAGCTTTGGGATCAACACTAAACTAGCCTTGTATTCTAGAAACTTCTCCCTAAACCCTAGCTTAAACCCCAAGCTAAGCCTAACTAACTACTTCTAGAAGTCTTTCAACAAACTTTTGGAGGGAACTTCTCAAGGCTTAGGGTTTGGGAGATCTATAAATAAGACCCTAGACTCACTTGTAAAAGAATCCAATTATTGAATTCATTAGATGAATTCATTGAAATCAATAGACCCATTCACTCTCTTTCTTCATCTTCTTCCACAAGTCTAGTGAGAAGGCTTGTGTGAAACCCTAATCCTAATTCCAATCAAAAAGCCAAGACCCCGAGTACCCCATCAAGCAAGAAGCCTTGCAACCTTTTATGAGCCGAGCCGATCTTCAACGGAGCAAGTGGTCCAAGCCGATCCGCGACTCACGGAGCCGAGCGACGCCAATTCGACAATTTAGTTCTTCCTCTTGTAGTTCTTGAGCGACTGTAATCAAATTGTTGATATAAATAAAAGATGATATTCTTTTATCTTGTTTTCTTTAAATTCTTGCATCATGATTCAATCTAAATTTCTAGTTGTAATTCTTGTTGTGATGTTTGAGTAATACTCCGCTCGTCGAGGAGTCGAGACGATCAATAGAATGATGATGTAATATATCTTAAATCGATTCTTGAATCCTACGAGTTTTGTAAACCCCAGCAAGTTTAAGAACCGATGACCCAATTCGTTGCGATGCTTTCTTGATTGATATCGCTCGAGATTTGGGAGTTACGATCGTTTCTTGAAATTGCTAGAGGCTAGAATGTGAATGATATCAATGAAAGAACAAGGGTTAAACGATGAAACCCTAGTTTCACGAGAAAGCCCTAACTCTCGTCGATCATCATCGATCTAGTATCAATCCTTCGAAGGACAAGAACACGATATCTTGTGATTACATCACGTCTATAGATCCGATCGATTCCTACGAGCCTCACTTAGATTCTTGACATTTGGTTGGAAATATCATCGAAACCCTGATTCTCGATTGTTTATCATTTTCTTGATTCTTGATTAGAATAGTGACACATGAAACATTTGATAAAATCTTGAATCATGTTTTGTTTTCTTTTCGATTAACTTTTCAATTCAAGCAAATCAAATATAAAAAAACGAATCGCACAATCCCTGTGGACGATCCGCACTCGCTTACGATCTACAACTGACACCGTAATTGATTGCGGTCAAATATAATTCTTTGATTGTGAATTTTATTCAATATTACCGACACATAGAAACTTATTCGCTTTATTCGATTTACACAAACAAGAAATTCTTTTCAATCAAATGAAACCGTTATCAGGGATCATTTGATTTGATTTGATACTTTTACATCCAATCGGAAAATTATAACAATCAAGTCCCGATCTCCGAACCCACGCCAGATTCGGGAGATGCCACTGCCACCGCTTTCATGGGAGCATGAGGAAGGGGAACTCAGATATGGCGTGCAGGACCACAATCGCAGTAGCCTCTCTCAAGGGAGGATGAACGATGGTCCGCTGCTTTAGAGGAACGGTCGGATTACCAGCCGGGGCTGTACCCTTGCAATCAAGCAACAGTCGCTTCTCCTCCTTGATAACAGCACCCATCGCGTGTTGATACCACCCCACATATACGTTCAGGGCTTTCGGAACACAACTCGGCTCACTGATGAAGAAATTGGACCCTGTGTTTAGGCGCATGAAGTGGTGCAAAGCGCTCCAGATGCCCTCTTCAGTATTAGCCGGTTCCGCCAAGAATGCCTCGAGCGGGATGCCCTGATTATAACTTGATTGCTGGGCAAAATGGTGGGGGTTATATCTCATGAACAAAGTCGAGTCGTTCTGCCTGAACACCAAGTAGCCTGGCCTGATCGAGTACAAATGGAGAATCTCCCGAGTTTTCAAGGTAGAAGCTCCGTCCTTAAAGGTGTCCCGCAGCGGCTGCACCGTCTTAGCGGATTCCTTACCGATGGTCATGACCTTATCAACAAAGGTCATGCTGTCCCCTACTGTACGTGGGCGAAGAATCATACCCCGAGCATCTCACTGACTTGGCTCCACAGTGGAAGTATCGACCAGCCGCATGATCCGTGGAAAATTGCAAGTTTCATAGAAATGGGGCCGCTTGTGCATTCCAAAAGCACCGAGCACATGCAGCTCGAGCCATGAAGTAAAATAATGTATCGGGAAGTTCACAGGCTGCACCTCCGGTTGAGTAGTGTCGGCCGCCAAGCTAAGGCCGTGATACAAATGAGCTAGCCCGGCAATCCCAACAGCGATCTGTCTCCCTTCAACCATCCAATGAGTCGGGTACAAGACAGACGGCCTCATGTAGCGAGGGTGCATGGGAAGCACGAACCAGCTTAACCACAAACCAAGGAACCCTAAAAAGAACGCTTCTTCATCGATTTCCTGAGCGGAGATTTCTGAAAAGGGGAGGACTGCGACGTTCGGAAGGAAGAAACTCTTTTGATCGGCTTCCGTTATCAGTCGGCTATCCAAGCCAAAACCGAAAGGATCACCAAGTTTGGAGAACCTTTCACCTTGTTGCGATAAAGCTTCTGGACGGAGAAAACGGGCGATGAAGTCCGCAAAGCTAATCCCATGGTTTCCAGATTCAAGAAATAGGCCCTTGTTAAAGTTTAGCACCTTGATCAAGCTAGGGAATCGGTGCTGAATGGCATTCTCTGGGGTTAGACCCGTCATCACCAGTCAGGTAGCGAAAATATACTCGTCAGGGGGCAAGATCTCCTCATAATGCTCCCCTCTGATAGGCAAGCTGGAGATATCCGCAAACTCCTCCAAAGAGATGGAAACTTCCCGATCTAGCATAAAGAAGGTGTGAGTTGGAACGTTCCATTGTTCCAAAAAGGCTTTGACCCACCATGCTGGAGGTGTGGAATACTGGAACAGAGAAGTATAGATCGCGGGGTACAACCCGAGCCTCAGCAGCTCTGACTTCTTTACCGATAAGATGTATCAGGCCCACTGCGGATATTCAGCTGAGTGACGGAGAGTCAAGCCTATGTTGTATGGCTGTCCCCAACGGCGCGACTCACCCTGACACATACGCCGCCCTAGAATGTCCAAAGCCATCAGCGGTTGTACAGGTATTGCAGCCATAGAGGGCTGAAGGAAACCTCTGAAGTCCAATTAACCACCTCCAAGGCATAGTTCACCGGGGGTACGTCAGCATAATGAATCGCCGAAATGGGCTCCGAAGGTGTTGCGCAAGAGAAGCTACGCTGACCCATGATGATCTGGTTTTACCATGTTCCCCATAACTGGAGATTCTTCCGCTCTGGATCGTGATCCTTGATCAGTGCAAAAACTTCTCGGTCTACTGTCGCTGCAGAGAACCCGCTTTCTGAACGGACAAAGGGAAACGAAGTATCGAAAGACATGGCACCTGCGTGAAATAGAACAAAGTTAGCCGTCAATGCTACAAGTCAAGTGCTGGCACTGGATACTTTAAATTCGTACCGCACTGCAATGCAGTGGAAAGGGACCCGGGGGGACCCACATAATCTAAATGATAACTCATCATTAATAAAACAGTCTCATCATTTGATGAGACTGTCATTAAATGAGGAAATCCTCAAAGGATTCTCATTTAATGAGGTCCCCTCGGGCCAAGGAGTAAATCTCCTATTGAGAGCAACGCTCTACAACAGAGTGACATCTGTCAGCTCTGATGATGAAATGAATAAAATTCCTCAAGAAAAATCTTGAAGAGACATGCTCTGTAAAATGATGGAATAACCCATCAGAAAACTTAAAGCAAAGTTTTTTGTAATGAATCAAAAAAAATCCGAGATCTTCAAGATCTATGAACAAACTCTAAGAGTTTTCATGAAAGATTAACAAATCTATATGATTTGGAAAGAGCAAAGCTCTGTTAATGGGTTAAGAAACCCTAAGAAAGATCTCTTTAGATTTATGAAGAGCAAAGCTCTATTGAGAAACCCTAAAAATCTATATGATTTGAAAAGAGCAAAGCTCTGTTAATGGGTGAAACCTTAGAAAGATTTAATCTTTACATAAATTTTTGACAGAGTTTTGTCCCTAAGAAAATTCTTAAGACGAAAAGCTATGCTCTGAAGGAGAAACAATTCTCAGAAAAAAGTAAGAAGATCAACAGAGATCATCTCAAAGGGCCAAGGGTCCTATTTATAGGCATTGAGAGCTGTTTCAACTTCTAAGTTGATCTAAGGGCGCAGATGTTGCCATCGTTGCACTCACGTGTGAGCCACGTGAGCGCAACGTTGGGGGGGTATTTATTTCCCTCAATCAGAGCAAAGCTCTGTTCAAATTTTCAAAATTTGAAATGAAGCAGCGCTTCATAGAAGCGCCAGCAAGCTGCGCTCACATGCAAAGCACGGGTGCGCTGGCGCTAAGAGTGCCAGCGCTCTGAAGCAGCGCTCACGTGCAGAGCACGAGTGCGCTAGCGCTAAGAGCTCCAGCGCTCTGAAGCAACGCTCACGTGCAAAGCACGAGTGCGCTAGCGCTAGAACTAAATGTTCCCCACCGTTGGATCAAAGATCCAACAAAGATCATCAAGTTACCAGAATAAAATTCTGTTAAGAAAACATTCTTCAGAATCTTTATAAACAAAAAGATTTTGCTCTATAAATCAGAGCACCATCGGATCAATGATCCAATGGTGATTAAAAATCACTAAAATACAGAATAAATTCTGTGTGGGGAAAGATTTCCCAATCTTGTTAAAAACAAGAAGATTGCATTTTGTAAATCAGAAGCCCTAGGATCAAAGATCCAACGGTGGGGAAATTCCCAAATCAATTAGAGAAAAGATCTCCTTAACTGATTCAACAAATCAGCTTGCCTATATAAAGGCCCAAAGACTTCAAGTCTAATAGAGAGGACCCCCCCCCCTAAATTTTGAAAAACTTCAAAGAGAAAGCTCTCGGCAGAAGAAGAATTTTCTTCAAGGTAAAAACAGAGAGATAAAAAATCTCATCAAAAAAAGAACTTAGTTCTTATGCTAGATCGTAGATCTTTAAGACAAATTGTCTTTCACAAAAGAGATTATAACATCTCATTATAAAAAGGGGGGAGAATAATTCAATTCTCTTAGGATCACAGATCCATAAAAGCAAAGCCTTTCACCAAAAACATAAGTGATTGAAAACATCTCCTATAAAATAAGAACTTTGTTCTTAAATCCATGAGACAAAGTCTCTTATAAGATAGAATTTAATTCTCAGAGCGCAAAGCCGCCTAAAAAGAGCCTTAGCGCTCTAATTAAAAGAAGCGCACAACACTCCAAATCTAGCGCTCAGCTCTTCAAATCTAGCGCACAGCGCTCAAAATCTAGCGCCTCAGCGCTCCAAATCTAGCGCACAGCGCTTCAGAGCCTTAGCACTCCAAATTTACGGAAGCTCCCAGTGCTCCAAAGTCTGGCGCACAGTGCCAAGCGCGCCATGTGCTCCTCACGTGTGCACTACTTAACAGAAGCATCCCAGCGCTCCAAAGTTTGGCGCACAGCGCCAAGCGTGCCACGTGCTCATCGCGTGTTCGCTATTTAACAGAAGCGCCCCAGCATTCCAAAGTTTGGCGCACAGCGCCAAGCGCACCACGTGCTCCTCACGTGTGCGCTATTTAACAGAAGCGCTCTGCGCTCATGATCTGGCGCTCAGCGCCAAGCGCACCACGTGCTCCTCACGTGTGCGCTAAGAGAACATAAACCGTTCTATAAAAAAAAGGCTCCAGAGCTATAATGAGTGTCCATCACTCAATAAAAGACAAAAAGATTGTCAGAGCCCAAACCAATACTCAGCATTATTAAATGTTCAACATCTTAATTAAATGGGTCGAGCCCAAAGTGGCCACGGATCCCTAATTCAGATTAATTGAGCCCATGTTCTCACAAATCTTTGATGTTAGTCCCAAATTAGACTACAGATTTTCCAACCAATATTGGTTCAAGGGTACATCTCTTCACTCCTCTGATATTTGTCGTTGTAATCCTTCAACGTCTTCAGAGAGGTGACGGGTCCCGACAACCAGACAAACCATAGACTGTGGGGTCCTTAAACTCATGGACTATGATGTCCTTAAACTTTACAGACTATGATGTCTCTAAACTACTACGGACTGTGGGGTCCTTAAACTCATGGACTATGATGTCCATAAACTTTACAGACTATGACGTCTTTAAATTGGACCGAAAAGTCGCTAAACTAAAACAATTGAGCCCAAATGCTCTTTTGTTAGATCTAAATGATCCCGTTAAGTTGATCTTAGTCTAAAATTAGACTAACGTATCCTTAACAAAACGTTAAGTTGATCATAGTCTAAAAACTAGACTAACGTATCCTTAACAAACGTTTAAGTTGATCTTAGTCTCAAATGAGATTAACGATCCTTAAACCCAACCCAAACCCAAATCTAAGAAAATACGGATTTGGACTAATCCACGCCCTACGGGCGACAACATAAATTAGTCTATGTATACAATCCACGGGCAACCAAAAAACAAAACAAACACACACGACACGAAGTGACCATCTGGAGAAGGAGAAAGTGGTTACCGCGATGCGGTAGCGTAACTAACTGCAGGGGCTTGAGCCTGTAGGGAAGAGCGTCCCCACAATCAAAAACCCCTCAAATAATGGGGAATTTGACGAAGACTGCTACAACGGCCGCATCCGTCTAAACCTTCGATACACGGTGCCATAAATCAACTTGGCATCTTCGGTGAGGTGGACGGATAAAACCAAATAGTATCTGCCCCAAAATTCAGGCAAGACGAACCTACCTGGTCACGTCTCTGTATTCAGAGGAGAACAGATTCTGGTACACCCGGTGGGACCTTTTTCACTTTCTACTCCACACTTCATGTGTCGTATTTCGCCAACCAATCATGGTTTGCTATGGTTGCCCCTAGATTCGAGGTACTAAGATTTGGTGTCTTGCTCCGTGCAGAAAACAGAAGATCAATGGCTTTCAACTGCACAAATTACAACAACTGCAACAACTCTCACTCCATCCCTGCCGGAGGAGTGACCTACGGGCCTCAAGCGGCCTCCCTTTTCACAATGCCGGTGGAACAAGTAACCCAATACACCACTAGGTTATTCTTCGGCACCATGATCCTACCAACGAGCTTCAACGTTCAGATGCCGACACAGGAAGCTGTGAAGAAGTCGGTCTTTGATCAACTTGCAACCACCACGGCCCCTCTCAGTGGGTCGTCCAACTCCAATGCCTCAGTTTTCGAAAGGTTGGGTCAAAGCTCAAGTGGGCTTGCAAAGAGGCTTGCAATACCAGAGAAGGACACTCCAACTCCTACTATAGTTGAGGTCGTCCAAGCTGCTCTCCCTACTCGAAGGTCGGCTTTCGACAGGTTGACCATTCCTTCTCAGTGGACATCTGTCTTCGACAGGCTAGCGCTAATAACAGCCTCTCCTCAAAACAGGGGGTATGGAAAAGCTGATCCAACAACGGAGGTGATCCCGGCCGCTCGCCATGCTCGCTGTCATCACTGGCGCCGAGTAAGGAAGGTTGGGAGCAGCTCTCCTTCTGGACTAACTCCGCCAGCTCCAACGGTGGAAGTTGATGCTGCTGTTCCAACTAGGAACAGCTTTGAATTACTTAACAGGGTGCGCAGGAATTCGCCAACTGCCGTGCTGAAAAAGTCTCCTCCGTCTGTTGAAAAGATCACAAAGGCGAAGCCGGAACAGCCCCCTCAGCGGCTGTCCTTTAAAATTTACAAAGTCTGGCGACAGGTCCAAGACTCCGTGATTGATCAAGACCACCCCTGTCGACAGAAAAAGATGAAAGTTCGGTGAGAAGGGGATCACCCTGTCAATCCACAGAAGGTGTCATCTGTTTGGGTGCTCGCTGCAACGGCTCCCTCAACCCGCCCATAAAAGAAGGAGCCCGGAGAAGATCTCTGCGTTTTTGGCAAATCGCAAGGACAATGAATCTAAACTCCCCAAGTCTGGGGGCATGGTGGTGCATACTATTTATATAGCTTCCGAAAAAGAGGATATCCGTATCTCTACAGGTCACCGACCACTTACACGGTCTGTGACTAAGGCTCAGGAGCAACAGCAACAAAAGCTCCAAGAAATGCTGACAGCCATGGCTGCACTCACTGGACCAAAAGCAGGCCCGGAGATATCTTCGGAGCAGCGTCATGAGCAGGAAACAGATGCCGAATTCCTTCGGAGAATGCTTGAGAAGAAGGACAAAGAGGCTGCGGAACAAGCGGCCATCATAAAACAAATGACCCTTTTATTCCAAGATATGGTGGGCCTGATGATCCAGTCGGACCCTCCAGCCAAAGATCCTCCAGTAATAATTGAAGATGATAGAGGAAAGACATCAAATCCTCTGTCGGCTCTGTCAGCAGCCAAGAAGGAGACCATCTCCAAAGCCATGCTCGATGATTATATAGCTAAGCAAATACGAGCTCATCAAGCGAATGAAGCAACCGGCCAAGTCGTCAGAACTGGGCGACCATATCCAGGATGGTACGATCAGATAAAGTACCCGCCAGGATACACAATTCCTAAATTCCATGTGTACAAGGGGACAGGCAATCCCCATCAACATGTCGCTCAGTTCAGGGCTCTCTGCGGCAACACTGGAGGGGATGATAAGCTACTGCTTCGCTAATTCGTCGGCAGCTTGGCGGAGACGACATTCAAATGGCACTCAGAGCTTCCTAACTACTCCGTCAAAAATTTTACGGAGATGGAATTGCTTTTCACCCAACGTTTCACCTGCGCTAGCGAGCGCACCCCGATCACCGTGTTAATTAATGCCAGAGTGAAGCCAGGCGAAACATGGGTGCAGTATGCGATATGGCAGCGGAATCTATTGTAACGACTCTAAAATTCATATATCTTCGTATTAATAAAATACTGTATTTGTATATTTTTATTTCCATGTTATTAGTTATATTTAATCCCTTCATCTATTTTTCGCATCTAAGTATTTTCTAAACCTCATTTCTTTTTACCCAAACTTATTCTTTAAGCCCAATTCTATTCTTTTCATTCCCAATCTCTTAAGCCCAAAAAACCCACTTTCTTTTCAAGCAATCGCATATATTTAATTCTAATTAAATATGTGTATGGACAACATTGTAGCTCATTGGTAAGACCTTGCACTGCTGATCCAAGCCACCAGAGTTCAAATCCCATACCTCCCATTATTTTTAATATTGTTTTATTTTAAATTTTTAGAATACCAACAGTCAACGTGTGCATATCTCACAAAAACCCCACCACACCCAAAAAGTTAACAACACCAGTGAGTAGATGAAGCGATAAGGGGGACCCCCACCAACTGACTTGGCCGAGTCGGCCGGCGGACCGGCCGACTCAGGCCGGCGCCGCCGGACGGCCGAGTCCCCAACACCAAAGTTGGGGCTCTTGGCATTCTTTACCCCCCTGCACACTTCATTTTCCCAGATCGGTTCCAGAGACTTCATAAAGCCCCATTTACTCCATTTTTAATACATTTTAATATTTTTTACATTTTTTCAATTAAACTCTTTATCTACCCTAACCCTAACCTAACCCTATAAATACCACCCCTAAACACTACCCCCTCACCCCAAAATTCTGAGCCAACTCTCAAGAAATTCCTAGAAACCCTAGTGTACTTTGGAAGAAGCGAAAGGCGAAGCTCCGGCGAATTTTCCAGCCATCTTCCGACGACGATCCTAGGAACTCCCGACGACGAAACGACATACCGTCGACTCCTCTCGTCTCCTCTTCCTCTCCTATGTTAACTAAACCCATAAGTCTCCATCCCTCTTCTTTATTCTTTTTCTAAAAATACGGAATTACAAAACCCGACGGAATCGAAACAAATCCGATTTCCGATTCGGTTTCTTCCTAAAACATCACTTTTCTTTAATACAATTATGCTAAAACCAATTCATGTTGACTATTAAATACTAACTAATCATATTGAACAAGTTCTATATCAAAAGTAATTACTATTTCCATTTTACCGTATATTTTTTCATTAAAATACCATATAGTTTCTTTTCTACATTTAAACCATCAAAACCTTGCTATACCTTTAAGTAGATTACGAGATAATGACCTACCTCCTCACTACACTCATATGTAACATAGCACAATACCCTCGGAAACATAGAATACGGGAAAACGACATCTTTACAAATAAATACCATTACTGATAAAACCATTTTCTAAACGATTTAGTATTTATATAAATCTTTGCAAAGCGCCGCTACAATCCATTTGGGGAACCCGTTCGAGATGGTGCGGATTATCGCACATCCTCGGGCTTAGTAGTACGAGCTGCAGATCTCCGCAAGGAGCATTCGGTCTCGAAAGATTTAAAATACCAAAATCTTAAGAAAATGAGATTTTTAGAATTATAATATATATATTAAAATTATTTTTATATAAATATATATATATATGTGTGTGTGTGTGTGTGTGTGTGTAACATTAAAAGATCTATTTTATAAGAATATAAATATTACAACTCTTTTCAAAAATCACAAGAATCAGTTTACATTAAAATACCATGAAATCCATACAAGTTTAATATTACACTTTAATACTATATATTATGAAAATTAGGTTATTCTCGATAGAAATGGCATATGTATAAAATCCACATTTATTACAACTCTAAAGATGATAACTAAATACTTGGGGAGTATTTTGAAAACTATAGAAAAGTATTTTTACATAAAACCCCCTCAAGTTCTATAAATTACCATAAGGACCCTAGTAAATATAGGTTTAAGCGGGACCAATCTCTTGAGCCTCAGGGAGCCGGAGAAGTGGGTGCTTGCCTATCCAAGGCAGACAATTAACAAACAGTGTTATCTGTTGGATATAGTGCCCTCAAAGTCAATTATTGGATCGCAGTTACGTGATTGCAATGATTGATGAAGGACCTATACCGATATGACAGTCTTGCTCGAGATGATAGTATGCTATCTGGTTTGTCTTTATCATCGTATACATGCTTTAGTTCACTATTGCATGATGATAGAGCCCATAGGATTCTGCTTGACAGCCAGCAGTATGATGGTGATCATATACGTGGGAGCTGGGGTCTATAAGCACATCCTTAAAGTGTCCCTAGTCGTGGGAGTTTCGAGACAGGGCATCGATACTCCAGAGTAGACTAGTGTATATGGCCAGTCTCACAAGCCATTGGTGTCAGTTGGTTCACCTAAGATGTATACAGGTGCTCATTAGGTTATGAGTACACCGGACAGGACTCGCCGGGAACTTGCTAGATGGTATTATACATATTGTCAGATAGCAGTTCCCAGGTGACATGTGTACAGGTTAGTTTGTCGACCTGAGATCGTCATTTGTCTCGTGTGAGTTCCCACTGTGCTTTGATTCCTACCCTACCACGCTCAAAGGAGACGTGCAAACAGGTATTTTTTGGGTACAGTCCCGAGCCATATGGAGGCAGTGAGCGGATCGTCGGGGAATCGTCTCTCCCTATATTGGGGGTTGATGTCGCACAATGCACGGGTGACCATCACTAGAAATCCTCGGCCGAGGTAATGGAGAATTACTGATTTGGATCAGTAATTTCTCAGGTGGTGATGGGCTTCATGCCGACATGATTTATCGCGTTATTAGGGGTCTGACTTTATCCATCCCCCTAGACTCGATATGCGATACTCTTTAGACGAACAAACCGGACTGTACGGATATTGTCACTGTCAGGCTCAGTAGGGTTTATGGATGAGTTCACTTGTCAGCTTCCCTTCTAATCAATACATAGGAAACCGTTACGTACAGCTAGTACCTCTGACGTGCTAGTGGTTATACCCAGTGCCAGTGTGTTGATAAGTCATTAGAGTCCCCCACAGACCGTTTCCCAAGTTCGGGCGAAACGTTGTAGAGGCCGTATGGTTTTATGGCAGGGTTCGGAAAATGCACGTGCGTTTACGCACGTGTCATATTTCGGGCAGATAATACTGGTGGGCTTTGGTTTAAGCCGGATCCGAGTATTATACTGTGTGGATATAATATCTTTTTCTCAGATGCATTTGTATTCGGTCGTAATACAAATGCGGGTATGTTTATATTGTTATGGGGTTATCCTGAAATTCGTTTCAGGATCACTTTTGGAAGTTGCCAGTTTTCTATCAGCCGTATTTAACATTTGGTTAAAGGCGGATTTATCTTTTCTTGAGATGAGTGTGGAGGCTTCTAGAAGGTGACTAGGATGGTGAGGTGTTAAGTGACTCATTAGTGCATTTAATGATTCATTTAATGCAAGGGTGACTAGGTTTATGATTCATCCTTTGCTTTTAATGTGTTCATACTAGGTGTCATTAGTGAGTCATGTTTCTTTAAGTGTGTTATGATAAGTATCATATCTTTATGGTCACCACTCCTCTCCTACACTCACCCCCTCCTCCTTATATATGGCCGGCCCCCTTTCTTGATGATAGCATGGTTGTTGATTGAAAAAAGATATAAGTTTTGGTGCATAGAAATTAGATGTGATCAGTTTCTCTTTTCACCCGATCCAAAAGGAAACTTCATTAACCGTTCGTCCATAGCTTTAGACGTAACGAGACAAAGTGTTCTACTCATTCTCTACATCAATCTTGGTCATCTCTTTTAGCAAACTTGATGATCGAGTTGCCTCGGTTCAGAGGCGGGAGCCCGTTTAAAGATCCGTCGACGTGGTGCCACCTGGACGAGAAGACTGGAGATTCAGGAGATCGGAGCAACCGCAACAAAGCGTGGGATGATGGTTGAAGACCGAAGGACTCGGATCGTTTGGTATAACATTTCTACCCACTTTGTGGTTTGTTAGTTTAGCTTTAATGGCAGATCCGGGTTATAGTACGCGATAGCGCCAGTTATAAAAGTTTTTGTTCCGCATTTGGCGTCTGTTAGACGGCCGGGGCGCTACCGTGGACTTACAGTGGTATCAGAGCCTCACCATTAAGCTATACTAACATGTGCTAACGCGTTTAAAATATCGATCGAACAGATTTTCGAAAACTACAATTTTTCTGTACAATGTTTCTGTCGATTTTAAATCAGGTCCAAAAATTATTTTGCATATCACAGAAAGTTGTGCAGGGTTTTTTAAGCACACTGTGAAAATTTGGTCACGTGATCCTACACTACCACCGCGGAACCGCGGTCAAACCTAGGGTTTGACCGCGCATCCGCGGCCAGTATGTCGGACCAGTGGTCCAAATTTGTACAGTGGGTTTTACACCTTAAATTTAGGTTTCTGGAATATTTCTTTTGGGCCCATATTTTGTTACTGTACAGCAGATGTTTGTGGGGCCCACTTTGGAAAATTTTGTCGATCGAAATTTAAACGTGTTGGTTTACAGTACTTACTTTATATCTCCGACCGGGAATGTCATTTGAGCGGTAAACTGCGTCTAATTGCTATAGTTCTTTTAGACGGGTTTGCGAACGTGACATTCGCGTTGATGTTCTATGTTGTACTATGATGTTGCGGATATGTTGTGGTGGATAGCAGTGTGCAATGGTAGTGCAGTTTGAATTCATTTGTACATTTGATATTGCGGGGCGAGCGTCCAACATGTGGACTGCCGTTACTGCCTGTTGTATAATATTCTTTTGGAGCACGACCGGGTTGAGGTCGATGTACCCGTTGTACATATTTTATTTTCTGTACTAGGTTTACCTCGCGACGGGGTGCACGGATAGCCGGGTTCTGGAAGGCAACGGGTTCGTATCTCATGGCTTTGAGAGGCAGAGGCGCCTCACTCTAGAATTGGCAGACTATTCGCCGCACTCATAGGGGGCACAGGTTGACCCAAGGAGGGGTGCTCAAGTTACCGGATTCCGTGAAGTGTCGGGTGGTCCATTCATTTTGCTGTAGGGGGCTGCCTCGCTTCAGCTTTTGGCGGGTAACTTGCCACACCCGTAGGGGTCTAGGTTTTCATTGCACAGGCTATCCACACAACCAGGGGAACGTCGGGTTTCAGTAGCGGCTCTGTGAAACCCGGGGATCCCAGATTATCTGTATTGTTCTGTGATGCTTATTACTTTTCTGTAATGTTGCATATTATCACGCCTGGAGCGATTATTGTATATTGGTATATATACTATTAGATATTGTATATTTTTTACACCCGCGCTAGTCCAGCCCCCGCTCTGTCGTTAGTTAAGTAACCTAACGGGTGATGACGGGACCCAGTGACGAATGCGGATGGCATATACGTACATTTTATTTTCGTTCTTTTCTGGTGTGATTAATTGATGGGACTGCATTGATTCTTATCAATGCAAGGATAAAACAAACCTATATTTGATGTTGTTGGAACAAATTTTAAAAGGTGTTATTACAAAGATGTTTCCTTTTGTTATGCATAGTGATATTCAGTTAGAATATCCTGCACCTCATTCGACGAGGCAAGGGCCGAGATCCCTTCACCGGGATGACCCTTTGGGCAGAAGTTTGCGTCAGGGTAATAACTTTACTATAGTCGATTACAAGTTGCTTTGCATCGCGGTATTCAGTTGGAATATCCTGCACCTCATTCCACGAGGAAAGAGCCGAGATCCCTTCACCGGGAGTGACCTCTTTAGCAAAACGTTTTCGTCACTATATTTTTATGAAAAGCTATCAGGTTCCTTCAATGAAATCAAGTTCATTACGTTAAAGGTTTTTCGCCAAAAACCAGCCGTATCCCTCCGTCATTTCTTTTGGGTATTCAGTAGTATTCAAGCTATGTATGTTGGCCTTCGTCAAGGCATAGTGTTTGGTAGCTGCTGGGGTATTCATTTGTTGCATAGATAGATGCGTTGGTTTGGGACAGTCGTACTACTATTTGGCCTTCGTCAAGGGTATGTACGGGTGGGTTCAAATTGACCTGGACAATGACGGGTAGAACTTGACATGTGACTTATGATTTGTTGACCTTCGTCAAGGTCATAAGAGCATGGGACAAAAATTACATCGGGAGTTTCAAACAAACAGCAAACTTGCCAGGCATGTGCATACCTTCTGGAATGTGATAACTTGAGTGGCTTCTATCAAGTTATCATGCGATGATAGTTGGATCCCGATTCTCACTGATGAGTTGGTTTACTCTTCGGGTGATCCCGACTAATTCTTCTTTCAGGTTTGGAGGAGAATTTGAGATTACAGTGGGAGGTTTCCTGATTAGATAAAATGATAACCATTCTGATCTAGGTTAGAGTGCACGCAGAGTGTTTCTTTTCTCTCTCTCTCTCTTTGGCAGCGACCTTTGACCGATCCTAGACTATGACTCAGTGACCACGTTCACCTAACCTTTTTAAAATACTGGCTTTTTGGATTGTCCGAGTTGCATAAGTCATTGCCACTCTTTCTTTTACCCTTTAAATTTCTCAGAACACCCCGTATTACTACGGACATCCACTTCCATTGGATAGATCCATCGTATGGTTATATACGAACTCGAAGGGACTTTTTCGAGGATGGATCCAGGTTCAGGAGAAATAGAATTGATTATTCAGTTGTCTTTTATTATCACCTTCTCTCAGGTTGCGAGGGCTCCTAGGATTAGGAGAGTACACCTATTACGCTTATTGGATAGTCTTATTCCAAACCATAGGCTGGTGCCGAATGGTAGGGAATGAAGAAAACCAATTAGCCTAAGTAGGGTGTACAGAAGGTAATAACTAAAGACAAAAATAAAAGGATTAGAAAGAGGGCAAAGTAAATTGCGACTGTTATTATTCACGACCAAACCGCGTACTTCATCGCCACTCCTATTTCACCTTTAATAGAATAAGGTATTATTCAGTTGTCTTTTATCATCACCTTCTCTCAAGTTGCGAGTACTCCTTGGTTTAGGAGGGTACACCTATTATTCTTACTGGATAGTCTTCTTCCAAACCATAGGCTGGTGCCGAACGGTAGGGAAGGAAGAAAACCATTTAGCCTAAACGATGGTGTACAGAAGGTAAGGACTATAGACAAATAAAGGGATTTGGAGAGCTGGCAAAGATATATACGGTTGAAGTCATGAATTGGATTATAGAAGAGGCATTACTAGGAATACCAGGATACCCCTACGAAACATTTTCATGTTTCAGTGGATTGTTAAAAGAAAACTGATTTCCCGATTAGATACTTACTCCAGGGTATGTATTTACCAGGTTTCATTCTCATATCTGTATGGTTTTACAGATGATGAGTGGGTGTAAGTTATTGGAAATTAGGTGATCATCCTCATTATATCGGAATTCGTTGTAATTGGTGATATTTGAGGAAATCGCCTGGGTACGGTTTTCAACCTACGATGCACAGGTTATGAGTTATTCAACTCAGCGGACTTATACAGAGTATTGTATGTTGTCCAGTGTCCATCAGGATAAAGGGGTTGGTCCTCGTACTCTGTTTTGTTTACTTGTAATTTCTCTAGTTTTTAGACAAGTGTTTCGCTGAAATACTATGTCTAAGTTTTGAGAAGTTGTGGGTATAAGAATAAAGTAGAGAACCAGGTATCGTAAGTATCGGGATTCTTCAAAGAGATCGAAAATGTAGATTCTTGTGAATGGTATTCAGTTGATAGTAATGGTTTTGAGAAACTCGTTTCTCTTTCAGGTTACTCATAATGGATGGATTCCTAAGTTGAGTAATGCTGAGTAGCCACTTTCCATTAAGTTGATATGAACTGGAGACAGCTGCATGATTTGAATCTGGTTCCAACTAAATTAGTGCCTCTATTTTTATATTGTATATAGAATGGTTCATATCTTAACGATGTTAAGATACGGGGAGTTGTCCAGCTTATGCTTAAAACCACACACCGGATAGATCAAGGCATGTTTCTGTAATGGCGGTTTGTGGGTTGACCCTGGCTTTGACGAGGGTTGATTTTCTACCATCTGGAAGATCAATAGTGATATTGTTCTTGACTCGCCACAGTTTTAGCAAAATGGATTTTTTCAGAAAACAGCAGTGGGAGTATGGTAGAACTGGAAGTGATTCCAGAACTGCAAACGGTTACGGAAAATTTAATAGGACCTATATATTCAATTAGGTTTGACATTCCATTAGCCACTCTGCAGATATGGTGGGTAACCTCAGACACCCGAGAGGTACTCCGGTAGCCTCAAGGACGGTGACAGGGAGGTTCTTGTTTACCCAGACTTGACACTACTGTTGTTCCAGACTATGAGACTCGGCAGGAGGATAAGTATAGCGTCGTTCTAAACTAGCTTTAGAAGTGTACGTATATATTATTCTGCCAGAGGGTTGTTGTGGTCAGTGGGAGCAGCGGAAGCATAGTGGGCAAGTAGCTTATGTCTATTTATAGACTTGAGCATATATAGCGGAGAAAGATCGTCTAATTTTGATGTGACAGTCATGGCTTTGACTTCATCAGAATAGAGGATGGATCTATTGAGAAGGTAGTAGGGTGTGATGTCCTGGTATTTGGATGGCATACACACAGTAGGAAGTAAAATTTCTATACTGCGATCGGTTGTACTGTGGTCGTCACACAGTTATTTCTCCACAAAGGATATGGATATAATATCAGACATTCTGGTTTCTAGATCTATGATTGTAGATCTAGATTTGGGTAGTTTTCCAAATGTGGGTACTTTGACAATATTCTAATTGTATTTTAGAATAGATGACTCCTGGCATGGTGGTGTACCTGCAGGTGATAGAGTCACCCTCTCTAAAGGTGTCTTAGAGACTAAAGGGGAGAAGGAAGTGCATGATTGGCAGATCACTTGCTTAGGCAATTGAGTCAATCATGAGATGACAAGTACCACACCAGATGTTGTTTTTGCACTTGATGCGAAGTTTATATTAATCCAATCCTGAAGAAACATAAGGAAGCAGTTTTAGAACATAAGTGCATGTTCTACGGATTTGATGACGGCAGCCTCCTTCGGGAGACGATTATCATTCCAGGCTTCAAAGGTGACATGGATGACAGAGTGATTGTCAGAGTTATAGTTTTTCCTCTGACGAGGGACAGTACTATGGACAGGTGGTCCAAGAGGATACTGTGGGAGGCATGGTGCTGGATACTGATTAGGTTCAGTTATCAATAAAGTTTAAGAAGTTTGGATTTGGAGTTCATTTATGAACTAGGTCCCATCAGATATTCAGACATATTCTAAGACAGGAATTACTAGATTCGGGAGATGACTTTCTCCGCGAACTTGAGATTAAGAGAGACATAGAAAGAAACATCAGGGCGGATCCACTCACTGAGGCTATTTCTCGAACACAAGAGTTTTACAAACTAGCTTTGTGAAATTGATTAGTAGAGGAGTTGGATGTTCGGTATCACACGGGCTGTGAGTATGCGACATCGCAATAATTGGCCTTAAGTGCAAGTGTGAGATTGTTGGATATAGTGCCCTCAAAGTCAATTATTGGATCGCAGTTACGTGATTGCAATGATTGATGAAGGACCTATACCGATATGACAGTCTTGCTCGAGATGATAATATGCTATCTGGTTTGTCTTTATCATCGTATACATGCTTTAGTTCACTATTGCATGATGATAGAGCCCATAGGATTCTGCTTGACAGCCAGCAGTATGATGGTGATCATATACGTGGGAGCTGGGGTCTATAAGCACATCCTTAAAGTGTCCATAGTCATGGGAGTTTCGAGACAGGGCATCGATACTCCAGAGTAGACTAGTGTATACAGTCGAGACCCCGATGAGGGGCAATGGCCGGTCTCACAAGCCATTGGTGTTTGTTGGTTCACCTAAGATGTATACAGGTGCTCATTAGGTTATGAGTACACCGGACAGGACTCGCCGGGAACATGCTAGTTGGTATTATACATATCGTCAAATAGCAGTTCCCAGGTGACATGTGTACAGGTTAGTTTGTCGACCTGAGATCGTCATTTGTCTCATGTGAGTTCCCACTGTGCTTTGATTCCTACCCTACCACGCTCAAAGGAGACGTGCAAACAGATATTTTTTGGGTATAGTCCCGAGCCACATGGAGGCAGTGAGCGAATCTTCAGGGATTCGTCTCTTCCGGTATTGGGGGTTGATGTCGCACAGTGCACGGGTGGCCATCACTAGAAATCCTCGGCCGAGGTAATGGAGAATTACTGATTTGGATCAGTAGTTTCTCAGGTGGTGATGGGCTTCATGCCGACACGATATATCGCGTTATTAGGGGTCTGACTTTATCCATCCCCCTAGACTCGATATGCGATACTCTTTAGACGAACGGATCGGACTGTACGGATATTGTCACTGTCAGGCTCAGTAGGGTTTATGGATGAGTTCACTCGTCAGCTTCCCTTCCAATCAATACATAGGCAGCCGTTACGTACAGCTAGTACCTCTGACGTGCTAGTGGTTATACCCAGTGCTAGTGTGTTGATAAGTCATTAGAGTCCCCCACAGACCGTTGCCCAAGTTCGGGCGAAACGTTGTAGAGGCCGTATGGTTTTATGGGAGGGTTCGGAAAATGCACGTGCGTTTACGCACGTGTCATATTTCGGGCAGATAATACTGGTGGGCTTTGGTTTAAGCCGGATCCGAGTATTATACTGTGTGGATATAATATCTTTGTCTCAGATGCATTTGTATTCGGTCGTAATATAAATGCGGGTATGTTTATACTGTTACGGGGTTATCCTGAAATTCGTTTCAGGATCACTTTTGGAAGTTGCCAGTTTCCTGTTTTCTATCAGCCGTATTTAACATTCGGTTAAAGGCGGATTTATCTTTTCTTGAGATGAGTGTGGAGGCTTCTAGAAGGTGACTAGGATGGTGAGGTGTTAAGTGACTCATTAGTGCATTTAATGATTCATTTAATGCAAGGGTGACTAGGTTTATGATTCATCCTTTGCTTTTAATGTGTTCATACTAGGTGTCATTAGTGAGTCATGTTTTTTAAAGTGTGTTATGATAAGTATCATATCTTTATGGTCACCACTCCTCTCCTACACTCACCCTCTCCTCCTTATATATGGCCGGCCCCCTTTCTTGATGATAGCATGGTTGTTGATTGAAAAAAATATAAGTTTTGGTGCATAGAAATTAGATGTGATCAGTTTCTCTTTTCACCCGATCCAAAAGGCAACTTCATTAATCGTTCGTCCATAGCTTTGGACGTAACGAGACAAAGTGTTCTACTCATTCTCTACATCAATCTTGGTCATCTCTTTTAGCAAACTTGATGATCGAGTTGCCTCGGTTCAGAGGCGGGAGCCCGTTTAAAGATCCGTCGACGTGGTGCCACCTGGACGAGAAGACTGGAGATTCAGGAGATCAGAGCAGCCGCAACAAAGTATGGGATGATGGTTGAAGACCGAAGGACTCGGATCGTTCGGTATAACATTTCTATCCACTTTGTGGTTTGTTAGTTTAGCTTTAATGGCAGATCCGGGTTATAGTACGCGATAGCACCAGTTGTAAAAGTTTTTGTTCCGCATTTGGCGTCTGTTAGAGGCCGGGGCGCTACCGTGGACTTACATTATCAACACAGTAATCGTCTTTGAAAAAGACACAAATCCTGCCGCCCATGTGCAGCGGTTACTGATAACATCAAAATAATCAGGACTTCAATTTACCTTTCTAATTGTCTGACTCAGACTGAGTCTTATTAATAATCTGACTTGAATATAATTCAAGTACAACCTACAATCTATAATCTACAATATTACAATTCAACATGAATCCATGAATCCATTATTCCATATATTCAATCTATCAATCTATACAATTTGAACGAACCGAACCATGGATATACATTCCATTTACATAATTCTCCAGTTACATACATTTACCTAATTCTACAGTTACATCCGTTTACTGATATTATGGTTTCGGTAAGTCATCCAATTATACAATCTACATTACAATACAATTCAAGTTACAATACAATTACAATACAAACAATACAATCAAAATAACACGGGGTTTAAGGGATAGACTGGTACGGAAGGTGTTAAAAGTGGCACGAGACTACAAGATTTAAGACGTAATTACAACCATACCGTTGTTCCGTGGTATTATCGACGGAGACTTATACCCTATATTCCGTTTGCCCTGATCTCTAGAATATAGAGACCCCTCTCGTATACACTGGCATCCTTCTGTACCAAGATACAAACAACATCATTAACACAACATTATAACAATATACTACAACTTTAAAAGCTACCTTCTTATTCTGTCTATTCTATTTCTCCCTTATCTTTGGGACTTAACGAGCGACCTGTTCGCTGGCGACATTCTCTTTCTTTCTTCTTTGAATGTCGTCAGGTGATTTGGATATTCCTGAGATCGAGCCCACTGCTGAAGACTTGGACCACTTCGTTGAAGACCCAGAGCTTTAGTTCGCTGTACACTTTCATTTTCAGTACTTTTCCTTTTCTGTTATGCCATTGTTTAGGCATTGCTTTATTTCAGTTGTATTTACATTTCCATGCATTGTACAGAAAGAATGTGAATAAATAAAGTTGCTGTTTTATTATAACTTGTCTTTTGTACATTTACTTTTATATTGCTTAGTTACGCTTAGCGTATTTACTTCACAGTAAATACGTAGCGACCTCGTCGCGTCCTCTGCCCGTATACTGGGAATCGGGGCGTGACATCTATGGTCGAAGTGTGAGCAGCGCATCGAAGAAATGCCTGCGGTAGGCATATTCGTAGGGACCTTCGACCCTCAGGCGACCATTTCACAATTCATGATGTTCTTCAAGCCAACTACTTTCCAGGCTTTGATTGACAAACTGGCCCAAATGGATCAGATGGGTCATAGACCCTCTTCTTCGAAGTTGGAATCTCGAAACGAGAAAGGGAAAAGGAAAGCGATATTCATCGCCAATACTCAGCAACAACCCAATGGTTCAAAGCCAACTGATCGCCAAGACGAAAGACGACGATTCTTCAATGAGAAACTGAAGTGCCCTTATTCGTTTCCCCGAGATAAAACGAGGAGACTGTTTGAGTTGGCAGTACACAATAGGCTCATCATCTTGCCGGATCCAAAATGCCCATTGCAACCCGGTGAGGTCAATAATCCCAATTATTGCCCATATCACCAAGTGGTAGGCCATCCAATCGAAAATTACTTCGTCTTCAAAGGCTGGATTGAGGACCAATACCAACAGGGCAAATTTGCATTGTTCGAGAATTAGAAAGTAAGCCCGCCTCAGCCGCACGCTCTTAAAAGTGGGGACACACCGGGGGCATCATGCTCTTTTCTAGGAGAAGCTCCATAGGAGGTCGCTCTTTCAGCCAAGACGAAAAGAATGCTGAAGGATCTCCAAACATGCCCGGCGATCAGGTGGAAAAATTCGCTGGAACCCTAGGTTATTGAGGGAATGCTGAAGCCATGCCTGACTCCAAGAATTGGTAGCGATAATCAAAACGCTCAGGCCCAGCCATCAAAGTCTTCGAAGAAGAAGAAGAAGACCAAAAAGCCCGTGAAACCTGATGACAAGCGCACAGACCTGCAAAAACATATTGACGCGCTGGAAGAATACAACCAAAAGGCGCGAACCCCGGTCACACTCCAAGAGTTTCTCAACCACATCCTTGAAGATGGAGATGGCGACGAAGATGAGGGAGAAGACTCATCAGATGAACCTGAGGATTATGTGGCAAGCTGCCACATGATCTCTCACTCGTCAGTAGATGGTGAAAAAGCTCATGATACAGAGAAACTGGGGGCAGATCCCAAAACAAAACTTCTAGGACCGTCAGACGAGATGATTGACACATTCCTGAAAGAAGCTCTTCTGAAAAGTAAAGCTGATCGAGAACGCGGAATGGCCATATTTGAAAAAGCCAAACGCCGGCGACTGGACGAAAGGGTTAAAACACCCCAACCAGATCAAAGCACATTCGCCACAAATAAAAGCAGGTTCAAGACGAGGAAAAGGTTCGCCAAAGCCATTGTTAGTTATATGTATGCCCTAGAGGCCATTACTGTACATAGGATGTATATTGTAGTGGATGCTGGGACATATATAGGGAGGACTTTCTTGCTCGACATGATAGTATGCTATCTGGTTGCTCTTTACCTTAACATGTATACTGATTGTCTCTCTGTTGCATATTGGTAAAGCCCTTAGGATGTGTACTTGGCTACCTGGACTATGATGCGGATCATACTAGTGGGGACATGGTAGTCCATAAGTACATCCTTCAAGGTCCCTAGTCGTGGGTGTATCGAGACGGGGCATCGATATACCAGAGTAGACTAGCGTATACCTTCTCGACCCATACAGATGGGCGATGGATGATCCCATATCCATTGGTGTTTGACATCAGAGATGATATACGGGTGCTCAGTGGAGACTGGGTACATTGGACGGACTCGCCGAGAACTCCCAGTTGGTATTATACCTTACGTCAGATGGCAGTTCTCTGGTGACACTGGTACAGAGTAGTCTGTTGACCCGAGATTGTCATAGAGTCTTGTGTGATTCCCACTGTGCTTTGATTTCCACCTTACCACGTCCAAGAGGGCGTGAAAAACGGTGGTTTTTGGGTACAGTCCCGAATCACATGGAGGCAATGAGCGATAGGAGGGGATTCGTCTCTCCCGGTATAGGGAGTTGATGTTGCACTGTGTTCGATTGGCTATAACCGGAAATCCCTGGCCAGGGTTGCTGAGATTTACTGGTAAGTGTTACCAGTAGTTTCTTGAACTGTTATAGACCTCATATCGATACGACTTATCGAGCTACTGGGGTCTGACTTTACCACCCCTAGGCAAGATATGCGACATATCAGACGAACAGACCGGACTGTACGGTAAGTGTTACTGGTTGGATTCACAGGAGTGTGAGCGGGGTTGCTCGTCTATCTTCTGATCGCTCAATACCCGGGTGTCCGTTACATTTAGCAGACCGCTTGCGGCTTGTGGGTGTTTGATATGATCATCACCTGCTGCCAGCGTATTGACGAGCCTTTAGAGTCCTACACAGAGGTTTCCTGGCTCAAGCGAAACGAAATAGGAGCGCATATGAGATATGTGCGGGACCGAGAATAATACCAGTATGTGATACTGTATTCGATTCTCGCGATTTGTGACATTGATCGGTTATATGCGATATAGCCGGGTTATCGGATCAAGTGTTGATTCGATAAGTTGTTGCTATTGATATTAGTCGGTTATATGAGATATGACCGGATCGTTAAATCAAGTGTTGATTTAATGATTTAATGCATAATTATATATTTTATATATTACTTTGCATTAACTAGTATTGGTTCACTTAAGATGGATTTTCTCACTTGATGTGCACATTGTATATATGATATAGTTTTGTGCACTAGTTTGTATCATGTTTGATGATACATGCAAACTTGGGTGTGTGTATGCTTTTAACTATGATTAGGTTAATGGTTAGGGTTTGATTTATTTACTTATTCATTTATTTATTTATTCATTTTTGGCAAAATGAAATGGTGGCTAATTTTGTTTCTTTGCTTTAGCTTCATGAAGCTTCTTTAGATTATCTACCATTTTGTCTTTTGCCTAAACCTAACCATTCACCTAACCCCAGTTTATTCTCTACACTTAACCAAGGTTGCATTATGATAACTTCACTTGATTTATCATTTGATTTGATTATTTCTTATCATATTCTTTTTCTTCTTCTTCTTCTTCTTCTTCTTCTTCTTCAAGAAGGAGAAACCTTACTAGCTTTAATGGTGCTATGAGGAAAAGAGTGAGAAATCAAAATCCAAAATGAACCCACTTCCTATTTCTTCATCCTCTACCACTTGCCATGTAGTATAGGGTGTTTTCTTCACAAGTTTCATGACTTGGTGAAGTTGGAGCTTGATCTTGAGTTGCCTCGACGTAGATCATCTTCGGCATCGAAGTCGACGACCTAGCCCGATCATTTCTTCGACGAAATTATCGCTAGAGTCCGGGATCAGATGATCGCAGCGGAGGGACATCATCATTGAGCTAAGGAAGTGGAGGACCGGATCTATAAAGGTTGTAGCCCCTTTCACTATCTAGTTAAGTTGTTAACTTGTTGTTTCGCCTATACCTCTAGTTAGGATCTTGCTTAGGGTTACTTGGCACATAGGAAAATTTGATTTTGCCATGGTTAATCAGTTGTGGAACCTCTTGAGTGTGCCTAGTAACCCTACAGTGGTATCAGAGCCTAGTTAGAGTCTTAGGCGATGAGTAGACGAAGTTAGAAACCCGATCGAACCCGAAACCCTAATTCTAAATCCTTCTCTGTACAATTTTTAAAAACTGGGATTTTTGTGAATTAAAAATATGCAGAAAAATCAGCAGGGAATTGTAAGAAATACTGTGCAGCACGTGAGCCTGATTCCTCTAAACCACCGTGGAACCGCGGCACGAGCATGCCTCGTGCGGCGGTTCCGCGGCCATTCTGTCACATTAAGTTTTGGAATTTGCACAGTAATTCCTATATTTTAGTGCTGTATTTTCTAGGAATTTTTAAATTCTACTCAAGAGTTGAGTTTTCTGGGTTGTATTGGGGACTCGGTGTTTCGATCGGGATGTTTAACTTCGTCTATAGGTTTTTCCGGATTATTTTAGAATATGTTAAAAAGGTTCGACCGGATATAAATACCCACTTTTTCCCCTGTCGGGAAATTTCCAAGTGTTGGATCTTTCCGTGGTTTAATAACGTTCTAAGTAGTGCAAGTAACGTGATGGTCCTTCTAGAAGATAACAAACTTTAACTCGATTATGTGACCGTCTTGAACTGCCCTTTGAACCTTAGAGTTTGGGGCAGTACGGCGTGCCACATGTGAGGCGTTGGCTTGACCCTTCTACGGCTGGACCGTTGGTACTGAGGCATGAACTGGATGTTTTTTAAACTTGTTTCATGTGTTGAGCTGTTTCGGGAAAACTTGGGTGTTTGATTGTTCGATCGGAAAGTTTAACATTTTCTATTTATCTGGAATGTGATACAATATTTGGAATTCACAAGTAGTTATGAGATAACTAATATGAATGTTATAAACATAGCACTTTAGTCTCACTTGATCGGTTGCCACAGAATTTTGATGTGATCAAAAGTCCGTCGCAATCTCGTAGCGTACGCGGATACTCGCCGGTAAAACTTAATAGATAGCAACGCCCCATAGCCCCGACCAAGTAACTGTAGGAGAACCCCGTCGCCGAAAGCATCCGTTCGGGTGCTCGCGGCAGCGGTGTTCCGCCTTAGTGCACTTCGTCGACGGTATAGGGGATGCGGCCGCCTACTAAAGTTTGCGACGAGCATTCGATCAGTTTTTCGGGAATCTTGTTGAATTGCCCGACTTGATATTGAAAAGAGTTTTCGATAATGAGACTAAAATGCGGAGTTTTTAATTGTTAGGCATGCGATGTCTAAGTAATTCATTTGATTAGGCATGTGATGTCTAAAGAGGTTGCGGATTCCAACTGTTGTAGTTTTATACTTTCTTTTCTGCGACCGTAAGTGTAATATGTGATATCGCCGGTTTCGTTGCTATATGTCAACGACAATTGGGATACGCATGTTTACTTATGTTGATGACATGTGATGTTATGTGTTGCTGGATATGTTATATTGGACGTCGTGTTTGAATAGCCGGGTTTTTTTATGTGAGATGAGTGTTTTTCATTTTCATTCATGTAAAAACTTGTATGTAATATTCTTTTATTGGGGCACTTCCAGGTTGCGGAAGTTGTCACCATTTGTATATTATTTACTTTTCCGCATTAGGATAGACCCAAGGAGGGGAGCACAAGTAACCGGGTTCTGGAGTCCAGTGGGAGACCATCTCGAGGAGTCGAGTCCGGGTCTCCTAACTCTAGAATTGGTAGGGTTGCTTGCCGCTCTCGTAGGGGTCTAGGGGTGTGGGTTTGGCTATTCATCACGACCGTAGAATCCGTGTTTTATACTGTCTCGTATTGAAAACACGGACGTCCTAGTATATCCAATATTTCATATGATATTTTCTGCTGCGTTATCTGTGATGTGATCATGTGATGTTCTGTGATAGATATAGTATATAGTATATATGATATATTATATAGACGTTACTTATGTTTTACACCCGCGCTAGCCGTGCCCCGCTCTGCCGTTAGTCACCTAACCTAACGGTGCACGAGGGGACATCGAGACGAATGCGGATGGCATAAGTGTATGTCGTATTTATCTGTGATGTTTAGGTGATTAAATGATGGGACTTCATTAATGAGATTAATGAAATAAAAGAAACCTAAAGATGTTGTGGAATTGAATTTTCAAAAACAAGAAGCTACAGTTCTTACTTTTGCATCGCGGTGTTCCTTGTAGAACATCCTGCACCTTATTCGATAAGGAAAGGGCCGAGATCCCTTCACCGGGAGTGACCCCTTTAGCAATAACTGGCAGATGCTACACACTCAGTTTGTCTTTTGATTGCTTCTATAGTTTTTGCTTTGCACAGCGGTATATATGATATATCCTGCACCTTATTCGATGAGGAAAGGGCCGACGATCCCTTCACCGGGAGTGACCCCTTTAGCAAAACTGGAAAAGCCTAAAAAACACTCCATTTAAAATTCATTCGATTCTACAACGATATCAAGTTCATTACGCAATAGGTTTTCAGAAAAACCTGTCGTAGCCCTCCGTCATTTCAGATAAGTCCTGCTTAGTATTCGTGCTGCATTTGTTGACCTTGTCAAGGCGCAGTGTGCGGTAGCTAACCAGTATTTATCTGCTTATGCATATGATGCAGATTGGGTTAGGGTAGTCGTGAGGCCTTATTGACCTTGTCAAGGGTCATGCGGGTGGGTTTGATTCAATCAAGAAATGACGGGTTGAACTTGACTTGCGGTCTATGGTTTGTTGACCTTGTCAAGGTCATAGATCGTTCGGGGCAAAATATTATCGGGAATTTCAAGTGTTGAAATTTGCAATAAGATTGCATAACTTCTATGAGATAGTTGGATCCCGATACCCACTGCGAGTAATTGTTACTCCTGGGAGAGTTTTACACATTACAATTAGCCGATCTAGTAGGTGTCTAGAAAGGTGTCAACGGGGTTACGCCTCTGGGAAAATGATGTTTACTGTAATTAGGTCCGTGCGAAAGCACGGGGAACCTCCCTCAAAGTACCGACACTGGCCTGGCTGAAAGATTGGCGAACTTATAGTGTGTAATTAATCCCGGCTAGTCTTTCCTTTTAGGGTTTGAAGGAAGATTTGATAAAAACCAGTGGGAGCCATCCTGATTAAATAAAATAATAACCAATCTAATCTTGGAAGAGAGCACGCTGAGTGTTTTCTTCTCTCTCTCCTGGTAGCGACCATGTCACGCCTTAATCAAGATAAAAATATGGATGTATTGACCGAACCCGCTTGCTATACTGAGCTGGGGAACGTTGGTCCCGCTCCAACTTATAAATGTTATAAGACAGAGCAGGATTTTGGGGAATACTAGAATTCCCATGCCGCCCAAACGAAGAAAGTGCATGATATGCATCTTCTTCGGGTGCGTTCATTACAAAGAACTGTTTCTCAGTATACTCTGCATCCTGGGTATTTGATACCGGATCAGGATCCCAGATATGTAATCTGTTACATAGGGCTACAGAAAGGTAGAGAATAGGGAACGGGTGATAAGTTTCATAAGGCAGAAAACGGGGCAAGTGTTGCAGCCAAGTCTGTTGGTCATTGTCACACTGTGTTACCAGTACATTGATTCTGAACGAATGTTATTAGATACCGAACCTGATATACAAAATCATATCAGTCTCTTTATTAGTAAAGAAATGATAAAATTTTGTATTGTTGGATAATGTTTTGAACATTTCCTATATCAAAAGTTGATCGGTTCAGGCACGTTATCTAAAAGCATTGATGTTCTAAATCAAACTGCAGTTCTTAGTATACGGAACACACACAAGAGGAAGAGTTCAGAAATGAATGGATCCTTCTTGAGGTATTGTAGACTAGGTCATATCAATGCGACCCGACTAACTAAGTTGCACATAGATGCATATTTAAATCTGTTTGAATTTACATCTTGTGAAACTTGCCAGTCATGTCACAGAGATAAGATGACCATAGCTCTGTTTATTAGAAACAGAGAAAGAGTTAGTGAACTCTTGGGATGATACATGTTGATGTATGTAGGTCCCCTGTCTACACATACCAAGACCGGTTCTTTGTATTTCATTACATTCTCTGATAATCTCTCAAGATTCAGACATATGTTCCTGTTGAAACACAAGTCCGAAGCTTTTGAGATATTCACAGAATATAAGTTCGAAATAGAGAACCAAAATGGGTATAAGTATTATGTCCTTTGATGTGATCAAGGAGGAGAGTACTTGAGCACGAAAATACTGGACTATTCTAAAGGAGAATGAGATTCTCTCTCAGCATTACTCCTCCGTATACACCATAGCATGATGGTATATCGGGGCGGAGCAATAACACCCTATGTGATATGGTGTGCTCTATGATGAGTACTACTGAGTTTCCAATTTCCTTTTGGGAATTATGCGCTTGAGAAGCTGCATACCTATTGAATAGGGTTCAAATCAAATCAGTTGCCTACCACTTCATATGTGATATGGAAAGGGAAGAGCCCATATCTTAAGTTAGTTAAGATTTGGGGTTGTCCGGCCTATGTCTAAAGGCAAAATCCGGACAAGCTCGAGGCAAGATCTGTTATGTAGAACTGGAAATGTTCCAGCTATACAAACTGCAGCTGATGATTTGGAAGAACCAAAGGATTCAATAGTCCCCGACGAACCTCAGCCTCTCCGCCGATCTGGTAGGGCTCCTCATCCGCCTGAAAGATACTTTGGTTTCTCGATGACAGTGGGAGCGAGGAATGCATCATGAGATGATGACCCAACTAGTTTCGAGCTGGCCATCAGGAGTGGGACTCTGTAAGAATGGCTGGATGCTTAGCGATCTGAGATGGAATCCCAATACACCAACAAAGTATGGACTTTGGTTGCTTTATCTGAAGGGTTAAATCCCCATCAGGAGCAAGTATATCTTGAGAAGATTACTTGGTGTAGATGGAAAAGTTGAGACTTTCAAAGCTAGACTTGTTAAAGGTTTTCGTCATCAACCAGGCGTGGATAATGGTGAAACCTTTTCAAGTAGCTATGCTTAAGTCCATCCAGATCCTACTTGCCACGGCTACATACCATGAATATGATATCTGGCGGTTGGGTGTCATGACTGCTTTTCTAAAATGATGTTTTAGAAGAGAGCGTCTGTAAGTACACAACCAGAGGGCTTCGTAGACAGTGGGAGCAGCGGAAACGTGTACAAGTTGCTTTATAAGATTAATGCAGGCATCGCGGAGTTGGAACATCTGTTTTGATGAGATAGTCAAAGAGTTTGACATCATCAAAATGGTAGATGAACCTTGTATATACAAAAAGGTAGTAGGGAGTATGGTAGTGATCCTCGTAGAGTACATGGATGACATACTCTTGATGGGGAAGGAGTTTCCTATGCTACGCTCGGTCAATTTCCGCTTATCACAAGGATTCTCCATATAGGATCAATGTGATACCTCCTAAATCCTGAGTTTTCATCTATGAGATAGATGTAATTGGATGTTAGGATACTCACTAGATATAGTGAGATGGTATCAATCGATCCTGGGGAGAATCACTGGAAGGGTTCCAGGGTGATAAAGACGACTGAATGTCAGTCACAGGCATTGTCTTTACCCTCAGTAAAGGGGCGGTATGTTGGTAGAGTTCCAAGCTAGATACCGTGGAATACTAGATGATAAAGGCTGGATACATCGCTACTTAAGATGCTACCAAAGAGGCTGTCTCGGTGTATATTAGTTCATGAGATGAACTTAGTTCCTCCCATTGTGTGACAATGGAGTTGTGGCTTATGCCAAGGAACGTCCGTCCCATCAGTGATCCAGACATATTCTAAGGCAGTATCACCTGATCATGGAGATGGTTGATCTCCAAGGAGATCAAGGTTAAGAGAGCAGACTCAGAGGACAACACGGCGGATCCACTCACAAAGGCCTTTTCCCAGAGTGAGACTTTCATGGGATGGTTGAGTATGAGATACTACAACCACTGCTACAGATGGCCCTAGTGCAAGTGGGAGATTGTTAGTTATATGTATGCCCTAGAGGCCATTACTGTACATAGGATGTATATTGTAGTGGATGCTGGGACATATATAGGGAGGACTTTCTTGCTCGACATGATAGTATGCTATCTGGTTGCTCTTTACCTTAACGTGTATACTGATTGTCTCTCTGTTACATATTGGTAAAGCCCTTAGGATGTGTACTTGACTACCTGGACTATGATGCGGATCATACTAGTGGGGACATGGTAGTCCATAAGTACATCCTTCAAGGTCCTGATTAGTCGAAAATATTGCATCTTTTAGCCGGCAATTTCCTCATCATTTGCATTCATATAGAAGTGTTCGGCATTCATATTTCACATATTAGAAAATCTGTCGCAAAATATCAGATTATATGTGTTAGACCTTAAAACCGGCATTTCTAGGGAAATTGACTGCATTTCATAGCATGGCATCATTTCTATATATTGCAACCTGTGTTTCGAAGTACGTGCAGGAAAATCCAGAAGAAAGGCCAAAAATTTACATGGTGCTGATCAAACATTACACCAACTCCAAGTTTGTAGATCTGGTAGCAATCCAAAAGGCAAAACACAATTCCACAGATCAGATAAAGCCCCAAAGTTTAGCCCAAAGCAACACTGGAAGTGTGAAGCCATGAAGCCAACACTTGGCCGCAGAACCGCGGCCGGAGCCGGCTTGCGCCGCGGTTCCGCGGTGTCCTTGCCACGTCAGCACATCAATTTCAGTGCATAATGTTTCCCTCAGCTCCTACACTTCAGAAAGACACTTCAAGTTCCAGAAGACTCCAGAGACTTCTGCCAGTTCAACAAACTAGGGTTTCTAATGCTTAATTAATCCTAGCTTAAAACCTAAGCTAGCTCCTAACAAACTCTTTCTAGAAACTCCTCAACAAACTTTTGGAGAGAATTGTAATTTCAAACCTAGACCTAGGGTTTGGGAAGTCTATAAATAGAAGCCTAAACCTAGGGTAAAGGGGATCCCCAATCTAGTATCAAACTAGAGCCATTCTATCTCTTACCTCATCTTCTTCTTCCACAAGTATAGTGATAAGGCTTGTGTGAAACCCTAACCCTAATTCCAATCAAAAGCCAAGATTCCCGAGTACCAAATCAAGTAAGAAGCCCTGCAACCTTTTATGAGCGGAGCCGATCTTCAACAGAGCAAGTAGTCCAAGCCGATCTACGACTCACGGAGCCGAGCGAAGCCAAATCGACAATTTAGTTCTTCCTCTTGTAGTTCTTGAGCGACTGTAATCAAATTGTTGATATAAATAAAAGGTGATATTCTTTTATCTTGTTTTCTTTAAATTCTTGCATCATGATTCGATCTCAATTTCTAGTTGTAGTTCTTGTTGTGATGTTTGAGTAATACTCCGCTCATCGAGGAGTCGAGACGATCAATAGAATGATGATGTAATATATCTGAAAACGATTCTTGATTCCTACGAGTTTTGTAAACCCTAGCAAGTTCAAGAATCGACGACCCAATTTTGTTGCGATGCTTTCTTGATTGATATCACTCGAAATTGGGGAGTTACGATCGTTTCTTGAAATTGCAAGAGGTTAGAATGTGAATGATATCGACGAAAGAACAATGGTTAAATGATGAAACCTTCGTTTCATGAGAAAGCCCTAACTCTCGTCGATCATCATCGATCTAGTATCAATTCTTCGAAGGACAAGAACACGTTATCTTAAGATTACATCACGTCTATAGATCCGATCGATTCCTGCGAGCCTCATTTAGATTCTTGACATTTTGGTTGGAAATATCATCGAAACCCGATTCTCGATTGTTTATCATTTTCTTGATTCTTGATTAGACTAGTGACACCTGAATCAATCGATAAAATCTTGAATCATGTTTTCTTTTCTTTTCGATTAACTTTTCAATTCAAACAAATCAAATATAAAAACGAATCGCACAATCCTTGTGGACGATCCGCACTCGCTTACGATCTACAACTGACACCGTAATTGATTGCGGTCAAATATAATTCTTTGATTGTGAATTTTATTCAATTTTCTAAATACCGACACAAGAAACTCTTATCGATCAAATGAAACCGTTATCGGGAATCATTTGATTTGATTTACACAGTCTTGAATTTTACATTCAATCAAATGGCGCCGTTGCCGGGGATTACGCGCTAATTCGTTTCATATTAAAGTTTGAATTGAAGGATTTATTCCTTTATAATTTTTGTAATCAAAATTCGTGCAAACCCTAAACAATTTGTTGTGTTTCATTGCAAGGAGATCTGGAGATTGCTGTGAAATTGGAAATTTTTTTGGAATATACCAGAGGACAGGGGAAGTGAACAGGAACATTCCCTGAAAATTTTGTGCAGTGTTCTTCTCTTACGACCGCGGAAGGGCGGCATTAAGAGGCAATTGCGGCGGAACCGCGGTCTCCTTGAGGGATCACTGTACCATTTTTTCTCTGTAAGCTTCTTACCTTCTCCTCTCTCCTCTTTTTAGCTCCAACTAACAAATTTCTGCAGGCTTCTTTGCAAATAATCGCAGCTCGCAAATTGCAAAAGTAAATTTGTGCGTGTTTTTGTTTCTTGGTTGTTTGCATTCTAAATACGGATATTAAGGGGCACGGCCAAATCCAAATTAGGTGGGGAGTTCATTACCCTTCCTAGGCCCCGAAAATAACAAAACTTGCATCCGCATTGACCCACATTAACTAAAAAATATCTAGAGATGACTCTAAGGACCATCGCGCTCACTTAGGACAAGAGAAGGCTAGGTAATTCATTGCTTATCTGCGTTTTCTTGTGGTGTCTAGGCAAGTGTGTCGAAGGCTAGTGGTTATTAATTAGGCCCACTACTTACGTAGTGGAGTACCTTCCCACTTACTTGGCACTTACCTGGCCACAGAGGGACAAAGAGGCAGTGGAGGATTCTATCCTGCGACTTGTCTTTTGGCAGTTAGGAGCGGTCTAGAGCCGGACCTAGGTGACCACTAGATTCTAGGGTTTTGTGTGCTGCATTTGTTGTGTCGCATCATTTTTTTTTCAAAAACCCGTCCCTTTTTCAAAGCAAACACCGCATTCATTCATTTACCCCTAATTATAAGTCAACGCTGCCACTTGTACTAACCCTTTTTAGTACAAGATAGGCTGGACACGGGATTCTAGTGCCCGTTTAGTCCGCGTACCTTTTATCGACTCCGAAGTTGATATTTCTCCATTTTACCTTTCTTTTACCCACTACCACACCAACATCGATGGATCCGTCTCCATCGAACTTCTTTACCACTACTCTGCCGCCGTCCGTTGGTGCGCAGAATCCACCCCGCATCTCTCTCCAAGAGAGGTGCTACCCTATTCGAGGTCCTCTTTCGACCTGCTTATCCACACCACCAGCCAATGGGGATAACTTTGAGATTAAATCCTAATACATCAACCTTTTACCTAAATTCCATGGACTCGAGACTGAGGACGCTTACGTTTTCATCACCAAATTTGAAAACGTATGCGCAATGATGGGTACGTCACAACTTTCAGTGGATGCTATGCGTCTACGTCTTCTTCCATTTACCTTGTGCGATATAGCCGAGAAGTGGCTATATAACACTACCGCACACTCTATTACGAATTGGGAAGAATTCGTCGCTGCATTCCTTAAGAAATTTTACCCAATACAAAAGACAGCTCGAATCCGTAGCGAACTGAATCAATTTACCCAGCTCCCTACTTAACCATTCTCTAAATGCTTTGAACGTTTCAAGGATCTATTGGTTCAGTGTCCTCATCACGGCATCCCGAGATGGGAGCTTTGCCGAATCATATATGAGGGAAGTAACCCTAACACTAAACAGAGCCTTGAAAACATGTGTCAAGGTACTTTTATGACTAAGGATGATGGGGAAGCTTGGCGATATTTAGAAGAGTTCGCTGAAAAATCTTTACAGTGGGAAAGTCCATCATTTAGGAGTGGCAATAACCAATCGGATGTTTCCATAGGAGTTAGAGCTGACATTTCAGCTATACACAAGAAACTCGAGACATTTGGAAAACAAATTTTTAGCTTCCTCCCTTAATCAAATGTCACTTTCCAAAACTGTATGTGGCTGCTGTTCTGATCCGTCTCACTTGACGGAAGAATGTCCGTTTCAAGGTCGTGAGCATACCAATGCCGCATTTCAAAGACCTAGAAATGATCCATTTTCTTCCACATATAATCAGGGTTGGAGGAATCACCCTAATTTTGCTTGGAACCAATCACAATCTCAAAACACGGTTCCAAACCAAAATAATTTCCAAAGGGTCCCTCCACCACAACAGCAGCCACAAGTTCAATTGAGTCAGCACCCCTTTCAAGCACATAACTTTCAAAATCCAGTCAACACACCTGCACTGTCTAGTCCTTTACAGTTGACCGGAACTGATGAATCCTCTTCTTTTGCACAATACATGAATTTGGTCTTAACAAATATCATGCAAGTTTCGGCTGAAATGAAGTCTTCTGTCGATAAAATTGAGAAAAACTCTGCGTCCCAAAACGAGAGTATTAAATCGATGGAAGAAGAGATTGCACGATTAAAAGCCGAAATTAGTGCAAGAGAGAAAGGAAAACTTCCAGCTCAACCTTTACCCAATCCTGGCTATTCACATCATGTGAATGCAATCACCACGTTGAGATCTGGAAGAGTGCTTGACAACCATGTTGGGGAAGAAGTTGATGATATTGACAATTCTATCAACACCTCGGCTGAGACCTTTCCTTACACACACACTTCTAGTTCTGACCCCAGTTCTTCTATCCCACCACCTTCTTCCGAGCCTATTCTTCGTTTCCCAAAAGGCTCGCCACTTCAGCCCACCTCTTTTACTCCTCCACGGACGATCCCCACTTCTATTCTGGGATCGGTTCCACACACACTTCCTTCTCCTATGATGGACCCAGCGCTTATTGCTAAAGCACCTTATCCTAATCGGTTAAGGGCTAACACACCAAGTCCACATATGGAGAAGATCACTGAGATGTTTAAACAGGTTAACATCAATATCCCTCTTCTAGATGCTATCCAACAAGTCCCCGCATATGCGAAAGTTCTTAAAGACTTGTGCACTAGAAAGAGGAAGAAACAAATGCCCAAGAAGATATTCATGGCAAAAACTGTAGACACGGCTTTCCCCCAGCAATTACCAAGGAAACGTAAGGATCCTGGATATCCTACGATTTCCATCTCTATTGGGGAAAAACACATTAACTGTGCTCTACTAGATCTTGGGGCAAGTGTTAACCTGCTTCCTTTCTCAGTTTATGAGCAGTTAGGGATCGGAGAGTTGAAACCATCTCCTTGCACTCTCCAGATGGCTGACCGATCAATCACCAAACCTAGGGGTGAACTAGAGGATGTGTTAATAAAAATAGGGGAATTTATATTCCCTGTGGACTTTATTGTAATTGATACACAGCCTGTAGCGAACTCACGGAATCAAATTCCGGTGATTTTAGGTCGCCCCTTTTTGGCCACTTCCAACGCTATCATCAACTGTCGTAATGGTTCTATGACCCTATCCATCGGGAAGAGGACAATTGAGATGAACATTTACAAGTTGGGAAGTGTACCCTCCGAACCTACTGCTCAGGTCTGTTCTGTCGACTTAATGGATGTCGACAGCAGCGAATTTGATGATCCTCTTGATATTGATCTTGACTCTTTTCATATGTTGTTGTTTGACCAAACTATGTATCATACACATACGGACTCTTCCACCGAGATGTCCGGGTCAACAATTAACACGGATTATGAACTGTTCTTAGAGTCTGAAGATCACCCCGCACTTTGTGATGACATTATTCTTTGGGGTATTGATGAAACTTTTGAGGAGATCTTCGCTGATGAACTCGCATTTCTGAATAACACGGGTGTTGAGATGAATCATGTCCCAATCATTGAAATTGAACCTCCGCCCCTTCATATGGACTGTAAAAAGAATGCGAGTAATCCATCACATTCACTGCATCGTCTCTCCAAAATGAGACGCACACACATTCATTCCACCACTTACCCTTTCCACACTTCTTCTTCCACCAACCAGAGCACTGCATTGATAAAATTTTTGAATGGTTGGTGTTAACATTCGGTCTTTGCAAAGCTTGGCACCGACAAATGATTTTTGACCCCCACTTGTGATTTCAAAAGATTAACATTGCATAACTCAAGTTTGGGAGGGTATATTTTTTCTGGCTCTTGAAAAGAAAATTTTTACAAAATTTTGAGCCAAAAATAAGTTTGGGGGAAGTTCTTCACTTAAATATTTTGCCCCCACTAATAAATTCCTCCCAAGCTTACAGGTTTTTCGAGATTTAGCGGATGGCAACAGTGAGGACACTGTTGAAAACAAGTTTGGGGGAGGTTTGTGCTTATTTTTGCATCATTTGCATCATACATTGCATAAGCACAAAACATTTTCAAAAACCTATAAAAATTTAAAAATTTTCAAAAAGATAAAAATATTTTTTTTTGTACATAAATAAGATAATGAAAGTTTAGATAGTGAAAAATTACATCCATGAGATTAGAAAAATTTAAGAAAACCAAGAAAATTAGAAGTTTTCTTATACGAACTAGTAATAAGTAGTTATGAGCCATTGTCCCAAGGGTTAGTAAGATGAAGGACGTCACTAATATGAGGATAAAAATAAGTCTGAAAAATAGTTTCTATTCTGGAAGCCAAACATTTTGAACGTTGATACCTTGCTATTTGCACTTACACACGTCTTAAAGCCTGGGATAGTAGAGGATACCTTGAAATGCTTTTGTTTTTAAGCCAAAAGTATGAAGGAATAAAAAAAAATGAAATGAAGAAAATATAAAGTGGTGAGAAAAATGGACACTGGTTTTGTTATCACCAAGGGCAATAAAAAAAAAATATATAGCGAGGGTGCCTCTTCACCTAGTGCCCTAAGGCCAACTGGTCTGGGAGTCACTGCTATGCCTAAGGTGGTGCAAGACGAGGAAAATACACCAAATAAGCAAACACATGAGTAATCGGTCGGTTAGTACCTCAAGAAGTATTAACGGTCGCATGAAAGTGTGTGAGCAATCTCATCTAAATATTCATTAATTAAAAAATACTGAGGCTGATGGGCAAGAGTATGATAGCTTGAATTGAATTCTCCGGGTATAGGGATGTCTTTACACATACGCAGGGTTATATGATCGATGTTTGGAAGAAAGATAGGAATGAAGAATAAGACGATGTTTTATTGAGAGAGGACGTGATTTCTGACATCTTTTCATGACCATTAAGATAGGGCTCATGACAACCGAAAAGCTAGCTTAGTTAGAAACCCTAATTTTCAAAACTTTTCTTTTACAATTCTTTTCTTTATATGTAATATTCATGATCTTCCTTTTATTATTGGATTTTGTGGGTGCAATCCGCTGAAAACCCTCAGGAGACAACACTCCTCCTACTAGGGACACCTAAAGGTTTAAAGGCTTGTTGCACGTGCTCAGTGCAATCGTGTTGCCTACGAAAATGTGCTAGTTAGTTTTTCTCTTTCTTTATTTTCTCCTTCTCTTTTTAATAAAACAGTTCGCTCGAGACGATCGAAATTAAGTTTGGGGGAATTTGATTAGTCGAAAATATTGCATCTTTTAGCCGGCAATTTCCTCATCATTTGCATTCATATAGAAGTGTTCGGCATTCATATTTCACATATTAGCAAATCTGTCGCAAAATATCAGATTACACGTGTTAGACCTTAAAACTGGCATTTCTAGGGAAATCGACTGCATTTCATAGCATGGCATCATTTCTATATATTGCAACCCGTGTTTCGAAGTCCGTGCAGGAAAATCCAGAAGAAAGGCCAAAAATTTACATGGTGCTGATCAAACATTACACCAACTCCAAGTTTGTAGATCTAGTACCAATCCAAAAGGCAAAACACAATTCCACAGATCAGATAAAGCCCCAAAGTTTAGCCCAAAGCAACACTGGAAGTGTGAAGCCATGAAGCTAAAACTTGGCCGCGGAACCGCGGCCGGAGCCGGCTTGCGCCGCGGTTCCGCGGTGTCCTTGCCACGTCAGCACATCAATTTCAGTGCATAATGTTTCCCTCAGCTCCTACACTTCAGAAAGACACTTCAAGTTCCAGAAGACTCCAGAGACTTCTGCCAGTTCAACAAACTAGGGTTTCTAATGCTTAATTAATCCTAGCTTAAAACCTAAGCTAGCTCCTAACAAACTCTTTCTAGAAACTCCTCAACAAACTTTTGGAGGGAATTGTAATTTCAAACCTAGACCTAGGGTTTGGGAAGTCTATAAATAGAAGCTTAAACCTAGGGTAAAGGGGATCCCCAATCTAGTATCAAACTAGAGCCATTCTATCTCTTACCCCATCTTCTTCTTCCACAAGTCTAGTGACAAGGCTTGTGTGAAACCCTAACCCTAATTCCAATCAAAAGCCAAGATTCCCGAGTACCAAATCAAGCAAGAAGCCCTGCAACCTTTTATGAGCGGAGCCGATCTTCAACAGAGCAAGTGGTCCAAGCGGATCCACGACTAACGGAGCCGAGCGAAGCCAAATCGACAATTTAGTTCTTCCTCTTGTAGTTCTTGAGCGACTGTAATCAAATTGTTGATATAAATAAAAGGTGATATTCTTTTATCTTGTTTTCTTTAAATTCTTGCATCATGATTCGATCTCAATTTCTAGTTGTAGTTCTTGTTGTGATGTTTGAGTAATACTCCGCTCGTCGAGGAGTCGAGACGATCAATAGAATGATGATGTAATATATCTGAAAACGATTCTTGATTCCTACGAGTTTTGTAAACCCTAGCAAGTTCAAGAATCGATGACCCAATTTTGTTGCGATGATTTCTTGATTGATATCACTCGAAATTGGGGAGTTACGATCGTTTCTTGAAATTGCAAGAGGCTATAATGTGAATGATATCGACGAAAGAACAAGGGTTAAATGATGAAACCTTCGTTTCACGAGAAAGCCCTAACTCTCGTCGATCATCATCGATCTAGTATCAATTCTTCGAAGGACAAGAACACGTTATCTTGAGATTACATCACTTCTATAGATCCGATCGATTCCTGCGAGCCTCATTTAGATTCTTGACATTTTGGTTGGAGATATCATCGAAACCCGATTCTCGATTGTTTATCATTTTCTTGATTCTTGATTAGACTAGTGACACCTGAATCAATCGATAAAATCTTGAATCATGTTTTCTTTTCTTTTCGATTAACTTTTCAATTCAAACAAATCAAATATAAAAATGAATCGCACAATCCCTGTGGACGATCCGCACTCGCTTACGATCTACAACCGACACCGTAATTGATTGCGGTCAAATATAATTCTTTGATTGTGAATTTTATTCAATTTTCTAAATACCGACACAAGAAACTCTTATCGATCAAATGAAACCGTTATCGGGAATCATTTGATTTGATTTACACAGTCTTGAATTTTATAATCAATCAGGTCCCTAGTCGTGGGTGTATCGAGACGGGGCATCGATATACCGGAGTAGACTAGCGTATACCTTCTCGACTCATACAGATAAGCGATGGATGATCCCATATCCATTGATGTTTGACATCAGAGATGATATACGGGTGCTCGGTGGAGACTGGGTACACTGGACGGACTCGCCGAGAACTCCCAGATGGTATTATACCTTACGTCAGATGGCAGTTCTCTGGTGACACTGGTACAGAGTAGTATGTTGACCCGAGATCGTCATAGAGTCTTGTGTGATTCCCACTGTGCTTTGATTTCCACCTTACCACGTCCAAGAGGGCGTGCAAAATGGTGGTTTTTGGGTACAGTCCCGAATCACATGGAGGCAATGAGCGATAGGAGGGGATTCGTCTCTCCCGGTATAGGGAGTTGATGTTGCACTGTGTTCGATTGGCTATAACCGGAAATCCCTGGCCAGGGTTGCTGAGATTTACTGGTAAGTGTTACCAGTAGTTTCTCAAACTGTTATAGAGCTCATATCGACACGACTTATCGAGCTACTGGGGTCTGACGTTTACCACCCCTAGGCAAGATATGCGACATATCAGACGAACAGACCGGACTGTACGGTAAGTGTTACTGGTTGGATTCACAGGAGTGTGAGCGGGCCTGCTCGTCGATCTTCTGATCGCTCAATACCCGGGTGGCCGTTATGTTTAGTAGACCGCTTGCGGCTTGTGGGTGTTTGATATGATCATCACCTGCTGCCGGCGTATTGACAAGTCTTTAGAGTCCTACATAGAGGTTTCCTGGCTCAAGCGAAATGAAATAGGAGCGCATATGAGATATGTGCGGGACCGAGAATAATACCAGTATGTGATACTGTATTCGATTCTCGCGATTTGTGACATTGATCGGTTATATGCGATATAGCCGGGTTATCGGATCAAGTGTTGATTCGATAAGTTGTTGCTATTGATATTAGTCGGTTATATGAGATATGACCGGATCGTTAAATCAAGTGTTGATTTAATGATTTAATGCATAATTATATATTTTATATATTACTTTGCATTAACTAGTATTGGTTCACTTAAGATGGATTTTCTCACTTGATGTGCACATTGTATATATGATATAGTTTTGTGCACTAGTTTGTATCATGTTTGATGATACATGCAAACTTGGGTGTGTGTATGCTTTTAACTATGATTAGGTTAATGGTTAGGGTTTGATTTATTTACTTATTCATTTATTTATTTATTCATTTTTGGCAAAATGAAATGGTGGCTAATTTTGTTTCTTTGCTTTAGCTTCATGAAGCTTCTTTAGATTATCTACCATTTTGTCTTTTGCCTAAACCTAACCATTCACCTAACCCTAGTTTATTCTCTACACTTAACTAAGGTTGCATTATGATAACTTCACTTGATTTATCATTTGATTTGATTATTTCTTATCATATTCTTTTTCTTCTTCTTCAAGAAGGAGAAACCTTACTAGCTTTAATGGTGCTATGAGGAAAAGAGTGAGAAATCAAAATCCAAAGTGAACCCACTTCCTATTTCTTCATCCTCTACCACTTGCCATGTAGTATAGGGTGTTTTCTTCACAAGTTTCATGACTTGGTGAAGTTGGAGCTTGATCTTGAGTTGCCTCGACGTAGATCATCTTCGGCATCGAAGTCGACGACCTAGCCCGATCATTTCTTCGACGAAACCATCGCTAGAGTCTGGGATCCGATGATTGCAGCGGAGGGACATCATCATGGAGCTAAGGAAGTGGAGGACCGGATCTACAAAGGTTGTAGCCCCTTTCACTATCTAGTTAAGTTGTTAACTTGTTGTTTCGCCTATACCTCTAGTTACGATCTTGCTTAGGGTTACTTGGCACATAGGAAAATTTGATTTTGCCATGGTTAATCAGTTGTGGAACCTCTTGAGTGTGCCTAGTAACCCTACAGCCATATCGATTGGAATGAAGCTGCCACCCTCCGAAGGAAACATTCCTGATAGGATACACCTTAACGAAGAGGATGCACATCCAAATTACTGCTTATACTATCGGAGGACCACACACCCTATTGAAGAATACAACGCCTTTAAAAATCGGTGACAAGGATACGTTGCTCACCGGCAGCATTTCAAGAGGATGAAGCGCAGGACACGTCGAGAGCAGAAGAGCGCGACAGATGAGCGCAAAAGAACTGCCGGCAATTGTCATATTTTTGATAGCAAGGGATCGTAAGTTCTTACCTTCGGGAGTAATTCTGATGAAGAAATAGCCCTCAGCCCTCTCTTCAAAGAATCCATCTCTGAAATGGAAGATATGAAGACCTGTGAGAACATTCAGATGCGTAATCGCACGCTATCCGAAAAGAATCTCGGACCCGCAAACAGGGGATTGATTCGTATGTCAAAGAATATTTAGTAACCGCAATCAAGAACAGCGTCGCTTGGTAGCAAGCCGGTGAGTACGGGTCGGTCCACAGGGATTTTGTGAATTTCCTAATTGTTTTTACGAGTTAATTCCGATTGGGGTCGGATTGATTAAATCTAAAAACTAAGTTAATCTAGATCTAAATCTTGCTAGGGTTAGGTTTAGGTTAAGTTTGGAAATGCAAAGATTCTCCATCGCTTTCAATACCCAAATTAAGATCTATGAGGAGTTATGGTAATTATTAATAAAGGGGATTAGTACCATCGGAAAGAAACGATGTTTCTTCCTCTAGGTTCTTGTCCTTCCTTTCTTAATCCTTACCCTAACCTCCATGGAAAACACGCTCAACCGGGCCTTTATACTATGGTATCACCTCTACCTCATGGGATAGGGTGCCGTAGGGAGTGGTGTGTGCATGTATGCATGGAGTCCTATTAATTATATGTAATGGGCAAGAAAGGGGTGAGAGATCTTCATCTCTCAAGCCTTCCCCAAAGCTAACCCTAACGAGCGAGGAGACTACTCGCTCATTAGGGAATTGAAAAACATCTCTAAACTATTTATCTAGGGCAAGGAATTAAAGATCTAACTAGGGCAGATAATAAATTTAACCCAGGGCAGAAAATAAATTAAGAACTAGGGCAAAAATTAAAACTACTTACAAATTGATGCTCTCCAAAAGAAATCTGAATTTTATTAATGAAAGGAGGCATGATCTCAAAAAAGGTTTTTAGGGTTCTATTTATAGATTCATAGAAACCCTAGGTTACAATCGCGTCATATCTGCTATTACAAAAATACCCCCTAAGAAAAAGACCTAGTCAACGCCCGCCAGCGCACCGACACGTTTTCCACCGACACGGGTATTAGACGGTCGCGGAACCGCGGCCATAGGCCAGGTTTGGCCGCGGTTCCGCGGCCAAAAAGGAGGGTTGAAGGTTGTGTCTTCTGGGGTGGGTTCTGGTTGCTGGTGTCTTCTATTTTCTTTAGTTTGTTCTTCAGTTTGGCTTCTAGTTCTCTTCCAGATCTCCACAGTGAATAATTATAGTAGACTTTTACCGTTGCTTCATGATGAAGTCTTGAACCTTGCACTGCCTTTGTACTCTGTGAACTTATTTATTGATCTTCGTTTAGTCTTCAAACTGTAGGCAAGATAAAGATTCTCTGTTTGTTGGTCGAAGTCTCACTTTTATATCATCTTTTGTCTTTTTCACTGTTTTTGTTCCGAGAACCTGTAACCTGTAACTATGTAGCAGACATGGGTCAAAAGCACCTGTTTATTTGTAAAAAGAATAAGAATGGGGAATATAATAATGAAATATTATGATATGAACAAATACCCCCAAACTTATCTTTTGCTCGTCCTCGATCAAACCGAGTTTTATTCTCAACAAAACCTAACCTCACTTTCGTAGGGAAACGCGATTGCACTGAGCTCGTGCAACAAGCCGTTAAACCTCTAGGTGTCCCTAGTAGGAGGAGTGTTGTCTCCTGATGGTTTTCAGCGGAGACTACCCACAAAATCCTATCAATTCGGCCTATTAACTCTTATTTTCCAATTAGGTTTTCTAACAAGGAATTCTATTATCTTCGACTTGTAAATTATCCATCCATATTCTTCACTCTTCCTTATCATTTAACTTAAGATTATATATATTCTTGTGAATTTACTTAGCTTTTGGCATCTCTTAAGTTTTCATTCTAGGGTTCTATCTCAACTTAGGAATTTTTATCGTCTCTACTAAAGATACAAGTCCTATTCTTCATTCCTATCTCTTATCTAAACCCCAATCACATACCCCTACGTGTGTGTATATATCACCCCTACACTTGGAAATTCAAATCAAGCAATCATACTCTTGTCCGTTGTCCAAAGCACTTCTTAATTGGTGAATTTTTAGATGAATTTCGCTCACACATCCTTCATGCGATCGTTAATGCTTCTTGATGTACCAACAATCGATTACAAAATGTGTATGCACATTAAAGCGTAATTCCTAGTCTTGCAACACCTAAGGCTTTAGCTGTGACTCCCAAACTAGTTGGTCTAAGACACTAGCTGATGAAGCACCCTTGCTAAATATTTTTCTATTTTTGCAGCCTTAAGTAATCACAAAAACCAGTGTTCATTTTTTTATTATCTCTTTATTCACACTTGAATTTTTATTTTATTTTCTTAGTACTAAGGACTTTAGACAAGAGCATTTCAAGGTCTCCTCTACTATTCCAAGTTTCAAGGTGTGTGTTTGTGCAATTTGTAGGGTATATATCTTCAGAATTTAGACTTAAGCTTAGGAATTATTTTTCAAACTTATACTTTAATAAAAATATCAATATCTTCACTTATATTAACTTAGCCCAAGAAGTCAACTTGAAATTTGCTTATTTCTAAATAAACTACAAAGACATATACTTTCTACCGTTAAACTAAAAGAAAGGTTATTTTTAGGGTTTTTAATTTACTAAGTCTAAGATCTAGTTGTTCCTAGCTAGTTAACCTATTTGTCAAACTCAAGTCAATTATGGCCAAAATTGAATACTTTAATTTTTATAATTTTTCAATTTTTTATGGATTTTAAAATAAGTATGTAAATGCAAAAATATACACATGAATGCGAAGGAAGAAGGCTTATCGAGCATACCCCCAAACTTAAACTTGACAGTGTCCTCACTGTCATGCTACACCAAGAGGGTCAAAATGTCGGCACTCCCCTGTTTATTTATTTATAATTTTTTTTATTTTTTGAATTTTTTTATTGTTAATAGAAAAAGAAAACAAAAAATATATATACATTTATACAACAAGGTCCTCCCCAAACTAAACAAGGCCTTACACAGGCCAAAGGTTAGCACCAACCATTCAAAAATTTTATCGTGATAATGGTAGGGTTGGTGAAAAAATGGAGTGTAGAGAAAAGAAATGAGAAGCACACGAGACCGTGTGGAGATAGAAGTGGTATACAGTCTCGGTGGAGGAGGAGAATGGCGGAAAAGAGAAAGAAGTGTAGCACGAACTTGAGGGTGTAAATCGAGTGAATAAATTAGCACAATTTATGATGACCGATGCGTTAAAAGCGATTGTGCTAATCTATTAACCCGTCGAGAAATGGGGTCAAATCCCTCAAGATTCGCAAGAAAACATGGGTACGTCAAACTTGGTAAACCCTCCATTGAAAATAGAAACGCGACGGAGTCTTGCGTGGTCGAAACGATAGGAAGGACGAAAGGGAGTGTAGGGATAGTCTTATTCTCACCTAAGTAATCTGTCTCGAACTTGAAGGATTCCATCAATGGTTCGAAATGACTGTGAGCAACCGAGTCTGATGGTTCAACTAACTCATCTGAAAATTTAAAGGACTCAAACTCGGGAGGTGAGTTTTCAAAATCGTCCGCAAAAGTGAAGCACTCGTAATCGTTATCGGCTGTGAGAACTGTGTTAGATTCAAAGAGGTACGCACTAGTGGCGTCCAAACTGATGTGATCAAACATAAATTTTTCAAGCTCACAGTCCTCAAGCGTGATCTTTTGCGTGGTCGGAACGATGGAAAGGAGGGCTGATTTAGGAAGTATAACAGTTAAAGGTTCCGGAGGATGAATTGGAAAATCCGACACATCAAACAAAATAGTTCATCCTCAATACTCTCCTCAATACTATCCTCATAATTCTCCTCAAAATTTAGCTTATCCATGCCATTATCATCAAAATCAAGAAGCATATGAAGTTCGGGAGAAACATTTAATGACTCGGGATGATGAATGGGAGATAAAATTTCAGTCAAATCTACGGGTTCATCATCCAAAATATTCCCGGCGTCTATATCTTCAATCAAGTGAAAATCAATTTTTTAGACACCTTATCAAAAGCATGGATATCAATTAATTTAGGCTCTAGAGTGGAGATGTAAAGTTCAAAAGGATTAGGTATGGTTTCACTTGAAATAGACTCTTCACAATCTGGCAAATCAAGCACTACAAAGTCGCACAACTCATTAAATGTTTTATTTTCAACTGATGAATCATTTGGAACACTTGTTTGAAAACCGGAGTTGTGGGATTCAATTGGGTATGGGTAGGTTTGATTTGGAAATGTGTAGAACTCACTCTCTCCTATCAAATTCTCACTCTGTCCAACCGCCTCCTCATACATTGGAATTTTTGGAGCTAGTTGAAAACTAGCTACCGGTTCATTAGGTTGCATAAGGGCGGCAATGGACGCATCCACATTCCTAATCATTTGGTTTGTCGCTACTATATAAGCCTCCAACGACTGTTCTAGACTAGACATGGGTTATGAAGGGGTTTCGGTAAAAAAATCAAAATTGTTTGGAATCGTGAAACTCCCAAATGGCTGTGTAGAAGCAATGTCTAGGGAAAGTCGGGTAGGACTGGTAGGAATTGGATGGTTGGACAGGAGTAGGATCAAATTTGGATAAAAAGGTAAATGGACTTGTTGATCCCTAGAACTGGATGTGTGGAGAGGAGTGAAAGATCGGCTACGAGATTGTTCAATATGCTCAGCAATAGACATGGGTTTAGGAGTTACAACAGGACTCGAAAAAGGAGTATCAACGTAAGAAGGTGGTGAAGGTTGAAATGGTTGATACAAAGTGAATTGCAGAGTCGAACTGTTTCTCCTAGACGCTTCTATTCGATCTTTCAAAGAAATTTTGGGCATGGAGGGGTCGTCCGTAATTCGACCAAAACAATTCGCGTAAGAAGCAATGTTAGGTTGAGGGTACCAAAGTTCGGCAAGTGATTTGTGATGTGGGGTACCCATGATGTAAGAAAGAAGAGGAAAAAGAATGTGGGGTGCACGGATTTCTTAGCGACAAGTTGCAAGTTTTTATAAAAAATTTTCCTTTTTTCTTTTTATGTGGTGCTCTTTGCAAAAAGATTTTTCGATAAAAGGCTTTGACACAAATGCAATCAACCACAAATGCACAATCAGGCCTAGATCTAGGGTCACCTAGGTCAGCTAGACAGCTCCTAACTGTTCCAAAGGGCTAGAAATAAGACCTCAAACCGCCTCTTCACCGCCAATTGCGGCCAGGTAAGTGCCAGGTAAGTGGGGGGTTCTCCATTACAAGTCGTGGCCCTAATTAAGTAATCACTCGCCTTAGACACACTTGCCTAGACACCGTAAAGTCAGGTTAGGATCAACAGCCGATGCCTACAACTAGTCCTCTGTCCTATTGAGCGCGACGTCCTTAGGGCCGAGTCTAGTATTTTTTAATTAAATAATGGTCAATGCAAAATGCCTTATGTGATTTCTGGGGTCCTACGAAGGGTGATGAAATCTCCACCCAATCTGGATTGGTTTCAAGCCCCTTAAAGTCCGATTAAAAATATGCAAAACAGTAACAACCACTTGCAGTCAAATTTTTTATTTTAAAAGCGGTGCAAAGAATCCTGCACAAGATCAATTATTGGAAGGGGGAGAGATTTTTAAGCGCAAAGAATCCTGCAGGCAAATTTACAGAGGAAATATTTTAGGTTGCAGAGGAGAGATAAAGGGAACAAACAGTGGGATTTCCTCGTGATGATGTCAGCTTTCAGCCGCGGTTCCGCCGTAAGATGGGGGTTCTGGCCGCGTTTCCGCGGTGTTCAGTAGGGTTCAAGCCCCAAGAAAATTTTTGAGAGGATGAAGTCGCCACTACGCGGCGATTCCGCGGTCAGAAGGCGCTCCAAGCGGCGGTTCCGCGGTCTCCTGTTCTGTTCGAGTCCCGAGATTTTTTCTACTTCTCTATTTTGATTTTCCCCTATTTTTCAGATCTTCGGTTTTCTGTTTTTATTTCTGGATTTTTCCAGATCTGAATTTGTTCTGCGGTTCTGCAAAATTCACACGAAAAATACTCTTCACAAAATAAAAGATGATAAATTTTTTATATTTTTTTATTTTCAGTTTTTATAATTTTTTTGTTTTTTAAGATTAACTCGAAATTACAAAAAGAAAATAACACGCCATCCCCGGCAACGGCGCCATTTGATTCGTATGTCAAAGAATATTTAGTAACCGCAATCAAGAACGGTGCCACTTGCTAGCTAGCCGGTGAGTACGGGTCGGTCCACAGGGATTTTGTGAATTTCCTAATTGTTCTTACGAGTTAATTCCGATTGGGGTCGGATTGATTAAATCTAAAAACTAAGTTAATCTAGATCTAAATCTTGCTAGGGTTAGGTTTAGGTTAAGTTTGGAAATGCAAAGATTCTCCATCGCTTTCAATACCCAAATTAAGATCTATGAGGAGTTATGGTAATTATTAATAAAGGGGATTAGTACCATCGGGAAGAAACGGTGTTTCTTCCTCTAGATTCTTGTCCTTCCTTTCTTAATCCTTACCCTAATCTCCATGGAAAACACGCTCAACCGGGCTTTTATACTACGGTATCACCGCTACCTCGTGGGATAGGGTGCCGTAAGGAGCGGTGTGTGCATGTATGCATGGAGTTCTATTAATTATATGTGATGGGCAAGAAAGGGGTGAGAGATCTTCATCTCTCAAGCCTTCCCCAAAACTAACCCTAACAAGCGAGGAGACTACTCGCTCATTAGGGAATTGAAAAACATTTCTAAACTATTTATCTTGGTCAAGGAATTAAAGATCTAACTAGGGCAGATAATAAATTTAACCTAGGGTGGAAAATAAATTAAGAACTAGGGCAAAAATTAAAACTACTTACAAATTGATGCTCTCCAAAAGAAATCTGAATTTTATTAATGAAAGGAGGCATGACCTCAAAAAAGGTTTTTAGGGTTCTATTTATAGATTCATAGAAACCCTAGGTTATAATCGCATCATATCTGCTATTACAAAAATACCCCATAAGAAAAAGACCTAGTCAACGCCCGCCTGCGCACCGACACGTTTTCCACCGACACGGGTATTAGACGGCCGCGGAACTGCGGTCATAGGCCAGGTTTGGCCGCGGTTCCACAGCCAAAAAGGAGGCTCTAAGGTTGTGTCTTCTGGGGTGGGTTCTGGTTGCTGGTGTCTTCTATTTTCTTCAGTTTGTTCTTCAGTTTGGCTTCTAGTTCTTTTCCAGATCTCCACAGTGAATAATTGTAGTAGACTTTTTCCATTGTTTCGTGACGAAGTCTTGAACCTTGCGCTGCCTTTGTACTCTGTGAACTTATTTATTGATCTTCCTTTAGTCTTCAAACTATAGGCAAGATAAAGATTCTCTGTTTGTTGGTCGAAGTCTCACTTTTGTATCATCTTTTGTCTTTTTCACTGTTTTTGTTCCGAGAACCTGTAACCTGTAACTATGTAGCAGACATGGGTCAAAAGCACCTGTTTATTTGTAAAAATAATAAGAATGGGGAATATAATAATGCAATATTATGATATGAACATGGATCAGATAGAAAAGATAAGGGGAAGGAAAAAGTCCCTGAGGATATCGCCCTCGATGATCGAGTCATCAAAGAGCTTGCAGCCAAGGACACGCCCAAGAAAAACAAGGTGGATTACAGCGTTCTGGTACACCTGAGGAAAATACCCTCGCAGCTAAGCATTCTCGACGCTCTTCTGCTATCCAAAGAGGCAAGAGATTCTCTTATCAAGGCTTTACAAGAGCCTGACCAGTTTCAATCTTTCCTCGCCGAAGAAAAGATGACGAACGAGTTGGAAGAAATTCACACAGCTGATATCACTTTCGGCGATGAAGATCTCCTCCTCAAAACATGCGAGCACAACCGTCCCCTATATGTCACCAGATACTGCCATGACATTAAGATAGGGAAGATCTTAGTTGATAACGGGTCCTCTGTCAACCTTCTCAACGTGAGAGTGCTAAAAGAAATCCGTATGAGCGTTCAACACCTCGTTCGGGATAAAATCACTATCTCCAAATTCGACTCCCAGTCATCACGGACGCTTGGGTCTGTGATAATGACGTTACGCTTTGGGATGCTTGTCACTGACATCAATTCCATGTCATTGACGCCAAGACTTGCTACAACGCTTTGCTCAGCCGGCCTTGGTTACACGAGTACAATATCATCCCTTCTACACAACATCAGTGTATGAAGTACTTTAAGGATGGTTTTGAGTATACCGTAACAGGGGAGTTGAAACCATTCTCCGTGAATGAAGTCCGAAAATACGAAGATGCAAAATACTTCTTGCCAGACTTTGAAGACACGGAAAGGTGCCATAAGCCGGAGAATAAGCAAAAAGTTATCACCACCATTCCGGTCTTCGGGAGCGATACCGAGGAAGAAGAAGAGATAGTCTATTCGGGGCCGCTCCAAGACAACAAGCCCGGACCGCCTACCCCTATGTTGGTCTTCGGCAGCGACTCTAAAGATGAGGTCAATGCAGTATTTTCTGTTCGGCCATCAATAAAATCCCCCTCTGGCGATGAACGAAGTTTGTAGATCGCCATGGTTCCGCAAGAGCATTACAAAGAGCTCGATGCACTTGATACCTACAGTGTGCAAAAACCGCAGACGTTCTACGTCCCTCCCAGGCAAAAAGATGAAAAGGTGATCCTCTTTTATCGATCCGCGGAAACCAAAGTGGAGAAAGAAATCTGGCATGGCGCCAATTCTACGCTTGACAGGCTCCAGCCCATCTGTCTGCCCAGATACTACACATAAAGATTAAAAAGGCTGTTGAAGCGCCAAGGCGTACCTTTCAAATAGACTACTCGACAAGCTCAGTTCTACAACAAGATCTGGAACATCCCCGGAACTTAGTGAAAATTGCCTAACAGGAGAATGGAAACGATAGGGCTCGGATATGTTCAATCCAAGAAACGGGAGCGATTCCATGGCTGCTACGTTATACATGATTTCGATGAAGAGGGAGATGCTCTATTAGAAGACACTAACCCTGAACCAAAACAAGGTCTCGCCATGAAAGTGCCAAGTCCGTCGTTCGAAGAATAGATGGATAAGCTAATAAGGGAAGCGGGTCAAAAGGTCCGGGATGACCATAGCCGCGAAATAGCCATCTATGAAAAAGCCAGAACGCAGCGCCTCCTTCAGCAGGCTATGAAAAATCACAATGCCCTTCGTCGCCAGCCCGTCATACGGAAGACTCGACATGGAGGTAAAAATAAACTGAAGAACGGAAAAAATGTTCGACAGCAGCAAAGCGGGTCCGAGATTCCACGCGATCGAGAATTGAGCAGCCGGGATTCGTCTCTTATAAAGAAGATGGGTCGAGCATACTATTTTCTCTAAAATAAGACAAGGAAGATATTCGATCTTATCATGAAACATTAAATGATTATGCTCCCGGAGTCCAAACACCTTGAACAAGCAGGCGAGGTCTCTCACCCGGATTATTGCTCCTATCACCGAGCGATAGGACATCCTCTTGAAGACTACTTCACATTCAAAGATTGGGTAGAAGATCAGTATCAGCAAGGCATGTTTGCTTTATCCAGCGGTTGGAGGGTAACCCCGCCACATAAGCATGAACCGAAAGCCACATATACAGCGAGAGTAGAGCCGGATCAACGTTGGTCTTGGAAGCGATCTCGCACCTGTCACGTAATAACACTGACAAAAGAAGGAGTGCGCGAGGATATGGATGACTTCCCCTGGTGCTTCGAAAATGACGATGACGAGGTAATCTCAGAGTTTCCACCGGCGCAAAAAGAGCTAGAAGATGGGATACACACTACTGTAGATAACCTCAGAAAAATCGATTTGGGGACGGCAGACGATCCACGACCGACGTTCGTCAGTGAGATGTTGTCTGAAGAAAAGGTGACTACACTCAAAGAAGTCCTCATGCAGTATAAAGACTGCTTCGCATGGAACTATTCCGAAATTCCAGGACTAGATCCAGAAGTAGCTGTGCACAAATTGGCGATATCTCCGGACGTCAAGCCAGTCAAGCAAACACCAAGAAGAATGCGGCTCGAACTTGAAATGAGTATCAACGCCGAAGTCAAGAAGCTAATCGACTCTGGCTTTGTCCAAGAAGTTCAGTATCCTGACTGGATCGCCAATATCGTCCTAGTGATGAAGAAAAATGGGACAGTATGCGTCTGCGTAGACTTTCGGGACCTCAACAAAGCTTGCCCAAAGGATGATTTTCCTGTACCGGTCACCGAGCTGATGATAGACAATATGTCCACTCACGAAGTTTTCTCTTTCATGGACGGCTCATTGGGGTACAATCAAATAAGGATGCATCTCGAAGACCAGAAGCACACCGCTTTCCGGTCCTCTTTAGGCATATTCCTCTACAAAGTGATGCCTTTCGGTCTAAAGAACGCCAGCGCTACCTATCAGAGGGCCATGACGAAGATTTTCGATGACTTCATACATGAAATCGTTGAATGCTATATCGACGACCTCGTGGTTAAAAGCAAATCGCACGAGGAGCATTGGGAGAATATGAAGATAGTGTTCCAACGTCTTCGGAAATACAATCTGAAGATGAACCCTCTCAAATGCGCGTTCGGATTCTCCTTAGGAAAATTCCTAGGATTCATTGTACGACATCGAGGCATCGAAATAGACTCGTCAAAGATCAAGGCGATTATGGAAATGCCTCCGCCAAGAACTCTTAAGCAACTGCGGTCCCTCCAAGTGAAGCTCGCGTATATCCGATGGTTCATAGCTAACCTCTCCAGCAAATGGGCCCCTACAGTCACCTAATGAAGAAAGGGAACCCATTCGTCTGGGATCACAAATGACAGAGCGCACTCGACGAAATCAAGCAATACCTACAGAATCCTCCGGTGCTAACCGCTCCGGTCAAGGGAAAGCCTCTCATTCTGTATACAACCGCCCTTGAGGGTTCTCTAGGCGCATTATGGGCACAAGAAAATGACCAAGGGAAGGAGAGAGCCCTTTACTATTTGATTCGAGTTCTTTTGGGGGTAGAAAACAATTACTCTCCCATTGAAAAACACTGCCTGGCGTTAATCTTCGCAATAACGAAGCTCAGACATTATGCTTTGGCGCATGAGGTCCATCTCATATCAAAGGTGGATCCTCTCAAGTATTTGATGTCATAAGCCATTTTAACGGGACAACTAGCTAAATGGGCCCTACTTTTAATGGAATTCTCGGTGACATACCGACCTCTCAAGGCAGTGAAAGGCCAGGCCATCGCCGACTTCCTCGCTGAGCATCCAATACCTGCCGACTCTCCCTTGAACTGTGAATTGCCAGACGAGCACGCGTTTGACACGATTGACGGGGAGAAATGAGGGAGTGATACCCGATGAGAACTCTACTTTGACGGAGCATCTTATATGAAGAAGCGAAAGCACAACTCCCCCATAATCAAATCTGGGGTAGGCCTCATCTTCGTGACTCCATATGGAGGGCTAATGCGCTTTGCCTTTTCCTTGACAGAGCCGAGGACGAACAATGAAGCCGAATATGAAGCTTTGATAGCAGGTCTTCAGATAGCTGTCGACATGGGAATTGAAAATCTCCTCATATACGGAGACTCCCAACTGGTCGTTAGTCAAGTAAACGACGACTATCAAATGTGCAAACCAGAGTTGGTAAAGTACGGTGAGAGAGTGCAGCAATTGCTGACTCAGATCCCTTCCTATGCCCAGGAAAGCATACCGCGAGCGGAAAATAGCAAAGAAGATGTGTTAGCCAAACTTGCTAAAGAACTGGCTGACGAAAACCTCGATGACATGAGGATCATTATGCAAAGTCGTTGGGTTCTCGCACCGGCAGAAATATCTCCGGAGTCGTTTGGAGAAAAGGAAGCAACCAAGCAAGCGGCCCTACAGATAGAGGACCAAGAAAAGGTCAAGGATTGGAGAGAAATCTTTATAGACTACTTCAAATCCCGTAGAACACCTGAAGATGCGTTCTCAAGACATCAGCTCATGAAACGAGCTCTATCCTCCGCCTTCGTCAATGACACTCTATATAAGAGATCATTTGATTCTCTATGGCTAAGATGCCTGGGACCTGAAGAAGCAAGGAGAGTCGTCCAAGAAACTCATGACGGACTCTGCGGTTCTCATCAAGCTGGGCCAAAGATGAAGCTGAAGATCAAAAGAATTGGCTACTATTGGCCCACAATGATCCAAGACTGTCTCGAATACGCGAAGTAGTGCCACTCATGCCAAATTCATGGAGACTTCATCCATCAGCATCCAAATCCGCTACACCCGACAGTGGCTAGCTGGCCGTTCGAAATTTGGGGAACTGACAAAATCGGGCCTATCGAACCAGTATCATCCAGAGGACATCGGTTCATATTGGCGACAACCGATTACTTCTCTAAGTGGGCACAAGCGATACCGCTAAGAGAAGTGAAGATGGAGAATATCCTCCATTTCTTCAAGCTGCACGTCATCTATCGGTTCAGCACTCCGCGACGGATTATCTCCGATAACGGGCCGGCCTACAGAAGCCATAAAATCAGCCGCTTCATACAGCAGCATAATATAAACTAGAGATACTCTTTAGTCTATAATTCTCAAGCTAATGGTCTAGCTGAGGCTTTCAACAAGACCTTGACGAAGATCATAAAGAAGATGGTGTCTCGAAATAGGAAGGACTGGCACGAGAGACTGCATGAAGCTCTCTGGGCGTATCGAACCATGTTCAAAACGGCTACAAACACAACGCCGTATGCATTTGTATTTGGCGCTGAAGCAGTGCTCCCCTTGGAGATAGAGCTACCCTCCTTACGAGTGGCAGTTCATTACGAGCTAACGGACGAAGAGAATGCTCATCTTCGGCTTGAAGAGCTCGACGCCCTTGACGAAACCCAGCTCATGGTGCAACAAAACTTGGAAGCTTACAAAGCAAAAATGATGCGCTCATATGAGAGATTGACTAGGCCGAGAACATTCCGCCAAGGCGAACTCATGCTAGTGGTCAAGAGACCTATGATCCCCAATCATGCCAAACGGGGGATGTTCGAGCCAAATTACGAGGGCCCGTACATCATAAACAAAGTCTACCAGGGTGGGGCTTAATTGCTCATGGATATGCATGGCGAAAGACCCTTCAAACCGATAAATGGTCGGTTCCTAACGAAATACTACGCCTGACGAGTCACGGCCTAGGCCAACGATAGATGACGACGCCTATGTCCGCTCGCTATCTTTCCAATCCTGAACTCTATAAGTAGTATCCGACGAAACCACGCTTCGAAAACGTGTGCCGGACCGAAATGTCCCTAAACTAATAATGGACCGCAATGTCCTAAAACTTGCAACTGACCGAGAGGTCTATAAACTACTACGAACCGCAGCATCTCAAAGCTGACGCAAAAAAAACGGTACGTCCATAAGCGAAATGGGCACGGATGAAAACCCGGAAGGGCTCCGTGAGTAAAAACAGCAGGACTACCGGCGAGTTTGTGAAAACCCAAAAGGGCGCAATCTCGTTAAAAGACACTTGCAAGGTTCTCTTGACCCTGGAAGGAGAAAATACCTGCGTGAGATCCTTACGACTCATAAGGGAGCAACACACTTAGGAATCCCCACGATTCCTAAGGAGAAGTTACACTTACGAGATCCTTACGACTCGTAAGGAGAATTCCCCTTTGAGACCCTTACGGCTCATAGGATTCAAAAGCCTTAAGTTACAGGGATCTGAACCTGTTCTTGAGCCATCACAACCCACAGACTGCCCTACAAGTGTTTCAATATTGACCCTTGTATACAATCCATGGGCACGAATAAACATTTCCCTAACAGAGTCCCACCAGCGACTAGGGATATGCTCACACGGTGAACAAACCCTTGAAGTCCTCTCGACTTATAAGGAGAACACACTATTCTTAGAACCTTACGACTTATAAGAGAACATACATTTAAAAATCCTCACAATTTTTAAGGAGAAAACGCACCTACGAGATCCTCACGACTCGTAGCGAGAAATACCTTTATGAGACCCTTACGGCTCGTAAAGTCAAAAAGCCTTAGTCAATAGTATCCTAACCTTGTTTAATAAGCCACCTTTGTTCGACATCGACAGAGGCAAATGATGATTCGCTCCTGGCAATGTCCCAGTGGTAGCGATGCTGGTGCATGAATCAGAATCAAATTCCAAGTCCTTTCAAGGCAAATGATGATTCGCTCCTGGCAATATTCCAGTCGCAGCAATGCTGATGCTAAGACTGGAATCAGATTCCAAGTTCCATACTCGCGATAAAAAATCAGTGAGCCAAAAATGCATATGAAATAGCCGAAATGATAGGGCAGCTTGCAACAAAATCAGCAAGTAAAATATATGCATACAAAATAGCCGAAATGATTAGGCAACTCGCAATAAAAAGCAGCGAGTAAAAAGAAAAAAAAATATAGCCGAAATGATTGGGCACCACGAAAAATAGCCGAAATGATTGGGCAATCGCGATTTTCGCGATACAGAAAGCTATAATGATAAAGCATCGCGGAAAGAAAACAAAAAAAATAATACATATAAAATGAAACTTTTTCCCTAAAGATGAGATCACATCGATCCCTGTACACAATCCAGGGGCACAAAGAAAAAGGGAATCATATCATCCCACCAGGCTCCATCAGAAAGAGAACTAAGTCTCGATGGTAACATCTACAGCCTGGAGACCCATAACAGCGTTCCTCCTCATTCCAACAGGATTCGGACGTGACAATCAACCTCGGAGCCACGGCAGAGTCCCTAGTTCCAAGTCTCGACGGCCACATCTATAGCCTGGAGACCCACAACAACGTTTCTCCTCATTCCAGCTGGATTCAAATGCGACAATCAACCTCGGAGCCACAGCAGAGTCCCTAGTTCCAAGTCTTGACGGCCACATCTACAGCCTGGAGACCCACAACAGCGTTCCTCCTCATTCCAGCAGGATTCGGACGTGATAATCAACCTCAGAGCTACAACAGAGTCCCTAGTTCCAATTCTCGACGGCCACATCTACAGCCTGGAGACCCACAACAGCGTTCCTCCTCATTCCAACAGAATTCGGACGCGACAATCAACCTCGGAGCCACAGTAGAGTCCCTAGTTCCAAGTCTCGATGGCCATATCTATAGCCTGGAGACCCACAACAGCGTTCCTCCTCATTCCAGCAGGATTCAGACACGACAATCAATCTCGGAGCTATGGCAAAGTCCCTAGTTCCAAATCTCGACGGTTCACAGATAACCTAGAGACCACTTCGACATTCGTCTCATTACAGCAGACGCAATGTCAGCAAAGCGGAGCCATGGCAAAGTCCCTAGTTCCAGGACTCGGCGGTGCACAGACAATCGAGAGTCAATCCTGACCCCATATGGCTAAAGTCAATCCTGACCCCATATGGCCAAAGTCAACCCCTGACCCCATATGGCTAAAGTCAATTCTGACCCCATATGGGTTGACCTCGTATGGCTAAAGTCAATCCTGACCCATATGGCCAAAGTCAACCCCTGACCCCGTATGGCTAAAGTCAATCTTGACCCCATATGGCCAAAGTCAACCCCTGACCCCGTATGGCTAAAGTCAATCTTGACCCTATATGGCCAAAGTCAACCCCTGACCCTATATGGCCAAAGCCATACGGGGTTGACCCCATATGGCTAAAGTCAATCTTGACCCTATATGGCCAAAGTCAACCCTGACCCCGTATGGCTAAAGTCAATCCTGACCCCATATGGCCAAAGTCAACCCCTGAACCCATATGGCTAAAGTCAGTCCTGATTCGGCCGCGCCGCCGGCCCGAGTCGGCCGAGTCAGGCCGGGTTTTAGGGCCACGTGTCCCTCGTCGATTGGTGTCCCCACTGGGTCAGTTTGTTTTATATGTGACTTTTGGTTTTACGTGTTTAGCCCGTGTAGACTCTTGGAATTCTAAAAATTTAAAAATAAAACAATATTAAAAATAATGTGGGTGATGGGACTTGAACTCTGGTGTTTTGATTCAGCAGTGCAAGGTCTTACCAGTGAGCTACAAGCTCTTTCTTGCTATTAAAAAGCAAAACAAATTTATAACTTGTGCTCAGGCAAAAATACTCCTTTCTGTATATTTTGAAAAATTCTACAAAAAGTTGTACAAAAAGTTAGGGTTGTTACAGCTGAGCGCCAGCATTTGAGTGTTGAGCGCTTTTTATTAAGCAGCGCCCACATGAGGAGCACGTGGAGCGCTCGGCCCTGAGCGCTAGACTTGGAGTGCTAAGCACTTCTTATTAAATAGCGCCCACGTAAGGAGTACGTGGAGCGCTCGGCGCTGAGCGCCAGATTTGAGTGCTAAGCACTGAGTTTTTTATTCTACCCAATTCAATTCTTTGAGAATTTGGTTCTCCCTTGTCAAAGACTTCGTTTTATAGATCTGAGATTTGGAAAAAGAACTAAGTTCTTCTGATGTGAGAGTTAAACTCTTAGATGTGGAGGATATGCTATGATCTCTCTTCTTTTTATGAAAGACTTTGTCTTATAGATCTGTGATCTGAAAAAAGAACTAAGTTCTTCTGGTGTGAGAGTTAAACTCTCAAATATAGAGGAGATGCTATGATCTCCCTTATTGTTATTTACCTTGAAGAAGTTTCTTCTTAGAACTTGCTCTTCTCTTTTTCCTTTTCTTAGAACTTGAAACTTATGGGGAGGTTCTTCTTTTAATGAGTTGAATTCTTGGGTCCCTTATATAGGGGAGGCCGATTTGTTGAATCAGTTAAGAAAATCTCTCATTGAGAGATTTCTTAATTGATTTGTGGAATTTATCCACCGTTGGATCTTTGATCTAAGTACTTCTGTTTTACAGAAGACATTTTCTTGTTTTTAACAAAATTGGGAAAATATTTTCCCCAAACAGAATTTATTCTGTATCTTGGCGATTTTTTAATCACCATTGGATCTTTGATCCAATGGTGCTCTGATTTACAAAGCACAATCTTCCTTGTTTAGAAAGATTTGAGGAGTATTTCCTCAATCAGAATTTAATTATGTATTTTGGTGATTTTTAATCACCATTGGATCTTTGATCCAACGGTAGAATACTTTTAGTTCTGGTGCCAGCGCTCTTGGCGCTAGCGCTCTCGTGCTTTGCACGTAGGGCGCTGACTCAGAGTCTGGCGCTCTTGGCGCTGGCGCTCTCATGCTTTGCACGTAAGGCGCTACCTCAAAGTCTTTGACTCAAGGCCTGTCACTCTCGTGCTCTATACGTGAGGCGCTTTCTCAGTTCAAATTTCAAATTTTGAACAGATTCCTGCTCTCTTGGGGGAAACAAATGCCCCCCACCATCACGCTCATGTGGCTCACACATGAGTGCAGCGGTGGCAGCCTTTCCACCGTTGGATTGTCTTGGAAGTTGGATCGACTTCCAGCGCCTATAAATAGAGCCTTTTGCCCTTTGAGATGACCGCTGTTCATCTTCTCCCTTTCTTGTTTTTCTGAGAATTTAATTCTCTTTTCAGAGTATAGCTCTCTGCCCAAGGAACTTCCTTTAAGTTAGAACTTTGTTCAAATTTTTGGTAAGAATCATATTCGACCCAATTAAACAGAGCTTTGCTCTTCTCAGATCATAGATCTTAAAGATGTGTTTTAGGGTTTCTTAACCCGTTAAATGAAAACAGAGCTTTGCTCTTCTTAGATCATCGATAAAAAAAAACTTCTTTTTAGGGTTTCTTAACCCCTTAATGAGGAACTCTTAGAGTTCGTTTTGCAGATCTTGAAGATCTCAGAGTTTTAACTCAGTAAAAGCTTTGATTTTTAGGGTTTTGATGGATGATTCCATCATTTTCACAGAGCATAGCTCTTAAAATTTTTAGGGAATTTTATTCCTCTCATGATTAGAGTTGACAGATGTCATTCCTGTCTGCAGAGCGTTGCTCTCGAGGGAGTTTAACTCCTTGGCCCGAGGGGCCTCCCATTAAATGAGAATCCTTTTAGGATTTCCTTTTTTAATAAGTGACTGTCTCATCAATGATGAGCCGTCACCTTGATTTTATGGGTCCCCTCTTGTCCCTTTTCACTGCATTGCAGTGCGGTACAAATTTAAAGTACCAAGTGTCAGAATTTGAACTGTAGCCTTGACAGCTAACTCTTGTTCTTTTTCACGCAGGTACTATGTTTTTTACACTTCTTTCCCATTTGTTCGTCCGGAAAGCG